>JBANSL010000004.1:27742466-30142466 GCA_037127255.1 Persicaria tinctoria
TTAATTTCCGTACTGCATTACACATTTCATCTTAGGGATAGGATGCTTATTATATGCCTCTTAGAGTGTGTTTACACACGCGCATGAGTGACCTGATGATTGACCCAGATCCCCCTCTTTTTTTTTAGATTCAAGTACCCGTTTCACTCCATGATTTCGTGCTGTTATGACGGGGTCCATTCATATGGCGGAGAGTGAGTGTTGAACTATGACTTCACCAGATTTACACTTTTTGGGATTTCTTCCTACTTATACTCTGTTTGACCCGGCCTTGCCGCGGAACTGGTTGTATCGTTTTCAGAACTTATGTCCTTTGCATGATAAAATGTTTTCCGCGTTGTAGACTTAGGACATGTACAAGGGTTTACCCCGGGGTCTCCAACGGACTTTCAGGATTTGGGTGCGAAATCCCACTTTAAACTACAAATCTTCGGGTTTAAACCTTCAACCTGTACTCGGAGCGCAAGATCCTAACGAGGGGTTTTATCCCTCGAAACATAACTCGGGAATCATAATCCTGGGCCGTTACATTAGGCGCCATGGTGGGAGGTGGAAGAAGGTGACAAAGGTAGGGGATGAAAAGTGAAGCACAGATTCAACCCGCGCTTCTACTTTTTTTTTTTTAATTTTAAATACAAATTTATATAAACGCGATTTGAAATCGCGTTTTACCCCCAAATTTATTATGAAATGCGATTTCATATCGCGTTTCTCTGTAAACTCTAACAAAAATGAATATTTTTGTAAATACTTTGAGTTGCTGAATATTATTGTAAATATTTATTTTTAGTGAATATTTTTAAAAAAAATCAGAGAAAAAGAGAGGACAGAAAGAGAGGGAGGGTAATACACCTACACTAGGTGTATGTTTTTAATTCTACACCACTAATTAAAATTTGACATGTTTATTTAGAGAGTTTTTTTCTAAAAAATCTAAAACTTTCAAAAACTGTTTTTTTAATGAAAAAAAAACTGTTATTTTTTTATAATGCAAAAATAAATAAAAAAACTGTTTTCTGAACCGTTTGAAAATTTGAATTAAATAAATCAAATTTCAATTGTTATTTTTACAGTCATATTAGTCAAATAAATTTTATTCATTTTTCATATAATATTCAACCATAAGACATAGTTACTTTCATTTAGCATTTCAAATTGTTTACATTTTATAAATGTAAATAAAAGAGTAAATATATTATAATGAAGAATTTATATAACTTATATATATTGAAAATATAAGTTATTTGATATAATTTTTTTTATTAATATTTAATTTCAATGAAATTAAATATATCAAGTATGCTTTAATAAAGTTGAAAAATATTTCAAAATAAAATAAAATACAGCTAGTGAAAAAATTGAATTGTAAAGAATTTGAGGTAAATCTATATATAATTGCCAAATTAATATATATAATTACCCAAACAAGATTTAATATTGGAATATATAATTACCAAAACAATATTTAATAATAAATAGAGATAATTGGAGTATTTAAACCCTTTTCCATAATTTCTTTAGTTAATGGACCCCATAATAAATCTTTTAAGTTTATAGACCCTTTTGTTGGTGTTATTACTTGTTTACCCTTAATTGTTTTAGTTTAATAAAAAAAATTAATATACTTTAATCACAAAATTGAAAACTATTTTTAAAATTAGATAGTTAAAGATAATTATATATATTTTTTGAAATTCTACATTATAATAATACGAGGATGCACTAATTTATAGCATATTATATATATATATTGATATTAGCTTTGTTTGTAATATTTACATATGCAATTAGAATAATCAATTACAATACATTTACAATAAATATTGTATTTATTGTAATACATGAATAATTACACTAAATGACTCATTGTATTACAATATGGAATCTCTACGGTAGTAATATTGTATTGCAATAAAGATGATACACACAAGTTATTGTGTTACAATAATTAATAATTTTATTGTAATGTACGTCCTTAGATATTTTTATTAGGGATTGAATATAATAAATTTTTTTTTTCCTTATCATATTTAATTTGATGATTTTTAATTTTACCCATTTTTCAAATTTATTATTAAAGATGTTAACTTTAAAAAAAAGCATTGAGGGTATAAATGGAACAATATATAGGAAAAAGTCTATATAATTAAAGAATTTATTATGGGGTCTATAAAATTAAAAAAAAAATGAAAAAAGTCTATAAAGCTCATTATCTCTATTTAATATTGGAATATATAATTACCAAAACAATATTTAATATTGGAATATATAATTACCAAAACAATGTTTAATATTGGAATATATAATTACCAAATTAATAATTACAGAGTATATTCCAATTTAAAAATATTTAAAATTCGAATTCATTTCATTAATTAATGGAATTTTTAGCTAAGTGTCCATTTTCTATAAGTCCTTTTGCAAAATGTCCACTTTTATTTTCCCTTTTGCAAAATGTCCTAATATTATATTTTTGCCCGTCCTTCCCATTCCCTTCCTTCCTTCCCATTTTTATTTTGACCATTGACCGGTCAAAGTTAATGAATTGGTGACACAACTTTGGTGACACAAAAATAATAATTAGTGACACGTTTTTTTTTTTTAATATTTTTTTTTGTTTTTTTTTACGAAATTAGTGTCACCACCTTTATAAGTGGTGACACCGGTCAATGGCTTTGGTGACACAACTTTGGTGACACATGTATGATGATAAACAAATTTTTGGGTAACAATTTTTTTTTTTTACGAGATTAGTGTCACCGCCCTATCGCTGTCACCACAACCCATATCGATGTCACCACAACTCATATCGCTGTCACCACCACCCATATCGCTGTCACCACCCTTATTACTGTCACCACCTCTATCGTTGTCACCGCCCTATCGCTGTCACCACTCCTATCGCTGTCACCACCACTCCTATCGCTGTCACCACCACTCATAACGTTGTCACCACCACTCCTATTGCTGTCACCACCCCTATCGATGTCACCACCACCTCTATCACTGTCACCAACACCCATATTGCTGTCACAACCCTTATTGTTGTCACCACCTCTATTGTTGTCACCGCCCTATCATTGTCACCACTCCTATCGATGTCACCACCACTCCTATCGCAGTCACCACCACCGCTATCACTGTCACCACCCTTATTGCTGTCACCACCTCTATTACTGTCACCGCCATATCGCTGTCACCACTCCTATCGTTGTCACCATCACTCCTATCGCTGTCACCACCACCACTATCGCTGTCACCACCACCCTTATCACTGTCACCAGCACCCATATTGTTGTCACCACCTCTATCGCTGTCACCGCCCTATCATTGTCACCACTTCTATCACTGTCACCATCACCCCTATTGCTGTCAACACCTCTATCTCTGTCACCACCACTCCTATCGCTATCACCACCACCCCTATCACTGTCACCACCCTTATTAGAGATGATTGCAGTGACACTGTCGGTGGTGACACATACAATATCAACTTTTTTTGGTGACATATTTGTTGTTCGAGTTTTTTTTTACGGAATCATTGTCACCACTAATGTCACCACCCTTATTAGAGATGACGCTCTTTGTGACACATGTAATTTCATGAATTTTTTTTAAAAAAATATCGTGTAATCAAACACAATATGACAAAAATAAAAATAAAAAAAACATATAATTTAATGAAAAATCTAGTGTAATCAAACACAATATCACCATTAAAAAAATGTAATTAAACAAAGAAAGAAGCTGTCATCAGGCATGCAAATTTAGAACTGCACATAAATCACATTTAGTCAACCTCAAAGGATCAGAAACTAGGATAGGCAACTATGAGGTTACATCAGTAAGACCAAAGAAAGTGCAAATTAAAATTCATAAAAACAAATTACACTCAAAGTAGATACAGAACTTCAATGGGAAAAAACAGATACAAATTACACTAAAAGCAAATACAAACACTCAACAAAGGTAGGAGAATGGACAAACATGTTGGAACAATACAAAAGGCCTAAATGTTCTCAGTCGCTCATTAATTCACTAAGACTATATCAAAATTGCATAAAATCTTTTATGAATACAAGTTATAAAACTAGAAATTAGCTTCCCAATCCAAATGATTTGCTAATAAGATTAATTAATAAATTGCAGGAGAAAAGCCTCCCAATCCAAATTGCAGGAGAAAGCAAATCAACTGAAATTGAAGGATCAAGAGGAGCACATACATAACTTCAAAGGCGGCAATGGGAGATGAAAATGAGGACTGTTGGCCTGCTGCACATATAAGGATCTATCGATGACAGAAAATTGGCCGACTCCTGCTCCAATGGCCGCCGGCACCGGCCCCTTCGACACAGAGGAGCATCAACATTCAAGCACTGCTCCATGGTGACAGTCACGGCGGTGACGACAACAGTGGCATATCTCTTCTTCAACCTTTATCTTCTTCTCATGAATTATCGATCTAGTGTTCGATCCAAATCAAATCGAACCTTGATCGTTGCAGTTGCAGCTACAGTCGCTTGATCACGACGACCAACGCTTCCCGAAAGACGGCAAAGGAGGATTCATCCACGGCAAGGACGTCGTCGGAGGCCGGCGTAGAAGACAGCGGAGAGCGAAAAAAGGAGGCAGCGATTCCAAGCATCTCAGAGCCGTACCAGGCGAGCTTGAGCAAGGCATTATCCGGCTCGACGGAGGATTCCTGCTTACTTGACGGAGAAGATGGACTCTTTCCATCGAGCAATTGCTTGAGACGAGTCGGAGACGCCTCCGATTTCCATCGAGCGCAAGGCGCGCAGCCGGCACCGGAAGAGGCAGCAAAGCGAGAGACGGAGGAGGTGTGATTCTGGCTACTTCAGATCTCGGGATGGAGGAGAACAAGGACGGTGACGGCGGAAGCCATGGAATGGAGGAATTGAGATCTATTTTTCCCAAATCAGGTCAATTGGCAGGGATTAAATAAAAATGGGGGCACTTTGGGTATTACATAAACTTTTTGGACATTAAGCAAAAATGGGATTAGGATGGACATTTAACAAAACTAGTATACAAAAGTGGACATTTAGCCAAATTTTTTCTTAATTAATATATATAATTACTGAAAAAATAATTTAAAATACAATTTTTTTGTAGTCGGCAAAAAATTCAGTGCAAAGTTGAAAATCACCCATTTCAATTTTTAGGAAGTTTGAAAATTATTAACGGTATCCATAATTCTAAAATATTTAACCTTATTTTTAATGCCACGTGGCAAACTTCTATTAGTGGTGTAGGTTTGAACATATACACTCAATGTATCTGTACATTTGTCCGAAAGGGACTCACCTAGAGAATTTTTTTTTTTTTTTTTTTTTTTTTTGATTAGGTAAGAATTCGACGCACCGGACAGGCCCGGTTGGTCGATAGGCCGAATAAATCGGCGACGGACAAACCGTCAAATATGGCAAAGACTAGCAAAAAGATGAAAGAACAGGCGCAGTGTGAAGAACTCATCCGTCAGTTGGTAGCGGCAACACAGGGAATCCCTGGGGAACTAAGTGGAAACCTCAGATCTGGACTCTGACAGCGAGCCTTCAGGTTTCGATCACGTCCACGACCACTCGCACGTCGACAAATAAGAAGAAACACCGCCACATGAAGCTGCTAGACCGCGAAGCCACACCATCACACCACCCGGCAGTCCGGCAGCACGCCAAAACCTACGGGATCAAACCGGATTTAATCTTTTTCTTCTTTCATATTTATTCATAGATTTTTTTTATTAATTTTTCCTTTAAAATCTCTTTTTTTTTTTTTTTCCGGCCCCTTTGGGCCCAAGGCTAAACCTTGGGCCCGAAGGACTTATTTCGGGCCCAAGCCAACAGAGCCAAGGGAAAGGGACTAGGGTTCTCTTAATCCAACGCCGCCAAGCCAACAGAGGCAAGGGTCGAGCCGCCAGCAGGTCGAGAGAACACGCCAGGACTAGACCCCCAACGCAGGCACGGCGGCGGAGGGTTTCACCAAGGGCGGCGCCGGAGGTGGACAATCTCAACCAAGTCGCCAAGAAGCATAAGCGAGACGGTCGGAAGAAACAAATTTGCATCTACGAGCGAGTTGTTCGAATTGGATTCGATTGGATATGGATCTGAGATCTACACCCAAATCTTTACAAAAGCCCTAAAATTAGAGCGTATGTGGAGGAAAGAGTACCGATCCCGACGGAGGGTAGAATATGGCAACCAAGGCAAGGCAAAGCTTACCCAAGGCCGCGTATCCAGTCGGAGCACCGGAAAGTAGTAGCGCAACCACCCCAGACCGGAAACGGCGAGGCAAGCGAGGAGGTAGACGAGGAACGAGCACGGATGAGCACGGACCGATTGAACCGACAATCGGACCACAGTTAGTCACAAGAGGGTGTTTGCAACCCCTCTCTCTCTCTAGAAAACTAGAGAGAAGAGAGAGCGGCTTTAGGGGCCGGTAAGTGTAAAAGTAGGAGTTGATACACTCTCTGTATAAGGTTTGAAAGAATCGACGATTCATCGAACCTACCTACAACCGAACCAATAGCTTCGGCGAGGAAGGATTTTGAAGCCCACAAGGCCACAAGGGGGTTTAGTGCTCATGGAGATTTAGCAAGGAAAGGAGAAGAGCGACCGTGTGAAGTTGGTGAAGATCCAGTGGCGGTCGGGATGGCCGATGGTGGTCGGAGGCAGCACACAAGCCACCAGCGATGGAAGCGGTTGCGATTCCTTGTTCAATTTTGGGGGCACGTGGCACAAGAGCCCGCGCGTTGTTTTAGGTCCCCGAAGGGGTTTTTTCCCCATGACTCACCTAGAGAATAGGTAAGAATGAAGAATTAGGTGATTTAATAAATAAATAAATAAAGAAACCCATGTATATTTTTTACCCTCTTTTTCAGATTTTCTCTCATTTAAATTGATTTTTTTTATAAAAAAAGTAAGCCAAAAAGCGACTTTAATATATATTTTTTGAAGCGGGGTTAAAGTCGCTGTTTCAAATAGTGATTTAGCCCCATTTTGACTAAATCCCATTATAGTTTGAGATTTGAACTAATTCCATATTTTTTTTCGGATTTTTGGCTAATTTGAAAAAAAATTCTTTATCTACACTCTTCCTTATTATTATATTATTTTTAGATTTATCAAGTTAGATTATTTTATGTTAAAAGCAGGGGCAATTTTGTAATTTCACCATTTAACAGATTTATTGACGGGAACCTACAAGGGATATCTAATTGCTAATGGGAGCCTTATAAGGGGTGGTTTCATGTAATTGTGAATATAAGGGGTGATTTTAAGCAATATCGCATATTTAAGATGTCCGAATGACTATTGACAAGATAAGTTCAACTAAATTACCACATGTCCTTTTCATTTTTTTACAAACAATTGCAAACATGCCCAAAACTCTCTGAGAGCGAATTGAAAAAACCTAAGTGCGTTCATCCAAATACTCCACCGCTGAACAAACTTTTTGTAAATTTATAAAGGAATTAATTGATCGATACTTATTTTGGTATCACAATCGCTTCGCATGATTATCGAAAGACTTTCGACTATTTTTCTTGATTGTCGTTTGAAAAATCTGTCGAAGCGCTGAAATCCGAGTTAAATAAATAACCTCGACTCCATTGAGTGAGGTTAATGAGGGAGCTCGGTGCATATTGGTGAGGTTATGAAATATCCTCATTGACTTAAGCCGAGCTTCATAAATTTCCTCGGTAACAACAACCGAGTCTCCATTATAAACACGGTGACAACAAATGAGCCTCCATCATCACCTCGTTGACAACAACCGAGCTCGACGCAGACAACAAGGAATTCACGAGATTTATGCCTGACATGAATGACGTAAAAAATCGCATAGGAAATGACCAAATTCTTTCATTTTCGTTCCAATTTATACTCATAATTCAACTCAAACAACACTCAAATCAACAACAATCAAACAAAAGACACAAATAACAACCAAGTTCATCAATTTTAAGTCTAATTTCAAACCCTAAAACACACCATTTCTTCTTCAAAAGCTCATAAAAAATAAATTATAATGAAATTTCTTACCTTAATTAAAGTTGATATATCTATACAACTCTCTCTCGAATTGACCTCAAAACTCCAAAATATTGCTGCTCTTGGTTGCTCGTTGAAAGCACACGAGATGTTCTTGGTGGTGTTGATTTTGGCTGGAAGGACTTTGTGTGCCATTTTATAAAAAATAGTATTGACAATAGCGCTTTCTCCATCTTGCTTAAAGCCCTTATGTATTTATAAACATGGTTGAGAGTAGGGGTGGAAATGGGGCGGGTTATGGGTGAAAATCGCCATTCCATCACCCGCCCCGCGGGTATAAATCTTCACCCACCCTGCTCCATCACCTGTAAATCTTTCACCCGCATCCAACCCGTGCGAGTGAGCGGGTGGTGCGAGTGATTATTGGATATCCGATAAGAAGACTAATTATTTTTATTTTAAAACATTATATGAATTTTTTCCTTATAAAAAAACATACTAACATATCAAGTTCGGATTTAAAAATACGTGAAGTATACATAACTAATAAAATAGAAAATATTTTGGTTTCTAATTTAACAATATACGTGGAAAATATAAAACTTATAAAATAAAAAACAATGAGACTATTCTCAATAAGATCACAACATAGAAATATTTTTGAATTGACTATGTAATCTAATTTTCAAATTAATTAACTACGAAATTTTCTAAAATTATAAACACAACTATAAAGGCACAATATAAAAATAATATGAGGAAGTGATATCAAAATAAAGAAATGTAGGGTTTTTAAGGGGTGGAAAAGTAAAATGATATGTTTAATTGGGTTATTGGATTCTTATTGGGTGATTATTGGTGCGGGTTAATGGAGCGGGTTATGGGGCGGGTTATTGGAGCGGGTATTGGGTGAAAAATCATTATCCATACCCGCCCCGCCACCCACTTCAATCCCCACCCGCATCATCCGTCACCTACTTTTTGTGGGTTTTCACCCGCAAAAAAAATGCGGGTGGAGCGGGTGAATTGGATATCCGTCCCCCATTTCCAGCCCTACTTGAGAGTTATAAGACTAATCAATTAGGCCCAAGTTGTAACTGGAAAACAAACTAACAAGTTCGGCTCGCGAGCCCAATCTTAAACTCGAGATCGGCTTGTTAGGCTTGAACAAGCCGAATGAACGAGATCGTCATTTGGGCTCGCGTCCCCCATTAAACTTTTTTTTTTCTTCCTGTGGATTGGCTTGTGTTTTTTAATTAGTGGCAACTTTGGTACTTTAAACAGGTGCACTTTCCGTGATACTTAGGAGTGATATTCAAGCCGAATGAGCCGAGCTTGACATGTTCAAGCTTGACTTGAACAAGAGACGAGCCGAGCTCGAGCCCAAAAATTATTCGAGCCTATTTTGAAGTTCAAGTTCGGCTCGCGAGCCCAATCTTAAACTCGAGATCGGCTTGTTAGGCTTGAACAAGCCGAATGAACGAGATCGTCATTTGGGCTCGTTCAAGCTCGATCGAGCTCGTTCTATGAACTATGCAAATTTCTAATCAACAAATCCACAATCTGGCACAAATCAGATTTGAAGTTGTACATATTTGATATTTCCACAATTTATAATCAACATTTTCACAATCTAATCAACATATCCACAATCAACATATTCACATATCCAATATCGACAATCCTTAGATTTCAAATTGTACAAATTTCTAATCACAAAATTAAACTATACAAGTTTCTAATTAAGCAAAAATCTCCAAGCTGTGCAAGAGAAAGAATGCATCAATCTGGAACTTCGTCACTTTTGTCGGCCTTGAGAAACTAAGATGAAGAATGGAAGAGAAAGAAGAAGGTGATCATGACGTCAGACTCAGATCTAAAGGGGAGCACAATGCGCACCTACCTTGGACAAGATGAGTAATGGTCAACTAGCGAGATATGTAGATATGAGATTAGCAGTTCGTCACTTTCGTCGGCCTTGAGCGACTAAGAGGAAGAATGGCGAGAGATTCAGATCTGAGATCACACGACCTCCATGGACACCGGATCTGAGCAGGAGTCCCGATGGGTGATCAGAGGAACCGGATCTTGGTACGAACCAGATTTGCTATGGTGGCACGGTGGGAGGCTCGGATTTGATGACGAACACACCGGATCTGAAAGCTAAGATGATGATGAGGGTGACCGACCAAGTGGCGCCGCCGTTTAGGGCTGGGTGAGTCGAGGATCTGAAACGGAAACCCATGAGCAGATTTACGATTATGTAGTAGTTATGGGTGAAATTTGGTGATGGGGGAGCAATATGTGTGGGGGGAGGGACGATGATGGAGTAAGAGGAAGCCAGAGTTGAGGTTAGGGAGAGAAGAGGCTTTGAAGTGAAGTACTCCGTATGAAGTGGAAGACAGAGACTCAACTTCCCATGTCTCAGAGAATGAAAGCGAGAAAGCCTCTCAAGTCTCAAATAAACCTAGGGGCATTTATGTAAGTTTGACACCTTAAGCGAGCTATCGAGCTCGTCTTGGGCTCGGGCTCGGTTCGAGCCCAAAACAATGTTCAAGCTCGGCTTGTTTAACATAATCGAACAAGCCAAGCTCGAGCTTTTGCGAGCCGAGCTGGAGCTGTTTGGCTCTGATAACAACCGTAGTAATACTTAATTAAACCCCAAACTTCAAGATGCTTTGGTTTATTATAGGTACGCATATATGTTTTCTTAATTATTTCCCAATATAATCAGTTACTATATATTCCCTATAAAAGAGACGTAATTCACCTTGGCAACATTTGTCTCACGATGCTACCGCTCTGATTTGGAGGTAAAGTGGCATGTTATCAATGTGGTCGGTTTCAGCACCGTCACGGGACACACCGGCCGCCACTGCTAGCCACTTTCCGAGAAACATTCAGCCCCTTTTAAGTTTATGGGACAACGAGAGCCCGTAGAGCACTCCACCACACCCCAAGCCTTAGGAGCAATCCGAGGAGAGGATTTCCCGACCAAATAAATTTGTAGTCAAGACCCCGCTATAGTATAGTGGAGTCAGGTTCGTCCTTAGGAGAGAAGTCAGCAGTTCTAGTTTAGTGTTTCGGGGTTCGGGGATAGCGGTAAAAGGGGGAAGGGGTTGTTGTCGATGTCAACTAAGACTTGCTCGACGTCGAGGGATGGAGAAAGAGTGATGGTCGGTGTCGAGAGCAATAAACCTGTATAAACCTTAAAAGTAACAAAATAAACAATAAAAAGACAAACTTCCATGAAGGATCACCACAACAATAAACATATGTGTAAATCACGAATCACATAAAGAAGAATGCTTTACATCAAAAAATCAACTTTTGCTAATTCCAACAATTTAGGCAAGTTTACTCTCGAAAATAAACCTAATTTTTTTTTACCTTTTCTTTATTAGGATTAATAATCTCACGAATAAAAACCCTAATTACTATCCAAGTTTACAACATGAATTCCTTGAACTTTCATCCAACGGTTAAGCATATAGGTAGATGATGATAGAAACACACAAAATTATAAATTCATTGACTTAGAACATATACCTATCCTTAGGCTCACCCCAACCCTAGAAGAGGGAAACTAGAAACAAAACATAATAAAAGAAACTAACTTTAAATTAAAACTAAAACTTACAAAACCTCCAATCTTCACTCTTCTTCTAACTACTTACGTCCGAAGATGACTTGGCTTGAATGAATAAAACATAGGCCTAGGGCCTTTATTTATAGTAGACTAATCCTTGCTAGCCAAGGAAAGTAAATAATATAATAAATAAAATATATCTATCTTTTATCTAAATCTTATCTATCTAATTGCAAAAGATAAAACTTCCTAAATAAAATAAATATCCAAATAAATTCCATAGGGTAAATAGGAAAATACTCATAAGGAAAGAGTCTATCTAACTAAGATAAAGATATATCCCTTCATGACCAAGCAATCCTCCTTAGATTTGGACTCATCCGCATGCTCTCGGCTCTCTAGATTTCGGGTCGACGTCGAGTTCTTTCAGTCGATGTCTACTGGAATGCAGTCGATCTCGTGTGGAACAGAGTCGACGTTGACCTCCTTTCAGCGTTTTCAGCGTTCAGCTCCGTTTTGAAACGCACTTTCCCGAGTCCTCGTTTGTCCGATTGACGCATATGAATAAGCGTTGGAAAGCTCTTTTCGAGAGCTACATACAACTCTCATGAAAGCCTCAGAGCTTGATTTAAAATGATGAATGGTGAAAATTGGTCTTTTCTCCAGCTGCACCATCCTGCGCTCTTCCTTAGCTTCTCTAATTTCTTCATGGTTTTCCTTTAAGATCCAAAGTGCGTCCCAACCTCTCCAAATCAGCTATATAAACCTGTCAATCTCACCAAACTTTGTGTAGACTCCATATCTTGCAAATAATCAATAACTACACAACTTCCTAATATTCCCAATATAAAATATGCATAAAAAGACTCAAATAAGACTAAAAACATGATGTAAAATAAGACAAAAAATGCGGATATCACAATCTCAGGGTAGACTGAGAATTAAGAGTGGGAGGCGAGGAATACCAAGAAGCCACACCCAACACCAGGATCTCCTCAGAGTCGCCCACAGAACTGACGGGCCACCCCCAACGCAAGCTAGGAAACTAACTTGAACATTGTCTAACAGATCTCTTCTTCCATCTTCTTCTTTGCCTCCAAATCCAAGCCATTCGAGTACCCTACCACCCCTTCTACCCATTCTCTTTGCAATATATGGCTCACTGGAAAGCTGGCCGGAAACAACCAAAGTTAGGGCCGCCGACGAAACTAATCGCCCCCCAATGGGGTTGGGTAAGGTCATTTGTATTAATGAACCCCTTCTCAGACTCATAACTTACTTTTCAGTGTCACAACAACTTAAAGATCCCATTTCAAGTTTTTATTTTTTCACCACCCATTCATGAACCCCGACTTTAGACTCGTAACTTATTTTTTCTTATTTTGCTTTTATATTAAATGAAATCTTCTTATATGAAACTCATAATATAATCCTCTCTAATTAAGTTTATTATTATTATTATTATTATTGTTATTATTATTACTACTCCGCATGGACCGTATTAAATATTAATAATTAGTAATTATTTAATTCTTCATGACCATTCGTTATTATCATTTATTATTATAATCAGTATAATTGTTGGATAATAAATTACTTGGGTGTTATACAAAATAGTATAGTATTATGAATTTTTTTCCTCGAAACATATACAAAGTGGATGTCTATATATATAAAATTAAATTACATTAAAAAATATAATTCTTTTTTTTATAATGTTAAAATCAGTGGCGGCCCTAGTCCCCTTTTTAAATAAAAAAAAAACAAAATTAGTAAGTTCTCTTCGATTTTGAATATGATTTGTTTATAATTGAAATGTTGAAATTTGAATTGATTTGGAGTAATTTTCTTAGGTTTTAGGGATTGAGATTTGAAGAGTGAAAATTAGGAACACACTTTTCTAATTAAACCGTGTTCATTTTAAGTTTGTTTAAGCACGATTTAGTCTCAAATCGGTATAAATATTTTTTGAAAAAATAAATGAAAACGGTTTCAAAGAAAATTGTGTTCCCAATAGTTTCTTTTAACAGTAGGCAAACAGTGGGAGTTGTAAATTACAAATTACTCCTCGTCTAGCAATGTAGTCTGCAAAATTATTAGCTTCTCTGAAAATATGTCTGATCTCAACAAAGGTAAATTCGGATGTAAGTCTGCCAATTTCTTCTACTTGTCTCAAAACCTCCCATTTGGGCGCTTGCATTCCTTTGGCCGCTTTAACCAAGACTTGATTATCACATTCTACGATGATCTTCCTCAAGCATTTCATCTTTGCATGTTGGAGTCCTAGAATCACTGTCGAAGCCTATGTTTGGATGATGGATCCAACATTAACTTCTTGAAAGAAAATATCAATGATATGTCCTTCAGAATAACGAATGATTCCTCCTACCTGACTTTTGCCTGATTGGGAAAAAGAACCATCTACATTAGTTTTGTAGATAGTCCTCGGGGGTCTCGTCCATTTGGCTTTTGCCCTCCTGTTTCCTTTCTTTTTTCTATCATTTCCTTCACTTCCTTCCATGTCCCAGTCCTTAATATTTTGCTTGATTTTTCGGAACAAGGGTGGTTGTTCCTGTCGGTTTCTTAGACCTGAAAATTCGATCATTTCTAGTATCCCATATGGCTTGCCTAATAAAAATTAGGTCTTCAAATCTACTATTAGTATCCTTGATTCTCTCTAAATTTGTATGCAGAGGTTCTAGAGAGTTAAGGCATTGAAAATAAATACCTAAAGCTTTTTCAAACTGTGCAATGAGTTCTCTGGCGAAGGTACAACTAGTAAATAGGTGAGTTGCATTCTCATGGTCTTGGCTACACAGAGAGCAATGGATTGGAACTCTATTTACATATCTATTGAGTCTATTTGCCGTAGGTAGACCGTTAATCTTGATTGACCATAAGAAATTCTTGATTCTAGGAGGAAGTTTTAGTTTCCAAATCCAATTTTAAGATTGGATGTTTTGAGGTGTAGGAGTTAGGATTTTCTTTATTGACCTGGTAGTGAAGTTTCCTTCCAGATCGGGTCTCCAAATCAGCTTATCTTCCGTATATCATTGAGGAATCTTCATTTGTAGAATCTTACTGGCAATATCTTGTAGGAATATTTGTCAGATTTCATCTTCTTTCCACCGTTTCCTGTCATTCATGAGTGAGTCTACAGTCATGTTAGGATCAAGCGATCCCATATACTGCTTAATACTGATAGATGGGATCCAATGATCCTCCCATACATTAATGGTCGAACCATTACCAACTAGCCAAAGTAGACCTTCTTTAAATTTTTCCCTTAGAGAAAGTAGTCTTCCGAATTGCCAGGATGTATCTCTCTTGCAGTAGTTCCTGATGCTATCTTGTTTGAGATATTTTTCTCTTATAATTCTTACACATCTACTCTCTTCATTGTTGTAGATTTTCCACAGAAGTTTCATTTGAAGAGAGATATTGAGATTCTCAGCCTTATGAATACCAAGGCCTCCCATGGATTTTCTTGTACGGATTTTTTCCAGAAAAAATTCTATTAACTTGCTCTATCTGATTGAGAATTCCTTTTGGGAGAAGAAAGTTTTGCATTAAATAATTGGTTTTAGAGCTAAGGTTGGACTGAATGAGGACCGTCCTACCTGCTTGCGATAAATTGGAAGTTTTCCATTTAGAGAGTTGTTTTTCATGTTGTTTATTACATCCTCAAAAACACGATTTTTAATCCTACCATTCACAAGGGGAATTCCTAAGTATTTTTCAAGGGTTTTAGATATTGGGATGCCCATATGGGTAGCCGAATCCTTGGTGAGATTTGGATTAACATTTCTAGAGCATTGTAGAGAGCTTTTGTTGTAGTTAATAAGGAGGCCAGATCGATTGAAAAAGTTGTTTATAATGTTCTAAATTGAGTTTAGACTGGTATGGGCTGCTTTGGCAAAGATGATAGTGTCATCTGCAAATGTTAAGAAAGGAATTGGAGTACCATATTTTTGCTAGCTTTATGCCAATTAAGGCGTCGTCTAGGAGGGCTTCTTTATGCGATTCTCTCGAAAGACCTTCCATAACTAGGGCAAAAAGGTAAGGGGCAAGGGGATCACCTTGTCTAATACCCCTATTAGGTTTAAACTAAGGACCAGGAATGTTATTAACTAGAACAGAGAACGAAGTGGAAGAGATACATTTCATTACCCATTTGATCCAAGTTTGATGAAAACCAAATTTTTCAAGGACCACTTGAATGTAACTCGAGTTTAGTTTTATCATAAGCCTTTTCCATGTCTAGTTTTAAGGCCATCCAACCTTTCTTGCCTTTTTATTTATGGAAGGTGTGGAAGATTTCATGAGCTATTAATGTGTTATCTTGAATCGATCTGCCTTCAACGAAGGCACCTTGGAAAGGATTAATGAGTTTAGAGAGGATGGGTTTAAGATGATTAGCATGAATTTTTTAGAATATATTGTAGATCGTATTACATAGGCTTACATGTCTGTAATGATTTATAGATGTTGGGTTATCAGTTTTCGGAATGAGGGCTATAAATGTTTGATTGATCTCAAATAACATTTGGCCAGAGTGGAAGAAGGCATTCACAGCTTTACAACAGGATCAACCTATGATATCCCAGTATCGTTTATAAAACTCTAGAGGGTATCCATCTGGCCCTGGAGATTTATCTTCTTCCATGCTAAAGAGAGTATTTTTTATTTCCAAATTAGAGGGCTGAGAAGCTAGATTATTGTTTTCCTCTGGAGTTATCCGAGCTTGAATATTCCAAGCATCTTCCGCAGAGATTCTGGGTTAATTATTACCTATAAATCTTTCCGACATTTCACTTGTGATGCGTTTCGATATTAGATCTTGATCTGTTAGTAAAATATTATGTTTTGTAGTAAAGCATCTAGTCGATCTTCTAGAGGGTTTAATTCTAGTTGTAACTTGATAATACTTAGTATTTTTGTCTCCCAGGTGGAGGTGTCTAATCTTAGCTCTTTATTTCAAAAATTTATGATTAAATTCAAGGAGTCGGAATTTCTTGTGTTTTATATTGCAAGCTTTTGTTCATCTATTAAAGATATGTTTCCCCATGGTATTCTCTCTTGACAAGCCTTGATTTAAAGATCCACTTGGGCAAGTTGCTTTGTTATATTGTTGGGATTATATTTGCACCATTTTTTAATATTTTGTTTAAGAAGCTTTTGCTTTTGAATGAGCTTGAACCCATGGGATCCATTCATCTTATTACTCCGTACGCTTTTGATCATCAATTCAAGAGCATCATTAGTAGTCCATTCCATTTCAAATCTAAACGGAGTTCCATTTCTTTTACCATGGGAGCCGATTTGGAGAGAGATAGGAGTGTGATCCGAACTAGAGAAAGGGTGATGTTTGATGCAAAGATTAGGGAACCAGTTTAGAATATGTTGATGGGCTAGAATTCTGTCAAGTCTTTCATAAGTGTTGTTGCTTGAGGATCTGTTTTTCCTCCATGTAAAGGGCAAGCATGAGAATGGTAAGGTTTGTAATCCAAGTTCATCCTTGATAGTTCTTATTTTTCTAAATCTATTGGTGTTAGGGAGAGATCCTCCAACTTTTTCTGTATCCAATTCTATATCATTAAGATCACCTATGATGAATATGGGGAGCATGTAATTGTTGACAGTATCATAGATATCGTGCCAAAATTCATCCTTCTCATTTTCAACAGAAGGAGCATAGACAAAGATTAGGATAATTTCGTGTTTTTCTATTGTTGCTTTTATTACTACAACTCTTTGCTTCAGCTCAAGGATGCTACTTATCTCTTCGAATTTTGTTTTGACTAGCAACCAGATTCTACCCTTGCGTCCAATAGATGGGACACTGAGGGCTTTGTGAAATCCAAAGCTCTTCACTTGGATATCAGATGGGGCTAGTTCTGATTTTATTTTCGTAAGGACTAAGGCATCAATATTATTTATAAATCTAAAGTAGTTGATCTCTTTCCACAGAAGTGGTCGTTTAGTGCCTCTAACATTCCAATATGCTATATTAACCATAAAATTTCTTTATAAAGGTAACCAAATCTATGATGGACTCTGGGGTGAAGATTGAAGTGGAGTAAATTAAGATACTTAAGATTACAATTCATATCTTTTCTGAGAAAGGGGAACTTAAATACCTTAATGATCAGTATAGCTATCCTTGAGCTTATCTTTGCTGTGTTGATGGATTGGTTTTCTCTTCTACATCTTCTGTTGTGGATAGATTTGGCTTGCCTATTCTTGCTCTTGTGTTGTTGTTGAGAAAGATGGGTGGCGTTGTCACCAATGACAGCGCCACCCATCTTTCTCACCATTGAATGATCTGATCTGATGAAATTTTTTGACTCCTCTGTCTCCTCTCCAGCTTAAGTAGCTACCATCTTGCCTTTCCGACGAACCTTGAAAAGCTCTTCTAAAGTTCCTTCCATGGGAATGTTATTGTTGACAACAGCTGTGTTGTTAGAGGAGAGGATGGTGTGGAGAATGGATGGGGCAATAGCAAAAGGAGGGGTACTGCTCTCAGCAACAAGCTTAGCAACATGAGGATTGTTGAGAGATATAAGCTGGTTGATCAGGTCATTAGAAAAGCTTATAGACACAGTAGGCAAAGGGGGAAGCTTTGAGATGGGATGACCAGAGCTTGAAATGGGTAGGAGGCCAAAGTCACCTTGCCTAGGCATCATGGTATTGGATACCAGGTGATCCTCAGGGAGAGAGTAAGGGACAAAGGCACTACCACCACCCAAAAGCTTGTTCTCAGAGGGGTTTCTGTTGACAACATTAGGAGGAGTGTGGACAAGGAGATATATTTGAGGGTTTTCTTCCAAAATCAGACTAAATTTTCTCGGCCTAAGGGCATTTAAAGGACAGTCCTTATTGATATGGTCGTATCCACCACAACAACCACATCCATTAGAAAAATTCTCATACCACATACGCAACCTAATGGACTCAAATTCGTTTTTCCTAATGCAAATGAAAGTGACAAGTTTTTAGAGAAGAGAGACCTTGATACAAGATCAAGCAAACCGCATCTTGTTATGAATGGTACACACTTGATCGATCCTGATTAAGCTGGCAACACCACCAGCCTCTAGGATGTAAGCTATCGCCTCAGTAGTGTAGAATTGATGGGGTAAGCCTGGGATCCTGATCTAAACATCAGCAGTAAGGGTGTCTTCCTCCATAGGGTTGAATGAGTTCGTCCAGGGATAGAGTGCCAAAAGAGACCCCTGCACATGGTAAGGCCTATTCGTCCAAACCATAGCACGTTCCTTCTTGTTAGCAAATCTAAAGATATACTAATCGTTGCCAATGGTGTCAAGGCCCCAGCTACCTTTGAGATTTTTCCAGTCTGTTTTCATCTTGTCGGCGACTTGCTTGAGCTCCACAGAAGCTTGAACAAATTGACCAGCAAGACTGTATTCAAAGAGCTTTTGATGAAGGTCTTTAATTCACACCCTAGATTTGGTAGGGGTCAACCACTTGCATAACAGTAGGATTGACTTCATTTGGGAGAGCAGAGCTTATGGGAATCGTCGGGATAGGAGCAGCTTCAGAAGGTTGGGTGTGTATAACAGAATTGTCCAAGGGAGAGAGTGGGTTCAGTTGGTTGAGCAAGAGTAGGCACGGTCTCAAAGGAGATGCCCTGCCTAGTAGTGTTGATCAAAGCTTCAACAAAGAACAACTGATTATCCATGACTAGGAAACACGTACTCAGTAAGGGGGAGAGAATGGAAGATCAGAAGAGGATGGTGTGAGTTAATCAACCAACATGTAGAGGTATTTATAGGCTTAATCTGATCACTAGAACTAGTCACGATATAATCCAAGTCTATACAAGTATAGGAAATATTTTTGGTAGGGGTAATCATAGCTTTTTCACCGAGAACAGCTCCCGACGCTTCGATATATTGTTGTAGGATCGCCAGATTGCTTGGGGACTCTTTCTCTTGCGTGTTTGGGAAAGTACAATCTTTTCATCATCAATTACATTGGGATTTTTTTTGGGGTTGGTGGGGGGGGGGGGGGGGGGGGTAGCCGTTAATCTCATCATCTCCGGCCATAAGTGACCAATAAGCTCATTTGCATGCTCATAATTGCTCCTTAATCTGCGGAAAAGCCTTCTGCTAATCAGAGGATGTGTGAAGTCTTGGAACTCTGGAACATTGAAAAGATCCAGCAGATCGTATTTAAAACTTACCCTACACCTTTACATTAATGAGTGCAGTCGAGCCACATTCATCAAAGCAGGGATGGAGATTAAGCGATTTTGGGAGGTTGAATGCCCATATATGTGATTGTCTGTTGGACTACTGAGATATGTGAGCCAGAATTGGCAATTGAAGTTTGAGGGATAGAGGTTGGTTAGCAACAAACAATCTGAACATGCGTTAATCCTCCATGGGAGAAACCTGCATGTCGGAGGCAATGAACCCATAAAACCCCCTAGAAGCCCTGTAGAGAACAAAGGCAAAAAACATAGCGTTTTTTTCTTCGTGTTCCCAATAGTTAAATTTGGTTTTAGGAACACACTTTTCTAATAAATCCATATTCATTTTAATTTTTTAAGCACACTTTTATTGTTATTTGGGTTAAATATTTTTTAAAAAACAAACGAGAACGAAAATCATGTTGTTTTTAGTTAAATTTGGTTTTGGGAACACACTTCGCAAATTAAACAGTGTTCATTTTAGTTTTTTAAGCATGATTTTCTCGTAAACCAGGTTAAATATTTAAAAAAAATACATGAGAACAGTTTAATGAAAATCATGTTGCTTTTAGTTAAATTTGATTTTGGGAACACACTTTGCAAGTTAAACCGTGTTCATTTTAATTTTTTTTAAGCATGCTTAATTTTCTCTTAAACCAGGTTAAATATTTTTAAAAATAAAATAAACGAGAACGGTTTTAAAGAAAAGCGTGTTGCTTTTAATTAAATTTTGTTTTGGGAACACACTTTGCAAATTAAACCGTGTTCATTTTAATTTTAATTTTTTAAGAACGGTTTCAAGGAGTGGATATACGTGGCAGCTCTTGATTTCAATCTTCTACCCACAGGCAGGCTCGTGCTTGTTCCAAACAGGGACCCCGAAATTTTAGGGCCCCGTATATTTTGGAGGTATGTATAATTGTATGAAATAAAAGGCCATAGATCAACACTTAACCCCCTTTTAGTTAGTGAAATACGATTCAAAAATCAAGCCCATAGATTAAAAACAACTTTACCAATTTTTTAAAAAAGAAAATTCCGACGTAAAAAAAAAGAAAATTAATCAGACCTAAATACCAATACGCTATTCCGATTTTCAACATCAGTGAAAGGGCGAGGGGCGATTCATCTTCTTCCTATTCTCAATACTTCATCAATGGAACTATGAAGCATGCAATTCTTTTTAATTTCCCAAACGTCATTAATGGTAAGTGTGAAAATTTCCAACGGGAAGATGAGATCGATTCTGATTATAAGTTCCGACTTCCCTTACAATTCTTTCATAATCTCTCTCTCTCTCTGCTTGGTTTCTCCCTCTCTCTTGTGTTTTGTGCTTTCACCCTATTTAATCTGCTATAATCCATTCATCACCGCTTAATTCATATTTTTAATGCGGCTCCCATTTACATCTATCTCCAAATTTAGGTTAGTTTGTAAAGTTGTTTTTATTTTTAGCCTTTGTTATTTTTAGAACAGGACCACTCAAAAGATTGGGACGACTCTGCCCACATGCATTGTCCAACTCCTACCTTCCACGACGTGGTTTTCGATTGGGTTTTGTTGCAAAATGTGTGCCGCTCGATCTTTTTTTTTCCGCCATGAACTCCACTTTTTTGAACTGTTACAATGCATCGTTTGTCCCGACCTCATATTCATGCCTTTTTTCCAACTATTATTTCCTACGTGTACATACATAAAAACCCACCAGTTTACTACTGCAAATGCTCTAAGGGACAAAATTATCAAGTTATGTTAATTATGAAAGATCACGTGCATAGACATGTGATCATATATGGGTTCGTATGGGACGGAGTTAATAAACTGACTAAAATTATAAACAGGGTAAAATTTATAAACTGTTGGTAAAAGTAGTTAAAAATTTATGAAAAAAAATAAACTCCGTATGAGACAAAAATCAGTTTATTTGTAAAGAGTGGAGTTTATTTGGTTTTTATTAGGGGTATTGTGGTACTTTCAAATCAAATATGATAAAAGAGAATGGGTAAAATAGTAATTATGTAAAAAAAAAACCCCAAAATAAGCTACAATCTCTGGCTTTTTTTTAAACCAATTTTTTTAACCTATTTATGACTTATTTTGGTGCCCATACACCATTTAAACCAACTTAATTTTTTAACACCTCAAAAGCTAATAATTTTAACTGTTTTTTTTTATTTTTTTTATAGTAGGCAAGAAATAGGAGTGATTACACAAGTTGTAATCTAGCTCCTTGATCATCCTTGAGGATGATGGTACAAAGTACCACAATACCCCTAATGCTACTATCCCCTATTGTAGGGGATAGTAGCATTGTTACAGATGATACCTTTCCTGGCTATAAAGTCTGCAACTTGATTTGCTTCACGATAGCAGTGTCTGTAATGGATAAAATCAAAACCAGCTTCCAATTATTTGATTCTCTCTATGTGATGTATAACTACCCATCTAGATTTACTGCTGCAGTTGAGGGCGTTGATGAGCTGTAAATTGTCACCCTCTATAATTACCCTTCGGAGTCCATTTCTTTGTGCTTGCTCCAAACCTGTCTGTATAGCTAAGGCTTCAGTTTGTATGACAGAAGACTGGCAAGTAACCTGGTAGAACATATCAATGACATTGCCTCGGGAGTCCCGAGTAATCCCACCCACCGAGCACATAACCGTGGGTTTGACAGAACCATCCACATTAATTTTGTAGATAGCTCCAGGTGGTCTGTTCCATCTAGTTTTACCTCTCCTATTCTTAGGTTTGCTTGGGGGATTTTCATTTTTAGTTTGAGACCACTCATAAATTTTAGCAGTAATTCTTCGAATTATATTTTCCTTTGTATTAGGCGGTTTTTTCCTGATGATGAAATCATTTCTAGTTTCCTAGACCATGTTCCAAATGAATACAAGATCCACAAAATTTTTATTTTCTATTTTGATTTGTTCAATGTCGAAAGTTTCTACTCCATATAGGTTATGTACTACTTTCCCAGTGTAGGTTTCGTATTGACAAATAATATTTCTAATGAAAGGACAGGATCTCAGAAGGTGCTCAGAGGTTTCCTCCTCTTGTGAGCAGAGGCAACATTGGCTTGGTACTCGATTAAAAAATTTATTGAGCCTTTTGGCTGTAGGAAGACCATCAACGATTATTTTCCAAAGAAAAGTCTTCATTCTTGGGGGAAGATCCATTTGCCAAATCCATTTATAATTTGAAGGAGAGTGAGTTGTATTGCCAGTTAGAAGTTTACTTGATTTGGTCGAGAAGATACCACATGGGTCGAGACGCCAAATAAGTTTATCCGGGGTATCCCAATTTGGGATGTGTATTTCTAAAATCTTAGAGACAATATTAGGAGGGAAAATTTTCTTAATTAAAGGAATATTCCAACATTTATCCGCAGTAAAAAGTTGATTAACTTTTATGTCTTTCCTATGATTTCCTTGAAGATTTGCCAAGCATACATTGGGGACCCAGGGTTCAGACCAGATATTTATACTATCACCATTTCCTATGATCCAGTGGAGACCAGATTCAAAATTTTTCCTTAGAGAGAGAAGACGTCCAAATTGCCATGAGGTAAGATGATTCGAGACAGTATGTATGTCATCTTTTTGAAGATATTTTTCCTTCACTATCTGGACCCATATATTATTTTCATTTGTGTAGATTTTCCAAAGTAATTTCATTTGTAGGCTTATGTTAAGATCTTCTGCTTTTTTGATATCCAAACCCCCAGACGCTTTACTAGTACAAATTTTATCCCAGCTAATCAGAGGATTGTATCTTTCAGAGTTAAGTTTATTCCAAAAGAAATTTTTATTAACTTGATCTATCTGCTGAAGTATTCCTTTTGGTAGTAGGAAATTTTGCATTAAGTAGTTTGTTTTAGAGCTCAGATTTGACTGGATGAGCATCGCTCGTCCAGCTTGTGAGAGCGTAGAGGCCTTTCACTTGGAAAGTTGTTTCTTCAGATTTTGAATGGCATCTTCAAAGACACAGTTCTTGATTCGGCCGTTTAATAGGGGGATACCTAGATATTTTTTAAGAGTCCTGGTAATGGGTACACCCATATGATGGGGCATATCTCTAGATAAGTTTTGAGAGACATTATTAGAGCATTGTAAAGAGCTTTTCGAATAGTTAATGGTTAAACCTGATAGATTTGAAAATTTATTCAATATATTTTGGATAGTATTGAGACTAGTGTGAGCTGCATTAGCAAAAATCAAGGTGTCATCGGCGAAGGTTAGGAAGGGGATCGAAGTACCATTTTTAGTCAATTTTATCCCAACCAAGGAATCGTCACGTAAAGCTTCTTTGTGGAGTTCACGAGATAGGCCTTCCACAACCAAGATAAAGATGTAGGGAGCCGACGGATCACCTTGTCTAATTCCTCTATTGGGTTTGAATTGTGTTCCCGGAATATTATTCACCAAAACAGAGCAAGAGGTCGTGGTTATACATTGCATAATCCATTTGATCCAAGTGTTGTGGAATCCAAAGTTAGTGAGAACAAATTCAATATAGCTCCAATTTATTTTATCATGCGCTTTTTCCATATCTAATTTTAGTGCCATCCATCCGTTTCTACCTTTCTTTCTTTTAAAACTATGAAAGATTTCATGAGCTATAAGAGTATTATCTTGGATGGATCTTCCTTCTACGAAGGCACCTTGGTATGGGTTAATGAGTTTTGGAAGAATCGGTTTTAGTCTATTAGCCATAAGTTTTGAGGTAATTTTGTATAGTGTGTTACAGAGGCTGATTGGTCGATAATGATTGATATTTGTGGGATTGTTAGTTTTTGGAATTAGGGCTATGAAGGTGTGATTGATTTCTGAGAGAATATGACTGTTGTTGCAGGAGTAAATCGAGTATTGAAATAGATATGAAATATAGATCAGACTGACTTCCCTGTCTCAGCAAATAAATACAAGACTTCCTCCCGTTGTAGTAAGAGAAAATCAGGATCGAATCCACGAGGAAGCACGTCAGCAGTTCTCAGGTAGCTATCAGATTCTCACAGACACAGCAGAAAAGCACAGAAACACAGGAGCAGAAAAGACAAATAACCCGGCAAGGGCAACTGAAATAAAAGCAAGAACAAAGCAAGAAAGGACAAAGCGAAACAGCAAATAAAACGAGGACACAGAAGCTACTCGAAGTCGACTAGCTGTCCTCTAGGTCGACAAAAGTAAGTGCAAGCAGTAACTCAGAAACTGAAAACAAATCAACTCGACAAAGACCAAGCTACTCGACCTCGACAAGATTCCTCCTCGAGATCGACAAGATCTCCTCTGTATCGAGTAACAATGCAGAAAACTGTAAATTGCAGATTTAAAGACAAACGCAGATTTTCGACAGAAATAAACTTCAATATATAAAAAAGGACTTCCAAGGCTAGGGTTTCAACACCACAACGGTAACCATGCAAAACAACACATAAAGGCACAAAAGATCATGCTTTCCATCAAATAACTTTCGTCATTAACAAATAGGCATATAGAGGCTTTCCGTTTTGTTAAAGGAATACTCAATTACCTCATCGCTGATGTTGAAGGTGAGCACTCCATTTCGTACGCTTATGTTGGCATCCACAGTTGCCAAGAATGGTCTCCCTAGAATAATTGGACAAGCAGGATCTTTTTGCATATCAAGAATTAAGAAATCAGAAGGAACGAAGAATTTACCTACTTGTACTGGGACATTCTCCACCATGCCTGTTGGAATGACCACTGTGTTGTTGGCCATGTATAGTCTAGCATCCACAGGCTCAAGGGCACCTATCTTAATCTTGGACCAAATCGTTAAAGGCATAATACTAACACTGGCTCCAAGATCACATAGGGCATTAATTCTGTACGGACCAAATCCAATAGTTATAGCAAACTTACCTGGATTCGGCCTCTTCTCCAATATGTCCAGATGGCTGCACTCCTCTGTGATTTCTGCCATCGATCGCTTTTTGCTCAGAATCTCCTTCAGGAACTTGACGTAGGACGGCATTTCATTGAGAGCTTCTGTGAAGGGGATAGTGACGTTCAGCTTCTGAAGCATCTTGATGAAGCGCTGAAACTTTTTCTCCGCTGGGTCCTTTAGAGATTTTGTGGGGAAAGGCAGCTTCTTTTTCTGAGTCGGAGCCAGAACAGACGTCGGAGTTGCTGCTGATTTCTCGACCAAGGGCTCCTCGACATCGAGAAGGGTCTTGTCGAGATCGACTGGATTGGGCCCAGGCAAGTTGCTGTTCGGCGCAGACGAAGATTCTGGCAATTTCTCCTCGAGGTCGACGAGGGTTTTGTCGAGGTCGAGTACGGCCTTGTCGAGATCGACTACGGCCTTGTCGAGGTCGACTTGCTGTTCTTCGTCGTTCTGTTGCTTTCCAACCTCTGGCTCTTGCAGTTGATGGCCGCTTCTGAGTTTTACAGCAGCGACGTGCACAGTCTTTCCCTTAGGATTTGGTTCTGAAGATCCAGGGAGTGCGCCTGACTGTCTGGGGATTCCTGCTGCTAGCTGACCAATCTGTGTATCAACTGTTTTCCGCCAGATATCAATTTCCCCAAGCCTAGAGTTGACACCTTGCATCTGAGTATAGACGGAGTTGAAGGACTGCCTAGTTTCTGTGTGGTTTCTCCGTATTTCCTCCAGGACCAGCTGTATATCATCCTTTTTCTGGTCCCTTTCTGGATGTCCTGGAGCTCTGTAGGGCGGGGGATTCCTAGGGACACCTTGGTTCCACTGTGGTTGCTGAAACCTTTGGTCCCCCATGTAGCGATTTGGACCCCCTGCGTAAGCTGCATCCTCATGGTGTTCTGCCATCCTGACTTGCTCTGTGTGTGGGCACTCAGGAGTGGTGTGCCTTTGCGATCCGCATTCTATGCAAGGCTGGTTGACAGAGAGATATTTGACTTGCTTGATGAGCTTCCTATTCTGGTCTCTATAGTATTGCTCTCTGACATCTGGATCGATCTCCTTTGATGGCTCATAGAGGGGCATGGATGGTGCTGGCCTGGCGTATGGGTTCTCTTCATAAGTTGCAGTAGACCCATATTTGTTGTCGTAGGTACTGAGCTTCTCCAGCACTCCCCATGCGTCACTTGGCGGCATTGTCAGATACTCGTAGCGAGTATAATTGTTGATTCTGTCCTTAGTGACTTGATCAAGAGAGTTGAAGAAGATCTCCTGAATGATGTAGGGCGGATGTCCATGAGTAGGGCAAGATCGAAGCAGTTCCTTGTAGCGCTCACATGCCCTTGCCAGCGGTTCCCCTTTCTGCTGTTTAACGGCGGTGATTTTCTGGCGGAGATGTGCTGTTTTGGCAGGTGGGAAGAATTTGTTCAGAAACTCTTGCTCTACTTGGGCCCAGGTTGTGAGTGATTTTGCCTTCAGCCCTTCCAGCCATTTCAGTGCAGGCCCAGCGAGCGACCAGCGGAAAGATTTCATCTTGACATATTCCAGAGTTGTGCCTTCTGCAAGAGTACGACACATATCATGAAAGTTAGTAATATGTTCAAGAGGACACTCATTAAATCTGCCGTAAAAGGCATTATTTTTAAGCTCTATAAGAAATTGAGTGCGAATTTCAAAAGAGTTTTCAGGGATTAGAATCGCCGATTCAGGCACGACGAGAGTTGGGTGCATGTAGTCCTCTGCCGTGGTTGGATACTGGGCAAGCTCAGCTTGTGCTTGTTCCCTTGCTGCTCTCTCAGCGGCGATAGCAGCATCTTTAGCGTTGATAGCGGCATCCCTTGTGGCTAGTTCCCTGGTAAGCCTAGCGATCAGCTGTTCCTGTGTTTCAGCGGCCGACATGATCCTTTTGAGTTTGGAGTGGATGTGTAGGTAGCGCTCCGGTTCGTCTAAGCTGTCAAACTCAGGTGTTTGACCAGAACGACGCATACACCTGCAATCTAACTCAAAGAGACAGTGAGAACTGACTACCTAAGGCGCGATTGATTGCTTCCCCGGAAACGGCGCCAATTTGTTGTTGCAGGAGTAAATCGAGTATTGAAATAGATATGAAATATAGATCAGACTGACTTCCCTGTCTCAGCAAATAAATACAAGACTTCCTCCCGTTGTAGTAAGAGAAAATCAGGATCGAATCCACGAGGAAGCACGTCAGCAGTTCTCAGGTAGCTATCAGATTCTCACAGACACAGCAGAAAAGCACAGAAACACAGGAGCAGAAAAGACAAATAACCCGGCAAGGGCAACTGAAATAAAAGCAAGAACAAAGCAAGAAAAGACAAAGCGAAACAGCAAATAAAACGAGGACACAGAAGCTACTCGAAGTCGACTAGCTGTCCTCTAGGTCGACAAAAGTAAGTGCAAGCAGTAACTCAGAAACTGAAAACAAATCAACTCGACAAATACCAAGCTACTCGACCTTGACAAGATTCCTCCTCGAGATCGACAAGATCTCCTCTGTATCGAGTAACAATGCAGAAAACTGTAAATTGCAGATTTAAAGACAAACGCAGATTTTCGACAGAAATAAACTTCAATATATAAAAAAGGACTTCCAAGGCTAGGGTTTCAACACCACAACGGTAACCATGCAAAACAACACATAAAGGCACAAAAGATCATGCTTTCCATCAAATAACTTTCGTCATTAACAAATAGGCATATAGAGGCTCTCGCATAAACCCTAATTGTTACTAACCCTTTTTCACATAATTAATCCAAGTTGCATTAAGATCACTTTCGCTTCAATAACACAAACAAGGATCACCTTCAACTCTCGCAAAAGAATCATGCTCATAGGGAAAGAAGATGAATCGCACAAAAGATCTGACCTTTATCGCATCGCCTCACATGGCCACCGTCGGGCTCACCCCAACCCCAGAAGTGGGTGGACTACTCACGCCTCATCGCAATCCCAGACATTGAATTGATGAAAGAAACTTGCATAAAACTAAATTCAAAGCCTTTTACAATCTTGGCAATCAACTTTCGCTGTAAGCCAAAACCCTAAAAACCTTAGAACTCCTAAACTACTCTGTGGAACTACTTACTTCTCTCTCAAATTGAATGAATAAAACTGAGCCCCCTAGGGCCTTATTTATAGCCTTCATTCCCTAGCTATTCTAGGAAAGAAGATATCTATCTATATCTAAAATTATATCTAAAATGCTAAAAGATAAATAAATGTTTAATGGAAATAAATCCATAAGGAAAAGATAAAACTAATTAGGTAACATGTCTTCATGATGTTGATAGATTGCCTTCCATAGATAGAACTTGATCAATTCGGATAGATCTTCGATAGATTTCAGCAAACTTCGGATAGAATTTTCCGCCTTCGGCATCAAGGAACTCCAATCCTACTCGGACAAGGCTTCGTCGAGCAGCTTCTGGAATCTGGGTCTAGTCGACCTCGACAAGGTCTCCTCGACCTCGAGTAAGGCTGGTCATCGACATGGTCTCCTCGGGTTGGTGTGCTCGACTGGCTCGGACATGCTCGGACATGTCTCAAGGTCTTCGTCGATCTCGACAAGAGTTCGTCGAGATCGAGTTGGGTCTTCTTCCGCTTCCGCGAGCTGGCTCTTCCGCTGGCAGCGGATGGCTTCGTCCGCGGCAGCGGATCCTCCTTTCCGCGGCAGCGAGTCTCCTGGTCGTCCTCGGGTGGATCTCCTCGGCAAGCTTGGATCGACTCCGGACATGGGCGTCTGGGCTTCGTCGACCTCGACCAGGTCTTGTCGAGGTCGAGTAGGGTCCGGAGTCCGGGTGTCTGGCTTGCTCGATCAGGGTGTGCTCGACCAAGGCTGCTCGGCCATGGCTCGTCTAGGTCGAGTAGGGTTACTCGATGTCGACTAGACTTGGCTCTCCGATTTGTTTCGCTGCTTTGACCTTGGACTTCTGTAGTGGTTTTCCGAGCTTTTCCGAACTTCTGTAGAATTGCGGTAAATGCCTCGATTTCTGCGATTTAAACAGAAACTGGTGTAGATTCCATAATTTTGGCAAATAAACATAAACTACACAGATTCTGTACTATCTTAACCCAAATGCATGAAATGTATACAGAAATCGATATAAAAGTTACTGTAAAACATGGTAAATTCCGCTTACAACAAACACCCCATACTTAAGCTTGCTTGTCTTCAAGCAATACTTTTATTTGTCATTCAGGGGAAGTAAAACTCTCAACATCTTGGATTCATTTTCATATAACCCTGCAATTAATTACCATCCTCGAAAAGGTACTAGTGTCTCAAATCCATGCATGTGCAAATATATCAAAGCAACATCTACTCACAAAAGGAGGGTTATGCACAAATAATTTTTATGTGACAAAGCATTGATAATCAAGAAGACTTTAATTTAAGCTCATGAAGGAGTAGATTGGTAAAAGGCTAAAAGGTGGGCAATTTTTGGTAATGTGGTGCTACCGATCCGGGGAAATGGAGTACTTTCCAAACTGAATTTCATACCACATTCTTTCTTCCATTTGATTCATCACCTTTCATAATGCTTTTCTCAATAATAATGCTTTTACCTCTCTAACCTCAGCACTGCCTTCTCGCGAGTCGCAAACATGGGTGTCATGAATGGCCCCGGATACTTAGTGCTTTGGACTCCTCACAATGTGTCCCATCTCTCAAAACTATTGTCTCAGAGAGCAGAGTCAATCTACCTTTATCTCCTGAGGTGATTGGATTTTCTTTCACTCATTAAATTTTCCATATATTTCAAATAATTTCCTTCCAAACTCCAAATATGATAATAACAACACAAACACCATATAACATCTCCATAATGTAACATCATTCTCAACATAATCCCCGGATAAGGTAAAGAATGGCAAGTATTTAGATCATGTGGAGCAATAATTGGAATAAGGCATATTATGGCTTTTTGTGATGCATAAGCATAGGTAAGGCTAGGATTATAAACATATGAGCATTATATGGAAATATAAAGTCCTCCATCATTTTATCATGCAACATGTCAAAAGCAACTTCAAATTTTAGCTCCTTTCATGGTTTTCAATAAATAATGCACTTCATTGTGACTTCCCTTTACTAGGCAATTTCATGCTATATCTCTAATGAATCCAATTTTGCATCGTCGAGTTCAATATAAGCTTCCATGACATTATTCAAAAAATTTCAATGGGGGTCATTTTTCTCAAATTTTTGGAAAACATGCATATAAGCACATAAATCAATAATGCATTCCAAAATAGCCATGTAGTAATTCCAAGAAATAATGCACACATAATGTCAAGTATGGAAAAAATGCATAATGTAAGCCCTTCCCCCACCCCATACTTAAACATTACAGTGTCCTCACTGTATAAAGAAAAACAATGTAAAGGGTAAAGAAAGAAACTCACAAGACATGAGTGCAGAGCCGCAGAATTTCGAATGGAGCACCTCTTAGTCCGAGTAAGCTTTGGTTCTATCCATTGACCTGAAAAAGTAGAAGACATATACCCATAATAGCAAAAACAAAAACAAAGTCTCAAATGTCCTAAAAAGTCTATGTACATGCTCTAGATTTTATAGTCGCTAGGCCGACTTTCCATTAATGCTCAAGCTGGCATCTGCAGGGCCCATGTAGCTTGGGCCTCAAATAAGACTCCATTCTTGTCCATTAGCTGTAATCCTCCAGAATGGATCTTGTTCACCACGAACGGTCCCATCCGCTTTTTGTTGAATTTGTTAGGAAACCAATGATCCTTTGATTTAGAGACATAGAGCTTGTCTCCAACTTCATACTCCTTAGGCTCATCATTGGAAATCCTGCACAATCGCACATACCAAGGCAGACCTCTCCCATGTATAGATAAATCTTTAATGGAAATAGGAGAAGAAAGATCCATACCTTGGCTCACCTTCGCAGAGACGGAATCGGGGACCACGGTGTTTGGTCGATCTCGACTAGGGCTCCTCGAGATCGACGAGACTGCAGGCTCTGGTGGTGTCCTAGTCGAAGAGGCAGAAGTCGAGGAAGAGGGTGGCTCGTTGACCTCGAGTAGGCTACTCGACATCGACAAGGACTTTGCTCCTGGCGGGTGGCTCATCGAGGAAGGCATGTCTGGTGGCACTGGGTGGTGGTCGACCTCGACAAGCCTACTCGAGGTCGAGTAGGGCTTTGGTCCTGGAGTCACCATCGTCGAGGAAGATGCCGTCGAGGAAGATGGCTCTAGTGGTGCTGCTTGGTGGTCGACCTCGACAAGCTTTGTCGAGATCGACGAGGGTTGTCCGTCTGGTTGCTGCGTCGTCGAGGAAGCAGGATCTGGGCTCCTCGATCGTTGGTCGAGATCGACGAGGGTGTGGTCGACCTCGAGTAGACTCGGCTTGTCTGGTTCGCTGCTCGACGAAGCTGGCTCTGGTGGAGTCTCCTTGGTCTGGTCGAGATCGACTAGGGTTCTACTCGATGTCGAGGAGCCCTGGTCGATCTTGACCCCATACTTAGCTCCTGTCAAGGCATCCGAAAAATAATTAATCCACAACGACTTACCTTGGTCTGTGTCGATTGGATTTTCTGTGTTTTCCTTAAGGATTGCCATGATCTCCTCCACCTGGGCCTCCATGTCCCTCTTTTCTATCTCCTCAGGGGTCATATTTCTGACCTTGGGTTCCCCGCATGTGATGTAGCCAGCTGAGATAGATTTGACCTCTTGCATTGGACCTGTATGCCTTTCCGTTTTGTTAAAGGAATACTCAATTACCTCATCGCTGATGTTGAAGGTGAGCACTCCATTTCGTACGCTTATGTTGGCATCCACAGTTGCCAAGAATGGTCTCCCTAGAATAATTGGACAAGCAGGATCTTTTTGCATATCAAGAATTAAGAAATCAGAAGGAACGAAGAATTTACCTACTTGTACTGGGACATTCTCCACCATGCCTGTTGGAATGACCACTGTGTTGTTGGCCATGTATAGTCTAGCATCCACAGGCTCAAGGGCACCTATCTTAATCTTGGACCAAATCGTTAAAGGCATAATACTAACACTGGCTCCAAGATCACATAGGGCATTAATTCTGTACGGACCAAATCCAATAGTTATAGCAAACTTACCTGGATTCGGCCTCTTCTCCAATATGTCCAGATGGCTGCACTCCTCTGTGATTTCTGCCATCGATCGCTTTTTGCTCAGAATCTCCTTCAGGAACTTGACGTAGGACGGCATTTCATTGAGAGCTTCTGTGAAGGGGATAGTGACGTTCAGCTTCTGAAGCATCTTGATGAAGCGCTGAAACTTTTTCTCCGCTGGGTCCTTTAGAGATTTTGTGGGGAAAGGCAGCTTCTTTTTCTGAGTCGGAGCCAGAACAGACGTCGGAGTTGCTGCTGATTTCTCGACCAAGGGCTCCTCGACATCGAGAAGGGTCTTGTCGAGATCGACTGGATTGGGCCCAGGCAAGTTGCTGTTCGGCGCAGACGAAGATTCTGGCAATTTCTCCTCGAGGTCGACGAGGGTTTTGTCGAGGTCGAGTACGGCCTTGTCGAGATCGACTACGGCCTTGTCGAGGTCGACTTGCTGTTCTTCGTCGTTCTGTTGCTTTCCAACCTCTGGCTCTTGCAGTTGATGGCCGCTTCTGAGTTTTACAGCAGCGACGTGCACAGTCTTTCCCTTAGGATTTGGTTCTGAAGATCCAGGGAGTGCGCCTGACTGTCTGGGGATTCCTGCTGCTAGCTGACCAATCTGTGTATCAACTGTTTTCCGCCAGATATCAATTTCCCCAAGCCTAGAGTTGACACCTTGCATCTGAGTATAGACGGAGTTGAAGGACTGCCTAGTTTCTGTGTGGTTTCTCCGTATTTCCTCCAGGACCAGCTGTATATCATCCTTTTTCTGGTCCCTTTCTGGATGTCCTGGAGCTCTGTAGGGCGGGGGATTCCTAGGGACACCTTGGTTCCACTGTGGTTGCTGAAACCTTTGGTCCCCCATGTAGCGATTTGGACCCCCTGCGTAAGCTGCATCCTCATGGTGTTCTGCCATCCTGACTTGCTCTGTGTGTGGGCACTCAGGAGTGGTGTGCCTTTGCGATCCGCATTCTATGCAAGGCTGGTTGACAGAGAGATATTTGACTTGCTTGATGAGCTTCCTATTCTGGTCTCTATAGTATTGCTCTCTGACATCTGGATCGATCTCCTTTGATGGCTCATAGAGGGGCATGGATGGTGCTGGCCTGGCGTATGGGTTCTCTTCATAAGTTGCAGTAGACCCATATTTGTTGTCGTAGGTACTGAGCTTCTCCAGCACTCCCCATGCGTCACTTGGCGGCATTGTCAGATACTCGTAGCGAGTATAATTGTTGATTCTGTCCTTAGTGACTTGATCAAGAGAGTTGAAGAAGATCTCCTGAATGATGTAGGGCGGATGTCCATGAGTAGGGCAAGATCGAAGCAGTTCCTTGTAGCGCTCACATGCCCTTGCCAGCGGTTCCCCTTTCTGCTGTTTAACGGCGGTGATTTTCTGGCGGAGATGTGCTGTTTTGGCAGGTGGGAAGAATTTGTTCAGAAACTCTTGCTCTACTTGGGCCCAGGTTGTGAGTGATTTTGCCTTCAGCCCTTCCAGCCATTTCAGTGCAGGCCCAGCGAGCGACCAGCGGAAAGATTTCATCTTGACATATTCCAGAGTTGTGCCTTCTGCAAGAGTACGACACATATCATGAAAGTTAGTAATATGTTCAAGAGGACACTCATTAAATCTGCCGTAAAAGGCATTATTTTTAAGCTCTATAAGAAATTGAGTGCGAATTTCAAAAGAGTTTTCAGGGATTAGAATCGCCGATTCAGGCACGACGAGAGTTGGGTGCATGTAGTCCTCTGCCGTGGTTGGATACTGGGCAAGCTCAGCTTGTGCTTGTTCCCTTGCTGCTCTCTCAGCGGCGATAGCAGCATCTTTAGCGTTGATAGCGGCATCCCTTGTGGCTAGTTCCCTGGTAAGCCTAGCGATCAGCTGTTCCTGTGTTTCAGCGGCCGACATGATCCTTTTGAGTTTGGAGTGGATGTGTAGGTAGCGCTCCGGTTCGTCTAAGCTGTCAAACTCAGGTGTTTGACCAGAACGACGCATACACCTGCAATCTAACTCAAAGAGACAGTGAGAACTGACTACCTAAGGCGCGATTGATTGCTTCCCCGGAAACGGCGCCAATTTGTTGTTGCAGGAGTAAATCGAGTATTGAAATAGATATGAAATATAGATCAGACTGACTTCCCTGTCTCAGCAAATAAATACAAGACTTCCTCCCGTTGTAGTAAGAGAAAATCAGGATCGAATCCACGAGGAAGCACGTCAGCAGTTCTCAGGTAGCTATCAGATTCTCACAGACACAGCAGAAAAGCACAGAAACACAGGAGCAGAAAAGACAAATAACCCGGCAAGGGCAACTGAAATAAAAGCAAGAACAAAGCAAGAAAAGACAAAGCGAAACAGCAAATAAAACGAGGACACAGAAGCTACTCGAAGTCGACTAGCTGTCCTCTAGGTCGACAAAAGTAAGTGCAAGCAGTAACTCAGAAACTGAAAACAAATCAACTCGACAAATACCAAGCTACTCGACCTTGACAAGATTCCTCCTCGAGATCGACAAGATCTCCTCTGTATCGAGTAACAATGCAGAAAACTGTAAATTGCAGATTTAAAGACAAACGCAGATTTTCGACAGAAATAAACTTCAATATATAAAAAAGGACTTCCAAGGCTAGGGTTTCAACACCACAACGGTAACCATGCAAAACAACACATAAAGGCACAAAAGATCATGCTTTCCATCAAATAACTTTCGTCATTAACAAATAGGCATATAGAGGCTCTCGCATAAACCCTAATTGTTACTAACCCTTTTTCACATAATTAATCCAAGTTGCATTAAGATCACTTTCGCTTCAATAACACAAACAAGGATCACCTTCAACTCTCGCAAAAGAATCATGCTCATAGGGAAAGAAGATGAATCGCACAAAAGATCTGACCTTTATCGCATCGCCTCACATGGCCACCGTCGGGCTCACCCCAACCCCAGAAGTGGGTGGACTACTCACGCCTCATCGCAATCCCAGACATTGAATTGATGAAAGAAACTTGCATAAAACTAAATTCAAAGCCTTTTACAATCTTGGCAATCAACTTTCGCTGTAAGCCAAAACCCTAAAAACCTTAGAACTCCTAAACTACTCTGTGGAACTACTTACTTCTCTCTCAAATTGAATGAATAAAACTGAGCCCCCTAGGGCCTTATTTATAGCCTTCATTCCCTAGCTATTCTAGGAAAGAAGATATCTATCTATATCTAAAATTATATCTAAAATGCTAAAAGATAAATAAATGTTTAATGGAAATAAATCCATAAGGAAAAGATAAAACTAATTAGGTAACATGTCTTCATGATGTTGATAGATTGCCTTCCATAGATAGAACTTGATCAATTCGGATAGATCTTCGATAGATTTCAGCAAACTTCGGATAGAATTTTCCGCCTTCGGCATCAAGGAACTCCAATCCTACTCGGACAAGGCTTCGTCGAGCAGCTTCTGGAATCTGGGTCTAGTCGACCTCGACAAGGTCTCCTCGACCTCGAGTAAGGCTGGTCATCGACATGGTCTCCTCGGGTTGGTGTGCTCGACTGGCTCGGACATGCTCGGACATGTCTCAAGGTCTTCGTCGATCTCGACAAGAGTTCGTCGAGATCGAGTTGGGTCTTCTTCCGCTTCCGCGAGCTGGCTCTTCCGCTGGCAGCGGATGGCTTCGTCCGCGGCAGCGGATCCTCCTTTCCGCGGCAGCGAGTCTCCTGGTCGTCCTCGGGTGGATCTCCTCGGCAAGCTTGGATCGACTCCGGACATGGGCGTCTGGGCTTCGTCGACCTCGACCAGGTCTTGTCGAGGTCGAGTAGGGTCCGGAGTCCGGGTGTCTGGCTTGCTCGATCAGGGTGTGCTCGACCAAGGCTGCTCGGCCATGGCTCGTCTAGGTCGAGTAGGGTTACTCGATGTCGACTAGACTTGGCTCTCCGATTTGTTTCGCTGCTTTGACCTTGGACTTCTGTAGTGGTTTTCCGAGCTTTTCCGAACTTCTGTAGAATTGCGGTAAATGCCTCGATTTCTGCGATTTAAACAGAAACTGGTGTAGATTCCATAATTTTGGCAAATAAACATAAACTACACAGATTCTGTACTATCTTAACCCAAATGCATGAAATATATACAGAAATCGATATAAAAGTTACTGTAAAACATGGTAAATTCCGCTTACAACAATGACCAGAATGAAAAAAGGATTTTATAGCTTTACAGCAATATCGTCCAACAATATGCCAGTATTTCTTATAAAATTCTGGGGGATAACCATCTGGACCCGGGGTTTTATCTTCTGCCATTTCCCAGAAGGTAGACTTTATTTCGGAATCAGTTGGTTGGGCTATAAGGCTTATGTTTTCAGTTGTAGAGATTTGGGGTTGGATATTCCAAACGTCATTTGAATGAACTACCCTCGGGTTATTTGTGATAAAACTTTCAGACATTTCTAATGTGATTCGATAAGATATTTCATCATGGTCAGTTAGGATATGACCTTGCGAAGATTCGAACGAGAGTAAATTTTTCTTAAAATTTTTAATTTTTGCGGCTGTTTGAAAGTATTTAGTATTACGGTCTGAGAGATGCAAGTGTTTGATATTAGCTCTTTGCTTCCAATATTTATGACTAAACTCCAGGATTCGTATTCTTTTGTGTTCTAACCTTGCTAATTTGGCTTCATCCGTCACCGAGATTCTACCCCAAGGTAGTCTAGACTGGAAATTCTTAATCTTGTGCTCCACCTCCGTCAGTTGTTTTGTGAGGTTATTAGATTGTTTTTTGCACCAGTTCTTAGTATTTCTCTTAAGAAGTTTTTGTTTTTGAACAAGTTTAAAGGCAAAAGAGCCATTGAATTTGTTGCTCCAAACTTTCTTAACTATGTCTTCATAAATCTTGTTAGTAGTCCAGGACATCTCAAATTTAAAAGGACTGCCTAATTTTTTCTTAGTTTTTCCAATGTCAATTGTTATAGGACAGTGGTCCGAGAAAGAAAAGGAGTGGTGTTTTGTGATCAAATTCGGGAAATGAGAGGTTATTTTGTGGTGGGCCAAGACTCGATCTAACCTTTCATAAATATTATTTGTGGTGCTTCGATTTTTAGAGCCACTATAGGGGATTGTGAGGAGGTTAAGATCATTCTTGACTCTGTTTAATCTTCTGAACTTAGCAGAACATGGGTTAGTGCCACCCTGTTTTTCAGAGGTATTCTCAATATCATTTAGATCACCAATGATCATTAGAGGGAGATTATACTTAGCTAAAATCTCATATATATATATATATATATATATATATATATATATATATATATATATATGTCATGCTAGAAAAGATTTTTTTCGGATTCAATCGAAGGGGCATAAACAAAAGCTATGGCTAGATCGAGGTTATCAATTATGAGTTGTAACAAGATGAATCTACTGCTTTGAGCAATGATTTTACAGGTATTTGAAACCTTGGATTTGTGTAATAACCAGAGACCACCACTGTAGCCAAGTGCACTAATACAATAAGCCTTATGAAAACCTATTGTGCGGATTTGCTCTTCATATGGGGGTTCAGATGTTTTTGTTTCCGATAAAACCATGATATCCAAATTGTTGAAAAATCTGAGGTGATTGAGTTCATACCACATGAGAGGTCGTTTGGAGCCCCTGATATTACAATAGCCAACACTAATCATTGATATTATTTTGATGATGCTGAGCCAGCTTGTACAAAGTGAGATTGAAGGTAAAGATTCTATGTTCTTCAGTGTATATACTTGGCTGAATTCTGGTCCATTTAGGCATACCATACCATATACATTTTTCCAGATAATTGAGAGAATGCTGAGGGTGAGAGATTTCCATCTCTTCATAGCTTTATGTCTTTTGTCGAGCATCCCTTCTGAAATTAGTATTTTGTATGCAACTATGTTGCTCAGAGTTACTTGTAGATGTTTGGATAGTTCGGCTGGTGGCCATATAGTTTTGGTAAAATTTGTTGTTGATGGTTGGGTTGCTTGCCACCCACAGCCTATAGCGGAAAGGCGTGGAGCTAAGCTGAGAGTTGAAAAAATAGGAAAGGGAATGTAACTTACCTGGGAGGTAACTAGGAGTAAAAACCTGCACAAGAACACAGACAGTACAGACGCCAACATGAAGCATTCCAGTAGCTAAATCCCAAACAGCAATGGCCAAGATACACCAAGGCCAGGAACAATCAAGAGAGACATAAGCAGCAAGATAAAGGGCGGTAGACAAATAGTAAACTTCTTTAATGATATTGTAGATAATCAGGTAGCTCCCAAAAGCTTTTGAAAATGATTGGGAGGGACCAGAGATAACATGCGGCATTAAACAACCATTACAAGGAGAGCCATTGTTCTGGATAAGAAGGAAATCATAATTAGAGATGAGAAAACAGAAGAGCTAGGAGGTATTATTTAAGCCAGTGTGAGCAACAAGGTGCTCAGTCCCGCTCCGGATCAGCCAAGGATTAGTCGTCATCAGTTCTTTTTCTTGCGGGACTTCTTTGTAGCTGGAGATGAGGCTTCACTAGTGTCATCTTCATCCTTACGCTTGGTAACTTCGCCTTCACTGTTGTGGTTGTCCTCGTCAGGTTGTCTGATAACAATACCTCCAAGCTTTCTAACCACAGAGTGGTCAGATCTCATAGACAGGTGAGATTCATCAGTTTCATTTCCCATATCCACCATTTTGCCTTTCTGTTGGTACTTGATCAAGTCCTCAAGAGTACCATCAATCGGGCAGTTAGCAGATGGGGGGAGCTGGTTACCAGAGGTGAGGATAGTGTGTAAAATGGAGGGAGCTATGGTAAAGGGCAAAGTAGAAGTATCAGCAGACAGCTTGGAAGCATGGGCATTATTCAGCCTAATGAGGTGGTTGATCAGCTCAGTGGAGTAATTTCCATTTGCATTCAGGGGAGGAGGGGGATTGGTGTTGTTGGAGTTTGGGGTGTTCATAGGCAAAAGCCCATAATCCCCATGACGAGGGGTCATAGTCTGAGATATAGGCAGGTCACTCATCTGCTGATAGGGGGTAAAAGCACTCATGCCGCTGGTAAGTCTAGGCTCAGTGGGGTTTCTGTCGGGAGCAATAGCAGTATTGTGGGAAAGGAGATCAATTTGAGGATTTTCTTCCAACACAAGATTGAATTTGCGGGGTCTAGGAGCATTTAAGGGACAATCTTCATAGGTATGTTCATAGCCACCACAGCATCCACACCCATCAGAAAAATCCTCGTACAAGATTCTAAGTCTAAGGGATTCATGCTCATTTTTCTTAATGAAAATAAAGGAGGTGAGTTTAGAGAGGAGGGACACCTTAACACAAGCTCTGGCGAACCTCATCTTGTTCCTGAGGTTCGAAACCCGATCGATCTTGATGAGTGCACCCACTCCCCCAGCGAGTAGGATGTGAGTAATGGCTTCTGTCGAGTAGAACTGGTGAGGTAGCCCTGGTATGCGGATCCAAACATCAGCTGTGGTGGTATCTTCTTCCATCGGGTTGAAGGTGTCAGTCCATGGATAGAGAGCTAGGAGGGAGCCTTGGACGTGATAAGGACGGTTAGTCCAGACAATGGCACGGTCCTCTTTGTTAGAAAAACGAAAGATGAACCAGTCATTGCCTATAGTATCAGCACCCCAACTCCCCCGGAGGTTCTTCCATTCAGCTTTCATCTTCCCAGTGACTTGTTTGAGCTCAATGGGATTTTGGAAAAATCTGCGAACCAGGCTGAATTCAGAAAGTTTGAAGTGAAGATCCTTGACTCCAGGAACAGAGTAGGGATCGGCAATCAGGTTAGGATTCTGGTTGGCTTCAACCTGAGGGGCAGAGCTTAGAGGAATAGCATGGATAGCCTGATCATCAACAACTTGAGAGTGCAAAGTGGAGTTATCTAAGGCCAAAGAGAGAGTAGGTTCAGTGGTAGGAGCAAGCATGGGAACGGTTTCAAAGTTGACACCTTGTCGAGAAGTATTGATCAAGGCTTCAACAAAGGAAAGGTGTTGATCCATGACAGGCCAAACAGAGGATTCATGAATATTAGAGAGAGTGTAAGAAAAGAAGTCGGATTGAGTAGCCGGATTAAGGGTAGTATTTATAGTCAATAAAACAGTTTGGGATACATGCATACAACCATAAAAACGGATAAATCTCGTATCAATCATAGGGAAGGAGGTTCTACTAGAGATAATCATACCTTTTCCATTGAAAGTGGTGCATGGCGTTTGAGAAGAAGCCTTGGAAATATACCAAACCAAACTTCCTCCAACCTTTTGCTTGTAGTATTGATCTGAGTGTAGACTCCCCCCTAACTGTGATTGCTGCATTTCATTGTTCGAGGTTTGGAGGGTTACTAATCCCCCCAGGATTAGCTTAGCCGCCCTATCTTGGCCAATCCGGTTTGCTGCATGTGTATAATTAGTACCTAAATATCTGCAAAAATTATTGTTAGCGGTTTGATAATTGTTAATGCTCAAGGTTTTGAGGATATTTGTTGGTAGAGATTTGTTGAGTTTGTCTCTTGTGAGACACTTTGGGTGTTTTGAGGGGGAAGAGGGAAACAAATCGATCAATCTTAATTTCTTGGGACTCCGAGAGAGTATTAAAGATGGGTAGTAAATAAACAACCCATGGATACCCTCGGCTGTTATTAATGCCATTGCTCGTGCACCAGTCCAGCTTCCAAAGAAACTTTCTGGTTCCAAAAATTTGCTTTTTGTGTAGGTAAGGATGGGTTTTAATGTAAGTTTGGTTGTAGGATTTTTGTGGGAGTTTTATTAAACTCATGGATTCCAGTTTGGTTAGGAAAAGGAGATCAAAACCAGCAACATTCCTCCTAAAAGGGATGTAGCCAGTTTGATCTAGAGGACGCCCAGTACGTGAAACCCAGAAGCGATAGAACCAAAGAGAAGATAGTTTTTCCAGATCCCTAATAATTTTAACTGTTAATTTTGGTGCCCATACACACTCTATGTGTACACCGGCACTATAATTTCTGTAATTAACAAATATATAAATATAATTATCTTTTAGCTGGAAGCTGCATGTGCAGATTGAGATTCGAAATTCCAAATGAAAATTTACATTTACCCACCCCCAAACCTCCCCCAAATAAGACCAAAATTTCTTTACTATATTCCCGGGTGGTCGGCTTGTATACTTGTTAAACAAATAACTCTTTATATACTCACATAGTACGTCGATCACATATTAAAATTTAAATCTCACTGGATCTGCATCTCCATCCCGGCCTTCAACCAAAGTATCTTAACAGAACAAGCTCACAAAAATGAATCTTATCGAAGCCATTGAAACTCCAAAAAAAGCCCTCCTAATAGCCTTAGCATTACTCCTCTTCACCACCCTCGTCCCTTTTATCTTCTTCAACACCTCCTCCCCTCCTCGATGCGATCCTCCTCGCAATCAAGAAGATCCAACGGCGGGGAAGAAATGCAACATCTTCAAGGGCGAGTGGGTACCGAATCCAGATGGGCCCTACTACACGAACACGAGTTGCGCCTTCGCCATCCACGAGCACCAGAACTGCATCAAGTATGGCAGGCCTGACTCCGGGTTCATGAGGTGGCGGTGGAAGCCCCATGGAAGCGAGGAGTGTCAGCTTCCAATCTTCGACCCTCACCGCTTCCTTGAGATGGTGAGGGGCAAATCCATGGCTTTTGTTGGTGACTCCGTAGCCAGGAACCAAATGCAGTCTTTGATTTGTCTCCTTTCTAAGGTATTATTTCTAGGGTTTTCATTCTTATGGTTTAATTTCATTTTAAGGATCCCATGGTATAATGACGACCCAAAAAAAAAGGATCCGATGGTAATATATATAAATAATAACGTATTTATTTGTGCTTATAAATAGTTTGTGTATGTTGTAAGGTTTCGAGAGAGGTAATTGTACTTACTAGCTAGCTAGTTACCAAACGAAGTGAAAAGTTTAGTTTTGACCAAGGTTGTGAAAAAATTAGATCGGACCAGCACCAAATCGGAAATTAAGGTTTTGGATCGAATCGGAGTTATTACGATATGATCCATGGTCCAAGAAAATATGAATTCCAAGTTCCGATCCAAACACGAGATCAAATCAGAATTTCCGAATCGGAATAGATTTGGGTGTTTTTTTTTTTAAAAAAATGACGTGCCTATTGCCTAACTTACTCCCTTGTTTAATTAAGTTTGTTCATTATATGTAATTTTTTTTTATATAATTTACTATATTTGCACTATTTAAATTCAAATAGTCACGGGTCTAACACAAAGTACATTTTTATACCTATATGGATAATCTGAGTTATAGTTATCATAGTATATCTTTTGTTTTCTCAATTTTCAATTTTAACTGTATAAATTTATCAATTAGCATATCGTTTGTAAAATCTTATTTTTAAAAAAGTGATAAAAGGTTTAGGCTGAAATATTTTCCCAATTAATATTTAACCATAACTTAATTACACACGACATGTAAGTTTTATATATATATATACAAAACCTAATAAAATATATAAGATAAGATCAAATCGATCTTATATACTATGGGTTCGTATGGGACGGGGTTAATAAACTGACTAAAATTATAAACAGGGTAAAAATTTATAAACTGTTGGTAAAAGTAGTTAAAAATTTATGAAAAAATATAAACTCCGTATGGGATGAAAAACTGTTTATTTGTAAAAGGTGGAGTTTATTTGGTTGTTATTAGGGGTATTGTGGTACTTTCAAACCAAAATAATTCACAATCTCCCAATAATCTACTAAAAAGCTATAAAAAGAAGCTTTTTATATAAACTCTCATTTAAACCAAAATCTACTTAAATTCTATCCCCCATACACCTTTTAAATTTTAAATAGGTTGAAATTAAAATTTTCAACTACTTTAAAAGCACCCATACACACCCTATGGGTGTGTATGGTTGCAAAATAAACAAGTTAAAAACTGTGAAATTATTAGCTGTTAAAAAAATAAACGGGTTTAAACGGTGTATGGAAACAACAAATAAACTTTAGTCAGTTAAAAAAAAGGTTTATAAATAAGCTGCAGATTGAAGCTTATTTTGAGGTTTATATTCCATAATTACTATTTTACCCCTTCTCTTTTATCTTATTTGGTTTGAAAGTACCACAATACCCCTAATAAAAACCAAATAAACTCTACTTTTTACAAATAAACTGTTTTTCGTCCCATACGGAGTTTATATTTTTTCATAAATTTTTAACTACTTTTACCAACAGTTTATAAATTTTTACCCTGTTTATAATTTTAGTCAGTTTATTAACCCCGTACCATACGAACCCTATATGTTTATAGTTAAATTAAATTCCGCTTTAAGGTGCTAATAATTAAAATTCTTTTGTATGGAAATCAACCAAAATTATTTCTTTATTAATTTATCACGTTATGTTAATCATCAAGGATCAGGTGCATAGACTTGTCGTCATCCATGTTGACACCGACCTAAAATTTATTTAATTTTTTGGTGAAACAACCGGGCTCAGAGGCCCCTACGATTAACCACAGCACATAAGTTCAAACAATACATAAACGAGAGAAGGTCTTCCCCTCAGCATCTTCCTCCAGTAACCGTCGGACGCACGCAGGCGTCTCCGGGAGGAAGTGGCAGCCAAAGGGGAACGTTAAAGCAAAGGAGGCTAGGCTATCGGCGACCGAATTAGCTTCGCGAAAAACATATCGGAGTTGGATCGACCAACTCCTACGAAGGAAGCCATGGTAAGAATCAACCAGGCTGAACATGGGGTGAGAGGGTCGCACTCTCCTCTCCACCAATTTAACAAAAACATCCGAATCCGACTCGACCACAACCTTTCTAAACCCCAAATCCCAGGCGATCTGAAGGCCCCTTATCACGCTCCATCCTTCCGCCATTGGGACGCTGCAGGACCCTATGTTTAGCGTAAAACCTCCGACCCAAAGAGCCTCAGTGTCTCTGAACACACCCCCTCCGGTGGCGCGACCGTCCTTTCCCACAGCTCCGTCCGTGTTGAGTTTAACCCAGCCCTCGCTAGGTCTGCTCCACCCAACCTTCTTCGGGGCTTTCTTGATTTTGGGCTCCCTAGCTTTGGCTTTGGCCATAGCTTTAGAATAATCCTCAGCTTCACTGATGCAAAAACTCGGGGAGACCTTCCGCTCTGTCTTGTCCCGGAATACTACCGCATTCCTATTCTTCCACAAGCTCCAAAGGGCAACAGCGAAGATAGCACTCCAGTCCGCCTCCTCTCCAATGCTCTCCTTGGACAACACGTTCTGTCTGAGCCAGGTCGCGAACGGCGCTCCCCAACTGTCCTTCCTGCTCCTCTCCCCTGCAAGTTGAACCCACAAAGCATCAGCAGCACCACATTCCTTGAATAAATGAATAAGAGTTTCCTCTTCAGTACCGCAGATAGGACAAAGAGAAGAGTTACCTAGTCCGCGCCTCACTCTCTCCACATTGTTGAGAATTCCTCCTTTACTGAGCATCCAAATGAAAGAACGGATTCTTTCATTCACTCGAAGATTCCACACCGCTTTATGAAAGGTCGTATCTCCATCCTTCCATCCTCCCCAGCCAACGATAAACTTATACCCAGTATTAACCGAGTACTCCCCATCGTTCGTGAGGCTCCAGCTCGGGATGTCGTTGTCGTTGCAACAAACTCTGGCAGCGATCTTCATCAGTATAGTAGGGGGGAGAAGGGGCTCCAACATGTCCCACCGCCACCCCCTCTCTGAGTCCCACAACTCCGCCACCTTCCACATAGCGCGCTCATCCGAAGGACACACCCCAGTATAACTCAGCGGTTCCGAATCAATCCAAGCATCATTCCAGAACTCAATGCTCTCCCCATTCCGAAGATTCCAATTCACCCCAGGGTTAATCACCTCTCCGAGCCCTTTTCTGATTCCCTTCCAAACATGTGAAGCCCCCGAGGAGGACCCGAGAGCAGAGCCGATATACTTCCCTTGGATTATGTCCCTCCAAAGCCCTTTTTCTTCCATGAGGAACCTCCAACTTAACTTTGCGACGAGCGCTTGATTGAGCGCGACCATATCCTTAAGCCCAAGACCACCAAATTCCTTCGGTTTAACCAGCTCGGACCAAGCCACTTTATGGATCTTCCTCTCACCATCGCTCGAGCCCCAGATGAACTTCCGAATATTCTTCTCAATAGCCCTGCAAGTGCTCATCAGAAGCAGCATGGTCGTCATCGCGTACCTTGGTATCGATTCAAGAACCGCCTTAGTCAGAGTGACCCTCCCTGCAAAACTTAGGACTTTAGTTTTCCAACCAGCAAATTTAGCATTAAATTTATCCAAAATGAAATCAAATAGCTCCCCTTTGATTCTTTTGTGGAGGATGGGAATCCCCAGGTATCGACCCAAGTCTGTGGTCGCTTGAATCCCGCTCGCTCTCTCTATGTCTTTGATCAGGCTTCTATCGATGTTCTTAGACATGAAGCACTTGGATTTTTGCAGGCTCACACATTGCCCCGACGCTTCGCAGAATCTTTCCAGGACCCTCTTAATCACCTCTGCTTGTTTCTTGTTAGCTTCGGCGAACAACAGGATATCGTCCGCAAAGAAAAGGTGGGAGACGAGAGGACCACCCCGCGAGACTTTGATTGGCTTCCAATCGCCCTTTTCCACAGACTCGTTAACCAAGTGAGAGAGCCTTTCGATGCACAGAATAAATATATAAGGTGAGATGGGGTCCCCTTGCCGAATCCCTCTAGTCGGAACAAATTGTCTAGACATTTCCCCATTCCAAAGAACTTGCATCCTGGTGCTTCTGATGCATTCCATAATCCACTCGATCCACACCTTAGGAAAATTAGCCCAACTAAGAGTATCTTCAATAAAATCCCAGTTCAGCCGATCATAGGCCTTCTCGAGATCTAACTTCAGGCAAAGCCAGCCTTTCCGACCAGTCTTCTTTTTCATCGAATGAATCACTTCCTGAGCAACCACAATATTGTCCGTGATCAGCCTTCCCGGAAGGAAGCTTCCTTGCGTCGGGCCAATCAGGTTACCCATAATCGGCTGCAGTCTAGAAGTTAACAGTTTCGTGATGGCTTTGTAGCAAACGTTACAGAGACTTATCCCTCTGAATTGGTTTATCCTCTCCGGTTTGTCGACCTTAGGGAGGAGGGTGATAAGCGTATCGTTCAACCCTTCCGGCAACAGCCCCGATCTGAAAAACTCCAGGATCATGTCGACAGCTGCAGGCCCAACCACCTCCCAACATCTTTGGAAAAATATGGGTTGGAAGCCGTCAACTCCCGGCGATTTGTGCGCCTATCGATGTCGGATCTCACACGAAGATCTACCGTTGCTTTCGAGAGGATCGGATCTGATAACACAGACGTCGATTTGTAGGCACCCATGCTCAAAAAAGAAGCCGTCAACTCAAAACAATTATAAGGTGAAGGATCACAATGCATTAATAAAATCAGCTCAACATCCATATGAAAATTAATCTGACAATAAAATAATTGTAGGTAGACTATTTATTATATGCACTAGATCCTTTCGTACAATAGCAATTGTGCCTATATCAATCAACGGTCGTCGAAGAGTGAGGCTTTCCCTTTTTGAGCAGGGAAGCCAAGGGCCTCATTGAGTTCCGCTACGATCATTGTCCGATCTTGGTTTCCCATCTGGAATGTGAGCATCCCTAAACCTTCATCAACACCTCTCTCGAATTTATAAGAGCTCAAAAACTTGGAAGTGATGGTTGAGAATTCCAACCCAAAATGGAGGAAAGACATAGCACCAATCCTCGAGCACAATTTAGCAATCTCACCATATAAACCCAGGATGGTTAGAAATCCCTGACTAGTCCATCAAATGCTAAGATGAACCCGAGCCATGAAGTGTGTAAAGAGATCATGCTGACACTACTAGAAAAACGCTATATAGCCTCGAAGTGTTTGGCTACCAATTATTTCGAGGGTATCATCGTAGCCAATACCCTCGAATTTGGCCTCGAAAAAATATTTGGAGTCTAAATACCATTGAAATAAAATCATGGCTATTTTTCCATGCTATATAACCACGAATGGATATTTCGAGGGCGTCGTCGAGGGTACATTAGCCTCGGAATAAAATTCGAGGGCACTTTTTTGAAGCTATTGCCAAGCGGTGTTAGTCATGAAGTTGTTAGAGAGTACACTCGAGGCTAATTGTGAGGGCATATAGGATCGAATATTTTTTGGAGGGTAGCGTTGAGAGTGTAACAACTTAATATATATTACGAGGCTAATTTCGAGGGTAAGTTTGATCCTAAATAGTTACGATTTTTTTTGGGAGCTAACAATGAGGCTAAATAACCTCAAATTATACATTCGAGGGTATATTTGTAGGCATATAACCTCGAAACAATTGAATTTTCTTCGAGGGCAAGATCGAGAGCAAATCTGTGAGATATAGTTGAAAATGTAGTCATATAGTATGCAAATATTAACCTCGGACATGCCCTCATGTTCATAAGTTCGAGGTTAAACTATTATGATTACCCTCTTCAATACTCTCGAATTATTATTTTCGAGGGTAAGCGTGCACATGAACTCTTCCTCAATAGCAACAATATTATGATTTCGAGGGCAAATTTGATGCTACATATAAACTCCAAATTATCCTTTCGAGGCCCGATAAATCCAAAAAGGCTAATAGATATTTGCTTGCAACTCTTTGATTGATGAACTCTTATTGTTGTGGAATAAATGTGTCATAACATATGATGCCTATGCAAAGGAAAATTTAGGATGCATGTAGTTCTTTTATGGAGAGTGAATTGAATGACTTTCCAGCATATGAGATGTTGTCGGGTGGAGTACTGCTAGAAAATTTGCATGTCCTTATTGTATGGAACTTACACAAGCCTTTCAACTAGAATATGGACGATAGGTTTCATGGTTTGGCTGTTACAGATGTTTCTAAAAGCCAACATACCACATAAGTCCTTATTGTCACAGATGTTTCTTTGATGACTCCCCCCACTTGGCAAACACCCGTGAGTTTCACCAAGCCATCTACATTAATTTTGTAGATAGCCTCTTCTGGTTTAATCCACCTAGCATTGTTTCTCTTTCTGTTTGATTTGGTAGGTAGAGATTTTCTTTCACTTGTTTTCCAATTCTAAATATCAATCACCAAATTTTGGACTAGGTTCGAAATCTATGGCGGATTTTTCTTCCTGAATATGAGTTCATTTCTGATTTTCTAGATAGCTTGCCAGACAAAGCCCAAATCTTCTAGCATAGAGGAGCTAACTCTAGAGTTTAACAAATCTAAAATATCCATGTTGTGCCTTCTGCCACTTCCAATATTTTTTACCGTTTATTCTTTAAATTGTGCTATAACTTCTTTGGTATATTTGTAGTGAAGGAAAAGGTGGGTAGTCTTCATTAGATGAATCACAAATGCAACATATATTGGCTAGACACCCTATTTAAATATTTGTTTAGCCTATGTTTAGTAAGGAGTCCATCAATTGACATTTTCCATAAGAGTTTTTTTAATTTTGGGTGGCACATTCAGTTTTCAAATCCATTTATAATCATTATTGTTTTGATGATCATTATTATCTAGAAGTTTTACTGATTTAGTCATAAAGGAACCATTAGGTTGTAGTTTCCAAATGAGTCTGTCAGGGGTTTCCCATTGTGGAATGTGGATTTCAGTAATTTTTCTAACTATAATATTGGTCGGAAATAGATTATGGGGTAATGTTAGGTTCCACTGCTTTTGAGCATCTAGCAATTGACTAACTTTCATATTAGGGTTCGGGTCATTCATATATTCATCTAGCTTATGATTATCGAGCCAATGATCATTCCAAACATTTATCGAGTTACCATTACCTATGATCCAAAGAAGTCCCTTATTAAATTTTTCCCTTAGCGAGAGGAGTCTCCCAAATTGTCAGAAAGTGTTTAGATTAGATTTTTGGTCAATACTTTCATTTTTGGTTAATACGATCCATAAAAGGCCATTGTGGAATTTTTCACGTAGTTGTAACAGTCTTCCAAATTGCCAGGAAGTATTTTGATTCGTTTTTTGTCTAATTGTTTCGGTTTGAAGGTATTTTTCTAACCCATATATTATTTTGATCCGTAAATATTTTTCAAAGTAATTTCATCTGCAAGCTTACATTCATAGCTTCTGCTGTTTTAAAACCAAGACCACCTTCACTGTTTAGTTTGCAGATGTTTTCCCAACTAATCAAAGGTGCGAGAGGATCTTCTGCTATTTTTACTAATTTGATTCCAATTAAAGCATCTTCTAGAATAGCTTCTTTATGTAGTTCTCTTCCTAAATTTTCCATGACGATAACAAATATGTAAGGTGTCAGAGGATCTCCTTGTCTAATACCTCTGCTTGGTTTGAATTGTTTACCAGGACAATTATTTACTAGGACTGAGAAAGTTGTGGCAGTAATGCATTTCATAACCCATTCCACCCACTTGGGATGAAATATAGACTAACTAAATATATATTGAAAATTTCTTAGATTTAAAGTGTAAATGTTAGAAATTTGTTATAATTAATAGACATTTTATAGGATCGTTAGAATCGTAAAAAAGGGACGACCCTTCCACTTGGCGCCGTCGGATTAATATCATTTTTCTATTTTTGGATCGTAGGATTGTTGAAATCGTAGGATTGAATCGGGATCTTAACAACATTGCATAAAAGTGTACAACATTGTGATGGATCTTGAAATTCAATGATATACATGCCTCAATCTTGAGAAGAAATGTTTTTTTTATCGTGATTTATTAATTCATCAATATTTTACATTCAATTATTTTATTTTTAATCATTTTATCTTTAATCTTTATTAGTTAAAAGGAAATATATAAAATTGAATCAAATAATATTTTTATGTTACATTTTTTAATGTAATTATTTTATAATATCTTAACAACTAAATATTTGTTTAATATTAAAGATATTTGCAATCTTTTTTTTTTTTTGGTGCTAAAGAAGGTGGGCAACGCCCTTTATTCAAATAAGATCAAAAACCAATTCTGTAGATATTTGTAATCTCTCTAAATCAAGATATATTTAAACATCAATAATTTAATAAAAGAAATTGTGACTTATATATTAAAATATAATTTATTAAAAAAAAAGCAAAAAACGCGGGTAATAAAACTAGTTTACAATGTATTTAAAATAACGCAAATTTAAAATAAAACAACTTATAAATTATATTAATCAATTACATTAAATTTATAATTTAACTATAAACAAATCATTTAAAAGTGATTATAATTCTTTGAAATCCAAACACACCATCACACTCACACCCTAACCAACATGTTAGCGGGGTACAACAAGTTCAAAATTTTTGATTTTTGTTTGAGCGGCATAGTTTCCGCCTTATGAAAATTTTAGTGGTATAAAAGAAAACAGTTCACTTTGTAACCCTAAATCTCGGCTCCCCTGTGTTCCCCTGTGTTCGCCGCCTCTACAGAAAAACCATAGTTCTCCTGTTTTGGCCACCAGAGAAGATGAGATCTTGTTCATCCTCATCTTCGAGCTCTCTCCGCTTCTCCTGTTTGCACCTCGCACCTCTCACTTCTCTTGTTCTTACCGTCTCTACAGAAAAACTCGACTCCTGTGTGCACCTCGCACCTCTCGGTTCTCCTTTTCTCGCCCCCTCTACAGGTGCTGGCTTCTGAAGGCAAGATCTTCTTCTTCATCCTCATTTACTCATCCTGAAGCCGTTGGCTTCTGTTTTCACCGTTGTCCGCCTCTCACCTCTTCTGTTCGCACCTCTCGCCTCTTCGGTTCGCACCGCTGGCCGCCTCTCGCCTCTTCTGTTCGCACCGCTGGCCACCTCTCGCCTCTTCTGTTCGCACCTCTCAGATCTCCAAAGATCCCTCACACCCCAAGTCGACAAAATCAACTTGAATTAAAATCTCGTTTCAGCGGGTGGCTCTCTCTTCTATTCCACTGTGGTAAGCAATCTCGTCTCTTTTTCATATTTATCTCGTCTTCTGTAGCATTGCTGCAATTCTTTTGATGTTCATGTGAAATTTGATCATTTGGCTTGTGTTGTGCCAATTGCATTCTGCCTTTCTCTCTTGAGTTCAGTTTTGATTTGGTAGGGATTTTATAAGTTGATATTGAAAGTCACTTTGTTTGCATCTGAGTTTCTGTATTGAATTCAAATAAAGTGAAATATTTCATTTTTGTATTCAGTTTGCACCTGAGTGTTGGTAATGTTTTGATTAGGTTCAAATGCAGATGAGTTTTGGTAGGTTTGGATTAATTTATTTTTATGTTAGATTTTAGTTTTGTTAGGGTTTTGGACCTTTTGGTTAGGTTATACTCCGTATTAAATTAGTAACTTGAAAGCAGAGCACTTGGCCATGTTTCCTGTTATTAAACAGAAATGATCAAGTTAATGGTAGCTATTTGGGAGCTGCTTTTTTTTTTCGTAATTGATCACTTATATATATGCTTTTGATTTTAGGAACTTTAGCCTCACATTTTTATATTTTCATCCACCTTTGTTTTCCTTAATTTCGTAATTGATCATTTATACATTTATATATTATTCTTTATTGTATAGTTGCATTATTGAGCCCTATCAAAGAGCATACAAGAGGATGACTAAGATCGTTCGTGGTTACTACAAGGGCAGTTGGATGAGCGTGAACAAAGTTCTTGAAGATGTCAAACAAGTATGGTTCCTTGAGATGACTAATTAGCTAGGTTATATTATAACTTATGAGGTTGTACCTTTAGTTCCACGAGGATATGTTTATGGTTGTGGTTATGGTTGAACTAGCATTTTATGCATGATTTAATTATGAAATTCTTCAAACATTTAATGTTTGTGTTTGTTGATTGTTGTTATTTAAAGTAGAATTTATGTTTTATGTATGCATATTTTGAAGAATAAAAATGAATTTGATGCTAATGAATTTAACCTCAAATTTGGCTAAAAAATTTATAAAATTAAACTTGAAAATTTGGAGCCAAAATATTAAATTTAACCTCCAAATTAACTAAAAAATGAGTTGATAAAATGCCCTCGAAAACATATTACCCTTGAAAATGCTCTCAAATTTGACCCTAAATTGCATTTCGAGGCGTAGAGGAGGGAGGTTAAATGTGGTCTCGAATATTAACCTCAAAATATTTTTTCGAGGCTATGATAGTCTCCAAATATTTTAGAGGTTATTTTCGTGGTTATTTTACTCTTGCATTTGCACTTGAATTATTTCGAGGCTATGAATCGATACTATTTAGCCTCGAAGTTTTTACCCTCGAAAATACATACCAATTTCACTTGATGGCAATATCAAGGCTAAATAGCACCAAATTTAGTTTCGAAATTGTTCGACACTAATGATCTCGAAATTACCCTCAAAATTATTTGGAGGCTATCTTACTCTCGAAACAAAAAATTCGAGGTTACTATTCGATGCCACATTTAACCTCCCTCCTCTACGCCTCAAAATGTGTCTTGAGGTCGAATTCGAGGCCATTTTCGAGGGTAATATGTTTTCGAGGCTAAGGTTGAGGCTATGTTTAAGGTTAGCTTCGAGAGTATAAAAGCGTTTTCTAGTAGTGTGACTTCATTAACATACTACCATGTCCATACCTTGAGTTATCCATCACTTTCGAGATCCATTACCTTTAATTGTGAACACCTAAAACAAGTTGGTCCACACAACTCAGAGCAAGTAAAATTCATCCAAGAGCAACAACCCCATTCAACAAAATTCAACAAGTACACAAGTCAATCAAATTCACACCAACTTGAAAAATTCCTAGACACACCACTCATCATAGAAAATCATCTAATCTCGACACACAAATCAAATTTGAAGTACTCAATTGAGATATTATGAATAAATGAACTCCCAAATAACCCCATACATAGAATTTTAAACAAGTTAATTATATTATTTTTTCTTCCAATTTCATTAATTACTTGCAGAAATTTCTAGAGGGCTATTACCACCACAAGGACAACCAATCCATCGAGTAGAAACAACCTCTATGCATTATATATATATATATATATATATATATATATATATATATAGAGAGAGAGAGAGAGAGAGAGTTTAGATCCTATGTAAGAGCATGAGCAATCATGAGTTTTGCTCACCTTAAGGTTGCTAAAAGGTAACCCTATGGTTGTAGGCAAAACCTTAAGGTAAAGAGAGGAAAGGGGTTACCTTGGTGTGGAGAGGTAGGAAGTGCATTGCTCACCTTAAGGTTGCTAAAAGGTAACCCTATGGTTGTAGGCAAAACCTTAAGGTAAAGAGAGGAAAGGGGTTACCTTGGTGTGGAGAGGTAGGAAGTGCATTGGACTATGTGCAAAAGTATGATGCTTTATTTATTTTTATGTTTTTTATTTAACTAATAATATTATGATTGGTGGAAATCATATAATGGGTATAAATAAATGGGAAATAAAGAAGAATGAGGTAAACTCATGGTTGTGGAGTACAAATATGAAAACCTTAAAGAAATAGGCTGATAAAATGAAAAATTATTTAAAAGAAAAAATAAATGAAGTGTCAAAATATTATAGGAAGAGATGAAAAAAATTGGATAAGAGGTAACCATATGGTTGCGGATGGTCTAAGCAATGATTACAATGCAATTTATGAGCACATCTAAACCATTGATTAATGGAGAATGAATGGATGTGATTAATAAGAAATTTAATTTATTTTAATTTAATTGGCGGTGGGGCCTACCTTGACTTCAATCCTATGCGCGTACTGCGCACTATCTAAAAGCCTTCCAAAAAAAATTTGTGCACTATCTAAATTAATATTTAAAGACCTATAATCTTTCCCACCACAAACCCTAACCCCCTGTTTTGGAAGGTGGGATTTGGTGGGATTTTGAGGATGGAATGTGAGGGGAAAATAAAATTGGTGTTTGGGTGGACAATCAATGGGAAGGGAAGGGATTATAAAAGTGGGTAACTACTCAATTTCATGAGATTTCACACCCCATAAAAACGGTGAAATTTGATGGGAAAGTGAAATTCTTCTCCTTCCCTCCCCTTCCTTTCTCTTTACCAATTTCCCACCCCTTTCCTCCCCTAAAAAACCCAGGTACCAAGAAAGCGTTGCTCTCCTCTTCATTGTCAGATCTCACACCGGCCTCTCACCTCCTCCACCCATCCATCATTGTCGATCAGTTCTATGTTAAACCACGATGGTGCGCCTATCGATGTCGGATCTCACACGAAGATCTACCGTTGCTTTCGAGAGGATCGGATCTGATCGCGCGACTCCTTTGTTGACTGACACCGCTACTAATCTATTCCAACTGATTTTTGTCACCAGAATTGAAAACTCATCCTGCTTCCATGGTGGATTTGATCGAGATCTTGAGTTGTTTCGATTGCATCGAGTTCTGGATGTTAGTATTACATCTTCTCGATTGCTAGTTGTCGTATGTCTATAGAAAATATATATTTTTCGATCTCCTTCCTGTAGACAAAAATTTGATAGATCAAGAGGTCATACATATCGAATTGCCTGCCCTTGTCGTAGTGTATATATAATTGGAGCATTATGCATGTGCATCAGAGTTTTTATTAAAATTTGGAACAACAAAACTAGATTTAGTTTTCTTATTTTTGAGTTTCCAATCTATACATCTAGTCTGTGTTATCAGATCGATTTCTTTTTCACTTACTGATCTCCTTTTAATTTATTACTGATTTCGATTGGGTTATTTTGGCAACTAGCACATTATGAATATCTAATTAGCTAACTAACACCCAAACAAAATTAATTAACTAACATAGCACCCTTCCCAAATTGACTATTAAGGTCAACGGTACCAGTTTAACCGTTGACCGTTTACCGGCTTTTTAGATTATTTTATTTTATTTTATTTTAATTTTTGTTAACAATGATGCCACTTTTTTTGATGCTATTTTTTGTTGTTTTGATGCCATTTTTTATTACATTTTATTTTCGCTTTGATGCCACTTTTCTAATAAAATTGATTGATGACACTTATTTAATGCCATTTTTTTCAAAACCTTGTTGACATTTTTTTGTTTAATGTGATGTCACATTGACCATTGATGCCATTTTTTTTTACTTTTGACTACTGATGACACTTTTTTCATGTCAATTTTTTGATGATATTTTTACTGTGCTGCCAATTTTTTTTTTCAAAGTAGTGTTTTGATGCCATTTTTCTAATGTAATTATTTGATGCCATTTTTTTAATCAAACCGTTTGATGCCATTTTTTTTTAATTTAATCAATTGTATATCGATATATTTTCATCGATTCTACTTTTATTCACTGATGACACGTTTGTGATTACACTTCATTGATGCAATCACTTGTGGTGACATGTTTATTACATTTTTATTCATTGATGACATTTGTGATTACACTTTATTGATCTCAATCATTTGTGATGAAATTGTTTGTTGAGGTGTAATTTGTGATTACACCTCATTAAACTCAATCATTTGTGATGACATTCTTTGACGATGACATTTTTATTGATAATATTTCTATACAATTGATAACATATGAGCATAAAATGTGATTACACTTCATTGATGACATTTTTTATGGTGACACGTTTGTAATGACATTTAAGAATCTAATAATATGAAATACCACATAACATGTGTCCTCTCCTTGTTTTTCCGAGATTGGAACCGATTGTGTACCAAAACACAAGCGGAGTTAAAAACATTTTATAACCTAGCTAATGTACCTATTTACAAGTCACTTGTATATATATATATGCATATGGTTTGCAGTTATGTTTGCCTTGCTACTCGTTTTTTTTGGGGACCGACAAGATAGAATTTCTAACACTAAAAGAACAAATTCAAGAATCTGAACTTGCAAACAAAACAAAAGAACATTGATCTCATAAGAATAGTTTTAAAAATTACATATATCATTGGGTCTAAGCCATGTTTGTAATGCAGAGAAGTCCGACAGTTCAACAACGCTCTGATTCCGTTACCTTTAAGGAGATCGAAAAGTGACACTCCTAGATAACACACACGAGATAAAAGCTAGATGGGCACTAACAATCTAAATAGATTACATCAAACAGCACCCAATGCTGCATATGAGCATCTCACAATGCTGGATGAAGAGATTAAGCTCCTCCTTGTCTAAGAAAGACAATGAATATAATTAAATCTAAGCAATTTGATCGACAAATTGATGTCGGGTTTAATATATAAAGATAGCATTCACCGAAGAGATGAGCTGCTCTTCAATTTGGGAATCTTGAAATTTGATGTGAATAGCTTTGGGGTCTCCTCTTCAGAAGCAACTCTCTTTTTGTCACTCCTATTATCCTGGGGTGGGCATCAAATGGGGTAAAAAACATATAAAAAACTTGTAATGTACAACCCAATTGTTAAGCAAAGCAAAATCATCTGACATAAAAATACAACAAACCAAGCGTGCACATTATTATTTGACTGCTTAATCAAGCAATGAACAATATTAAAAAATGCAAATTAATTTGGGAATGTAGGGAAGTGTTAACATATTTAATAAAAATGAATGACAGCTCTAAAGTCATACCTGTGGAGGGTTGATGATATGTGTGCTCAACAGCTTCCATACACACCATCATTGGATATGAAAAATGTACCACCTATCATTTCATCAAATAGATATGGATCCATCAGTGGCCTTCATGGCAAAGGTGTTGATCTCCTTTTCTATCTCAGCCAAATTCATCTTCTCCGCATTACGAACATCTGGCACTACTAAGCCCTAGAAAAACATGTAACTCTTTCGGCGGAATGAAAGCTATTGTTCAAAGTGTTGAAAGAAAAGCATAGAAACAAGCCAATTAGTAGTTCACTATTTCTTTTGAACTAATGAGCTTCCTTTTTCTCCAAATCCACTCATGCCACATCCTCTCTCCCATGTCATCCCCACTCCAGTTCTCACACTGCATCCATATATATCTCGCAATTAGGTACCAACCCAGTTGACCAATCCATCAGTTAGTACTCCCAATACCAGCCCTCACAGCTACTTAAATCGAAGAGATTCAGAGTTACTCATGACCCACTACCTATGCCTAGAGTTTAGTCTGTTCAAGGGCTTGTTCTTTAGCCCTATTATAACTAATACACCCTGCTACAACAAGATCCATCCTGTTGATTCAACCCTTGGCTCTTATTCTCCTCTTCTAACCATTTCAGCAAACTAGGAATTTTAACTTACCAGGTAGTGTAAAAGTCAACAAGGATTGGTTTGTCTGTACCCGCTAGCAATTCATCAAGGGAAGAAAAAGTTTGCAGTTTGACTTGAACCTATAACATGTAAGAACAGATGCATCATACCACTTTCCAGGCACATTATACATTTCACACACAGTAATTTCATTTGAAACGGATCCAAAACAGTTGATGAATCCCATAAGAGATGCCAATTCAATGTTGTTTATGAATCACTATTAAATATCAACACCACCAGTCCACTGCTGCCATTCATTGCCAAGCACCACCATCACAAAAAATCCACTGGATGTCAATTAACTGAACTCAATCGAAGAAATTGCAGATAATCTCATCCAATTTGTCAAGCTAAGCTAATTGTGATTTCTACTCACCATATTGCATGTCCTGCTTTTTCTACCTTTGAAAGATAAAAACCAATCATAGATCAACACTCCATATTTCAAAAAGCCGGAAAACAGTTGATTGAAGTGGATAGGACAGTGTAACCTAATTCAGCTTTTAGAAGCCTTATGTAATTCATAACTTCCAACTATTCAGTGTTTTTCCCCTTAGAATATACAAAATGTTTGAATAGGTCGACACTTGTAAGAAAAGTGAGTGAAGATTCAGCATGATGATGTAATTTTTTTTATTGAAACAAGATGATGTAACATTAAGAAGCAAGATATTGAGAGAGATTTGAGGGTATCATGGTTTTACCTTGTTTTCTCGGTCAGAGGCGTATTAACAACAATTACATCACATTTTCATCTGTCAGAAGTAATTGCAGATTTTTGGCCTTTTTAATCCTTTCAGTTGTGACATAAGCTGGATGTAATGGTGTTGTTATAAGAACATGGAGATCAGGAATGTGCTTCTCAAGTTCTGCAAGACACAAAACATACACAGTCAATCAAGTAGAGCCCGGGCTAAGCTTGGGTTCAAAAATCTCATCAGAACTCATTTTCATCTTAGAGCTTATGTTACAATTCACATGACAGCAAGTTGCAAAGCAAGAAACTAAGCTTATAACCAGAATTCAAGGAATTAATTGTTCTTAATAGTTATCTCTTCGGTTTATACACAGTGATTCCAGAAGCTACACAGCTCAGTTTCTCCACCACTGTCACATAAACCACAATGGAAATCGGTGCAAGACAATTCACACACAGCAGATGGCAAATTTAAGCAAGAAAATGGAAATTGGTGCAATTTTTTTCATCGATTCAGCACAACATATGACAAATTTAAGCAAGACATTGGAAATTGGTGAAAATTCAAAGCACAAACTCGGTCAATGATACTTTTACTTGGCAAATGGCATCACTCAGGCAATTGAAAAAATTAAAATCCAGCAACAACAACTAGATGTTCAAGACGATTTGGTAGGGAGAGAGAGTACACGAATCGGCGATGAATCGGACGAAGAAGGATCTTGCTCATGTTGCGTCTCCATCTTCGTCGATGTAGATTAGAGATCTTCAGGTGAAGAAGAAGGATTTTTGGCGATGAATCGCCGTCTCCGTAGCTCCGGAGGAGATCCATGTGGATTAGAGACCGAATTTCGCCGACTAAAAACCCTAGACTTGTCATTGCTTTCTCGTCGACGGCAATCCGAGGTCTCCTGAGTAATGATGGCAATCGCGCGAGAGCTTCCTCGATCGAGATGTTCGGATCGAGAGAAGAGAGAGGAGAGAGTAATGATGTTACACGCTTAAAAAAATCGAATGGGTGCTATCACGGCCAATAAATAAAGTTACGATGCTATTAAGCTAATTAGATTAGGAAAAGGTGATATTTCACCAAATTTTCCGATTTCGGTTAGATAATTAGTTTCATGCATTTTTTTATAGAGAAAATCGGATATTATTCATTTATAAATGGTCCATTATTCGTATGTATGTAGGATATTTTTGGGACATGTTTATATATAGTATGGGTCAATATATAGATTATTCATGTGTATATAATAAATTATTTGCTTGTATACACTTGCACACTAATGGTGTAATCTTTCTACGATATTGTAATGAATATTATGTGTAATTTAGATTTATTCATTGTTATGAATGGTTTATTCGTACCTATACGAGATATTTGTCAAAATAATGGCTATTTTATGTTTATTCGGTAGTAATAATAATTTTATTCTTAAGTAAATGAGATATTATTCCTCATAATATTGACAATTAGTTGGTAATAACGTTTCATTAATATTTGTATTTAACTAGACATTATTCGTACCTAAACAAGATATTATTCGTATGTAGTTGGACTTTATTCGTATGAAGCCGAAAAATATTCGTATGTAAACTGGACAAATAAAGAAAAAAACACGTGTACATAAGTTATTTAATTTATCCATATATTATAAAATCATTTTTTTATGAATTTAATAAAATAAAAAAAGGGTAAAATAAAAAATAATTTTTCCTAGCAAGTGAGTTTCACACTCTTATAACGAGAGTGAGATAAAATTCAATGTGGAGCCCACAAATAATAATTAATTTTTGAGTTAAATTTTGGATAAATCTTGTTCATTCATTTTCATCAATTTAAAGGCCAAGATCTGCTCACAAATTACCTAATAAGGAGTGCTTATACAGGATCCAACCCCTCTCTCTAGATAATCTTTTAAAAGAAAATACAAAATTTTAAATTTCTACCTAGGTTCATCCATTTCATCTCACAAATCACAATAAACATATCAAATAACGCACACTCCATAAGCATCAATAATCATCAATTTAACATAATGTGATTAGAAAACACATCCATTTCAAACAATTCAAAATTTTCTCAAATCAATTCCTTCACCATAAACCCTAGAAATTCTAAATCTCTAAATCAACCAATAAAAGTCTCAATTGATTAAGAAATTAAAACCAAAAGAGATTAAGGGTGAGAAAACTTACTAATTTCTTTAAGCTTAATGGGGGAATTGGGGATTAAAACAAGGGAGGGCAAATGGGAGGTGAGGACTGAGGAGGATTGGCTGTCGGGGGAGCTGGCCATCGGTGGTGGCAGCTGATGAAGCGGTCGGTCTCCGATGATGGGTTCAACGATGACGGAGGAAAGGTAGGGTCAGGTGTGGGGCGGTGTGGGTTGAAGGTGAAGGTGGGTGTGGGTTGAATGAAAAACATAATATATTTGAAATTTTTTTAGAGCAGTGCCGCGTGGTCACTAAGCCCGTGCGGGATCAGTCTGCATAGATGTATTTGGGCACACGTTCGGGTACCTGGCAGATCCCGTCATTTTTTTTGTTTTTAAAAGAAAATAAAAATAAAGGAAAAATATTCACAAGTCTACCCTATTAAGCATAAAAAGAAACCTTACCTCGGGTTCCCTCCCGAGAAGCGCTTCTTTGAAGTCATAAACCAAACCTTCCACTTTCATTAATTGCTTGGATCGAGATGATGTGTAGAAACCACCTTCTCAATCATATTCCTCCAAAAGTACCTCTTCAACCTTGAATGACTCTGTTTCGGCTCTCAAATATCAATATATAGTCCCATGAAGGTACACCTTCTGCACTTGAAATGGACCAATCCAGTGAGACTTCAACTTTCGTAGGAACAACTTAAGGGGCGAGTTGTATAATAAAACCAAGTCACCCTTATCGAACTCTTTAAGCTCAGTCCTCTTATCATGACACTTCTTTATCCTTTACTTGTAGAACCGGACACTTTCATAAGCATTAATTACATCTCAATTCCTCTAACTCATGAAGTTGCAAGCTCTGCTTCTCACCCGCTTCTTTTAGATAAAAGTAAAGAGTCTTGATCACCCAAACAAGCCTTGTGCTCCATCTAAACTGGCAAATGACAAGATTTTCCATACACAAGTCGGTAAGATGTAATGTCTAAAAGATTCTTGAAAGCAGTTCTATATGCCCATAAAGCATCATCCAGCTTCGATACTCAATCCTTCCTAGTGTGTGAAACAGTCTTATGTAAAATGCTCTTTATCTCTCCCTATTTGAGAGCTCAACTTGCCCACTATTTTGGGGGTGATATGGTGTACCAATTCGATGAGTCACTCCATACTTCTTCAACAAAGCTTCAAAATTTCTTTCAATAAAATGAGATCCTCCATCACTAATCAGCACTCGTGGGATCCCAAATCTTGGGAAGATGATGGATTTCAAGAATTTTCCTAACACCTTAGAATCGTTAGTAAGTGTGGCAATAGCTTCAACTCACTTTGACACATAATCAACAACAACCAACATGTACTTGTAGACCTTAAAATTAGGGAAAAGACATATGAAGTGGGTCCTATAAACATCAAAAAGCTCAACTTCTAGTATGCTATGCGCATCTCATTCCTTCAAGATCTTTTCCCTGAACATTGACATTTATCGCGAGAAGTTACATACGTCTGCACATCTTTGAACATGGTGGCTAGAAGAATCCAAATTGAAGAATGTTAGTGGTAGTCTTTAATACTTTAGTGTGTCCCCCCAGAGGGCAAAGTATGATAGTTTTAGATCACACTCTCAATTTCTTCCCCATAATGCATCTTATGAAATTTCTATCACTCCTTTGCTAAAAGAGAAGCAACTCATCCTAGTAGTATTCTCAATTTCTTCTTCCGGAATACATCTCCTTTTGGTGTCAAACAATTAAAAGAAGTCTAATAAATTATCAATCAATTAGATAAAGCACTCTAGGATAGAATCAATGTAAAATTCAGATCTCAATTCATATGAACGTCAAACTATAATCCTACCGACATATTGTCGAGCTCACCTTAACCCTAGAATAAGAAAACTAGCCAGACATGGAGAAAATCATCATTAAATCAAGATATACAAACATGGAAACTTATAGAAGTGAAAAGATTAAAGGAAAAATATAAATCATGAATTGAAACAATGAAATCTTCAATGAGTTCTTCACAAAGTTGCGAAATCAAACTAAACAAAATTCTAGAAATTGAACGTCAAACGGGGATGGAGAGAGAGCCTAGAAGATGTCCGCCAAACCCTTATATAATCTAGGGCAAAATCTAATAACATAGTAATTTTTAAACCCCAAAATAATATCTTAGAAATCTACGTCATATTCCGTTTTTCGGCCCGTAGTGTGAAGTGTACGCCCGCACGTCGTCCTAGGTGCACGCCCGTGTAGATTGGTCACACGCCTGCGCACTTTCACTCTGTTGGTCTGCTCAACATCGAGGACATCACGTCCACGTGGCTTATCCGCATGCCCGTGCATCTATCTTTTGTAAGTGCACCTAATGTGCACGATCATCTTGTGATTTGTGTCCTTACTTTTTCTTTTCTTATCCTCGTTTCTCGTGCATAATTCCTACTTGGCTCCACTTACCTCCTGCACCCATCTTAAATGACCTCTAGCTATCGCTTCTTAGCTCCAAAAAAACACTTGAAAACACAACCATAACGAGAGTAGATCTTTATCCTAGAAAATAAATGAAAAACCTCTAAAAACACATAAACATATGATGACATCAAGTGTCAAATGACGAAGAACACAAGTAGTAAGAGAGGTAGGGTTGGAAGATTGAATATTGTAGAATGCTTAGTCAAGTGCTTCACAATTTAATTTGAACATGCTTTATTCCATGGTAGTTATAACGTATTTAAGAGAAATCAAAACCCTAGAAACCCTATGTATAGCCGAACTTAAAGTGTAAACTATTATGAATAGGTGCCTTACCACTGCGTCATGAAGGTGAAGGAGAATAATGTTGTGATTGCAGTGATGAGATCCTCCATGAGAGTGGTCATAGCCTTAAAGGCGGAATCAATTATGAATTTCATCTTGGCATCTGAGAATTTGCTAGGCGGTGGGGGTGAAGAAGGGTTCAACTTGTCAGCCATGTTCCTCAAACGTAGGCACTAGCGTAAGTAACCCGAACAATGAAATAGAAACCAAGCCTTACGAGTCTTTTTATTCTAAGAGTGATTCAAGTCAGATATCAAATTTAGTTATAAAAAAGGCACCATATTCAAGCAATTCTCCCAAACTCGAAAAATTGAGCGCAATATTGAATGCTTGCAAGGAAGTGATTAATTTGAAACATAAATTAGCCACAACTTGAATAACAAGGACAACTAGTAAAAAGTTTAGGCAATAGAAATAAGCTACGTACATTGCGATGCAAAGTTAAGCAATAGATGTAATAGGTATCTAATCACAAGGGCAATCAATTAATTGATTAGAATAGAAGATTAATGAATTATATAGATTGTTCTGATCTGTGGATGATTGTCCCACATCGAAAAACACGAAACTTGGGGCCTTGAATATAAGTCAGTGGGTCACTCGTACTATTATCAATTGATTTTAGGATATAACCTTGCTGATTTTGTGTGCTCGGTTTGGGTGCGCATGATGCGCTCGGCCGTGTTAATCAGCAGTTGACAACTCTTCCACTTTTTTAACGTGATAGGTGGAGTATCCAGTGGACATATCCTCAACTAATGATTTCTACTTCAAACAATGGTACTATGAATCCCACAACTTCACTCTCGCCGTCTACACCAGTACCTACCTCGTTAGATCCTCAATGGAGGACCCCGGTGGCCCCACTGCCACCGGCATCTTCGGCGTCCACCTTGACGTGGTTGACCAAGCGTGGGCCCTCCACATCAACTCCTACGACCACCTCATCCTCTCTGCCGGCCCTTGGTTCTTCCGCTCCATCCTCTTCTACAACCAAACCCGCCTGATTGGCTGCCGGTTCTGCCGCCCTTTAAACGCGACCGAACTCCCCATCCCGCTCGGATACCGGGCTGTCTTTTGGACTGCGTTCCGGGCCATCCTTGACCGAAACGACACGTTCAAGGGCACCGTGTACCTCCGCACGTTTGCGCCGTCGCATTTCGAGGGCGGGGATTGGAACAGCGGAGGCGACTGCGTGCGGAGGAAGCCGTTTCGGAGCGACGAGACGAATGTGCAGGGGGTGCATTTGGAGATGTATAAGGCGCAGGAGGAGGAGTTTAGGGTGGCGGAGAGGGAGGGGCGGGAGAGGGGCGTGGCCTTTCGACTGTTGGATACGACGCAAGCGACGTTGTTGAGGCCCGATGGGCATCCGAGCAAGTACGGCCACCGGCCCGAGGATAAGGTGGTGATGTATAATGATTGTGTTCATTGGTGCTTGCCCGGCCCGATTGATTCTTGGAATGATTTCTTGTTAGAAATGATGAAGACAAAGGGATGATTATTTACAGGGTAAGAGATAAAATTTAAAATTTATGTTAAATTTTTATCGAGTTAAGATTTTTAATTTCTTTATATGACATTCGTTATATATATATATATATATATATATATAGATATATATATATATTATTATAACAAGGTCGTGGCTAACCTACCTTTGGTGATAAACTCTAGACACATGAGTACATGACCCAACCGGCAACAACCTCACACTAGGTTAAATGGTTCACACCAACCAACTAGACTTAATGGTAAGAAGAAAGGCGACCTTGTTTTTTCACAAAGAAATGGTGGAGGCAGAGAATGATAACCTTCGTTATTATTTTGATGTCAGTACAAATGATGGGATTGCTAGAAATAGGGCGGGTGACGAATGAATAGGGCTATTTTTTCACCCGAGCTGTTAAAAAAAAATTTCAATCGACTCATTACCTATCCGTGAAATGTTTGAGCCAACACATGATCCATCGAGATCGGGTGGTTATTCAAGTGAAGTAAATTAAAAAGAGAAGGGTTACAAAAAAAAACTTAGAAAAATGTAGAAATTGATCATATCCGATAATTTCATAAATAATATCTGTTGGAGGGTAAAATTTCATGAATTTTATTGATTCATGATTTTATAAAAGATATTGTCACATTTAGCCTTAAAAAATGTGATTAATTTCCATATTTTTAAGAGCAGGCTTTCAATTTAAAATCGGATCTTGAAAATTGCAAAGCAAAGCCCAGTACATGTTAAAAAAGTGGGAAAAGGGCCCAATCCATAAATGAGCCACAAATGAGCAGTTACTTTGCTGGAGGTTACACAAATGAAAAAATACAACGTGAAAAAAAAACTGCCGCAGAGAAACTGCAGGGGTGGGCCTCTGATAACTGCCTTCATTCACCTTATAAAAGGGAAGATCAACTGCAGTTTTGGGCTTCCTCTACCGTATGGTTTTCTTCAGACTTCTTCCTCTTTAATTCAACTACAGAAGGAAAGCAGTTGTCCTTTCCCTCCCACTTTCTTCTCTGCAAAACAGAACACAAGTGTTCTCCTCCCGGGCGGTTACCTGCAAACACACAAACCATCTCAGCACACACCGAGCAAAGAAAAAATTCACAGCAACAATTAAGGTATTAGTTTTGGTGGATCCTTTCGATTCTCAGAACCCCGCCCTTGAAAACCTCGAGAGCTTTTCTCGTGGCCTGGGTTCCGGAATCATCAGATCGCTAAAACCATGTCGAAGTGCTGTCAAAATTCTGTCGTTTGACCATTCGATTCTAGAAACCCCGCCCTTGAAAACCTTACGAGCTTTTCTCGCGGCCTGGGTTTGAGAATCACGAAATTGCATAAATTAAGGGGAAATGCTGCCCAATTTCAGTCAGAGGCGGAACTGATTTTCATCAGAGGCTTTCCCTAAATAAATGGGGAGCCAACATATGTTGCAAGAAAAAAAAAAGAAGGGAAAGAAACAACCGCCATTTTCAACTCCTCACACCAAAACTGTTATGGAGTTAATTTGGACGAAATTGGTCCCAAACAGAATTTTACTCAACCGAAATAGAGAGATTATAAACTAGATCTCTAATTTGAAGCCTTCAAACGGTAGCAGAAATTCTAAACTTTGATGCAAGATTCACAAAAGATTCGGTTGGGCGGGTATTTCAGATTTGAGGAGTAGAAATTAACCCCAAAACAAAACAAGAGGAAAAAAAACCTAAATTTGATTTCATGGTGAAAGCATGAAATGCAAACCTATGAGATCTCTTTAGGCGCCCTTTTACTCACCGAGTTGGCAAATCTGCAGCCCTTCACAGTGAACCTCTTTGGTCGGGATCTATCAGTTCGGCTCGGAGCGCCCAAAATTGCTGCACTTTCAGTCGTCGTTCATCTACGGTCGGCGCCTTCAGTCTTCAATCGTCAATATACCATCCCTCTGAAGTGTTGCCCTATTCGGCTTAAAAAAAAATATGTCGAGTCTGTAACAGAGAAGAAAGAAAGACTAGGGCTCAGTTGACTAAAAAAATGTGAAAGCAATTGGGCTCGGTTGGTTTAAAGAGATTGGGCTCCCATTTGAAAGAATCGGATCAGACCATTAAAAACAAAGAGGATTGTATTGCTTTCTTTCTTAAAGTAAAAAAACATGGAAGAATTACATATCCACTTTAAGCTTCGAAAGTACATGCTTTTGCATGTTTGAGAATTTTTGCTTAATTGCAAAAATAACCCACTAAAACATACGAATTATAATTGGCACAAAGTAAGAATTCGAGTTTGATAAAAAAAAATATAAAACTCGTCAAACATTCTTTGCTAATTTATTCTAGTGGGTCAATCTCAAACCGACTCCTAAAATAGTGACGGAGTCAAAACCTCAAATCAAGTTTCGCCAAATATAGACTTGATTTGAACAAAAGAACTACGGGTGATTTGATCCCGTTCGAACGGGTACGTAGGAAGCTCGACATAAAGCTAAAAGCTCGCCGAGTTCAATCGCCAAACCAAAATAAAAATCAAATCGGTTCGTTTAGAACTACGTAAGACTTGATACTCTTTTATGAGTTACGTAGGAAATTCGGTATAAAATTCTAAGTACGCCGAATTCAGTCACCGGTTACAAATTAAATCAAACGGTTTCAAAATAAAAGAACTACGTAAAGACTTGACGCCGTAAAAACGGCTACGTAGGTAACCCGATATTAAATATAAAAATATGTCGGGTACAGTCCCTAATCCCTAAATTCACTTTTAAAAATGAAAATGGGGTTAAAATTAAATCTAAATTAAATACACATGATTTTTCGTGTAAGTGATAGCCGTTAAGTCGAGAAACCCTTCCGAGAAGGTGTGCTCAATTTATTCGGGTGATACATGAGAAAATCTCATGCATATGATAGTGTGATTTATGTTAGGGCTACCCTTCCGAGAAGGTGGGTCCTAATACGATCCGATGATGCATGAAAACCTTTAAAGGGGTAAAACACGCCAACTAAAAAGAATAACGGGTTGCCTACGTATCTCTTCCAAGAGATACGTAGGCAACCCGTTAAAATCCGGGTGCAGCCCAAATCACCAAAACCACTCAAATCTTGGTATCGATACGACTTTGAATCAAGAGGATAACCAAAAGGGGTCGAACTCAAATATTAAAAATCAAATAAAATGTGTTGTACGATTATTGCGCATTTTTGTCAAACATATTTTTGGCACGCCCAGTGGGACCCTTTTTGCCTTTTCATCTCTTAGTTGTATTTATACTAATACAGGGTTATATGTTTTTGAAAGGTACAAATGGCACCACAAGTGATTGTCAACTTCAACGAGCTTCCAGCAACCTTCATCATCAAAGGAGGCCGCTGGATCAAGAAAAGATCATATGAAGCTCACTGTGACATCACCCGGGATTCAATGTCTTCAACGATCCCTGTCAACAACATCTTTGGGGCTCTTCAAGCTCTAGAGAACAAGACTGTCGTCAAGTGGGTGTCGAAGTCTCCTGCAATGCTTTCAAGGGATGGGGGCATGAAGCCTGAAGCCCTTCCAAGGCATGGGGGCAGGAAGCTCAAGATCACCCGACTCGATGACAACAAGCTTAATAACCAACCCATCTGCAACAAGCTCAAAATGCAGGAGGGTGGTTACAACGGCACAAAGCCAATTATTGAGGTCGCTCAAAAACCCATCATTCATGTTACCAAAAAGAATGAGGGGTTGATCGCAACGTCTGCACAAACCGTCTCCATTGCCAAGAAGGCACCCATATCCATGAAGAGAAGGGGACGCAAGTGTGGATCTCAACGCGACAAGACAAGACCTCTTCTTGTGCTAGCTCATTCATCAAATTTAGAGCGAGCCAGTACAACCCTTGCAAAGGATCTTCTTAGATCGCAGGGGGTAGAAGAAATTCCACAAGTGGCTTCTCCAAGTCGGATCCTCGTTGGGTCTATGTTCATTTATCCGAGAGAGGTTGTACGAGTCAACATGACCTCCTACTCGGAAGAGACAAAATCCATAGCCACAAAGGGTAAGCCTGCAAGGTTCAAGAAAGGCGAGAAGGCTCAAGAAACATGCCATGTCTCCAAAGAGGATGCAAAAGATGAAGACCAGTTGAAGTTAACAAGTTCAAATACTTCAACGGTTGAATCTCAAGCAAACATCTCACAAAATGGAACATATGTGATGCTGGTATTAACTACTAGCACGCAAAGTGTCGAGGAGCAACTTCAAGAGTTGCAAAGAAAACTTGATGAGAAAGATGCTAAAATTGCATCACTTCTCTCTCAAATCAACCTTCAAGCTCAAGGAAATAGACAAGAGCAATCAAGGCCAAATGGTGAAGGGTCAAGCGGTAGCACATCAATCACTCCACAAGAAATAAAAGAGATGATCGCTCAAGGGATAAAAGAAGCTTATGCATCACAAAATCCGATGGTGCTCGGGTATAAAAAGCCATATCCAGCAAACTATGATTTGATGCCATTTCCCCCAGGCTACCAAAGACCGAGCTTTGAGAAGTTCGATGGCCTTCATGGTTCACCCCACGAGCACCTTGCTCATTTTTATTCTGCTTGTGGTGAAACTGCCTTGACCGATGCCTTATTAATTAGGCAATTTGTTCAATCTTTGAAGGGATCAACATTCACCTGGTACACTCAACTTCAACCAGGGTCGATTCAAACATGGGACGATCTGCAAAGAGAGTTCCTAGCTCAGTTTGTGAGCTCGAAGGCAAGAGTTTCCATTATGGATCTTGCAAACACCTATCAAAGGTCTAACGAGCTCGCCAACGACTTCATCGCTAGGTGGAGAAGCATGAGACTCCAATGCCATGAAAAATTGAGCGAACAAGCTTGTGTTCAAATGTGCACCAACAACCTTATACCGGAATTAGCGGTACATGTTGGAAGTGCTGAGCCTCGTTCATTTGATGAGTTGGTGTCTAAGGCGTGTAATGTTGAAAAACAGCTAGCACGAGAATCTAAATGGCCTCAAGATAGCGAGGCTAACAAAAATGATGGCGATGAGCTACAAAATGAAGAAGATTCTATGGCAACTTTCGCCAAACATGATCGAGAGTTTGGTAATAGAAATGGTTCCAAAGCTCAAAGAAAAGAGACAGCTAAGGAGCCAGCCAAGGGACTCACTCTTCATGAAAAAAGACAAAAGAAATATCCCTTTGACGATGATGATGTACAAGGGATATTTGATGAATTAATGAGTGCTAAAATGTTAACACTCCCGGAGCCAAAAAGGCCGAAACAAGCTGGCAAGGCGAGTGATCCGAAATATTGCTCGTATCACCAGTTCGTTAGTCATCCAATCAAAGATTGCTATGTCTTCAAAGACATCATAGAGCAGATGATTAACAAAGGAGAAATTGAAATCGAGGGGGCAACATCCTCAACTCAAGCAGCTTCGTCAAATACCATTTCAGTGGTAGACGTTGCAGAGTCCACTCCCTCACTCCAAGGGTCTTCTCAAACAAAAAGAGCATCTTTTATGGCTATTGAAGCTGGGGGCAGCCCAACGGTTTCATTGCCTCTTAAAGCATTGATGAAAAATGACACGTCAAAAGAAGAGTCATTGAATGAAAAAGACATCGCTCAATGTTGTATGGTCTCATGGACCAATGACATGGACGAAAATGAAGCAGGAGTTAAAAAGATTACTCTTCACTCCAAGAAGCAAATTCTCTCCTTAAAATCAAGAGAGAAATCAAAGGGAAAGAAATCAAGCTTCGCAAAAACTTCAAAAATGCACAAGAACCGAAAAGTTCCAGTGCAAAAGCTAAAACCCTCTTTCAAAGGTAAAGCTCCACAAAAACTTGTCGAGGAGGCTTGTGTCAAAAATTTCCAAATCTCATACGAAGAGGGTGTTCTAACTGCAAGTGTGATAGAGCCTAGAGTGTCCGCATTTGAAAGGCTCGACACGGCTTTATGCGGAACTCCTAAATCTTCGGTGTTTAAAAGACTTGATCTAGCCTCTACATGTGAAGCACCGAAATCTTCAGTATTCGAAAGACTCGAACTAGCCTCAACAGATGAAGGATCCAAATCTTCAATATTTCAAAGGCTTGATATGGTTTTGACAAGTGAAGAATCCAAACCTTCGGTGTTTCAAAGGCTTAATATAGCCTCGACAAGGAGAGAATCTAAAGCTCCGGTATTCGAAATGCTCGGAAAAGTTGATGAGCCTAAAAGCAAGAAAGTCCAAATGAAAAGGACTAAAAGCAAGAGCTCCGGAAGAGACAGTCAAAAGTTCTCATCCACGAGCTCAAGTAAATCATGGACACCTAAAGTCAAGTAAGGGTGTCAAAATGATCAAGTAGTTTTCAAGGCGGAAAAACGAATAATTCTGCCTAGAACTACGTTAAGACTTGATCCCCAACAAGGGGTACGTAGGAAATTTGACATAGAAAAAAATAATATGTCAGATTCAGTCGCACAAAAAAAAAAAGAAAAAAAAAAAGAAAAAAAGATCAACAAAAGGCATATGCCTAAATTTTCCGACTTTGATTATCACGTCCAAATGTGATAGTCAATTCAAGTCCTATAAGTCTAAATTTCCTTCCAAGGAACCCTAAACCAAAAGTTGCTTTAAAACTTGACTAATCAAATGGTCAATTTTTTCCGCTCTCTCAAAAGCCAAAATGCCTAAGCCTTCCAAAACCCTTCAAACCCTCCCAAACAAAAATTGGCCTACATTATCTGTATATGTATGGTCATTCAAAGCTCCCAAAAATTCGAAGAAAAAGCCATCAAATGCCTTGGCTTCAAATGGTATGGGTATCACGTTTCAAAATCGTCTCATGTGAGATTTTGATCACAAAGCTTCAACCACAAAAGGTTACAAAAGCTCAAATCTACGACATCAAGTCGTCAAAGCCAAATTCTTGTCCGTCGCAAGAAAACCTTCAAATCCAAATTCAGCATAAAGTCGAAAATCTCCGACCAAAAGCCAAAAACATCCGAATCGGCAAAAAGTCAAAACAAAATTGGCTCAAAGCCGAAAATCCAATCAGTTTGAAAGCTCAAAAACAAACTTGTTGACAAGCCAAAAAGGCAGAAATCAAAAGTAGAGACGGAGAATTTTTCTGACTCTCACTTACCCATACCAGATTATATCGTATCGGTCATAAGTAAGTTCTAAGTAGAACTGCTTTTCTTATTTGATCAATTTTAATCGGTACAATTTAAGCTCAAATTTTCTTCGGACTACAAATAGAACAAAAAGCTTTCTTAAGCAAAGTCCGCTTGGAGCATAAATTGTGCATAAATAGCGCATATGTCGAACTTTGAACGCGTTCAATATTTCACACGCACAAAGTTCGGGGGGAAACTGTTGGAGGGTAAAATTTCATGAATTTTATTGATTCATGATTTTATAAAAGATATTGTCACATTTAGCCTTAAAAAATGTGATTAATTTCCATATTTTTAAGAGCAGGCTTTCAATTTAAAATCGGATCTTGAAAATTGCAAAGCAAAGCCCATTACATGTTAAAAAAGTGGGAAAAGGGCCCAATCCATAAATGAGCCACAAATGAGCAGTTACTTTGCCGGAGGTTACACAAATGAAAAAATACAACGTGAAAAAAAAACTGCCGCAGAGAAACTGAAGGGGTGGGCCTCTGATAACTGCCTTCATCCACCTTATAAAAGGGAAGATCAACTGCAGTTTTGGGCTTCCTCTACCGTATGGTTTTCTTCAGACTTCTTCCTCTTTAATTCAACTGCAGAAGGAAAGCAGTTGTCCTTTCCCTCCCACTTTCTTCTCTGCAAAACAGAACACAAGTGTTCTCCTCCCGGGTGGTTACCTGCAAACACACAAACCATCTCAGCACACACCGAGCAAAGAAAAAATTCACAGCAACAATTAAGGTATTAGTTTTGGTGGATCCTTTCGATTCTCGGAACCCCGCCCTTGAAAACCTCGAGAGCTTTTCTCGTGGCCTGGGTTCCGGAATCATCAGATCGCTAAAACCATGTCGAAGTGCTGTCAAAATTCTGTCGTTTGACCATTCGATTCTAGAAACCCCGCCCTTGAAAACCTTACGTTTCTCGCGGCCTGGGTTTCAGAATCACGAAATTGCATAAATTAAGGGGAAATGCGGCCCAATTTCAGTCAGAGGCGGAACTGATTTTCATCAGAGGCTTTCCCTAAATAAATGGGGAGCCAACATATGTTGCAGGAAAAAAAAAAGAAGGGAAAGAAACAACCGCCATTTTCAACTCCTCACACCAAAACTGTTATGGAGTTAATTTGGACGAAATTGGTCCCAAACAGAATTTTACTCAACCGAAATAGAGAGATTATAAACTAGATCTCTAATTTGAAGCCTTCAAACGGTAGCAGAAATTCTAAACTTTGATGCAAGATTCACAAAAGATTCGGTTGGGCGGGTATTTCAGATTTGAGGAGTAGAAATTAACCCCAAAACAAAACAAGAGGAAAAAAAACCTAAATTTGATTTCATGGTGAAAGCATGAAATCCAAACCTATGAGATCTCTTTAGGCGCCCTTTTACTCACCGAGTTGGCAAATCTGCAGCCCTTCACAGTGAACCTCTTTGGTCGGGATCTATCAGTTCGGCTCGGAGCGCCCAAAATTGCTGCACTTTCAGTCGTCGTTCATCTACGGTCGGCGCCTTCAGTCTTCAATCGTCAATATACCATCCCTCTGAAGTGTTGCCCTATTCGGCTTAAAAAAAAATATGTCGAGTCTGTAACAGAGAAGAAAGAAAGACTAGGGCTCAGTTGACTAAAAAAATGTGAAAGCAATTGGGCTCGGTTGGTTTAAAGAGATTGGGCTCCCATTTGAAAGAATCGGATCAGACCATTAAAAACAAAGAGGATTGTATTGCTTTCTTTCTTAAAGTAAAAAAACATGGAAGAATTACATATCCACTTTAAGCTTCGAAAGTACATGCTTTTGCATGTTTGAGAATTTTTGCTTAATTGCAAAAATAACCCACTAAAACATACGAATTATAATTGGCACAAATTAAGAATTCGAGTTTGATAAAAAAAAATATAAAACTCGTCAAACATTCTTTGCTAATTTATTCTAGTGGGTCAATCTCAAACCGACTCCTAAAATAGTGACGGAGTCAAAACCTCAAATCAAGTTTCGTCAAATATAGACTTGATTTGAACAAAAGAACTACGGGTGATTTGATCCCGTTCGAACGGGTACGTAGGAAGCTCGACATAAAGCTAAAAGCTCGCCGAGTTCAATCGCCAAACCAAAATAAAAATCAAATCGGTTCGTTTAGAACTACGTAAGACTTGATACTCTTTTATGAGTTACGTAGGAAATTCGGTATAAAATTCTAAGTACGCCGAATTCAGTCACCGGTTACAAATTAAATCAAACGGTTTCAAAATAAAAGAACTACGTAAAGACTTGACGCCGTAAAAACGGCTACGTAGGTAACCCGATATTAAATATAAAAATATGTCGGGTACAGTCCCTAATCCCTAAATTCACTTTTAAAAATGAAAATGGGGTTAAAATTAAATCTAAATTAAATACACATGATTTTTCGTGTAAGTGATAGCCGTTAAGTCGAGAAACCCTTCCGAGAAGGTGTGCTCAATTTATTCGGGTGATACATGAGAAAATCTCATGCATATGATAGTGTGATTTATGTTAGTGCTACCCTTCCGAGAAGGTGGGTCCTAATACGATCCGATGATGCATGAAAACCTTTAAAGGGGTAAAACACACCAACTAAACACTCTGAACTACGTGAGGCTTGATTCTCTTCCAAGAGATACGTAGGCAACCCGTTAAAATCCGGGTGCAGCCCAAATCACTAAAACCACTCAAATCTTGGTATCGATACGACTTTGAATCAAGAGGATAACCAAAAGGGGTCGAACTCAAATATTAAAAATCAAATAAAATGTGTTGTACGATTATTGCGCATTTTTGTCCAACAATATCAACATGAGAATCTTACTAAGTAAATTAAAAAAAAAAAAACTTATTGAACACTACATATAGCATTATTGAAGTATAGATCCTCAACTTACAAAATTGGATTTGGAAGTTTAATTTCTGATTAGAAGGTTTTTAGAATGAATGTTTTTTCTGGTAAGCGATAGAGGTAGAATGGGTAGCAAGTTAACATGAATGATTCATTGGGTCTACCGAATTTCGATAGTCTAAGTGGTCAAGAGTCAGTCTGTCTAAAACGTCATGACAATCCCTGCCAAATCAGGACACCTCAACTAAGGCAAAAGGATGTATGAATGCCTTAAAAAAAAGAATGGGAAAAGGAGTCCAGTCGAGCCACGTATGTGTGTCCTAGTCCTAGAGACATCGCTAAGGCCACATAGTATGTGCTAAGTCTAAATAAATGATGCTCTAATGCAGTGTAAGAAATTAAATACACAAATCATGCTTGAAGTATATAATAATACGTAGAAATACTATAAAAGACACCCAAAGAATACTAAGGGACGTATCCCTCTCTTACCCCGCACCCATTCTCGTTAGTTCAGGCATCGGCCGCGTTGAATGCTATATAATCATCTCATTGTATCAATCTCATGTTCATGCTTCATTCTCATTCTTCAAGAAATATTTCAAAAAGACGTATATAACTAACCATTTTAATGTCCCAAATAATTACACAAGTGTTGAAATAGTTTAACATATAGGAAAATGGTCAATTTTCAAATAAATACTATATAAATATTAAATAAATAATATCTGAAATAATTAAATAAATAATAAAAAAATCAGAAATAATTTGATAATAAATTATATAACAATTGAACAATAAATAAAAAAAGAAATTTCCTTCAAAAAAAATAATTAAATAAGCCAACACTATTAATCCAACAATCCACACAAAATCACCAAAACCGGGCGATGGCTCCCTTTACCCCCCAATCCGAAAGCCCAGAAAGAATAGGCCCAGGCAGCCCCATCTTTCAAAATCTGAACCCAGAACTGAACCAAGAAATATAAGAGAGAAGGAACCGAATCGGCCAAAACAAAGAAAAAGGAAACCAGACCGGTTCTTCCCCAGCCCGACCTCTGCGCGAAACGGAAAAAGGAAAGGGAAGAGGAAGGCTCTCGCCGCGGCCTAGCTCCCACTCCGGCCACCCTCACTGACTATTCCCGACCAGTCGACCACCCCTAACCCAAAACGACTAAAAGCGAACCAAGGAGGAAGGAGGAATTCAAACGCTCACCGAGGATCGAAGGTTCGCCAGAAAACGTTCGTCGGGCTCGATTCGGCTTCATCGGAGTCGGAAATCAAACGAGCTTTGCCTAGGAAGAGAGTAAGGGGGTTAAAGGTCGACCTTTATTGGGTTTAAGAGCGAAAGGAGGAGGAGAAAGTGCTTACCAAGCTTAAGCACGAAAAACAGAGGAAGAAGACCAAGGGGAATGGCTGGGCGACTCCGGGGCTTTCCTGGGTGGCTAATGGTGTCTCTGGTGCACATGAACGTAGGAAGAGGGAAGGATGAGGGTAGCTTGGTGATTCAGAAAACAGAGGATGATGGGAGGGGTGGAGCTCGACTTCAATGGAGTAAGGGGATGGCTGTGGTGGTTCTGGGAAGACAGAGAAGGGCAGCTGGTGATGGGGTTTACTCAGGGCTGGACCTGAGATTTGTGAGACCTGATGCGAGATTTCAAAAAATCACTACCCTAGCAAAAATCTTAACCTTTACAATATACGGTGTAACAAATAACAATCACAAAATCTTTCAATACACCATGAACCTTTCCATTTCAAAATTCCCAAATTCGTTCCGATTTAACACCGCCCTCAAATTCTCTAAAATTCACAAATCAAATAAGAATGGCAAATCACAATCTCAAATTCCCAAATACAAAGGCACAAACCAAATAAACCCTAACTTCCAAAACCACCTGGAGACTCCGAGAGAGAGGGATACCGCGAGTGCGAGAGAGAGAGAAAGATAGACAAAGCTACCACAAGAAGTCGCCGGCATAAGTGGACATTGGCGGGTCGAGCCAGGACCTCAGACGGACGACTTCTTGCCATCCTCACCAAAAAGGCTCCATAGAAAGGATCCGAATTGAATGTGAGGATGAACAAGATGAAAGTCAGATCCCCAACCGGAGAAGCAGGAGTGTTTGGAGTTGTCGAACCAATGCTTGCCGTCGTTCACCGGATCTCGGTCGCCGGCCTTTCTACACTCGATTCGAAAACAAAAAAAGGGGATTCTAGGCAGATCTGTACGAGAAAGAGCTCTAAAGAGGATCAACTAAAAAATTGAAGATTTTTTGCAAAAATATTAGGGTTCAGAAAGAGAGATTAGGGACGCCTGACATAAACGCTTTAGTTGTAGCATCATTTTTTTTAATATACATACATATATATATGGGCATTGGGCTCCCAATCGGAAGTGAGCCTGAGGCGAGGGTCTGTTAGGTCTCGCCTCAGGTCCGGACCTGGGTTTACTGGTGGCGAAAATGAGAGGAGGAGATGGTGGTGGTTCGACGAATCTAGAGGGAGAAAAGAGAGCTTTTGAAGGGGAGAAAACAAGAGGAGAAAAAAGGGTGCTGTGTTTGGGTTGTTTGAATTGTGGGTTGTGGATTTCAATTCTTAAAGAGAGAGAGAGTGAGGGGAGGGCTTGCATACATGATCGAATGGGGGAGAAGTGGGTTGGTATGTGTTTTGGCTCTTTGCCACTAAGGGGTGAGACAAGTAGGGTCGTAGGGGAAGAGGAGAAGGAGGGTGTGGTTGCTTATGCAAAACAAGAAAGGGAGGGGTTGAAGGTGAGCTGTTTGGTTACTAATCAAACAAAGGCAAGGTGAGGCCGTTGTCTGATTTCAGAAATGGGAGGTAGAAGAAGTCAAAAGGTTATTGACGAAACCGGTCGAAAAACAAATGAGAATAAATAAGAAAAGTAATGATAAAAAGGGAAATAAAACGATTAATATAATCGCCCGCAGTCTAAAACAACCACCCACCTTTTAGGGTCATCCCATCTGCGGACAAGAGAAGGGGTCACGTGCCCTACGTGCCCACTTCCCACGAGTAAGACACGCGCCGATCAAGAAGCAACACGTGGCGGAAGCCAGAGGACTTCTCGTCAGCTATAAAAGGGAAAAACATAACTATTGAAAAATGACTTTTGGCCGGAACAGGAGAGAGAGAGTAGAGTGGATAAGAAAGTATGTTTTCCCCATGAAAAGATCCACAAATAAAGAGACAATAGAGAGACGATAGAGAGACTACAACTAAGGAGAAAAACCGCTCCACAGATGAAATTAGGCCACATCCGCGTGTAATCGAAAGGGTCAGAATCATAAGCCAAGATTCTAAGGTGAGGATCGAGGAAGTCGTGACCGTTCTTCTCATATCGAACGGGGAACGGCAGGTAAACGATCGGTCCATATTTCGTTGATGAAGTCTCGAAATAGAGATAGTCTTGTAGGGACTTAGAACCTCCCGCGACATAGGTTGGTCCGCGCCGAATTTCTCAGTGCGGGTCAGGTAAGCCCATTGGGAGCGTCCCGTGTCCCACGAGGTCCACCTCCGGATCCCACCGAAAGTAGAAACTTGAAAATCGAGTTACTTTATCTAAAACCAGGCTAGGAGATAGATAAGGTAGTTTGTCCTTTTATCAAACTCCCTTAGATTCTTTTGTTCACTGGTCTCGTTGTTTTCCCAGTTGGAATTCTGCCGTTTGACATGACTTATGGGTGTCCCTATGCACTGCGTTCTTCTGCAAAGTGGGTCACGTGTTTATTCGTTTCGATCTTTGCCTCCCTTGATTTCGGTTTTATTGAGGATTTTGTCTAGGCTTGCTGGGTGCCTTCTTTTTTATTTGGTGCGATCCCGAGTAGCTCATATGGATGGCTTTTATAAAGAGAAAATGTCAAGGAGTATTTCATTCACTTAATTTTTCTCTTCAATATGTCTGCGTCAGATCAGGCAAGTTGGACATTTTTCGAGCCTATCCGCTTCCCGGAGCAACTGCATCGCTTGGTTAGTTTTTAATGTTGAATTCGTTTTCTCCTTACCTTTCTAAACGCTTTCAACCTTTTTGAAACTTGGTTTTTTCTGGGTCTCCTCAGTCTCTTCTGTTGCGTTTTGAAGGAGGGGCCTCCCCCTATTGATCTTGAAGGCCTCAGTTTCAATTTTGTCGGTAGGGAGGGCCATCCGATCGTGAATCGTAATTTTCCCAATCTGGTCCTCGATCGAATCGATCCTCCCTCCGCGGTGGATACCTCTATTCCGGATTTCGGTAGGCATTTTCTAGTGGATGATAAGACCGCGGGTGGTTAATCTCTTGTCTTCATGCATCCTCTCTTTGACGGGACCCCTGGCCTCTTTCGGAATTCATATGTACTTCGTCGCGGTGAGAACGAAAAGGTCCTTTAGCTGACTGATGCCTGGGAGGTTTAACTTTTTCTTTCTTGAACTTACCGGCGAGTTTTCCAAAGAAACCTTGATTGCCTGTGTTTGCTCTTGAACTGGACGCGACCGCTTCCTCCGCTTCAATTTTTTTTGACACGCGATCTCTTAGGTCATCATAGCTGGAAGGCTTTTTACGAAACAAGTAAGTTTTGAAGTCTCCCTCTACTAGATTTCCCATGAGGATGATGGTCGCCGATTCATGATTGAAGTTAGGGATCTGCACCACCACACTGGTTAATCGTGTAAAGAAATGCCCTAGAGTCTCTCCAGCTCCTTGCTTGATTGAGTTTAAGTGAAGCATTGTCTTCTTTCTGGAGCATGCGCTTCCAAAATGAAATTTGAAGATTTGAGTCAACTGGGCGAAGTTAGCCACAAAGTTTTTGGGTAGGTAAACCAAATGAGGGCTATCTTTGTCAGTGTTGAGGGAAAAGTCCGGCACATCATGGCATCATTGTATTCATTTATCCCCATTGTTTTATAAAGTGACACAGATGGTCTTCAGGATCGGTCGTTCCATCATACTTCATTAAGCCCATGTCCCTCCATCTCTTTGGGACAGACGCGGAATAGACTTTTCTGGTGAAAACAGAAGGCAAGATCGCTGGACCATTTGTTTTCATGTTTGCCGAATCTGATTTGGTGGAAGTTGAAACGTCCGTGGATCATTCTGCACGTCGGTGTTTGTTCGCGTGCTGCCCCTCGTCATTCGGCCAAGATTGGTGTGGCATCGTATAGCCTTGGCCTTGAAAACCGTAATTCATGTTGCCGAAAGAATTGCCAATGTTATTGAACGCGGTATATCGCCGATCATAAGTATCATGTTGTCCACCTTGATAAGTCGTTCCTTGTTGACGCGGATATGGTCCTCTATAATCATAATAGTAGTAATGCACCTGCTCTTGATGCTGAGGATTAGGTTGTTCATGAGGGATCTCATAGTGCCAAAAGTTCTGATGTATGTACGCCCCCCTCCCCCGTACTGATCATAATAATGATAGAGGGGGTGCCCTGGGGTTGCTCCCCTGCTTCACCTTGCAGGTCGTGTTGAGAAGATAATGGAACGTACGTACTTGAGGCCTCCTGATCCTGATGGACGTCTTGGCTCATTTCATGGGTTGCGTCGTCCTGATTAGCACTCATCTTTCTCTTCTGCACATTGGTTTCGACAAGTCAGTGATTCATTGGTTTATATTTCCTCTAGAAAATTCTTTTTCTCCTACATACGTGGACTCCTTTTCTCCTCCTAGAGTTGGGAGTTTATTCTGCTTCTTAGATTTAATTCATAAGGGAACCCAAGAAGAAAATCATTAGAAAAACCACGAAAGAAGAGGAACGAACGGGTCATCTTGATATCCGCATAAGAATTAGAAAAAGTTACCATAAGAAAGATTAAAGATACAAAGTATCGAGGGCCAGTTGCCATCAACAAAATCTCTGACTTTATTTAGAACTTTACAGCAAAAACAGAATTAATAGAAAAACCATGACTCCCTAAGGATGAAAACCATTTGCAGAATGATCCTGTGTGGATGATCCTGCGCGATCGATAACTCCATCTCCCTTGTCCAAATCCATAACCTGAACTTCAAAACGAGCACGACCATTATGGATAAAAACCATGGACGAACCCATTTCAAAACCATGGGACTCGGAAAAATCATTCCATCCGCGGCCCAAATAAAGAAGCCCAAAAGCTCGCCGCTCTATAAAAATTGGAAAGTCTATTAAAAGATGGTAAGAAAGCAGCACTTGCTCAGGAAGGGCATCCTCATATTCTGATACGGGGTTAGCCGTAGGATGGCCCGATCTTCGACAATCAAACTAGATATAACAAGAACGGAAGCAAAGACTCGATGAACAAGAATAAAGAATCGAAATTGAAAACAAGACACGACCGATAAGAACTGAATCGAACTAAAATAGAAAGAGGCAAACACCCCAGACCTCCTCAGAGGGTAGGAACCAAATACCAACGTCTATAAAGCCCGCATCTACAACCTTACACAACCAAGTGGACAATTTGGAGGCACAAGAAGGGGACTTGTGATTACCAGGATCACCAAGCTCTCGCGAGGTTGATGAACTCAAAGAAAACCAATTTAGATCTATAACCAATTTGCAATCGATGAGCAACGCTTCGAATCGATTGACTTACGCTCTATGTGTTTCACACAAAAAGAGAACTTTTCATAAAATTTCAACGTGAGTTTGACAATGGAAGAATCGGCCTCTTATAACTCTAAAGAGGCTGATTTCTAATAAAAATAATAAATAAAAGGAATTAATTAACATACCCCTAAATTGCCTAAAATAACATAAGTAAATAAGGTCTCTAAAAATAGTAATTTATTCCCGTCAAAACAGTGACAACTTGCAAAGATGGTGATTTTCGGCCAAGCTCGATGTCGAATCTGGAAAAACCTTCAACAACAAAGTTGTAGATCTCTTTCGTCCTCATTCCGACAAGGTATGGCACAATCCAAGCCGATTAATATTGAATCCGTAAGACTCATTTTACTGAGACGTCGAAAAGCTGTCAAACTGCTGAACGAATCTAAGAACGAACGAACCATCAAGCTTGCACCTTTGGACCTTCTCCCATGGTGGAGCATTCTTCTTCCTCTTGAGGTTGACAACATTCTCATGAGCTCGAATCATAGGTCCATCCCCAAGTATACGTGTGTCCGAAGGTGTCTTGGATGGTCCCGCATCATTCCACCTTTCTTGAAAAGGATTCAACCTCGAATCCAAGGTCGCATAAGATTCCGCAAATGCACCCACACGAGCTCCTGTATCAAATACCTCATGCCCATGGAAACTCCTCACAAGGCCGATTGTAGGATGGGTTGACCACGTCCGGATGGTTTTGATCATGGCGTCGCCATCTTGGAGACCATTAGAGCTTTCGACAAAACCAAGAAAAGAAACTTGATTAGTGCACAATTCATATTCCATTTCATCTTCATAAGGTTTTAATTGAATATGCACTTGATCTTGTTCATTCATCTCCAAGTTTCCATCCAAAAGCTAGCAAGTTTTCTTCCCTTTTCAAGGGTGGATTTTCAATTAATTCAAGGCTAGCAATATTAGAACAATTTTCACCATTAATGATTAGATTAGAAACATTGCCCTTTTTGAAGCATTTAATATGAAACAAATCTTCTCTTTGATTATCATTAGAAGGCATATGTTGAACATTTAAAACGTTACTAACAACCAAAGAATCATCATGCTCATATTCAATGCAATCAATATCATCACATGCAAGCAAATTATGATCTTGATCATTTTCAACATGCTCTTCAATTTTATCAACAGACTGATTATTTACACTAGAAGGAACATGATGCTGATTAGTATTAGTAGAAGGAATAGGCTGAGTTTCTTCCCTTTTATGCGGTGACACTTCATCTCTAGGTGGTACTCCTTGTCCGGGCACCGTGTTAGTGCCAACACAAGAACTAAACACGGGGTTAGAACAATCAATACTTTGTACCGGTAAGCCATACCGAAACTCTTTTACCTTCAATCTTTCATCTATCTTTGCCAGGGTCTCCATCATGGCATTGAAAGATTTCATCATCTCAGCATAAGTAACCGGGTTGTTTCCCTAGTTAGACATCATAAAGCAACAAACAAAGAACTAGGTAAAAGTTAGGTCCTTAAGCTTTCTTGCACTAGATACAATCCTTTTTTTTTTTTGAAGCTTACTTTTGCCCCTAGTGAATTTTATCCTCCTAGGTCAAAGCTTGGAATGTTTTTTTTTTTTTTTTGATTTTTTTTGGACTGTTTTTTTTTTTTGACTAATGCAAGAAACTATCTATTAAATAAAAAGGACTCTTGAAAATTTAAATTATGGTGAAAGAAAAATAAAATATGTAGCCCTATGAAATATATATAGGTAATGGTTTGGCTAAATATGGAAGGTATATCTATCTAAGGCCTTTTAATAATCTATGATAGATAAAAGTGATTTAATCTACCAAAAATCAAAATTTAATAAGGCAATAAAATAGATAAACAATGATAGACTAAGGTAGCCAAAGATAAAACAACGCAAACTAGGGTTAGGAAAACAAAGGCTGCCGACTATGGAATATCAATTTGATCGGCGGCGTCACACTGAATTGTTGTCGGTTGAACAAAGGCACAAGAATGGTTGCAATTCAACAAAGCTACTGTGGCCGAATAGGAGCATCAATGATTGCTATGGTCTCGGCTTGGAATATGTCCAGGGCTAAAGGCAACCACAACAATCAGAAACAAGGATTAGTAGCAATCAAATTTAAAATTCAAGAAGTAAAAATCAAGAACTAGAAAGACTCTATTTTTGTAGGTTTTGTGTTTAGGGAAACAAAAGACACAATTTTGACGTCGGAAACCAAAGCTCTGATGCCAATTTGATACGGGGTTAGCCGTAGGATGGCCCGATTTTTGGCAATCAAACTAGAAATAACAAGAATGGAAGCAAAGACTCGATGAACAAGAATAAAGACTCGAAATTGAAAACAAGACACGACCGATAAGGACTTAATCGAACTAAAATAGAACGAGGCAAAGACCCCAGACCTCCTAAGAGGGTAGGAACCAAATACCAACGACTATAAAGCCCGCCTCTACAACCTTACACAACCAAGCAGACAACTTGGAGGCACAAGGAGGGGACTTGTGATTACCAGGATCACCAAGCTCTCGTGAGGTTGATGAACTGAAAGCAAACCAAGTTATATCGATAACCAATTTGCAATCGATGAGCAACGCTTCAAATCGATTGACTTACGCTCTATGTGTTTCAAACAAAAAGAGAACTTTTCGTAAAATTTCAACGTGAGTTTGACAATGGAAGAATCAGCCTCTTATAACCCTAAGCAGGCTGATTTGTAATAAAAATAATAAATAAAAGGAATTAATTAAAATACCCCTAAATTGCGTAAAATAACTTAAGTAAGTAAGGTCTCTAAAAATAGTAATTTATTCCCGTCAAAACAGTGATAGCTTGCAAAGATGGTGATTTTCGACCAAGCTCGATGTCGAATCTGGAACAACCTTCAACACCAAAGTTGTAGATCTCTTCGTCCTCGTTCTGAAAAAGTATGGCACGATCCAATCCGAATATGATTGAATCCGCATGACTCATTTTACTGAGACGTCGAAAAGCTGTCAAACTGCTGAACGAATCTAAAAACGAACGACTCATCAAGCTTGCACCTTTGGACCTTCTCCCATGGTGCAGCCTCTTCTTCCTCTTGAGGTTGACAACATTCTCATGAGCTCGAATCATAGGTCCATCCCCAAGGATACGTGTGTCCGAAGGTGTCTTGGATGGTCCCGCATCATATTCCTCTTCAAATCTAAGCGGCAAAAGCTACAAAAAAGGAAAGGCACACGACTAAAACAGAATGAACGTGACTAAACCAATATTGAAAAACATCTGTAAAAAGTATAAAAATAGCGGAATAAAGAACACCATCTAGATTAAAGAACAAAAGGAAATAACATTATCCGCGGATAATTAACCAAGAGCTGACTCATAAACAATCATCCGCGGATAGAAGACAATAGGCACGTGGCGACCATGCCCACCCCCCACGAAGTAGAACACGTGTCGAAATATGAACACCACGTGGCACGGCTTACCAGACCACCCCGGACCTATAAAAGTGAGAAATCTCACCAGAAGAGGGGGGGACTTTTTTGGAAAGGAGGGGAAAAGAGGGCGAATCTCGGCCTAGTGAACTTAGAAGAAAGAAGAAAAAGAAGAAATCGTATGAGTGGAAAGGAACCTGTTTCATAGAAACAATCAACACCGTTCACTGCGCCAAACTCCGCGGACGAAAACCCCGTTTGTCCTTAGTGTAAATTTCTATTAAGGAAAAGACTGTTGTTAATAATTCTCAAAACATTCAACAGCGACAGGTAAGCGAACCAAGTTTCCAAATTGTCTAGAAAAAACTCGATAAGGGAACCATCCTTCAGAATTAGCTTTAGGTTACTTCCCGCGGCACAGGTTGGGCCGCGTCGATCCTTTCGACGCGGGTCAGGTAAGCCCGTTGGGAAGATTGGTCATTTCGCCAGGTAGGTTCCCGAGCCCCACTAAAAAAGATGGCCTTTAGAGATCGTGGCTTTTTCACTGGCGCCGTCTGTGGGAACCCCCTCACACTAAGGGGTTTCCTTTTTGATAAGAATAGACAAAAACCCTCAAACCATTGAAAAGTTAGGGTCCGCGTCTGAACTTAGAAATACAAGTTTTTAGATATTTAAAATTAAACTTTCTTATTACGATAGATTCACGACATTAGGAAGATGAGTGATAGCCAGAACAATCCAACTCAGGACATGAGTCAAGGGGTTCACGAGGATTAGGAGGCCTCTAGTATGTATATCCCGTTGACGCCGCCACCAAATCTAGATGGTGAGATGGGAGATCAGAACCTCGGAACCCCTCCACATCATTATGGCAATCAGTATGGACTGGACGGAGGATTCATCCCGCAGAACTTCTGGTATTATGAAGCACGACACGAGTAGCCTAACCCTTTTTAGCAGGAGCAGTCTCAGTACTTTTATTATGATCAGTGGGGGAAGAATCCGCGTCAACAAGGGAATTATCGACCGGAGGAGCAGTATGGAAATTTTGATAGACGTAACACTGCATATGATAATCCCATCAACTAGAAGTACGGCTTTCAGAATCAGGAAATACCGCGCCAGACATGGCCGAATGATCACTGGCACCGAGAGAATAAACATCGACGCGGGGAAAGGTTAACAGATGTTTCCACCTCTACAAAATCCGACTCAGCAGAAAAAAAGAAGCGAAAATGCACCAGCGGGTTTCCCATCAGTATTTACCCAAGAAATTTGTTCCGCGACAGTACCAAAACGGTGGAGAGATGTGAACCTCATGAAATAAGATGGAACAACTGATCCTGAAGACCATCTTTGTCATTTTGCAACTACTATGGGAATAAACGAGTATAATGATGCCATGTTGTTCAGGACATTCCCTTCGACCTTAACGAAGATCGCGCTCACCTGGTTCACAAACCTTCCGAAAGGGTCCGTGACCAATTTTACCCAGATGTCCCACATCTTCACGTCCTACTTCGGAAGTGCGCGATCGAGAAAGAAGACCATGCTCGACCTGAATCCCATTAGACAAGCAGCTGGGGAATCCTTGGGACACTTCTTCACTCGATTTACCAGTATGGTAGTCCAGATCCCCAACTTTAATCATGAATCAGCAATTATCATACTTATGGGCAATTTAGCAGAGGGAGATTTCAAGACATACTTGTTTCGGAAGAAGCCAACTAGTTACGATGACTTAAGAGAGCGGGTGTCGAGACAGATTGAGGCAGAAGAAGCAGCCGCGTCCAGCTCTAAGGCAAATACTGGGAATTCAGGTCTCTTTGGGAAGCTGGCCGGAAAATTCAGAAAAGAAAAGGCCAAGCCGCCTAGGCATCATTCAGAAGCAATAGATTTCCATCCCCGCCGCGATGAAGTGCATATGAACTTGGAAAGAGGACAGGGATCTCGCCATAGGGAAGATCATCCGCGTTCCTATCATCCAAGAGAAAATCGACACGGAAACCGCGATATGAGATCTCCACCTAGAAGGGAGAAGCGACCCGACCACAGACCACGACGGGAGGACCAGAACCCTAGGTTTGATGAATCCCATAATCCACAGGAATGATTTGACAGGCAACAAGATCAGTGAAGAGATCTCCCTTTCCACAACCAGGGAAAGAGGAGGGGAAGAAGAGGACGCGGAGGTAGGTACAACTATACGCCTGCAGTCCAGAGATCTGTCAACCAGAGAGAAGCTCAAAAAACAGAAGCAGGCCAAATACCAGAACTTGAGGGCTTCATTAACACCCTCGCAGGAGGCTTGTCTATGGCCGGGTCCAGTAGACAGGAAAAAAGAAATTATGAAAGAGAAGGAAGACAACCACCATCCGCGTCAAGTAGAAGAATTTCTCTCGTACAACATGAGAATATTTCCTTTACCCCAAAGGACGCTGAGGAAGTAAGGATGTCGCACTCAGACCCATTGGTCATTCACGCGCAGATAGCCGCCAAGACAGTAAAGAGAGTATTTATTGATACTTGATCATCTGTTGACATCCTATCATGGGAGGCATTTTCTCAAATGGAAATTTCTGCAGCATCATTAAAACCATATTCAGGAACGCTAATCACGTTCTCAGGAGGAGAAGTACAAGTAGCAGGCACAATCGAGCTTACAGTTGTTTTGGGGACGTCCCTAAACAGACGTATGGAAAATATTGTGTTCACGGTGGTAAAAATTCCCATTGTATACAATGCTTTACTGGGCCGCGTCTCACTCTATAAGTTCCAAATGGTAGTCTCAATCTACCACTTTGTGGGAAAGTTCCCTTTGCCCGGAGGAGGAATTGGTGAGGTTCGCGGGCAACAACCGGAAAATAGAAGCTGTTATTTAACCTCCATCAAGAAGAATAAAGAAGTGATGTGTATAAGTGAAAATTGCGAATCCGTGGTCAGGGACAATGACTCAGCTGGGCTTTCAAAAGCCGAACTAGAGGTTAGGCCGACAGAAGTAAAAGTACCTACCGCAGATGAAAGAATTACGTTTACACCCTTCCCAAACCCAGAGAAGAAGGTCTACTTGGGACAAGCACTGGAGACAGTAGAAAGAGTTAGAGTCTTGGAGATCATAACGAAGTCGAGAGACATTTTTGCATGGAATCCTCGAGATCTGCTGGGTGTCTCACCCGCGATAGCTTTGCACACCTTGAGAATTCGTCTAGGAACGAAACCCATAGTACAGAAGAGGAGAAAGATGGCTCCGGAAAAAGCTGCCGCGACAAAAGAGGAAACTGATAAACTTTTAGAAGCAGGCTTCATAGAGGAAGTGGAAGACTCAGAATGGCTCTCGAACTTGGTTCTAGTGAAAAAATCTAATGGGAAGTGGAGGATGTGCATAGATTTTACTGATCTTAACAAATCTTGCCCGAAGGACAGTTATCCATTACCATCCATAGATGAACTCGTCGATGGAACCGCGGGTAACAAAGTCCTTAGTTTTCTTGATGGTTACTCAGGATACAATCAAATAAACCTGAACCCTTCAGACAAAAAAGCTACAACTTTCATCACCAATCAGGGGATATTTTGCTACCGCGTCATGCCTTTCGGACTCAGGAATGCTGGGGCAACGTTTCAGAGAACAATTGACCGGATCTTTCGTAATCAAATTGGCAGGAATGTATCGATTTATGTCGACGATATCGTAGTCAAAAGTGAAAGAGCAGAGGATCACGCAGCGGATCTACAGGAGACTTTTGATTCTCTTTGAAGAGGAGGTTTGAATTTGAACGTGGAAAAGTGTGTTTTTGGGGTTGACTCTGGGAAATTCCTTGGTTTTATGGTTAGCCATAGAGGAATTGATGTGAATCCTGAAAAAGTCACAGCAATTCAGAATCTTCAACCACCGCGGACGATTAAAGAGTTACAATCTTTGAATGGAGCAGTAAATTATTTAAGCCATTTTTGCTCCTGCCTAGCGGATAAGTCATTACCTTTCTTTGCTCTGCTCAAGAAAAAGGGGCCGATACGATGGACTTCCGAGTCACAGGAAGCATTTGGAAATTTGAAACTTTTTCTGTCATCACTTCCTACTCTTCATCAACCCGAGAGGCAAGAGGTCCTCCATCTGTATCTATCAGTAAAAAGTGTCACCATGATGAGCGGTTTTTAGTCGCCTAAACCGTATCAAAATAAATCCGAACCTACCTAACTAATGTAGTGTGGTAAGCACGAGTCGATCCCACAGAGAATCAAGTTATTCCTAAGTTAAGTTTATTTACCAATTAGTATGAAACGGGGGGTTTTGAGTGGTGAAAATAAGAAAGAATATAAAATAAACTATAAACAAATTAATGAAGATACCGATTAATAAAATAGTTTCACCTACAATTATCCACTTTAATTGGTTGAATTGATATTGTAACTTCCTCTTGCCCTTTTAGTCTTCCTATAAATGCCCTTGTCCCGACCTAATATAGTTACTAGTCCAACCAGTCCTAGAAACCCTTATCAATCGAACAGTCCATAAAGAAGGATTTAACCCAATTGATAGCTTTAAGTTCAGAGATTAACCAAGGTATTTGCAGTCCCTAAAGAGGGATTTAACAACGCATCTAACTTCCTACTCATTCAATTAGTTCAACCAGCCCTAAAGGAACAAGTTTGCCACTTAGGTTAAGGTTCACAACCGGGAATTTACAAAACCTTAGCAATTGAATTAATTCTACCAAGTTGATCAGACAAGACAGAATAAAACAATCAACATTCAAGCACAAAGAAGTCGAAACATTCAATATAGGAAATAAGGAACAAGATCCAGGACCATCCTATCCGAGTTATGACGGACTTACCAATCCGTCAAATCCTCCACTCACCATGTTTGTCAGGAAGAATGATGAAGTGGGCAATCGAACTCACAGAATTTGAAATAGAATATACCCCGCGAAAAGCAGCTCTCGCTCAGGTTTTAGCTGATTTCATCGGTGAAACAAGTTTCGAATTAAATACTCAAACAGAAAGAAGTGAGTGGACACTCAGGGTAGATGGTGCAGCCAACAAGGATGGGTGCGGAGTAGGGGTCACACTAACAACACCTGATGAACGACAGTACAATTACGCTTATAAATTGGACTTCCAAGCTACAAATAACGAGGCTGAGTACGAAACCCTGCTCGCTGGAATAGAGATAGCTTTGATTAAAGGTGCCAGGCAAGTATCAGTTTACACTGATTCAGAAGTGGTGACACGGCAAATAACAGAGGAATATGAAGCGAGAACTGGATTGATGCCTGATTATCATAGAAAGGCACGGGCATTATCAAAGGCTTTCTTAAGTTTTTGCTTAACGGCTGTTCCCAGGGATGATAACCAACAGGCGGACGCGTTAGCACGGTTGGGAGCTGTTATGCCTGAGGAGGTGGGAAGAGAAGTGATTCTTGAAAGGATGAGCAATCGAAGACATATTCAAGAAGTCTATCAAGTACAAGAAATTGAGATAGAGGATTGGAGGGCACCGATCGCGGACTATCTGGGCAAGGGTATTCTACCTGAAGAAAGAACCGCTGCTAAGAAGATAATTGTCAAATCCTCTCGATTCACCATCAGGGAAGGAAAGCTGTACAAGAGAGGATATTGCCTATCAAATTTATTGTGCATATCATCAAAAGAAGGAAGTCTTGTAGTGGAAGAATTGCATGATTTCAATAACCATACAACTCATGCATTAGTAACAACAACCGGGAAAAATGGGGCTTTGGTAGGAACATAAGGCATGAGAAATATTTAGGCTTGTGGTGCTAAAAATCCGGGAAAAAGGAACAACAACCAACCAGAACAACACCAAAACTTCCATATTTCGCAAACCATTCCAATAACATAAACTCCAATACACATCAATAAGCACTTTTCTATTTCAATAACCATACAACTCATGCATTTTTTCCATTTGGATGATGAATTTATTTCTTTTCGTTTCTTTTATGCTTACTTTTTCCCCTAGGTGAATTTTATCCTCCCTAGGTCCAAGCTTACTAGACTTTTACTCCTAAGTGAATTTTATCCTCCTTAGGCCCCTAGTAATAAGTCATCTCTATTATGCAAGAAGGGTTGCCTTATTTTGGCTATGCCTCTCGCAATGTACAACCATACATACATCATCTCCACTCAAAACAACTCCAACATATAGATTTTTCACCAATTCTCCTCCTAATTCCCGGATAGGGTCAGGCTAATCATTGGCTAATATATTTTTGTGGAGCTACAAAAAATAATAGGCTTTAAGGCTCAGATGGGCTTCAAACAAAGGATAATGCAAGGGTAGATAAGGTATAATACGGCTAAAGAAAACATGCATCAATCATTTGAAATTCACAAGCAACAAACATGTGAAATACGGCCATGAAAAACAAGCATATGGAGAGTATAATTACACAATAAAAGCAAAAGGGAATAATATGTAAAGTCCCTATAAGGCCAAAATCAAACTCACAAGGGTTATATTTTTTTAGATTTCAATTAAACCTCAACTATGAACCATACTTGCTCAATTATATTCTCAAATCATGCTCCAAAAATCATTTTCAAGCAATTCAATCAAATCATGGGATTTATGCAATGAGATCATAAAAATAAATTAGAGAACAAACTAAACCAAGATGGGTATCGTTAATAACACCTAAATGTAATGAAATGCATAACAAAAATTGAAAAATAACAGAAAACTAACATATATATAAAGACGGATCTACACTTGAATTCCCCACCCCATGCTTAAAATCTTACTTTGTCCTCAAAGTAAAGAAAAAGAAATAAAGAAAGGTAGAGGAAACTCACAAAGTAATCAGGCATTCCGGGCAACCATTTAGCTCAAGAGGAGGTACATCCCAGAAATTTCAGCAACATATCAAAGTAACCGTGCAGCCTTAGGTGTTTGAGCAGAAGCTTTCATCAACAAATTGGATGCAACTGATATTGTGAAACGTCTTGGAGTCGAAAAAAAAAAATAGGCAGTCTCCTTTGCAATTTGTCCTGGCCAAAACAAAAGACGAAGAAAACACACCACAACCTAACACATTCCAACATCCATGAAAACTATATCCCAAGAATGATGAACAACAAAGACCTAACACAACCCAGTATATATAAAAAAAAAATCAGCTTATCAATAGCTGCTCAATCACTTATGACAATTCAAAAACATGGAATTCAAGTGATTTCAGGGAGCAACCTAACTAGAATGGGCACCACCTCAAAGTCAGGCTTGTCTTGATAACAATAGCATCCGAGACTAATTAAGAATAGTCCGCTAATATCAAATAGAACCCGTAGAAATCATTCATCAGGGAGTTTTGGGGCTGCAATAGATTCTACAAAATTCAGAATAAGATCTCATGAAAATAACTTTCTTTCAAAATCCAACAAAAACCACAAACCATTCCGCTACATCAAAATTTAGCAAAGTAAAATCAAGGCACGGGATCTCAATGTCAAAATTGATCAATGTAGTCATACTTGCCAATCTTGCCCACAAATTCAACCAATAAGCAATCGGGTCATATCATACTCAATCAAATCCGAGCCAACCCCGTTAAATTATACCTCACCTTACCTGCCGATACGGAGCACCATCAGCGATGACGAATTGGTGATGGAGAACGGCGGTGGGAGATGCCGGCTTGGGAGAAGGACACGAGCAGGAGCGCGACAGGTGGTCGGATAGGGATCCCGCGGCGTGAGAGGATAAGGATCCCGCGGCGATGGACGAGCGGTGGCAGATTTGCAGTGGTGGCGGCCGCAGCGATAGCAACAGTAGATCCGAGAGGGACCGGTGTCGGGCAATTCTAGCTGGGCGAGAACTGGCCGGTGCTGGGTAGGAGGGCGAGGAAGGGGATCTGGTGGAGGGTGCTGGGGTTGGTGGCTAGACCGACGGCGGCCTCGCGTGCATCGAAGGAGGAGGCGAGCAGGAGAGAGACATTGCGACGTGGATGGACGGTACGATGTGGATGGAGGCTGTCGTGACTGCTGGCGGTCGAGGTGAACAGAGAAAAAGAGGAGGAGAGGCGGTGACGGAGAGGGCTGCTGCTGCGCTGGGAGGCGTGGCGGTGATGGAGAGAGTGAACAGAGAGGCTGCGGTAATGACGGAGGCGCGGCGAGGAAAGGGAGAGAGACAGGAGAGAGGGTTCTGTTTTCTTTTTCTTTTCTTTTTTTCTTTTTTTTTTTACGAAAATAAATAAAATCTGAAAGTTAATCCTAACTAAATAAAATAAAAATATACCTTGGTGGGCTCACAATCTCTCTAAGATCGATTCAGACATCGTCAAAGCCCTCAGTAGCCTATCATATTCCTTTGCACGCATCTTACAAAGAACATCATAGCACAATAAATTGAAAGCATAAAATGGAGAACTCAAAAACCTTTTCAATCTATCAAAGAGTCTAGCATGACTCTCTACAGAAGGAATATGATACCACCAGCTCAATTCCGCCGGTGGCTTTTCAAAATAGCAATCAAAAGGATCAACATAATCACCATTACCTTCTAAATTGCAAAAGTTTACTTTTATTACCTCTTGAGCCTCAGCTGATGGCTCTAGACCTTGTTCATCAATGGGCGAGCTCATAATGGATGTTGCAGATAGAGTAGGAGACACATCACATGTAACCTCATGCGTCGACTCATGAGATTCCAAGTCATGAAGCACTAGACTCTCTTCTCCATCGTCGAAGATACTATCGTTGTCTGCAACCAATTCCTCTTTTTCTTCAAAGCTCCTTTCTTTCTCACCTTTTGCACTTAAAATTTGAATAAGTTGGCTCATCTGATTCTCCAAGTTCTTACAACGGCTCATTTGTTCCTCCAATTTTCCAGTTCGGCTCATTTTTCCTTCCTCTAACTGCTGCACCACTTGAGTAAGAGTGTGCAATGGATCCTCTAGGTGTGTGACAGAGTCCTCCATCGGTAAAGAAGACGTAGCGAGCAAGACTTCTTGTGAAACATGGTAATCCATATAACAGAAAAAATCCCACAACCCCGACAATCCTCCTAACCGTTTCAGGCCTCCGTTACTCATGTACTCAGCAAGCGCTCGCGTCTCAACAGTCATCCCATTAATTATGCAAATAATCATATCTCGGATGCTGAATTGATAACCCCGTGAACCAAGGTCGTCAACATACTCATGCAATGTAGAGAAATATTGGTGAAAGTTCTCACCTTCAAACTGCACTAATCTCAACATCTTGAAAGGTTAGTAGCAAGGGTGTCGTGAACCGTAAGATAGGTTCACAACAAAATTAATTATATACAATAATCGGCAAACACACAAACAAAGAAATAAACTTTGATTCCCCGGCAACGGCGCCAATTTGATGAGCGGTTTTTAGTCGCCTAAACCGTATCAAAATAAATCCGAACCTACCTAACTAATGTAGTGTGGTAAGCACGAGTCGATCCCACAGAGAATCAAGTTATTCCTAAGTTAAGTTTATTTACCAATTAGTATGAAATGGGGGGTTTTGAGTGGTGAAAATAAGAAAGAATATAAAATAAATATAAACAAATTAATGAAGATACCGATTAATAAAATAGTTTCACCAACAATTATCCACTTTAATTTGTTGAATTGATATTGTAACTTCCTCTTGCCCTTTTAGTCTTCCTATGAATGCCCTTGTCCCGACCTAATATAGTTACTAGTCCAACCAGTCCTAGAAACCCTTATCAATCGAACAGTCCCTAAAGAAGGATTTAACCCAATTGATAGCTTGAAGTTCAGAGATTAACCAAGGTATTTGCAGTCCCTAAAGAGGGATTTAACAACACATCCAACTTCCTACTCATTCAATTAGGTCAACCAGTCCTAAAGGAACAAGTTTGCCACTTAGGTTAGGGTTCACAACCAGGAATCTACAAAACCTTAGCAATTGAATTAATTCTACCAAGTTGATCAGACAAGACAGAATAAAGCAATCAACATTTAAGCACAAAGAAGTCGAAACATTCAATATAGGAAATAAGGAACAAGATTCAGAAACTCACAATCAATCAAACAAAGCTTCAAATTGTAGACGGAACGAGAGAGTTTAGGTCTCCATAAAAATAAGGGTAAATTGCAGAAAACCACCCCTTAAATATACCTCTTTGCTCAAAACCACCCCCTATATACTTAATTACCAAAAACCACCCCTTATACACCTCCCCTTTACAATCAACCACCCATCCACTAACTCCGTCTCAATCCCGTTAAGTTCATATTTTTTAAATACATTTTTAATTTTAACTATGTGATCAGTTTTTATATATTAAATTAATTAAACAAAAAATCAGAAAAAGAAAGCCCCAAATCTGAGTATCTTCTTCTTCCAGGAAACCCTACCAAGTGAAAGGGAATTCGCCGCCTCCAACCCCTGAAAAGCGAAGCAAGCAACCATCATCAGATTGTGAAGCAAAGAGGAAGATCAATCCCATCCCCTATAGATCTGAAAATGAAGAAGCTAAATCGAATCTAAAGCCAACAATTTCATTCAAGCCCAAAAACCAAAATCCCATCCTAGGGAAAAGATACCCTCAAAATTCACAGTACGGCGAGCCACAAATCAAGAGGATCAAAAGATGGAAGAGATGGAGACAGGAAGGAAAAAGAAAGAAAGAAAGAACGAGGAACTTCAAAAAAATAAGAAGGTTTTGGGTGCGGTTGGCTGTTCTTCGTATGGCAAGCATTCACTCCAGAGGGGTTGTTGCTCGTCTGTTGGCCCCGGAAGGCCTCCTCAGTCCTCATCAACATCTGAAGCCCTCTTATAAGACCGCTACCAGTGAGAGGTGCTAGAGAACAGGTACGATCTCAAGACTTCCCAAGCGTGAAAAGAGGCAAGAAAAAGCCTTCCCAAGCGTGAAAAGAGGCAAGAAAAAAGCGACATAAAAATCTTCCTTGATCTCAAGACTTTCCTGTGTAATGGTGTTCGTGTCCTTATGCTTTTAAAGTAGGGATGGGATTTTAAAAATTGCTCCTCATAAACATGTCTTTGATTCGAAATGTTTTATGATGCTCTTGGTGGATTACTGCTCCCTGGATTGTTCATTCTCCTTTTTGCCATGACTTCCTGAATTTGTCAAGATATTGGACAAAAAAATACAGAAGAGATAAGGAAAGTCACTCAAAGAGGCTGAGAATAGAAAAATGAAAATGTCTGAAAACAAGAATAAAGTCTATAGATCTATCAACAATTACAAGTCATCAATGGGTGTAGAGGGATGAAGACAATGGCATACAGAGGAAGGAGAAATAATCTAATTTAATTTTGTTTTAATCCACTTAATAACATGATTTTTTTTAAAAAGGGTATTTTTGTCATTTTACATATTTAACTGAGTCTTGGATGGAAACTTCAATGGGGTGGCTGATTGGTAACGGGTGGTATATAAGAGGTGGTTTATGGCAATTAAATATGTAAGGGGTGGTTTTGAACAATGTGACATATTTAAGTGGTGATTTTCTGCAGTTTACCCTAAAAATAAAACAAAAGACAATTAGGGTTTATGGGTGGAAACGTCGGCCACACTCGGCATCACATTCTGCCGTATGAATAGAATGTGTATATATATATAATAGAAACTAGGATACGTAAAGCTATCTAACTAATTTATTTCCTAGTTTATAATATATATATATATATATATATATATATATATATATATATATATATATATATATAGAAACTAGTGACTTAGTAAGGAAGGTTTGGTGGAGCACACGTCCTGCCGTCCGGAGCCGCATCTCCTGCTTCACATACGCAATTCATCAACCCAGTTCAATCTATGCAGCCGGCCCATCTGGTGGCTTCCAAATTGCACTATGATCCCGTAAACAACGAGCTATCTTTAAATTCATATGATCTTAATCGAAATTACCTGAAATATATAAAAACGCTAGTGTATACTCCGAATACTAAATAATATAAACTAACTATAAAACATGAAAAAATGTTCTAAATTAATATGCAAATCTACACTAAAAATATGACTAAACTAGCCTCTATCACACCATTAGTGCAGTCTTGACGCGAGAAGAAAAATTCCCAGTTTACTACATCAGTCGTGTTCTGCTTGACGTTGAGACAAGATATGAACCAGTAGAAAAAATGGTTTTGTGCTTAATATTCGCGGCGAGAAGGTTGATGCCTTATTTCTAGGACCATCCTATCCGAGTTATGACGGACTTACCAATGCGTCAAATCCTCCACTCACCATGTCTGTCAGGAAGAATGATGAAGTGGGCAGTCGAACTCACAGAATTTGAAATAGAATATACCCCGCGAAAAGCAGCTCTCGCTCAGGTTTTAGCTGATTTCATCGGTGAAACAAGTTTCGAATTAAATACTCAAACAGAAAGAAGTGAGTGGACACTCAGGGTAGATGATGCAGCCAACAAGGATGGGTACGGAGCAGGGGTCACACTAACAACACCTGATGAACAGCAGTACAATTAAGCTTATAAATTGGACTTCCAGGCTACAAATAACGAGGCTGAGTACGAAGCCCTGCTCGCTGGACTAGAGATAGCTTTGATTAAAGGTGCCATGCAAGTATCAGTTTACACTGATTCAGAAGTGGTGACACGGCAAATAACAGAGGAATATGAAGCGAGAACTGGATTGATGCCTGATTATCAGAGAAAGGCACGGGCATTATAAAAGGCTTTCTTAAGTTTTTGCTTAACGGCTGTTCCCAGGGATGATAACCAGCAGGCGGACACGTTAGCACGGTTGGGAGCTGTTATGCCTGAGGAGGTGGGAAGAGAAGTGATTCTTAAAGGATGAGCAATCGAAGACTTATTCAAGAAGTCTATCAAGTACAAGAAATTGAGATAGAGGATTGGAGGTCACCGATCGCGGACTATCTGGGCAAGGGTATTCTACCCGAAGAAAGAACCGCTGCTAAGAAGATAATTGTCAAATCCTCTCGATTCACCATCAGGGAAGGAAAGCTGTACAAGAGAGGATATTGCCTACCAGATTTATTGTGCATATCATCAAAATAAGGAAGTCTTGTAGTGGAAGAATTGCATGATGGAGTTTGTGCGCTTCACCAGGGGTGGAGGGCTGTTGTGGCCAAAGCAACCAGGCTAGGATATTATTGGCCAACCATGAAGCATGATGTTCAAGATTATATCCAAAAATGCGATGCGCGTCAAAGGTTTGGAAACTTGAATCACAGACCTTCTGAGACACTGAAGAGTATAACCGGTGCTTGCCCTTTTTCCGTCTGGGGAATGGACATTCTAGGTCCATTTCCCACTGCTCGCGGTCAGTTAAGATATGTATTGGTCTTGGTTGATTATTTCACAAAATGGGTGGAAGCCGAAGCAATGGGATTTATCACCGCGGAGAAGGTGAGGAAATTCCTATGGAAGAATATTGTTTGCCGCTTCGGAGTACCCGACTCAATAATTACGGATCATGGACCTAAATTTGATTGTGAAACAATCAGATATTTCTGCGTCGGTCTAGGCATCAATTTCAAAATCTCATCTGTGGCTCACCCACAGACGAATGGGCAGGCAGAAACAACCAATCGACAATTGTTATATGGGATACAAAAGAAACTTGGCAACACAGCAAATGGACGATGGGCAGAACTTTTACCTTTAGTACTCTGGTCCTACCGCACGTCAACAAAGACTCCGACTGGAGAAACCCCATTTTCTTTAGTCTTTAGTATGGATGCGGTTATCCCAATTGAGAGATTGGTACCTTCGGCGCGAATAATGGCATACGACCAAGACACCAACGATGAAGCATTGGAATTCGAGCTCCATCTCATAGAAGAACGCAGGATGACGGCAACTTTGAAGGGGCAAGAATAAAAGAGGAGGCTTTCCAAGTATCGGGATAGACGAGTTTTCCTGCGGCATCTCAAGGAGAGGGATTTGGTGCTACGTCAAGCTACCTCTGGGGGGAAGCTAGACCCCAACTAGGAAGGACCTTATGTAATCATCAAAGAAGTTCAAGAAGGTGCGTACAAGCTCAACACCCCCGAAGGAATCGTCCTGAACAAGACTTGGAACGCGGACAATCTAAAAAAGTACTATGTGTAATCACTGAGTAGCTATATGAACATAAAATTTAGTTGCCCCCGCAAAAATTAAATAAAGCGGTTAGACAGCGCTTTCTATGATGACTTGCACTTAAAGAATTTTATAATAAGACCTAGGACGCTGGAGCTTGGCTCCGCGTCAGTCCTCTGATCGAATCCGCATTCTCAGAGATGATATTTCAAAATAAGACAAAGGACGCTGGACCTTGGCTCCGCGTCAGGCCTCTAATCGAATCCGCATTCTCAGAGATGATATTTCATAATAAGACCTAGGACGCTGGAGCTTGGCTCCGCGTCAGGCCTCTGATCGAATCCACATTCTCAGAGATGATATTTCATAATAAGACCTAGGACGCAGGAGTTTGGTTCCGCGTCAGGCCTCTGATCGAATCCACATTCTCAGAGATGATATTTCATAATAAGACCTAGGACGCTGGAGCTTGGCTCCGCGTCAGGCCTCTGATCGAATCCGCATTCTCAGAGATGATATTTCATAATAAGACCAAGGACGCTGGAGCTTGGCTCTGCATCAGGTCTTTGATCGAATCCGCATTCTCAGAGATGATATTTCATAATAAGACCTAGGACGCTGGAGCTTGGCTCCGCGTCAGGCCTCTGATCGAATCCGCATTCTCAGAGATGATATTTCATAATAAGACCTAGGACGCTGGAGCTTGGCTCCGTGTCAGGCCTCTGATCGAATCCGCATTCTCAGAGATGATATTTCATAATAAGACCTAGGACGCTGGAGCTTGGCTCCGCGTCAGGCCTCTGATCGAATCCGCATTTTCAGAGATGATATTTTATAGCAAGATCTAGGACGCTGGAGCTTGGCTCCGCGTCAGGCCTCTGATCGAATCCGCATTCTTAGAGATTATATTTTATTATAAGACTTAAAACGCTAGAGCTTGTCTCCGCGCCAAATCTCAAAAACGTATCTAAACATTCCAAGATCCAAACTCCACGACGGATCACTATTGAAGACAATCTAAAAAAAATGGTTTTTCATGAACCTTCCTGGGACTCCCGAAGTTTTATAATTTTCAAAGGAAATCATAGCTATAAATCCATCGTTAAAGTAAAGAGCAACCAAGGATAAAATATGACACCACGTTCATAAGGGTTGACAATACAAGATAAAAGAAAACAAGCATCCATTAGCTCATGTCTGCGGAGCACGAGCAGGGATAATGCGAGTTCTGCCCTGACTTAAGCGAAATCCGTGTGAAGGAGGACCTTCTGACTCCGGGGAGGCCCACTCCGCATCTACCTCATCCCCCACAACATCTAAGATCTGGACGTCAAAGCGATTTCCTCCTTTATAGATAAAGGTTAAAGAGGAACCAATGTGGACGCGGTGTGACTCAGCAAAATCATTCCAGCCTCCCCTTAAAAATGGAACCCTATAGTCTCCGCGTATAACCTCCACTGGGAAATCACGAAGAATCCTGGTTGACAAAAGAACACTCCTGGGAAGATCTGGCCCAAGTCTATCTTCAAAACATAGCGGCAAAGACTAACAAAAAACAGATTTCAAGGGATGTTAATAGATAAACTGACTCAATAAAAGGAAAATTCCACAATAAAGGAACTAACCAAACGGAGAAGTTGCTCAGGAAAACTAATCCTCTCAAAAAAGGACCAAGGTAAACCAACAGAGGAGGGCATCATGAAAGCATGCAACAAGTCTAGTAGTCCTTTCCCAATACTCTCTTTTATAAAGCACGTAAACAATTTTGGACATGTGTCGAAAACAGAAATATGGGGCAAATAAATTTGAAGGGTCAAGTCATTGAGACAAAAAAACACATGCACCATGCATGAGATAAACAGTAAACACTATTACTGAATTTCTCAGAAATCCCATGAGGAGAACATCATAAACAAATAGACCTCGAAAGGCTGAAACAATCACACCATCAACATACATAACAGAAAAATCTCCAGAAACAATTATCAAAGGCTTGATAAACAACAAAGTTACGATTAGAACAACGAAGAGGCTTAAAATCTTATTCCATTGAGAAAAGTACAGCTTAATGCCCATTCGAAACTGCGACATGGGAGGTAAGATTATCATGATTTCCCCCGCGTGGATCCACCACCTGAACCTCGAAACGAGCCTCACCCATGTGAGTGAAAATCATAGAGACCCCCTGCTCAAAACCATGTGACTCCAAAAAGTCTTTCCATCCGCGGCCAAGGTAGAGAAGACCACTGTTACGCCGCTCTACACAAACAAGGAAATTGCGCAGTAGATGAGAAGAAAGTAAAACCTGGCCAGGAACAGCATCCGCATACTCCTCCTCAAACCTAAGTGGAAGCAACTAAAAAATAAAAAAAAAGTATAAGTTAAAAGGAAGTTCTCTAAATATTTTTAGTATAGTTAACTCACCAATTGCAAGAACTGTTCAGGGTAATCGATTGCTTGGAAAAAAGCCCATCGGGTTCTGGCCCAATAACCCCGTCTGCCCTAAATGACAGGGGAGGAAATATAATGGATCCCCACGTTTCGATGAAATTAGAGGAAAACAGTAAAGATCCCCTTACTTGTATTATCAATCACAAGGGAATAGTTGAACAGGAGAAAAGAGAAGCGCATGCATGACATGCAATGGGTGACACAACCACCAAGGGCACGCGTCTCTCTTTTTCTGAAAATAAAGTTAACCAGGGAGGAACCTTTTCCAAAATCAGTAAAAGTAAATTACAATGAGGGAAATTTAAAATTACTTTTTGGTAAAAAGCGATAAAACCGACGACAAGAAAACCTCATGAAACGAGTATAAAACATGCTCAAGTATCCATGAGTGATGAGCAATCCTAAAAACGAAATGGATCCAAATCCACAGCCTAGGGCTTTTTATAGAGTCATTATGAGGGAAGAACAACTTCAAACCCTTCGCCTCCCCCTCATGTATGTTCTAATCGACGAAGACGCTCACACTCAAGCTAGGCTCTGGTCCCGCTCCAACCAGGAACACAAAGTAAAGGTAAACAGAGATGAAGATGGCCTTTTCTGGTTAACCCAAGGATGGCACGACCTCACGCAAGCAAATCGAGTCAATGTAGGGTCCGCTTTGATTTTCACCTACATGGGCGATTCCATCTTTAAAGTCGACGTCGTCAGCCCAGACAGCGAAGAAAATGGAGAGATAGGCCATCCTTGAATTCCCACTAGGTTCTTCGCGTCAATGATGTAACAAGCTTAGAGGGATCCAACCACTGTGAAAGGTTTCTGTACGCAGTTTCGTATTATTAATAATAAAAGATCCCTCATTTTATTTCATTTCTAAAAAACACATGAGTACAATAAGGAGAATCACGGATTCCCCTTTTTTCTTTATTCTACGAAAAGCTTATATCAAGAGACCGGTTTGAAAACTCTAAAAGTATGACGCGGAAATAACTCAATTAGAACTGCATGATGAAGAAATTGAGTCCAAGGTAGCCTCGTGTTCATCCTCGATTTCACGACGCGGACAAACTTGGAAGGAAACGTTGCCCTTATGAAAAAAACATCATGGCACTTCCTATTCCCAGGTGGTGAAGCATAAGGAACTCATCCCAACCATTATCAATTTGAAAAAGACCATGCTCACTGCAAGATACAGCCACTGGAAAATCGCGGACGAGATATGTTGAAAGAAAAGCCCACCGAGGCAGAAGAGGCCCATACTCAGCCTCAAACTGGGGAGGCATTACCTACATATTAATAAAATTAAAGACCTAATATAAAGAACCCGAACTCTGATTGAAGTAAAATTAAAAGAAACTCACTAGCCGAGAAAGTTGTCCCACATTCTCAATCTTTTGTAAAAAAGCCCAAGGATTAAAGCTTCCTGGAGGCATGAAACTTACAATAGCACAATCGGTTTAACACAACATGAGAGGCAGCAAAAAAGATGGAGATTAGGGCTTTAAAAAGAAAATTCATCCTGTGGAATGAAGACAAGTGGTAAAGGATTTTGAACATTAGGACCAACCCATTCGACACTTGGAGAATTCGGAATATAAATATATAGATATTTACTACAAACAAAACATGAAACTAATACCAATGTTTTGACCAAAGAGATCTTCAACTCATAAACAAAAGAAGTATCTCGATGGTATACCAAAAAACAGGGAACCACATACAGGTTCCCAAAATTCATAAAAGTTTCATTCCCCATAAAAACCAAAGATCGAAATCTACTAAGGGGTGGCTGCCTTCTCAATTTCTTCCTCCGCGTCCTCATCGTCGTCATTTTCAGAATAAGAATCTTCCGCAGCCATCTCCTCTTTTGAAAGTCCCCAGTCGGCACTTTCCAGGCTAGGCTCAAACTTTTCCAAAGGGACACCCGGGTTGCTTGACGAGTGCGTAACGCTTTGATTGATCCCTGCAACCATTCCCTTCCGAAAATAGCTAAAGCACATGTCCTTCAAAATACTAGAGCCTTTTGAAGTCTGAAGGCAGGCTTTTGCCACGGAAGACAGGAAGGAGTTACCAACCTCAGTTTTGATCCACTCAGAAGAAAGGTAATCCAAACCTTCAGGACTCTGAAGCCATTGGAAAGCCACGTCTTGATCTGAGCGCGCCTTGATGGTGTCAAGATCTTGTTTGGTGATGGACAATTCTTCGCGAAGAATGGAGAAATCCTCTTCCATTTTATCAACGATAGCTTGTTTAGTTTGGAGAAGCTCCCGCGAAGCCCCTTCAGTAGCTTCCAGCTCTTTGACACGAGAGACGGCAGAGCCCGAAAAAACTTTTAAATCATCGTATTTTTTCTGTAAAGCTGCCATGGCCTCTTTCTGGTTTTGCACCTCCTCATGAAGGTCAGCTAACCTTTTCTTAAAATTTTCCACTGAGACTGGGTCTCCCACGGTATTCCCCAATATTCGAAGCTGATGGTTCAGTTTTTTAATTTCTTCGTCTTTCTTCTTAAGATCTTCTTCTCCGCACACCATACGTCTCTCAACATCCGGTTGAATTACCCTAAACTATAAAAATCAAAGTAGAAGTAAGAAAAATTGAAAATAAACTGCGTCAAAAAAGACGAAGAAAAGCGAAAAAGGAATTTTAACCTACCCACTGGATAATGCGATCAAAGTTAAGCGAAAGAGTGACGGGATCCAGTCGTTTGATATATCCTTGCTCTGGGAGACAATGCTTCTTGGTTGGAAAAGCAAGGCCTTGTAAGTCAATCGGATCAAAGCCTGGGATAGGAAATTCACGAAGAGTCGCTACGCCTTCCAAAAAGAGCCCCTTTTGTCTGAAGCTGATGGCCCAACAACAATGGCAATCTTCCTCTTTTTCGATTTAGAAGTCTCGGGCGCGGACGGACAAATACGCTTCTCTCGAGGTACAGGAACCAGTGAAGAAGATTCAACCAAAGCCTTAGTCTCGTCCGCGACATTTACATCAACATTCAATGCCACTTCTAAGGCCTGGGGAGAAACAGGAGGATCATTGGCTACCACACTTGATTTCTTCTTCTTCCCAGATTTGGTCTTATGCCGCTTCAAAAGTGCATCCAAATCCATTTTGTCTAAACATAAAAATACATTTCCCAATAAGTTATCCATTGAAGAAAGACAAAACATAAAAGACACAAATCTATATACTGAAAGAAATAAATAAACAAAGAAGCCACCTAGTCGCGAATGAGGCATACTCAAGCCAGTCATCTCAAGACAAAATGCGGATAACATTTTATCCCATGGAAACCTAGGAATATGAGAAAATGACAGTTTGAATTGAGAAAGATTGGAAATTTTTGGTTTCATCACAGAGCCAAAAAACCCTGGGACTGTTCGACAGTTAAAACCTTGCCCAGGTCTGTCGCGGACCAAAAACCACTTGTACTTCCAATTCGGCTTACTAAACAACCTTTCCATGTACCTACAACTTGAGTTGCACTGGTAAAATCTCGAATCTTGAGTCCCCTTCTTTAAGGAAAAAATACTGAACATTAACTTCAAAGAAGGAGCAACACCAATCTCCTTGCACCTCATAATAAAACTGGTAAAAAACATCCAACCATTGGGGACGATCTGAGCAGGACTCAAATTATATTCCTCCAAAATTTCGAAAAAAAAGGATGTAGAGGAAGTCGGAAGCCTTGAGATTAGCTAGCCGCGTATACGACCAAACAATCTTCATAAGCGTCCAGACAACCACCCCCTTCCTCAAGGAGACAGAATTCTACACCCGCTAGCCAAGGGAAGACTTGCGAAAGAGCGTCAAGATCTTCTAAGTTCAAAAGAGTAGTACAACCCCTCAACTCGCTCACAGTAGACCTCCACGGATGAATCCTATCAGGCACAACTGGTGGACGACTGGTTGGAGGTGGAAGAGGTCTAAAATCTCCCAAGAAAAGACAAGTATCTAAATCCCCTAAGTCATACACTGGGGTGTCCAAGTCGCTCAAGTTCTCCTTAGAACGGATTAGCTTCGGACTTTCTGCTAAACCAATTGGAGGAAGCTCATAAGGAATCCAAACCTCCTCCAACTCCTGATCCGCAGAATGAGAAATAGACGAAGTCCCCGCGTCCACTGAAGAACTAGCACCCGATTCATCCATAGCCCTTGGATTTTCATCTTCCGCGCATTCCTTCGAAGAAGAAGAAACTGAGTAAGGTGAAGAATAGTAATCAGGGTCAGAACGCTTCCGGCGCCTTCTCACCTTAATAGGACTACCAGTAGGACCAACTCGATCCGGAGTAGACGCAGATATAGAAGAAGATGACTCCGACGAAGAATCATCAGAGTTGGAAGAAGAACTCCCAGAAGAGGAAGAAAGCGCCTCTGGGGACGGAAGCACCTGAGAGGATGAAGCGACACCACTCCTCCATCCTTCATCCCTCTCAAAATCTTCTAACAAATCTCGCTCCTGGCTGAGACTAGCCATTTCCAAAGAAACTAGAAGAAAATCGCATGAAATTTCACTAATACAAGGCAAGATCTCATCCAAAAAACACATTCAGAGACAAACCTTCACCCAAACTTACGATCTAAATGTCAAAAGTTTAAAAAAATTAACAAGGAGAAATCAAGAACAGTTTAGAACAAAGAGAAATACCTTGCAAAGTTGAAGAAAACAACCGGGAAGTTCAAGTAAACCACCGGAAACCTAGAGAACCGCCGCCGGAAACTTCAAGATGGATAAGGATGAAATCTCTGAGAAAGTAGAAGAAGACAAATGTGGGGTAAAAGAGAAACGGAACGGAGTAACTTATAGAAAATTAATGACGTTTGAACTTCTGAGCCTAAATGGGCCTAATGGGCCCAATTTGGGCCAAAAATCTATAAAGAAAAAGCCCACCACATCCAAACCAGAATTATACTAGTAACAAAACCACAGATGTTTCCTCGAAGAATCTTTTATTGATCCACGTCAATCCCCGTTTGGGATCACCTCGGCCCGAGGAGCTGTGACTAAACCAATATTGAAAAACATCTGTAAAAAGTATAAAAATAGGGGAATAAAGAACACCATCTAGATTAAAGAACAAAAGGAAATAACATTATCCGCGGATAATTAACCAAGAGCTGACTCATAAACAATCATCCGCGGATAGAAGACAATAGGCACGTGGCGACCATGCCCACCCCCCACGAAGTAGAACACGTGTCGAAATATGAACACCACGTGGCACGGCTTACCAGACCACCCCGGACCTATAAAAGTGAGAAATCTCACCAGAAGAGGGGGCACTTTTTTGGAAAGGAGGGGAAAAGAGGGCGGATCTCGGCCTAGTGAACTTAGAAGAAAGACGAACAAGAAGAAATCGTATGAGTGGAAAGGAACCTGTTTCTTAGAAAAAATTAGCACCGTTCACTGCGCCAAACTCCGCGGACGAAAATCCTGTTTGTCCTTAGTGTAAATTTCTATTAAGGAAAAGACTGTTGTTAATAAATCTCAAGACATTCAACAGCGACAGGTAAGCGAACCAAGTTTCCAAATTGTCTAGAAAAAACTCGATAAGGGAACCATACTTCAGAATTATCTTTAGGTTACTTCACGCGGCACAGGTTGGGCCGCGTCGATCCTTTCGACGCGGGTCAGGTAAGCCCGTTGGGAAGATTGGTCATTTCGCCAGGTAGGTTCCCGGGCCCCACTAAAAAAGGTGGCCTCTAGAGATCGTGGCTTTTTCAGAACGGAAATAAAAATTCAAGAGAATACAACCTTACCATCCGCACAAGTTGCTCTGAGTATTCGATCGCCTGAAAGAAAGCCCACCGAACTCCGCCGGTAGGGGCCATATCGACCCTAAACGTTAGAGGAGGAACAATCGTAGAACCTCGCATTTCGAGGGGAGGGATCAGATCAACAGTTCACTCTCTTGTTTTATTATTCACATGAAAATAATAAATCCTTCAAGGGGGGCATGACCGACGCATGCTGCTATACTAAAAAATACAGAAACACGTTCATTTCGAGTAGACAGCTATTCTATCGAAAACAACAAAAAGTCATGTCAAGGCTATGCAGAGGCCTCGGAAAGAATCCCTAAAGTAACAAAAACAATTCAGGGTATCACACCAAGATGAAAAGGAGTTAGATCACAACTATGGGCGATAGAAACTAAGCAAGAAACATCCCTTGGAGGGTATAAAAACCCAAGAAGGTAAGAGTAAAAAACATCCCTCAAGAGATGGAATGCGGAGCACCTCCCAGAGCTTTTTACCGAGTCATCATGAGAGAAGAGCAACTCCAGACACTTCGACTTCCCCTGGTGTATGTCCTGTCCGAAGAAGACGCGCATACTCTAGCTAGGCTCTGGTCTCGCTCCAACCAGGAACACGAATTCAAGGTGGAAAGGGACGAAGATGGCCTGTTCTGGTTAACTCTAGGATGGTTCGAATTCACCCAAGAAAATCGAGTTCATGTGGGATCAACTCTAATTTTCACCTATGTGGGAGATTCAATTTTCGAAGTTGACGTCGTAAGCCCTCACAGCCACAAGAATGAAGAGGTAGGACATCCTTGATCTTGTAAGTCATGTAGCCGCGGAGTCGGCCTTAGTGTGATGTATTAGGTTTGAACGGATCTGTGTTTCGCACACCAAATCCATTTTCTCTATAATGATGAATAAAAGATCCCCCTTAAGCTCGACCAAGGGTATGATTCTGAAAGTAGGCGCTCGAAATGAAATAGATAAGTAACAAAAATCATGATTCTAATCTAAGTTACATAAGAAACAAAACCCATACAAGAAAAGTTACAAACATGCTTCACTTTCCACTAGAAATGAACAAGACCCGCTAGAAAAAGACGCGGAGCTGTCAATAACCACGTCGTCTCCAATCTCACGACGCGGGCAAACTTTAAAAGAAACATTGCCCGTATGAAAAAACATCATGGCACTACCCTTCCCAAGGTCATGAAGAGTGAGAAAATCTTCCCATCCACATTCGAGTTGAAAAAGACCATTTTTACTTCAAGATACTGCCACTGAGAAGTCACGAACTAAATACAAAGATAAGAAATCCCATTTTGGCGGTAGTGGCCCGTCTTCTGCCTCAAATTGAGGGTGTAAAACCTATTTGCGGCCAAAAAACATGAATCAAGAACCCGTTTAGACTTTCTTGAGAAACCAAAAAAGAAGCTTACTAGTCGGGAAAGCTGATCCACGGTCTCTATTTTCTAGAAAAAGGCCCAAGGATTAAAACCCCATGAGGCCATAGATCCCAGAGTCATATAAATAATCAAAATATTTTAAAGCAATGATCAATAAAAAGAAGACGGTTCTTAAAAAGGAAAACCACATCTCGCGGATAAAGGACAAGTGGTAGGAAAACTGCATGCACCTGGACTAAGTTTCTCCACACTTGGAGAAGACGCCAGAACAATAATAAGCAAAAATTTACACGAACAGAGTAACGCGTCTAGGCTTCAAGCAAAACCTTACAAAAGTAAATATTCCATGAAACACAAAAGGGCCTTAACGAGCGCCCGAGATAAAGAGTTAGTCCTATGCACCAATCCAGAATAAGACTTAAGAGATCAGTTAGTCGTAGTCAAAGTTTGTATTTCATCAACGGCGTTTTCATCATCTTCATCCTCAATGTCAGACTCCTCCACGACCATTTCTTCCTTTGAAAATCCCCAATCCTCGCTTCTCATGCTTGGCTCGAACTTCTTCAGAGGGACACCAGGGGGAGATTCAGAACGCGACACACTTTGGTTGATACCCGCGATCATTCCCCTTCAAAAATAGCTAAAGCATCCGTCCTTTAGAATATCATCACCCTTTGGGGTCCGAAGACAAGCCTTTGCCACAAAAGACAAGAAAGATGCGCCGATCTCTGTTTTGATCCATTCAGAAAACAAATATTTTAAACCCGCGTAGGTTTGAAGCCATTGAAGAGCCACATCCTGGTCCGAACGAGATCGAATAGCTTCGAGTTCCTATTTTGTAATGGACTGCTCCTCGCGAAGAATCGAATAGTCCTCCTCCAACTTATCAATGGAGACCTATTTTGTTTGAAGTTGGTTTTGTAAACTCTCATCCGCAATCTTGAACTCGTTGGCTGGCAGACGAACAACATCCAGCGCTGATTTCAAACTTCTCAACTGAAACTGGGTCCCCAACTATATTCCCAATGATCCGCACTTGGTGAGCTAGCTTTTTAATCTCTGTATCTTTCTTCCCAATATCAACCTCATTACAAACCAGACGCCTCTCAAGAGCAGTTTGTATCACCCTCAGCTGGAGCAAGAAGCAAATAACAAACATGATGAAAGACGATCCTTTAATCTCTTTTATATATAAAAAAAAGGGAAGAAGATATTCAAAATACAAAGATTATTTACCCATTGGTTAATCCGGTCAAAATCCGTTGAAAGACTGGTAGCATCCATTCGCCTAACATAACCCGGCTCGTTGAATGCAAGTTTTTTCATAGGGAATGCAAGGCTGGCAAGATCAGCCATCCCGAATGCAGGAATAGGGAACTCGGGGAGATTCGCCTCACCCTCAATGAAAAGAACCTTTTCAACCGCGACGGATGCCTTAACATTTTCACAAACTTTTCTTTTATTCTTAGAAGTAGCGGGAACAGACGAACAAGCACGTTTCTCGCGAGGTTCAGGAATTGATGAAGTGCATTCCACAAGGGCACCAGGTTCAGTGACTGCGGCAAGATTAATAGTCGGGGATGCTTCAGAAGTTGGAAGAGGACCGCAGATGTCGAAGCTCTTCTTCCGGCTCCCAGCCTTCGCTTTATGACACTTCAGGAGGGAATCCAAATCCATTGTATCTAAAAGCAAAAACACCAAAGCATAAGTAACCGACTAACATGAATGAAACAAAAAAAGGTAAATATTAAAGAAATATCCCTAAAAGAAGTTAATGGAAACAAAGAAGACAACTAGACGCGGATGAGAAAGGCTCAACCCAGCCATCTTAAGACGAAGAGCAGAAATCATCTCGGGCCAAGGAAACCTAGGCTTATGGGCAAATGACTGCTTGAATTTAGAAAGACCAGAAACCATCGGTTTCTTCACAGCGCTAAATCGTCCCGGGATAGTCCAATAATTCAAACCATTCCCTAATTTGTCGCGGACAAGAAATCACTTGTGCTTCCAGTTGGGTTTGCTAGAAAGCCTCTCCACATAGCTAGAAAGCCTCTCCACATAGCTACAACTAGAATTACACTGGTAAAACCTTGAGTCTTGAGATCCCTTTTTCAGAGAAAATATGCTAAACATCAGCTTCGGGGAAGGAGGAACCCCAATTTCCATGCACCTCATGATTAAACTGGTAAAGAACATCCAACCATTTAGAACTATCTGCGTAGGACTCAAGTTGTACTCTCCCAAAAACTCCACAAAAAAAAAGAATGTAGCGGAAGTCGAAATCCTTGAGATAAACTGGCCGCGTAGACAACCAAACAATCTTCATATGCGTCTAGACAACCTCCTCCTTTTTCAAGAAGACAAAATTCCAACCCAGCAGGCGAAGGAAAGATTTGAGAAATAGATTCAAGGTCAACTAACTCAAGCAAGGTGGTACATCCCCTAATATCCTCAACGGGAGATCGCCGCAGACGAACTCTCTCAGCCACTATCAAAGGACGGGTAGAAGGAGGAGGCCGAAGGGTGAAATTCTCATGAAAAAGAAAAGTATCCAAGTCTTTAAGCTCATATAAGGGAGTATCCAGATTAGTTAAATTTTTCATAGAACGAATCCTTAAAGGAACTTCCTCCACACCAATAGGAGAGGTTGCGTAGGGGATCCAGGACAGTTCAGGTTCTTGAGCAGCTGCTGCAGGATGAGAAGTGGAGGAAGGGCCCGCGTCATCAGAAGAATGAAGTCCCGATTCACCCGCGTCTGTAGAAATATCATCTCCCGCGCTTCCCTTTGAAGAAGAAGAAACCGTGTAAGGAGAAGAATAGTAATCAGGGTCAGAACGCTTCCGTTGCCTTCTCACTTTAATGGGACTGCCAGTAGGACCAACCTGAGCAGGGGTAGACGCGGATCTAGAAGAAGACGACTTTGACGACGACCCACTGGAGCTAGAAGAAGAACTCTCGGAAGAAGAGGAAGAAACTTCTAGGGTCTGATGCGGATGAGAAGTCGATGTCGCGTCAGCACTCCTCTCTTTCAAACTCGTCCAGCGCATCTAACTCTCCGCTAAGATTAGCCATTCCCGAGGAAACTAAAGAAAACCGTGTGAAGAATTGGACACGCGGATTAAAAATCTCGATCTAAGGAAAAACAAGTTTGGAAAAGGAAAATAAAAATTATGGAAAAGTATGAACAAGAAGAAATACGTTGGTTTTGAAGAACTCTGCCGGAAACTTCAGCCGGAAAGGGACCGCCGACTAAGAACCACCACCGAAAAGCAAAAAGCAGAAAAGAACAAACTTTGGAAATTACCGACCGTAGAGCTTCCCAACACAAACTGGGCCCTTAATGGGCTTTTTTAAGAAAGTTCTAGCCCATCTCATCTAAATAGATCAAGAATAAACCAGTTTAGACACTTTGACATTTTTCACAATAAGAATATCGACCCCCGTCGATCCCATATGGAATCAACCCGGCCTAAGGAGATGTGACGAAACCGACCGAAAAACATCTGAGAATAAATAAGAAAAGTAATGATAAAAAGTGGTATAAAACGATTAATATAATAACCCGCGGTCTTAACAACCACCCACCTTTACGGTCATCCCATCCGCGGATAAAAGAAGGGGCCACGTGCCCTACATCCCCACATCCCATGAGTAAGACACGTGTCGATCAAGAAGCAACACGTGGCGGAAGCCAAAAACATCTCGTTAGCTATATAAAGGAAAAACATAACTATTGAAAAAGGACTTTTGGCCGGAACAGTAGAGAGAGAGTAGAGCGGATAATAAAGTATGTTTTCTCTAGGAAAACATCCACAAATAGAGAGACAATAGAGATACGATAGAGAGACTACAACTAAGGAGAAAAACCGCTCCACAGATGACATTAGGCCACATCCGCGTGTAATCGAAAGGGTTAGAATCATAAGCCAAGAGTCTGAGGTGAGGATCGAGGAAATCTAACCGTCTTTTCATATCGAACGGGGAACGACATGTAAAGGATCGGTCCACATTTCGTTGACGAAGTCTCGAAATAGAGATAGTCTTGTAGGGACTTAGAATCTCCAGCGGCACAGGTTGGGTCGTGCTGAATTTCTTGGTGCGGGTCAGGTAAGCCCGTTGGGAGTGTCCTGGGTCCCACGAGGTTAACCTCCGGGTCCCACCAAAAGTAAAAACTTGAAAATCGAGTTTCGTCAGTTATGTGGTCTCATAAAACTAGATTTCGAAATGATAGTAAAATCCAAATTATATTTCAAGTCTCGAAACTCGAAAGCAGAATAAATCTATTTTTAAATCAAAATTCAAAGTTATGCCGGAATCTGCTTCAAAACGATAAAAATAAAATTAATTGCTCGAAGACGGAGATTTTCAAAATTTCCCGAATCTTTGAAATTATATAGAATCCAAGAAAATAATATTTTAAAATTTTGAGTCTTTATAGGTTAGGTATTGGCTTCGAAATTGAATGCTCAATTTCCTATAGCTTTATATATGTTGAATCATTGAAACATCTATGGCTGGTTTGAGTTGTTGGAAAGTTATGGGCAAATGAATGAACTATTGATCTTTCTGCTTAAAAGGGAATTAAGTTCCAATCTATTGAAAGAGATGATAATGCATATTTTAGATAGGCATTATAGGTAGGTCTTAGGTGCATTAAGTATTCATATTGCGTGTTTAATAAGCTTATTCATATTCTTGATCATTTGGTATTCGAAGTTTGGAATCTATGGTTTTTAGTGTTTATTTGTCGGTCTTATGATTCGGACTTGAAAGGTAGAGAAAACTTGGAGAGAATGGACAAAAGAAGAGTTAAGGAACAAGAGCGAAAATGGAGAACATGGAGAAATCCCGTCTTTGAAGTTCTGAAAAGTTGGAATTGCCTTTTGAGGTCTTCATGAGAGTTGTAGTGCTTGTAATGAGTTTTCCAACACACATTCATATGCATCAATCGGACGAAGGATGACTCTTGAAAGCGCGTTACAAGTTCAGTCTATCGATGCTGCCAAGCTGTACGGACGACGGTCGTCGTCCCGCAGATCCGGATTTGCGATATGCATCCCGAATTTATTTTGATGGGACTTTTATCTATCTTTTCCTAGGGTCTTCGAGGGTCGGTTTTGAGCCTTTAAATACTATTCTTTTTATTATTCATTCATTAGACAACTGTGGAGAGAAGAATGGAGTGTTATGGCCCAAGGCCTTCACAGATGTTGTTGGTAATGCTGTTATGAACACAGAGATAGGGAGAGTGTGAGGTAGAGAGAATGCAAAGGTAGGAGGTGAGAAAAGAGAGAGTAAGGTGAGGTAGTTTAGAGGGAAAATATCATTTCTATTCGATACCCATCCTCAACACACACAAGAGCCTTATATAGGCTATGAATCTCTAGGGGGCATTACAATGCTCCTCTCATAGAGAGCCTTATCCCAAGGCTCATATACTAGGTACATTACAATGCTCCTCTCATAGAGAGCCTTGTCCCAAGGCTCATATACTAGGTACCTAGTTGGAAACGGGGAAATTGTGTGAGTATATGAGCAGCTGCCTCCCAAGTAGCTTCTTCCTTTGTCATGTTTTTTCATTGTATAAGCCAGTCTGTCACTGGATCACCATTGGCAAGATATTGAACCCGGCTATCCAGGACAACTTCTGGTTCAGCAAGGATTTGGCCCTCAACATCTGTTTCTGGTGTTGGTAGTGCCTCCACATGAGATTCTTTCTTCAGTTTCAGTTGAGACACATGAAAAACGGGATGGATGTGGGATGAATCAAGCAATTGTAACCTGTAAGCCACCTTCCCAATCCAATCTAACACCTTAAAGGGCCCAAAATATTTGGCACTGAGCTTCAGATTCCTTCGAATTGCTGCTGAAGATTCTCTGTAAGGCCGTAGTTTAAGGAATACCCAATCACCAATCTTCAATTCCATGTTTGTTCTTTTAGCATCAACAAAAATTATCATCCTCTCCTGAGCCTGTTATAGATAGTACTTTAGCTGTCTGATCATGTGCTCAATGTTGTTCACCCAATCACTCACTAATGAGTTGGTTGTAGAGAGTGTGGGGAAGCCTAACTGAGAGGGAGGGAAACCATACAAGGCCTCGAATGGGGTCATTTTTATTGTCGATTGGAAGGCGGTGTTGTACCACCACTCAGCCAAGAACAGCCACTACAACCACTTTCTTGGGCTGTCATATGTCATACACCTAAGTTAGGATTCCAAGCATCTATTGACACGCTCAGTCTGACCATCAGATTGGGGATGGTAGGTCGAGCTCATGTCTAATCTGGTGTGCAAGGTCTTGAACAGCTGCTGCCAGAAATGACTGAGAAAAACCTTGTCTCTATCTGACACAATACTACAAGGCAACCCATGTAGCTTAAAGATGTTCTCCATGAACAAAGATGCTACTTTAGCAGTTGTGAAAGGGTGTGATAGAGCAATGAAATGGGAGTACTTAGTGAGTCTATCCACCACCACTAATATGGTGTCCTTGCCTTGAGACTTAGGGAGGCCCTCCACAAAGTCCATACTAATGTGGCTCCATGGTTTTTCTGGGATTGGGAGAGGTTGTAATAGACTAGGAGTGGTAACAATTTCAGTTTTGCATCTCTGACATACCTCACAGGCATTAACAAATTCAGCAGTGTGAGCCTTCATTCCTTGCCAATAAAAGACACTCTTCAACCTCTGATATGTGGCATGAATTCCCGAGTGGCCACCAAAAGCATCCTCATGAAAGGTTGTTAGCAACTTAGTCCTCAATCCAGAGCTGCTCCCTATCAGCAACCTTCATTTGTATCTAAATAACCCATCAGTCAAAGTGAATTGCCCGGTTGTGTCTGTCACTGCAGTAATGAGAACCTGTTGGACCACCTTATCATCTTTATAGCTACCAAAGACTTCTGTGAGCCAAGTAGGTTGGACCACTGACATAGCAGCACACTCACATGCCTGTTCCTCAAAAACCCGAGATAAAGCATCAGCAACTTTATTTTCCACCCATTTTTTATACACAATTTCATAGTGCAGGCCTAGCAATTTTCTAACTGCCTTTTTCTGAACATGGGTTGTTAATCTCTGGTCCAAGAGATGTCTTAGTGGATTATGATCAGTTTGAATCAAAAATTTTCTACCCTCTTGGTAATGTCTCCATTTGTCAATGGCCAATAAGATAGCCATAAGCTCATTTTCATAAACTGCAAGGAGTAAATGACGATCATGGAGAGCCTGACTGATATAGGTAATAGGCTTCCCCTTTTGCATCAACACCGCCCCAATGCCAGACTCACAAGCATCTGTTTCCACAGTAAAGGGCAATTCAAAATCTGGCATAGCTAGAACAGGTGGGGATGAGAGAATTTTCTTGAGTTCATGAAAGGCTCTCTCAGCATTAGCATTCCACACAAAGTTGTCTTTCTTCAAAAGCTCAGTTAATGGTCTAGCAATGCCCCCGTAACCTCTAATAAATCTTCTGTAGCAGTCAGTAAGGCCCAAAAACCCTCTCAATGCTTTCATTGTCTTTGGTACAGGCCAACTGAGCATTGCTTCAATTTTCTTAGGGTCAGTAGAAACACCCTTACCAGAGATAAGATGACCCAAGTACTCCACCTCTTTTTGTGCAAAATCACACTTGGATCTTTTAGCATACAACATGTGATTCCTCATGGTAGCCAGTACCTCTCTCAAATGACTCACATGTTGCTCCACAGATCTGCTATAATCCAATATGTCATCAAAGAAAACCAAAACTGGTTTCCTCAAAAACTTCCCAAATACATCATTCATCAAGCATTGGAAGGTGGTTGGCGCATTTGTCAATCCAAAGGGCATAACTCTGAACTCATAGTGCCCATGATGAGTTCTGAATGCAGTTTTAGCAATATCTTCTTCCACCATCCTTACATGGTGGTAGCCTGCCCATAGATCCAGTTTTGAAAAGATGCTAGCACCGTACCATTCAATTCATCTAATAGGTCCTCAATGTGAGGAATTGGAAATTTATCCTTGATAGTGATCTCATTCAGGCGCCTATAATCCACACAAAATCTCCAAGAGCCATCTTTCTTTTTAACCAATAATGTGGGAGAGGCAAAAGGGTTGTGGCTAGGTCTGATGATTCCATTGCTCAACATTTCAGATACTTGCTTTTCAATTTCAGTCTTTTGCAAATAGGGGTACCTGTAGGGGTGAGAAGCAACTGGGGCTGCACCTAACTTTAGACTGATAGCATGTTCATGGTTGCTTTCTGGAGGTAGTGCCTTAGGTTCCTGGAAAACATCATTGAATTCCACAATAACCTCACTGATCTCAGGTGGTAATGCAGCATCTGTAGCTCTCAAATTGCAGACTTAGGCAACCTGTATGACCTCAGCAACTGTTCTCTTGCAAAGCTTCAAGAGCTGCTTCCCCGTTAACATCTTTACACATGCAGCTTCATCATTGTGATCCTCTTTGAACCCTTTTATAATGACTTGTTTGCCCAACCTCTGAAATGAGATTTGGACTTCAACAAAATCAAACAGCATAGGGTTAAACGCCACTAGCCAATCTGTCCCAAGTATCATATCACTGCCTTCCATCTTCAAAAGCCTAATGTCATGCACATAATCTGCACCTTGCATCTCCCAGACAAAATTTTTGCAGATCTTGCTACTAAACATCATTCCACTAATGGTGTTAACTTGCATGACATTTGCTTTGCTAATCTCAAACCCAACTTCCTTGGCAACTCTAGAGTCCAAGAAGCTATGGGTTGCACCACTGTCAATCAAAATGGTGATTCATTTACCTTTCACTGCGCCCCTCACACGGATTGTGCTACCTGATTCACCTGTGAGAGCGTGTGCATACACTTCGGTATCTTCCTGCTCCTCTTCATGGACGAGTTCTTGGCATGTTTCATCAATCCCCTGATCTTGCTCCTGCACTTCCTGGGCAATCAAGCTAAACAATGATTGTGTTTTACATTTGTGGCCATGGAAGAATTTATCTCCGCATTTGTAGCACAGTCCCTTCTTGAACTCATTTGAGCGGCCAGTGCTTGCCTCTGAACTGGCAGGAGATGGGTTCTTGAAGCTTGCTGCAGTAGTTCTTGTATCATTTTTCTCTCCTACCGGTCCCTTGCTGCTCAGTTCCGTTGACCAAGGACTTCGATATTCCGAATTAAAGGACCCGGATGGTTGCTGTCTCCAAGGTGGTTTAGATGCGCGCAGCAAGGCCTGGACTACCTTATAGTGCAACCTTGCCTGGTCTAACACCTCCGCCATAGAAGCAGGTCTACCAAGCTTGACTAATGACTGGATTTCTGACCTTAATCCACTAATATAACTCGACACAAAATAAGATTCGGAAAGTTGAGGATTAAATGACAGCATTCCCGCGCAGATCTTCAAATCTTTCATTATACTCCTCCAGGTCTTCGTGTTGCTCTAAATTGTTGAATTCCCCCACAATCTCGGCTTCTCGTCGATCCCCAAACCGCAGGCACAAATCATCACAAAAAATCTGCCATGATACTCTCGGATTTTGCATTAGGTACCCCTGAAGCCACGTATCAGCCTTGTCTGTCAAGTACATGTCTGCAATCTCAACTTGTTGTGAATCCGGCACTGCAAAAATCCCAAAATACTTTTTGCATTTTCTAATCCAATTTCGTTCTTTCGTCCCGTAAAATCCTGGGAAATCCATCTTTGGTGACCTCTAGAATCGATTTTCGGCAAATCCTTAATGTTGCAGATTGAATTTTCCCTGACCTGAGTGCGAATTGCCCTGGCTGGAGCTTGATTGTCCTCCATTAAAGCTCAGATGCCACCGTGACCCATGGATCTCGTGCTGTGGTGGTCCTGATCCCTTTAGCAAATCTCGATCCCCTCTTGATTGATGCGTCTCCGATTTATTCGCATCTGCCTGACGATCGTTTCTCCCGCCAAGATTTGGTGGATTTCTTACGAATTCCACCAGCTGTTCCATTCGTTGCTCATTAATCTTCTTGAATTCCTCGAATTGCTTCGTTTGTTCTTCTTGAATCTTCTGTAAATCTGCCAACGATTTTGCTGTCGACGCCATGAATGATCGAGTATCATCCCGGAATTCTCGGAACTGGGTGTCGGTCACCTTTGATCTCGTTCCGTCCGCCATGGATCCTAAGCCGTAGCTGCAGTCGTGCGCCGGCTCTAACAAGCTCTAATACTAGTTCTGTTATGGCCCAAGGCCTTCACGGATGTTGTTGGTGTTGCTGTTATGAACACATAGATAGGGAGAGTGTGAAGTAGAGAGAATGCAGAGGTAGGAGGTGAGAAAAGAGAGAGTAAGGTGAGGTAGTTTAGAGGGAAAATATCATTTCTATTCGATACTCATCCGCAACACACACAAGAGCCTTATATAGGCTATGAATCTCTATGGGGCATTACAATGCTCCTCTCATAGAGAGCCTTGTCCCAAGGCTCATATACTAGGTACATTACATGGAGGTTTTCTACTTTGGTATGATTCACTAAACCTCTTTAGTTTCGCCTATAATTCGAAGACATGGTTGGTTGATGTGTGAGACTTGAATTCTATATTATTCCGATGATTAATTCATTACATTTGCGCTGATTTTGTTTTGTTGATTCTATTTTGATTAGCTACCTTGATACATTGAGGAACGTAGAGGAAGCATCGGCTTTTCCCGTGGAAGTATGTCATACATCTTGTTTATGTAATTCTTCCTAACGCTTGTTTGTATTAACAAACCAATTTATGGGTGTTATTATTTACACCCCAAAAACTTACTATTTACACCCAAAAATCCAAGTTTTTTTTAAAAAAAACTAAACCATACGCCTCATGAGTCATACTATGACTCAAGAGGGGCAGGGTATGTATATAGAAAAAATTAGCCGCGCCTCTTGAGTCACACATCTATGACTCAAGAGGCGTAGGGTATATTTAAAAAAAAACAAAAAATTGAATTTTGCGTGTAAATAGTAAAATTTTAGGGCGTAAATAATAAATCCTTTCTTTTATGCTCAAGTGACTATTGACATTGTAACAAATGCTTGTACACTTGTACAGGTTTTAAAATTTCATCTACCAACCACTCTATCTAAGATTGGATCCCCCTTTTTCTGGTTCAGTAACTATATGTTTGGATTTGTTATTTGGGAATTAAAGAAAGGCATTCTTTGTTGACCTCACCCCTTTAATAGACGTTCGAGTCCTAGAATAATTTCCTTCGCACTGGGTTTCCTGTGCATTTTTCTCACAGATATAAGACTTATAATAGGCTAGCACCCTTGCCGCCTTAGTATTATTACATCTATAGTTTGCAATTTTGGTTATGTACAGCCATGGACCATGGTAGAGAAAGTATATCATTCTTATATTGATAAAACAGTAGTAGTGAAACTGGTGGTTATTACGTCTATTTTCCGTTGCTAAATCCTATTTTTTCAAGCAGTGAAACTGGTGGTTATTAATGCTCTTAATGACGGATGACAATCTCGTTGGGAGATTGAAGCCCTTCTCTCAGTCATCCAACTTTTAGTCCTTCTATTCGAGCACGTCTCAATGTCCCATTTTTTCATAAAATTAACCGGTGTGCGGACCGTACGTGTCGCTTGATTGTTCTAGGCTTTGATCTTGGCCGATCCGATGCAAGATAGGGAACTTTGCATTTGCATCTGCGAGGATGCCATTGGTTAACAGGGGTGTCTAGCCTCTTCTAATTTTTTACATGTATCATTAAAAAAAAATTCCAAACATCGAAGAAGACGAGCAAACCCACGCGTTTTTGTAGAGACCACGAAACATGAGAGCTTTTCGTGTATAGGTACCACCATAGAGGATGGATACGGTATGAACACTCTTACGGTGTGAATTGTGAACAAACTGATTATTCATATGTAACACCATACATATTTTATGTCGTGCAGCTGGATTTTTGTTAGATTTCGCCTCGGGCCCCCGATGGCTAAACTTATCAAAGATACGAATCAATCCTGTTCAACCATGCATGCTGTGGCGGAGGACTTTGTCGCGATTCAGGATTGTGATGGCGAAAACGTCTTTGGTCTCAACGTTTTTGGCGAATTTGACCTTAGCAAAGCTTCCCTCGCCGATGGTCTTGCCGAGCTCGTACTTGTCGATTCGCATCGTCGTCGTCGTCGGAGGTAGGGCCAAGCCTCTTCTCCTGTCCATCGTCCTCCTCGAATCAACAATTTCTCTCTCCGACTTCAGGTATCCACGAAGATGAACGAAGCCACAAAGATAGAGAGAGAGAGAGAAAGAGGGAGGGGCAAATGAGACCATGAAGATGAACGAAGCGAAGAGCTGGAACGACGAAGGAGACGTACGACGGGATTAAGACCCCCCATAGATACATATCATAAACAAAATTTCAACTTCCAAATGCATCAATTTCAACCTAAACCCTAAATTTCACGTCACAAGAGTTGTATACCCCACGAGAATTGCAATACCCCAAGGGCACTATGCGAAATTTCCGTATAATTATTCATATGTATTAATAGTTTTTTCACATGAAAATTATATGTCTATTGCAACATGATTATTCGTACTTATTTTCATGAGTTATGTACGAGCAATACTAATTAGGTTGTTACAGATGAATAATTTTCCTTTTCAAAATTTTCTATAAATCTCAAGCGTTCATCTTTTTAATCCAACGATTCAGATTTGTGTCCAAACTATACCGTAAAAGGTATTCACAATAATATAATATAATATAATATAATACTCCATCCGTCTTAAAATACATGTCTTTTTAGGACGGAGCACGGGAATTAACGAGTATGTTAAGTGTAATAATTAGATGTAAAATGTAGGGCAAATGTAATGATTAGACTTTGGTATTAGAATATTTGTTTCTTTTTTAAAAAAAAATTTGTGAGGAGAAGAGTAGAGGTGATGTAAAAATTAGAGTAACGATTAGATGTAAAAGTAAGTTAGGGATAATGATTAAATAAAAAAAGACATGTATTTTTTATAAAATTTTAGGGGCTAAAAAAACATGTATTTTGAGACGGAGGTACAATATAATATAATATAATATAATATAATACAATACAATGTATATTTTTTTATTACTTTTTCTGTACTTCCTCTAATTAAAAAGAAGAAAACTTTAATTGCAACCACTTGCGGTTTGGAAGGTTAGGGCAACCTTTTTTGGCTCTTCAGAAAGCAAGAGGCAAGGCTTTTATTAATGGAGCCAACAAGGTAGTTACTGTAAAATCAAGAAATGAAAATATTTCAAATGTTAAACTGGTTCTTAAACTGAGGTGAGGCAGGGGATATTATATATAAAACATGAATTTTAAACAGCACTGAATCTTCCCGCGAATGAGGAACAATGAAGCTGCCTTTACAGTTTACATCACATGCTGCAAGTGGACGACCGGAGGACTGATCTCTCTGACACATATATGGCATATGCATTCCTTCGATTCCTCCAACTCATCCTGCCGGGTCCCCTTAAAAAAAGGCTATAAATAGCACACTTGATGAGGGCTTCAACTGCATCATATCAATCAACAAAGATCGATCAATCTCCATCATCTTAAAGATTAGATGGCAACTAACAAAATCCCAACGGTCACATTCTTTCTTTTGTTGCTTCTAATTAGCCAGTTGATCATCCTCCCCATTGGAGCGAGGCGCCTTAAGCATTGCAAGAGATGCTCAACAAAACACTCGCAACACCTCCACTCGTCTGGTGGCGGAGCCGAAACCACCGCCTGGACCGCTAACAGCGAATTAGACGAGTATCAGCCCACCACGCCGGGGAGGAGCCCTGGTGTTGGCCACTCAATCCTTCCGAATTCCTTCTCGAATGAGTTGGATGAATTCCGGAGGACGGCGCCCGGGAGGAGCCCCGGCGTCGGCCACTCCGATCAAAATTCCACCATCATTAATAATGGGACGGTAATAAATCAGCCGACTGCCGGTATTAGCGGCGAGTCGGCGCTCTGGCGGAGCCATGGCGTCGGACACGCCGTCTTGAATTCGGCAACGGGCGAAGTCGATGTGTATCCGCCGGGTGGGCCTGATGTTGGTCAGCCTGTTCAAACCAAATTGGATCAATATCGCCCCACGGCTCCCGGCAGAAGCCCCGGCGTCGGCCATTAATTAGTTGCTCCTAATTAGCATTGGCCTTATTCTCACGTACGGTTGATTTGCTGTTTAAAGATGATTTCATTAGGTTTTCTAGCTCTTCTTCTTGCTTTGATTAATCGTGTTTGCATTGATGTAGCTAGGGTTTTAGTTAATTTGCTTTGTTTTCCCCGTATGTATAGTGTGCTGATCGATCAGTTTTAGTTAATTCAATTGTGAATTTTTCCATGGAAGGAGATGTTGTACGTGTTAGTGTTTCTAGTAAACTAGACGGAAGTAATCACAAAAGCATGACAAGCCATTGTATGTGAAAATCCTCAAACTACACCTCCCTTTGCCTCAGGGTAGATTAATTTTTAATAGAATTGGTTATTTTATTAATGTGAAAACCTTCGTATAACGTATACTGTATACACCCAAGTAAGTACAACACATAGTTGATGAATCGTTAACCACCAATATTAAACCTAAAGGACACATATTACACACACTCGGTAACCAACCAAACTCAACAAAGAATACAAGTAATTAACTCAAACCTATACTCGTGGAAGTGTCGTTCTACTTCTACATCGATGAGCTTTGAGGCTAAGCAATGTCAATCCCCTCTTGATGCGTTGTCTTCTCTTCCACCTTTTGCCTTGCACGCTCTTTTGTTTCTTCCATTCGTTCCCTTTAAATCACCTTTCTGAATTGAAAACTTTGACATCCCAATTTTCTAAGCATGCAATTTACATCGGCAAGAGATCTTTAATTAATATAATCTTCCAGACATGCACATCAAATCAAATCCTAGGCAATGTATATAGCCCATAATTTGTAGACACATGTACAATATATATAAACTCAAAAACGAAACCCAAATCTTTCTTTCCCTCTGGATACAATATAATCCCATATAATTTATATATCCAAGGGAATTTCTCAATCTGTTGCACCATATCTTCCTTCCAACAACCAACATCTTCTCTAAGCATGGCTACTGAATATTTCATGGGCCCTCGGGGTTGGGGTCGTCCAGACCCTTAATTCCATCTATGCCGAAGGTCTTCATGACCCTCTCTTCACCTGGAAAGCTGCATTGTCTATTTAAACACTTTTGATTGTCAATGAATAATAGGTTAAATTTAATTGAGGAGTACGTACGTAGTTATCTAAGTGTTCTTCGATTCCAACTCAAAAACTCTAGCTCTTAATCTCATACAACCCCCACACACACAAAAACCTATACACAAACTCTTCACATCTGTTTGTTTAAACCATGTTCCGGGTCGGAACCCATCATATTTCACCAGAAATACTGAGTTTCGGGCTAGAACCTTGTCGTTCCAGATCGGAATCCTTGTGTTCCAGATCAGAAACTTCGCTTCTGTCGAGTTGATGCATTTGCTTCCACCATCCAAACTTAATTTAGGTTGACTTGAAGGAGAGCTCTTCAACGCATTTGATTCCACCAGTCGGCGAGTAGCCACCTAGCCTCATGAAATGGTGTATACTCACATCAATACATGGACGTACATGTAGCTGTTTAATAGCACACATTTAGGTAGGAATAAAAGGTTGTGTTTAATTAGTTTGGTTTGATGTATATATTGCATAATTTAGTGCACATTTTGAATTTATACTTATTCTGTTGGTGGAGTCGGAATCTAAAAGTTTTTATCGATTATTTCAACTAGAGTTGATATTGAGATTATTCTATTGCTAAGGTTTTGTAGATTTCTTGTAGTAGAGAATTAATTGTGGGTTAAATACTGACTCGTAGCTTGATGTTGTCTGAAAAGGTAAATATAAAGATGTAGCTTGGTGTTGCATTCATTCTGGCTAATCCTTAATCTCAATGCTATTATTAGTTTAGATTTTGACCATCTTAGGATTGCCTAATTAGTGAGGGTGGCTAGAACTTGAAAGACTAGTAATTACACAAGATTACCACATAAAAAATAATAGGAAGAAAAGAGAACTTGAAGAATAATTGATGATCAACTTGATGACCAAACTAAAATGGATGTTTGTAGATGGAACTAATTCTCTGAATTTTTATCTCAACTAACTATTGTATATTTTAGTTTGTTTTTCTAATCTCATCACCCAAACACATCAATATCTATCTAATATAATACTAAAACATATGTGAAAGATACATGTGGCAGCCTCACCTTAAACCAAGGCTTACATGGCCGTTTTTCATTAAGTGTGGCACCACCTATATTAGTAACAGAATTTAATCAATTATTAATTAAAATAAATTTAATGATAATTTAACAAATTTACTAGAATATTAATTTCTCCCAAATTTTTTTTACCCCTTTGAATTAAAGATATTTAATTTTTTTAATTAAATTAACCAATTAATTACTTTCTATTGTAAATTTTATTTATTTTTTCTCATTTATTTTGTGTTAAAACTTAATATCTTTGTTATTTAGAAGATCATTGCTCAAGTTGAATTGGAGGAAGCCTGACATGTTCGAGACGAATGCACGCTTCGAAAACAAAGTGCTCAAGAAACGAGGATGCAACATTGTATATTGTCAACTTTAATTTAGCCGGTGTGACAAAGTTGTATATAAATCCGATTTTTTTCCGACACTAATGCATATCAAAGAAGGTAATGCGTGCCTTATTTTACTTATTTGTTGTATCTATTATTACTTAATATACTATCTTAATATGAACTCTATTTATTTTACATGTTTCTTAAACCCGACAATACCTCCACAACCAAAACGACGCTATGAATTCTCCAACATTGTGGATTAATGAAGTTATCGTGATCTATATAGCACACTTTTAATTATTAATCGAAGATGTGAATCGAGTGAGCAAGACCAGTTTAGTATATTTATCATTTTGATGTTTGGATTTAATATTATTTTTCTACATCGTTTTCATATTATCATAATATTATTATTATATATATAATGTAGATAAATTATGATAATATCTTTTAGAACAACATAATATATTTTACAAATCCCATGCGTCACGCACGGGTATTGTGCTAGTTATTATAATACTAAAGGAGAAGTCGCCTAAGCCATGTGGCGGTTTTTCCTTTAATGTAGGATTTTTTTTAGTTATGTAATAATTAATTACGTTATTTTGTATAATCGGATTTTCTTTTAATTCCTTATAATACGAATCGGTTGAGATATTCTCGATAATGTAGGATTTTTTATTTACGTAACAATTAATTAAGTTATTTTGTGTAATCGGATTTTCTTTTAATTCCTTATAGCACAAGTCGGTTGAGATATTCTCGATAATGTAGGATTTTTTAGTTATGTAATAATAAATTAAGTTATTTTGTGTAATCAGATTTTCTTTTAATTCCTTATAATACGAATCGATTAAGATATTCTCGATATTATGGCAATTGCTTAGTTTAGATATCAATAGTATAATATTAAAGGAGAAGTTTCTTAAGCCATGTGACGACTTCTCCTTTCAAGTCGCTTTTTTTTTGTTTATTTAGGATTTGTTAATTACTTTAATTCATTAGGATTTGTTTGTTATGATTTTTATTTTTTTTATATAGGATTTGTTAATTAGATATATTGATTTGTTAATTAGTAATTAGTAGTTAATATTAATCATAAAATTAATTCCCTATGATTTGTTTGTTAGGATTTTTTATATATGATTTTTTAATTAGATATATTGATTTGTTAATTAGTAATTAGTTATTAATTGATAAGAACTAAACTCAAATCCACAAATACATGCCATATCTGTTAGGATTTGTTTAGATTTGCTAAATATCTACCGTATATATCTTCTCTATATATTGAGTTAGTGATCCGATGTCATATGAAAAGTTTTTTTTTCAACGGAGCTAGATTATATTTTTTATACATTTTTTAATACTAAATGTGTTATCTTAAAAAAATACACCGCACAAAAGTACGGGTACTGAACTAGTTTTCTTTAATTGATAAATAAGCTTTACATTGGATTCTCTATGGGATCGACCTTGACCTACTTGCTATACTAGTCAGTAGTTATGAATTTATTTTTGATAGGAACAACGACAATTTTCTCCGACCAAAGAAATTTATATTAAATTTCCTAAAACACACAAATATAAGTATAGGGAAAGGATGGAACACAAGAACTCGGCCGGAATAGTTATCTTTAACGAAAACAAATAACTAGGCCAATGGAAGCAATATAATAATATGAATTCTAACAAGACCCGTTCATATTGGTTACGACATGATAGGTCACCATACCCCCTTAAAAGCAGAAGCTATTGCTTTAAGACAAGGCATTACCCATGCTTTGCGGCTGGGTATAGACAAATTACAGATTGAAGGAGATTCTCAGATAATAATAAATTACCTAAAATCACAAACCAAATGCCCTTGGGAAATCGAAATGACTATGTCAGACATTAAAACCCTCTTGTTGAGTGTGAGAGATGTCTCTTTCTCTCACATACCCCGTGATGGCAACAGAGTGGCTGATAAGGTTGCACACCTTTGCCGCTCTGCCTGGGGTCTCGACATCGATAACGACATTGGTCTCCAAGACCTCATCCGTAAGGATGCTATCGGGTAGGTCCTCCACCCGAACTATTACCTAATCAAAAAAAAAAAAAAAAAAAAAAAAAATAATATGAATTCTAACTAATAACTAATGCAAATAACAATATGAGAACAAACAATATGCAAACATAGATTATAGAGATCGGATTCCCACAACGTCATCATCACAAGATTTCAATGGACTAATCACCTAAGTAGCCACTAATTCATAGGCAAACATCATGACCATGCTCAACTACGTACAACACAAACATGTCAGATAACCTATGAATAATTGTAGCAGAACCTATTGCACACAGATATCGAATAGCATTCAAACAAAGCTAAGAGATGCAATTCACAACTCAGTGAATCAATTCTCACACAACATTCAATCACAAGCTTTTCATTTAGGGTTAAATACTCATGTTCAAGACATATATATGTGAAATCAGAAGATTGAATAAGCACAAAACCAACCCATGAATATCATGTGCCGACATCGGTCAAACCCCAAACTATTCAAACATAATTAAAACGGAGGAGAAAAAAAAATCAATCAATGTATAAGAAATATAGAACAAAGCAAAGAAATAGAAAAAGAAATAAACAATCTCGCAATGCAATGCCGCAAAATAATGAAGAAAATTGAAAACCTAAACCTAAACGTTTCCCGCCTCCTAAGGACGAGAACTGAGGTATATATGACAAAATCCCCAAAAAACTGATAAGCTGAAATCCACCGGAAAGGGATCAAAGAATTCTCAAAATAAAAGTTATGAATAATTTATAATAATGTCTCAGGCGTTATTAAATACAGTAGATGGAAACTAATTAACTAAAACCCTAATTGCTAATTAATAAACGATATCAGCTTGAAAGTTTTGGCGAGTCGTGAACCTTTTTGTATTGAAGAGGCAATTGGCATGGGTGATTTGGCGGCTCGTGAAACTTTTGGTACGAATTCACAGTCGATGATAGCTTTGTTTATTGAACCCAGAAATATATAAAGGAGTCCGTTGCTTTGTATTATATATGTTCATGTGCTAATTAACCTTTTGTTGTTGAAGATGCTTTCCTTTCCGTACCAATTATTTGTTTACTCGTCTCTCTTTTCCACTTCCTAAGTAATGTGTCCTCCCCATTTTTAATTCCCTCTCTGTGGTATATATATATATATATAAGAACTTGCATTGGTAGGGAGGAAGTGCTGGATTAGCTGTCCTTTGTTGAGATTTTCGTCCTTTGTCTAGATTTCATAAATTAATTCTTCTCTTTAAAGCTCATGATCGATTATATAGCTAGTGGTTGTGGTGCTTAATTACTGCTACCTAGCTGCTTACTAGCTAAGGAAAGGGATTACAGGGAGTACGTGTTTTCATCCTGGCATCACTTGTTTTCAATATTATGCTCAAATATATATATATATTATCTATCTATATATAGTTAGCGTGTGAATTGATACATATATCTGAGATTTTCGAATAATACTGTACTACATACATGGTAAAATTAATTCATTGCAGAATGTCGTCAAACACTTGATTTATATTTATATATATATAGTACATTAAACTAAATAATAATAATAATAATAATAACATAATGAGCAAACACAAGAAAATAAATCATTGCAAATAATTAATGTTCGAACCCTTACATTAAACTAAATAATAAGAGATAGATGAGGAGTGAGCGACTGCCAGTCAAACCCACTCTTGTAGGATATCACATGGATAGATGAGAATTTATACTTTACACAAGTTTATAATCAGAAGTGAGTTTGTTCAGTGGTTTTGGCAACCATATTCCCATTTGGAAAATGATGACCAACTCCTGGACTACGACCTGGATTTGTATCATTGGGATGGACGTCATCCGGACTTTCACTGACTTGGTTTGGTGCAGTAGTTGACTGGAAGCCATTAATCCACAATGTACCATCACCTTTGCTATGTTTGTTAGTCTCAGCTTTTCCCTCCTCCTCTAGATCTAGTGCATGATCAAGATCAAGACTAGGGCCTTTCTTGTATGTTGTTGCTAATTTTTTTGAGCCATCAATTTGTTCCATATTTGACAAACTGTTTTTGTGTATCATAAATTTAACAACATGATTACCTGCTTTGTGCTGCACAGTACTACTGATATGCCTTCCTTCTGTCAACATGATTAGGCTGCAGGTGGTAACAACAACTAGTATAACTATTTTAAAGGTGGAAGGAATGGGTTGTGTTTTCACCATTGCCAAGTCTGGACTTGGAAAAATTGGTGTACCTGGTGTTTCTTAGTTCACTAAAATGAGATAATTAGACGGCCGGGTAGATTAAGGAAAGGGGAGGGAGAGGCGATTCAGGAACGTTACGTACTGGAACAACTTATAGAAGATGAGTGTTGATGGTTGCTGATACCAAGCTTGCAATGATGGTCATATATATATCACCAGAAGTTGAAAACCATATAACATCTCGACCACTAATTGCAACCATAATTAAAGAAAAGTATAAACCAATATGGAAGGTCAGTGTTCAAGAATGAGGAAGACCCACCTTTCACCAAGGAATTAGGAATTGTATATATGCTCCAGTACGTACGTACGTTCCTTATTGAGTTATTATTGTATCTATTTTGTTTTTGTAATTTCTCTTCTTCTTTTTTTCTACCCTTGCTTAATGCATCATGATGTATTATTGGTCAACATTAATTGAGTTGACTACACTAGCTATAGGTTTTACAAACAGGTATGTTTATGGTCACTCAAATAACTTTAAAATGCATGCTTTCACTACGCGACATTTACGTTCGGGAGACGAACATATTCCGTCGCCCCAAACGAATTCTGGTCCCCTGCACATTCGGGCGACGATTTGTTCGTCGCTTGAGAGTCGTCGCTTCGACGTCGTCCAGCCAATACTGAAGCAATGAAATGCATAATCTCGTCGCGCCAAACCTCTTCAGGCGACGGATTTTGGTCTTGGTCGCTAGATGATATTGTTAGAAGCAATAGGGCATATGTATTAGGGCGACGACAATGCTCGTCGCTTGAGATCTGACACGATGGTACAATTTACTTATTTTCGTCACCTGAAGGTATTTGTATTTGTGTGATCGAAGCTCAAGCGACAGTATCTAGTGATGTTAGTCGGCCCGCATATTTTTTTCCATTTTTTTTTACTTGTAGGGACTAGGTTTTTTATTTTGTTCGTCTCCTGAATTGGTTTTTATTTAAAAATATTATTTATTTAAAAATATTATATATGCAATTGTCAGCTCCCTGCTTTTGCCACTTTTAAAAAACAATTCCCTAATCAAAGCATTCAGAACCTATTTCATTTCACACATTTCAATTCAGAACCTGTTTCATTTTACACATTTCAATTCAGAACCGGTTTCATTTCACACAACAGCCAATTCATTCATCACACACATAAACCAATTCATTAAAAATACATGTTTTGATCATTACATAACCAACTATAGTAGTTCGTAATGGTTGCCAACTTCACGCAGTTGACAAGCAACCCAAAAAACAACATGCATGTAACCTATTTAGTCTCAAAAACAACCTGCAAATCAGTTTAGATATACATACCATTTCGCAATCTAACTTGCGAGAAACCTACACAAACTTTACCAAAAACCTGCACAATCCATACCAATTCACAAGCAATCTAACTTGCGAGAAACCTACACAAACTTTACCAAAAACCTGCACAATCCATACCAATTCACAAGCAATCTAACTTGCGAGAAACCTACATGAACTTGACAAAAAACCTGCACAATTTAGAATGTTCTAGGGATGAGATTTAAGCATCTTCTACATGAGACAAAGGCTGCGAAACAGACTTGGAGGCCATAAAAAATGCCATAGCCTTCTCGAACTTGTCAATGGCTTCCTGAGATTTTTGGGTTGCTACTTGTGCATCTTGTTTGGCCTGTTGCGCCTCCTGTTTGGCTTGTTGCGCCTCCTCTTTGGCCCGTTGTGCCTCCTCTTTGGCCTGTTCAGCCTCCTCCAAGTCCTGCATAGAAAGCAAAGTATAAACCATTTAAATGAAATTTGTGGTGAACCATATCAAAATATAACAAAAAAAAACAGAAAGATTAAAATTATTGATAAAGCAACTAAAATAGAAAGAAGAAAGAAGAAAAAAACAGAAAAAAGAAATAAAGTATGAATTCTAAACATAAAAAACCAGGTGAACTTACTTGAACAGTATGAATTTATAAACAAAAAAAACAGAAAGAAAGAAAGTATGAATTCTAGTGATAAAGCAGAAAGAAAAAAGAAAGTATGAATTCTAAAGAAAGAAAGTATGAATTCTAAAGATACAAACAGAACGTAAGAATTTATATAACATAAAAAAAAACAAAAAGAACAAAAATTAATGATAAAGCAACTGAAATAGAAAAAAGAAAGAAGAAGAAAACAGAAAAAATAAAAAAAGTATGAATTCTAAACATACAAACCAGGTGAACTTATTTGAATATATTTATAACTTCAAGATATAAAATATCATTGTAAATCATCTAAATTGATTTCATTACACTAACTTAATCATATCGCTCAACTAACTCTACATGCCCATGAGTTGACTAGTGACCACAATATTATGAGTTGGGTTTTAATGTGTTACCTCTCACTTCGGTTCCCCGGCGTTCTCCAAAGCTGTTGATAATGAGTTGGGTTTGTTGCTCAATGGTTAGTGGAGCTACTTTGCCGGTCTCCGGGTCTAAGACTTCCTGACTTTGGATAGCTTCATCACGGGATCTCTTCAAGCTCGCCTATGAAGGTAAAGACAACAAATGGAAAATAAGTCATAAGCAAGGTTAATAAAAACGGTTAAGAATGGGAATGAAGGAAGGTTAAGATCTCACCACTTTGTCCTTCGCATTCAAACATGGATCATACAGATAAATTGTTGCTTCGACAAAGGGCGCTGATTTACCATCTATCGCATATTCCTCTGCCCTATGACTCATGGGTTTGGACCCTGAATGGTCCTTTATCGGGTTGGGATTCTTGGTCCTATTCTGTTGGTTTCGAGCGCTCAGCAATACACCCCTTTGGGAAGCGTGGGTTACGCACATGGCCTTTATAAGAGCCAAGTTGCCTAGGAAAAGAATGTAAGTGCATGAAAACTAGTAAAGAGAATAGATGTCTACACTAGTTTTTATTCTTTTTCCTATGCGCTCCAAATGTATATGAAAGTATAGTACTATATATGAAAGTATGAACATACCTTTCTATTGGATATATCCACGTGTAATGCACAGGCCCGGTTTCCAGCAGTTGTTGTGGCAGATGAACTATAAGGTGCACCATAATTATGTAGAAATGTGGAGGATATACCATCTCTAAATTGCATAGAATCTGAACTATCTCATCCTCCATTGCCCGAACATCCTCCTTCCTTAAGTCTTTAGCGCATGAGAAGACGTTGAAACATAACATGACAATCATGAGTCTTCAATCCCCGAAACTTCTTCTCACGAACATTGACTTTATTCTGCAGTGACCCAGCGTAACGGTGAGGGTACTTCACCTCACTGAACCACTCGAATACCTCTAGTAGATCCTCACGCTTCACTAAAAAAGGTACATCAGGAATTCGTCCATTGCTTCTCTGTGCCTGATTTTTCCGCACCCCTCTTTTCTGTAGAGCGGCTCGAGCTTTGGGGCCATCTTTGGACTTCCCGTCAATAATGAGAGTGGTTCCAATGATGTTATCAAATACGTTTTTCTCAATGTGCATAACATCAAAGGTATATCTAACTTTAGTATATGGCCAATATGGCAATCTCCAGAACTGACACTTGTTGGTCCAACACACTATTTGTCGAATTATAAGGGATCTTGAACTTCTCATGCAAGCTAAGGACAGGGAAATTGATCATGTCGATTGAGTGCGAAGATAATTTAGTCAAATTATAAATGTACAAAAAGGAAAAGTTTGTGTATAAAGTTCATACCTGTTGATTTGTTCAAGCATATCCTCCCCGGACAAACGACGAGGTCTCTGTTTGTATTCACACATTCCATTGAATGCCTGACTAGCGAACCGCTAAGGGTGGTCTTCTGCAAGCCATTTACGATGCCCTTCGTATACCATTCTTCCCTGTTCATGCGTTGCAGAAATGTCATCCAAACAAACAGGACATGCTTTATACCCCTTCGTGGCTGCACCTGCCAACATCCCCAATCCAGGGAAGTCATTAATGGTCCACATTACGGCAGCCTTCATCATGAATGTGGATATTGAATGGCGATCGAAAGTACAAACTCCTGTCTCCCATAACTCTATGAGCTTATCTATCAACGGCTCCATGAACACACTAAGACATTTCCCAGGAGACTTAGGACCAGGGATCAACAAGGCCAACATGTTGAATTATTTCCTCATGCGAAAATGTTATGTCAAACTCTTTCCATGCTTGACCATCTGCAGGGTGCTTCATCCACTCATCATCTATCACCCTCTCGCCATGCCAACGCATCTGCTTCGCAATGTGTGGCTCCATGTACAATCGCTTCAGTTTAGGTGTCAAGGGGAAGTATCGAAGGACCTTTCTCGGAACCTTGCCAGTTTCACGAGCTTCCCATCTCGAAGTGTTGCATATGGGACACACTTCATAATTTTTGTACTGTTTATAAAAAAGCACACAGTGATATTCACAAGCATGAATGTTCTCATAACCCAAGCCAAGGTCCCTAATAAGTTTTTTCATCTTCAGTACATCGACTGGGTATTTATGTCCAGGTGGAAGTATTTCCCCAATATAGCGACACATGTCATTCATGCTTTTATCTGACCACTTGTTGTCTGACTGAATCTGCATTGCCTTTATAGAAGCACCTAAAACAGTTTCTCCACTACCAGGAAACAACGGAGTTTGAGCTTCCGATAAAAGCCTTTCATATTTCTGGTAATCATCATCAACGACATCACTGAATGTAGGCTCGTCGCCAACATTATTGTCTTCATCATTGCACACCTCATACACAGCATGATAAGGGAAAGTATCATGTAGGATTTCCATAACGGGACCAAAACTAGAAGAAGATACCCCTTCATCCACGAAATGTTGTCTTCATTGGGAGATTCTCAAATCAGGTGGTGCTTTGTCATGTTTATCCCAAACTGTGTAACTAGGCCACACTCCCCTATTGGACAAATGTCCATACATCTCAGCAATGTTTACCAAATCCTTGTTTCAACATGTTTACCAAATCCCTGTTTCAACATGTTTACCAAATCCCTGTACTCAGTAATTTTTTCCAATTTGTACGGCACTTCTTTCCCTGTTTTCTTTTCTTATTTTTTTTTATATTTGTTTTCCTAAATTTTTTATATTAAATTTAATTGAATAATTGTCCCCTTAAATATGGATAATATCTTTTTATATTATCCGTATGTAAGATGACGATTGTAATAGTAATATTATTCGGTTAAAATTATATTATTCGGTTAGATTAAAAAGATTATCCAGTTAAATGTGAAAAATTATTCGGTTAAATTTTAGAGATTATTCAGTTAAATTATAAATATTATTTGTATATAAGATGATGATTGTACTAGTAATATTATTCGGTTAAATATGATATATTATTCGGTTAAATTTGAGAGATTACTCGGTTAAATTTTAAATATTATTCTTATGCAATATCATGATTGGTTACACATTTTTAGTTTTGGGGAGGTTAAGAGATTATTTGGTTAAATTATATAGATTATTCGTGTATAACAGGACGATTGTTTAAATGCTTAGATTATTCGGTTATCAAGATAATTTAGTTAAAATTAAATTATTCGGTTAAATTAGAAAGATTATTCGAATTTAAAGGGTTATTATTTGATTAAATTTTATATATCTAATATAATACTAAAACAACTGCTTCTCAAGCCACGTGGCAAATTTTCCTTAACTATAGGCTTACGTGGCGATATTATATTAAACCTGACCCCACCTTCAATTTAAACGAAAATTAACTATAGGGTTGACCTGGAGAATCACTATTTTCTGAATTGATATCCATCGTTTAGAAGCTATGTGAATGCTTTGATTTGCTCTTTTGTTAGTTTTGTAGATCACGATCCCCATTTTCCATGAGCATTGGAAGCACGCTTTCTTGATGACAGATTGACAGTGTTGGGCTCAACTCCTTATGGAACATTTCAACTGATGGAGAAGGTGTTTTGTTTGTTTGTGTAGATGAATTGGAAATTTATGATGTATAAATCCTTCTAATGTCACTTTCATTGTATAGATGGATTGGAAATTAGAGGTGACACTCTTGGAAATTCATGATGTATATTTTTCGGTGATATTGTGTTTGATTACACTATTTTTTGTAGAGATTGTGTTTGATTACACTATATTTTTCATGAAATTATATGTTCTTTTTTATTCATTTTGGTCATATTGTATTTGATTACACTATTTTTTTTTTAATTTTTTATGAAATTACATGTGTCATCAAGATTGTCACCTCTAATAAGGGTGGTGACAGTGATAGAGGTGGTGGTGACAGTGATAGAGGTGGTGGTAACAGCGATAGAAGTGGTGATAGCGATAGGGCGGTGACAGCGATAGAGGCGGTGACAACAATAAGGGTGATGACAGCGATAGGGGTGTTGGTGACAACGATAGGGGCGATGGTGAAAGCTATAGAAGTGGTGGTGACAGCGATATGAGTGATGGTGACAGTGATAGGAGTGGTGACAACGATAAGACGATGACAACGATAGAGGTGGTGACAACAATATGGGTGTTGGTGACAGTGATAGGACGGTGATAACAACGATAGGGGTGGTGGTGACAGCGATAGGGGTGTTGGTGACAGTGATAGAGGTGGTGACGACAATGATTGGAGTGGTGGTGACAACGATAGGAGTGGTGACAACGATAGGGCAGTGACAGCGATAAAGTTGATGACAACAATAAGGGTTGTGACAGCAATATGGGTGTTGGTGACAGTGATAGGGGTGGTGGTGACATCGATAGGGGGTGGTGACAGCGATAGGAGTGATGGTGACAACGATATGAGTGGTGTTGACAGCGATAGGAGTGGTGGTGACAGCGATAGGAGTGGTGACAATGATAGGGCCGTGACAACGATAGAGGTGGTGACAGCGATAGGAGTGGTGGTGACAGCGATACGAGTGGTGACAGCGATAGGGCGGTGACAGGGATAGAGGTGGTGACAACAATAAGGGTGGTGACAACAATATGAGTGGTGGTGACAGTGATAGAGGTGGTAGTGACAGTGAGAGAGGTGGTGGTGACAGCGATAGGAGTGGTGGTGACAACGATAAGAGTGGTGACAGCGATAGGGAGGTGACAGCGATAGCGATGGTGACCGCAATAAGGGTGGTGACAGCGATATGAGTGGTGGTGACAGCGATATGGGTTCTGGTGACAGCGATAGGGCGGTGACACTAATCTCGTAAAAAAAAAAATTTTGTCACCCAAAAATTTGTTTATCATCATACATGTGTCACCAAAGTTGTGTCACCAAAGCCATTGACCGGTGTGACCACTTATAAAGGTGGTGACACTAATTTCGTAAAAAAAAAACGTGGCACCAAATTTTTTTGTGTGTCACCAATTCATTGACTTTGACCGGTCAATGGTCAAAATAAAAATGGGAAGGAAGGAAGAGAATGGGAAGGAGAGTCAAAAATGTAATATTAGGACATTTTGCAAAAGGGAAAATAAAAGTGGACATTTTGCAAAAGGCCTTGTAGAAAATGGACAGTTAGCTAAAAAATCCTTTAACAAAATGATTATTCGGTTCAATTATATCGAGATTATTCGGTTGAATTATATAGATTATTCATATATAAGAGGATACTTATTTATATATTTATTAATTTTGAAATGTTAAAATAATAATCAATAAAATTATAAATTATTTGGTGAAATCACATCGATTATTCATATGTGAGAGCACAATTTTTACGCGTTCATTTATTTTTAATACAACCGATAATGGATTTTTATTTGTGAAAAATATTTTGAATATATATTTATTTGATTAACGCAAAACATTTCAACATTTTTTTTTAAATCCAACCTATTGTTTTGAACACGCGCACACAAATGAGAGTCCGGAGAAATTTTAGTGGGCCCATAATTTTATTCTTTAAAGAAAAAAAGAAATTGAGGTTTAATATCAACCCTTAATTCCAACCTATTGGAGGGTCCAGATTTGTTCGTATGTTCCCGCCCTAAGGGGTGTTCTCATCCGATACAGACATATATATATATATATATATATATATATATATATATATATATATATATATATATATATACACGGTTTGCTTCAAATGTAAAAAGTTCTTAACGTGTAAAATATGCTTATCGTGTAAAATTCCCTTAATTAACACAATTAGGTGGTTCAACCCATTTTTTTTTTAAACAGGCACGCGTGTCCGGGTTTACACTAATTGTCAAAATTAAACCGGCCCAAAAAAACCTCATCTCTTTCTCAGACGTCACTTTGCCATGGCTTCCCTCGCCCTCTGCTTCTCGCGCGTTGCTCCATACCCCTTTTCGATCGGTCTCGCCTCCTCTTACATGGCTGCTCCCAGTTCGTGCTCTTCGATCTCTAGTCAATTTGTACAGTTTTCGCAGTAAAAGATGATGCTCCCAAGTTCTCCAGTGCTGAAGCAGGCGCATCTGTCGTCGGAGATTCTCGCGTCTCCAAACCCTAACTCGCTGAAGCAGCGGTTGCCGCCTGGACCGTCTCCGTTGCTTCTCCTGTCATTGCCGCCGCTCAGGTTCTCTACACTTAACTCCATTTATAATCAATATCTCCTTCATAAATCCTCATTCAAATAGATACCGATACAATGTATACTATGTAGTCTGATATAAGTTCTACTGTATGCCTAATTCAAATGCTTGTTGTAGTCAATCTAAGTTGTTGCTAAGGTTGAATTAGAAATCAGATGAACTCCTAATCAGTGAACAAATCTGTAGTCATTCATGGATTCTGAAAGCCCTATGTTTAAGTTACCTTTGGCATAACCATATAGAACTAGATCATGATAGCTGTATTGACAAAAAAAAAAGATCATGATAGCTGTGATAGGTAGTTTAAAGGTTCAACTAAGCTAGTTGAGGATCAATTGAGTTAGTTCATCTAAGTGGGTTACAAGTTATAGAAATAGAATCATGTGTATCATCTTTGATACTATCATTTTCATTGTTCATATCTTCATCTTCACAATTAATTTGCTTGATTCTTCGCCTTAGTTTCGCTTCCATTTAAGGCGCTTGTGATTGAACACTTTTTTTGCTTTGGATCACATGCTTAGACAATGATAAGAGTGTGATGGAAAGGCTGGAAAAAATCAGTGAGAAAGATGTGACAGAAAAGAAGAATGAGAAGGGTCCGAGCATAAGTGAAGTGGGAGCTGTTCAGGTGAATGAAACGCAGAAAAATACAACTGAAAATCAGGAGCAAAAGCAACAGAAAGAGCCAGGGAGAAAACAGGTTGTTCATTCTTTCAAATGTAAACATATACAAGGTGATATAGGCCAGAGAAGTTCATTTTTGCTAAGTGATTTAGAGGGATAAAGGGGATAGCATAGGAGAAAAAAGGTGTAGGAATTTTATGCCATATTATATATATATTTATACCTCTATTCAGGTTGTTCATCTTGTACAATATGGGATACACTTTTGTGTAATTTTTGCTGCTGCTATTCCTTTTTCTGTCATTTTTTTGTAGTGTTGTTCCTTTTTTGCTTGTTATTCTTCAATTTAAGTGCATCTTTCTCCTCTGATTTTCTTGATTTTTTTACAGATCTTGTATTGTGATTTCTTCTCTTGTTGATGGTGTTTTGGCATTATGAGGGTAGGCTAATAATTATACGTTCCTCTAATTGCACTACATATGCTTTAAATTTCAAAGCAGGGTTTGAATTCTTAATACAAATACGGATTGGTTTTTTGATGGGGCTTGTAATTAAACTGATATGATTACAAAGATTCAGCCTTGTGTGGTAGTAAGATTGCATCAATAGTTATTGGCTTCTATTTAACTCCGGATATCTATTTCATTAAGACTTGGTGATATTTAAGTGCAATATTAGATAACAAATGTGATAACTTAAGAGATAATAGTGCATACTTAAGAGATAGCAAAACGGATGCACTTTTGATGCTGAATTTGATTCATTTCAGGATAATAAATTACAAATAGTCTTTGTTTATCTTTTCCACATTGTCCTGCTTAAGCCTTTTGAAGTTTTGCACTAAAGCCTATTAGCTCAAAATGGGAGAGCAATGTGTCTACGCACAAAGATGCGGGTTCAAACCCCGTATAGGCAATCTATGTGGTATCTCTTATTATGTTTCTCCTCGTGAATAGTATAAGGTGCAAAAATAAAATTATAATGTGCATTTGTGCAGCTGTGAAGTGCATTTGTGCATCTGTGAAGTGTATTTGTGCATCTGTGATGTGCATTTGTGCATCTGTGAAGTGCATTTATGCAGCTGTGAAGTGCATTTGTGCAGCTGTGAAGTGCATTTGTGCAACTGTGAAGTGCATTTGTGCAACTGTGAAGTGCATTTGTGCAACTGTGAAGTGCATTTGTGCAACTTTAAAGTGCAAATATAAGAACATAAAGTGAAAAAAATAAAATTGTAATGTGCACATTTAGAATACAAGTGTGCAAAAGTAGGATACAATTGTGCAAATTTAAACTACAATTGTGCAAAAATAAGATACAATTGTGCAGATTTAGAATACAATTGTGCAAAAGTAAGATCATAATGTGCATGAATAAGACAAAAGATGTGCTTTTGAAATCGATGTTTTAATTTTGTTTTTTTTTTTTACTTTTGAGAATTTGGGTTCACCTCTCGCATAATTTAGGTTGATAGATGTGAGTTTGAAATCGATTTTTTTACGTATAACAATTTCAAATTAAAGTGCATACTTAAGGTTAAAAAGTGCATAATTAAGGTTAAAAAGTGCATAACTAAGATTATAATGTGCTTGATTAACAATTTGGGATTGGTGTGTTCTTGTTTATAATATAACCTATGTGGGATTCGAACCCACATCTTTGTGTATACGCACACCGCTCTACCAATTGAGCTAATAGGTCAAAAAATTTTAAGGGTAAATTGAGGGTTTAAGGCCATTGAGGAAGCACTTTCCTTCCAAGACCAGCAAATCATAGCTAACAGTGAAGTATGAGCCAAGAAACTCATTGCTCTAGTGTCTTAGGATATGTTCACTGTTCACTGTTTAAGGTACAATATTTGGGTTACACCTTGCTACTAGCAATAAAATGTATAGTGACTGAAACTGACTTGAGTTTGAATACAGAATCAAACAGATACAATCATAATATTAACCACTAAACTAAGACTTAATGCATCTGAACGTCGAATCTCAAAAGATAACATGATTGATTATCAATCAGAAAATATCTCTTACAAATTTTACAACAAAGGATTCATTTGTTGATACATACACTTGGTACATCGCCTGCATGATCTTGAGTACAAACTAGTCTAAAAGAGATTGAAAAACTGTCATTACGTTGTTGCTGTCATTGTTGTTGTGTGTTGTGCTGTGAATTTGTAGAGACCTGAAAATAAGTGCTACGAGACATGTTACAGAGAGCACTCAGTTCTATCTCTGTCAGACGGGCAACCTGGGCTTGAACTAGGGTCTTGCCCTCGATCATACTGACAACCGAGGACATCACTGGTCGGAGACTTGGGGATGGGTTGGTGCACAACAAGGCCAGGGTAAGTAGCCTCAACGCCTCTTTTTTCGAGTAGTCTGTACCGAGAGCTGGATCCATGATCTCTAGCAGTTTTCCCTGGTCTTGTAAAACATAGGCCTTCAAGTTGCCATAAAAAAGATTAGAATTAGATCAAATTAGCAGCTTCAACTCAACTGTTGAATTTCATAAAGAACACAAATTGCAGGTTGTTAAAGCAACTAGCTCTGTCCGATAAAGGGGATCAGCAAATTAAGTAGGATCTGTAGAAATATTTGAATATATTTGCTTGAAGATTTGTAGAGAAGTATAGATATACAAAGCAGTCATAAACTACAGACAGCTCTCCTTCAAGGAAAAGGGCCATACTCAAGCTTATAGTCTTAACTACAATATTCATGACAAAAATCGGCACCAAAACATCAAATTCTTGAGCTTTGAGTGAACTCTTATGATATATGCTGGATAAACTAAATTCTTCTTTTTTTGTGAACAAAGTTCATAAATAAAATAATTAGGTTCACAAATAATAATAGATCTAAACTTTGGACATTCAAACTTTTAACATTGAAACAATAGGTAGATCCAGGTGGAGTCGAACCACCATCCTCCTGAACAACTACAATCGTTCAGGCGCTCATCCCTAATTGAGCTTATGGATCTTAAGACAAGTAACAAGCTAACCCAAAATATGACAAGCTAATAACATTTGAGTTCTAAAATTGCAATTATCGGTTTTATATGTGCACTTTTTCAAACTAAAATTGCACATAACACAAGTAACCTCAAATCTGGACAATTAGGTGCTCAAATCCTCAATGAGGTACTCAAATCTGGGCAAACTAAAATTGCACCTTTCCAATTCTAAAATATGGACAATTAGGTGCTCAAATCACCATCAGCAATCTGATACTATATTGGCAACAACTGGTGATCAAAAAAAGAACATGAAAGAAAGATATCACCATTAGCAAAATGTGGCTTCTCTGCAAGTATCATGTTGTCGGCTACCGCTTAGGTCAAATCAAAGAGGTTTTCCATTCTTCCCAGGCAACCTGGAATAGGCTTCTCTCTACCAGTAAGCTGAACACCCTTCATTTGCAAGCCTGAATTAGCTAAATACCCCAAATCCATCACATTCCCGTGTTTATATTATCAATTCATACCTAAATTTCCCTTGAACAAATAAATGAAAGTCTTCAATATCCAGGTTGTTAAGCTATGCAAAACTTGCAAAGACAAACCAATAAAAGGCAATGCGAAAATGCCAGAGAAAGAACCATCGAAGGTGCAAAGCGACAACATTTCTCTTTTGAAGACATGAGAAGATTAACAATTTCAAATTGCAAAGGTACTCAAATCAATAGTACTGCTTACAACATTTCTCTTTAATTCCGTCCTTGTTAGTATCTAGGAAACCATTGTTCAAGTGCTTGAATCTACTCTAGGCAATCCAGTTCCAACAAAAAGTCTAAAACCCTAAGCTGCTCAAAATTGACTCAATAAGCATCTTGTTGGAGATCAAAAGACCAAAATCAGCAGGTATTAGAACAATCAAATGCAGATTAAAGCTTAAGGGGCACAAAAGAAGTGAATTTTAAAGGATCTAGACAAGGATCAAATTGAGAATTAAGACAATTTCCAATTACAAGTAGACACGAAAAAACCCTAGAAATCTAAAGAAAGCGATTAAAAATTTGAAAGGAAGAATACATAGGGCAACAAAAATGGAGCCAAACCTCACAAAGATGGAGATGCTGACGGCGTGCACAGATGAGCATGGAAGCCGGCGAGATCTGAGAGGGGAGGAACGCCGACGGAGATCTGAGACAGAGGGCGGCGTGAGATCTGCGAGGATAGGGACGCCGGCGGTTGCGAGGAGGCGAGATCTGAGGAGAAGCAGCCAGTGATGGAGGAGAAGCAGCCCGCCGGAATTGACAACGGAGACGGAATGAGGATGACTGAGACGGAGAGAACAGAGAGAGAGGGCGGAGACGGAATGAGGATGACTGAGACGGAGAGAACATAGAGAGAGGGCGGTGGAGGAGAAGCAGCCTCCCAAATCTGAGTCACACGTACAACAGCAAATTTTAGGCTTATTTTTTAGGTTAAATGAAGCGCGTGTCTTAATTCAATAAAAATAATCAAATTTTACACGTTAAGCAAATTTTACACGTTAAGGATGTTTTACATTTTAAAGCTTCCCTATATATATATATATAGGGTTTACTTCAAATGTAAAAACTCCTTATTGTGTAAAATGAGCTTAACGTGTAAAATTCCCTTAATTAACATAACTGGACTCGGATTAGTAAAACCGGGTACGGGCCTCATTTAATCCAAAAAAAAGGCCCAATCGTGTGGATCCTGTTCGGTGTTCTCTCGCTTCTGTTCAACCACGGCTCTTGTTCAATAATGTTCTCTTGCTTCTTTCCTCCACCGCCGATGGCACAGCTACACGCTCTCAGATTTCACCTCCTCGCAACCGCCGGCGTCCCTCCCCTCTCAGATCTCGCCTGCTTCTGTGCTCATCTGTGCACGCCGAGTTCTTGCATAGGTCTCTCACTTTCGCTCAGTCGCTGCCTCTTAGATCTGCCCTTCGATTCCTGTTCAAAAACCTTGCTCCTTCGATTTCTCCGGCTCTTGGTACCTGCGAAGTGGATGGAAGAAGGATTCGCAGTTGGACTAGTGTTTCTTCCCGCTTCCGATTTCGCAACAATGGTGAGTGCTTAATTTCCGCCTCTTCTTTCTTAGATTTTTCATGTTTCTGTGTGGATTTTGTGAAAATTTATTGATTCCATGTTCTTCTTTTCCTTGTTAATTTGTTTGATTGTTGTTGAATTTCGCTGTTTCGCAAGTTACTAGCTAAAATTCGTTGATCTTGAAAGGGTGAAATTGTTCTGTAAGTGCGTAATTTTATAAGATTAACTCTTTGTTGATGGAGCTGACCAATTTTTTTTTTCGGAATTTTGATTAACCTATTGTTCGAATCCTAAGAAGCCATATAAACTGAAGTTGTGTAAGACAACTGCTGAAACGGAGGTATGCATTCGTTCTCAATCTTACAATCTCTAGAAACTAATTAAGGCATATCCATACTGATATTCGGATATATCGTTGATGCTTCCCTTTTTGGAGCATGTATGGTGTTTTTTTAACATAATCAGTTGCTTTGTACTATATATGCTTTTATTTATATGACAAAGTAGAATAGCAGGTAAAAATTCAAGTTTAGGAGGTGGATTGCCATTGGCCTAGCTGTTAAGCCCTGCAAATTATGTTTTTAAACTTGTGAAAATAATGTTGCTGCTACATATAACACCTTAAAGCCTTGAAATATGAACTCATGGGCCAAAGACAACTTAGGATTCCCACTGGATATATACCTTCATTGATCTTAAATTGCTTAGTCATCTTTTTAGTTGACATGTATTTTGATGGGGATCCTAACACTACTATTAGTTTCTAAAGAACATTCCACAGGTTCAATGATCGATATAATGATGCGTATTCTAAATGATAACAATAGCATCTTTTTATTTATTATAGCCTTCAAGTCAATATGTTAATTTGTTGATGCAGTGATAGTTCAATGATGTGATCATGAAGTTAGCTTCAAGGGTTGTGTTGCATCGTTTATGGATGTTATTACAAGGTTGGTAGGTAGATGCACCTCAATAGGATCTCTCGATTCTCCAAATTGTGTTATATAAACGGACTTGTTATACTTAGGTTTTACTCTCTTGAATAGCAATCCAATCAATCAAAAATGCCAAAGATTATAATCAGCATTAAGAGCTTTATTTATTGAGCATCCTTTGCACTCTAGATGTTCGAAAGATGCTATTTGGAACCTAACTGAGGGTCAATATTGATTGTTGTCTGATATGTGCAGTAAAATCTTTGATAATGGCTCATCAAGCATCACTTCTGATGTGGATATTGTAATAGGTGCACTACAGGCTAATCTTACATCCTTCATGAAGGAGTGGTGTTCATTTTTTTTAGGATTGCACTTGATCATAGTCAAGGACCCTGACCTCAAGGAGGAGCTTAGAATGCCATAAGGATTTGATGAAACCAGCCCTAGCTTTTGCCTTGAAATCCTCGGCATTTGTTGTTGTTTCTATGGCTTTGAAAGTTTATGTTGTTGCATTTCAAGTACTTCATTGGGAAGCATTCATCTATAAAGAGAGATCTTAAACCTAGTGATTTCGATCCTAAGAAGAGGTTCTGGATATGAAAGTTTTTGCTAAGTGCCGATCAGTTCCAAACCTACAGATCAGTGCCTTTATAGGCTTCAAAGATGCGTTGATGCTCAGAAATCCCCATTATTTGTATGTTATGGAACTTAATGGAGCATTTTTCCTACTTCAGCCTTTTGATGTTTTTGCACTAAAGTCAATAAGCTCAAAATGGAAGAGCAATGTGCCTACGCACAAAGATGCGGGTTCAAATCCCATATAGGCTATCTATGTTTATCGTTTACAAGTACTATGTTTCTCTTCATGAATAAGAGTGTAAAGTGCAAAAATAAAATTGTAATGTGCAACTATAAGAACATAAAGTGCAAAAATAAAATTGAAATGTGCACATTTAGAAAAGTGTGCAAAAGTAAGATACACTTGTGCAAATGTGAAGTGCATTTGTGCAAATGTGAAGTGCATTTGTGAAAATGTGAAATGCATTTGTGCAAGTGTGAAATGCAGTTGTGCAACTGTGAAGTGCAGTTGTGCGACTGTGAACTGCATTTGTGCAACTGTGAAGTGCTTTTGTGCAACTGTAAAGTGCAAATATAAGAACATAAAGTGTAAAAATAAAATTGTAATGTGCACATTTAGAATACAAGTGTGCAAAAGTAGGATACAATTGTACAAATTTAAACTACAATTGTGCAAAGGTAAGATACACTTGTGCAACTGTGAAGTGCATTTGTGCAACTGTGAAGTGCATTTGTGCAAATGTGAAATGCATTTGTGCAAGTGTGAAATGCAGTTGTGCAACTGTGAAGGGCATTTATGCAACTGTGAAGTGCATTTGTGCAACTTTAAAGTGCAAATATAAGAACATAAACTGCAAAAATAAAATTGAGCATGATTAACAATTGGGGATTAGAATGTGCATATTAACAATTGGGGATTGTTGTGTCCTTGTCTATTATGTAACCTATGTGGGATTCGAACTCACATCTTTGTGCATACGCACATCGCTCTACCAATTGAGCTAATAGGCTATTCATATATAATGCCAAATACAACATAAATACAAGAGAGAATTCATAGGATGGAGATATATTGCAGATGGAGCAACAGATTGTAGCTGCTGGCGGGTCAACAGATTGTGCTACCGAGTGCTACAGAGGGAGCCCTCGGTAGCACTGATTTTGTTTCCTAGTACAGCCACTGCACTTTCTGGATCATCCGCGACATCACATAAGACATTGATATGAACTGGATTGGTTTTTCCATATAAAAATCTCCAATTGGTATATTCAAGAAAGGAAAAAGCATATTAAAAAGCTTATAATTTCAAACTGCAAAGGTACTCAAATCAATAGTGCTTACAACATTTCTTTTTAATTCCTTCCTTGTTAGTATCTAGGAAACAATTGTTCAAGTGCTTGAACCAATCTTATTCTTGGCCATTGCCCCTATCAGAGAAGAAAGTGACAATGCTCTAAATGCACTTACCTTTTGATGACATGAGAAGATTATCACTTTCCACGATGTCTAAGAAAACCTGCAAGAAAAGAATGTCCAAATTCAGGCTTATGACCCTTTTAGTTCACTTGGTGCGAGGCAATGAAGCAAAAAACAGAGAATGGAGAACAGAAGGGAACCTAATAGATGAGATGCCAACAAATAGACGAGAAGAAAGAGATTTAAAATAACATATACAAAGACGCAGTGCAAAGAGTTACATACCTCATTCTTTTGTAGACAAGGCCCTCTCTCCTCCATCCAACAGCACCCGAGAGCCCAGATTACAGCACTCACAATCATTTGCGTTTTTTCTGTTTTAATTTGATAAATTTACATGATGAATTGACAAATTATGTTGTGTAGGTTCTAGCCTCGAAAATGAAGATCTACATACTACATAGTAATGGAGTACATACCCGAAGAGCAGCTCTCCGATAAACTGATGAGCAAACTCAAAATTTGTTGATTCCATGAAACTCTATCTTCGTTTCCGGCTTCTAATTAATTGCATATTTCCCCCTAGTGGAAATGGAATTGGACAGTCATATTCAACCAAGTTGGGCAAGAAGGAAGCAAGAAAGCTCTTTCAATAGCTGATTGATGCTGTGGAATATTGCCAATTGAAAACAACCCATCCGTCGTCATCTCTATACACAAGCAAAATAGCTATATAAAATCTAATAAATGGCCTAACTTTAAGTCATAGTATTTTGTATTCATACTAAAGCATGTTGGTATGAGGGATGTGATGTACCATTTCGCTTCACGCCCAAGTGCTTCAGCAGGGTATCTTCAATGTCTCTTGATACAAGGTGTTGTTGCACAAACCAAAAGGTGGTATTTTCCAACCTATGATGCAAGAAAAGAAAATGAGTACCATCAAATGTTAAACATCACAATAAGCAATAAATAGATAGCAATGAGCTGCCTCACCTTTTCCCGGTTGAACATTGAATAGAAAGTTGCAACCTCATACACACGGATAGGAGCAACTTCTACAATCCTTGCATCTAGATCATCCACAGATTAGATAAGATTATTCAAGTCATTTAGAAGACTTGAAGTATATCAGAAATCAGGGAGAAAGGAAGATATCTAATAGAAGATCACAAAGAAGGATCAACTGTCAATGCCCTCCTCAACCCACCCTTACTTTTGGGCTACGACCAGCAATAATTGAGCCTTGGCCAAAATACAAAGCCTCTCAGTTCGAGCATGGGATTGATAGTTGGGGTTTGGGGCCAAGATTTCAGACTTTGAAATATACATATATATTATCTCTTTAAGCTATCCATTTCAAGAAGGTGCCGGTACATTTACTTCCATAGTCTAAATTACAAAATTGGAATTAAATGCTAAAGACAACAAAAGGCGGAAAAGAGAAATTAAAAACCAATTCCAATAGTGCAAGCTTTGACGTATGATTGAATCCATTAAAATGACTAATTCTGTAAAATCAAAAGGCGAAAAAGAGAAATTAAAAACTATACCGATCATTTGAGCAACCATGTCGATCGACGGGACCAAACCCTAGCAATTTCAGAACGCACGGAGTGGCGGAGGAGCGACCTTTGGTGCTGGAAGTTGAACCATGCTCTAATCGAAAGCCCTAGCAAACCACACATCACAAACCTTCCGCTTCTCGGGTCAGGAGCTCCTCCACGAGGTCGCCTTCTACGGAGTCGAATGCACTCGCCGCTCCTTCTCCACTGGCGGACGACAATCGCTCAGGGAGCTCCTTGGATCTGGATGAGTTGAATCGAGGCGGGAAGACAGAGTGAGAGGAACGGTTTGGGCTGGATCCGAAAAATAAACCGGTTCGGTTTTTTTAGAAAAATAGGGCGCGCAGTTCGGTTTCCCATTACAAAATTAAATTTTACACGATAAGCGTATTTTACACATTAAGGAATTTTTACATTTTAAAGCTTCCCATATATATATATTGCATAATATGCATTCTCGCCATATAATGATGCCATTATCTTGAGTAATGTAGACTGTAAACTTGTATATTCTTCAATATTTTCTGCCAGCTGACCATGCTTAGTTTGTATATGGATGCTGATTTTGTTTGACAAACTTGTTATTGACGAATACAACCGTTTAATAAATGACCACTAGCCCCTCCCCCTAATTTTAACTTCTTGATCGACTTAGCTAACATGCTTTTTCCTATACTAGATAGTGAACCGTGCTTCGCACGGTGGTTTGTATGTAGTATTTATGTACAGACAGGAAAAGCAAAAATGTAAGGAATGCATGACACATTTTCTCCAAACGTGACGGGTTGGACATATGAGAATGAATAATGTTGACGTTAGCGGCAAAGATAATGAGATACATAGACAAATAAGTAATAACTACCTAAAAACAAGACTTCCATTCGCATCAATAGTAGCTGTCATTGAAATGGATAAATATCGCGCTGATCATCCACCACTTTCGGTGTAGATGAAATGGATTGAGAAGGCATAGCTAAATGATCAATGTAACCAGTTTCCATGAGGCCGTGGTTAAGTTTAAGAGAAGTGAAGTTCTCTATCACAAGAAGCAATGTTCTAAAAGGCGCTAGGCGGTGGGTGGCCGCCTAGCGCCTAGGCGGCTAGGCGGGTGCCTAGGCGGCGCCTAGGCGGACTTAGAACAAACTTGATTATTTCCTTATATTTTGACGAATAACACTTGTCAATAATTCATATAATGTAATAATAATCCATAATATCACTCATAAACCCAAATTTGTGGTGCTTAACTAACACTAAAGTAAATAAACGCAAAAGTACAAGTCTGACTAACAACTCTAAACCTTTTAAAATCCAAAACTATAAGTTCGACTAAAAAGCAAATGCATCGATCCTGACTTTGGGGATAAAAAAAACCCTAAGTCAACTAATCATATGCTTAAAAGCTCAAATTGAATAATTGTTGGACTAGGCGGTGCCTAGGCGGGCCCATACAGGGTCTAGGCGGCGTCTAGGCGAGACGAGGCAGTGCCTAGGCGGGCCCAGGCGGCGCCTAGACGGGACTAGGCGGCGCCTAGGCGGTTCCTACGTGAATTTCCGCCTAGAGGCCCGCCTAGGCTTAAAAATTCCTAGGTCCCGTCCCGCCTAGCGCCTAGGCGCGATTTTTAGAACAGTGACAAGAAGACAACCCTGGTATATCAAGATCAGAATGCAGTCCTTACAATTGACTAAAGCATCATGACAGAATGTAGAAATCCAATTACTTAAGCTTGAGTAGGTCATGCTCTAAGTTAATGATCTATATACTCACATGAGTTATATATCGGCTTTACCTTTCGAGGCTGTACAAGGATCGTTACCACATCTGTACTTCCAATTAACTCATGCATCAAAGATCCAGTCCAGCAACCGGCGCAACAATGATGGCTTTCTTGTCGTATAGCCTGTTATTTTTAGTCTTTACACCCTTGATTGTCCTTTTGCTTTGAGAACTGAAGTCAAATAAGATAACAACAAATGCCATGCGGGACTTAGATTATGCAGAAAACAAACCAGCACTGCAAGAACATGGGCCGGTAAGAATATACCTTATAAAACATACAGCTGGATCATGGGAAAATTATGCATATCGGTCTTGTGATGCAAAACGCCTATTTTCCTACACCCACAGCAAATGTAATGAGACTTTAAAACAACAGCTTGTTCTATACCAAAGCGTTTCCTGTGAATATGTACCTCTTGTATAAAGGCAACTGTGAGGTTAGCATCAAGTTGGCCATCATCGGGCTACTGCGAGTTCTGGTTCCTCAAGTACCAAATCATTACCAGATAGGTATGCTGCGCGTACACGACCTCCATATAATAGCTCCACCCTCTTCTTCAATACATCCGACTCTTTTGAATTTTGGTCGACTAACAAGTTACCTGTGGAACATGAACCAAACGGTTGTGTCTTCATCTTTTCACTGCACACTGGCTAAGAAGATTGATGATATTGTTCAAGAAAGGAAAACAAAAACAGATGACATGGAATTAATTGACATTTCCAAGCTTAAGTTTTCATACCTTTCAGCCATGATTTGACATTGGGCTTCACCTGGATTCATTCTAATTTATTTTACTTTTAAGACCTTAAAAATATTGTCTAGATTTTGACATTTAAAAGAGTACGTAATGAACCAGTGTGGTTTGAGGAAAATGGGGTACAATTACAAATGGGTCCCTGAACTTTTGTAGATTAACAAAAGTCTCAAAAGTTTCGAGATAGTCGCTAACAGGTCCTTGAATAGTTTTTGTAAAATTAAAATCCCCAAACTTTTGGAAGAAATTCCATGACTTATGAGATTTCTTCTGACATTTGTTGATTTGAAGGACCATAACTGATACCAAATTCTATAGCTCAACTTTAATTGAAAACAAAAGTTATAGAAGCCATTTGTATCTTTGGACAAAATTGATGGACCATATAGATGAACTGTCTCAAAAGAAAATGTCATAAAACAAACCCTTAGCAAGTACTACATTATAAACACGTGTTACCTGTCTTCTTCTAGCCCCATTGATCCAAAGGATCAACTCCTTGATCATGCATAACATCTGCCAGCATCTGCCACAACTGTTGGCTTCTCGCTGCCAGATTCCATGTTTCACTGCCTGGTGTCTTGTGAGCCATCCATATATAGCCTTGCCCTACAATGTACGTACAGTTTCAATGACCCTGTCGAAGAATGTATTCTAGCATTATTCACAACTCATTAAAGGTCCCCAGCATCAAGCTAAAGACCTTGATTCTCCATTTGAAACCCATAACCCTGAATTTCAAGATCTACAAACTAAAAGACAGCAACATAAAGCTAAAGGACGTGCAAAATTAAACGCAAACCTTTAGGTAAAACCCTAATTTCCAATTTATAGATCCCAATTTGCATTTTCATAACCTCGAAATTCTCATGGAGGCAATCCTCAATTCCGAGCTGAATTAAAACTCCCCAATTACCCGAATGAAGGTCATAACCCTAAATTTCACAACCCCCAATCCTCAATTTGAAGGCCATCTCACCAATTCAGAAGCCTTGATCACATAAGGGTCAATTTCAGTAGATGAAATATCAATTTCGAGGGCATAAACATCAATATGAAGGCACAAATCCTCAATTTTAAGACTAAGCCTCTGAAAATAACCACAAACAATTCGAACTACATGTCTAACTAATTACAAGAAGTTGTGAAAAATTGAGCAGGGATATGGGAGGTGGCGAGGATGGCAGGGGAGGAACTCACCAGAGATCTGTACGCAGGGTAAAGACGGATCTGAACAAGGGGATTTCAGTGCGGCAGAAGAGAGCGGGCCCACTGCCTCTATGAGATATCTTATGAATGTGGATACGATGAAGAGTTCCCTGCATTTCGCAATGCCTGCAAGTTTCCCATCTGCTTCAATTCAGTAGCATATATTGTAAGAACTTCTATAATAGATCCTAACCCAGAGTCATGATGCTAAACTTCGTGAAGAGTCTATGTCTACCTGCATGAGCTTTTGAATCTCATTATGGCTCATCATTGGCATTTCCATCCCATGAATCTGATAACCAACATTAGGTCAGTTTTGAGCAGCTACATTGGCTCCGTTTGCCCCAGGTTGTGGCAAATTGATCGGGGCTTTTGAGGCTCCATTGGATTGAGCTGCTGCAGCCATGAGAAGAGCCTGCTGTTGCGCAAGCATGATGAGTTGTTTTTTATTTAAACCAAATGGTGTTGCCATGTTGGACTGCACATGGAGATTAAATGGTATAGAATGAATGACACATATCACAGAGCAACAGGTAAAAGAGTATTGTCGCAGAACCACCAACATATGAAGTGAAAAGGGGTCTAATTCTTTTAACCAACAAAAACCCAAAACGGAAAACAATGGAACCATAGAATCAATGAACAGCCAGTAAAAGCAAACAGCAAAACACTACCTACACAGAAAGGACGGTAGAGTCAGGGACGGTATTTCAGTTAAAAGCAAAAAATCAGACAAACCTTCTCCAAGAGACTCATAATATCAGACTTCATATCTTTCGGCGGTTTTGCTGGGGCTGAAGGTTCAAGTGAAGGTCAATCAATAAATAGGTCCTCAAGTCCTGTAGTGGGTGGCTTACTGCCATCTACTGTCTTTGTTGAGTATTTTTTTGCAGATGTTGATGCCTGACCAGCCACTGTTAAGTTTTAAACATGAAATAAATACAATGAGAAGATACAATGATACAAAGCCCATCTAAAAGTTCCATAAAATTTAGCAGCTAACTGGGCAAGGAAGACATCATAAAATCCTGTTTGAGAGACCGTATCACTCATTCTGAAACTCTGCCCAAGCACTGTTGTCATTAGTATTTTCGGAGGAGTTTTGACTTGGGGAATCATCCACGGAAAGCATGTTAAAAAGATCAACAGCCAAAACAGCCTTGGGAGGCACATCAGCTGAAGATGTTTGAACTTCCTCTTTTGGGCTTCTGCTGGTGGTGCAGTTTCTTCATATTTCACAAAGTGAGGTTGATATGTAGTAACAGGAACAACCTAATCATAAATCATAGATTAGTCCAGACACCAGGTGTACAATATCTAAAAACTTCACAAACAACGAGGGCAACGAGAAGCAAGTCGACAAGTTACATACGTCACTGAATTAAATATCCATTCAAGGCACTGATCATTTGAGGTTCAAACACAGGCATAGCTCCTTTTGTTAATTTATTATTGGTAGTAATTCCTATTTCAATTTTACCAGGAAATTAACCAACTCCAAGGTGATAGACATTTCTGACAGAAAGGCAAGGTTGTAAATGAACTAAACAAAAAGGTTAATCATAACAACAGAAAATGGCAAAAACAGCAACACAAATTGGTAACAGACGGTGGATCCAAACTCCTTAACCGTTAGAAAAGCTGACCTTGATATCCACCTTTCCTGCTTCTGTATGGACTCACATGAGTACAAGAATCCAGCCTTGAATTGTTGATTGGATGGAACTACGATAAACAACAGCTTATTACAAGCTGTATCAGCAGTTACACAATTGTACAGCCTGCAGGCACCTTCAATCTCTATAGCAACTATGAAATCCATCAAAATATTAGAAAGTACAAAAGGCTTGCATGTGAGAATTGTATCAAAATAACTAATAAATTCTTATCATCTCCCCCAGTGAACCCCCATCCCACCTGTCAGAAGGGGTAATTCCCCACATATCTGGCTGAATAATTTGCTCCAACTGAAAACAGGTAGCAGGTGATAGTAGATAATGTTGAATTTCCATATACTTGCAATACACGACACCAATCAGTATACAAACATGAGAAATTGTATACCTTGCTCAGAGGACTGCCTTGATATGTCTCATATGGCCCTTCTTTAGTTGCCAGCTTGCAGTAAGCCTTTAGGGCATGGTAGTAGATGGTCTCAAATATATCTTTGTTCAGCTGCTGAGTCTGCAGGAGGAAAAAACGTCATCAGACTGTGATATATGCAAGTAATACATCAGGATTACTATTCACTTGAATAAATGACTTGAAAATAGGAGAAATGACTGTGATATGTCATAAAAATCGCTTCTTTTTTACTTAGCAAAATATTCTTAACAATATCTCTATCAAGCTTGTTAGTCCTTGCAGCTTCATCTGTCAGGATTGAATAGATATCCGAGATAGCATCAACACTGGATTTCTGACGGTCTTCAGAGTGCACTGAGAATTTGACATTTGAATCAATCTGAGTGCTTCATTCACATCACTCTGAGACGCCGCGTTTGAAAGCCGAAGCCTTGCCAGTGCCTACGAACGCAGTTTTACTCTTACTATGTACTGTATAATAGAACCAATGTTTTAACCTGCTCAACTAATTTAGTACAGAAGTATATAGATTTATGGAATGAGAATTTTGTGTTGTTATACATATTTCTGACATGAGGTAATCACCTATTATATCATTCTTAATTTCCAATCCTCTGCTTCCACATCAATGGTACATAACACAACTTTACGAGAAATCACATGAAGAATGAAAGGGTGAATTGTATGACTTACAACTGATATTCGGAGGATACTGAGGAGTGTCCTAACATTTGTATAAGAATGTGGTGTATCTGATCTAGCTTCTTCTTGCCTTATGCTGGAGTATGCGGTGGCAATATACATCAGGGGAAACTTTTGTTGCAGCTGTAAGGTATGCCCTGTTGAGAACACAAAGGTTAAAAAAGAGAAGTATTGATGCCAAGTATCACAACTAACACATACATGTCATGTATCTCCTTCTTCAGTTAGTAGCGTGTCATGCCAGAGTGCCAAACTATGATCAGAAAAATGCTAGAATTAACAATTCCAAATGAGGAGAACCTGGATTTACCGAAGGATAGATGGCTCTAGAGGAGTGAATCCATGGGCAAGTGATTCTTTATTTTGATGGATGTAAACAACATGCCTAGCCAATTGAAGATCAATATCCATATTTGCTTTGTCTAGACCTAACAATAGAAGGCCAAATCTAGACAGAAGTGTTGGAGGTAGATTGATATTTTAAGTTGGGGTCCTCTGAAGATCGTATCTTCCCCTACAAGATAGATATAAATAATTCAAAAAAATATGTTACGTATCAATTAGATGCTTTATGAGAAGCTAAATGTTCCAGTGTTTAAGTAAGTAAAGCCACATATCAAGGTTTGGTCTACATAAGATCAGCAAGTCTTTATTTCAGTGAAAGGAAAATGTATGGCCATAAGAATTAGTCATACCATGCTGGATTAGCAGCAGCGAGAACAACAGTTCTTGCATTCAGAGATGTAGTGATTCCAGCCTTGGTAATACTGACAGTCTGCTGGTCCATTATTTCATGTATTGATGTACGATAAGATTTATCCATTTTTTAAAACTCATCAACGACACATATACCCATATCTGCTAGAACCTAAATAAGAACATATTTCAGACATTTTAGACACTCCAAAACACCTCTATCATTAGGATTAGCTCCGTAATAATTTTACCAACAGCAGTAGGGAAAATTTAAGCATCACAAGATCCAAAAATAGATGTGAATGATAGGTCCTCGGTGATATGAGGGTTGAGTTAAACCTTTTTTTTCTAAAACCAAAAAATTGTAGCATTACCAGGAACAACGTAGCTATTGTCTCCTTTAAACTTCCAAAGCAATCTCATTGCGACGTGAAAATGGTAGTGTGAATGGAAGATTGTACTGAAAAATTATTCACTGAAAGTTATAATCATATTTAATCAAGTTAAAAGATTTTCCTCCCAGTTTATCAGGTAGGTGGAATAAGAATGAGAAGACTCATATACCTGCGCAACTTCTACTTCAGCTCATTCCTTAACTTGGAACTCTCTGTCACTCTTCAGTGCCTTTCTCAGAGTAGACTCTCTTCGTTGAACATCTTCATCTGTAATAAAACCTGGTTTTACATGAAAACATAATGCATATTGTGAGGCATGTTTTGAGCAGAATATATACTTTATATGTTGACACACCAGATAATATCTTCAAAACAATTACCTGAAAAGGCAGCAACTGCCACTGTTTTCTTTGGCGCCTCAGTGATCCTCACAGATGGATTGCTTGGCAACGGTAAATGAGCACCATATTTGGAAGGCAAGAGAAAAGGCATCTGCCACTTTTCTTGATCCGTTGTATGCAATGTTCATGACAGATATCATAGTATTATAACTCTACAAGACTACAATCAATAAGTGAGAAGAAGGAGAAATGCTAACAGTGTGCTTTTGTTGCTGCTAAGAACCCAAAAATAAAGAAATAAAAGGCGTGAAAACCATGATACAGCTCAAAAGTCAAACTTAAGAATACTGGATTTTCAGAATAGGTTGCTAAAGCATGAAGATCAAACCATACACGTGTGGCAAGGACATTCAATTTTTGAAAGAAGTCTTCCTTCAGTTTCTGAGCACCAGCCTCATATGTCGATGAAATGCTAGAAAGGTTATTTAAAAATATTAGCTAGCAGGTTCGTAATATCATGGACCAAATAACTTATGCTTCAACGGATTCATAGCAGGAATAGGAAGAGACAGATAAATCAATAATCTCAGCTCACCTATAATCTATCCCTATAATTATATACTTCAAACTCAAATCCTCAATTTGAAGTAACTCAAGGAAAAGACCGGAAACAGCGTAGCTGCTAGCGAGATTAAACAAATGCAGCAGAAGTGGAACTTATATAATAAATGCAAATGAGAGTAGTAACAGCACAAATAAAGGAAGGATTGCAGTAATGAAGTCAAAACCCTTGTATGATTAAAACTGAAGCCATCAAAGCAAACCGGATTGTAGTTAAGATCAAAACTGTGTGATTGTGCCTTGTAATGAAGCAAATGGTGTCATAGTGAAGTGGTGGTCAGTATTCTGGTAATTGATCAAACTGTGACAGGAATCAAACACAAGAAGATACACTAAAAGAGGTTTATTAATATACAAAAATACACATGGGAGCATAGCAAGCCCAGGGTAAACAACAACAAAAGGGGGGCTGCACAAGCAACAAAATGGCAGACCCCATCCCAAGGCTTGGTAAACACCAGGTAGTCGACACTCGACTTAAAAGTAAGCGTCGGATAACAAACGTGAACATAAAAAGTCACCCAAGTTGTATTTACATTAGAACAAGAGTCATGGGTGAGAGTCGTGCAACAAAATGACTCTTTGGTGGCAAAATGTAAGGTCCAGTCCAAAGCATTTAGTTGCCTTCGATATACTTAAGCTCCCACTCCATATCTCCATTTGCTAAATGTAATGCATTTGGTGTCAGGATTAGAGCAAGCTTCTTCAGTCCCAAGGTCTGTAGAGCATGAGAACTGTAGGATTCATTTTCCTGTGAATACACGAGTATTGATGATGTTTATTTTATGGCAAACAAACAATGGAGTTATAGGAAAGACGTCGTTGTAGGTGGCAAACCTTGGTTGACATGTTGTGGAAGTCCAGGGCTTTGATTTTAAGCATCTTCTCTGCAGTCTTTGTCATGGCTAAGAAATCTGTTTTCTTGTCGTCCTCTTCAATCGTGAAATCCACAAACATTCTGATATGCAGGAGGTGGTTATAGTTTCCTATTATAATATTTGAGCTTTTTTTGTTAGGTGGTTCATGCTTACTTGATAGTGCAGAGGGTTGGATCAGTGCAAGTTTGGCATGTTTGGGTTGCACTTGCTTTCCCGAAGAAAGGAGTGAAACACCTAGGACATGAAATGCGAGTACGGGGGCTGCTGTCTCCAAAAGCTGAAACTGAGGCAAACATCCTGATGTTGGTGCCAATTTGGGTTTCCAGTGGTTGTAGGTAAGCAGACAAGGTGGTTAAAATCAAAGTGTTTATAAAGGATGAGTAGGTAAACAATGCTATTGCAAATGGAGAAAGTAAGTATGAAATTTACATCCATATTCAGTGCTTGAGTAAGAGTACAAGTCTCAGCCTTCAATTTGCGAGGTTGGATATCTGCAATACAGAGCTTTCGATCAAGAAGCATGTCTTTGTTTGATTCAGCCCTATATTGTTCATATTTAGTGAATAAGAGATTATGGAAAACTCTGTAAAAGTGAATTGGATGTAAATGAAGACAGCAAATACCATATTTTTAAAGCAGTGGGTCTCTCTCCATTTGCATTGACATCAATTTGAGTTCCAAAGGTGGTTGACAAAGTCAGTTTACCTATCAGAACGAAATACAAATTGTAAATGGTTACGAATAAAAATGCACTAAAAAATAATGGAGATGTACCTTCATATAATATAGCCCGAACATCATTGAACACTATGATATCTCGAGTTATATTCCATTCGGGTATTGCCTGACATTGATGAGCATATGTCTTCCATGCCGTTATTTGGATGGTGTAATCAATGTTGTACGAAATGAAAGATAGTCTTATAATGAAAGTCTATATTATTGGAAAATAATGGTGAAGGAGATTAGGAATAATGAACCTATCATATGTGATAAATATATAGGCCAAATCCACAGGATTGCCACTGGTTTTGGATGTCAGTTGATGTGTTTGATCAATCCGGACAACTGAAACAACAATATCTACAAAGCATAAAAAGTGTATAGGGGTTAGATATAACAGTATGAAATAAAATTTATACGAAGTTACTTAATTTGGGAAGAAATAGTTGTACCGAAGCTTGACTGGTGAAGTTGAGAGTGTATTTCAGCCAATGCAACATATCGCGGGGTGAAAACTGGATAGTCCACAGATGGTTTTATATGCTTGATCAAAGTGCTTCCTGAGAGAATAAGTTGTTTCTCATGCGGATACATTGAATATTCAACCACAACATCTCTGTAGAGGGGTCTTGTGATCTCATATGCTTCACCTTCAACGAGTAATTTATTTAAGAAAGAGATTTGACGACCAAACACTCCAGCACGCCTCTGAGTACCCTAATTTGAAAATATAATAGGGTCATTACTATATTGGAAATTCATGATATTATTGAAATACATAGAGAGAATAATACATACATGCTCATCCATAAAAGTGAAACTCTGGAAGGTGGGTTTCCCTTCGTACTGGGTTGCTTCCTTTTTTTTGACAAGTTTGAGTACGACAATTGTGTTGATGGGTGTATTACTGCAGACAAGATCTTGGAGGTATGTTTTGGGACTTTCCATTGCCACGTTGTTTTGATATCTGTAAACAAGATAAAATAAAAGAGAATGTCAAAACATATTTATAATTTAATATAAGCATAAATCAGAAGAAAAAGACTGTACATAAATGTAGGGTATAGGGTAGTGCAACAGCAAGGTCATTTAAATTTGGTGATGAGAAATTTAAAAAAAAATTGTGTTCTGAGCTTTTACCTGGAGTAGAAATGGAATTGCGAAGGAAGATGTGTTGTAATTTTGAGAAGACAGACTTGTCAATGCACACCTATGCTAAATCGGTTTAGAAATGTAAAATTAATATAATAATGTAGAGACTGAACAGTTGCCGACTACAATAATATGAAGCAGTCAATAAGCAGTCAAAAAAGGTGGGCTGCTGCAGAATTATATGTACTGGGTGTGTTACACATGGTAGGCAATATAAATAGGTGTGCTGAGTCATAAAGGTTAAGCTGTGGAGACCAAATTTGGAAAGACACCTGTTAAATTACTCAGCAGCTGGTGGAAAGTAAATGTAAATTTGGTTAAGCTGGAGCTTAGTGTCCACAATTTTAGCAGGTGCTGGAAAGTATATGTAAATTGCTCAGTGCCTAATAGAAAAGAGATGAAAATTTAAGTTGTACAATCATTTCATGGCTGCCAGATACTAATACTGATAATTATACATTCTTGTGTCCTTCTTGCTTAGTGCTTACTCTACAAATGCCTTCAATTTCTTAAAACTTGGAAACTAATTTCATCTGGAATTTCCTATAAACGTATCTATTTTGCAAGAAAGAGAAAATAAGTAGCAGTTGGTATAGCATTCAAACATCAAGCAATCTGTATATATAATTGTGCCTGCAACAGCTGACTGCATTCAAAACCAAGGATTAACTTTGCAGCAGGAGCAGCTCAGCCAGTAGTCGGCCTTCGAATCAGAAGCAAATATGGTAATTTCATTTTGACATAAGAAAGAAAGGCCAAGAAAACAAGAAAGGTTTGTTTAGAGAGAACTTACACGCCAACAAAGACTTTGAAGGCGTCGTAAATACCCCATTGAGCACCTATTAGGGTCCCAGTCATGACTATACGGAGAGGAAGGCCCGTGTGAACAGTCCCCACATACCAAGTTTCTTAACAGCCTACAAGAACTCGGCATTAGCTCAAGGATCACTGGTTTAAAAAGTGAGTGCAGGTTAGTTAAAATGGAGTATGAATGTGGATTTACATAGCCAACAGATGCATCCTACGTGTTTTTTAGGAACGAAACCGAGTTGTCTGCAGGATGGGACAGAATGGCGCAAGCTATATACCCTCCAGCGAAGCTCACACCGAACTATAGAGAACTGCTGCACCGATCTTTAGGTGCCAGGATGGCTTGCTTGTAAATCTGTTCCACACTGTATTCAAACGTCGCAAACTTCATTAAACCAATTTTCCAAGAGAAGTCATGTAAAAGTATGTAAAAGAAGTCCCACAATAAGATAATGCACCGTTAAGCCTGTCTAGCTAAAAGGAAATTGCCAGTAATTTATTTTCCAACATAACCAGGTAATTTATAAATGGGGAATGAGAATGATAGATAGGATGGAACTAAAACAAAAAAATATGCCAACTATAATGTGGATCAAAAGTAATGGCTTGAAGCCTTTAAGCATGTATTTCCACAAGCATTGTGAAACCAATGATAACCAGAGAACATTTTCATGTATGAGACCAAGCCTTGTGTGATGTCTGACCTTGCCAATTCTGTAAAATGAATATCAATGCAAGGAGTACTTCATGATTGGATATGATTTTATTTCAAATCTCATTCACACAATCCTCAATCCCGACGCCATAATCCCCAATCTGAAGACTATAACCCTCAAATCGAACACTCAATTATCAGCATGAAGGCCATAACCCTCAATTAACAACCCTGATCCTCAACTTAAAGGTCCTCACCATCAATTTAAAGGCGTTCATTCTCAATTTGAAGGCCATAACCCTATATTTCAACATTTCAAAACTAAAACATATCAATATAAAGTTAAATGTTGTGCTATATCCATACATAGAAACCTTCACCAGAAGCCAGTGTCCACATCAACAAAAAGAGACCCAAAAAATATCAGCGAGGCCACAATTTTTGCATTGATCGTGCTGAGCATACATATGGTAGCATACGGTGGAGCAAAAAGATCAGTAGAAGGGGAAGAAAGAGACATGCCTGGACCAAGTTCTTTTCCTTCATCATCCCTTTCACAGTTCCTCCCTAGGCTATCAGCTCAGAAATTATCTGCAGAATAAAAGAAATTATTGTAAAACTCGTAACGCTCATAAATAAAGAAAAGGGAAAAGTTGCTCGGTCTAGCATAATTTTGCTGGGAGAATCTCTTAATCAATTGCCCTATTTATCACCGAGGAGTTCAAATTTTTTATTTCAACCTGCCAACAAAAGGGGATGCAAAAGAATGTCACTGACCAGCACAACCAAATGAATTTATATGTTTATGGCCAAAATTATTGAGCATAAAAATTATTTTGAAATCAGCCAAATGGTCATGATGGAAAATGAGCAACTTGATCAATGCAATATTTAGTTTTGAGTAACGAGACCAACAATTTTTTTATTAAACAAAACTACCTTTGTGCCAAATTCTGATTGCCCAATTGGTCGTATTGATACATTCACATCACAGCGAAGTGAACCCTCCTGCATATTACCGTTGCTACTCCCTAGGTACCTAACTAACCTCTGCAAATCAGCCCCATACCCTGCAGCCTCTATACCAGTTCTCATATGAGTTTCAGATACAATCTCAAGGAGTGGAACACCTGCCCTATTCAAATCAACCCGCCAAAGCAAGAATCGGAAGAGAAAAAAAAAAGAACCAAGGTAGCAACCAACAGAAGACACCCTTGTAAAAGGCTAACCATGCAAGATACTATAAAATAACAACTTCATTGCAGGAAACAAGAGATGACAAGCCCAAAGTGAAAATAATTTATTGGGAAAGTGAGAGTGGGATCTCAAGTAGTTATAGATAGTGCATTACACTTGTTCTTGCTAAACATATTATGTTCTTGTTTTTAGTTGATTATAAGATATCAGTATTTATCAGTATTATGCTTAGTTAGTAAAATCAAATTATGCCACTAACAAAGCCTGATATTTCAGGAACCCATAAGAATCAAATCAAACATGAAATTAACGTAAACTATATTACATTGCCTGGCAAAGGCAAGAACTATGCAAAATTGGGATGGCAATTACCTGAGAATGGTTTCCCCCATCAGAGTGAAGAAGTTTACCAGCATCCTCTTCCATAGATAAAAACACAAAAAAAAAAATCCTTTATTGCGAAGAAAGACAAAGAGAGTATGAGATCTGATACCTAATCCCTGACAGAAATTAACTCTGCATGATCCCCTTCATACCAAACAATTTCCCTCAACCAAAAATGAACCCAACCTGAATTGGAAGATCACACACACGGATCTATCTGAAGGTATTAATACAGTAACAAACTATTTACCCTTAATGAGAGAAGGGTGGTCGAAGAAGACGAAGAGAAAAGAGCAGATGAACATAGAAATACCAAACCAGAAGCGAAGATTAGAGAAAGAAGAGAGACGGTGCGCTTAGCCCAGCAGAGAAGATGCAAAAACAGCATTAACACCATATGTAGTTAACCATATGTTGTTATAGTTTATCAAGCACCGGATCGGTTAACATTTAGTTTTTCAATTTCCAACTAATTTGCAAACCTCCTCTTTCTTTTTTGATGACATTAGGAATTCAGTATAAATGAGGATCTTAACTTATGAAAGCAATTCCTTTTAAGTAATCAAAAGACCCTCATCCAAGGTCAGAAAAACTAATAATTAGGCAGGAACAATAAAAGACCGAATTTTATAATAAATTTAGAGACCCAAAAGGCAAACAACATCTTTTATTTAAAAGGGAATCTCATCCAATGATCTGCCAAGACAAAAGAAGCGATGTATACTTTAGTTTAGATTAAGGGGAGTTTACAGCCACATTATCACAGTAACCATGTTTGAGTAAAATATCAGAGAAAGAGAACAGTAGAACTCATTAAGTAGCCTAAGAAAGGGTAGACAATCAAATAACACACAATCAAATGAAATTTCAACCCAAATCCAATTAGCATAGTTGGAGTAGCTAATCTACTTATGTTTTTTTTTCTTTTTCATTCTCGCACACTCAGCGATCACACTTGATTGTATGGGACCCCACTGAGAATTGGAGGTCGAGAACCATGAGACCTTATCAAAAATGAGATGCACAACCAATCATAGACAACTGAGGTTCCAAGTCAAAATCATTCGACATTACATATTAACCTCAGAACCTTTCCCACTCCTATTGTGAGATACCTTTTTTCCCTTAATTCTGTCATTCATATGTGCACATCCCACTAAACTTAATAAATAAAACACCTTGAAAATACGTGATTACCAATTTACCATTATTGGATTTATTCGGTTTGATATGAACTTCGAATTTCAAAACAAAAAAATTCAATAGTTACTATATAATGTTTAAAATTAAAAATTGCATAAATATACATGAAATTTAAATTTTTGTAAAATATAAAAATGAATTACCCACCCACTATTTACATTTTGTCGACACTTAAGAACTTTTTTTATTGGTGGTGGGTGTATTCCCTGACCCACCATATGGTAGTGCAATCTATGATGAATCTCAGGACCCCAACCAAGCCTTGGCAAATCCATGGGCAGATTTTACACCCACACCTATCAAAAATTTCTAATTTGTTTCATAGGCCACAATAATATATGAATTCGAAATAGGTATAGAGGTATAGCTAATCAAATGAATTCTATAAGTCAGATCTTAATTAAATGTTTAATACAGTTAAGAAGAAAAACATGTTTTATGGAGAGAATATGGTTTAAAAAACGGCATTTAAGATATTTTGGTGTCCATTTTTCAAAATTGCTCTTAAGATGATTAGAAAATGGTAATTATAGTTGTTCCAAAAAGTGAACAAATAGAATAACAATTAGGGGTATACGTGTATTTTTGTTTGGTTTTTTTTAAAATGTGTGCAAATCTCTAAATACTACCACATGTTTTAATTAACGGAGGGAGTAAGATGACAAGATAATACATACAAAGATCATAAAAGGGAGAGGGGCGGGTTAGAGACTTTGGTATTCCTTATATGAGACTGATCATATATGTTGTTAGTAGATAGTGTGTGGTGTATGGCAGTATAGAGAGGCAATTTTATCGATTACCTGGTTTACTTCTTTAAAAACGCAGATAATCTGAATAAATTGAACCGTCATAAAAGAATGAAAGTAGAAATTATATCATAGATGCATATATTTTCAAGAAAATAAAGGAAGTTATTTTAATTTCTAATCTTACTACCCTATTTGTAGGAAATGAGTTAGGTCTGATGACATATAACAACTTTAATAATAATCATAATGACATACAATGACTACATTTATTTTAATTTCAGTGTGCATTCATGTGAGTTGAGTTAAGAAATTATTGCAGATAACGGAGAGGCTAGAGGCCAACATCATGTGTGTATATGTAAAATAGATGATCAATTTTCAACTACAAAATTACATGTCTTCTCACATATGTAAGTCAAATAGGTTGGTCGATCTATATAAATGTAACTTATAATGAAAAGAGATTTATATTAATATAAGTTGAAATGGGTCATCAGTTAAACACATCAATTATCCATAATCATAAGAACAACTTGGATTTCAAAAAGGGTAGACTTTTAGTTTGGCATCCGTTAAACTTCTTCTTGGCTATAGTTGATTTCTAATCCGTTGTAGCAATATGAATAGAGGTGTAATTTTAACCTTTTTTCTTACAACCTTCTGAACTGTAGTAGCATCAAGATTGCATATTTCATTAATTTCAGGGTGAATTTGATCTGAACAGAAGGGGGGGAAGGCAATTTTGCACACATTTATTTAGCATTTTTCACACATTGAAATGAGAGCGTGTGGTTATTTCAAATACAGAAAATTTTATGGGTGGTTTTCTATAATTTCCAAATTTATGGACGATTTTGTGAAAACTGTTATTTAAAGGGTGGTTTACTGCAGTTTACCCTATTTTTATCCAAAAGGAACAAAAAAGTGATAAAAAAATAATATACAACCACCGAAAATTAAGCAATAAGCAAGAACAACAACAAACCACAAGTTTTAAGCAACAGCAAGGAATAAGGAAATGCATGAGAGAATGAAAATGGAAATTTTTTAGTTCCCCCCCTTCTTTTAATGTCAATAAAGGTTCATTATTTATTGATTTTCTTAAATGATAGATGAATCTCCCATTTTCTGGATCCATTTCCATCCCACACGTATTCAAGCTCCATTAACTACATCATGAGTACTTTAATTAACAAAAACACATATCAAAAGTATGTAGTAATTAAACTTCTAAGGTCTCAACTTCAAATGGTATATTGAAGAGGATATTGAAGAGGGTCACCCAGACTATTAGGATAACCAATTCATTGCAATTCAGCTATAAACTTTCGAGTTCAAACTTGCAGTTGTAAAATGTCAGCTTAACAGAACTAATTTGTTGCAATTCATGTGTAAAATTTTCAGTTCAAACTTTCAGCTGTATAATTCCAACTTTACAGAACTAACCTGTTGCAATTCAGTTGTGAGATTTCAGTTGTACACAACTCGTTTCTTGAAATTAAATTGTACACTTTCAGCAGTAAACTTCCAATTAATGACAGTTGCAAATTTTTTTTAAAAAAATCAATAAGAATTTGAAACTAAGCTAAAGCCACACAATGCCATATAATGCATACTTGCAAAAATTGCCTGAAATGGGCAAGAACTCAGGAAGATAAATTTGAACTTTCATTTTAAAAAATAAAAATCAACAATGAAAATAAGCAAGGAGATTTTGAACGGTAAGCTAAATGTCTAATTAAAAAAACTAAACCCTAGCAGAAGACGGAAAAGTAATAGAACTGAGGAATTTGGGGAAGACTAAACCTGACAAGCCTCATCGTCGTCGTCGTCGATGTTGTGAATCGGAGGACAACCGGTGGACCGAAGAACCTCCTATCCATCATCTCCCTCCTCGTCGACGACGCTACCGTTGTCAATCTCCTCCTTTTCGTGCTCCTTCCAGTTTGCAAGCCAGACTCCTCCTTCACCTCCTCGATTTCAGTCTCCCCCGCCATGGAATTCAACTTTCCCTTCATCTTCTCGCGAGAGTCGAAGAGAAAACTGGAAGATTTATTGGGTTGAGGCCGGAAAATCAGTCAGAAATTTGGCGGAAACGAAGAGAAGCAGAAAGTTTCCTGAAGATGAAGATCGACGAGGAGAGAGGAGGGACACGAGGAGAGAGAAGCAATTAGATGAAAATACGAAAAGGACAGTGAAACAAAAAAATAAAGAATTTCAAATTCAATGTTTTTGGGGCAAATCAGACATTGCATACCCAGGAGCTGTGAACCCTCAGATTTTTTATGAGAACGGCCAGGATTGATTTCAGAATGGCCGCACAGGACAAAAAATAAAGGGAGTGAATGCAGGCCATAGATAATTATACATATAAGCAATCAACGGTTAGGATTGTTCTTACTCTCCACCATCTTTATAGTAGCTAGTTAGGAACCGTGCTTCGCACGGTGAAGGTGTTGTCCTGATTACGTATAAAGATATGAACTTACATATATTCTTAATCCAGTGCATTTAGATCAAGCAATTATGGAGCATGAGCCAGAGCTAATATATGAAATTGATAAAATCATAAAGAACATGTGTAATATAGTTAAGAAATTATAAATAATACTGTAGTTATGAATGAATACAAACTACAAAACATATATTAGAGTTATATCCATTTGAAATGGCATGGGAGGCATATCTCCTATTGACTACGAACCTAAACACCCCTGGGCTGCTAGGATCAACCAAAGTGAATGCAAGAATCTGTAAATCAGAAGCTGATGTTGTTAATCTTTGAGGTCAAAATATCTCATAAATAAAAAGCTAGTTAATCAAGAGTAGATAAAGAAATGCAGAACAAAGAATTGCAGAATTATCATGACAAAGTAAATCTATAACATTTTGCAGAAAAGCATTTATTGATGAGCTTTCAATAAGAGAATTTTGAGTAAAAAAAAAGGAATATAATACAAACCAAATCAGAGATTATTAACCTTGATAGGAGGTGCCAAGTTCGATTTAGTTCAGCTAGAGTTTATATGAAGGGTTGAAATCTGCAAGTGGAAATGAGAAGAGGATTCATTAGCTAATCTACTCATTTGGTATTTCAAATCCTTCATATCTTGTAAGCTGATCATTGCACTCTGTTAACTTATCTTACAGCTGCGTCAAATGTAGTTCAGATGCATTTAGTTGATCTTCACCCTCAATCACGAGTAAAATTAATTGCCAAAGCCCCTTTTCATCTGCCATAAACTTGCTTTAGTTCTCAAAATTGGTCTCATCTCCCCATTTGATATGTTGCAGGCATTTATAACTAATTTGTCAACTAAAACAATGAAATTACTTGGTATTATTTTATTACAAACTTAAGTAATATAGATTGAACTTATAACCTTGCTTTATTTTTCCTATTCTAGATAGATGAACCAAGATTTGAGTCCCTGGTAATATTCAACAAGAGATTTATAATTCCAAACTTCCTTGTGATGAGCAAAGTGTGCATTTGCAGCAAGCTCAAGTTTTCAGATGTGCGCATTTTCTATTGAAATCATACTGTGTATTAACATTCGTTTTCCTCCTATGTCTACCCAAGCTTCAAATTTCATTTTTACTTTTACTCTTGGTTTTGATGTTCTATTAGTGCCCCTTAATGTCACCTTCCCAACTACTAATAATAGAAGTGTTTTGAGTCATAGTTGTGTTTACCTTTTTAGAGTATTTATCTCTCCACCTACGAAATAAGGTGATCCATAATTACTATAAGCTCTACGTTTTATGGACAACCGGACCATTTGTTGGCTTTCTTTGTTTGGGTGCGTGTGTTTTTGCTTCATTTATCGCACTTGAATTCGATTCATATTGAGGCTTTCGTGAATGCCATGCATTTAATTAGGAGAACATTTAATCTGTAACTTTTTTAGCATTGATTTTGTTGTACATGTTTTCTATCCTTTTTCCTACAGATTCTATTTACTAATGAGCATTTGTCTCTAGGTATATTTTTGAACCGATCACATTTTATTTTAAATATTACTCAAGCTTAGAATTAAATTATGCTGGTTTCATTAGAATCCTAGGGCTTTGAATCCTTGGACTATTTTAAGAATATCTTTTAAATTTTAAATATTTGTATATGTGGTTTATTTAGGGGTTTCACTTTTGCGTGTATAGGATAATGGAGTATGTCCCTTCGACAACCGATAGGGAAGCCCTGGTACTTTCTTTTGTTTAGATAGCTCTTGGTCAGACCATTGAAATTGCTGAATAATTTATCCCCTTTACCAAGAAGCCATCCATACATCATCAAAGAGAAAATGGAGGTTAAAAATGATATACTACAGCAGCACAAGGATGCAATTAATTACTGTTTGATTGCTGATTTTTCTATAAAAGTATTCCTAGCTATGTTTGATATCACTATCTTCATTAGTTAATTTTGATGCATGACAATGGAGAGGCCTAAGCAAGTACGCAACACAGGGATGTTGTTAGGTCCACATTGCTTTAGCAACCTTATATGGTTATAACTACTATCAAGTTATCAACTCTTGCTTGGCAACAAGAAGTAAGCCAATCATATGTCAAGTAATCAACAAATAACTAAGAAATAGTTAAATAGAAGCTATCACATAAAAATTGCATTTGTGTCTCATTCTTTATAGGATGATAGAAGGTTAGAGGAACATAAAAGGTCACAAAAGTGCATAGACAATCAAATCACAGAAAAGTATCACTAAATCAATCATCGAATCTTCATTTGTGAAAACTATTTGGAGTTTGATGTCATTGTGTGTCACATTAAGATTTTCTATACAGTTAAAATTAAATTAATTAATAGATAGTCCAAGCATACTTCGGATCAAGTCAAATATTCATCACTATGCTTCAAAAATAAATTCACTTGTATATAATTGCAGCCAGTATCATTAAGTCACTAAATTTAGAAACTCACCGCTCAATGATCCTTTATCCAAATAGGCAGGGGCCTTTCAGCATTATGAGGTACAAAGCCAAAAATACGAGTCCATTAAGGCCAAAAAAACCTGCAGTAGAATCAAAACCCAAAATCAGTAAGGAGATAAGGAATTACAGTCTAGAAATTATAAAAGCATAAAAGAAAACTTAAAAATTTGCTTCCCTGATATGAAGAAGTTAACAAGGATGCAAATAAGTTAAAAGCCACACTAAAACATTAGATGTAGCATGTCTCATTCAACACTAAAAATCCCCATTAAAGACAAAAGTTGTGGAAAACATATTCAGCTTAATGGATCCCTTCCATGGGATAAAGTTGTACAAACTCTAAAAAAATGAGTTCAGATTACATGGCATACCGTGACTTTTTAATAATATAGGAGGCTTCTCTTCCTGACTGGCTTGATACATAGGATTTGAGGGTGGATATAAATATGCATAAGCAGTCTGACCCGGTATTTCAGTTGGAAATTCAATTAATTCTGGCATGCTGAAATAAGATTGAAACTTTGAACTGTCAGGTGAAGACGACCACATTATCCTAAAATCAGACACGCTGAGATTTTCATCTAAAATAACCTGCAGAATTAAAAGACAAAATATGTAATGACATCACAAAATGTATTTGCGGAACATTAGGCCGTCAAAGGATGAAGTTTGAAGATTCAAACTGTAAATACATTATGCATGCAAGGAGAAACTACTACACCTTTGGCACTGATGAAGAGTTGTTGGTGCTCCCTCAACAAATAAGCAATTAGGTCCTCCTAAAGCCTGTATAGGGAGAAACAAGCATCATCAAGAAGACATAAGGACCATTTTTAAAGATAAGTCAAAGAAGAATGAGATAACATTACAATATTGTTTATATCCGTGAAAGGAATATCAAGAAGTGACAATGAGCATTCAACATCATCAAGAATTCAAAGATAGGATCTTCTCTTCTGCCTGAAACAGAACATCTTTCGAGTGAAATACTGGTACATAACATTAGAGAACTATAACTCTTAGTAGGATATGCAATTGTGTACTGATTGCATATACATTTTAGTCTAAAGTAATTCCACAGACTGTCCTGTAGCTGCAAGCAATTATGTTCTTTTGCTTCTGGCTTTGTAATAATACACAAGACTACAAGAGTTCATCCCGAAGACCCAAAGAGGCCTTGCAAACTCAGCCTCCATAGGATAGAGTGCTAAAACTTCGTTTTTGGATTCAATCTGCTACAAGAAAACAAGCCAGTTATTGTTCACCCCATAAAAGACCACACCATATGATGGGTCATGGGGTATGAACTGTCAGATTCCCATAACTGGGAAATCACAATGCATCTAAGCAATATGATCGATAACCTAGGCTAGAAAATATAAGATGATGTGTATTACAAATTATACTGATTCCATCACAACTGGAGTTTAAAAATCAGAGACCACTGTGACTCTGAAGGCACCCTTGGCACTGGTTACCTTTTTCTATTTCTCATAATTATTACAAAATTTTACCCAACAGCTCCAAATATATGATATTAAATGGAACTTTTAAGATTTTTACCCATTTATAAAGGTTCCAAAACCCGTTTTTCCTGTCAGTAATAAAAGAACAGATTCCCTGCATAAATGAGCAAAATACATCAGCACAGGTTTTTTGTCTCTTTGCAGACACAAATCACCTACCTAGAACATTAGGTGTGTTAACTGCATCACAAATCTCCAAATGGAGATGGAAAAGAAACGTATATGCATAGCCTAACAGATTGTCGAATCCGCACCTCAATAGTAGAAACCGAGAATGAATAAAGATTTTCACCTAAAGAAATTCTAAGATCTCCGGATCTCAAATCTCTAACCTCTTACAAGCAAAATCGAGTCTATCCATCTGTAACCCTAAAAGAACTTGCCACCTAAATTATATACTACCATGATTGATCAATCCCAAACCTAAAATTTAAAGGTTCTTATCATCGATTTAAAGGCATTGATTCTCCATTTGGAGGCTATAACCCTGAATTTGAAGATCTCAAAACTATCAGGCATTTAATCGAACACCTTGTAGGCGGATATCAAATCTCTAACATATTACAAACAAATTCGAATCTGTCCATCTCTAACCCTAAAATATGAGTTTTGCAACCTAAATTAGATACTACTATGATTGATCAATCTCAAACCTAAATTCCGTGCAATTTATAATTCAGGAAAAAAAACAAAGATCAGTAGGAGAAAAATAGAAGAGGGTTACCTGGTTCCGAATTACAGTTGAGGCTGGAGAGAAACTGGAGATCAACGGCTGCGCAAGGGCGTTTGTAGCATGAATTCGAAGGAGGTAATCGGACTAGGAAGAAGAGTCTGGATTTCGGCTGGACCGCGGCTACGGATGCGGCTGGAACTGGACTTCCTGCTGGAGGAGGGCTGCTCGATGTTTGGATTGCGGTGCGGCTGGCGGAATGCTCAGGAGGCACCCCTAAAGTCCTGAGAAGGAGGCGAGTTAGTGCTGATATACATACGAGCCGAGTAGTAAGGACTTGAAGGTGGAAGAATAGAAGAACGAGAAAGGAAGTATACAGGTTGAAGAGGAAGACGAAGATGGACAGAGGAGAAGCTAAGAGACGACGAAGAAAGAGAATGAAAAGGAAAGGAGAATGAAAAGGAAGCGGAGGGAAAGGCTGTCCGATGTACACATTACAGAGAAGGAAAAGACGGATACACCCACAGAAATAAAAAAATAAATCATTTCAAATGCAAACTTTGTTGGACAAATTAGGCATTCAACCGCAAAACTGATCTGGGCCAATATGGGCCTTAGATAATTATACATATAAGTAACCAAAAGCTGGGATTGCAAGTACCCTCCACCATCTTTACAGTAGTATAGATATATATAATTTTTGACATATAGTGTGTACTTTTCATGTTTGCTGTATCTTATTTCTAATCGAGAGTCTAAAAGGCGAACCTTTCACCTTTACAGCTGAACTTTTTTACATTTCCTCTTTCAGTTGGTACCCAACGCTTTCTAATAAATAATCACCTTATATATGTTTTTGGTTGATTAATTATTTGATCAAAAAGCCTAAAAATGTAATTAAACACCGGCCCTCATCCATCCTTATTAAACACCGGCCCTCATGACTTTATATTATCTTACTTACAACTACTTTCCTTTCTCGTTTTTATGAATCCTTACAAAGTAAGTCACGCCAAACATGTCCTAAGATATCATTATTAATTTGTTGTTAGAGCATCTCCAACAGCTTCTATAAAAAATTTCTAAAATAGAGAACAAAATAATAAAATCTCTAAAAAAATTTACACCACAACTCCAACAGATTCTCTATTATACAAATTGCTACATTTATTATACACTATAATAGATGCATAATATAAATTCATAATTTAATAAATAAAATTTCAATAACTTCATTAAATCAATAGACAACAACTAATGAACAAATAGGTTGACATTGAAAGGGGTGAGCGCGTTAAATTTTACAGATTCTAACACTTCCTCTAAATTTAGAGATAAGTTTAGAGAAACTGTTTGGCAGAAAAAAGGTTTACATTCACAAGTTTAATAAAGTTGTGGAATACAATCTAGGAAAATAGTAAAGGACGGCCGGCATCGGCACACAAGACTCTAAATCTCTCAATCTGAGCTTGAAACGGAGCATCCCATCCTTCGACGCTCGGATGATGATGTTCGACCCATTCTAGTGGAGGCGGTGGAAGAGGAGCGTTAGGACGCAACCAGATCTATGAGAACAAAAATTTAGAGTTAGAGTATTGACATATGTATGAAAATCATGAATAGGTAATAAAAAAGACGTTTGAAGTCGTACCGCGGCAAAATGGTCTTGGTTTCCGATGTAGGCTACACCAAGAGTTCCTGATTGGGGAGGGTTGTTAGCAGATGCCGGCGAGATCATGGGGAGACATGTGAACGGATGATGCCAAGCTAGGACGACGAGAGGAATCTGATATACCGTCGCAAATACTAAACCCATGATGGGAAGCTCTATCCACCGTCTCCTATCACCATGTGTGGCTCCGGCACATCTCTGGTATTCGACGAACTGCTGGAATGGGTACTCTCCCGTATAACAACCGGCGTACAGATTGGCGTGATCCTCCAAGTGATTGCATAGTAACGTTTTGAGTTCCGGGAAAGCAGTCTCGCCGATCGGTGATGTCAAAGCCGCCAAAGCACGGTAGCCACAATGACCATCTCCAACAGTGTCCCTCACCCTCTCAATATGACCGAACATGAAGGGATCAACGTTGTTTCGACCCCAGTTGAACCCTCCGAACACATCATCACGTCCACGTCGAGCTGAGGTCGCTTGTGGACGAGGCCGAGCAACATTTCAAGCAGCACGCGCTTCTTCTCTCTCAAACCTTTCCCTTACCTCCTCGTATGGCAACGGGTTGGTTCTGCAGGCATTCCTCGACCCCCGAGGCCTCCCCTTCCTTCGGACGCTTGCTGATGAGGGTGGGTGCAGCTCATCCTCGCATACATCGTTGGAAGCCGTGTATGAAGATGACAGCTCATACGGCACTGGGGTGTCGTCGAGGTCAGTCCATGTCAAATCCATCCAGAACGGGTGGATGTCCTCAGCGGGTATCGGAGTGCCGGAGTTGACGTATGCCTGAATCTCATGGACACAAGGGATCCCGTAACAAACCCTCCAATGTCGGTCCGTGCATACCGGAGGAACCTTTTGGTTCACGACGTCCTGCCACATCTTGTACAGATAATCGAAGCACTTTTTGGAGATTAAAGTCTTTACCTCATCGAAAAGGTTGACTTTATACGCCGTTGTTGGCCATTTGAAGCGGTCGATCTCCAAAGCAGTTTGCAGCTCATGCAGTTGACAATCATTGACTCTATGGATTGCATTGATCACGATGCGGAAGTCACCAGTCGATGAGTGAAGTGCCTCCTTCAGAACCTTGTGTTGACCCTCAACTATGTACACATTGAAGTGCATACCACTAAATATTCGATATTATATCATATTGTAATGGGAGATATGAAGTAAGGTTGTACCTGTTTGTCGTACGGGTGCCGAGATGGAAGACATTATCTACGTAGCACCGAACAATGCTCCTGCTGTATGGAAGCCAAACTCACTCCAAATACGCCACCACACCTGGGAATGGGTGCCATGCAGCTCGTAGCGCCCGACGACGTCGGTTGAATGATTCCTCCGACCTCGATTCGAACAGCCCCCAACAGTTGCCCTTAAAGATGCCAGCGTGGTTTAAATTCTTCGTGATCTTCAGAGCTGCTTCCTCGCATCTTCTCGTCACGTGTAACCAACAAAGGAGATGCTGGACGTCGGGGAAGACAACATTCAACGCCGCCAAGAGACCTAGCTCTCGATCAGTCATGATAGCTTGAGGCTGAACGCTCCCAAGCAAGATCTGAAGTTGTCGCAACACCCAGGCGTATGTGTCTTCGTTCTCTTGCGACATGAAGGCATAGGCGATGCAGTAAGTATTGCCTGAGGGTGTGAACCCGACCACCTCGCACAAAGGAATCCCATATCTGCAGGTGTAAATATGTTACATATAAAATACTTTATAATTGGCTATATGTGCAAAAATGTAATCGTAATTAAGTAACTTACGCATTTGTTTTGTATGTGCTGTCCATTATGATGACGTAATGGAACCTTCGGAGAAGGCGTATCCCGTCGGGATGCGCGAGGAAGAGGTCGCTCAAGACGTTGTCGTCATCCGGATGTCGTCTGAATTCGTAGTAGTACCTTCTTTCCCGCAGATGGTGCAAGGTATCCTGGGTCATCGTCCGACTACCTCTTTCTTCGGCGATCATCATGGCGAGCGTGTTGGTAAGGCTATTCCTTGACGTGACGCTGGTATCATCCAACTGCCTCAATCCGTACCCAATGGTTGTTGGAGGAGTGCCAACTTCCTTCATCCACCTCGCCATCTTCTTTTCCCCCTCTGTCATCTGTCTGACGATGGCGTGACCCTTCAAGCTTGTGGAAAGCCCGTGGTTATGAACACCATGGGTTACCGTCATGCGCCACTGACCCGGCGGAGCTTCGTGTCCGTGTAGAGAGAATGGACAACCACTTATCTTTGACTGTGTGCTCCGGAGCTTCCTCCGCGTGGTCGGTACTCCCCAAACTGCTCGCAAGCAAGGAGAACCCCGCCTGGACGATTCGACGCCCCCGTCCAAGACCGCTTGATTACTAAAATCATGCAGTGTCTTCGACTCAAGTCCTTGAAATGCGTAACCATTTCGTCACGGTCATTCCAAACCCTTGGGTCCGAGAACTCAGACGTAAAGTCTCTAAACTGTATTCATATAATTGAAAATATGAACAAAACGGAATGAATACGAAATATGTTGACTCTACGAAACCTGTGCGTACCTGAGATACTTGGAGATGAGGATTGCTTTGTGGCTCGGCCATAACGATTCTAGATGTCCTCCTTCGCTTCAATTGTAAGAAGTCGGACTTTGTTTTGGAGTGCGGAATCAAGCTGTCCTCCATCGCTTCAAATAGGCACTGTTGCGTTAATTGTAAGCAGAACCCTAGCACGTCCTTAAGGACGTGCTAGGGTTTAGGGGGCTAGGGTTTTAGGGTTTGAGTAGGGTTAGGGTTTAGGGTAAGGAAACTGCACGTCCCTAAGGACGTGCAGTTTCCTTACCCTAAAACCCTACCCAAAACCCTAAGGCTGCTGGTAACCCATGGTATCGGGCAACCTTATCATATTAACGTTTTCGTTTTCGTTATCCGGCAACCTTCTCATATTAACGTTTTCATTTTTGATGTTTACCTTCAATATGACTCTGAAGAAATGAGAAGAGTCTAATAGAAATATATAGATAGATACAAAATCCGAAATATAAATGTATAATATCAACATACAAACTGCAAAAGTACATCACTAGCCAGGTGGATGACGTACAACGTACATGATCCAAAATCCCCGTCACCTCGTCTAATAGCTCCTCAAGGCGAGGGTCGGTAGACAGGGCCCTCCAATAGCCCTCCATCTCGTGCAAGCGGGCCGCCAACGCTAGAGGGATGACGGGATGCTGAGGGAGGTCCACCCATGGGTCCATGCCGATCGGGTGGACGGGCGCCGGCGGGTCGGGATGCGGTGGCGTGGTCGGCAGCACGTACGGCCGGCTCTGCGACGCGTACCAAGGCAAGTAATCTGCCGTGACACCGGCTTGGCAATCCTCGCTGGTGCGCCTGTGCTCGGCCAGCCTGTAGAAGCGACCCTCGTCCTGCAGGTCCCGCCACCTGTTGTAGCCCGGGGAAAACACGGCGATGTACCGCGCGTTCTTCAGGGTCGTGTCGCGGGAGACCTGATCCGGCGCGATGACGGCCTGCTGGAGGCACCTATCGGGCATATACGGCTCCCCTGGACCCGTCCGAACTGCTGGAGGCACCTATCGGGCATATACGGCTCCTCCTCCCCGCAGAAGGTGATGGTGCCTCGATAGGTGGACTGATGGTGCTGGCCGTCGAAGTCCAGATCACGCCTAAAAGGCATCCACCGGACCTACAATTAAACAAATCAGATGTAATTCACAGCTAAGAATTATAAGTTATATAGATAGAGTCTCGAATACATATATCATCGACGGTAAGACGGTCCACCTCGTCCCGCAGCTCCGGGATCTTCTTCAGCTTCTGGTCGTCCTTCATGCGCGGTGGCTGCTTCGGACCGTTGAACCTCGCGTAGAAGCGAGGGTCATCCCTCCTAGCCGGGTCGCTGGACAAATCACCTCGGAAGCAAGGGAAATACGCCCATACCCAAGCCTTGACAAAAAAAAGTATGTCGTTAGCATATAATTTAAATATTTGTAAACTAAAACTCTACTTGAACGGTCTCCGGGTCTCGTACCTGTAGGATCGGCGTGCAGCTGTCTATGCCCTTCGCGCCTGAGCGGGTAGCCTCGCCTAGGCCCCTGTAGAGACATGCGAGGGCACCAGAAGCCCATGCAAGGGTGGCCGTACGTGGGATGTCCCAAACAAGGCCCAATACCTTCCATGGGATCCGGCTCTGCGACTTGTCCACAAACAAAGTCGCGGCGAGAGCAATGCCCATATAGGTCCTGTGCAGAAACAGACGCTGTGCAGGGTCATCCTCGGGCTGCCCCCCTCCCACAAAGTCGCCGAGCGGCCCGTGTCTCTGCTGCCGGAGGGCCACCCGCGTGTCTGTACGACTTCAGAGCCGCCTGTGTGAGCTGGTAGTACTCCGCGATGGCGGGGACCAAAGCGCCAGCGGGCAGATGTGACGTTGAGGGCTGGCCATCTATCGGAAGTCCCATCAGACACGCAACATCGTGGAGCGTGATGGTCATCTCTCCCCATGGAAAGTGGAAGGAGTTCGTCTCCGGGTGCCAATGCTCCAAAAAGCCCGTGCAGGTGAACTCGTCCACACACTGCCAGTGGAGGGACCTCGGCTGGGGGATGCCGGATGGGAGCAGATCCTACACCCAGGTCCCCGGGCCCTCATATATGTAGGGCTCGAATGGCTGCAAGTGAGTAGCCCGGTGGTGGAACTTCAGCAGCCGCAGCTCCACCGTAGGATCTCTCCACACGTGGTACGCACGGTGATGCCTGTAAGACACAAGCAGCTCTCCCGGCGGCAGTAAAGGGTCGACCTGCACAGCCGGTGCGGCAGCCTGTGCAGGGATGGGCTCGGGCTCTACCTGTGGGGCCCCCTGGCCCTGAGCCTGCCCCTCCTGACCATCGTCAGCCTCCTCAACGACGTCAGGGATCACATCATCTGAAGAGCCCAAATAGGCGGTCTACCCATGTCGGGTAGGGCTCCTGTGTGCCGGATGTAGAAGCCTCTGGCACGGCTGAAGTAGATGCCTCCGGGACGGTCGGTGGAACCCGAATAGGCGGTCTACCCATGTCGGCCCGTCGCCCACCGACTACGTCTGTGATGCAGCTACTCAAAACCTCAGGGGGCTCTAAGAAAGGCTGCAACCCCATCATCGCATCGCCGGAAGGATCCCAAGGTGGCATACCCGCCCAGAAGGTGTCGTTCTCGTCGACCGGGGGCGTCCCCATCGACTGCTGTAAGCGCTCTGCAGACGCGAGCAAATCGTCGACTGTCTGCTCGGGGGGTGCCGTAGACTCATGTACTTGGTTGACCGCTGCCCGGTCGCCGAACCTAATAGGCCGAAGGGTAGCATCATCCCTCATGAGCCTCCCTGCCTGTTATTATGATCCAGTTGAATATTAATGTCTTTTCAGTATATTTTAATATATTGTAATGTATTTTAATGTCTTTTGATGTATTTTAATATATTTTCATATGTTTTATTGTCTTTTATTATATTTTAATGTTAATTAATCATTACAATTATATTTTAATGTTTTTTACTATATTCAATATAAATTTATGTGTTTGAATATATTTAAATATATTCAAATGTTAATTAAATAATTTTGAAGTATTTTAATATTTTTTTAATGTTTTTTATTATCTTTCAATATAAATTTATTTTTATGTATTTGAATATATTTGAATATATTCAATTATATTTTAATGTTAATTAAATACTTTTGAAGTATTATAATATATTTTAATGTTTTTTATTGTCTTTCAATATACATTTATTTTTATGTATTTGAATATATTTTAATATATTCAAATATATTTTAATGTTAATTAAATACCTTTGAAATATTATAATGTTTTTTTATTGTCTTTCACTTGTAATTATTTTCTATGTATTTGAATATATACTATCTATTATATTCTATCAAATTACAACTATATTCTTTTCTATCACACTATATACTATAAAAAACATTATAATTTATAAAAAAATAAAAAAATATAGTTTCAATTATATTCTATCAAACAATATATATTATGAATAATATATTCTATAAAATTCTATTATAAAACTATATTATCTATCTAATTATATTTTAAAACTCTAAAAATAAATCAAACAAAAAGTAATTCAAATAACATACCGGTGGAGTCGGGACCGGGGGACACCTCAATGGTCCGACGCTTCCGCGGCGGTAATAGACCGTCGTCCGCCACTACTCCGCCTCCATCGCCGCCGCCATACGCCGCCACACCACCACCGTCACCGCCGCCAGTCGCCGCCACACCACCACCGTCACCGCCGCCAGTCGCCGCCCCACCACCACCGTCACCGCCGCCAGTAGCCGCCCCACCACCACCACTCTCCTCCACCGCCAAAGTCGCCAGCACCACTAGACCGGGAGCCACCGGCTCCACCGCCACCGCCTCCACCTCCATCGTCGTCGCCTCCGCCTCCGCCTCCAAGTCCGCCATCGTCGCCTCGAGGTCTCCCTCTCTTTCTGTCTCCATCTCTCTCGGTCTCCCTCTCTCTCTCTCTCTCGGTCTCGGTTTCTCTCTCTCTCCGACGCTCTCTGTTCTCTCTCTCTCCGGCGCTCTCTGCTCTCTCTCTCTCTCTCTCTGTGAAGACGACGAAGACGATGGGAGACGAAGAGGTACGTCCTCTTCGTCTTTAAGGGACGGGCTTGGACGTGCAAGCACGTCCGGGTTTGAAAAAAAAAAAAATTTACACCCCACTTGCACGTCCTTAAGGACGTGGGGATTTGCGGTGTATATAGCCAAATTTTGTCGTTTATATGTACCTGTAGAATATTTTGTTTATACGTACCTGTCCGAAATTTCCTTGGAGGTTCGTCTTCACCGTCCACAGGGACTCCTGATGTACCGCTGGCCAGCGGTGTCATTGTTTTATGGCGCTTGGTGTCGGGTTGTTGTCTATGTTGTCCCCAACGTTTTAGGATTAGGTTCGTTTGGTCATTTAGATATGTTTGCTTGCCATTTTTTGTATTGCACCATTCTATTGTAGGTTGTATCTTTGACGGTTCGCCGTCTACCGACTTTGTCGGCCTCTCGAGGAGTCAGACTTGTTTGACCCTCGAATTATTACCTTATCAAAAAAAAAAAAAGAAAAAAAAGAAAAAAAAAAGAGGGTTTTTAAATTGTAAATGGACTAGCAGCTAGGTTTGAGGAGGTGCACATGAATGAGAATTTAATATAACTCAGTGTTGTACACTTGTATCTATAATTGATTAAAAGGATTGTTGACTACCAATGACCTCTTGCCCTAGTGGTAAGGGAGAGGTAACCCTTGCAAGAGGTCAAGGGTTCAAATCCCATTACTTACACTTTGTGTAATTAAGTGGGTGCTCAAGCCTTCATTGACTTGGGTGAGCCTGCTTGGTGGCTTGCCGCCTGGCTTGCCCGGTTCGGGTCCTTTGCAGGCTAGGGCTGGGACCCGTGGGGGATTAGTCGACAACCTCGGAACCCCCACGTCATAAAAAAAAAAAAAAAAGATTGTTGACTGACAATCTGGGATGGAATTGCTGGTTTGTTTATATAGGAGGAGAATATAGAAAAAATATTAAATTTTATATATAAAATGTATATGATTATCATTTTTATTAGTTTAGGGAAGATAATGGCGTTGCTGATCGTCTCTCTCATCTTTCTCTTTTTCACTCAGGCTCATTATTGAACTTCCTGCCGATGTCGCGCTTCGCAGTATCATCCTTCGGGATGCTCTTGGCTAGTCGTGTTTGCGAATGTCAAATTCATTTTGGTTCAAAAAAAAGGAGGGTGGGAAAATTTATAAGATCATTCTAGAGGTTTACCCTAGGAAATCGAATGTTGGTAAATGTAACAAATTTTATATGAAAAATGAAAGAAGGATAATGATTAGAAATTTAAATTAGTGATCTATAAATATTAACTTAAATATAAATTATATTTATAAAGGTAATCATTACAATTCTCGACACAAAAACAAACGAAGTATATATATATATATATATATATATATATATATATATATATATATATATATATATATATATATATATATATATATAGATTTATATATAGAGAGAGAGAGAGCCGAAATCTGACCAAATTTCCACTACCTGGCACAACGATTTTTAAGAATCTCCTTTCAAAATGCAATCTTTGACCCTCAATATAGTATTTTATTTCTTGTGTTAGTATCTCTATTATAATATACTTTAATTTTGAGTTATTCAATTGCCCACTTTGTAGAGTGGGTAAAGTAAAAGGCAAGTTAACTAATGATCCCCCTACGTTTCGTTAGCAATGCAGAACAGTAGAACACACACACACAACAGATCTAGAGGAGGACGATTTTCGGAAAATCCTCTCCGTTAACGGGAGGCAAACACGTGTCGGGTTACATTGATTTATTATTATTACTTTTGCGATTATAAGGTCGGGATCCACCAACTTAACACAAAAGTTCAAGCTGGTGTTTAGAGTTTCACCTTTCTATATAACTCATTATTTTTACTCTTTTATAATCAATGTGAGAGGGACACTCTCGTATCAAACCTCTCAACATCCTCACACCATAATTGATTAACCACACTCCATACATAGTGGTTACATCTTGAATAACTTCTTGATAAAAATAACTACCATTAACACATGCACTTCCTAAATCATGGACAATGAAGCAAATAACTGCTACTACAGAGAAAAGGAAATTCAGAAATTCAACTAACTTAACTAACTAGCTCACAACTAACATGAAATCAGCTCCTAGAGTTTGAAACTCATTACATTTTAACACATTTGCCTTGTTTCATGCTTCCATTCTTAATTTTGAGACCATCCAGCATGCATTTAGGTAAAGCTATTCTTAATGTTACCTGTTACTGTTGGGAGAAAAAAGTCAAGTGGAATAAAAGCTGCCAAAGGCTTCAAGTTTTTAAATAGAAATATATATCCTCCACTCATATTGTCGTTCACTCCTCACCGCCCACTTAATTAAGCCAGGGAAGAACAATCAAGAACTCGACCTGACCCACTCGAAATCAATTGTACCAAATACCCGAAGACCAAAATTGACCCTACCCAACCCTTTTTTGACCTGACATCCAAATAATCGTTAGAGGAAAGGGCAGTGATTAGACCAAAAAATGGGCCTATTGGCTAAACTAGACATATACCTAAAAAATTGGTTAGGGGTAAAAAGTAGTGTATTTTTGCAAATGCAAAAATCCAACCGACAGTGGAGGTAGCAGGTGAAGGGGAGTTGAACATTGTAGCTCCATCATTTGAAAAAACAGAAATCAGGAGGGGGAGGTGCTGGACATGGTGTGTGGCTCAAATAAAGTAGGAAAATGCGGAGGGGGGCATTTATGAGGGGAAATTTCAATGATTGAATTAAGGGTGTCAATCAACCCTTAGAAAATCTAGGTGTCATTCCTTATTAAATGCTCTGCAAAAAAGGGAGCCAACATAGGAGACGAGTGGAAAGTTGAGGGCAAAGCATCACCTTCATTTTTGGGAACTGGAAACGGTTGGCTTACCAATAGAAGACAAATATCTTACCAATAGAATACATGTGTCTTACCGATAGAACAAACTTATCCTACCATACATTGAAATTTTGGAGATAATATGGAGGGGGATGTCCATAGCGATTTTGGCGGGATGTCCGTGTAATTTTGTTGCCAAAAGAGGGTTCTTCATTGGGGGGAGAAGGAGAGCATCTGTCTGACCAATATGGTACAGTTATCTAACCAATAGCATATAGTTATCCTACCAATAGGCTTAAAATGTCTTACCATACCTGAAAATTTGGAGAAATTTGGAACGGATTGACCGAACCTGTTTTGGCGGGTTGTAAGTGCAATTTTGGCGCCAAAACGGGGTTCTTCATTTGGGGAAAGGGGGGAGCATTTATGAGGGGAAAATGCTATCGTTGCATTGATGGGTGTTCCCAAGCACATATATAAGCTTGACAGGAGGATCTCAAACACCCCAACATGCCCTGCAAAAAGTGAGGAAGAGCAGGAGAGAGGCGGAAAGGACGGGGGAAAAGGCACACGTGGATCCGAGGAAACGATACAGTTGTCATCCTACCAAAAGTACAGGTCTGGACTACCAACAGTGTTCAACTGTCTTTCCATTCCAAGAAAAGTGCAACAATCTTGTGAGTGGCAGTGGCAGCGTTGGGTAAGTCATCTTGTACCTTTCCTTTATAGTTGTTCCTCTTTTCTATATTAGAACTACCCCCTAGGTTGATCCTCTATTCCCGTGGCATACCCCAGGTGATAGGGTATGTATAAACGTCGTGTGCGGCGGTTGGCGGGCTCCCGGGAGTGGGAGCTTGGTGTTCAAGGGAGAGGCACGTACTGCAGCTATGGTGGTGGCACAGAATATTAGTTACGCCCAATTGAAGGAGAAAATTGTTTCCAAATTCGATGTGGACATGGTATTGTATGACATTGAGTTCACCTACCTCCCTCCTTCGATGAGGCGGGCCACTCCGATTCGAGTCAAGGACGACGATGACCTAGAAGCCTACAAGTTCTACAACACTGAATCCGGTGCACGAGCCTGGCCAATCGCACTGCACGCCACCTTAAGGATGGTCTTGATGGAGGCGGAGGGGCGGATGAGAAGGTTCGAGGCTCCATCGAGGAGAAAGGGAAGTTGGACGACCTTTGCAGCGAAACTGGAGGGACCTGCCTGTGTGATGAGTGTGTAGCGGGGGAGGGAGAGTGTTGTCCCACTACAAAGGACAGCGTCAGTGGGATGCAGGATGAGCTTGCTGGGAGCGGTATACATTTAGACGGAGTTGGTAGGATGGATGACAACAAAATGGTTGGACAGGCGGACGGAGTTGGTAGGATGGATGACAACAAAATGGATGAACTAGAGAAGGGTGGTGACGTGAGCAGGTCCGATGCCATTCGACGCGGAAAGCAAGTGGTGGTCGTGGACACCGACGATGATGTGGGCGACCTACCCCCCCCCCCCCCCCCACGGAATGGAGGACATAATAGACGTAGGAAGCTCCGACGATGAAATGATTGGTTGTGGTTTCCCCGTGAAAGTGGAGGGTGGAAGGTCGAACGAGAAATCTGAATCATGGGATGAGGAGGCTGAGGCAACGGTGAGAGAGATAGAGCGAGCGTACAAAGGACACAAACAACCTTTGCCGACGTTGGAGAAAGTGGAAGAGGGCGTGGCTCGGTTCATTCCTCTAGTCGGAGACCCTCGGGAGAGTGTGAAGGAGTTATGTGAGGGGGAGATGTTCGATACGAAGGCTGCCATTCAGTCTATAGTGAAGTGGGAAGCTTTGCGCGGGTGCTTCGCGGTCCAAGTGAAGCGATCGACAACAAAGGCGTACGTGGTTGTTTGTCCCGAACCGAACTGCTCATGGTACTGTCGGGCGTCAACGTATCGGGAAACTAAGAAGTGGGTGGTTCGTAAGTTCGTTGACACACACAGTTGCAAGGTTAGTGTCGCCAGCAACTACCAGCGCAACGCCAATTACAAGCTGATGGGGCAGAGTTTGGTGTCCGAGTAAGTTTCTAAACCGGCGTCTTGTTCCCCGTCTATGTACTGTGTTGGTGGAATTTTTTTGGTTTAACTCTTATCTTCGCGTCTTTGTAGTTTTGCTGGGTCAGGGAAGGTGCTGCTTCCCCATCAGATCAGTACGATGATGAAGTCTCGGTTGGGCGTGGACTACAGCTATTGGAAGGCACGCAGGGCGAAGGGAGCCGCAAGGGAGGGCTTGTACGGGACCTACAAAGCGAGCTACGATCGGATGGCCTCATACCTTTACATGTTTGAGCGAGCAAACCAGGGGACCATAACCACATTAGTCCGTGATGATAACCAGCAATTCAAGTATACGTTCGTTAGCTTGGGTGTTTAGCGGATAGCCATCCCACACCTCAGACAGGTACGCCCTCGCAACTTTATAATCCTACCAAATGGCAGATATCATCTTACCATCTGTGTATATTTGTCATTCCAATTCATGTATTACCAATAGACACAGACCATCCCACCCTTTACGATGATACCAACTGTCTCCATGTATCCTACCAACTGTCTCCCTCTGTCATACCAATAGTGTTATGTTAGCCGACTGTTTAAACTGTGACATTGACATGTATTCTCGGTGGATGGAAGTTTCTTGAAGGGGAAGTATCGGGGTTGCTTGATGTTTGCGACTGCCCAAGACCCAAACCACAACATATACCCCATTTCATTTGCCATTGTCGACGGGGAGAATGACACATCCTGGGGTTTCTTTTTCCGTCAAATGAAACGCGTGGTCCCGGATGAGCCCAATGTGGTGTGGGTAAGCGACAGGCACATGAGCATCGCCAAGGGGATTCGAGCGAGTTACGACTTCGCAAAGCATGGCCGCTGCACTTACCATCTATTTCAGAATGTGAAGGCATGCCACAAGGCGGGTGGGCTACAAAAACTGTTCTTCCTAATGGCAAACGCGTACACCGTTGCGGAGTTCAATGGCCACTTCACAGCTTTCAGAGAAAAGTCTCCCACTGGTGCTGAGTACATTAAGATGGCTGGGTTCTCCAATTGGGCTCGGGCTTTCTATCCCGCCAATCGGTTCAACGTCACCACCATAAACCATGCCGAGTGCTTGAACTCGGTATTTCTTGAACCTCGTGACCTGCCCGTCACCTGTTATGAGCTGAATTTGCCATGTTTTACATTACCTTTTATGTCAATTTTTGCATACATTTCATTCATTTGGGCTAAGATAGTACAGAACCTATGTAGTTTATGTTTATTTGACAAATTATGGAATCTACACCAGTTTCTGTTTAAATCGCAGAATTCGAGGCGTTTTACAGCAATTCTAAGGAAGGTCGGAAATGCTCAGAAATCCACTACAGAAGTCCAAGGTCAAAGAAGCAGCGGAACCAGTCGAATCGAGCTGAGAACCCAAGCTACTCGATCTCGAGTAGACCTTACTCGATCTCGACGAGCATGTCCGAGCACAGCCTTGTCGACCAGGAGCAACGTCGAGAACCAGACCAACCCGACTTCCGGACCCAACTCGATCTCGACAAGACCCTAGTCGAGATCGACGAAGCCCAGTGCCACACCCGGAGTCGAGGAGAGAACTGGACGAGAAGCCGAGCACAACTCTACTCGACCTCGACGAACCCTTATCGAGATCGACAAGCCCCACAATGCCGGTCCGAGTCCGTGCCGAGGAGAAGCTGCTCGACCAGAGAAGGCCACACCCTACTCGATCTCGACGAACCCTTGTCGAGATCGACGAGCCAGAGTCCAGATCCAGGCTTGTCGAGCACACCTACCCGAGAAGATCTAGTCGACGGATCAATCCTACTCGAGGTCGACTAGGGCTACTCGAGTTCGACGAGCGCCGTGAACCAAGTCCGAGCCACATCGAGCAGAGCTAGCCAGGAAGTCCACTCGACGAACAATCCTTGTCGAGGTCAACGAGCCCTTGTCGATGTCGAGTAGACCAGTCTCCAGAAACGCGTCGTCGAGGGCTGTCCTAGTCGAGTTGGGATTCCTTGGGGCCAAAGGAAGTCGATTCTATCCAAATTCTATCAAGTCTATCCATGGGAGACAAGATCTATCAAGACATGAAGACCTACCTAAATTAGATTTATCTTTTCCTTTTAGATTTATTTCCATTAAGCATTTTATTTATCTTTTAGCAAATTAGATATAGATTTAGATATAGAGATAGATGATTATTTCCTTGATTAGCGAGGTTTGATCACTATAAATAAGGCCCTTGGGGCTGGTTTTCATTCATTCAAATTCAGAGACACAATTACACATAGAGTTTAGTAGTTCTAAGGTTTTTAAGGTTTTGGCTTTCTGCGAAAGTTGATTGACAGGATTGTAAAGGCTTTGAATTTAGTTTTAAATGCAAGTTTCTTTTTATACATCAATGTCTGTTATTGCGATGAGGCGTGAGTAGTCCACCCACTTCTGGGGCTGGGGTGAGCCCGATGGTGGCCATGTGAGGCGATGCGATAAAGGTCAGATCTTTTTGTGCAATTCATCTTCTATCCCTATGAGCATGATTCTTTTGCGAGAGTTGAAGGTGATCCTTGTTTGTGTAATTGAAGCGAAAGTGATCTTAATGCAACTTGGATTAATTATGTGAAAAAGGGTTAGTAACAATTAAGGTTTATGCGAAAGCCTCTATATGCCTATTTGTTAATACCGAAAGTTATTTGATGGAAATCATGATCTTTTGTGCCTTTGTGTGTTACTTTGCATGGTTATCGTTGTGGTGTTGATACCCTGGTCTTGGGAGTCTTTTATTATATTGATTTATTTCTGTCGAAAATCTGAGTTCTGCATTCGAATTTGCAATTTAAAGTTTCTGTCTTTCTTTTCGATACCGAGGAGAGTCTCGTCGATATCGAGTAGGACCTTAGTCGATATCAAGTAGGGTTTTGGTCTATGTCGAGTTGAGTTTCTGCTTTCTGTTGTCGATTTTCAGCTTCTGTCTTTTACTATTTCTTGTCGATCTCGAGTTGACTGTGGTCGAGATCGAGTAGCCTCTGCCTTTGCTTTTATTTGTTGCTTTGCTTTATTTTCTGCTTTGCTTTGTGTTTCTTTCCTTGTCTCTATGTTTCTGTCTTTCTGCTATTCTGTATGTGAGATCTGTTGCTACCTAAGAACTGCTGACGTGCTTCCTCGTGGATTCGATCCTGACTTTTCTCTTACTACAACGGGAGGACGTCTTGTATTTATTTGCTAAGACAGGGAAGTCAGTCTGAACTTTATTTTATATTTATTTCAGACTTGACCATCCTCCTGCAACAACATCACCTCCCTGATGGACAGCATACTCGACAAAGTGGGTGAGTGGTTTGTGAAGCGTCGGGAGCTAAGTTCTAATCCCGAGAAGGTTGTCACCGACCATGTGGACGCCGTTTTGAGGCAAAACGCCATGCAGGCTATATGTCTTCAGGTGAGGACTTTGAGAGAACACGAGTATGACGTACGTAAGGGGCTATCCGCCTGGCTGGTCAACCTTTCCGCTCGGAGTTGCACATGTAAGCACTTTCAAATTGACCAGATTCCATGTCCACATTCCCTCGCCGCGGCCAAGGTACGTCGGATCGACCCATACTCCCTCGTCCATCCTCTATACAGGGCTGAGGCTTGGCGCGCCTGCTACGTCAATGTCATGTACCCAGTGCCACCTCGTGAGACATGGGTGGTGCCTGCTGAAATAGATGCCAGGATTTGCTTGCCCCCGGTGGTGAAGTGTGCGTCGGGAAGGCCGAAGATGAAGCGCTATCCGTCGAAGGGCGAATACAAGGGTCCAAAGCGCCGTCGACAATAGTGTACTTAGAACATAACAGAGTGTGGATTCTGCCAGTATGTTTGGTGGACGATCAAGTCAGCTGACGAGTTTATTTTGGGCAGTTATCGCCGTGGACTAGAGTGGATTCTGCCAGTATGTTCTTTGCACGTGTCTCGTATTTTCGTGTTCCTAGGGGGCTAATTGTGATGCAATCTTTGGGATTTCTCATGTTTTGGGCACAGTCACATGAATTATCGGATCTGTTAAGTATTTCTTATGTCGTCCGACCACTATCCTACCTTTATCTACCCAATAGTTAAAACGTATCCGACCATAACAATTTCTTTATCTTACCAATTCCTTCTCAACTTAACTGCACTTTACATCCTCAACAATGTTTAGTTATATCATGCCAAAAGTTTTGTATTATCTTGCCAATAGTTTCGTATAATCTTACCACTTATAACAGTCCTGCAAACGTAAACTTACCCACAATATAATACAAGAATGAACCTTGGGTGTACGCAGGAACTAATTAACGTGAACCATAAATACCAGTTTTAACCATTACAATCACAAAACATCCTACCAACCGTGAACAACATAAGTTTTGAAAGTACAAACAACATAAGTTTTGAAACCATGAGAGAATGTCTTTACAAACAGGAGAGAATGTCTTAACAAACAGGAGAGACCTACAAATCGTGGCGTTGGATGGAGAGCCCCAAGTACTGGTGGTAGGGGGTAATGTAATTGTCGTTGACGGTCTCGAAAGTCTCTACGCCCTCTGCCACCAGCTGGATAGTCCTGATAACGTATGCCCCACAGTAACCGCTGCCCGTGAAGGAATTAACAACCAGCATAAGTTAGTTACGTCTTACCACTTATGACATTTTATCCTACCAATGGATGTAATATATCCTACCAATAGGCATATTATATCCTACCAATATTAGTATACGTACATAACCCAATAGTTAAGAGAAACTTACGAGGTTTCGTTCCTATGGATCTTGGCGGTTCGAGTTATGGTGAATGGGTTGGGGACATCAATTGTGTGCCTGGCCCGGAGCTCGATAGAAAATTGCATCACCACCGGTATCAGCTTCGTAACAGGCTAGAGGTGGGCTTGAAGATCCTTCTCCTTTATCTGGTACCAGTCACAGTCGAGCACTTCTATGTTCCACTTTACGAGGTCGATGACGAGCCCAATCCAGTGCTTCGCCTTGTACAACCAAGGAGCTAATATCTTCGCGTTGGCCACCGACCATGTCCTCCCGTGGTGGTCCGGCAGTGTCCCCGAGAAGTACCTCAGAAGCACCTTGGACGCATTGCGCTGGTTAATGCGGTTGACATCGCCGGAAACAGTGTCCAACTGCTTCACCGCGGCTTCCTGCCAGTATGGGTCGACCACGACGACACTGGACTTGTTGTCACCCTCCCGGGCGTCCAATGCTTTCCGGACGAGGACCAGTGACTGCTGGATGTGCTGCGTTAAGAGGTACGTTCCAAATTCCCGTGAGGGCTTGTCCCATGACGTAAGTGAATAAGGAAACATGCGTTACAGGACAGAAGTTTGTGTACCTCGGTGGAAAGCCATACGTCAGGTGATATTAGGTTGTTGAAGAACTCCTTGTTCAATTGGGTCCCGTCTGGGCCCTTAACCTGCGCGGGGAACTTCAGAAGCCATGCCAAGAAGTCGTCTCTCTGTTTATCAGTGACCATCCCCTCCGTAGCTGCGTCGGTGGTTGGACACGATGTCTTTGCCCCCTTCTTGGCCCGCTTAGCGGGTTGAGTAACCACGCAGTCCCCTAGCTTTGATGTGATCTTCCTGTCACGCTTGCCTCTCCTAGGCTCCAGCTTTGTCTCCTAACAATCAAACACACCCGAGTTATGTTCAAACAACTTTCATTATCCTACCAAAACAGATTCAATATTATACCAAAAGGGTAAATATATCCTACCAACTGGGTTATTATATCTGACCAAAATCAACTGCCTTATTTATCATACCAAAACGCACCTTTTGTCTTACCAACAGGGTCAGACTATCCTACCAATAAGTAAGGTTTACCTTTTCCTCCACATCGTCTGCATCAGACTCACCCTTGGAACCCTCCCCTGCAGCTTCTTTTACATGTTCCTTGCCCTTCTTAATCTGTTCCTCAGCCTGCACCACCTTCTCTCCATCGTCCTTGCCCTCGTCACCCTCCTTTAGCTCCTCCTCAATCTTTTCCTCAACGTCCTCACCAGTGCACATGCCCTGCCCCTTCAGATCAGAGTTCAACTCTTCTTTCTCCGCCGTGTTATCCTCAACGTTCTGTCCCTGCTTGACCGACCCCTGGTCATCAGCAGTCATCTCTTCCTTCTCCTCCGCCTTTTCCTCAACCTTCTCAGCCTTGTCAACCACGTCGGCCACAACCTTGTCCAAATCTCTCTCAACAACCTTCTCAACAACATCGTTATCAAATACATCAACAAGATCCTACCAATTATACATGTATGTCATACCATAAGGCTTAGAATGGTTTACCAACACAAAAACATTATCCTACCAATTGCACATATGATGGACAATGAAGCACATACCTTTCCCTTGCCGGTCCTTGTTGTTTGCAGGAGGATGGTCAAGTATGAAATAAATATGAAATATAGTTTAGATTGACTTCCCTGTCTCATCAAATAAATACAAGACTTCCTCCCATTGTAGTAAGAGAAAGTCAGGATCGAATCCACGAGGAAGCACGTCAGCAGTTCTTAGGTAGCTGTAAATTCTCACAGGCAAAGCAGCAGAAAGACAGAAACACAGAAAGGAAAGAAACAAATAAACCCGGAAAGGGCAACTAAAACAAAAGCAAAGAACAAGGCAAGAAATAAAGCAAAGCAAAGCAAAAACGAAAAGCAAAGGCAAAGGGCTCGTCGATCTCGACAAGCTCCTACTCGAGATCGACAACAGTAAGCAAAGACAGCAACTTTCAGAAAACGAAACAGGCAACTCGACTAAGAAAGGCTACTCGATTTCGACTACCACTACTCGAGATCGACTAGAGCATGCAAAGACAGAAACTTGAAAATCGATGACAGAAAGCAGAAAACCAACTCGACTTAGACTGGCCGTACTCGAGATGGACGAGGTACTACTCGATCTCGACAAAGCTTCCTCTAGGTCGACTAAAAATAGAAACTTAAGTTTGCAGAATTTCGAACAAAACTCAGATTTTGACAGAAATTAACTTCAATATATTAAAAGACTTCCAAAGCCAGGGTTTCAACACCACAACGATAACCATGCAAAGTAACACACAAAGGCATAAAAGATCATGCTTTCCATCAAATAACTTTCGTCATTAACAAATAGGCGTATAGAGGCTCTCGCATAAACCCTAATTGTTACTACCCTTTTTCACATAATTAATCCAAGTTGCATTAAGATCACTTTCGCTTCAATAACACAAACAAGGATCACCTTCAACTCTCGCAAAAGAATCATGCTCATAGGGATAGAAGATGAATCGCACAAAAAGATCTGACCTTTATCGCATCGCCTCACATGGCCACCGTCGGACTCACCCCAGCCCCAGAAGTGGGTGGACTACTCACGCCTCATCGCAATCGCAGACATTGAATGAAAAGAAATAACTTGCATAAACTATATTCAAAAGCATTTACAATCCTGGCAATCAACTTTCGCAGAAAGCCAAAACCCTAAAAACCTTAGAACTCCTAAACTTCTCTGTGAAACTAACTAATTGTCTCCCAAATTGAATTGTTGATGGAATGAATAAACCTGAGCCCCCTAGGGCCTTATTTATAGTCTTCCTTCCCTAGCTATTCTAGGAAAGAAGATATCTATCTCTATCTAAAATTATATCTAAAACTTGAAAGGATAAATAAATTGTTATATGGAAATAAATCTAAAAGGGAAAGATAAAACTAAATAGGGTAAGTCTTCATGATGTTGATAGATCTTGTCTCCTTGATGATAGAACTTGATGGAATCGGATAGAATCTTCCGCCTTCGGCCCCAAGGAATCCCAAATCTACTCGGACAGGTCTCGTCGAGAAGTTTCTGGAATCTGGTCTACTTGACCTCGACCACGGCTCGTCGACCTTGAGTAGGGTGGTTCGTCGACTGGACTTCCTCGGCTAGATCTGCTCAATGTGGTCGGACTTGGCTCACTGGCGCTCGTCGACCTCGAGTAGCTCTTGTCTATGTCGAGTAGACTGGTCATCGACTAGGTCTCCTCGGGTGGCTCTACTCGACAAGGCTCGGACAAGGCTCCTCAGGCGCTCGTCGATCTCGACAAGCCCTAGTCGACCTCGAGTAGACTGGCTTGCCGACTAGGTCTTCTCGAGTGACTCTGCTCGATGGGCTCCGGGTCTGGACTCAGGGTTTCGTCGATCTCGACAAAGCGTAGTCGAGATCGAGTTGGGTTCTTCGCTTCCGCGAGTTGTCTCTTCCGCTGGCAGCGAGTTTTTCCGCGGCAGCGAGTCGAGTCGCTGGCAGCGAGTGCCGCCTGGTCATCCTCAGCTTGTCGACCAGCTCTTCTTCTCGTCAACCCCGGGCGTGGCGCTGAGGCTTCGTCGATCTCGACCAGTGGTCCTCGAGATCGAGTAGGGTCCGGAGCCGGGTTGGTCTGGCTTGCTCGATCAGGCTCGCTCGACCAAGGTTGCTCGGACAGGCTCGTCTATGTCGAGTAAGGCCTACTCGAGATCGAGTAGCCTTGACTCTCAGACTGGTTCCGCTGCTTTGACCTTGGACTTCTGTAGTGGTTTTCCGAGCTTTTCCGACCTTCTGTAGAATTGCTGTAAAATGCCTCGATTTCTGCGTATTAAACAGAAACTGGTGTAGATTCCATAATTTGGCAAATAAATATAAACTACATAGATTCTGTACTATCTAAACCCAAATGAGTGCAATGTATACAGAAATCGATATAAAAGTTACTATAAAACATGGCAGATTCAGCTCACAACAGTCCTCTCATAACACCTGCTTGCATTCTCTCGAAACTTCAGTGACCTTCTTCTCAAGCTCCCTGAACCTGGTCCCCATCTCTACCATCATGCCCTTGAATAGAGCCTCAACCTTAGCCACAATCCGGCCCTCCAAACCGATGCTCGACGCGTCTGACACGGACTGGCTAGTGCCCTGACTGGGTCCAGAAGTGGCATCCTCATGTCTCCGCTTATCTTTGCGGGCCCTTATGTGGTCTCCCACAATCTGATCAAAGAAGACGTCTGGAACGTCTTTCTTGTACGACGAGTGGGGGTATGCATCTTTTTCCTTATGGGTGGGGTGCAAGATGGGCTCTGGCGTCGCCAGCAGAACGTGTTCATCAATTGGGTCGTTGGCGGGGGCGTCCAGGCTGAGGAAGGACTTCACATTCTCGTATCGTATGTGCGAGTTTGGCGTTTCCCATCGCAGACACCTGCGGATGATGGTGTCGTCGATGTTGCGGCCAAAATGATTACAAATCTCAGGAAAGGTCTCGTACACCCACAACTGCAAATACAATATGATAAATTTGGGTAAGCTATTATTGAACAGTTTGCATGACAACTTCATAGATTTGGTAAGATAGAAATACACAGTTTCCATGTCAACTTCATATCTCTGGTAAGATAGACATATATTATTGGCATGATATAATTGCCTTATTGGCATTCTACACAGTCACGCATAATCTGAAATGGCAAGGGGTTGAGCCTTTTTTCAGAACTTGACTAACTTGGAATGCCATGGGGAACCCGTAGAGCGCGTACGTTGGCCTATCTTTCAGGTGAGCTTTTGCAGCCACCAAGTCCTTCAACGTCCCGCCCAGGCTCTCGTGTAGCCTCTCGTACATAAGGCGTCCCCAAGGAAATTCCAGAAACCGCGTCGTGTCCTCCAACAGCAGCTTAACCACCCACCCTCTAATTTGCGTCTTCTTCTCCAATCCGAAAAGATTGCCCTCCACAATGACTAGGAGGGCAAGCTTGTACTTCTTCATTAGGGAGCCCGAGTCCGTATGTTTTTCGTGCTCCCAAGCTCTCTCCAAATCCTTCAGACTTACCTTCTCTTTCTTGAACAGTTGGTATATGGCGTCTTTGTGATCCCCCTCCATCACATTCCTAGGGGGTGGTGCGCAGTTTAGCCCCGTTATCAACGCGGACTCGTGAAGTGAGAATCGCACGTGATGCCCCTGGATGGAGTACCACGTCTCGTGTTGCTTCCGGGTCTTCAACTGCCACAGGAGGCAAAAGTGCACCAGCTGTGCGGGGAACTTGTTCCTCGACCCCATCCTTACTATGCCTCCGAATTGGCTCTTCGTCAGGGCCTTCACATCATCACGGTCGATGGCTAAGTCAAGACCGTCCAGGAGGTCTAAACTGCCATGTGATAGCGCCCTGCCACTGAAGTGGTCCTTCTCCGCCACAGCTAAGACAGCCTGCAACACATGTAACACTCTTAGGTTCGAAATTTTTTTCCCAAGCATAACTACCAAAACAAGGGAACTTTCTCAGTGTCCTTACCCCCTGGCTGCTTGGTCCTGCCTTTACTTTCCTCTTGCCGGCCTTGGTCATTTTGTATGGTTGTTGCACAAAGGTTACCTGCAACACAATCACCACACACATACATTCAGACATTCAGATCACGAACTTTTATCTTACCAACAGTGTATTTGTATCCTACCAATAGATTATTATTTTCCTACCAACTCTGCTATATTTTTCTGTCCTACAATTTTCGAATTTCATACAAGTTTGGTTCATTTTACCTCTTTCCCAACCCAAGAGATAGCCAAAGTAATTCACCAACACCAACACCAAATGACCAACAATTCATCATACATCTAGGCATTTAACCAACAAGTAATTCACACATTAAGTTTCAAACATATAGGCAAACACCTACTATGTCATACCAACATGTCTTACTTGTTTTCTTCATTTTACGTCTTTAACAACACAACATATAGGCAATGAGATTAACCAAAACCAAATCACCATTTATTCATCTTATTTTTAGGCATTTCATCAAACACTTGGTGGGCGCTTACGGTTTCAACATTAAAAACCAATCAACCAAAAATTCCTTCATCCCACTCGGCATACCAGATGTTCCATTTTATCGTGCCAATTTCGTTACCCGGTCTTACGAAATCTGCTACCCCAATCCTTTTCCCGACACCCTCAAACCCTATTCGAACCCGCCTCCCCAAAATCGACTCACAATGGCACCCCTAACCCCTCCTACTTCATTCCTCCTCTACTGCTACGCATCTACCCCAAATTCGTCTCAAATCCTTCAGAAAACCGCACCCCCATTACCCCAATTTCGCAACTTAAAGAAAAAACTCCGCAGTTGCTTACCTTTGTCAAGGTCTTGAACCTTCTCCTCCCTGGCTGTGACTGGTGGCCTTCTTCTTCAACCGGTTCTCCGTCTCTCTGTCTGTCGCCTCCTCCTTTCGCTATTTTGTCTATCAGTCTTCGTCGCCTCCTCCTTTCGGTTTTGAGAACATGTAACCTTCTCTCTCCCTCCCTCCTTCTTTTAATTTCCCAAATACTCACCCACTACAACCGGTTATGCACAGTTAAAAAAAACCGGCACTTTAATTGGCATGGGGGTAGAGAGGTTAGTTTGGGCCAATTTTTGGGCTAGTGGTCTAGTTTAGCAATTAGGCCCATTTTTTGGTCTAGTTTAGCAAATCGGCCTAATCGTTAAGCAAAACAAACCTAAATCCAAAATGTACCCAACTCAAATTAATCGAAATCCAATAAGACTCAAACTCATTATAATAGAAACCCAAAATAACCTGATCTTTGAAATTAATTCTATAATTTTAAAAAAGAATGTTAAAATAATAAAAACCCAAAATAATCGAATACCCGAAGTAACCGAAACGCAATATAACCAAGAGTCGAGAAAACTGAACTCAAAATAAATGAAACATGAGAGAATTAACATTCGAATAGCCGAAACCTACACACCTGAAACTCGAATGGCCCAACCGATCAAATCACAAAACATTACCTAAATACCGAATGATCTGAAACCTGAAATCGCAATCGGTTCGACAAGAAACGAGTTTGACAAACAAGCAACATAAGTGCAAAAGCCAAAAATAAGAACAAGACACAACGATTTTACGAGGTTCGATCAAAATGACATATTTTGGATCTGCAGCGAGTTAAAGCTTCATAGCCAATCGGATTTAGGGTATATACCGATCCTTCTCAGGCCCAATCTACCTTGCAACACCAAGATAAGCGGGATGGAAGTTCCTACAGAAAATAAACTTATCAGATGTAACAATCTTAGTCCTAAAATCTGTAGGGTTTTTATCACCACTTATTTTAAAAACCTCTATAATATTCTTATCAACCTTTTCTCTTATCAAATGATATCTCACACCTATATGCTCAGTTCTTTCATGATACATAGGATCACGACATATGTATAAAGCAGATTGAGAATCAATATTAATAGTTGAGGTCCAAGGTTTTCCAGAAATCTCTCTATAAAGGGTCTGAAGCCATATTGCTTCCTTTAATTTGCAGCTTTTGTAGATGTTATATATTCTACCTCAATCGATGAGAGAGCAACTATAGGATGCAACTGTGATTTCCAATAGACATTGTTTCCTGTCCATGTAAACATGTAAGAAGTAGTAGACTTCCTATTGTCCTTGTTGCTCGCGTAATCTGCATATACATTGCCTTGAAGGCTTATAGCTGAGTGCCTTCCATAGCTCAAACAAGCATTCTTTGTTCCACATAAATATATCAACAAGAATTTCATGGCAACCCAATGCTTTTCATTGGGGTTAGACATAAACCTGCTTACTAAACTGATTGCCAAAGCTAAATCAGGCCTAGAACAGATCATTGCATACATAACTGTGCCCACAACAACATCATAAGGAACCTTCTTCATATAAGCATCTTTATTCTATGAAAGAGGATCAATCGTTTTAGTCAGATCAAGATGAGCACCAAGAGGCATAGAAGATGTCTTAGCACATATCACATTAAACCTTTCTAAAACTTTATGAATATAATCAGACTGAGATAAAATTATTTGAATTTTCTTCCTATTTCTAACAATGTCAATTCCTATAATTCTCTTAGCTGCACCAAGGTCCTTCGTATCAAAGTTGGATTTAAGACCTTTCTTAAGTTCTTTAAGCTTGGCTATATTTTTATACACAAGCAGCAAATCATCAACATATAACAGAACATATACAGGCTCAGCAGTTCTCACACCCTTCATATACAAGCAAGTGTCAAAATTAGATCTATAATAGCCCAACATAAGCAGGCAAAGGTGAAATTTAATTTTCCACTGTCTGGGAGACTGCTTCAAGCCATATATAGATTTTCTAAGCAAACACACATAATTAGGATTATATTCTTATCATCCACAAAGCCTTTTGGTTGTTTCATATAAATTATCTCATACATATCACCATGCAAAAAGGTTGTCTTAACATCCATCTGTCCAATCTCAAAATCATAAACAACGGCAATGGCAAGTAAGAAACGGAGAGTTTTATATTTAACATCACGGGAAAATATCTCATTATAATCATCACCCTTCTTCTAGGTGAAGCCTTTCACTACTAGCTTGGCCTTGTACCTGGGAGGATCATCAGAAGTAGAACCAGATTTAATCCTATAAACCCATCTAAAGTCAATTATCCACTTATTTTTAGGTCTCTTAACCAAGGTCCAAGTTTTATTAGCATGCATAGACTCGATTTCATCTTTCATAGCAGTAAGCCAAAGGTCAGATTGAGAACATTTAACATCTTGTTCATACAAATCAGGAGTGTGAGAATTTATAGCTTCAAAAACCATAAGAGAAAATTCAACCACATTAGACTCTATATACTTAGGATTTGGTTTCTTAGTCCTGGGCTCGATCCCTATCTCTAGTCAACTGGTAATCAGCCAGAGGCTGGCTATCCAAGTCGACCGAGATAGCATCCTCAGTATCATCAGGAACCAATCCAGAAGCATCGGAATCTAAGTCAGAAGAAGAGCTAGAAGAGGAGGAAGAAGAAGATAGAGCTTCAGCCTCACCAACATCATCAGCTCCGAGTTGAACTTGATCGCCATCAGAACCATTCTCTAGGGGGGGGGGTGTTAGCTTTAGGCAAATAAAATAAGGTGCCATGTGCAGTCTCGAAACCCTTCACACCTTCATCAAGATGATCTACAAGGGTTAGCTTAGACTTGAAATACAATTAAGTCTCTTTAAACACCACACTCATGCTGACAATGACTTTATATGCACCAGGTTGAATATGTAAGACCTAGAGTCCTTAGAGGCGCCAACCCATTCCACCCAGCTCTCTCAGGTCCGTTGTTCTAACTTTGAGCTGGAAAAGGAAGGGCTCTTGTGACATGGGTAGGGCTTGAATCACTTATAAAATACTCCCAACATCCTTATGATATCTGATGTGGGACGAGGTGTTACAATCTCCCCCACTTGCAGCAATGACGTCCCCGTCGGGCCCAAGGGACTGCCCTCCGAGTGGAGCATACCCGAGCATACTTTCGATGCACCTCCCATCCCGGAGTCGGCTCTGATACCATTTGTAAGACCCGGGGTCTTTAGAGACTTCAACCCATGCCATGCACCTAGCCCTCTCAGGTCTTTTGTCCTCACTTAGAGTCGGAAAAGGAATAGCTCTTGTGACATGGGTAGGGCTTGAATCACTTATAAATTACTGTTGTGAGCTCAATCTGCCGTGTTTTACAGTAACATTATATCGATTTCTGCATACATTTCATTCGTTTGGGCTAAGATAGTACAGAATCTATGTGGTTTATGTTTATTTGCCAAATTATGGAATCTACACCAGTTTCTGTTTAATTTCGCAGAATTCGAGACGTTTTACAACAATTCTAGGGAAGGTCAGAAAAGCTCGGAAATCAACTACAGAAGTCCAGAATCCGAGAGTATAGAACCAGGACAAACCAAGCTGAAGCCAGAGCTACTCTATGTCGAGTACACCTTACTCGATCTCGAGTAGAGAGCCCGAGCAGACTTGGTCGACAAATCCTGGTCGAGAAAGCTGAGCTAGACCAACCTGACTCCGGAAGCCAACTCGATCTTGACAAGACCTAGTCGAGATCGATGGAGCCTAGACGCCACACCCGGAGTCGAGAAGAGGAGCTGATCGAGAAGCCGAGGACGAAGACGCCGAGCACATCTCTACTCGATCTCGATGATACCTGGTCGAGATCGAGGAGCCACCCTACGCCAGTCCGAGTCCATGCCGAGGAGGAGTCCTCGACATCACCAGAGAGCCGTCTTCGACTACACCCCTAGTCGATCTCGAGGAGCCCTTGTCGAGATCGACGACACCCAGGAACCCAGATCCGAGTTTGTCGAGGACCAGCTAGCCGAGACGACGAGCCGAGCCAGTCGACCACAATCCTACTCGAGATCGGCTAGACCTTTGTCAAGATCGAGTAGGCCTCCAGAGACGCGTTACTCGGTTCGACGAATCCTACTCGACTTGGAGTTACTTGGGCACGAAGGAAGTCGAGTTGACCGAAATCTATCATCATCTCTCCATGGAAGGGAGATCTATCAACATGAAGACATATTACCTAGTTTAGATATAGTTTTCCTTTAAAGATTTATTTCCCTTTAGCATTTTAGATATAATTTGTTCAGAAACTTCGTCTACACTGCACAACAACTCGACATCGCCCAACCTAGTCGAGATCGACAAGGGTGTAGTCGATATCGAGGAGCCCCAAGTCGACAAAGATGCAGCACCTCCGACATCTGTTCTGGCTCCGAATCCGAAAAAGAAGCTGCCTTTCCCCACAAAATCTCCAAAGGACCCAGCAGAAAAGAAATTTCAGCGCTTCATCAAGATGCTTCAGAAACTCAACGTCACCATCCCCTTCACAGAAGCTCTCAATTAAATTCCATCTTATGTCAAGTTCCTGAAGGAGATTCTGAGAAAAAAACGATCAATGGCTGAAATTACAGAGGAATGCAGCCATCTGGAGATATTGGAGAAGAGGCCGGATCCAGGTAAGTTTGCTATAACTATTGGATTTGGTCCATACAAAATTAATGCTTTATGTGATCTTGGAGCTAGTGTGAGTATAATGCCTTTAACAATTTGGTCCAAGATTAAGATAGGTGCCCTAGAGCCTGTGGATGCTAGACTTTACATGGCCAACAACATTGTGGTCATTCCAACAGGCATGGTGGACAATGTGCCAATACAAGTAGGTACATTCTTTGTCCCTGCTGATTTTCTAGTTGTTGATATGCAAGAAGATCCTGCTTGTCCAATTATTCTAGGGAGACCCTTCTTGGCGACGGTGGATGCCAACATAAGTGTAAGGAAAGGAGTGCTCACCTTCAACATCAGCGATGAGGTAATTGAGTATTCCTTTAATAAAACTGAAAGGCATACAGGTCCAATGGAAGAGGTCAAATCTATCTCAGCTGGCTACATCACCTGCGAGGAACCCAAGGTCAGGAATATGACCCCTGAGGAGCTGGAAAAGAGGGACATGAAGGCCCAGGTGGAGGAGATCATGGCAATCCTAAAGGAGGACGCAGAAAATCCAATCGACACAAACCAAGGTACGTCGTTATGGATTAATTATTTTTCGGATGACATGACAAGAACCAAGTATGGGTCAAGATCGACCAAGGCTCCTCGACATCGAGGACCCTAGTCGACCTCGACCAAAAACAGAAACCTCCACCAGCACCAACATCGACGAGCAACAACATTGAAGTGCCAGGCTCCTCGATCTCGAGTAGGGTACTCAAGATCGCCTACCCCTCTGATGTCTCGGCTTCGTCTTCCTCGACGCTGAAACCACCACCCGGCCCAGGCTCCTCGACCGCCACCAGGCTCCACCAGTTCCTGTTTCCTCGACGCTGCATCCACCAGGAGCAGAAGACTACTCGAGATAGAGTAGTCTACTCGAGATCGACGAGCCATCCCCTTCATCGACTTCTGCATCCTCGAGCAAGCCACCACCAACACCAGCGTCCTTGTCGAGATCGACTAGCCCTAGTCGAGATCGACCAAACACTGTGGTCCCCGATTCCGTCTCTGCGAAGGTAAGCCAAAGTATGGATCTTTCTTCTCCTATTTCCATTAAAGATCTATCTATACATGGGAGAGGTTTGCCTTGGTATGTGCGCTTATGTAGGATTTCCAATGATGAGCCCAAGGAGTATGAAGTTGGAGACAAGCTCTATGTCTCCAAATCAAAGGATCATTGGTTCCCTAATAAATTCAACAAGAAGCGGATGGGACCTTTTGTGGTAAACAAAATCCATTCTGGAGGATTGCAACTGATGGACAAGAATGGAATCTTATTTGAGGCCCAAGCTACATAGGCACTGCAAATGCCACTTTGAGCATACATGGAAATTCGGCCAAGCGACTATAAAATCTAGAGCTTATACATAGACATTTTTAGGACATTTTTTTGGGACATTGTTTTTTTTGCTTGTTTTTGGTTTTGAACATTTTTTTGGTTTTTGTTTTTTCTTTTGTGGGTATATGTCTTCCATACTTTTCAGGTCCATGGATAGAACCAAACAATATTCATACTCGGCCCAGGGCGTGCTTCCATTCGAAATTTAGAAGCCCTGCCCATTTGTCTAGTGAGTTTCTTTCTTTACCCTTGTTTTTATACAGTGAGGACACTGTAATATTTAAGTATGGGGTGGGAGAAGGGCTTACTTTATGCATATTTGCTATATTGTGACATTATGTGTGCATTATTTCTTTGAATTGCTACATGGCTATTTTGGAATGCATTATTGATTTATGTGCTTATATGCATGTTTTCCAAAGTTTGAGAAAAATGACCCCCATTAAAATTTTTGATAAATGTCTTGGAAACTTATATTGAACTCGACGATGCAAAATTGGATTCATTAGAGATATAGCATGAAATTGCCTAGTAAAGGGAAGTCACAATGAAGTGCATTATTTATTGAAAACCATGAAATGAGGTAAAATTTGAAGTTGCTTTTGACATGTTGCATGATAAGAGGATGGAGGACTTTATATTTCCATATAATGCTCACATTGTTTATAATCCTAGCCTTACCTATGCTTATGCATTACATAAAGCCATATTATGCCTTATTTCAATTATTGCTCCACATGTTCGAACAATTGTCATTCTTTACCTTATCCGGGGATTATGTTGAGAATGATGTTAGATTATGGAGATGTCATATGGTTGTTGTGTTGTTATTATCATTATTGGAGTTTGGCGGGAAATTATTTGAAAAATATGGAAAATTTAATGAGTGAAAGAAAATCCAATCACCTCAGGAGATAAAGGTAGATTGACCCTGCTCTCTAAGATAATAGTTTGGAGAGATGAGACACATTGTGAGGAGTCCAAAGCACTAAGTATCCGGGGGCATTCATGACACCCATGTTTGCGACTCGCGAGAAGGCAGTGTTGAGGTTAGAGAGGTAAAAGCATTATTATGGATAAAAGCATTATGGAAGGTGATGAATCGTATGAATTGTTTTTTCATAACCCTCCTTTTGTGCGTAGATATTGCTTTTATATAATTACACATGCAGGGATCTGTGGCACTAGTACCTTTTCGAGGATGGTAATTGATTGCAGGGGACATATGAGAATGAATCTAATATGTTGAGAGTTTTGATTTCTTCCCCTGAATGACAATTAAAAGTATTGCTTGAGGAGAAGCAAGCTTGAGTATGGGGTGTTTGTTGTGAGCTCAATCTGGCGTGTTTTACAGTAACTTTATATCGATTTCTGCATACATTTCATTCATTTGGGCTAAGATAGTACAGAATCTATGTGGTTTATGTTTATTTGCCAAATTATGGAATCTACACCAGTTTCTATTTAATTTCGCAGAATTCGAGACGTTTTACAACAATTCTAGGGAAGGTCAGAAAAGCTCGGAAATCAACTACAGAAGTCCAGAATCCGAGAGTATAGAACCAGGACAAACCAAGCTGAAGCCAGAGCTACTCTATGTCGAGTACACCTTACTCGATCTCGAGTAGAGAGCCCGAGCAGACTTGGTCGACAAATCCTGGTCGAGAAAGCTGAGCCAGACCAACCTGACTCCGGAAGCCAACTCGATCTCGACAAGACCTAGTCGAGATCGACGGAGCCTAGACGCCACACCCGGAGTCGAGAAGAGGAGCTGATCGAGAAGCCGAGGACGAAGACGCCGAGCACATCTCTACTCAATCTCGATGAGACCTGGTCGAGATCGAGGAGCCACCCTACGCCAGTCCGAGTCGATGCCGAGGAGGAGTCCTCGACATCACCAGAGAGCCGTCTTCGACTACACCCCTAGTCGATCTCGATGAGCCCTTGTCGAGATCGACGACACCCAGGAACCCAGATCCGAGTCTGTCGAGGACCAGCTAGCCGAGACGACGAGCCGAGCTAGCCGAGACGACGAGCCGAGCCAGTCGACCACAATCCTACTCGAGATCGACTAGACCTTTGTCGAGATCGAGTAGACCTCCAGAGACGCGTTACTCGGTTCGACGAATCCTACTCGACTTGGAGTTACTTGGGCACGAAGGAAGTCGAGTTGGCCGAAATCTATCATCATCTATCCATGGAAGGGAGATCTATCAACATGAAGACATATTACCTAGTTTAGATATAGTTTTCCTTTAAAGATTTATTTCCCTTTAGCATTTTATTTATCATTAAGCATTTTAGATATAATTTTAGATATAGACAAGAGATTCTATCCTTGATTAGCAAGGAATAGAAGGCTATAAATAAAGCCCTAGGGGCTGGTTTTTCATTCATTCAGAAACACAATCAATTTCATTCAAGTAAGTAGGATTAGAGAGAGAGAGTTTGTAGCAAGCAAGGTGGAAAGGCGAAAGCGGATTTGTCTTGTTGGTTGTAAGCTTTCTTTATTTAAATTTAATGCAAGTTAGATTCTTTTATTATTTGATGTCTTTCTTGATGATGAAGAATGAGTAGTCCACCCACTTCTGGGGCTGGGGTGAGCCCGACGGTGGCCATGTGAGGAGATGCGGTAAAGGTCAGATCTTGTTATGCAATTCGTCTTCTATCCCTGTGAGCATGATTCTTTTGCGAGAGTTGAAGGTGATCCTTGTTTGTGTTGTTGAAGCGAAAGTGATCTTAATGCAACTTGGGTTAATTATGTGAAAAGGGTTAGTAACAATTAGGGTTTATGTGAAAGCCTCTATATGCCTATTTGTTAATAACGAAAGTTATTTTGATGGAAAGCATGATTCTTTTATGCCTTTATATGTTACTTTGCATGGTTATCGTTGTGGTGTTGATACAATGGATTTGGAAGTCTTTTATATGTTGAATTTATTTCGTCGGAAATCTGAGTTTTGGGTTCGAAATTTTCAATTTAAGTTTTCTGCATTTCTAGTCGATACAGAGGAGCAGCTCGTCGAGATCGAGTAGGCCTTAGTCGATCTCGAGTACGGTCTTGTCTAGGTCGAGTAGAGTTTCTACTTTTGTTGTCGATTCTGCAGTTTCTGTCTTCACTGTTGGTAGTCGATCTCGAGTAGGCTTTAGTCGAGATCGAGTGCCTCTGTCTTGCTTTGTTCTTTACTTTCGTTCGTTATTTTCTGTCTTTGCTTTTGTTTCTGTTTTGCTTTGTCTTTTCTGCTTTTATTTCTGTCTTTCTGTTGCTTGTCTGTGAGATCTGTTGCTACCTAAGAACTGCTGACGTGCTTCCTCGTGGATTCGATCCTGACAACCTTCTACTACAACAGGAGGAAGTCTTGTATTTATTTGCTGAGACAGGGAAGTCAGTCTGATATATACTTTATATTTATTTCATACTTGACCATCCTCCTGCAACAACAATTACTCCCAACATCCTTATGATATCCGATGTGGGACGGGATGTTACAGAATCAATAATATTTTATAACTCTTAACTCCCTCAGGATACCCCACGAAAACACCCTTTTCAGATCTAGCATTTTGTTTTCCATCAGACTTATGAGAAAACACATTACACCCAGAAGGTCTCAAGTAACTCAAGTTAGGTTTTCTTTATACAACAGCTCATAGGGGGGTTTTATAGTTAACAGCAGAAGAGGGGGATGTATTAGTCAAATATGCATCACCTCAAACAAAATGTGTAGTGCCAGAAGAAATAAGCATGTATTTGGTTTTTTTTTCTAATAGAGTTCTATTCATCCTCTCAGCAATGCCATTTTGCTGGGGGAGTCCCAGGAATAGTCATGTGTCTTTTAATACCATTTTCTTTATAATAAGCATCAAAGTCTTAATTGCAAAATTCAAGGTCCATTGTCAGTTCTTAAACATTTGACCTCATAATCAAAAAAAAAATTCAACACTAGTTTTCCAAGTTTTAAAGGTAATGAAAGCATCACTTTTAACCTTTAAAAGATAAATCCACACATATCTACTGAAGGGATCAATAAGAGACATAACTTCATGCTAGAAAATGAATCAACTTGGGTAGGGACCCATATATCAGAGTGAATATACTGTAAAGGATGCTCAGTAGTGAAACTAGACTTGTCGGATTTAGACCTAGTATGCTTACCAAGCAGACAATCATCAAACATTTCCGATTCAGCAGGTTTAAGCTAATTAAGAACATCAGTTTTATAAAGCTATAACATGCCATATTGTTTCCAATATGTCCTAATCTCTTATTAGCAGTTTTAGCATTAGACATAAAAACAAAAGCAATTTAAACATGATGTTTCAATGTAGACTTAGCAATAACATGATAAAGAACCTTCTTCTTCACGGTTTGAATGATAACCTTTCCATTTTAGAAACTCTTTTATTTCCTAGATAAGTGTTAATATGGCATCTCATATCATCAAACACACTTTTAGATAGAAAATTTCTTCTCAAATCAGGCACATATCTAACATTCTGAATAATCCTAATGTGGTTATCAAACATGAGCAAAGGCACAGTACCCACCCCTTTAATGGAAATAGCATGATGATCACCCAGCAAAACATCCCCTTCATCAATTAAGGTAAGATAATCAAACCATTTCTTATGAGGTGTAGCATGCATAGTGCAACCAGAATCAAGGATACATGCATCATCACAAGTAGAATCATTACAGATATGCAATAACTCATGCTCGGAACAAGAACCAACTTCAAACAAAACAGACACACCAAATTTCTCTTTCTTAACCTCGTCCTTCTTTTTCTTAGAACAATCTTTCTCATAATGTCCAGTTTTATCACAATAATAACATTTCACATTTTTCTTTTGGTTATCCTGCTTATCAGACACTTTCTCTTTGTAGATATTAGAAGCATGCTTATTAGATTTAACGGTGTCATATTTCTTCTTAAAGTTCTTGTTCCTATCCTTCTTAAATTTAGCCCTAGCTATTAAAGCCTCAGACTTAGCTTCATGTTTAGATTTGAAAACCTTCATGACATCATTTTTCTGATTAATAGACTCTATAACCTCATTCTTTTCTAAGTCCTTGCGACTAAATTGAATGACATCTCTAAAAGTGCCAAACTGAGAAGGATGAGAATTCAACAACAGCACAGATTGATGCAAATCAGAAATATTAACACCACAACTAGTTAAATCCTGAGTCATATTCAAGAACTTGTCAAGTTTATCATTCAGAGAAGCAGAAACATCCATTTTAAAATTGAACAAACGACACAAAAGATTAATACGACTAGGAAGAGATTTAACCAAATATAACTCCTCAAGGGTATCCCACGAATCTTTAGCTATCTTCTTACCCATAACCTGTCATGCAACCTCATCAGAAAGACGAATCATAATCTCACTATGTGCCATCATGTCCATCTACATTTTCTTTTTCATCATCAACAGGGTTTGGATACACTACATAAACATCCAGCCAACACTTTTCCTTTATAAGGATTGCATTCATCTTTAGCTGCCACATTGCAAAGTCAGCGATCCCATCATAGGGCTTGTTACGCACAGAAGACTCAAACATGGCAATCACTGTCAGAAAGTACAAGAAAACAAGTAACCTTAGAATAACCAAGAAGACCTTAGCTAAAGCAAGCAAATAACATAATTAAGATCCGTAGAGAGTAACACAACTAAATCAAAGAATCCAAAGTTATCCAAGAGTTTTTAGTTCTCAAGAAATACCAGATCCAAAACAGAAAAGTTTAGATCGAAGGAGTTCGAGAACAAAAAACTCAAAAATAACTTAGATCCAAAGACTTCAAACTCAGACAAACACGAAAGAACACAAGATCTATAGAAAACCTCAAACACAAAAGAGATCTAAGGTTTTCAAGAACGCAGAGCAAGACTTGATAAGTCAAGCACGGGGGAATGACACCAGGCGATACACCATCTTTAGACCCACGAGCTTCCTACTTCAGTTTCTTCTTCTTGAGATCTATAGAGACTCGAAAAGGTAGAAAAAAGAACACTTAATTAAGCTCTGGTATCAAACCTGACTCTAATACAAATTTGAAATCGCAATCAATTCGACAAGAAACGAGTTTGAGAAACAAGCAACGGAAGCGCAAAAGTTAAACACAAGAACAAGACACAACGACTTTACGAGGTTCGGTCAAAATGACCTACGTCCTCAGGGCCTCCAAATCGGACCCTAAATCCACTAACTCAAAAGTTCAAGGGCTTACAAGAGTAACATAACACATAAAAGCAAGAATAACATGCAACAACAGAACAACACAAAACATTGAAAAAGTGACGAGAGCAAGACGAAGAAGATCTTCGTCGAAGTGAGATCTGTAGAAGGGCAACAAATCAGGCCACCAAGAAAGCACTGGAGAAGACCACCAGAGCCAGGAAGAAGTGTCTTTCCCAAAAAAGGGATATGGCGGCTCTAGGGTTTCCTGGCGACACTTCACTTTCTCTCTCTTTCTCTTCGACTTACTAGACGGAGAGCTTCAATAGTGATCCAAGCAAGCAGATCATGAGATGTATATATAGGCAAGCTCGGAAGGCAACCCTAACTCAAAACGCGGTGTTCCATTTAAGGGTTTCCAAGGATCCGATCTCATCTGTCTTACCAAATGATAGGTGGCATTTGGGCTCATCAGGTTTGGGCGGCCAATCTCACATCTGGCAGCTCTTATAGAGCTAACACCCAGATCAATAAGACCAAGCCCAATTCCACCCTTCAAATCATAGCCAATGTATTATACATCTGTTACACATACTTATATAACATATACAAACATAAAGTGCTTAATGAAATAAACTCTACAAAGCCAAAACCATGACAACTGCCCAATTACTACCTCTATCGTCCACATTTAGGACTCGTTTTGTTTATATTTTGGAAATTAGGTAAAGGGAAAAGAAATAAATTTAGTCCATTTATATTTTAAGATACATTATTAAAAAATTTAATCATTACCCCCTCCTCCCAACTTTTCATACAAAATTAGTTTTTTTTTCCTTCTTATTTTAACCACTCATTTGAATAAGGGTAACCATATCTCATATATCCCTATAATATATCATTACCCCTTCTTAGTGGCGGATCCTGATACAATTATTTGAGGGGGCGAAAATTAAACCCTATTTTTTTTTCCCGAAAAATCATCGATATTATGAATGTGTAGTTAGAATAAAAACATAAATTGTATATACTTTATTACACGATTTTCAAATATTTTAATATAGCATACTAATTTGAAGGTTTCGGTTTTAATTATAGTATTAACTATTAAGTTACGATGTTTAACAAACGATAATTATGATAGAATTATATCGGTTAGGTAAATGATATAGATATAGGTTCAATCTTTAAACGTTTATAACTTTTTACTGGGGTGTCGGATTTGAGCTTATAATATATCAAATCGAAGCTATCGACAAAAAGAACATATATATTAAATTTTATTTTTGATTGGGGGAGGGGGGTGACTGCCACCCCTGGCCCTTTAAAGGATTTGTACATGCCCCTTCTATCTTATTTTTCATACTTTGAAGTAAAAGGGAAGATCAGAAATGAAGGAAGAACAGAAAACTCAATTGAGAACGAAAATATCCAACACCAACTTGTTCTGTTACATCAACCAAAGAACTCCTTTTATACCCAATACAGACGGAGGGAGATCTGGTTCTAACAACCTTCTAACAACCATTTGAACAACCAGAAAAGACTAAAATACCCCTCTGTTCTAACACACACAATACTCTACATACCCCCCCCCCCCCCCCTCAAGCTGGACATGTGGATGGAACCACAAGGCCAAGCTTGGAACATAGAACATGGTGTTGATGAGCACCCAGGGCCTTGGTCATAATATCAGCAAGCTGTTGCTCTGTGGAGACATGAGTGGTGACAATGAGACCTTGCTGAACCAGTTCTCTTATGAAATGTGCATCAATTCTAACATGTTTGGTGCGATCATGGAAAACATGATTGGATGCCAAGCATTGGGCTGCACGATTATCACATAGGAGAGTGATAGGAGTCTAAACTTTCACTTGAAGATCGCCAAGAATACCCTGTAACCAAATGATTTCACTGGCAGCATATGACATGCTACGGTATTCACTCTCAGTGGAGGATTTGGAGAACACCTTTTGCTTTTTAGATTTCCATGAAACTAGGGAAGAAACAATGAACATGCAATGACCTGAAAGAGAACGACCTGTATAGGAATAGTTGCCCAAATTAGCATCACAGTAGGCCTTTAATTGCAAATTGGATTGAGCGAAATAAAATAAAGCTAGATTGAAACTGCCCTTGAGATATCTAAACAAGTACATTGCTGCATTCCAGTGAGGCTGTAAGGGATTCTGAAGAAATTAACTGAGTTGCTGCACAATGAAAGAGATATCTGGCCTTGTTAATGTCAAATACACCAGCCTACCAATTAACCTTCTATAACTCTCAGGAGAACTAATAGGATCACCACTATCAATGGAAAGCTTAGCCCCTTTTTGCATAGAAAATGAAGCAACTTTGCATTCTGTCATATGAGCATCCTTTCAGATATTCAATATGTATTTCCTTTGATTTAAAAGAATACCTGTCGAGGACCTTGAAATTTCCATTCCAAGAAAGTACTTTGCAACCCCAAGATCTTTAATAGTGAAGGTGGAGTGAAGAGTTGTCTTAGTGTGAGTGATCATTTCCCTGTCATTGCCCATGATGAGCATATCATCTACATAAACCAGTGCCACTGTGAAGGAAGAATCAACCACCCTGGTGAATAAGGAATAGTCATGCATGTACTGACAAAAACCTAGAGAGGATAAAAATTTAGTGAGCTCTAAGTTCCATTGCCTACTAGCCTGTTTCAACCCATAGAGAGATCTATGCAGCTTGCACACCTGACCAGGAAAGGCTTTGGTGTAGCTCGGAGGTGGATCCATGTACACTTCTTCATCTAAGAATCCATGGAGGAATGCATTGTTGACATCTAACTGACGGAGCTTCCAATTATTAGCAACAGCAAGAGCCAACACAATCCTGAGCGTAGAGAGCTTTGCAACTACTGGAAATGTTTGTTTATAATCCTTATCTTTAACTTGTGTATAACCCTTGGCCACAAGTCTAGCTTTCAACCTCTCAATTTCTCCATCTGGTTTGTATTTCACCTTGTAGATCCATCTAGAGCCAATAGTCTTCTTTCCTGGTGGCAATGGAGTGAGAGACCAAGTCTGATTAGTCTCTAAAGCATCCAACTCTGCCTTCATATCCAGTTGCCAATTATGATCATCTTTTGCCTGATTGTATGTCCTAGGCTCAAATACTGAACACACATTCATAAGAGATTGAATATATTCTGGGGCAAGATTACCTCAAATTCTGCACAAAGAATACTGAAAATGATTGACTAGCAAAATCAGATGAGTGATGGTGTCTGGTGGGTAGGTTAGAACATATGTACTCATTCAATCTTGGAGGTCGATGAATAACTCTCTTAGCTCTGCCAAATTCAGTTGGAGGGATCAGATCAGGGGTAGGAGAGGGGCTACCCTAGGAATCTGGAGCCAATAAGGATCCACCTGAAGATGGGGATGCAGCACTTCCTTCACTGCTAGATGGGTTAAGAATTGGACTGGGAGAAGGATTGTGATGAGGAAGGTGAGGAGCTTGATCAGAAGAGGTGAGGATGATGGGAGAAATACTGTCATCTGTAGCAAGTGTGACTAAAGTCAACTGTGTTTGTAACTGAAGAAGGATGATGTGTTGAGGATGAATAGGATTGCCCTTTAAAAAGGAATATGTGTTCTTCAAATTTCACATAACGACTGATGAGAACAGTCTTCCTATCTAGTTCAAAAACCTTAAAAGCTTTCTGGTCCGGGGGTAACCAAGAAACACACACCTCCTTGCCTTAACCCGTAACTTATCCTTTAGATCATTAGGTTGAAAAGCAAAGCAAAGACATCCCATAGTTCTCAAACTGTCAAGGGATGGAGGCACCTTGTGTAGGATCTTAAATGGGGACTTCCAATAAAGAACGGATGAAGGCATCTTATTGATCAAGTATGTAGCACTTAGGATACAATCTCCCCAAAACTTAATGGGAAGCCCATCATGATGCCTAATGGCCCTAGTTGTCTCATCAAGATGCATGTGCTTGCACCCTACCCTTCCATTTCGATCAGGAACCCCTGGAGCTGATCTCTGTTGCACAATTCCTTTCTGATCAAACAATTAATTACAAGCCCTTTGTGTGAATTCAGTATCAGTATCAGTTCTAATGGTTTTGATGGTTGAATTAAACTGATTCTCAACCATTTGAACAAAAACACACATAACCATGTACACCTGTGTTTTATCTTGAATCAAATAGACCCAAGTGGCCCTAGAATGATCATCAAGGACAGTTAGAAAATACCTTGCACCACACAATGATGCAACCTTGTAAGGTCCCCACACATCCATATGCACCAATTGGAAAGGGAAATCAGCAAGAGAAATACTTCTATTAAACTGTAACTTGTGATGTTTAGTCATGCCACATGACTCACAATAGAAAGAACTAAAATTAAACCCATTACAGACATCAAGGTGTTTCATCTTAGACACAGAAAGATGCCCCAACCTAGCATGAACACGTGACACATTGTCAACCTTATTACAAATAGTCTGAGCACAAGACTGCAAGTTCTTAGCAAAAACAAACTGATAATTAAAAACATCTAATTGTCCAGTAAACTGAGACTTCAAGAAGTATAAACCTCTTTCTTTTGTCTCTTTAGCAACCACATTCCTAGTTATAAGGTCCTGTAACACACATGAGATCGAATCAAAACTAAATCCCAACTGCTGAGCAGAGAGAATTTTGGACACAGATAGCAGGTTGTGGCAAAACTGGGGCACATATATTACATGTTTCAAGCTTAACATGTCAGATACAACCACAGTTCCATACTCACGAACAAGGAAAGTGGTGCCATCAGGTAATCCCAGTGAAACCACTTTACTTAGAGGATACAAAACAGTGAAGATGCTTTTGTCAAAAGCAATGTGGTCTGTATAGCTCCTGAGTCTACAATCCACATTGATTTTTCTGCCTTTTGATCACCAACAAGAAAGGAATGACTTATCTTACCAGCAAAGTTGAAAAAGGCATGATTCACAGATGAATCAGACTCATCCATCTTGGCTTTTCCTTTCATCATCCTCATAACTTCCTGAAAGATAGCATTAACCATGCTCGGATCTGGCTTAGCCTCATCAAACTCCATGGGATGTTCAAGCTGACCACTGTCAGCCTGAAAACCATCAACATTAGCAGCAAACTTACCATTGCCTTTCTGAGAATCCCCATCACGTTGTCCCTTGAACCACTCCGGATATCCCACCAATTTGAAACAATAGTCCATGGTATGGCCTTTCTCCTTACAATGCTCACATAACCTATCAAATTTAGGTTTCTTGTACTCCTTTCTTTGCTGATCCTGCACCTTAGATTGGAAATTCTTATTGACAGCAAAGGCATTTCCATCAGAGGAACCAGTCCTTCCCACAGCAAGAGCATTCAGATCGGTTTAAGGAGAAGTAATTCCTCTCCGCCTCTCAATCTGAACTGCCATTTGAAACACTTTATTAATTCCAGGAATTTGATCCATAGACAACACATTGTTCCTGAGATGTTCATAACCATCGTTAAGCCCCATTAGAAACTGCATAACCTTTTCCTTAGTATCCCTATCCACTATCTTTTTCAAGATCAAACAAACACACTGATTGATTCCTTCACAGCTACACACTGGCAAGGGATCAATGAGCTGTAATTTGTCCCAGATCCGCTTAAGTTTGCCATAGTAAGCAGTGAAAGACAAATTCTCCTGGTGCAGATTACTAAGTTTTCTTCTTAATTGATAAATGAGAGGATCGTTTGACTTACAGAACCTCTCCCTAATCTCGTCCCACAATTCTTTCGAGGACTGCACATACATGAAGTGTTCACCGACTTCGCTAGTCATCGAATTGATGAGCCATCACATAACCATGTAGTCGGCTCTACTCCATCTCTCAAATTCTTCACTAGTCTCATCCGGTCTCACACAACTCCCGGTGATGAATCCTAGTTTCGCTTTGGCTCCCAATGCCATCCTAACCCCCCTACTCCAGCTAGTAAAGTTCATTCCATTGAACAAAGTGGACACGAGTTGCGTCTCGGGGTGGTCTGAGTTTGAAATGAAATAGGGATTGATATGAATGTTGTTCATACCTTGCGCGAAATCACCAAATTGCATCTGATTCGGCACAAAAGCACCAGCACCCGCACCTCCCGGAGCTCCACGGCTTGTTCCAAGCATTCCATTTCCAAATCCAGGCGATGGGGGTGTCATAAAGGTTCCTCGGCCGACGCCATTGCTGGCACCCCTGCCAGATCCGTTTCCCGGTTGATTCGGAGAAGAACCAGCTCCTCTTCCAGCCATCACGAACACAACGAAAGCTAGATCTCACATATCATAAACAAAGATCGAAACGATCACACTGAATCTCAAGGAGATTCACTGCGCTCTGATACCATTTGAAGTAAAAGGGAAGATCATAAGTGAAGGAAGAACAGAAAACTCAATTGAGAACGAAAATATCCAACATCAACTTGTTCTATTACAACAACCAAAGAACTCCTTTTATACCCAATACAGACGGAGGGAGATCTAGTTCTAACAACCATTTGAAAAACCGGAAAAGACTAAAATACCCCTCTGTTCTAACACACACAATACTCTACACATACAAAAAATAGCGTTCTTCTCTTATCTATATATATTTGTCTATACAAAATTTGTTTTCATTCCGTTTCCCTTATATGCTTATACCAAACAAGCCCTTAGAGTAAAAGAGAAGGAGAAGACAAGAATGAAGCCAAAGGACAATTTCCAACAACCGAGGAAGGGAATAATTAACCAGCTTTATGCCATTACTATTTATATTATAGACTATTTACGTACCGAAGCAAGTTGAAGTTGTTTACTACGTATATGTTAGGTAATTTTGTACAGTACATAACTATTATAATAGTGATGAAAGCTAGCTAGCGGGTGCATTGTGCGAGGGTGTAATACACACACTTTTTAATAAAGGTAGAATGTGCGGCTGCTGTTGATTGATGTTAGGTCCACTGCCTTGTGAAAGTAGAGGATCTTCGCCCCTCGTGTCCGAATCTCGGTTATTTAATTAAGTGTATTTTAATTGTAATTGTAATGTACTATAGCTGATGGCGTGCTATTTGTCTTAAGGGTTACTTACCGCACTCTCCTTGTAAGCTAGAAAGGCCATCCTATGTGCATGTGGAAACTAGTACAATGTACATCCAACTCAAATCATGTGATGATGAACTTGGATGTTAAATTTATGCAGTCGTACGTATTCGGAAGTTTAATTTCCTGCAACAATATTACTTCATATTCCTTTGTGTTGTAGCATTCCTACTCTTAACACAGTTTGACAACAATGTCTTACCCGTCCACGGGTAGATTTGTATTATGGAGGCGAAGAACATGTTTAATTAGGTTACAAGCACTGGCATTTCATGAGAATTTATAGGCGTTCATAAAACCGTAAACAGACAATGGATCGTAATTAAGTCAAAAACAAATAGACGATAGGTCCCCCCTCCCTCACCGTCGGGGCTCCCTGGACCCTCTGGTGTGTGGTCGTTCAACGATTGAGAAACAAGTCCAAATCGAGCACACAAGACCAGTAGGGTGATGTCAAACAACTCCAAACCAAGAACACAAGACCAATGCTAAAACCAATTATAAATAAGAGTAGTATCCCACCGACTTATTAAATGCAAGGTTTGGGTTCTCGTGTTTTTCGATGTGGGATAAAGGTTCCAACACTTACTACACAAACAGTGTTGGAACTTGCTGTCTGGAACTAGCTTGATGAACATGTCAGTGGGACTATCAACATGGATCCTTGATTCGTCCTTGATTATAATTTTTTTATTTTACAATAAATAAATTTAGGATCCATTGATATGTATTTTTTTTTCACAAATTACAAATTATGATTGATGAACAAGTGTCGTATTATCATCACAATCCATTAAAAAAATGAAACTAAATAGGGTTGAACCCATGACATCATTCTCAAACCCCCTAGACTCCAAGGTTGAGCATAGGCCTTCTTTTGAAGCTAGTGGCATGGGTCAAGGTGAGGGGAGTTCTTTTGACAGCCTGACTTGCGTAAGTCGATTAGTTGTCGTTGATGTATACTTTTGGCATTGCCATCATTTTGAGATTCTTTTAACGGTTTGATCTTATAGTAATTAATTTGCCTACTTGTGACAGGACTTATATACGTTGGTCCTTCTACGAGTATTATTAATTTTCATGCTCAAAAAAAAAAAGTTCACCACCTTGTATTTTGTTGTGACCGGTTCCCGCCCTTTTTTGCACTATTTGGTGAATTCTGTATTTTGTAAGGCATACCAAACCAACTGACTTGCTTGCAGGTTGAACCTGCCCATCCTATAGCGAGACTAGTTTTTACCCTTCACAATTTGCTGTTCCTTTTTCGCTTTGAATTTTAATCAGATGTAGATTAATTAAGGGTGTGTTTAGGTGTAGTGATTATGGGGTGTATGGGATGGGAAATTTGCAATGGGAATACCGCCCGGTTGTTTGGTTGCCTGGCTTTGTAGGATTCATGGGATGGAAAAGGGGGATTTGGGGGATGAAAGCGGATGGATTTTTGATCCTCCTTGGAGGAGGTTTTCTAGATGGGGAAGGGTAGATGCCCTTTTCTACCCTTTGAGCTTCACCTTTCTCCATCTCTTCTCCCACTCTACCGCCACCACTACCCTCACCGCTAACTCATCCTCCGCCACCACTACCCCTCCCCTCTAACTCATTCTCCGCCGCCGCCCTTGCCGACCGACCACCACAACTGCACTATTCGAAAAGCCTGTGTTCGGGGAGTCCTCGCAGTTGTCGCAGAAGAGGCGGCGATATCAATTTCTTCAGTACCTCGCTCAACTGTACCGAATCCAAATTCAATAATCTCATCCAATTCGAAACTTCCAATCTCGAAAGCATGGGATTGCTCAACGCATTGATGAAATAAATTCATGACAAAAGTTACCTGGTTCTCGCGATCTATCGTATCTTTGAACGAGCTCGATCCGAAAACGCAGAAACTGGGTCCTCCTGTCCAATTGTAGGGTTCCAGATCGTAATCGCTTGTCGGGTGGATGTGTTGGTTGTTGAGGGAGATATGGTCGGAATCGGTGCCGTAAATGTGAGAATAATACGGGAAAACAAAATCGAAGGCCAAGAAATCATCCTCCTCGACATCCCCGACGGTTTCTGGGAGACGAAGGAATGAAACCTCCGCCATTGATGACGTCATAGAGAGATGGTTTGGGTTGGGGAGAAAGGTGGTTGGGGCCAATTTGGTCTTTTCATGTGGGTAAGTGGGGGTAAGTTAGTCTTTTCCCGTCACTCTATCCACCAAAAAATCAAAATACAACCAAACACAAAACGGAAAAATTTGGGTGTTGAGTTTTCATCTCTTTCATCCAAAAAATCCATCTTCATCCCACACATCCACTAAAATCCAACACATCCACTCAAATCTATCCCGTTCCCAAACACACCCTAAGCTAGATGTAGGTGTGTTTGGATTTCTAATTCATTAGGCTGATAAGAATAATCACTTGTAAAGTGTTTGGTTAAAAAAAATTATAAGATATTCAAAATAACGTAAGTTTAATATAAAATACCTTATAAATAGGTGATAATATTTTTACCGCTAATTTTAACTATTTCCACCGCTAATCACCGCATAGGTTGCCGCTGGATTTAATAACAGTCAACGAGGCCACCGCATAGGTTGACGGTGGCCACCTTTGTACTTTGCGGTGGGTCGAGGAGTATATAGGCCCACCGCCATACTTTGTGGTGGCCTAGCTCGTTCCGTTTCCACGCCCACCGCATAAGTAGACGGTGGGTCTTGGATGACGCAAATTTAGGGGTGGCGTCCGGACCGGACACGTCACCCCATAAATATTAATTGTGAAAACATACATTATTATAATTTGGAATTTAAAAAATTTATGTTTTATGTAAGTGTCATTATCATAAAAAACGCACGTAAGTTTAATAAATTGTAAATGATATGTTTTGGTTAGAAGAAAAAGTATATAATGTAATAAGAAACGCTTAGTACGTATCGGGGTAGTGGCCGACGGTCCCCGAATCGATTCCGAATATGGCTGCTCCATGTCAAAATAAACGAATACTGTATAGGAAAAATAAGCAAACCGAAGTGTGGGAAATGTCAAGCACCATTAAAAAAATGTGGGTCGAAAAATGTCATACGTCATAGAACGCAGTTTGGGAATTGGCACAGACAAATATCTAGTAACCGAAGTAGCAAACATATGGAGTTAATAGCGCAGCGGACGGCCACAATCTCGACGGCGGTAGGCTCTATATCGTGTCATGCCATCCTCGCCGCAAACTGCTCGTCCCAAACGTTGACTGTGGAATCGTGATGCCGTGTCCAGGTAGTGTAGATTGGCGGTAGAGGCGAACCAGGCAACAACCAAATCTGCAGATAACAGGTGACCGTTGACATTAGAAGGGAAAAACGAAAATGTAAGAAATGAATGACTATGAAATTCGAAACGTACCAAAACGAAGTGGCTGTTGTTACCGACTAAAGCTATCCCATCTAACTCTTCATATGCATGTACTGACGGGCCCCCAGTGGCGTACGGAGGTAGGCATAACATCGGCATCATTTGTGACAATATCACCAAAGGACGCTGGTGAAGCGTGGCAAACACCTCGCCCATGATCGAAATCTCCATCCAATAAGTAGCATCATGACACGTGCCGAAATAGTTGACCCTCATGATGAGCTCATCTAAGGCAGGATAGTAATGGTACCGATCTGCATGCATCTGCAACTCAGCGGCCAACTCCCGTCGAACTTGAGGCCATGCGTACGTCTTGCCCCCAAGTTCAGAAGACAAGCAAAAGATCTATACCTGACGAATCTCAAACTAAAAAGGTCTCCATTTTTAGTGGGACCAGGAGATAGACCCAGTAGGGTTCGTAATACTCCCAACGGGCTTACCTGACCCGCACCGAGATAACCGGTACGGCCCAACCTGTGCCGCGGGAATAAACTACTTCCTAAAGAAATTATCCCCTCATCGAGGCTTCGTCAACGAAATGGGGATCAATCATTTACCTGTCACCGTCCGCTGGTTTTGAGTAGTCGGTTACGAATTCTTGACCCTCACTTCAGACTCTTGAATGTCAAGAAAGAGTCTAAAAATTTTACGCGGATGAAATCAGCTCTTATCCACGGAGCGGCTCCTTTTCCTGATAAAGATCTCTTACACTCTGCTTTCCTTTTATCTATCTCTCTTTCTCTCTAGATCTTATTCTTTCAGGGATATCGCTTCAGGTCCGCTCATTCTTTTCTTTCCTGGCCGCCCAAAAGTCCCTTCATTCTGTTGAACTTTTCCCTTATATAGGTGACGAGCAGTCCCTAGGCAGTCACCACGTGTCATTTCCTAATCGACACGTGTCCTACTCGTGGAATGGGAGCATGTTGGGCACGTACCCCATCTTCCTGTCTGCGGATGATATGGCTTTGTAGATGGAGGATTCAATTCTATCCGCGGTCACCTTCGTGGTGTTTTTATTTCCCTTTTTGTTTCCTTTATTTATTTATTTTTAGATGTTTTCATTACCAGTTTCGTCAATACCTACATTGACCATCACCTGCAACATTCATGACGACTCGTATGAAAGTAATCATGAATTCATTTATGTTGCTAATGCCCCAATTGAAATCTACAAGAGGGAGATTTTGAGGCGGAAGAGAGATGCGGAAATTAAAAAACTGACGCATCGGTTGCGGATTCTTGGGAATATAGTTGGCGACCCCTCTTCAGTTGAGAAGTTTAAAAAGAGATTCGTGGAACTCCATGAGGAACTTCAGGTGACCAAAGGGATTGTGGAGGTTTTGAAGAAAGAGCGCGACGACTTAAAATCTTCACTGGAGGTTGTCTGCTTGCAAGTTAAAGAGCTCGAGGTTTCGTAAGAGCGCTCGTGGACACTTCTTCAAACAAAACAAGCTAGTATTGACAAGTTGGAAGAGGATTTCTCGATTCTCCGCGAGGAGCAATCCATTACTAAACAGGAGCTTGACAATATTAAAGCTCGCTCAGACCAAGACGTGGCTCTCCAATGGCTTCAACGCTCCGAGTGTTTGGAATATTTGTCTTCTGAGTGGATTAAAACAGAGGTGGGCGCATCCTTCATTTCTTCCGTAGCCAAGGCTTGTGTCCATACCCCAAAGGGCACGAGTATTTTAAAGGACAGGTACTTTAGCTATTTTTGGAAGGGGATGGTCACGGGTATTAATCAGAGTGTGTCGCGTTCTGCAGCTCATCCTAGAGTTCCCTTGGAGAAATTTGAGCCAAGCATGATTAGTGCAGATTGGGGGATTTTAAATGAGGAGATGGTCGCAGAGGAATCGGACACCGAAGATGAAGACACTGAAGATGTTGATAATGAAAACGAAACAGTGACTACTACTACTTGATTCTTAGTGTTTTAACTCTAGTTTGCAGCGTAAGACTGAAACTTCCTTACCTTGGGTGCATGTGATGCCTTTTTGGTGTTTCGTGGGATTCTCGTTCCCTGTGAAGCTTGGCTTGAGACTTTTAGATGAAACACTTTATTTGTGTAAAGTTTTTGCTTGCTGATGCCCTGACGTTTCTCCAATTGTTTAGAGGTTTGGCCCAAATGTACAAAGTTTTCCCTCCACTTGTCTCTAATCCGCAAGATGCGATTTTCCCTTTTTAAGGACCAAATCCTCTTGCAATGGTTACTACTTCTCATGATTTTGTGATCAATTACATTATCATGTCTTCAAGAGGTTTTAATCCTTGGGCTTTTTTCCAAAAAATAGAGACCGCGGACCAACTTTCTCAACTTGTGAGCTTCCCTTTTCTTTTTTCTTTAGAAAGTTCAAGACAGTTTTTCGAATTACGTTTCTTGATTGCATGCAGGTTTTACCGCCTCAATTTGAAGACAAAGATGGGCCGCTTCCACCCCGAATGGGCTTTCCTCTCGTCATATCTAGTTCGTGACGTCCTAGTGGTGGTATCTTGGAGCGAAAATGGCCTTTTTCAACTTGAACGTGGATGGGATGAGTTCCTTATCCTTTACCATCTAGGGATAGGCAGTGCTATGATGTTTTTTCATAGGGGCAATGTTTCTTTTAAAGTTTGTCCGCGTCGCGAGATCAGAATTGATGATGATGCTAATCCCAGCTCCGCTTCCTCTTCAAGTGGTTCTTGTTGAACCTCCGAATAATAAATTCCAAAAGTTTGTAATTTATTCATGGGTTTCGCTCCGCATGTGGCTCGGAGAAGAAACATGACTTTCATTTCCTATCTATTTCACTTTGTAATTTTTATCAAGCTTAAAGGGGGATCTTTTATTATTCATAATAAAAGGAAGCAGGTTTGGAGTTCGGAATGCTGATCCATTTAAACCTAATACATCATACTAGGGATGATCATGTGGCCACATGGCATGAAAAATTAAGGATTCCCTGCCTCTCCATTCTCCTCGTTGTCAGGGCTGACGACATCAACTTCAAAGATGGAATCTCCCATGTAGGTGAAGATCAAAGCCGATCCTACATTAACTCGGTTTTCTTGAGTAAACTCGCGCCACCTCTGTGTTAACTAGAAAAGGCAGTCTCCATCTCTTTCCACCTTTACTTCATGTTCCTGGTTGGAACGAGACCAAAGCCTGGCTTGAGTGTGTGCGTCTTCATTGATCAAAACATACATTAACGGAAGCCGGAGTGTTTGGAGTTGTTCTTCCTTCATGATGATCCTATAGAAAGCCCTAGGAGGCAATCCTGGATCCATTTTTTCTAGGCGGTGTTTATCATACATGTCCTTCTTATGCGTTTTATACCAGCCGAGTGAGTTTCTTTTGCTTTGCTTTTATCGCCCCTTGCTAAGAGGTAGTCCATATGTTTTATCTTTTTGAACTATTTTTGTCGCTTAGGGACTCTCTTGAAAGGATTGCTGGGTTTTGGCGAAATGACTAGTCGTCTTCTAACATAACAAATCTCTGCATGAAAAGGATGTGTGCCATACTTTTCTGTATCATACATTGCGTGTCATGCATGCACTTCCCTTTGTTTACTGTTTCCTCGTGATCGATGGGAGAAGAACGAAAAACTATTGATCTCCTTTTTCTTTTTTTTTTCGAGATGCGAGGATCTACCATAGTTCCTCCTCTAGTTTTCAGGGCTGACGTGGCTTCCGCACAAGGGTTTCAATGGGCTTTCTTCCAGGCAATCGATTATCCGGAGCAATTCATGCGCATGGTGAGGTTCTATCTCTATTTTAGCCTTCTTTCTTCTCTCGTGAATTCTTTTCAAATTTACTATCTCTTATCTTATAGCTGCTGCCGCTCATATTTGAGGAAGTGTATGAGAATGCCATCCCTGGGCGAGTCTTACTTTCTTCTCATCGGATACGAGATTTCCCCGTCTGTATAGAACGTCGTGACTGCGGTCTTCTCTACTTGGGCCGCGGATGGAACGATTTTGTTGAGTCGCATGGCTTTGAGAGGGGTGCTTCTATGATCTTTACCCATATGGGTGATGCGCATTTCAAAGTCCGGGTGGTGGACCCCCGCGAGGGAGTGCACGTGATTAATCGTAATAATCCCCCATCCCAAGGCCCAGTTTCAAATGGATTTTGAGCACAGCGTCTTCTATTTGTGCTAATACTTTAGCTTTGCTTTGTATAATGGCACTGAAAACTTCTTCCGCGACTGCCTGTCTTTGCTACGCTTAACGTATGTACTATAAGTAACCCCTCTTAATTTGCAATCTACGTGTTCGTTTGTGACAGAAAACGAAGTTCAAAGTTTGGTTTTCGATTGGTAAAGCAATGGATATGTCCGCGGTGGTGTTGACAATACGCACTTTATCTTTTTGTTCAATCACTAATTTAGCCCTTCTACTTGGATTTACTCTCAACCGCGGGCTCTCGTCTTTAAGAGTGGGCGAACGAACTGTTATTATAATGGTCGTTAATTATAAATCTTCGGCCTTTTGAATTTTTCGGGATTGTGCATGCTGGCCACGTGAATCAGATTCAGGGTTTATTTCTTGTCACTATCCTGTCAACATATGCCATTCACGGGTTCCCTAGATTTATCTTAACTAGCGATGTTTTCTGTTGCCTCGTGCATGGCGTGCCACTTGTCAGGTTCGGCCTATGACCTTTCAATTCTTCTGAGGACCTGTTCTCTGTCCGCGTGGTGTATTCTTTTCGAAATCCTGAATCATTTGTTAAGGTTTTTTCTATAAAGAGAAATATGTTAGGGTATGCCTAACTTTAAAACTTGTTTTTTTCCTTCGGCATGCCTTCTCCTACTCAACCAAATTGGTCATTTTTTTAGCGCATCAGCTTTCCAGAACAGCTTCGTCGTTTGGTTAGTTTCTGTTTCTGAGTTTATCCTCCCTTTAAATTCATATCCTCTTGGTATCTTTATTTTTTCGTGTTCTTTCAGTCTTTACCATTACGTTTTGAGGATGAACTTGGCCCGGATCTCCCTAGGAACGTTCTTTTGTCAACTAGGATCCTTCGTGATTTCTCCGTGGAAGTTATTCACGGTGATTATGGAGTTCCCTTTTTGAGAGGCGGTTGGAATGACTTCGTTGAGTTGCATAGTATCGATGTTGGTTCTTCTGTGACTTTCATTCATAAAGGAGGAAACCGTTTTGAGGTTCATATTTTGGATGCAGTGGGAGACAAGGTGGATGGTGAATGGGCTTCTCCCCAACCAGAAGGGCCACCTTCGAATGGATTCCGCTTGAGCCAAGGTAGAACTCGTATTATTCCAGCTAGGCCTAGGTGGATGTGAATGAATGACATTCGCATGTTACCTTGCGTACTTCTTTTTTATGTGGCGCTGCACTTTTGCCATCTGTTGTCTAACTTCTATCAAACATTAGCCATAGTTGCAGTTCTTGTGATAATAAGAAACCTGTGCGTCTTTTGGTTTTCATGTTTTAATTCTTGATAAACAAACATTATGCGGCCAAAAATTCCAGCGTCATTAGATTTTTCCATTTTTTCCTTGAAAACTCAACTGCTTCAATGGGAGGTCTGACGCGGAGCCAATCTCTAGTCTCCTAAGGGACTTATTGAAAAACTCATCTTCGAGAATTAAATTTCTTCGATCGAAGGCCCGATGCGGAGCCAAGCTCCAGCGTCCTAGGGACTTATTGCAGAACTTATCTCCGAGAATTAAATTGCTTCGATCGGAGACCTGACGCGGAGCCAAGCTCCAGCGTCCTAGGGACTTATTGCCGAACTCATCTCCGAGAATTAAATTGCTTCGATCGGAGGCCCGACGTGGAGCCAAGCTCCAGCGTCCTAGGGACTTATTGCATAACTCATCTTTGAGAATTAAATTGCTTCGATCGGAGGCCCGACGCGGAGACAAGCTCCAGCGTCCTAGGGACTTATTGCAGAACTCATCTCCGAGAATTAAATTGCTTCGATCGGAGGCCCGACGCGGAGCCAAGCTCCAGCGTCCTAGGGACTTATGGCATAGCTCATCTCCGAGAATTAAATTGCTTCTATCGAAGGCCCGATGCGGAGCCAAGCTCCAGCGTCCTAGGGACTTATTGTAGAACTCATCTCCGAGAATTAAATTGCTTCGATCGGAGGCCCGACGCGGAGCCAAGCTCCAGCGTCCTAGGGACTTATTGCAGAACTCATCTCCGAGAATTAAATTGCTTCGATCGGAGGCCCGACGCGGAGACAAGCTCCAGCGTCCTAGGGACTTATTGCAGAACTCATCTCCGAGAATTAAATTTCTTCGATCGGAGGCCCGACGCGGAGACAAGCTCTAGCGTCCTAGGGACTTATTGAAAATGCTTCAACCAAACAGCTATAAAAGCACCTGCTAACCGCTTATTTAACTGTATTGGGGGCGACTAAGATTCTTATGCTTACAAGCCTGGGCTATTACACATAATACTTTTTCAAGTTATCTGCATTCCATGTCTTGTTTAAAACTATACCTTCTGGGGTGCCGAGTTTGTACGCTCCTTCCTGGATTGCTTTCATGATGATGTACGACCCTTCCCAGTTGGCGTCTAGTTTCCCTCTGGTGGACGCTTCCCGAAGCACTAAATCTCCTTCTTTGAATTGTCGCGGGTGGATTCGCCTATCGCGGTATCTAGATAGACGCATTTTGTACTCCTGCTCTTTTAATGCTGCAGCCATCCTCCGTTCTTCTATGAGATGCAATTCAAGTTCCAACGCTTCATCATTGGTTTCTTGATTGTATGCTAGGATTTGTGCTGATGGGACCAATCTTTCCACTGGAATGACCGCGTCTGTCTCATAAACTAGAGTGAAAGGATTTTCTCCGGTCGGGGTCTTTGCTGTTGTTCGATAGGACCAAAGGACTAATGGCAAAAGTTCCGCCCAATGCCTTTTCGCCGTGCCTCCAAGCTTTTTATGTATCCCATGTAACAACTTTCGGTTGGTTGTTTCTGCTTGCCCATTCGTCTGGGGATGGGCAACGGATGAGAACTTGAGGTTTATTCCCAAACCTACGCAAAAATCTCTGATAGACTCGCTGTCAAACTGTGGTCCGTGATCTGTGATTATTGAGTCAGGCACCACTACAAAAAAAAATGAAATTTGCTTCAGCAAAAAGCCGTGGCAAAAGGCCTTCAAAGGGTGGCAGAAGGCATTTAGCTTCGGCTAAGCTACGGCAAATGGGGGGGGTGGCGAATTGTGGGGTGGCAAAATTTTGTAGCTTCGGCAAATAGCCGTAGCAAAAAAAATTAGCCACGGCCAAGCTACGGTAGGCATCCCCTAATGAAAGAACCACATTTTCCACGGTAAGGTGCCGTAGCTAAAGAGTGAGTGAAAATTAAAAAAAAACTTACTTTTTAGCCCGGATTCTTCAGACCCGGGCTAAAAAGTCCAATATTTATTAAAAAAAATAAAAGAATACACATAATTTAACATATATAATAAAATTTCATTAATTATACAAAATTTATATATATAATAATATGTCAAAAATACAAAATTTATATACAATAAATATATGTACATAATTATAAAATTTACATATACAATAAAATGTCCAAAACTACATTTTAACCAAAAAATGCCCAAAACTATATTAACATAAATTCATTATCCATACACACCACTTCAATCCCAAATGGAACACTGCAATTTGCAACCGAAGAGAAAAATTGGCAAAAATATTGACCAAAATATGAGACCAAAGAATAAGGAAGAACTCACTGAGAGAGAGGGCTTAGTATCTGGTGGAAAGAGAAAGGAGGCTGGAGATGATGATGAATAACCTTCTGCCCGCTAATTGCTTTCTCTATTTTCAGACCAAATCCAGCAATACCTCTGATGTATTTACAAGATAGAATTAAAAAGTTACTTTTGAATAAATGAGTGTTTCACAAATCGGGATCATGGTTTATTGGGATAAACTAATGCATTTAAAAGAAAGATTAATTATTATTTTGTAGCAACTTCGTAAATGTAAACAACTTTCATAACTTTGTAAAGGAATGTATAAGCACACAGAATTCTCGGCACATCAATACACAACAAATACCCAATTAAAAAAAACTCATGACACTAATGAACCTAAGCATGTCCTCTAGAGATTCATATCATGCCTTTGTAATATCCTTTTTGCTAGAATGTGATAGTGTTGTTTCTACATTCGTTGTCTAACCATGTAGCAACTAGGACACCTAGAGCTTCATCCAAAAGCAGCCAGCAAACAACTAAGATGCCTAAAAACTGAAATAAAAGCTTCAAGTAATCAGCTCTCAATGATGAAAAATTGAGTTAGCATACTGCCCTCAGAACAGACCTTCAAAGTGCAATTTAAAACAGACAAAACTCCCCCCCAACATCCCATTAAAATGTAGCATTTAGCCCCACAAACATGCAGGATTGGCCCCAAAAACAACTCTCAATTTATTTCATGAATCAAACTACCAAACCAGCAGGATTGATAAATGCTGGATCAAAACAACAAATAAAGAAAAAATATTATACCACTATAAACAAGTTTAACCCCACCTCCAGTCAGAATACCCCACAAACAAATGGGAAAAAAAAAACAAAATCAAAATGAAGGAACATAAAAAGGACAAAAGAGCAGATCATGAAAAAGCTTAATTTTAATTACCTGAGTCGCAGCCCAAACAGCAACAAGAACATGAATCAAGTTTTTCCCTGTATGGTGTATAAAGAGGAAGACATCAAAGGACATGATGAAAACAGCACACAAGGCTCCTTTTGAAAGCATTAATTCAAATTAACTATTGAACTACCAAATTTCTGCATATAGTCGAAAACCATATCATGTGGTTGCATAAAAGCCAAATACCATAAACATATGCATAATATGAATAACTTTGAAGGTTCGATAATGTAAAAACAATGTAATAAGAAATACTCTAGAAGGGGGGTTGAATAGAGTATGCCCGTTTTTCGCAAAAAGTCTCAAGACTTTTGGAGCTTGTACCAAAACCTTTGAGATAAACCTGAATCACAAAGTTAAACAATTCGAACCAAGTGCGGAAATAAGGTAAAGCAATAAGTAAAGGACACAACGAGTTGTTAACGAGGTTCGGCACGAACTTGGCCTACGTCCCCGCCAAGGGTTCTTCCACAACCCTAGGATTCAACAGGCTTTATTGATTCACAAAGCTTAGGATCCTAATAGCTCACCGAGAAGCCTCTCTCCTATACAATTGCAATCTAGTCAACTCACGTTCCCTTGGAGTCCTAGACCAATCTAGAAGAGCCCCACCTCTCTCAGCTATCTAGTGCAATCCTCTTACTCTCGAGAATCAATAGCCTAGTGCCCACTTCCTGAGTTATAAACTCTTGAGTATAACACTCTCTCGAAATATATCCTATAAGCTCACTGTGTATCTCTCAAATGCTTTGAAACAAAATATAAGACTCTTAAGAACAAGCAGAGAGAACACGCTGATCGAAGAGAGAAGTATGCTTGAAGACTGATTGTGCAATGATATTCGTGAAGTGCGTCAGTCATCTCTCTCTCTTCTTCATCTCCTTTATATAGTGAAGATCATCGGCGCCACTTGAGGAAGGAATCTTCTCCAACGGCTAAGAGAGGATCATGGCTTGAGTGCAATCTTTTATCTTTGGAAACTTCGGAAGCCATGATCTCTATTTGATCTTTCTCAGCTTTGAACGCTTAAGGAATGAGATATAATTCAAATAGCTTCCTGAAAGGTTAGTGAATATATAATAATAATATGGAAGCATATAATAACATAATATAATATTCGGACATAATATAATAAAGTACAGGTTTTGTGTTTCATCAACACAGTTGTTAGCTTCAAGACCTTTGACACAAACTGTCTGTCAAAGCCTTTGAAACTAATTCCGATTTTCATCAAAGGGAGTGGAGTTATGAATCTCCCCCTTGATGAAAGACAAAACCTGTGCATCCCTGCAACTTAGTCAAACAGATATATCATAAGTAAAATCGGACTAAGTACCTGCATGGGTTAGACGAATGTTGGATCATAATTTTATCATGAAAAACATCCAACCAAAACAAAACAAAACAAGGTCTTCCAAGACCTTTGGTTCACAGCAGTTAAAAAGTCTAAACCATCAAACCATCTCCCCCTTTTTGTCTTTCAACAAAGGAAGGAGCGTGAAAAATAGTCACCAAAATCAAACTTACCAAAACAATTCAAAATTCAAAAGTTCCTTTCAAATCTTAAAGGCAAGAGAAGATTTATCCGATTTAAAAAATTCCATAAACAAAATGCACTCGGATAAAAGATTTTTCAGAGAATCATATGTGAACTGCATAAAGAAGGTTAAAAATCATAAAAACTATATTTGATCAAATATCTAATAAGATATTAACCAAATATATGATCCGTTATATATGCTCTACCATTCAGTTCACAACCTTTGAAATGAGGTTCAAGGATCTTAACACACCGAGTAGAGTTTATCTTTCGTAAAGGGAAAGCTCCCCCTACGAAAGTGCATCCCTGTTAAGCATTCCGATCTCATGTCTAATGAAGGTGAACCTGTCATCTGCCAAAGTCTTAGTAAAAATGTCAGTCCATTGATAATCAGTTGAAATAAATGATATGGACACATCACCTTTTTCGACATGGTCTCTAATGAAATGATGCCTTACATCAATATGTTTGGTCCTTGAATGCTTCCTCTTGACTGTAGCCTTGAGCAACAAGCTTTGCTTTGTTCCTCATGATCTTACCATTCTCATCTAGCTTGTTCCGAAATACCCATCGTGTGTCAATGACTGATTGATGCTTTGACCTAGGCTTCAAGGTCCAGACTTTGTTCCTTTCAAATTCGTTAAGCTCACTTTGCATGGCAATAATCCATTCTGGCTCCTGAAGTGCCTCATCTACCTTCTTAGGCTCAATAAGAGAAACAAACGCGTGAAAAGCACAAAGATCTTTAAGTTTAGAACGAGTTTGAACACTAGAAGTAGGGTCAGAAATGATATCCTTTAATGAGTGTGATGAGGAGTATTTGAATTTCCTTTTGCTAGTCTCAGCTCCTTGATTCGTCACACTGGCAGGATTGACTTGTAGTGCATCTGACTCCGTGGTCCTGTTAGGTTCAGGTACATCAGTTTCTGACGTCTCAACACTGTTGGATTAGACACCAAGGGCTTTGGACGAATCTTCATCACCTTGGGCCAATTCTTCAGTGTTAAGAATCGGTTCCTGCATGTTCCTCTTCTCCGTGTTCCTAGCAGCAGTATCATCACCTTCCTCGTTCTCTTCATGGATGTTAAGATCTATATCTGCAACACTTTCACTCAAAGCACCGTCATTGCATTCATCAAAAATATAACTTGATAAATCATCAACAACAATAAGCATGTACTTTTTACCATGGGAGATTTGACTCGCATAAGACCACATAAATCCATATGTAAAAGTTCAAGGGGTCTAGAAGTACTTACAATCTTTTTGGATTTGAAAGAGCTACGTGTTTGTTTAACTCGTGTGCATGCTTTGCACATCTCAATACCTTTGAAGTCCATCTCAGGTAGTCCTCTTACAAGCCCTTTGGTCACAAGCTTTTGTAGTGTATGTGGGCTTACATGACCGAGTCTCCTGTGCCAGAGCTTTGGATCGTCCGTCAAAGCCTTTAGACAGGATAAGCTTCCTTGTGCCACTTGCCCAGCATTCACGGCATAGATGTTGTTATAACGATAGACAATTAGAACTATTTCACCTGTATCTTCTCTGCGCACTAAACATCTTTTCTTGTTAAATCCAACATCATTCCCATAATCACATAGTTGAGAAACGCTAAGCAGATTATACTTTAAACCATTAACAAGATAGACATTTTTAATACTATGGTTAGGATCACTCCCAACACTGCCAATACCAACGATGTCGCACTTTCCTTTGTCACCAAGAGTGATTGTTCCTGTGGATTGCTCCTTTAGATCATGAAAGAGAGAACTCTTCCCACTCATATGCCTCGAGCATCCACTATATATAATCCATTTTTGCTCCTTCACCTTGGTGATCTCCTGCAAAACAAATATCAACCTTTGTGGCTAGACCAGTGAGCAAATTTAGATACTTTATTGGGATAAACCATATTTGGTAAAATAGTGCCTTTGGGGACCCAAACTTGCGTTATCCGTTCTCTTCTCAAGTGAATAGGAAATGTATTGCGAATAATATGAGGATCCTTTCTTCTATAGGGGCAGGTCTCTTTTACATGTCCCTTTCTAGCACAGTGGTGACATATAGGAGAGGTTCTGCTTCCTTTGGCCTTTACAAAAGTGGTAATGTGTTGCTTCTTTAAAAACCTCGGGTTGAATAGAGTATGCCCGTTTTTCGCAGAAAGTCTCAAGACTTTTGGAGCTTGTACCAAAACCTTTGAGATAAACCTGAATCACAAAGTTAAACAATTCGAACCAAGTGCGGAAATAAGGTAAAGCAATAAGTAAAGGACACAACGAGTTGTTAACGAGGTTCGGCACGAACTTGGCCTACGTCCCCGCCTAGGGTTCTTCAACAACCCTAGGATTCAACAGGCTTTATTGATTCACAATGCTTAGGATCCTAATAGCTCACCGAGAAGCCTCTCTCCTATACAATTGCAATCTAGTCAAATCACGTTCCCTTGGAGTCCTAGACCAATCTAGAAGAGCCCCACCTCTCTCAGCTATCTAGTACAATCCTCTTACTCTCGAGAATCAATAGCCTAGTGCCCACTTCCTGAGTTATAAACTCTTGAGTATAACACTCTCTCGAAATATATCCTATAAGCTCACTGTGTATCTCTCAAATGCTTTGAAACAAATATAAGACTCTTAAGAACAAGCAGAGAGAACACGCTGAAGAGAGAAGTATGCTTGAAGACTGATTATGCAATGATATTCGTGAAGTGCGTCAGTCATCTCTCTCTCTTCTTCATCTCCTTTATATAGTGAAGATCATCGGCGCCACTTGAGGAAGGAATCTTCTCCAACGGCTAAGAGAGGATCATGGCTTGAGTGCAATCTTCTATCTTTGGAAACTTCGGAAGCCATGATCTCGATTTGATCTTTCTCAGCTTTGAACGCTTAAGGAAGGAGATATAATTCAAATAGCTTCCTGAAAGGTTAGTGAATATATAATAATAATATGGAAGCATATAATAACATAATATAATATTCGGACATAATATAATAAAGTACAGGTTTTGTGTTTCATCAACACAGTTGTTAGCTTCAAGACCTTTGACACAAACTGTCTGTCAAAGCCTTTGAAACTAATTCCGATTTTCATCAAAGGGAGTGGAGTTATCAAACTTAATATGTTGTATGCATCTTCTTTTATTTTCCTTGTTATTTTCTATCATTGCTTTTTCAAGGGGAGAGCGTGAGAGGAATGGGAACTCGTACTTTTTCATGTTTAAAAAAAAAAGATCACAGTATAGACCAACAAATAGAAAGCTACTGAAGTTCTAGTCCTTGTGTCCAAGCAAATATGGCCAAAGATATTTGATCAGATATCATTAGATTCATTACCTTCCAGAAAATGTTAATGGACAATCCGTGAATACATCACTCTTATTTCCTGTAAAACACATGGCAACACAATTTGTCACTTAAATGAAACCAACTTCATATCATTCAAAACTAAAGATTTCTCAAATCTCGTGGCACCAAAAGGAGATTATGATTTATGAGAAACCACATAGCACCTAAATAAGAATTTTCCTATACTTGTTAAACTCCTATTGTGCTCATTCTAAATTAACAAAGATACATCATGCAATCAATTAAAAGGTTTAAAGTTACTTCTTTTGAATAAGTCATAAAAAGTTAGCCAAAATTATGGAATTTATTGAATACTCCGTGTAAAAACTACAGATTAATTAGGTGACGACAAACAAAGTTGAAAGATAAAGTACAGTCAAGAAGTGATGAAACTTGAATAACTGCAGTCCCTTTGGGGTTTCAAAGGGACAAGCAAGGAATCCCTAATAGAGATACAAGGATAGAGCCCAATGCAAGACACAAGCCTCACCTTATCCAATTGAAACATGGGGCACTTCCAGAAGTTGTAAGGTTTTGTGAAGTTTAAGATAGATATTTTTGCCCAGGTACATCTCAATTATTTTATGCTTTAGGGATAAGGAGCTTTTTTCTTATAAAAGAAATAAATAAATGGTAATTGATCGCTATCCTATAAGTAAATAACTAATTATATTTAGCTTTGAAAGACAATGATGCAGATTAATATTCTATGATTACTTATAAATTACAGTTAAGAGTTTTTTATTAGCTAATGAACAGCTAATAAGTCAAAGTGTGGCAGTTTACTAACAAACCCATAGAACAATAGACTAGGGCTTTAAAACTTGGAGAGAGGCGGGCCTATTTGGCCCTATTACTGATGAAAGGATATGCCTAAGCCTCCTCTATGATTTATAGAAAAGATGATCTTTCATGATTACTTGTGAAATCTTGTAGCGACTTTGTTTAAATCGGCAAGTAAAAGTATCCAAATGCTTAAAACATGGAATGCAATTCTAAAGCAAATTCAAGGTACTATGGATATTGACATTTCATGATTAGCATATATTTGAAGTTTATGTTTCACCAGAAGTTTTCACTCCATTCATATCACAAGAGACAAAATAGAGCTCTTTAAAAGTATAATGGAAACAAGCTTGTTACCAAGATTCATGCTTCATTTTGACTTGGAAATGCAGCATGAATCTTGGTAGAAATAAGCCAAGGAAGCATAATGAGCTCTGAAAGAAGAAATAAAGAATCTGCACATAAACTAAAAATAATGGAAACATTAATGATGATGGTATTTGTAACTTTAAAAGAAGACGAATTGAAACCCAAAATAAAATATATACCTCATCCTTGTGAAACAACAGGTACTCATCACTGTCGAAAGCATTTTGGCCATCTCCTTCCTCTTCAATGCAACCCAACCCAACTCAACTTCTTCTGCAGTATTTTGACCGAAGAAGGTATAATGTGATGCATCAAATCAGGCATTACCTATACAAAATGGACAAATAAAGGTCAAAACCCCTACTTGATGCCTAAATCCAGCAAGCAACAAGTAGAACATACAATACTTAGCAATGCCTAAATCCAACAAGCCAAGCCAGTATCCATGCTCATAAACCTTCACCCGACTTCCGTCCTTTGTCTCAACACAACAACTAAAAGGTTGTCAAGAATCCTATAATGTCATTTAATATAATCCACATGTGAGCTCTAGAATGTCAATCAGTTTGCATTAAAGTTTGCAGTGCACGACAACCGGTTTCAAAAACTCACAATAAACTATATAAGGCAATAAGGTCACCGCAAAAGAACATAGCCCACTCTTCCTCGTAGAAAAGGTCACTTGCCTCTTTGTGGTGTTGTCTATCCTTTTGATTTCGACCTCTCACCATCCCATTGTAATTCGCTCTAACGATCTTTCCCTGCAAAAATCCAGGATTCAACTGGATCAGCAATCATCACAATTAAGTTACAACATGTTGAGCACCAGCAAATTATTAAATAAAAATACACAAAAATCAAAAGCTGACAATTCATGGGAAACGTACAAAATTATACTATGTTCCATGAGAAACCATAAATTAGTTCTAAATCTTGAATGTGTGGTTCTAACTTTGAAGCTTGCAAAGCGTGCGTTTTAAAGAGGGTAAATTTCATAAAATCCCTTTTAAACCTAAATATGAAGTAACTAATAAATTAAAGAAAAGGGGCTAAGAGATCCCAAATGTTGTATGAGATGTATGGATCTGCAGAGATCCCAAGTGTTGTATGAGATGTATGGATCTGCAGAGATCCAGTTTTGTTCGGGCTGTTTATATGCAAGAGAGATATAGGAAGCCAAACAGCAGATAGAAGAGCACGAATTATCAAATTCCGTTTCATAGCTTCGTTTTTACAGATCTGTTCTCAGTTTCAGTTCATGTATTATCAATTTTGATTTGTCGAAGGATTGCCAAGGTACCAGATCTAGATGTAGGTAGAGAGCATACCTGGATTTATTAGGGTATGGGTCTATTTAACTCCAGATCGACCCTTTTCACTTGCATCTACCTTGAAACCATCGAGAATCCCGAGATCCCTCTACTGCTGGCAAGGAGGAGAGAGCAAACATCTCCATTGCCGAAGAGAGACTTCCACCCGAGAGGACACTTTCGAGCATCCCACTGAGAGAAGCCGCCGCCGCCAAGACCAGGGAAAATCAACCAGCCAACCTCCATTTTAATCGACCTTTTTCCTCATCCTGTAATTTCTTCTTCTCCTTTCGATTTCTTCCTCTTTTTTCCTCTTCTTTCCTCCAATCCAAGCCTCCTTCACGCTCTTCTTTCCTTTCTGGATTTGATTTGTTTGCTTTATTGGAGTTTTGATGGTTATCGTTATTTTTTTGAACGGATCTACTCTCGCAATTTGTGGGTTATTGTGCTTCGGTTTTGCTTTGGATTGATTTATGTGTTGGGTTGGAGGTTGGATCTGGTTTGGACGGTGTGGTGAAGGTCGGTGGCGGTGGCATTTCTCTTTGCTAGGGTTCCTCCTTTGAGAAGGTAGGTGTGGAATGACAGACTGATAGAGGATAAGGATACAAGGGTTTAAGATGTTTTTTCAACTTTTCCTAAAAACTGTAATTTTGCCACGACAAATATTTAGCTGTCGCAAAATTTGTCTGGCAACCACCTCCGGCCCGTAGTGGCCATGGCAAAAAAGGCCTCATTAGCGACGACAATCTTTGCCGAAGCTACCATCGGTGGCAAAAAGGTATCAATTGCTACGGAAAGTCCCTGCCGAAGCTAGGTAGCGTGGCAAAAGGTACCAATTGCCACGGCACACATATGCCGAAGCTAGCAAGGGTGGCGAATTTGATTATTTTTTGTAGTGCACCCCAAATCGGCAGATTATGTTCTACCACAAAAACTTCCTCACTTTCTCTGCAGTGATAAGCCCCATTGCTTCAGCTTCTACCCATTTTTTGAAGTAATCCACCAAAACAAGCACATATTTTAATTGCCCTGGAGCAGTTGGAAATGGGCCAAGAATGTCCATTTCCCAAGCATAAAACAGGTATGCTCCAAACATACTTTTCATTGGCTCCGTGGGGAGATGCTTCAAATTTCCAAACCTCTGGCACGCGTCATATTTCTGAATGTAGGTTTGGACATCCTGCTTCATGGTAGGCCAGTAATATCCAAGCCTCGTTGCTTTCGCTACCAAGGCTCTCCATCCTTGGTGATGTGCACAAACCCTAGCATGCAGTTCTTTCACAACAAACTACTACAAAAATGGGCAAATAACCCATAAAATATAATCCGGGCGTGCCTTACATGGGTTATAAAGTCACGAAATCCCCTTAAATAAGGTTTATAACCCGAGCGTATTACTATCCGCTATATATTGTTGTATATTTTAAGTAAATAAATCGAATTTAAGGCATCCGGGTTATTAATCCTATAAAAGGAAAAAAAAACTATCCGGGTTATATTAAACCCTATTCGAACAGGTTATGTTGAACGATAAAACCCTTGTTTCACAAAAGAGCCGCACCTCCTAACCTCCCCCCTCCATTGTCGATCGATTCAACCTGGAATCTAGTCCGTTGTCTTGCCGTTCCACGTCTGCTCCATTGTTGCCGCCGTTAAGCGCTTCTACAGACGGTAGTTTGCTTCTACAGCTGGTTGCCTTCGCTACCAATAAACGGAACCCTAGCCTAAATTGGTGAGTCATCGTCGATCAGTTTATGATCAGATCTACTTCTTGTAGATCTCGTTTCCTTTCCTCTCGTCGCCGATCATTTTCTTTCTCTATTGTCGATCTCGTTTTTCGTTCTTTCTGTCAGTTTATCGGTCATATATATGTCTGCTGCTTTTGGATCTACTATGTTTGATTTATTCATTCTAGTTGTTAATTGATTTGAATTAGGTAATTATTTCCCATGGATTCAATTCATACACTTCGATCTAGACTGTACTTCTTGTGTTGCAGCTAAGTTCCTTCCAATTGGATTATTCGATATTATTATATCTTGATTCAGTATGGGTTATCTAAGCAATGTACCTATATCTCTATTCTTTCAATTTCTGCCTTTTCTTTCCGTCTCTCTTTTATAGTTATATGTTCAAGGATTTCCAATTGAGCTTTTGTCAACATGGCAGAACGTTGATGATCTGAATCAGCAAACTGATGTTGCTATGCCCTCTTTTCATTCAAAAATCGATTGTAACACTCTCTGGGAACTCTCTATATGCATGCTTTGTGTCTGTTTCACTGTGATCCAAGGGGAAGGAGGTTGAGTAGCTGTCTGCGGATGACCACCTATGCTATTACTATTATTATTATTTGCCTTGTACCTCTCTCATCTAATCACTCTAGTTTTTTTTATCTGTATGATTGGTCACTTAGTTGATTTTTTTTGTAATGCTGCTTTCCATGATGGAGGAGGGTAATGGTTTCTTTCTTTGTACATTTGACCATTTCTCTTCAATTTTCTATGTATGCTACATTGCAAGTTAAGTTGGTTTTGTACACCTTTTTTAAACGTATCTCTCATGACAGGGATCCAGAAGAACTTGCCAAAGTTGAAAAGCAATTGGTTGGTATATCTAACTGATTCTCTGATTTGCTCAACATTTACATGAAAGTAGTGTTTGACCTTTTTCGTTATGAACTAGGATGAAGATTGGAAGCAAGGTAATGCATTAGTTTACGTCCCTAGTTTCTTTTTCATCATAAATTATTTTGCTTTATCATATTCTTTCCACTTCTTTAAGACATTTCTCATGTGAGCTTCCGTTGAAGAGTTCATTCATTTTTATCATAGAATTCAATTTTCTGTTTATCTATATTTCACTGAGCACACGTCTCTCATTGCCTGGTGTTTTATTTTGTGGTTTTCTTTGCATAAAATCAGAAGATGGACTCTTTAGATTTGATTGACCTGTTCTGATCTTTCTAAAAGAATTTGTTGCTTTTGCATGTTTCAGGATGATGATACATCGAAGAAGGAAGGAAGATTATTCTTGCACAATTTTTTTTCTCCCATCTTTTTGAAGGTTGCAATTTTCTAAGTTCTTGTTGGTTTAATACACGTGTATTTCCTTCTTTTTTAGTCTTATCATTTTTTCGTCGTTGGTTCATATTTTTCTCAACGGACATTTTCCATTACTTTCTTTGGAGAATGGGGTGATAAAACCCAGGTAATCTACTTAAAAATTATTCCCATCTTTGATTTAGCTAATGTATTATTTGTGAATCACTTTTATTGAACCATTTTATCCCCCTTTTGCTTTCTCCTAAATTGTCAAACGTGGTATAAAATGTGGTTTCAGTTGGCTACTATTGGACTAGCTACATACAATAATCCATTTGGTGTCATTCTTGGTGGAATTATGTAAGCATTATTATTGGAGTGCTTCCTACTGTTACGTTCTTGTTTTGCCTTGTACCTCTCTCATCTGATCATTGTAGTTTTTTTTTATCTCTATGATTGGTCACTTGGGTGAATTTTTTCTGTAATAGGGCTATTGTAAAATCTGTATACTTGTTAATCTATCACAACGTTTCGAAAAGAGGAGTCTATAATGGTTGCTTTTAAGAAATTGAAACTCTAATATTATGTGTGCCTGTATTTTGACCAGCATTTCAAGATGATTCCATTTTCTGATTTTTATTCCACTTAAGAGAGCAATCTTTATGTACTACTGTCTACTGCTGCTGTCATGGGAGGGAAGAGCTTGGCGTCTCAAATATATGTACATATTTTCATTCCATTTTAGAAGTTATTGCCCCTTCTAGAGTGAATGCACTTGCTAGGCAAGAAGTATTTAGGGTAAGTCTCACTGCATTTCAGCATGTAATCCATACATATTTATATAATTACATTTTTACTCTATGTACTTGTATAATGCACTTTTCCATCCTTTTTGACTAAAACTACCCCTCCCTAAAAATCCAATGTTGGGTCATGAAAGTATGTAAATTGATGTTCTTTCTCCACTCATTTTTGTTGTACTCACAAGCCACTTATGTTTTTATTACTTATAGGACTACACGGTGATGGACAAGGAATTGCATCAGATGTGTTGTACGAATACTTCTACGATACCGAAAGGTCTTCAAAAAAGGCAGAGCAATAACGTGCATGGAGATGGCATAGATATGCTTTTTTTTTTGTTAACAAATGACAGATCTGGTTGAAAGGATAGATGTGATTTCCTGAATTGTTATCTAGCAACATGTTGTAAGCAAGTGCTTCCATATGTATTTAAAAATTTATTTTGTTATATTTTTTCATATAAAAGTGTGCCCTATGATTTTGCAATTGAACTCGGTAAAAAAATAACAGGGATTCTATCTGGTTTAGTAAAATGAACCTAGTAGAATTCCTTTTTTTATATATTAAAAATGACTTTATAACCCGGATCTCTAAGGCCTAGGTTATAATTTTGGACTATATAACCCGGATGACAAACAAATCTAGAAAATGTACTAATGCACTAAATAACCCGGATACTCAGCGTCCGGGTTATATCATCATACCAAATAACCGAGATGCATCGGTGTATAATGTGAATGGATAACTGGATTTGCCAAGTCAAATAACCCGGGTGGTTGGTCCGGGTTATATAGTATTGTGACTATATAACCCGCTGACTTTTAACCCGGACCATATCCGGGTTATAAAGCCTTAAATATCCGGGTTATAAAGCCTTTTTTGTAGTAGTTTCCTCTATTGAAATACAAAGTAAGTCTGGGAGACAGTAGCCCCTTTTATAGAGCTTTCCCTCTCTGATGGTGAAACGGGCCACTTTTGTGATCACTTTTTTGGCCGCGTCTTTTTCCATCGGTAGCAGGCCTTTTCCCAGATATTCCGCGAGCGGTGTCCTCCAGTCTCCTTCCTCATTTCCTTGGACATGATAAACTGGCTGTTCATTCTTTCAAGAAAAACTTCTTCTCCTACTTCCTCGGGCATGATGGCTCCCATTCGAGCCAGTGCATCCGCTTGCTGATTGTCATTTCTAGAAACTATTGTCAAACAAAAACTTAAGAAAGCTTTTGACAACGCTTGTACTTTTCTTTGATAGTCAGTCATTAAACCAATTCTAGCCTCATATTCCTCTATTATTTGTCTTGCCATAACCTCTGAGTCAGTGTAGATGGATACTTGTCTGGCTCCTTTGATCAAAGTTATCTCAAGGCCCACGAGCAGGGCCTCATACTCAGCTTCATTTTTCGTGGCTTGAAAATTTAGTTTGTAAGCATAGTTGTATTGATGTTCGTAAGTTGCAGTGAGAGTGACCCCGGGTCCACATCAGTCTTTGTTGGCTGCTCCATCAACTTTGAGTGTCCACTCGCTTTTCTCCGCTTGATCGCCTAATTCAAAACTTGTTTCACAGATGAAGTCGGCCAAGGTCTGGGCCAATGCTGCTCGTCGCGGGGTGTATTCAATTTCGAATTCCGTTAATTCTACCGCCCATGTTATCATTCTTCCTGATAGGCACGGCCGCACGGGGAATGGAGGATTTGTCTTAAGGGTAAGTCTGTCATTACCCGGATGACATGATCCTGGAAGTAGGGCTTGAGCCTTCTCGCCGCGAATACAAGAAACAAAATCATTTTTTCTACCGGTTCATACCGCGTCTCGGCATCTTGCAACACTCAACTAATGTAGTACACAGGGTACTTTTCTTCTCGTGTTAAGACAACGCTGATAGTAATGTTCTTGACTAATAAGTATAGATGCAAAGTCTCCTGTTTTTCTGGTTGCTGCAGGGTGGGCAGTGTTGACAAGAAGACTTTTCTCTGAAAGCTCTGTGCAGTTTTGGGGTCCAATGTATTGGACCCTTTTTCTTGAGTAAAGAGAAGAAAGGTAAGGATTTGTCCACGAGACATGAACAAAAGCGGCTCAAGTAATTTACTGCTCCGTTCAGTGATTGTACCTCTTTGATAGTCCGCGACGGTTGGAGATTCTGGACTGCGGCGATTTTTTCAGGGTTTACATCAATTCCTCGATGGCTGACCATGAAACCTAGGAATTTTCCATAATCAACTCCGAAGACACATTTTTCTGCGTTAAGGTTCAAACCTCCCCTACGGAGGGAATCAAACGTCTCTTGCAGGTCCGCCGCGTGATCTTATGCTCTTTTTCTCTTAACAACGATATCGTCTACATTTATCGACACATTTCTCCCAATCTGTCTGCAAAAGATCCGATCAACTGTTCTCTGAAACGTAGCCCCAGCATTTCTGAGTCCGAAAGGCATGACGCGATAGCAGAATATTCCTTGGTTGGTGATGAAGGTTCTTGCCTTTTTGTCTTCTGGATCAAGGCATATTTGATTGTACCCCGAATAAGAATCAAGAAAGCTAAGGACCTTATTGCCTGCGGTCGCGTCAACGAGCTCGTCTATGGATGGTAATGGGTAGCTGTCCTTGGGGCAGGATTTATTGAGGTCGGAGAAATCAATGCACATCCTCCATTTTCCATTGGACTTTTTCACTAGAACCACATTCGAGAGCCAGTCCGAATCTTCCACCTCTTCAATGAAACCGGCTTCTAACAGCTTATCAGTTTCTTACTTTGCCGCGGCCGCTGTCGTAGGGAGGAAATCAAGTTTAAAATACAAAATATAAATCAAACCAGATTCTGCCTACGCAAATAATTACAAGACCTCCTCCTGATGCAGCAGTGGGAAGTCAGGATCGATCCACGAGGAAGCGTGTCAGCGGATCCTAGGCAGCGGAGAAATCTCACGGACAGAAGTCGACAACAGGGGTCTTAGATCTCGAGTACAGTTACTCGACAGAAGATCGGACAGTCAAACACAGCGCATCAGCTCTCGGCAATTCTGGTCGATCTCGGCAAAGGACTACTCGAGATCGAGTAAAATCTTCGTCGACGTCGGGTTAGCTTGGTTGATCACCTACACACAGAAGCTACGGCGATGCTGGATCGAAGATCAGTAACTCGAGGTTGAGTAGTGCAATTCGAGATCGAGTAAAAACAGAGAATAAAACGAAAGAAAATAAAGACAAGTGCTTTGGGACTCGAACTAAACTGTATGAAAAGGACTTCCAAGATTGGGGTTCGCAACAACGATAACCAAGCATGCATAAGGCAGAAATAAACAGATAATCATGTGAATCGCATCAAAGGACTAAGCTTTCGCTTTTTCCAACAATTAGACAACTCTTTAAAGAAACCCTAATTGTCTCTACCGATTTTATGTTTACAATCCAAGTTGTTAGCATGGACCTCCATTAGATGGGTAATAAACACATAACAAATAGTAGATGCTTAAAACATGATAAAAGTCGGATCTTTACCTCAAACGCGCATGGCTATCATTGGGCTCGCCCCAACCCTAGAAGTGGGTGGACTACTCGCGCTTCATCGCAACCTCAGACATTGATTTATGAAAAGAAACTAATTTCATTAAATCAAACAGAGATTACAACCAAAGGAAGCCAATTCCGCTCTCGCTTCACCAACTCCTCTTGGCCACTCACTCTCTCTCTCTCTACTACTTCTCCTACTGAAATTCTATGTGATTGAATGAATGCTAAAATCAGCCCCATGGGCTTTATTTATAGCTTTCTAATCCTTGCTATTGAAGGATAGAAATATCTATCTATATCTAAAACTATATCTAAAAGCTTTAAAGATAAATAAATGCAACAACATAATTAAATCTAATAAAGGGAAATTATATCTAAAAGTCTTCAAGTGGATAAACCTCTCTTCTTCATGATAGATGTTGATAGATCGGATAGACTCGGCTATCTTCGGCTCCAAGGATTCCCAAACCGAGTAGGAGTGCCCAACGCGTTACGCGGCTTCTGGAAGCTTCCTCGATCTCGAGGAGTTTCCTCGATCTCGAGTAAAACGGCGTCGTCGACTTCATTTGCTCGGCGTCTTGGGTTGATCTTCCTCGATGTGGCTCGGACATGGCTAACAAATCTCCTCGATCTCGAGGTAAATACTCGATCTCGAGTAACAGTGTCGGACATAGCTCGGCCTGGTGACGTCGAGCAGCTCTTCCTCGGACTGGCTCGGATGTGTGCTTTGGAATTTGTCGACATTGAGAAGAGTCCTCGATCTAGAGTTGTGGTGTCCGGCTTCCAGGTCAGGTCGGGTAGTTTCTCCTCGGCATCCTCGAGTAAGCTCTCCTCGACTCCGGGTTGTCTCCGAGGCTTTGTCGACATCGAGTTGAGTACTCGATCGCGAGGAAGGTGTTGGAGTCGGGTTCTTCGTCTCTCGGCTTTTCGACATGGTGCTCCTCGATCAGTGCAGTGCCTAGACATGTTTGTCGATATCGAGTAACATTTGTCGATATCGAGTTGGCTTAAGCTTCCGTCCTTGCTTCCTACTTTTCTCCCGAAATGACTCCATATTCTGCAATATTCAACCGAAACTTATGTAGATCTCCATTTCTGACAAATAAGCATATACTACATAAATTCGACATATTCCCAACCCGAAATATGCAAAATGTAAAGAATATGGAACTAAAATATGCATAAAGACATGGCAACTTTAGAGACATCAAATCACCCCATACTTAGACTTGCTTGTCCTCAAGCAATAACCAAACAATAACCAAGACCTACAACACATATTTCAAGTCTTCGCCTTTTGTCAAAAGCAACATCTCAAGTAGTAGCAATGTAAGACAAGTGAATTTAACGTCATTACACATATATGAGCGATCCATAGGCACATGCAATATAAATCCAACCTCGCATGGATAATGTGTTTACACTCAACTCTCAATGTGTTTACGCTATGAAGATCAACTCTCAACTCAATTCCATATACAATCTCATAAACATTGCAATTTAAATATTAATCCACTTCACAACCAATTATGCAAATGCAACAAGAATTATCCGGAGGACTTCGCTCAATAGAAGTATTCAAAGAAGATTCCATTCGGCGGGGTTGTAATGGGGCTTGGTAAGAAATAAAAGGTATGGAATTATTTGGCCATGTGGTGCTTAATAAAATTCGGGAATCAAGACTCCTAAATCTTCAACACAACTCAACCAAACCATAACTCTCAATCATATGAATCAACCAAACTCTCCAATTTATCTTAATGAAGTTTATAACCTTTCAAACTTCCTCAACCTTTCCAAAGTATGTATCTTGCGAATAATGAAAGAAATAAGGTAAATTTGGCTCATGCACTTTATTCACAAACATATATACTTTTTCTCTTCTTTTTTTCGATTTTTTTATGAAAATAAAATAAAAACTAATGGTGCATTTATAGGGTGAGCCAAAAATCCTTTTACATAATATGTATAGCAAGATAAAAATATAAAACCAACCCATATCTCAATAAATTTTAACAATCCTCCCTACTTAAAATGAAACACAAGTTCATGCTTTCAACAAATCATCATTCCAACCAACTCTAAGTCTTAATTCCCAAATGGGGGTCAGGCTCAATTTGGCTAAGGATAATTTCGTGGAGTTTACAATAAAAGTCTCAGGCTAATGTTCTGGCTTCAAGTAGGGATAATGAAGGGTAGGTAAAGAGAGGATAAAATCGGCTTAAAAGGTGCATCCATCATTTAATTCTCATTAACATAAACATATAAATGCATTGGTTTTGAATAACTATCACAACATTTAGAGATGCATAGGAAGAGTAAATGCACTCAAGAAAGAAGAGGGTTTTTTTTTTATGTTCTCCCTATAAGGCCAAAATTCTCACTAGGACAATTTTTGTTGGATTTTAACCTTTAATTAGCTTAGGATCATATGTGCTCAATTTTCATCACAAGTTCACCTTCCAAACATGCCATAGGATTTACATGATCAAGTCAATCATTATTCATCATCATAGGACATCTAAGTTAGGGTATAAAACTTAAAACAATGCAGAAATTTAAACATGCATTTTTTTCTTCTTTTTTTTTCGACATTTTCTTTTTTTTTTTCTTTTTTCTCTATGCAACTAAAAACAAGACTAAAGTGCATAAAATTTAAACATGAATGCATAACATAAAAAATTAAAATTTCACCAAAAGCAAGACTAAAACATATAATAATGATAATGAGCCCTTCCCCCACCCCATAAAATATACAGTGTCCCCACTGTATAAAATCAAATAAAAACAAGAGTAAAGGAAGGAACTCACAGAATAACACATCGAGGGTGGCAGAACAGGCATGTTGAGTAAACAATTTTTGTCGATCTCGAGGAGGCTTGTCTGCGTCCAGTGGATTTCTGAAGTTGAGGAGCTTCTGGGCTTTGTCGATATCGAGTTGGCCTACTCGATATCGAGGAGTGTCTGGGTTGCTCCTCTTCGTCGTTGTCGACTTGGCCTTTGTCGATTCTGACTGTTTTTCAGGGACTTCTTATTCCACTTTTCGCGATCCTTTTATGCTTGCCGACCTAGAAGTGTTAGATTGCACACAAAAATAAGACTTTCCACATGAAGCATTCTAAACCAATAAAAACCAAAAACCAAAACCAAAAAGTTCAAAAGTCCCAAAATTCATAAAGTTTTATATACATGCTCTAGATTTTAGAGTCGCTAGGCCGCCTTCTCCGTTTGCGCTTAAGGACCATTAGTGTGGGGCCCGCTCATGCTTGGCTCTTCTCCTGGATCATCTAGGTCCTGATGGTAGTATGCAAGCTCAGCTGACAGGTGGTTGCTTGCATAATCTTCCTTCTCTTTCTTCTTCTTCCTTCCAGCTCTTAGTTTCCGCATATTCTCTCGCCACTAGGCCTTACCTCCCCTTAAATTATTGATACATTTCTTAATGGACTGAGGGGAAGTATAATTCATACCTGAACTTACCTTTTCGGATCCAAAACAGAAATCGTCGGGCTTGGGGTTAGTCGATGTCGAGTACGGCTGGTCGACATCGAGTACAGAGACCCCATACTTAGGCTCTTCATCGGAGGAAGTCGATGTCGACGAGTCTTGGTCGAGATCGAGTAGAAGGGTTGTCGAGATCGAGGATGCTTGGTCGATCTCGAGTACAGTGCTGGTGCTTTTCTCCGCTTATTGCTTGGTCTCGTGGTTGCTTATGCTTTTTACCTCTAGCCATGAAATTTTCTTCTTTGTAGGGCCAAAAGAGAAATCTAAGATCTCGTCGCCTATGGTGAATGTGAGCGATCGATTCTTGACACTAATTATGGCATCTGCAGTAGCTAAGAATGGTCTGCCAAGAATAATAGGGCTAGTAGGATCTTCAGCACAGTCTATAATAAGGAAATCTGCTGGAACAAAGAATTTACCAACCTGGACGGGGACATTCTCAACTATACCTGTAGGGATGACCACTGTATTGTTTGTCATGTATAGTTTGGCATCCACGGGCTCTATGCATCCTATCTTTACCTTCCGCCAGATTGATAAAGGCATGATGCTCACACTTGCTCCTAAATCACACAGAGACTCATATTTATATCGTCTAAAACCCACAGTAACAGAAAACTTACCAGGGTCAGGTCTCTTTTCAAGGAAGTGGAGTACTTAGCATTCGCCTGCGATCTCTGAGACGGATCGCTTCTTGCTCAGGATTTCCTTCAGAAATTTGACATATCCAGGCATCTCTTGCAGGGATTCTGTAAAAGGAATAGAAACATTCAGTTCTTGCAGCATATTAACAAAACGGTTAAACCTACCTGCAGTGGGATCTTTCTGTGCTTTGGAAGGGAAAGGTCGTGGCTTTTTCTGTTTTGGAGCCAGATCAGATGTTAGAGGTGTTGCAGAGTCGTCGACGTCGGCCAGATTCTTCTCGATCTCGACTACAGGTTCCTCGATCTCGAGTTGGGTTGTCAACCTCGAGTTGTCTGGTTGTGTAGTGGAGTCCGAGCTGGGCTTCTGGGCTTGGTCGAGGAGGTTGTTGTCGATCTCGAGTACCGGCTCCTCGAGATCGAGTTGATTTTGATCTGTGTCGAGTTTCTACTCTTCCTTGTCTTGATGTTTCCCGACCTCTGGCTCGTGTAATTGATGCCCACTTCTGAGTTTGATAGTTGCGACGTGTCCGGTCTTCCCCTTAGGATTTGGTTTTGTTTGCCCAGGGAGCTGTCCGGATGGTCGTGGGATCTGTGCAGCGATTTGATCCATCTGGGTCTCTATTCCCCTTTTCCAAATGTCCGGTTCTCCCAATTTTGTAGTGATGTTCTGGAACTGGTTGTTGATGGTGCCTTGATTCCGACGCATCTCCTCAAGGATGAGCTGTAAATCGTCCTTCTTTTGATCCCTTTCTGGATATCCTGGAGCTCTGTAGGGTGGGGGGTTCCTAGGAGGACCTTGGTTCCACTGTGGTTGATAGAACCTTTGATCTCCCATGTAGCGATTGGGACCCCAGCGTAGGCTACCTCTTCATGTGTCTCTGCCATCCTGACTTGCTCAGTGTGTGGGCACTCAGTAGTGGTGTGCCGCTGTGATCCGCATTCGATGCAAGGCTGATTGACAGACAGATATTTGACTTGCTTGAGGAGCTTGCGATTCTGGTCTCTGGAGAACTGCTCCCTGACATCTGGGTCAATCTCCTTTGCTGGCTCATATAGTGGCATAGATGGTGCTGGCCTGGCATAGGAGTTCTCCTCATAGTTTGCAGTAGACCCATATTTGTTGTCATAATTGGTGAGCTTGTCTAGCACACCCTAGGCGTCAATTGGTGGCATTGTCAGATACTCATAGCGAGTGTACTGGTTGATTCTGTCCTTAGTGACTTGGTCAAGAGAGTTGAAAAAGATCTCCTAAATGACGTAGGGTGGCTGTCCATGAGTAGGGCAAGATCGCAGCAGTTCTTTGTAGCGTTCCCATGCCTTTGCTAGCGGCTCCCCAGGCTTCTGTTTGAAGGATGTGATTTTCTGGCGGAGGAGTGCTGTCTTGGCGGGTGGGAAGAATTTATTCAGAAACTCTTGCTCTACTTGGGCCCATGTTGTGAGTGATCTTGGTTTCAGCCCTTCAAGCCACTTCAGCGCAGGCCCAGCGAGAGACCAGCGAAAAGCCTTCATCTTGACATATTCCAGAGTTTTACCTTCAGCAAGAGTACGACACATGTCAGAAAAATTGGTAATATGTTCAAGAGGACACTCATTAAATTAGCCATAAAAAGCATTATTTTTAAGCTCTATAAGAAATTGAGTGCGAATTTCAAAAGAGTTTTCAGGGATTAGAATCGCCGATTCAGGCACGACGAGAGTTGGATGCATATAATCCTCTGCAGTGGTTGGATATTGGGCAAGCTCAGCTTCTTCTTGTTCCCTTGCTGCTTTCTCAGCGGCGATAGCAGCATCTTTAGTGGCCAGTTCCCTTGTAAGCCTCGCAATCAGTTGTTCTTGCGTCTCAGCAGCCGCCATGGCTCTTTGTAGTTTAGCTCGGATGTGTAAAAGGCGTTCCGGTTCGTCTAAGCCGTCAAACTCAGGTGGTTGACCAGAACGGCGCATACACCTATAAAGTAACTCAAAGTAGACGTGAGTTTTAACTACCTAAGGCGCGAATGATAGCTTCCCCGGCAACTGCACCAATTTGTCATAGGGAGGAAATCGAGTTTAAAATATAAAATATAAATCAAACCAGATTCTGCCTACGCAAATAACTACAAGACCTCCTCCTAATGCAGCAGTGAGAAGTCAGGATCGATCCACGAGGAAGCGTGTCAGCGGATCCTAGGCAGCGGAGAAATCTCACGGACAGAAGTCGACAACAGGGGTCCTAGATCTCGAGTACAGTAACTCGACAGAAGATCGGACAGTCGAACACAGCGCAACAGCTCTCTGCATTTCTGGTCGATCTCGACAAAGGGCTACTCGAGATCGAGTAAAGTCTTCGTCGACGTCGAGTTAGCTTGGTCGATCACCTGCACATAGAAGCTATGGCGATGCTGGATCGAAGATCATTAACTCGAGGTCAAGTAGTGCAATTCGAGATCGAGTAAAAACAGAGAATAAAATGAAAGAAAATAAAGACAAGTGCTTTGGGACTTGAACTAAACTGTATGAAAAGGACTTCCAAGATTGGGGTTCGCAACAACGATAACCAAGCATGCATAAGGCAGAAATAAACAGATAATCATGTGAATCGCATCAAAGGACTAAGCTTTCGCTTTTTCCAACAATTAGACAACTCTTTCAAGAAACCCTAATTGTCTCTACCGATTTTATGTTTACAATCCAAGTTGTTAGCATGGATCTCCATTAGATGGGTAATAAACACATAACAAGTAGCAGATGCTTAAAACATGATAAAAGTCGGATCTTTACCTCAAACGCGCATGGCTATCGTTGGGCTCGCCCCAACCTTAGAAGTGGGTGGACTACTCGCGCTTCATCGCAACCTCAGACATTGATTTATGAAAAGAAACTAATTTCATTAAATCAAACAGAGATTACAACCAAAGGAAGCCAATTCCGCTCTCGCTTCACCAACTCCTCTTGGCCACTCACTCTCTCTCTCTCTCTCTCTACTACTTCTCCTACTGAAATTCTGTCTGATTGAATGAATGCTAAAATCAGCCCCATGGGCTTTATTTATAGCTTTCTAATCCTTGCTATTCAAGGATAGAAATATCTATCTATATCTAAAACTATATCTAAAAGCTTTAAAGATAAATAAATGCAACAACATAATTAAATCTAATAAAGGGAAATTATATCTAAAAGTCTTCAAGTGGATAAACCTCTCTTCTTCGTGATAGATGTTGATAGATCAGATAGACTCGGCTATCTTCAGTTCCAAGGATTCCCAAACCGAGTAGGACTACCCAACGCGTTACGCGGCTTCTGGAAGCTTCCTCGATCTCGAGTAAAACGGCGTCGTCGACTTCATTGGCTCGGCGTCTTGGGTTGATCTTCCTCGATGTGGCTCAGACATGGCTAACAAATATCCTCGATCTCGAGGTAAATACTCGATCTCGAGTAACAGTGTCAGACATAGCTCGGCCTGGTGACGTCGAGCAGCTCTTCCTCAGACTGGCTCGGATATGTGCTTTGGAATTCGTCGACATCGAGAAGAGTCCTCGATCTAGAGTTGTGGTGTCCGGCTTCCAGGTCAAGTCGGGTAGTTTCTCCTCGGCATCCTCGGGTAAGCTCTTCTCGACTCCGGGTTGTCTCCGAGGCTTTGTCGACATCGAGTTGAGTACTCGATCTCGAGGAAGGTGTTGGAGTCGGGTTCTTCGTCTCTCGGCTTTTCGACATGGTGCTCCTCGATCAGTGCAGTGCCTAGACATGTTTGTCGATATCGAGTAACATTTGTCGATATCGATTTGGATTAAGCTTTCGTCCTTGCTTCCTGGTTTTCTCCCGAAATGACTCCATATTCTGCAATATTAAACCGAAACTTATGTAGATCTCCATTTCTGACAAATAAGCGTATACTACATAAATTCGACATATTCCCAACCCGAAATATTCAAAATGTAAAGAATATGGAACTAAAATATGCATAAAGACATGGCTACTTTAGAGACATCAGCCGCCTTCTCAAGGGCCATTTTTCTTTTCTTCTGTACTATGGGCTTTGTTCCTGGACGGATCCTCAAAGTGTGTAATGCAGTTGCATGTGGGACTCCTACGAGATCTCGCGGATTCCACGCGAAAACATCCCTCGACCTTGTTATGATCTCCAAGACCTGTTCTTTCTCCTTTGGCTCTAACGCTTGTCCAACATAGATCTTTTCTTTTGGATTCGAAAATGGTGTGTAAATAGTCCTTTCATCCGCGGTCAGTATCATTGCCTCTGTCGGTCTAACTTCAAGCTCAGCTTCCGATGGTTCTGATGGGTTATTGTTTCCCACCACGGATTCGCACTTCTCACTAATGTACATCACTTCTTTTTTCCTCTTGATGGAAGTTAAATAACAGCTTCTGCTTTTAGGTTGCTGGCTGCGGACTTCGCCTACCCATCCCCCTTGTAAAGGGAAGTTCCCAACAAAATGGTAGATGGACACTATCATCTGAAACTTATAGAGTGAAACGCGGCCCAGCAAAGCATTGTACACGGTTGGCACCTTTACCACCGTAAACACAACATTCTCCATCCGCCTTCTTGGGACTATCCCCAAGACTACTGTTAACTCCATCGTCCCAGCCACCTGTACTTGGTCTCCTGAGAAGGTGACCAAAGTACCCGCATATGGCTTTAACGATGCCGCGGACATTCCCATCTGAGAGAAAGCGTCCCATGATAGAATATCAACAGAGGAGCCAGTATCAATGAAAACTCTTTTAACTGTCTTGGTAGCTATTTGAGCATGGATGATCAAAGGGTCGGAATGTGGCATCCTTACTTCCTCAGCATCTTTGAGAGAAAAAATAATCTCTTCATGTTGCGTTAGAGAGAATTTTCTTCTTGACGCGGATGGTGGTTGTCTTCCTTCTCACTCATAGTTCATCTTTTCTTGTCTGCTTGATCCTGCCATAGAGTATCCTCCAGCAAGGGTATTTATGAATCCCTCAGGTTCTGGTATGTGGCCTTCTCCCGGTCTTCGGGCTCCTTCCTGATTTCTCGGTGCTTGGTTAACATATCCTTGCATGGTGTGGGCGTGATTGTGTCTACCTCCGCGCCATATTCGTCCTCTGCCCCTTCCTCGATTGAAAAAAGGGGCATCTCCCCGCTGATTTTGTAGTCCTTGGTATCGATTTTGTCGTTGGTGGGGGACATCCGGTCGAGAGTCACAATTTTCCCAATCTGGCCTTCGATTGTGTCGATCCTCTCTTTGCGGCGGATATCTCGGTTCTTGATTTCGATAAATATTTTCTCTCGGATGATAAGACCACGGATGATCCTCCCTTTGGCGGGATCCTTGGCCTCTTTCAGAATTCATGTGCACTTCATCGCGGTGGGAACGGAAAACTACTTCTTCTGACTGGTGTCTGGGAAGTTTGACCTTCTCCTTTTTGAATTTTCCGACGAGTTTCCCAAAGAAGCCTTGATTGCATGTGTTTGCTCTTGAACTAGACGCGGCTGCCTCTTCGGCTTCGATTTGCCTTGATACACGATCCCTCAAATCATCATAACTGGTAGGCTTCTTGCGAAATAAATAAGTTTTGAAATCTCCCTCTGCTAGATTCCCCATGAGAATGATGATCGCCGACTCATGATTGAAATTAGGGATTTGTACTACCACGCGTTTCCCCAGCTCCTTGTCTGACTGAGTTTAAATCAAGCATTGTCTTCTTCCGCGACCGTGCACTCCCAAAATGAGATTTGAAGATATGAGTTAGCTGGGTAAAACTGGCCACAGAGTTTTTCGGCAGGTTGGTAAACCATGTGATGGCGATCTTTTTCAGGTTTGAGGGGAAAGTCCGGCACATCATGGCATCGTTGTACTCATTTATTCTCATCGCAGTGGTAAAATGACACAAATGATCCTCGGGATCGGTCGTTCCATCATACTTCATCAAGCCCACGTCTCTCCATCTTTTTTGTACTGGCGCGGAACATACTTCTCTGGTGAAAACAGATGGTAGGATTACCGATCCTTCCATTCTCATGTTTCCTGAATCTTACTTGGTGGAGGTTGAGATGTCCGTGGATCGCTCTCCACATCGATGTTTGTTCTCATGATGCCATTCGTCACTTTGCCAGGATTGATGTGGCATTGCGTGACCCTGGCCCTGAAAAACCATAATTCATGTTGCCGAATGCATTGCCTGGGTTGTTGTACGCTGTATAACGTCTGTCAAAATTTTCATGCAGTCCACTGTGGTGGGCTGTTCCCTGATGTTGACTTAGGTCCCCCATAATCATAATAGTAATATTGCGCTTGTTCTTGCTGCTGAGCATTAGGTTGCTCATGACGAAACTCATAGTATCACAGATTCTGAGGTATGTATCCCCCCCCCCCCCGACCCCATGCTGATTATAATAATGATAGAGGGGGGAAACATGAGGAGTATCCCCTGCTTCACCTTGTAGATCGGGTTGAGATGACAGCGGAATGTACATACTTGAGGCTTCCTGATCGTGGTGGATCCCCTGGCTCATTTCCTGAGTCGCGTCATCTTGATTAGCACTCATTTTTCTGTCACCGGATTAAATTTGGTAAATCAATGACTCATTGATTCATTATTCATTCAAAATAGTTTTTTTTTCTTCTATGCGCGCGGACTCCCTGCCCCCTCCAGAAGCTAGGAGTTTTATTTGATTTTCTCAGATTGAAACTTGCAAAGGAACCCCTTAGCGTGAGGGGGTTTCCACAGACGGTGCCAATGATGAATCTCAAACTAAAAAAGTCTCCATTTTTAGTGGGACCCAGAGATAGACCCAGTGGGGTTCTTAATACTCCCAACGGACTTACTTGACCCGCACCGAGATAACCGGTATGGCTCAACCTGTGTCGCAGGAATAAACTACTTCCTAAAGAAATTATCCCCTCACCGAAGCTTCGTCAACGAAATGAGGATCAATCATTTACCTGTCACCGTCCGCTGGTTTGGAGTAGACGGTTACGAATTCTTGACCCTCACTTCAGACTTTTGAATGGCAAGAAAGAGTCTAAAAGTTTTACGCGGATGAAATCAGCTCTTATCCGCGGAGCGGCTCCTTTTACTGATAAAGATCTCTTACACTCTGCTTTCCTTTTATCTATCTCTCTTTCTCTCTAGATCTTATTCTTTCAGGGATATCGCTTCAGGTCCGCTCATTCTTTTCTTTCCTGGCCACCCAAAATTCCCTTCATTATGTTAAACTTTTCCCTTATATAGGTGACGAGCAGTCCCTAGGCAGTCGCCGCGTGTCATTTCCTGATCGACACGTGTCCTACCCATGGAATGGGGGCATGTTGAGCACGTACCCCCGCTTCCTGTCCGCGGATGATATGGCTTTGTAGATGGAGGATTCAATTCTATTCGCGGTCTCCTTCGTGGTGTTTTTATTTCCCTTTTTGTTTTCTTTATTTATTTATTTTTAGATGTTTTCATTACTAGTTTCGTCAATGCCCAAAATGACCATCACCTACAACATTCATGACGACTCGTATGAAAGTAATCATGAATTCGTTGATGTTGCTAATGCCCCAATTGAAATCTACAAGAAGGAGATTTTGAAGCGGAAGCGCCGTAGGTAAACATGGCCATGGGTCACGGGTCGGGCGGGTCGACCCATGACCCGCCGGGTCAGGGTCCACGGGTCCAAGGGTCGGCTCGGGTTGAGGGTCAGGGAAAAGATAACCCGTGACCCGTCGGGTCAACCCGCCATTTTGAAATATATTTTTTTTAAAAAAAATTATTTTTAATAAAATAAATATATAATTATTATGTAAATTATATAAATTATTCTTAGAATAATTCATAATATTACATAATGTAATATGCAGTGGCAATGTGAGACTTAGCACCCCCATGCTTCTCCTTTTATAGACTTAGCACCCCCCCTTACCTCTAGTTTTCAATGTGGGACAAGAACAAGGGTAGAAACTAGAAACTACACCATGTCTTCAATCTCTACCATTCGGTTTAATGTTAATCCATGCTTATAAATTTTTATCATATACAAACACTAGTACTATACTTTATATAAATATTATTTTAAAAAAAAATATTTTATCTATCAATTATGAAAGAAATAACGAACGGGTAACAAGAAAGTGTGAAGTTCAACAATATACCTTAAACATTTGTGTTATTTGGTGGATCCACTATTAAATCATTCTATATCATTCTATATGATACTAAGTTATGAGTCTTTATAATATAATTTCAAATAATACAAATATTGTTATTGATAAAGCCGTTACACTTGTATAGTATCCTTAATGTCGAGTTTTCGTTTATTTTCAAAATGATATAGAACTTCGGATTTTCAAACACAAGAATGAAATATAATATTGGCAATACTTTTTCAATGTGTCTTTTCATCTACGTCATAACAAGCAACCCAAGTATGTAATTCTAATAACATCGTCATTAAGTGTATACACAATATGTGGCTAATTCCACTTTAAACGAGAAAGTTTAACATATCTATATGAAAAAGAACCTAGATTTGAAATCATTGATCAGGAAATTAACATAATAATGCAAGTAAAATAAAAATACTTATGATTGATTAATGGATCAACACAACTATCAATTAAATTAAATAGAAAGATTAATCCAACATAACTTGATATATTGTATCATGATGTTTCATCACCATGTGTTATTCATTTCATTAAATCCTAAGAGGTAAACACTTTAATTATATTATTATATGTTACATCATATAATCCAAATACTTAAATTACATGATATTCCACCATATAATTCAAAGACTTTAATTACATTACATTTTACATCATATACTTAAATATCAATTTCTCACATTTTCTTTCATATATCTCATATTTCTGTCCCACCTCGATACATACCTCTATTTTCTCTATGTATAGATCCTCATACCCTACTTGTCATTCCCACAATCCAACGTTTTCTTTCCCACATCTAAAGTGTGATGAAATGATGGGAGTGGAATGAAGATATCTATATATATATCTTCCCACATACCATGTTTTGTCAACCTTAAATCTTTCCATTTCGAAAGTGTGGTGAAAGACTTGAGTTGAGTTTTATTTTGGGTTTAAAACAATTTTTTTAAAAAAAAAAATGGTTGACCCGGTGGGTCGACCCGCAAAACTCGTTGGGTACCCGATTTGGTGCCACGTGGCCGACCCGGGAGTCCGACCCGCCGGGTCACCCAACCCGTCGACCCGTCCCAACCCCGGGTCATGGTTAGGGTCACCCTTCCCGGGTTATCGACCCAGCGGGTCGGACCCGTGGCCGTGTCTAGCCGTAGGTGCTGTCGGTGGAATGCCACCTATAGGCTCCGACGCTGATCGACCTCGGCCACGTCCCCTCCTACGACCTCGTCCTTTTCCTCTTCCTCGACCACTAGGAGGGTCGTCAAAGGCAATTGCGTTCGACCCAGTGCCCTTTTCATTTCCTTCCTCGGCATCTGCTTCGTTTGATGAAGATTGACCCCGACCTCGACCTAGTATTGATCCCTTTCTCCCCTCTCTATCGGCTCGACGTTGGGCCCGAGCACGATCATGTTCCCAAGGTAGATGCTTCGTCTGATAGGGGTGGCGAGTCCTCGGTCTCCCGGTCGGTCTACGGTCCTCGGGGTCAGGTGGAGTCAACGATATATAAGAGGGATGATCCCCATCGTTGAATGCCGACGCGATCCTCCAACGAGTATCCTCGTCCATTGCTCCACTCTGGTACAATGTGATCATGCGCGACATGTCGACGTCAACTCTTGTGAGCGGAGTGTTATCCTGGACGTTGTCAACATGTGAAGGATGTCTCTCACCACGACCGACACCACCAGCCTCATCTCCCTCACGGTCACTATCTCTCACCATATCAACACTCCGGTAGAAAGTGGGAATAGAGAAAAATACACTCGGAAACACAAGGGGAAAGAGGTACAGAAACGAGGGAAAATGTGTCAGGAGGTTCGAAATGCGAGAAATTGGAAGATGGAGGAGAGTCGAGACGAGAAACGACGGAAAAAAAGGTGAGGATCGAAAGGCGAGGGAAGGATTGGTATGCGGTGGGTTTTGGCATAACGGACCCCGTTCTGTCCAACTCCACCGCCGTACGTGACGGTGGGTTCGTATACGGTCAACGCATCCACCGCATGTATATGCGGTGGGCCTGGAAAAAGGGGATTAAGGTCACTACCAACCTATGCGGTGATTAGCGGTGGAAATAGTAAAAATTAGCGGCGAAAATATCCGCCCCGCTTATAAATTGTGTAAATATATTAATTATTTTATGTTTATAAGGTAATTACAAATTTAACACAATATTTAGTATTTGATCTATACAATCGATGAAATATTTTATTTTAAATTCATATATTTGAATTAAATAAATAAAAAACATTAGTTAAACAAACACTTTCAAAATATGTATTTGATTTGGATGAGTTCTTACCGACAAATAGTACTCTTGATGTTGATATTTTTTAAACCAAACTGTCTCAAGTAATATTGGTGGATCATAAAACATGGAAGGTTCTCACATTCGAGCGCATTATGTGTTAATCCAGCCGAGCACATTCTTAGTGGAGTTTCATTCTAAAATCAAGGTTGGACCTTAAGAGAGGCAAAATAGGCATCCGCTTCGGACTCAAAATTTAAAAGGGACATAATTTATTTTAGGTATATGGTTTTTTTATTAGTAAATTTAACTAAAGTAATTATAGTGTATTGGTTAAAAACCTCATTTTTTGTCGTTAGTCCAAGGTTCAATTCTCTTTATCACCCATTAATTTTGTTGCATTTTTTCCTTCAAAATTTCATTTAATAATCACTAAAAAAACACCAATAAAATAGAAATTATTCGCTATATATGGTTACGAAAAATAAACTAAATTTCTTAATATTTTATTTTCCTTTATCTTGTGCAACTTCACATTTTAAACATACAATTTAGAATTTCACAAACCCCTTCTAAAAGAATAATTACCCAAAGTCACAAATAAAAAAATTTATTTAAAACCACACATATTGAGCTTTTTTAATATAAAAAATAGCTAAATAAAATAAAAGAGTGAAATGATAAAGAAAAATTTCCCAAAAAATAATAGTAGAGGACCCCGTTTTTTATATCTCATCTCGGGTATTTCAAATCTCATATCTGGCCCTGCTAAAATGAACTGGCAATAAGAGGAGTAGCATATCAACTTATATATGTAATTGAAGTAAGAGACCAATGATCGAGTCTCATGGGCATAGCTCAGCTAGTCACGGGGGTGGTATTTGGAGCAAAGAGACCAAGGATCCAGTCTCGCCAGCGACAGGGTGGGAGCAACACCTCAAATGAGGAGGGCTATTTGTGCACAATGAGTACTGGTCCTAATCTTTGTTGTCGATTGAGTCACCATAATTTATCTCATCTCAAAATTTTCGTCGGACCGAGAAATGAGGGGTGTTCGAGATGAGTGATTTCACCTTTTGCAACAAAAGACATAAATTCTACGTACATATTATTAATGATCATGCTTAAAAAGGTGAAGCCATGTGAACCTCTCAACAACTGAAATTGAACATTGTACTGAGTTCTAGATCGTTGTGTTAAGCATGTGCATCCGTGCCAGTGAGAACTCGGGATAGCTTGACGTCTAGGTACATTTTATGTAATATTCCCTTTTTATGCTTCTTTTTGCATGTTATAAACAGAACAAAATTTCACTAGCAGTTAGTGGCAGATCTAGGGGATTGAAGTCTTCTCCTTGTCCGGAAAAAAAAATGTAGGGTGAAAAATTTTCAGGAGAATTTTAGTAATTTTTACTAATTTTAGAGATAGAAGATTAATGTAGAAAGAATAATAAATTACAAGAATAACTTAGTTGGTAAAGAGTCATTTTTTTATACTAGTAAAGATTTTGATGAAGCTAGTTACGTTCTTACTTGATCACCACTTAATAACCTCCTTTTGGATGAGAATACGGGGATGTTTGTCAAGTTGAGCATCCGTCCAACTAAAAGAGGCGAGGGATGTGGTTATGAGTTCAAACCCCATTAGCCTTTTTTTTATATCATTTTTTATTTCCTTTCGTTTTATTCTATTAAAAATGTCTAATTAAGTAATAAATTTAAGAATTTCACACACATATATCTCATTTTTATAATTATTTTCTTAATTTTCTACTAAAAATGACTATTTAAATCATAAATTTAAGGTTTTTTTCTATTATTAAAGAAAAAATATGAATATTTCATAAATACATGGAAAAAAGTTCTTGGAAAACTTTTAGCCCCCTTTCTAAAATTTCTAAATCCGCCACTACTAGTAATAGATCACGACCTCGGTTTGGGAAGATGCATTTTTGTAACTTGTATTTGCAGTATCCCTGATGTACTCCTTGAACTTCTTGTGCCTGAATAATCTGTCCAATTCTTGAGAATTGAGATTCAACCTTTCTGAAAACTGGTATAAAAGCTTGCTATCAGCTCCAAACTGTATGAAGAAGCTTCTAATTATTAGCAATTATTAAAAGAAAAGCATTTTTTATGATGTGGTATCACCACTATATTATACATTTTTTTTAATTTTCATCGCCAACATAATAATAGGTTTACAACCAATCAAGTGAAAACAGATTATACATATTTTCTTAACATACTATCATAATAATAGATTTTTCAACCAATCAAATTATACTAGATTTTTGTATGTTTTTATTAACAGATTCTACATTTTCTAATTATTCTATCTATAATCTATAATCTATAATCTATAACTAACTATTAAAAGATAAGCATTTTTTATGATGTGGTATCACCACTATATTATACATTTTTTTTAATTTTCATCGCCAACATAATAATAGGTTTACAACCAATCAAGTGAAAACAGATTATACATATTTTCTTAACATATTCCACATTTTCTAATCAATTGATTCAATAAATTGTTAACTTATGAATTTTTTACACGTTTTGTTTTCAAATTATATCTAACCATATAATGAGAAGCATTTTTTACAAGCATCATAACCACCTTAATTTTAATATTTTTTACATATTTTTTTACTTTCTCAACTCAATCTTTCTTATTTTTATGCTAACTTCTCTTAATATTTTATTTTATTTTATTTAATAGTAATTTATTATATTATTATGATTTTATTTTTAAAAAGATTGCGCCATTACACAAGTATTATACTCGATATTCATTTGTTTAGGAGCAAATGTCTTAAGTCTTGACTGAACTTCTATGTCAGGATACATGGTTTGGTTAGTATGTATTAAACACAATGGGCTTGCGAGATGCATGTGCAGGGGCTGTAAATTTGGGTCAAATATAGCATTGTCTGCTGGCACAACAATTAATTGAATGTACATAGCCCAGTGGACACATATTGGGCTGAAATTAGGCACAGGTGGCGGCATCATTTTGTAAAGGGAAAATTGCAGAAAATCACCCCTCAAATAGACCGTTATGTAGAAAACCACCACTTAAAATAAAAATTGCAAAAAAACACCCAGTTTCATCTGCAATTCACCACCCCACTCCCATATTTTTGTTAGTTTGGTGTTAAAATGGATGAAAAGCCATTTATACCCCTCCTTTTCAATGTTATTTTTATTAAGAAAGAATAAACGGGTTAGTAATTAAAGTTAATATAAAAAAACATAAGGACTATTAGCAAGATCTGAACGGTAACACTATTAGCAAGATGAAAAAAGGCTATTGACAAGACAATTTTAACTAAATTACTAATTACTCCTTTTTATGTTACGAGTCAATTGGGAATCAAAGCACCGCCTGCTATGGAGATTGCTAGCAATCACCGCCGACGCCTCGGCCAGTTGTCCCCCTCCGGCAGCCGAGCTAGCAATTACTGCATCCAGAGGCCGCAGTTCCTCCTCCCCAACTCCCTCTGTCATTGCCCCGACTCCATCGCCCCCGTCCTCTGTGTCGTTCTCTAATGGCGGTTGAAAGGTGAGACGACAAAACAAAGGCACATCATCCTAATCACTCAAATCCATCAACAACTCCAAATTAAGGTCGAATTCGTTGTGGTTGTCGCATGTCGTAGTTGAAATGGAACAACAGAGCCAATACCCACAAATGAACCAATCCCAAACCCCCTCCACTTTCACCATCTCCTCGGCACTCCCTCCGCCGCCGCCCGACCTATCGTCCTCATCCAGAAGTCCGGGCTTGAAGCAATGTATTGGATGAATGAAGCTTTCAATTTCATGGGTTTTGTGTTCCTCATTCAGTCTCGATCCCAATTGTTTAACAGTGGTGATTGAGGGCTTTAGGTTCATTAATACATAATACAAAGGAAGAAGAAGATGGTTTAGCTGAGTCATCAATCCGAGGCTCTCAAGAACGTTATCACAATCGTCCAAACAAAAGCAATATGGACGGAGGATAGAGTGTCAGTTTGTAGTGTTAGTTAGCTGGCATTTCGTAAATAGAATAAAAGGAGAAGAAATAAGATGTGATTAATATCTCATCAAGAACACTCTCTCTGTAATCTGGTTTTGATCAATAAACGCCATCATTGATGGTCCCAAACCAAAATCTCTGTGCATCTCATACATTCCTTCACTTGAATTGCTTGAATTGTGACATGGTATCAGAGCAGTAAGAGATCCGTTCTTGCTCTGTTGATTGAGTTTCATCTTCATACCAAGCTCTTCCGTGTCGGACACCGACGGCCATGGAGTTGATCCGAACAACGTTCTGTTTCTTCACCACTCTGATGGTCCTGATTTTGTTTTGTCTACGCAATTGCTCAATGATCGCAATTATTACCCCTGGAAGCGATCGATTGAGTTCTCTTTGAATGCGAAGAACAAAATGGAGTTTGTTACAGGCGAGTGTCCGAGACCGGAGCCAGACTCTCCAATGGCAGCACACTGGAAGAGATGCAACAACATGGTAACTTACTGGCTCTTACACTCCATTGAGAAAGATATTGCAGAATCCTTGCTCTATTTTGATTCTGCTGCTGAGATCTGGTATGAGGTTAGGACTCGATTTGCGTTTCCTAATTGCACGTGAATCTTTCAAGTCCAGAAGGAGCTCTTTACTCTTGGTCATGGTAATCTTGCTATTAGCGCTTATTTCAACAAATGTAAGCGTCGTTGGGACAAATACGTCGTGTTCATTGAGATCCCAAGCTGTGGATCTTGCGGAGCTAGAGGATCATTGTCGCAATTCTTGCTTCAACTCCAGATGATTCAGTTTTTGGTAGGGTTAAACGATTCCTACAATCTTGTTCGATCCAATATTCTGATGATGAAGTCGATGCCGGTTATCGTTGATGCTTATCGAATTGTTCTCGGGGATGAGAAGCAGAGAGAGTTGCGATCTTCTCCATCTTTGGGAACTGATTTAACCGCTTTGATTGCTGCACAGAGAGGTCAATAGGTCAATCTGGTGGTAGCAAAAGCACTGGAGGAACTGGATCATTACAACAATGGAGCAATGGCAGCAATCAGTGGGGCAACAACAACAAATCCCAACAGCAATGGGGTGCAAATTCCCCAAAGAACAATGGTGGAAATGGAAATTCTCCCAATGGTAATAGTTCAAGCATAAAGTCTAAGTACTTTTGCGATTTCTGCAAGAAAGAGGGACATAGTATGGAGAGATGTTTCAAGATACATGGTTATCCTCCAAAGGATAAGGATGTTTCTCAGTCAAGGAATTTTTCTGCAAACAACTCTTCATCTGATGTTAGCTTTGGAGGATTAAATGAGAACAATGAACAAGCTCCTGCTTTTACCAAGGAACAATATAGTCAGTTGATTGCACTTTTTAGCAAACAAGGTACTCCAGAGATTAACACATCCTCAGAGATGATGGCAGGTAAGATCTTTTGCTTCTCTATTTATGGCACAAATCAACGTTGGATCATTGATAGTGGAGCTACCCACCATATAACCCCTAACCTTGATATATTTGATTTATTTCACAAAGCCCCACCCACTGCTTTCATTACTAAGCCTGACAAAACACAGTCTCCCATTGCTAATGTTGGCACAATCAAACTGAGCAAAGATATTGTGTTATCTGATGTTCTTCATGTTCCCAATTTCGCTTATAACTTGTTATCTGTCAGACATTTGACAGCAAGCCTTCATAAAAACACTTTGCTTACTCCTACCCATTGTTTTCTCATTCAGAGTTTTTCCATGAACAATTCTCTAGTTCTTGGTGAAATGCAAAACGGCCTATATCTCACAGACACATACAAACTTGCTGGAGATCTCGCAAATACTCAGTCTTCTTGTTCTTTTCCTTCTGAACAAATTCATGCTTGTAATGTTTCTTTGCAACTCTGGCACTTTCGTTTAGGACATTTACCTTACCATCGGATGCATCATTTTCCTTTTGTTAAACATGGTGGTCTGAAAAATACCACTGTTTGTCGATGTGTGCCCAAGAGCTAGACAACACAAGTCTGTGTTTCCTGTGAGCTTCATTAAGTCTTCTTATGCTTTTCAACTCCTACATGTAGACATATGAGGACCATACTCTACCCTTACCTACAACAATTACAAATTTTTTCTTACTGTGGTAGATGAGTTTACCAGGACCAACTGGACACATTTACTTTCCCACAAAAGCAATGCCTTGCATGACTTAAAAGCCTTTGTCATGTTTGTCCAAACCCAATTTGATTGTCGAGTTAAGATCATACGTTTTGATAATGGAGCTGAATTTTACAGCAATTCTGCCACTGAGTTTTACACAGAGAATGGCATCTTGCATCAGACTTCTTGTGTTGAAACTAGACCTGTCAAAACATAACCCGACCCGAAAACCCGACCCAACCGCCCGAAATTTTTGGGGTCAAGACCCTAAAAATTTGACCCGGAATTTTTTTTCGACCCGAACCCGAAAAACCGGAAATTTTCCGGGTAATCTGGGTTTCGACCCGGTGACCCGATTGACCCGGTAATTTTGACCCGATTTACCCAATTGACCCGGTGACCCGATTTACCCGGTTGATTTATAATTAAATATAATTAAATTTTTTTATATATAATTAAAATTTATTGCAAAATTATCAAATCATGATTTTTTTAATTTAAAAAAAAAATTGACAAACCCGAAATCGACCCGAAACCGGTCAAACCCGAGTTCTAGTCAACCCGAAATACCCGGAACCCGTTTTACCCGGGACCCGAAGTGACCCGACCTGAATGACCCGTTTGACAGGTCTAGTTGAAACCCCTAAACAAAATGACGTTGTTGAACGCAAACACAAGCATTTGCTTGAAACTGCCCGAGCCCTCCATTTTCAATCCCACCTTCCTCTTCAGTTCTGGGGGGAGTGTATTCTTCATCTATGTTGCACGGACACGAACACGGACACGGACACGGGGACACGACACGATACAGACATGGGGAAACGGCATTTTGAAAAATATAGGACACGACACGTCGGGGACACGGTAAGATGAATAATATGTTGTTTTAAAGGTCTAATAAAATCTAGTAGATATATCAACAATATACTTATATAGGGAATTACATCAGAATTACAAAGCCCTTACAATACCAATAACCAGAAATAAGCTAGTAGAAGCATAAGTGTATAGCAACATAACAAAAGTAAGCAAGCAGGAGCACAAGTGCCTAAACATAACATACAAAAGTTCAAAATGAAACCTTAATCAAGCTAATAAGCAAGGTTCAAACACTACTTAAAGGCAATCCATAATAAAGAAGCACTTCATATCATAAATCATCATTCTTCCAATAAGAATTCTTCCTCCAACTCTGGCTCGTCAAGGGTAAGCTCTGCAATCTCAAGAATCCCAGTATCTTCCATTGATCCATACTCATCTCCTCCAACATCCCACATTTTAGAATGATCATCCTTGTATACCGTTGAGTTTCTTGACAAAAGTCAAAGGTTGTTGTGAACAAACACGAGTTCTTCAGCACACATTGGAGTCAACCTGCTCCTCTTCATGGAATGTATAAAGGAATATGTACTCCAGTTTCTCTCAGAACACGAAGAAGAAGCGGGCTGTTCGAGTAGTTTGAAAGCTAATCCTTGGAGTAACGGGATTGATGCACCAAAGTTAACCCACCAAAGCTTAGGATCCTCAGCATCCATCATAGAGATAGTTACTGAATCTGCAAGTGGCCCAGTTTTAAGAGAAAATTGAGTGTATTCAGCCACCACTTTTCTGTAGACACTAACATCTAGGAAGAGTCTTCGAAAACACTTGGTTCTTTCGGTAGAAACTTCAGCATCCTTATGCGGTGGCACTCTAGTTGGATCCTCTTGTAGCCATGTTGTGCTATAGAATCTGTAAAGTGTAAAAAAATTAATATCAAAGTGCTAGACAATTTGAATATAAATAATTAAATAATAAATACTAAATTGCTAATTTACCTTGGGTTCAAAAAGTGAGCTAAACAGTGAAGAGGGGTGTTGCTTTTTGCCCAACGGCTATTGAGAATTTGATGCACAACATCATAAAAATCAGAATCATCAATCTCAGTTTTGCCTTCATGTTGGTAAATCACCTTCCTCACTTTCTCAATCATGGAATCCCACATCTCATAAACCAAGTGAAGGCAAGGCTTATCAGTGTCACAAACTCTTATCATATCATAGATTAGAGATGTAAACTCAACAATGTAAGTCAGTTTTCCCCACCAATCGTCATCTACAACGGTGTCTCTCACAAACTTTGCTTTCACGGGATCATCGTCTTTGTATAAAGACCACTGATCACTCATAACCATGGACTCTAATGCACGCCTAATCAATTTAAATCTCTTCAACATAATCACTACAGAAGCAAAGCGAGTATCAGATACGGAAAGCAACTTAAGTGGAGTGAACTTGGTGAACATGGACAATCTCATGTTGTGGTTCATGATGAAGTTCTTTATCTGCATAACACTATTATAAACTTCGGTGATCCAATGGCACTCAACATATGTCTCTTGATTGCTCTCCACATTTTTCGCATCACAAATATTCTTTAATGCAAGATTAAGGGTGTGAACAACACAAGGTGTCCAATAGATATGAGGATACATGCCTTCAGTGATTTCTCCAGCTGCTTTACAGTTAGCTGCATTGTCCGTCATAACTTGAACCACCTTTTCATGGCCAACCTCATCTATCACCTCTTTCAACAAGTTTGAAATGAAAACCTTATCCTTCACTTCCGCAGCACAATTCACAGCTTTAATGAACATAGGACCACCTTCAGAAACAACCATGAAGTTGATCAGCGGTCTTCTTTGTGGATCGCTCCATCCATCCGACACAATAGTTACCCCTTTATCTGGCCAAGTGCTCTTAATCGGTTCCAATAAGAACTCGACATGATTTTTCTCTTGTTGTAGCAATGAAGTTCTCAAACGATTATAACCTGGAGACACATAACCGGCTAGCTTATGATCAGCAGCAAAGACATAGGAGCTCAAATAATAAGGGTTTCTTGCAAGATTGAAAGATAAACCACCCGTATAAAACATTCTAGCAATCTCACAATCAAGTTGATCCCTGTGTTGCATATCAAAAGCTTCTGAAATACTTTTATCTGTCTTTCTTTTCTTCAATGCAGCAGAAGGACAAGGAAACGCACTAGTACGACCACCAATACCACCGAGTGATCGTATATTCGACATTGTGGCTCCAAAACAAGGAAGAGAAACATTTTTAGGGGCTGTCATATTTGATCTCGTTGTACTCTCCACTTCTAATTTCAGCATTTCACGAATTTGGACAGCAATTACCTTCCCACAAATCTTTATCCCTTTCTCCTTCAATCTCAACAAATGAGCCCTTACTCTTGTGTAGGTTCCTTGTCGCTCTTCATTACAGAATTTACATCTCCATCGGTAATTACCACCTCCTTTATTTGATTTTTCAACTTTCACAACATATCTCCACAAAGGATGCTTATCATCTTCTTCATTTGGAATACTATCAGCCTCAGGTTGGGAGTTTGAGGAATCCATAGAAACAAAGAATCATATAGAAATCGGATTTCAGAATAAAACACCATAAATAAGTCTTCAAAATTCCAAAGAAAAAAACGTTGTAAAGATAAAGACAGTTTGATAATCTAAGATAGAAGAAAAAAACATTGTAAAGATGAACAACTTACCTGGAGTCTCTGAAAGGGTTGCGAGATGAGAAGGGAGCATACAATGGAGAAAGGAGGGGACTAATGACTATGACTATGTCACTGAATACTTATTTGAGAGGATGAGGAAGTCAAGAAGCCGGTCAAACTCAAACATCATCCCATCCTTTTAATTTGAACCATGTGCCATTCACGTGACCTTTTAATTTGATCTTTAACATCTTATTTTTGGTCACGTGAGACTCACATGTCATCTTCTTCCCCTTAGGGTTTGGAAAAAAAAAATCAGTCCGGCCGCTAGAAACAATTCGACCCCGTCTTCTGCGTCTCGGAAATGTTTTAGCCCCGTCCTCAAGCAGCGTCGTATCCGCTTCTTCCCAATCTCTGACACGTTGACCGTGTCCGACACAGATCAGCCGTGTCACCGGTGTGTCACGCCGTGTCGCTGTGTCGTCCGGTGTCGGACACATAAAACGGTTGGCCCTGGCGTGTCCGTGCAACATAGTTCTTCATGCTACATACCTTATCAACCGATTTCCCATGTCTTCACTTCAATTTTTTTACCCCTTTTGAGAAATTGTATCATCAACCCCCTTTATATGATCATATTCGTCCATTTGGTGGCCTATGTTTTGCATCTACCATCAAAAGTCATCGTCTCAAGTTTGATGCTCGTAGCTCTAAATGTGTGTTTCTTGGTTTCCCACCAGGAACTAAGGGTTATAAGCTCCTCAATATCACCACTATGAAAGTCTTTATCTCACGGGATGTTATCTTTCATGAGATGGAATTTCCTTTCCAGTCCACCTCAACAACCAATCATGTTCCTCTTCCTGTCACCAGTGACAGTTTCAGTCCAAGTTTGGTTGTTCCCAATCCCAATCCCCTTATTACCACTCCTTTACCTGGTGCATCTGATGAAGGTAATGTCCATACTGTGCCACCGGTCCCTCTGAGGAGATCATCCAGAATTCACATACCTCCAACCTATTTGAATGATTATGAATGTTTGAGTTCATTTTTCAGATTCTCAATTTCCTTTGTCTCATGGTTTTCATGATTCTCTTTCTTGTGCCACAATTTCTACCATCAATACTTCTATCACTGAACCCACTCCTTATTCCCAAGCTTCTAAAGATCCTCGTTGGATTGATGCCATGAATAAGGAAATAGAGGCTTTGCAGGCCAATCAAACCTAGGATGCAGTCCCTTTGCCACCTTATAAGAAACCTGTTGGTTGTCGATGGGTTTATATATAAGACCAAACTGCGAGCTGATGGGTCTGTTGAACGCTTCATGGCCAGATTGATGGCAAAGGGGTACACTCGGCAATACGGGATCGATTATGAAGAAACTTTCTCTCCGGTGGTTCGTATGAACATTGTGCGTGCTCTGATTTCTCTTGTTGTTTCTAAAGGATGGTTAATTCAACAATTGAAAGTGAATAACACATTCCTCCATGGTGATTTACCGGAGAAAGTGTACAGGGTCATGCCACGCGGGATTCCCAATCCTGCAGGTCATGTATGTCGATTGAGAAAGAGTATATATGGGCTGAAGCAAGCTTCTCGTCAGTAGCATTCCAAGCTTGCTTCCACATTGCAGATGTTAGGATTTCATTCATCCAAGTATGATTCTTCACTCGTTCTCAAATGGACAGCTTCTGATTTGGTGCTTGTAGCTGTCTATGTTGATGACATTTTAGTCACCAGCACCAGTATAGATGATATACAACATCTAAAGATGACTTTGGATAATTTGTTTAGTATTAAAGACCTGGGGCGTTTGAATTTCTTTTTGGGCATGGAGGTTATATATTCTGATGGTTGTGTCATTCTACATCAACAGAAGTTTGCAACTGAGATTCTTACTAATGCTGGGTTACTTGATGCAACACCCTATGTTACTCTAGTACCTATAAATTTCAAGTTGGGCATGGATGCTGGAAATCCTATTTCCGATCCCATGTTATTCCGTCAACTGGTAGGTAAGTTGAACTACCTTACCAATACTCGGCCTAACTTATCGTTTGCAGCCCAATGCCTTAGTCAATTTATGTAATAGCCTTGTCAAGATCATCTTGCTGTCGTATTCCATGTTCTGAGGTATGCCAAAGGCACTTCTGGATATGAGTTATCGTTCAAGCCTGGGATGCAGCTTACTCTTCATGCGTTTTCTGATTCTGACTGGGCATCATGCATAATTACCCACCGCTTAGTTACTGGATACATTTTATTGTTTGGATCCAATCCAATCTGTTGGAAAAGAAAGAAGCAGCCAACAGTGTCCAAGAGTTCCTCCGAGGCAGAATATAGAGCAATGTCCCAGGCAGCTTCCAAGGTCACTTGGTTAGTAGGTCTTTTGATTGAACTTGGGCTTACTAATCTCACTCCGGTCACTCTCTATTGTGATAACAAATCAGCTCTTCATATTGCTCGGAATCCAGTTTACCACGAGAGGACCAAACATATAGAAATTGATTGCCATTTCACCCATGAGAAAGTCGTTGATGGGCTTCTTCAGTTGTCATTTTTGCCTACTCACAATTAGCTTGCAGATGTGTTGACTAAGATTCTTTATGCCGCTCATCATCGTGAGCTTCTGATCAAGCTGGGCATGTCCATACAGAATACAAAGGAAGAAGCAGATGGTTTAGCTGAGTCAGCAATCCGAGGCTCTCAAGAATGTCATCACAGCCGCCCAAACAGAAGTAAGATGGACGGAGGATAGAGTGTCAGTTTGTAGTGTTAGTTAGCTGGCATTTTGTAAATAGAATAAAAGGAGAAGAAATAAGATGTGATTAATTTCAATGTCTTGTCTCTAGCCTCACTCTTAATAATATTAGGCAAAAATGTATAAAACCACCCATTATTCATTGTTGTTTGCAAATAACCACCCCTTATTAAAAAATTCTCGAATAACAACCCATTTAATATAGGTTGTTTGCAGCTAACCGCCCATGACCCTTTTCTTGTTAAACATCACTTAATTTAATATGAAAAGACAATTATACCCGAAAATCCGGAAATTTTCCAGGTAATCTGGGTTTCGACCTGGTAACCCAATAGTTTTGACGGTTTGATCCGATTTACCCGATTGACCTGGTTGATTTATAATTATATATGATTAAGTTTTTTTTATGAAGATTCCAATTTATTACATTTTATAATTACAATAACTTGATCTTTCATTTTCAAATCAAATTTTATATTTATTTGTATTATGTAATACTCCATCCGATCGATAATATTTGATTTTTTATTTTTCAACACATTTTTTTAAGAAGATAAAAATTCTAAAAAATATTAAAATATTAAAACAATTCTATGCTTATTACTAATTAAATGAAATTATTTTAAAAAAATTATTTAAAATTTTGATATTTTATATATTGTTACATTTTATTAAAAATTACGTGAAATAATAAAAGTTAAATGTTGTTAATAAGATGTAATAATATATAAAATATCAAATTTTTAATAAAATTATTTAAAATTTTGATATTTATATATTATTATATTTTATAAACAATTATGAGAAATAATAAAAATGAAATATTTTAGATCAGATATAGTATATAATTATAAGCACTAGAATTTATGAACGTCTTTAATTTTAGAATTTTAAAATTATCGCAAAGTTATCAAATCATGATTTTTTTAATTTAAAAAAGAAAAAATTGTCAAACTCGAAATCGACCTGAAATGACCCGAAGCCCAGTCAAACCCGGGTTCGAGTCAACCTGAATATATCCGAAACCCGTTTTACCCGAGACCCGAAGTGACCCGACTCGAATGACCCGTTCGACAGGTCTAATTGTAATACCTGAAAAATCAAACAACAGAAAGAAGTATAACTGTCTTTTTACTAAAAATGAAACATTAAATAATAGGGGTATAATTGTCTATTCATATTAAATTAAGTGAGGTTTAACAAGAAAAGGGTATTGGTGGTTAATTGCAATCAACCTATATTTAACGGGTGGTTATTTGACAATTTTTTTAATAAGGGGTGGTTATTTGCAAACAACAATGAATAAAGGATGATTTTATGCATTTTTGCCTATAAATTAATACGATTGCATTTAAAAATCCCATACGTCACGCACGGGCTCTATGCGACAGGCTCTATACTAATTACATAAATGAATATTTTACCAAAATTCTTGTTTATAATTTAATCTCATCCTATATCCCTAGACAAATAATAAATGGAGTGAATATAAAAATGACCCCATCTCCTGAGAAGAACGCGCTTACACGCGCCCCCTTTTCCTCCTTGTCGAACCCTTCCCCAACCCTAAATCTTCGAGAAATCTCCGGCTGGATTTCGGCCGATCTGAGCCCCTTTCTTCCAAATCGCATATCTTTGTGCCTTTGGAGCCTAATTCCTGGCAAATTGCTTTCGGTTTGGGGCCTTTCATCTCAGTTCCTCTTAGTAGCTCTTGGAGTCCTTGTCTCAGTGATTTGTGCTCTTTCAAGACAAAATCCCTACATTGGAGCGATTCAGTTGCATATCACATCGCCATGGTGGTCAATTAATCTGAAATTGCAAGGATCGATGGCCGATCCAAGCATCCGGGCTCCTGTTAGAAAGAATTTTAGAAAACGGAAAAAATATCTTCTTGGGGAAAGATGTATTGGTCAGTTCAGGCTTGGACGAGGCGGTTTCGGTGCCTGGTGTTTCTTAGGCTGGTGTGCCTAAGAGCTTCTCCTCCTGTTGTGTTCGTTTTTGGGAGGCTTCCGAGGGCATCGATGGTGGGGAGCGATCGTATCTTGTCTCCCCGACATCCGTAAAGGCCAAATCCGTCCCGTACGGATTGGTGGGTGGTCATCTCCAGATCCCGTGCGGTTTGCACCCTCTCCTTATTCTTTTATTCTCCCATCCTTGGGAGTGGATGTATGGATCGATTATGTCCTTCCTCCTCTCCTGTCTTCTATCTTTACCCCCCCTTTGATAATCCCTCAACCGGCTAATCATTTATGTGTAACTGTGTTTATCATGGAATCCTCTGAAATTTACAAATATGAGAAATCTGTGGGAACAGATGATCTTGTTTCCTCAATGAGTATCCCCCATAAGGGATTGACACAGCCGAAGGGCTCTAAACTCCCTGAGGAGGTTCTTTTCTCCGATGATGGAAATAAGGAGCAGAAATTGGAATCGGCCGAGAAGATAGTCTGGAGAATTGTAACCAACATGCACTGCTGATTGGCTTCTAGGATGTGTGTCGGTGAATAGATTGGCGTTCTTGCGTCTCTCTTTGTTCTCGACTTCCATTGACAACCCCATTCAGGCAGAGAAGATCCGAAATTGGACCAGGTATGTGTGGAAACATATTTCTGACGAGTTCAAGTCTACCCCGCATTCATATAATTATTTTGGTTTGAAATGGTATTTCATGAAAACCTACCGAATGGACAAACAAAACTTTGTCGACAACAAAAGGTTGAGGAGGTCTCTTTCTCCAATGATGCTTTAGAGAATAGATGTTGTATGAAGGAATCCCTTGACATTAATTCCTCTAGAGGAAACAACAGTACAAAATTGAAACAGAAAAGAATTATCAAAGTGAATGCCATATGTGGTTTGTTTTGGTATGTACTCTTTACTCGAATTGGCCTCTCGGTTATCTTTGTGTGGCTATTGGTTTTGAAACCAGAGTGCATATCGTTGCAGAAGGAAAGCATCTATGGGTTGTGGATACTGGTTATAAACCTTGATGATGTAATTAAGGGTCTTGCAGCAAGGGTTTATCCGGTGGTTGTTCGTCATTTCACCAAGGGTTATGATGCATTTCTAGAGTACAAAGCTAAGGCAATTCGAGATCTTCTCCCTATGAGCACTCCACCTGCCGCTCCTGGTACATCTCTCTTGAGGTGCTATTAGTTGAAGTTGGCATGGCGGAGAGACATTGCCAAATGTCAACCCAGGTGGTGTATGAAAAGCTCAGGTAGAATCAGTGTTGCATCGCCCTTGCTGAAGGGTTTTACCAACAAACACTATGGAAACATGCTTTTTTTTGCAGAAATATCTATTTTGTGGTTTGTTGGGGTGTCACCTTGTGAATCTACTACTATCTTATGTATCCGGACTAACTATATGTGGCAATTATACTTGTTTAATACTTATGATTGTGCCCATTCTCATCCTTGCATGTGGTCTCTATCAAAGAAGTTTTGTTGGTGTGTAATCAGCATTCTAATTGTCCAAGGGGTCTTCTCTTCTTTTCTCGGATATGTTTATCTTATTCATAGGTTGACAAAACCCGTTTTGCCACTCACACTTCTTGAAAGTGCAGTCCAGCTTATCATCTATTCATTACTTCCTTAACTCCTGGTCTGGTATGTTTACCTCTATGCTTTGATGCGGTGTAGAATTATGATGGATAATTGTTCGATGTATGTATTAAGGTTTTGGCCAGCAGGATATGAGCAAATAAAACTCCAAGAACTTTACATCATAGTGTCTAATAGGAATCTTCCCTTGTTTTTAGATAATCAAAGTCATTATACATATTGTGGAAAGATTGGTAGACATGGATATACTCTTGAATCCCGTGTGTTCAGAATGGAGACTATAATTGTAATGTTACTAGAGCCTATCGACAATCCGGGGGTTCTCGGTGATGGCTTCGAGTTGCTCCCTGCCGTGATGCGAATAAAGACATTTTTAATGTCATGTGGTGTGTCCTGTGTCAAGGTATTTAGCACTTGTGTTTGGTTTATGATTTCATCAAGTTTTTTGAGACATGTATTGATGGACAATGATAATGCCATGACTATGAATCTGGTGGTTGGGTCTAGAATAAAATGTATGTGTATGCATCTTTTGCTAGGTTATATTGTTATGCGCAGCTGGAAAGTTGAGAACAGAAGGAATGTCTGTGATATTAGATAAGTATCTCTATGTTTGAATAGACTATTAGATGTTTTTAATGGTAAATCGTGAATGGGATGGTTGGTGTTTGTCCTATATTCTCCTTTCTTGTGATGTTTTGTGGGACTGTCGACCTATATTTTTCACTTGCATCGCGCGCATGTTCGAATGGAATTAGAGTTAGAACCATCTTGATTAAGCATAAAAGATGAGCATTTGGTAAGGCCATAGCACACATGATCAATTCGAACACAACACAAAGTCATGGTATAAACAATCAAATGAGAATTAGGTGAGTGCAAAACAAAAGCTTAACAAACATTAAAAAATGTGTACAATCCTTTTTTGTATGAAGCCCTGCTCCCCTAGCTTCTGATGGACCATGTAATCAAATAATGAAAATCTGCTTCTGGAATGTTAGAGGTCTAGGAAAGTCAAATATTTGGACAAACGTTAAAGCAATGAGAATCAATGAGCATATCTCGATAATGACAGTTGCAGAGATTAGAACAAATAAAGTTCCTCTTGAGAAAACTTGGAGATCGTGTGGATACAATAATGCGATTTGGTATGTAGGGAATGATAGAACTGGAAGAATAGGCCTCCTATGGAATGAGAACGTTCTTCATAATGAATCAATTGAGGTTGATACGGTGCTACCAAGAGTAATCTGTGTTAAATATTCATGCTTAGATAAAAACTTCATAGGAGTATTATTTTTTGTTTATGCCCCACCCCATGAATTTGACAAAGATATCTTTTGGAATGAATTGTCAAATATTAGCATGCATGAACCCTTACCAAGCCTAGTAATAGGAGATATGAATGAGATTAGTGTCAGTAGTGGAAAGCTTGGGGGAACGGGATACATCAGAATAAACCAATTCAAAAATCGATGCTCTATGCTTGAAATTTCATCATGGGGAAATAAATTCACTTGGAGGAAAAAAAAAATGAAGGGGAGGACAATATTTGGGAAAAATTAGATCGAGTACTGGTTCAACACAAGTTTCTGGTGACCTTCCCCGATCTTGCAACATTTAATGGAGCCTTTACAGGATCTGATCATTGCCCCATTTCTACCAGCCTATCGCCTGGGAAAGAATTTATGCCCTCGCCCTTTCAATTTGAAAACATGTGGCTACAAAGAAAAGACTTCAGAAACATAGTGAAACAGGCATTGATGCAGATCAAGATGACCTTTTGTGGGTCCAACAATAACCTTGATCCAGGTGAGCTCTCAAGACCGATTCGAGGGCCATTGATGGCAAAGAGTATTGTCCTCAAGAGGAAGAAGAAGGCGCCACCATGGAAGAAGATTCAAGTCTCATGTCGAGTACACAAGGCCCATGTTGAGCACTTCCAATGTGTGGGCAGGTTCTAGTCTTCAAATTAGTTTATTATTTTATTAATTGTTATTTTATCCAATTAGATTAATAATGTACAAGATTATATCTCTTCTAGATAAATCTTGTCCCATAAGTTTTAGAATTATACTTCTTAGATTTAATTCTATCTTAAAACTATTTTACTTATCTTTAGATAGTTTAGATCTATCCAAACCCCTTTCCTTTGCAAGGAAGATTGGTTAGAACGTCCATTACTTTTCTATTTAAACAAACACATGTACTTTGATTTTCTGAGATTGAATTAGAATTGAGAAACCCCTTTATAGGATTAAAGGGTTCTCGATTATCAGTCCCAAAGGCTATCCGGTTCGTGTGTCTAATACCTTTCGGCAACCATCATCATCACCGTCACTTTGATCCCTGATCAAAACCAGATCCAAACACCACCTAATCCCTAAATCAAACGGTCGCAAGAAGGAGCCGGTTACGTTCTTGGTGTCGCTCACGGCGGTCCTCGCTCCCAGCGAGCCCGACGTCTTCGGCTCCGCTCTGGCGCGCACAGGCGCTCGTGCGCCAGGCGTCTGGGACTCCCGCTCTCACGATCGCCCTCCCCGGCTACGCGTGCTCGCTCCCGCTCTCGTTCCCTGCGAGCTCACTCGGCTTCCTTGACATCGTCGCGCCGTCGACTACCCTCGCATACCCAGCGCCCTGAGGAGCCTGTCTCCTGCGCTACCATCCGCGCACACGGCGATTCCGGATCCGACCTCGCGAGCGCTCGCACCAGCATTCCGGACCTGCCCTTGCGCGCTCGCAGACCTGCGCTTCTTTTTCTTTCTTTGCTTTTCGTTTACTGTTACATGTTAATTTGAATCTTAATTGTTAATTAACTTCCTTAGCTTTAGCTTTGTTAGAACTTTCTTAAGTTATAAAACCTGTTGCTTTTAGTTAGTATTACTTAGATTAGTTTAATTTTTGTTAAGTTAATTTCTATCGTTTTATCAAGTAGGCTAATTAGTTTAATTCAATTGTTAATCAGAAGATATCGGAAGAGCATTGCAAGATCGGGAAAATATACGTCGTGGTTCTTGATCTTGAGTCCCACAGGCGAAGGATCGGGTATCCAAAACGTATCAGGCATGGAGAATTAGGTGTACGAGATCAACAATGTACAGATTAATGTACAAAACTAAATTTCTGAAAGGAACGCTTAAAGTATGGAATAAGAACTCCTTAGGAAATATATTCCGTCAAATACAAACCGTGGAAAAATATCTGGTTAGTATCCAATCAAATACTTTAGCCATGACGTGTAAGGATTACCTAATTGAAAAACAATTGATCAGGAAAAAAGAACAATTACTAAAATTCCAAAAAGAATATTGGGGATAAAGAGCAAAATCAAAGCACCTCAAGCTCACTGATTCAAATACAACATACTTTCATAGAGTAGCTTATGGGAGGCGAAATAAGAAAATTATAAGAAATATCACGACTAGTGATGAAGCACAGATTATGGGGGAAGAGAATATCATAGAGGAAATTAAAAATGATTTTAGGAGACGATTCTCCAAAGAACAAATCAACATGACACTACTCAATGAATACCTTGAGCTAATTCCGCGAACGATAACGGAAGAAGAAAATAGGACCCTAAGCCAACAACCGTCTAATAGTGAAATAAAAAATGTGGTATGGTCTTTAGGCCTCAACAAATCCCCGGGACTAGATGGAATGACCGCGGAGTTTTATAAGTCCCACTGGGACATTGTCGGGAATGATGTGATTAAAGCAGTTAAAGAGCCTTTTTTCATTCAGGCAGAATTCTTCGACAGATAAATCATACATTTATCACTCTGCTACCAAAGTGTGACAATCCATCGAAGACGTCAGACTATAGACCTATTAGTCTGTGTTCAACAATATATAAAATAATATCGAGAATTTTAACAAAAAGACTCAAGAAGGTGATAGGGAAATTAATCCACCCATTTCAATGAGCATTTGTATCTGATAGAGCAATTCAGGATAACATATTGATAGCACATGAGATCTTCCATTCATTTAAGACAAGGAAAGGATCAAAAGGATGACTAGCTATTAAACTAGATATGGAGAAAGCCTACGATAGAGTTGATTGGACCTTCACCGACGCAGTTTTAAGAAAATTTGGTTTCAGCGACTATGTCATAAGCTTAATAATGGAATGTGCAACAACGGTTTCCTTCTCGGTTTTAGTGAATAATGGGCCTACAGAGGTCTTTAAATCATCTAGGGGATTAAAACAAGGCGACCCCATGTCTCCATTCCTGTTCATCCTAGGAGCAGAAGCGCTCACGAGGAAACTAATAGATGAATCAAATTTCAACCAGTCTAGCATTGGCTTTAGGTTTGGTCCGTCTGGACCAAGAATACCGTTCCTAGCATTCGCTGACGATATCATCATTTTCACGAACGACAACATGGCAACATGTGAAAAAGTAAGGAAAATTGTCGATGATTAATGTTTATTGTCTGGGCATAAAGTTAACTACAACAAGTCGGCCTTTCAAGGCTCTCCAGGGATTCCTGCATCGCGAATAGTAACTATTGAGGGATGTCTAAGTATATCAAATCACGTTAAACTTGGCAAGTACCAAGGGCATCATGGGAAATTGAGTTATATGTCCATGAGAAATTGAGCTAATCATAACTGATATTAGCACCCTTCTTGCGGGGTTTTACGAAGTATCGTTTTCACATATCCTTCGTAACGACAATTGTGTGACGAATAAGGTGGCACACCTTGCTCATATTGCCTCCACCCCCATCTATATACAATGACCCAGGTCTTATCAACCTCATCCGAAAGATGTTGTCGGATAGAGGTTTCGCATCCAAATTTTTACTTAATAAAAATAAAAAAAATGTTCGCACCCCATTAATAGTCACTCACTTAGCATCCGTCGAAAAGCGGTGAGCTGAGACTCCTGAGGGGAGTATCAGTTTTGGGGAAATTGATCAGCTCCCCGCCTTCAACCTTCCGACCAAGAAATTTGGTTGCTCAGCACGAAACCCCTTCGCCCCTCCAAACCAGAGGCGCCAATTCAATTCTCCCCCGGGGGTTATCGACTCTTTTTCCTCTCCCTCCATCTCTCCTCCTCCCCCCTCTACTCCCATGGCGGAGAGTACATCTCCGGACTCACAGGCGTCTCCCCTTGGCCACACGCTGATCCCCATAGTCAATAAGCTCCATGACATCTGCTCGCAGTCCGGAATCTCCCTCCCGATCGACCTTCCTCAAGTCGCCGTCGTAGGAGCCCAGAGCAGCGGCAAATCCAGCGTTCTTGAAGCGCTTGTCGGCCGCGATTTTCTTCCCAGGGGATCCGATATTTGCACTCGCTGCCCTCTCCTGTTGCAGCTCATCCAGACGAAGCCTGTTTCCGATGGCTCTTGCCCCGAGGAGTACGGCGAGTTCTTGCATATCCCCGGGAGGAGGATCTATGACTTCTCCGAGATTCATGATGAGATCCAGGTAGATATCTGTGCTTCATTTATTGATCGAAATTTCAGTTTCGTTGACATATGTGGGACAGTGTTGTTCTTTGATGAGTAATTTGGTCAGGATTTTCAGATTTTCGCTTTTAGGATCAGCTTCAGACATAAATCATTAGAGGCAATGTCTCTTGTGTTCTCAGCCGGTGGAAATTCATTTGATTCTTGGAAATGTTCCCTTTCTAATGGAGCTATCCCTAATTAGATAGATTTATCCCTATGGAAATCCGATTTTGTTGAACACATTTGTATCCTTTGCTAGTTTTGCCTCTTGTGTAGTATATAGACAACTCCTGATGGTTAGGGTATGGTAAACTAACAAACCCCTTCTAGATAAAAGTTGATTGAGAATTTTGGTATGATATTCCAAAACTTTCAATTGTGAAATATTTTATGCTAATCAATTTTCGTATCAACTTTCAATTGTGATAGAAACTAAAATCACTTGATATGCTGGCCTTCCATAAGAAGATTTATCTGCCGATTTTGAGTAACTTTGATGCCACATAAATGTAATCAATTGATGGCCTTCTTTTATCTTTGTGTTTCATTCAAGTTAGTCTTAATCAATCTTCAGAATTCTGTGTTCTGACATAAACTTTCCTCTCCCCCACCCACCCTTCTTAAAATAAGGCTTTCACTGAGAGAGAAGCTGGAGCGAATAAAGGCATTTCAGATAAACCGATACACTTGAAGATCTACTCCCCACACGTTCTTGACATTACCTTGGTGGATTTGCCGGGAATTACAAAAGTCCCAGTTGGTGACCAACCCTCTGATATTGAAGCACGTATCAGGACAATGATACTTCATTTTATAAAACCCCGGAGCTGCATGATATTAGCAGTTACTCCAGCAAATTCAGATTTAGGAAATTCAGATGCTCTTCAAATAGCTGGAAATGTTGACCCTGACGGTAAGTTTTCTTCAAATTGCAAAATGTGTATATTTGATATTTAATATGTAGTCTTTTTTTATATGGTCCATTTGATAATCCATTAAGCTGTTTTATGATCTTCCTGATGCAGGAAGTCGAACTATTGGGGTAATCACAAAGGTTTGACCACTCTGCATCCGTGCTTCATGATTAAAATGATTTGAAGACAACGTTTTTGTTCAGTTGTGCTGAGTGATGAAATTGTTCTTGTTTTTTTAGCTGGATATAATGGATAGAGGCACTGATGCCCGCAATTTATTGATTGGGAAAGTTATCCCACTCCGTCTTGGGTACATAGGTGTAGTGAACCGGAGCCAACAGGTAATGCTTTTCTAATCGAACCTTGATCAATTTAAAAAATGTCTTGTCAACAATACCATGTACTTCTCGGTAGTGGGGTTCTGGGCATTCTCATCTGGTTATTGACTCTGTCGATTGATCTTTCTCTGTTACCATATTGACTTTTACATGCTTTTAGGGAATAGTTTGTTAATGAGTTTATTGACTGCTATGTGGATTTCTTCGTCATATCTTTGATTTCACTGCCTGATATTGGCAATTAACGTTCTACTTGCCCGAATGGCTCCTCAAACTTGCTCATATCTGGACCTGGATTTTATTATAATGTCCAAAAATGTGTGCATTGTCATTTCTTAGAGTCCAAGTGCATGCTTGATTTTATATTTATATTTTTTTTATTGCAGGACATCAAGGAACAGAAAAGCATTAAGGATGCTATAGCTGCTGAGGAGAAATTCTTCCGAAGTCACCCTGTATGACCATGCTGTTCAATAATATGTTACTTATGTTTTAGTTGACTTGCTACTGTCGTACTTATTCATTTATATGCTGTTAGACAGGCATATATGGGACTTGCGGACCATTGTGGCGTTCCACAGCTGGCAAAGAAGCTAAACCAGGTCATAATTTTGAGCTCATGTTTTATCCTGTAACATCTTATAATTTGCCTCTGACATTTCCATCTTTTCAGATTTTGGTACAGCATATTAGAGAACATCTTCCAGGGTTGAAGTCTCGCATAAGCTCACAGTTGATATCAGTAACAAAGGAGTATGCTAGCTACGGGGAGATTACAGAATCTAAAGTAAGCTATTTATCATGTATGTAATATCAACTTTGTTTTGATTGCAGTCTTTCCTTGTATTCCCAACATAGAAATAGCCTGCATTCTCTAACTTTCTTGAAAAGTGAGAAAATAATGAGAAGATATGGCCTTTCCTGCAAAGTGGATCTTATATTCTTATGTGTTCTTTTTTTTTTTTTTTTTTTGGTAATGAGGATCTTATGTCATCTTAAATAGTCATGTAGAAACCTGTTCATAATACGTGACAAAATTTGCTATGATGTCGGATATATGTATTTGTTTCCTGATTACTGCTTCATTTTCGTTAGTTAAAATTGCCAATTGTGAGCGTTGTTTGCCTTATATAACTGAGGTGTTTGTCAAACTTGCTGATTTGATTTTTCATTTCTTACCATATGTTTCAGGCTGGTCAGGGAACACTTCTTTTGAACATCCTGTCAAAGTATTCCGAAGGTATGATACACACAAATGCTTTAGTTTCATATCATGATGGACCTAATATATGACGTCCTTTGGTTTTCCCCTCTTCTTAGCATTGTTTTCTTCTCCTATTCTGAACCCTTGCTTCTCCAATTTGGCAGTTTAACCCTCTTTTTTTTCCTTGGATTTTTTCGTGTATTCACATATTTTGACAGCTTTTTCTTCACTGGTCGAGGGGAAAAGTCATGAAATGTCCACCTCAGAGCTCTCTGGAGGAGCCAGAGTCCATTATATTTTTCAGTCCATCTTTGTGAGACGCCTAGAGGTGAATATGCTGCTTCTAGGTATTGGGGCATGTTATAATATCAGTGGATATTGCTTAAGGCGTAACTTCTGTATGAAATTAGGATGAAGTTTTTCTGAGAATTCACTGCATGAAGTTTTAAAGTTCCATTTTGTGCCCTGCTTCTGGCATTTTATAAGTTATTTGTGTTGCTTTCAACCAACAAGCAGTTTGCTTTGTGGTAGTTGTCATTTGGCATATTCTGGGTGTGTATGCACACTAACATTTTATACTGTTCCTTCATCTTAAATAAACTGTCTTAGAAGTTGTAGAATCTGGTTGTCTGTGTTAGATGCATTGTTGTAACGACATTTGCTATTCTAGATCATTGGATTAAGAATAATAATGAAATTAGTTATATTCTTCAGGAGGTGGATCCGTGTGAGGGCATATCAGATGAAGATATCCGAATTGCCATACATAATGCACGGGGGCCTAGATCGGCCTTGTTTGTCCCAGAGGTGAGTTTATAATGCATACAATCTTTTTCCTGGCCAATCGTCTTCTTCCTTTCTTTGGAGGGATTTAGGCCGTTAGGTGCACCTTCAATTGGGACCAGAACGTCTTGCTGTCTTCATTCTCTCCCACCTCTAAGCATCCCAGCCCGAAATTGGATAAATATATTCCACATATACTTTTCAACCTAGTGTAATCCTGCATAAAGCAGAGACCAGGGGGTCTTACCCGAGCAAATTGAGAGGGGGTTTCTGAAAGACCGGGAAATGTATTCCATATACACACGCACAAACACACACACACACATGAACCTAGCTACTGAATTATTAGTTATAATTGGTATCTTTCATTTTTCCTGCATAATTAAGTTAGTTTCTGATCCCATCTTCCTAGTTTTTAGGCAGTTTCCTCATTTCCTCTACTTTCTCTTTCTTCCATTTTCCAGAATTTTAATTATTCAGTTTTAGGAGTTAGTTGCTTTGTATTATATAAGGAGGAGAACCTGGAGCTTGTAAGGAGACTTGTATTATTGAGTTGAATACATATTTGGAGATTCTCCACCAATTTCCTCTTGCAAGATTCTTTCTTGAGTGGTTTTCCTAGGAGCGAGATCCTTGCTCCTAGTGGTCTCTATTAATGTATATATTATAATTGAAAGTGTCAACAAAAAGTTCTGTTCTGGTCGTTCCACAAACCTGAAATTTCCTGGGCTTGGACCAGACCGAATTGAAATAGGGTTCATATGAAAAAGCAAGGCATCAGTTTCTCGTGGAGATATGTTTATATATATTGAGATCTGCTAATCTTCATAGAGGTGAAAACTTAAAGTTCAGAAAAAAGAATCCTTATTTTTCATAAGTGGGTATGCTTTTTGTATTAATCAGATTAAATCATAAAATTGCAGGTCCCATTTGAATTCCTTGTCCGAAAACAAATAGCTCGTCTGTTGGACCCAGGTCTTCAGTGTGCGAGGTTTATATACACTGAATTAGTAAAGGTTAGATTCCTGTTGAACCTATGCAATGTATGGACTCCTGGATCCAACTTTTTTCTTCTCTCCTGTAGGCAGCACTAATACCTTGAAGCTGTTTACCTTTTGAAAATTTAGATGAGCCACCATTCTATGATCAGTGAGCTGCATCGTTTTCCTGTCCTGAAAAGCCGAATTGACGAAGTTACAGGAGAATTTTTGCGGGAAAATCTTCAGCCTGCAGAGAGCATTATTGCCCATATTATTGAAATGGAGGTTTGTTAACATGGAAGGGCCCTCCCAGTTCTTTCACTGTCAATATCTGATTATGGTTCAATTCATGAATACATTACTCCTTGGGAAGCTGACTAAAAGTTTATTTCTCAACCTAACCGGTCTAAACCATTGAGCATCTGACACGATGAGATGACTAGGGTAACATGAAGTGTCTGTGATCTATATCCATAATCGAAGTATGCTCTTGCATTCTGACATGAAAAAGCGAGTTAAAAGTACTAACTCTGTGATAAGATTAAAAATCACCTGTTTTACTATGCTCCTTTTCGCAGTAAACTAGAGTTTCAGCATGGTGAGTTTGATGAATATCTGTCCCGGTTTACTTGACAAATTTTCTTTCACTCAATTGGACTCCTTTTTAAAAACACAAATGATTCCTTGAATTGAAGGGCATTGGTAGAAAAGGCAATCTGACAGAACATAGTTGTGGTTATGACTTATGAATCAGATTCTTAGTTTATCTGTAATTTCATCAAGGCTGGTTGTTTATTCCTTAAGATATGATATGAAGATTAGGCGTTACTTGTCCAACTTTATGCTGACTTCTTTTGTTCATTTTTACCCCTAACTTAACAATTTCTCTTTCTTTGGTAGATGGACTACATCAATACTTCACATCCAAAATTTATTGGTGGAACTCAAGCTCTGCAGGAGGCAGAGCAAAATATCAGGACTCTTAGAGGGTTAAACCTAGCTCCTAGACAAAGGGTATTCCTTCTTTGAAAAGGTCTTTTTATTCCTCCTATTGTTCACATACTTTTTATTCAATGTGACATTACTTTTCTTTTATCTTTTGTCTTTTAGGATGGTAGAGAACTAGATACAGTGCAACCTGAAAGAAGTTCCCATTCTAGACCTATTGTTGCTCGATCCACAGCAAATGGATTTATCCGGTCCCCACCAAATGGAGTGATCCCAGAGCAGGTATAATGATATTCTGTTTGGTTATTGGTTATAGTTTCTCAGAACCTATAGCTTCTTTGAAAGCGAGAAGCAAGGTTGAGACATCTGCTGCAAACTTGAATGAACAAGATTGTATTATATACGTACCTTTTATCTTTTTATCCCAGTGTACTCAGTGCTTCGCGCTATTGATCCTTGTAGCAATAATTTGAAACTCTCTATAATTGCAAGTTGTAACTATAAGAGTCCCTGAACTTTTCATCCGTTTTCAATAGGGAGCGCGTCCGAATGGAGATGTTGAGAGAAGTCGGGCAACTTGTAAGTTTACCCTTTTACCTTCCTATATTGAACATCAATATTTATGTGGTGCACATGTTTCCATGCCATGGCTATCAGCACTTTTTTCCCCGCCTTTTGAGTTTATTTTACTTGAGGGGAGAAAGTGCTGTTTTATGCTTGCATTCAATTTGTCCCTGACACTTTCCTCTTTTTTTTTTCACCCTTTCAAGTGAACATCTATAACGTTGAGTGATGTTATTTGATTGATTATGGGAGTATAAAAAATTAGTAATGGAGTTGTGGATTTATAATCTGAAAGTTCAAGACAAGCTGCTATATATTATTAATATACTTGAAACTCAACTTGTCTGGTAAAGGCAAGGTAATAGATGTAGTTGTGAATGTCAAATTTGTCTAATTTCTTCTATTTTATTGGTGAAGCAAGGCTACTATATTAGCCTTCGTAGATATAAAGTTGTGTGTCTGTGTCTTAACTGTCTTTGGTCAAGCTATTAGGTTTGATGTTGAGCTGTTATTTAATCATCAAATACGTTTTCGAACTTCAAGATCCTTGTTTCCATACATCTGTTCAGGAAGTTGACATTCTTTGGTGACTCTTTGAATTTGAAATACAGCTGGCGCTGGCTGGGGCATCTCATCAATTTTCACTGGAAGAGAGAATCGGGCATCAAGCAGAGAGGCTTTGTCGAATGGACCATCATATGTCACCGAGCATGCCTCGACAATGATTCATTTGAGAGAGGTGCTTTATGATGTGCTTTAAAATTACAAATATTTTTCTTTTAGGTTGTATGAAATCTCTTCCCAATGCATCGAAATTGGTTGACTGACTTGTTCTGTTTTCCCTTAGCCACCCACAATTTTGAGGTCTTCAGAAACTCCTTCAGACTCAGAGGCCATTGAAATGGAAGCCACCAAGCGACTGATGTCATCTTATTTTGACATTGTCAGGAAAAATATTGAGGACTTGGTTCCCAAAGCTATAATGCACTTCTTGGTTAGTGCTTTGTGAGGACTTTGCTACCCTGCTCTTATATTACTCTACAACCTCACAAACAGAAATGCTAAAACTGTTTCTAGGTTATGGATGTTAGACTGATTTCTGCAGTCGTCTCCAGGTCAATCATACAAGGCGTGAGCTTCACAATGTCTTGATTGAAAGACTTTACAGGTGAAGTAGACAACCATTTACTTGCAAATTAAAATGCAAATCAATGGGCATTATCAGACAGTTTGTTTTATCAAGCTGTTTATTCATCAATGATGTTTTTCCCTTTCGGTCCGAAATCAGAGAGAATGGGTTTGACGAAATGTTAAAGGAACCAGAGGATGTTGCAGTTAAAAGAAAGCGTGCCCGAGAGACTCTTCGAGTTCTCCAACAAGCATTCCAGGTGACCCATCAGCAATTTCTTCAATTGCATTCTTCATTGCATCTGCACTGAGATAAAATTTGGAAAAAGAACCTGCATATAGCCCAAGACAGAAAAATATTTTGAATGCAATGGCCCATTACATATCTCTACGCAGCTAATGGAAATTATTTCCTGTGAATGCCTTCTTGTAGACATTAGATGAATTGCCACTTGAAGTAGAAAATGCAGAAAAGGGATACAGCTTCAGTACTGATTCAATAGGGTTGCCAAGAACTCGAGGCTTGCCATCCTCATCCTTTTACAGCACAATTGTTTGATGATATTGCACTCGAGGTAATGTGTCAAAACTCTACCAAAGTTTTATTAAACAGCAGTTAAAGTGAGGAAGATCTAGAAAGTTGTGTTGTCTTCATTTGAGAATTTGGTCCGGGGTAAAGTAAAATCTAGTGTCCACAGGTCTTGTACAATATATCTTTTATGCATACTGAATTTTTACTCTTCCCCAGTATGAATAAGGGAATACATTCATATTTTTCTTAGGTTCCATCAACCTGTGGATATAATAAAGCTGTAATTCTTTGAATGATGCATGATTTGTCCTATCTTGTTATTGTTGACTGTTGAGTATAAAGCAAACATACTTCTGTTGTTCAACTCTGTTCTTGACTTCTTGTGTACCCTAGTAGTAGCCAGTTGGGGTTATGCATACGAAGTTTAAAGCTTCTATTAGAAACATCCCGTATTATACTGTATTTCTTTTGGATGGAACTTAATCACATGCATCCTAATTGACTTCTTAATGACGTTTTAGGCATTTGCACATGAAATAAGGCAGCAATCAACATGAACCTAAGGACAATAGAATCGCCAGGAAATAAGGCAGCAATCAACTCTGATCTTGGCTACCCTAGTAGCCAGTTGATTGCTGCCTTATTTCCCTTGATTAATTTTCTGGCCAGAAAATTCATCTTCTTGAGTAATTTTTGATGAACATCTTCTTGAGTAATTATTGCGTCTTCTTTCCCTTGATTAATTTTCTGGCCATTTTATATAGTCTAATTAGCTACCTATTCACCAAACCATCCAAAATAAGTTAAAATCCAGCTCTTTTTTTTTTACAAGAAAAAACCTACATATTTTATCCCTCCGTCTTCTAGATGAAGATGCGTTGAATTGGATTTCCTTGCCCTTGATCTCTCCACAGTCCACACGGATCTCTTTCTCCCCCAGATCAAGACGCTATCAATTGGACTCGGGAGCTCTTTCTCCACTTAGATATTTGGTCACTGTTGACAAGCACTGCTTCGATGGGGGGGCTTTACAGTACGTAGTGAAGGACAATAGAAACATAAATAATGCCATCAGGGGACTTTAGGAATCGGAGTTGGTTTGGCAAACAATGCTTCGAAGCCTCAGCCTTCTGAATTGGAACTGGAGAAGAGGAGAGTTGAGGCTGAATTGGGCGGGAAACACAAACTGCGGCAGAAACATGAACTGAAAGGAACTACAAGTTCAAAGAGTTGTAGAATTGTTATAGAAATCGTCGGTTGAAAAAATTGAATCAAATAAAACAAAGACTAAAACCAAACAAGAACACCAGAGATTGTTGGTGCGGTTTGGTTACCCTACTCCGTGGAGCCTCAGAGGGTAGACTCGCCCAAAATCAACTATAGATCGAAGTTCAAATCAGAACTCGATCTACAAACACACGACTAGCAGAAAACCAAAACGGAAAAACCCTTAGAAAACAAATGCATGCAAGAACGAAGAGATAACACAAAAACATAAGTGATGCCAGAGATATGATGATCTCCCTTTTTCTAGATCAGAGATTCCTCTGTGAAGCTGACACCAGATCTAATTAGTAACTATAGTTACTTGTTTTAATATTAATTAGTATAGTTACTAATATATGTAAATTTTACTATCTCCGATCCAAAATACATGTCGTTTGACTTTTTAACACGTATTTTAATGAGCTAAAAACTATATAATATATTAACGTTTTTATTTTTATTTTTTTACAATTTAATACTACTTATTACCAACAATATTAAGTTGTAAAAAAATAATTTAAAAAAAGTTGATATTTTATATAGTGTTTACCTTCATAAAATATGTGTTGAAAAGTCAAACGACATATATTTTGGATCGGATGTAGTATTAGATTTATTAGTAACTATATAAAGAGTAACTATATATACTCCCGACTCCTCTTCCTCTCTCTTTTTAGATTAGGGTTTCTTACCATCGAACAGTAGCAAGAGAATCGAATCAAAATCAAGCCTAGAACTTAATGGCCAAGTGACACCATTATCTACTGCTGCAATATGCATTTCCATATCTCTAGAAATCGTGTGTGTTGTCTTACGCTTATGGAAATTGGAAACTGTATCGCTTGGTTTTTTAGCATCTCTCTAAACTATGCGTTTGAGAACGATAAATGCTAGCATCTCTCTATAGGTTATTTGTGCACTTTTGAATGTTATATAATAAGAGACGAGTATTTGATTCTATCTCTATTCTAGCTCTTATTAAAGCTTTAAAAGTTTATTAGCTCAATTGTAGAGTGATGTGCTTATACAATAAAATATGGGCTCGATTCTCACATTGGCTAAAAGTGCTTAATTTTGATAACATGAATTATATATTAAAAATGCAATAGTAAGATATATCCGTGCAATTCTAGTATTCAAATGTTCAATTTAGACTTATTAGCAGTTTGTCCATACGGTCCATATCCATATCCATTTACTCAATAAGATTGCGTTCAAATTAAGGTCAAGATATATCTCCTCAAGAAAAATATCCCCAAATCTGCACAAGAACAAACAGCAGCAAAAACCTATGAAATGCACTAGGAAATATCCCATATTTGACCGAAAAATAGCAGTCATACTCCAACAATACATTGCTGAAATAATGGTGTATAAAAAAAATTAGATTTAAGTGATCGTAAAAAATGAAATTACAGGATGAGGAATTCCCGTCCTGCATATTTTACGAGGGATGAGATCGACACGAAATTCCCTTTGTTAATTAAAATTTTTGTTTACTATTCATTCACGTTTTTTTTATAATAATAAAAACTATATGAAATATTAACATTTTTACATTTGTTTTTATAAATGTATACTTAATAATAATAAGAATGACGTTGTTTAAAAGAATTATTAAAAAATCAATATTTTATATAGTGTTTAACGCTTCAAAATGCGTGTGTAAATAGTAAAACGTTAAATTTTTCCGAAATCCCACCTGAATCGAAATCCCACCTGAATCGAAATCCCACCTGAATCGAATCGGAATTTGGATCCGAGATGGCTCGAAATTTACGAGTTTTGTGCCCAGTCCCTTGTTCTCAAAGGTTAAGTGGTTGTCTGATGTTTCTTTAAATCCACAAAATATCTGCTAAAGTAGATCATCTGCATCTGGAAACCACTAATCTTCACGCGGTTCAGTAGTCATACATTTAGTTTCATACAATGTGATTAATCTCCACCCTTGACCTGGCCAGTGGAGCTTCTTTCCCCTTCCAAAGCCTTAATAATCAAACTTTGAATCCCAATTTAATGGTACACTACAGATCGACTAAAGTACGTACAGGAATACACACTTATGCAAACTTCAAATAAACAAAAGAAAGAAAGAAAGAAAGAAGAGATATATGAAACAATTGAAACTGATCAAACGCCATCCTGCTTTTTTAATTAACTAATTGAGAGCCATTTCCATAGAGCCTCTTCTGTTCTCTGAGGTCTCGGTTGACTGTGCTCAGATTCGAGGCACCGGAATCCTTCTTCAAGCTCCGAGATCGAGTGTAAATGTCTTTGAATTCCGGTTGGCCGTATTCGAAGAAGCTCGCAGAACTCGGTGGCTGAAACTCTGACTGTGTCCGGCGATGAGCGGAGCCGTTGAAGGAGTTCCCTCCGCTGAGGAGGTGGTGGTAGCTCCTCCTTGAGCTGTCGGAGAGGCTCTTGTAGGTGTGAAGCTGCTTGTTCTTCTTCAGTGCCCTGAAAACAAACGGGATCAACCCTTCCATAATTTCTTCGACTCTGTCTCTCTGTCTTCAGATCCTTTTCTGGTTTGCACTTAATTTGCAGGATATGAGTTGTGTTTTCGTTGGGGGGGGTTTTGTGCTTTTGATTTGTTTGAGATTGTTGAAATTGACGGGGTTTATATAAATATACATATACATATACATATACATGTTGGAGGTGGTAAACAGCTGTTATGGATGTGAAATGACTCATTTGCCCCTGCAAGTTGCAGCGATGCCAGCTGGTGCAAACGGTAATTTCAGGCTTCAGACGGGGGACTTTTCAGTAGCTTGATGGTTAGGTTAGGCAGGGTTGAAAGTCAAAGTAGATGACTTTCTTTGCCATCCTAATCCAAATTTACATTGACAATAATACGTACAGTATTAAAAATCAAAATGTTTGTCCTAACTTAAATGAATTCGTGTTTTGACCACACATTGTCAGTTTTGACGCCCATTAATGGTGGGCTTCAAACTTCAAACTGCATTTCCCCTCTCCTTCATCTTTGTTTATCCATCCACTGCTGGGAGTTTCAAACTTGATAACTTTCTCCATCTTCTAATAAAAAAAGCACGTGCATCGCGAGCAGAGCAGTCATCCCGAGTACGAGGTGAGGATTGTTTATTTATATTCATTTAAATGGATAGTTGAACCTAAATTTTAACTAGAGAGCTTAACAATGTGCTCATATTCGCCTCGTTTAAGAAATGAACGAGTTCGAGTCGAGCTTTTTTCGAGCTTTAAACAGTTTTACTTGCTTATTATACGATAACTTAAATGAAATTTTAGAAATTTCATAAAATTAGAGGTATTCGAGCTTAATTAGAACGAGTCGAGTTTTGGATCGGGCTTAAAAATGTGCATATACTCGGTTTGTTAAGAAAATAAATGAGCTCGAGCCGAGTTTTTATCGAGCGAGTACGGATCGAATTCAAGCTACTCGTGTTCACATAACACCCCTAATCGCAAGATCTCAATCCTGTATCTCTTGATATTTCCTCGTCTCCCACAAATACATTTGAGGACGAGAGATTTGATGCCTAAAATTTAAGAGACCATTTAAAAGTCTTTAGTTGCACTTATCAACAGCAATAGTATCACATAGATCTCAGTAAAAAATTTAACATGCTCCATAGGGCATTTAGTGGTTTTCCCCTCAAATTGAGATCTCTTAATCATAAGGATATATAAAGTGAGATTTGATCTCAAATTTGCGATCAATCTCAAGGACTACTATTGTCGATTCAGGCATCCTCATTTTCGCATGCATATATTGCTTTGCGTTCCTTGGGATATTGTTGAGTTGTTCCCGAAGACGAGTTGCGTTCTCCCTTTCGCGTGCCGCAGCAACAGCCTGAGCATCTCTAGCTCATATTGTGTCAGCGTTGGTTCGCTGCAATGCTTCCATCTCTAGGCGAAGATTCGCCAATTTCATGGCCAAATCATTGTTTTTGTCGGTGATGGCTCTGTTCTCTCGTCATTCAAATTGAAAACTAACCCGCGTCATTCAAATTGAAAACAAAGACAAGAAACAAAATTAAAAAGCAAGAGTTGTAGCAGCCCGGGATTAGAAATTCCGAGTTATGTTTCAAAGGTTGATACATTCGTTCGGATCTTGCGCTTTGAGTACAAGTTGAAGTTCTGAAAACGAATATCAGTAGCGAAAAGTGGGATTTCGAACCCAAATATCGTGAGGTCCGTTGGAGACCCGGGGTGAAAAGACGGAATACATCTCCAAATGCTCAAAATTGGGCCGGAATCCGCTTTAAAGATTTTAAAATAGGATTATTATATTAAGGACGAGAATTTTTTATATATCCGATTTTTTCGACTTAAATTCATTTTATATAATTTATTATTAAAATATTATTTTAAAACTCGAGGTCCTTACATCATCCACCTCTAAAAACAAGTCTCGTCCTCGAGACTAAAATCACTTCAAAGTAAGAGGAAGAAGTTTTAAAATGCGAGTCCAAGGACCATGTCCAAGGATCTTGCAATCATCTCGGATGCGTCTTCCGAGATTCTCACAATATCCTAGTCACGGTCGTGATATCTCCAATTGGCCTTGACAAATATGCAATAAGCGCCCCTATCACATCCTCGCTTCGACTTTTTGGAATTACCACAACTCTAAAAGTTCTACAATATCATCACTAGGTCTTAGCAAGTACCCTACAAGCGCCCCCATAAAATGCTTGTATCCACTTCGTGAAGTATCATAGAGTTGCTCGGGACATGAATGTTTTTAACATGTTTAACTTTTGTCAAGGTAAGTTAGAGTTGGTCGCTTTTAAAACCGTTTTAAAAATCCTTTTTGATGATCAAGGTGCTCGGCAATCCCAACAATATCCCGCCTAGCCACTATAGTCCCAAGTGCTCAAGCTCTCACTCAAGAGGTAGTCATCCACGTCTAATGATGTGATTTAGACTTATAAAATTTTCTTATATTTTTCTATTTAAAAAGTATCCCACATTGCTTGTAAATACATAGGAGGCTAGAGTTTCTCCTATATATTGTGTAAGGTTTCCCATTTTTAAGACAAGTTAAATTTTTTAGTTAAAAGTTGAGCACATTTGCTTCTTTTGATTCCGAGTTAACGATCATTTTTTTGGTGAGATGCTAAAAACAAAAACCTTTAGTGAGAGACGAAGGTGTCAAAGGGTTGAGATCCTCAAAGTGCGATTCCGAGAGGATTGAGATCGAGTGTGGGAGGTTCAAGGGTGAGAGGCCTGCGAATATTGCCATATATATATGGTTCTAGTAGAAAAGTTTATCCATTCAATAATGGAGGAATCTCGTCGTCGATCTTGGCAGCTCGGAGAGTTCCGAGCACATCAAGTAGTATCAGAGCTTCCGGCTAGGGTTCCTCAATCTTTATGTGTTGTTGTCACAAGCATCCACAACCATCCGTTGAAGTTTTGTGCAGGACCAACCATTGAAGTGTATTACGCAAATCCAACGTACAGGGGCGTAATGTACCATTTGGAATGGCCTTATGGATTTGAGAGCTTTTGCAGGACCGATCATCGATACCTTACGCAGATCCAACGTACAGGGGCATATCGTATTTTTTGGAAGGGCTACACAAGATTCGAGAGCGGATGTTTTTCAAACAAGGGGAGATGTGATTTAGACTTATAGATTTTTCTTATATTTTTCTATTCAAAAAGTATCCCACATCGCTTGTAAATACATAGGAGGCTAGAGTTTCTCCTATATATTGTGTAAGGTTTCCCATTTTTAATACAAGTTGAAATTTTGAGTTAAAAGTTGAGCACATTTGCTTCCTTTGATTTTGGATTAAGGATCATGTTTTTGTTGAGATGCTAAAAACAAAACATTTTGGAGAGATGCCGAGGGAGACACCCTAGTGAGAGGCGAAGGTGTCAAAGGGTCGAGATCCTCAGAGTGCGATTCCAAGAGGATTGAGATCGAGTGTGGGAGGTTCAAGGGTGAGAGGCTTGTAAATATTTCCATACATATCCGGTTCTAGTAGAAAAGTTTATCCATTCAATAATGGAGGAACCTCGTCGTCGATTCTAGCGGCTGATGTCTGTTGTGAACTGAATCTGCCATGTTTTACTGTAACGTTTATATCGATTTCTGCATGCATTTCATTCATTCGGGTTAAGATAGTACAGAACCTATGTAGTTTATGTTTATTTGCCAAATTATGGAATCTACACCAGTTTCTGTTTAAATCGCAGAATTCGAGGCGTTTTACAGCAATTCTAAGGAAGGTCGGAAAAGCTCGGAAAACAGCTACAGAAGTCCAAGGTCAAAGCAGCAACGAAACCAATCGAATCGAGCCGATAAACCAGACTACTCGACCTCGAGTAGCCCTTACTCGATCTCGACAAAGTATGTCCGGGCACAGCTTGTCGACCAGGAGCAACGTCGAGAGCCAGACCACCCGACTTCCGGACCCAACTCGATCTCGACAAGACCTGGTCGAGATCGACGACGCCTCAGCGCCACACCCGGAGTCGAGAAGAGAACTGCTCGAGAAGCCGAGGACAAGGACAACCCTACTCGATCTCGACAAGCTTCTAGTCGAGATCGACGAGCCCCACAGCGCCAGTCCTAGTCCATGCCGAGGAGAAGCTGCTCGTCTAGAGAAGACCACACGCTAGTCGATCTCGAGGAGCCCTGGTCAAGATCGACGAGCCCCGAGTCCAGATCCGAGCCTGTCGAGTAGAGCCACCCGAGAAGACCCAGTCGACCTGGCCAGTCTACTCGACCTCGACGAGCCCTTGTCGACATCGACGAGCACCGAGTCTAGATCCGAGTCTGTCGAGCACCAGCTAGCCGAGACGACGAAGCCGAGCCAGCCAACCCTACTCGAGATCGACCAGACCCTTGTCGAGAACGAGTAGACCTCCAGAGCCGCGTTACTCGGTTCGACGAATCCTACTCGACTTGGGATTGCTTGAGCGTGAAGATTGCTGATTCTATCCGAAAATATCAAGATCTACCATGAAGAAGAAAAGTTCTATCCATTGAAGACACTTTAGATATATTTCCTATTTTAGATTTAATTCCTTTATGTCTTTTATTTATCATTAATGTTTTAGATAAAGTTTTAGATTTAGATATAGATATTCTATCCTTGAGTAGCAAGGATTAGAAGCCTATAAATAAAGCCCATGGGGCTCAGTTTTATTCATTCAGTTTTCAGTAGGAGAAGTAGTAGTAGAGAGAGAAAGAGAGAGTGAGCGGCCGATTGGAGTTGTGAAGCGAGAGCGGAGTTGGCTTCAAGCGGTTGTAAACTTTGGTTTATATTTATGCAAGTTGTTTCTTTTCAATCAAAGATGTCTGAGTTTGCGATGAGGCGCGAGTAGTCAACCCACTTCTAGGGTTGGGGCGAGCCCGACGATAGCCATGCATAATTGAGGTAAAAATCCGACCATTATCATGTTTTGAGCATTTTCCTACTTGTTGATGTGTTTATTGCCCATCTAATGGAGATCCATGCTAACAACTTGGATTATAAACATAAAATCGGTAGAGACAATTAGGGTTTCTTGAGAGAGTTGAAGAGAGTTGAAGAAAAGCTCTCTTGATCAAGTCGGTAGAGCTCATAGCGAGTGTAGTGGTTAATTCATAGCGAGTATAGTGGATTATAAACATAAAGTCAGATACAAAGCTCTCTTGATCAACTTGGATTATAAACATAAAATCGGTAGAGACAAATATCAAGATCTTCTTCAACTCTCTTGATCAAGTCACTAAGGACAGAATTAACCACTATACTCGCTATGAGTATCTGACGATGCCACCAAGTGATGCATGGGGTGTGCTAGAAAAGCTCACTAACTACGACAACAAATATGGGGCTCCTACAAACTATGAGGAGAACTCCTACGCCAGGTCAGCACCATCTATGCCACTCTATGAGCCAGCGAAGGAGATTGACCCAGATGTCAGGGAGCAGTTCTACAGAGACCAAAATCGGAAGCTCCTCAAGCAAGTCAAATACCTATTTGTCAATCAGCCTTGCATCGAATGCGGATCACAGAGGCACACCACTACTGAGTGCCCACACACAGAGCAAGTCAGAATGGCAGAGACACACGAGGAGGCAGCTTACGCAGGGGGTCCCAATCGCTATATGGGAGATCAAAGGTTCTATCAACCACAATGGAACCAAGGTCCTCCTAGGAACCCCCCACCCTACAGAGCTCCAGGACATCCAGAAAGGGATCAAAAGAAAGATGATCTATAACTGATCCTTAAGGAGATGCGCCGAAATCAGGGCACCATCAACAACCAGTTCCAGAACATCACCACCAAATTTGGGGAACTGGACATCTGGAAAAGAGGAATAGAGACCCAGATGGGTCAAATCGCTGCGCAGATCCCACGACCGTCCGACAAGCTCCCTGGGCAAACAGAACCAAATCCTAAGGGGAAAACCGGACATGTCGCAGCTATCAAACTCAGGAGTGGGCATCAACTACACGAGCCAGAGGTCGGAAAACAGCAAAGCAACGCAGAGCAGCAACTCGAGACAGAGCAGCATCTGGTCGATCTCGACGAGCCCGTACTCGATGTCGACAAGCCTCTACTCGACCAAGACCAGAAGCTGAGCTCGGATTCCGCTACGCAAACCAGCAACCCGAGGTCGACAAACCAACTCGAGGTCGACAAGCCCCTGATCGATGTCGAGGAGCAGCAAGCTGAGGTCGACGACTCTGCAGCATCTCCGACAACTGATCTGGCTCCGAAGCAGAAAAAGCCACTGCCTTTCCCTTCAAAAACACAGAAAGATCCCACTGCAGGTAGGTTTACCAGATTTGTTAATATGCTGCAAGAACTGAATGTTTCTATTCCTTTTACAGAAGCCCTGCAAGAGATGCCTGGATATGTCAAGTTTCTGAAGGAAATCCTGAGCAAGAAACGATCCATCTCAGAGATAGCAGGCGAATGCAAAGTACTCCACTTCCCTGAAAAGAGGCCTGACCCTGGTAAGTTTTCTGTTACTGTGGGTTTTGGACAATATAAATATGATTCTCTATGCGATTTAGGAGCAAGTGTGAGCATCATGCCTTTATCAATCTGGCGGAAGGTCAAGATAGGATGCATAGAACCTGTGGATGCTAAATTATACATGGCTAACAATACAGTGGTCATCCCTACAGGTATAGTTGAAAATGTCCCCGTCCAGGTTGGTAAATTCTTTGTTCCAGCTGATTTCCTTATCATTGACTGTGCTGAAGATCCTACTAGCCCTATTATTCTTGGTAGACCAATCTTAGCTACTGCAGATGCCCGAATTAGTCTCAAGAATAGGTCGCTCACCTTCACCATAGGCGATGAGGTTTTGGATTTCTCTTTTGGCCCTGCAAGGGAGGAAGTTTCATGGCTGGAGGTGAAAAGCATCAGCACCCACAGGACTCAGCAAACAACGGAGGAAGGCGCCAGAACTGTACTCGAGGTCGACAAGCCCTACTCGACCTCGACAAGCGCTCTACTCGACTTCGACAAACCTTTGTCGATCTCGACCACCACCACTGAGCCAGAGACTTGCCCAGAGTCTAAGTATGGGGTCCCTGTACTCGATCTCGACCAACAGTACTCGACATCGAGTAGACCCAAGCCCAAAGATTTCTGTTTTGGGTCCAAACAGGTAAGTTCAGGTATGAATTCTATTCCCTCTCAGTCTATAAATAAAATTTTCAATGATTTAAGGGGAGATAAGACACCATGGCGAGAGAATCTGCAGAAACTAAAGGCTACAAAGAAGAAAAAGAAAGAAAAGGGAGATGATGCAAGCAACCACCTGTCAGCTGAGCTTGCATACTACCATCAGGACCTAGATGATCCAGGAGAAGGGCCAAGCATGAGCAGGCCCCACACTACTGGTCCTTGAGCGCAAATGGTGAAGTCGGCCTAGCGACTCTAAAATCTAGAGCGTGTATATAAACTTTATGATTTTTTTTTTTGGTTTTTGTTTTTATTTTTATGTTTTAGAATTCTTTAAATGGATAGTCTTGTTTTTTGTGGAATCTAATACTTTTTCATCGGCAAGCATATAAGGATCGCGAAGGGTGGAAGGAAGAAGTCCCTGAAAACCAGTCAAAATCGACGAAGGCCAAGTCGACGACGACAAGGAGGAGCGGCCCAGAAGTTACTCGATCTCGAGTAGACGTACTCGACATCGACAAGCCATCAGAAGCTCCTCGACTTCAGAAACCACTAGACGCAGACGAGCTACTCTATATCGAGTAGACTGTACTCGATATCAACAAGAATCCCTACTCGACATGCCCAGTTTCACCTTCCTCGATGCATTATCCTGTGAGTTCCTTCCTTTACTCGTGTTTTATTTGATTTTATACAGTGAGGACACTGTAAATTTTAAGTATGGGGTGGGGGAAGGGCTTACTTTGTGCATATTTGATCATATTTGCATTATTTCTTTGAATTACTACATGGCTATTTTTGAATGCATTATTGCTTTATGTACCTATATACATGTTTTCCAAGATTTGAAAATTTTGAGAAAGATGACCCCCATTGAAAATTTTTGAATAATGTCATGGAAGCTTATATGCTTATATTGAACCCGACGATGCAAAATTGGATTCATTAGAGATATAGCATGAAATTGCCTAGTAAAGGGAAGTCACAATGAAGTACATTATTTCTTGAAAACCATGAAAGGAGGTAAAATTTGAAGTTGCTTTTGACATGTTGCATGATAAAATGATGGAAGACTTTATATTTCCATATAATGCTCATTGTTTATAATCATAGCCTTACCTATGCTTATGCATCACAAAAGCCATATTATGCCTTATTTCAAATATTGCTCCACATGATCTAAATATTTGCCATTCTTTACCTTATCCGGGGATTATGTTGAGAATGATGTTACATTATGGAGAAGTTGTATGGTTGTTGTGTTGAGATAATCATTATTGGAGTTTGGAAGGAAATTGTTTGAATTATATGGAAAATTTAATGAGTGAAAGAAAATCCAATCACCTCAGGAGATAAAGGTAGATTGACCCTGCTCTCTGAGATAATAGTTTGGAGAGATGGGACACATTGTGAGGAGTCCAAAGCACTAAGTATCCGGGGCCATTCATGACACCCATGTTCGCGACTCGCGAGAAGGCAGTGCTGAGGTTAGAGAGGTAAAAGCATTATTATGAATAAAAACATTATGAAAGGTGATGAATCAAATGGAGAAAGTATGTGGTCTGAAATTCAGTTTGGAAAGTACTCCATTTCCCCGGATCAAAAGCACCACATTGCCAAAAATTGCCCACCTTTAGCCTTTTACCAATCTACTCCTTATTGAGCTTAAATTAAAGTCTTCTTGATTATTAATGCTTTGTCACACATGAATTATTTGTGCATAACCCTCCTTTTGTGAGTAGATGTTGCTTTGATATATTTGCACATGCATGGATCTGTGACACTAGTACCTTTTCGAGGATGGTAATTGATTGCAGGGTTATATGAGAATCAATCTAAGATGTTGAGAGTTTAAATTCTTCCCCTGAATGGCAATTAAAAGTATTGCTTGAGGACAAGCAAGCTTAAGTATGGGGTGTTTGTTGTGAACTGAATCTGCCATGTTTTACTGTAACATTTATATCGATTTCTGCATGCATTTCATTCATTCGGGTTAAGATAGTACAGAACCTATGTAGTTTATGTTTATTTGCCAAATTATGGAATCTACACCAGTTTCTGTTTAAATTACAGAATTCGAGGCGTTTTACAACAATTATAAGGAAGGTCGGAAAAGCTCGGAAAACAGCTACAGAAGTCCAAGGTTAAAGCAGCAACAGAACCAGTCGAATCGAGCCAAGAAACCAGACTACTCGACCTCGAGTAGCCCTTACTCGATCTCGACAAAGTATGTCCGGGCACAGCTTGTCGACTAGGAGCAACGTCGAGAGCCTGACCACCCGACTTCCGGACCCAACTCGATCTCGACAAGACCTGGTCGAGATCGACGACGCCTCAGCGCCACACCCGGAGTCGAGAAGAGAACTGATCGAGAAGCCGAGGACAAGGACAACCCTACTCGATCTCGACAAGCTTCTAGTCGAGATCGACGAGCCCCACAGCGCCAGTCCAAGTCCATGCCGAGGAGAAGCTGCTCGACCAGAGAAGGCCACACGCTAGTCGATCTCGAGGAGCCCTGGTCGAGATCGACGAGCCCCGAGTCCAGATCCGAGCCTGTCGAGTAGAGCCACCCGAGAAGACCCAGTCGACCTGGCCAGTCTACTCAACCTCGACGAGCCCTTGTCGACATCGACGAGCACCGAGTCCAGATCCGAGTCTGTTGAGCACCAGCTAGCCGAGACGACGAAGCTGAGCCAATCAACCCTACTCGAGATCGACCAGACCCTTGTCGAGAACGAGTAGACCTCCAGAGCCGCGTTACTCGGTTCGACGAATCCTACTCGACTTGGGATTGCTTGGGCGTGAAGATTGCTGATTCTATCCGAAAATATCAAGATCTACCATGAAGAAGAAAAGTTCTATCCATTGAAGACACTTTAGATATATTTCCTATTTTAGATTTAATTCCTTTATGTCTTTTATTTATCATTAAAGTTTTAGATAAAGTTTTAGATTTAGATATAGACATTCTATCCTTGAGTAGCAAGGATTAGAAGCCTATAAATAAAGCCCATGGGGCTCAGTTTTATTCATTCAGTTTTCAGTAGGAGAAGTAGTAGTAGAGAGTGAGCGGCCGATTGGAGTTGTGAAGCGAGAGCGGAGTTGGCTTCAAGCGGTTGTAAACTTTGGTTTATATTTATGCAAGTTGTTTCTTTTCAATCAAAGATGTCTGAGTTTGCGATGAGGCGCGAGTAGTCAACCCACTTCTAGGGTTGGGGCGAGCCCGACGATAGCCATGCATAATTGAGGTAAAAATCCGACCTTTATCATGTTTTGAGCATTTTCCTACTTGTTGATGTGTTTATTGCCCATCTAATGGAGATCCATGCTAACAACTTGGATTATAAACATAAAATCGGTAGAGACAATTAGGGTTTCTTGAGAGAGTTGTCTAATTGTTGGAAAAGGCGAAAGCTTAATCCTTTAATGCGATTTACATGATTATCTGTTTGGTTCTACCTTATGCATGCTTGGTTATTGTCGTTGCAAACCCCAATCTTGGAAGTTCTTTTACATTAAGTTTAAAGTTCGAAATCCCAAAGCATTTGTTTTTACTTTCTTTAAGTTTCGTTTTTACTCCCTGCCCTCGTCGATCTCGACCAAACCCTGGTCGACCTCGACTACTGATCTTCGACCCAGAGTCGCCGTAGCTTTTCCTGTGCAGGTACTCGACCAAGGCCAACTCGACCTAGACAAAGGCTACTCGATATCGAGTAGAGCCTTGTCGATATCGACCACCTTGCCAAGAGCTGCTGCCCTGTTCGACTGTCCGATCTTCTGTCGAGTTGCTGTACTCGAGATCGAGGACACCTGTGGTCAACTTCTGTGAGATTTCTCCGCTACCTAGGATTCGCTGACACGCTTCCTCGTGGATAGATCCTGACTTCCCGCTGCTACATCAGGAGGAGGTCTTGTAATTATTTGCGTGGGCAGAATCTGGTTTGATTTATTTTGTTATATTTCATTCTCGATTTCGTCCTTACAACAATGTCCATGTTTTATGCCATATTTTTATACTTATTTCTGCTCCTTATTCTATTATTTTGGGTTTGGAATATAGCGAATTTGTGTAGATATTCTTAATATTGCCAGATATGGAGTCTACACAAGTTTGATGTGATTTTTAGGAGTTTAGAGCTAATTTATAGAAGTTTGAACTCACTTTGGAGCTTAAAGGAAAGTCGTGAAGACATTGGAGAAGCTAAAGAAGAGCACGAGATGGTGTAGCTAGAGAAAACGCCATTTTTCACCATTCATCATTCTGAATCAAGTTCTGATGTCTTCATGAGAGTTGTAGCCCTTGGAAAGATCTTTCCAACGCATATTCAAATGCGTCAATCGGACGAATGAGGACTCGGGAAAGTGCATTTTAAGATGGAGCAGGATGTTGAAAGCTGAAGAGTGGTCGATATCGACTACATCTGATCGATATCGACCTATGTTGGTCGAAATTGAAGAATCAGACTTGTTGACGTGCAGAACGAACACAAGTCGATATCGACCTCACCAACTTGATATCGACCAAAATCAACTCGATATCCCTGCCAGAAGCCGACATCGAGTGATCAGAAGTGAAGCCGAGCCACACTACTCGATTACGAGTCGATTCCGAGTCTATCCTATTCCGAGTGAAGATTCCTTGCACATGAAGACTTGAGATATTTTATCTTTTTATTTATCCTAAGGGTGGAACATTTAATTACCCTTTAGGATTTATCTAGTTTTACCTAGTTTGATATATTTCCTTTTTATTAGAATTATATCTTTTAGTTAGATAAAGATATGATAGATATTGCTTTCCTAGCATAGCTAGGATTAAGCTCTATAAATAAAGCCTTAGGGGGCTGATTTTCATTCATTCAAGCAAAGCCGTCTTCGGGCGCTGTTGTGAGCCTAATTCACCATGTGTTATACTTACTTTTATATCGTTTTCTGCATGCATTTCATACATTTGGGCTAAAATAGTTCAGAATCTATGTAGTTTATGCTTATTTGCCAAATTATGGAATCTACACCAATTTCTGTTTAATTTTGCAGAAATTGAGGCAATTTACAGTAGTTCAGAGAAAGGAGGAAAAGATCGAGGTCCACTACAGAAAGTCCGAGGTCAAGGAGTAGCGGAACGAGGATAAATCGAGCAAAGGACAAGAAAATCGAGTCGACACCATCTGGTCAATATCGAGTACACTCAGTCGATATCGAGGAGTCCAGTCGATTTCTACCTGAAGAAGCCAGAATCGAGTGAAGGAGAAAAGACCAAGTCGATATCGAGTTGACCAAGTCGATATCGAGTTGACCAGAATCGGGCAAAAATCTAGAAATCGACCAAGGAGCTGAAGTAGGAAAAGTGCAGGTCGATATCGACTTAGCCTAGTCGATATCGAGTAACCAAAAGTCGATTTTCACCCTGGGAGCCGAGATCGAGTCAAGAAGCTGAAGCTGAGGAAACACAAGTCGATATCGAGTAAGTCAAGTCGATATCGAGTGGAGTCACAGTGGCCGATTTCGAGCTAATCCGTGTTCTAATCAAAGTTCTATCTAAAGTCCAATGGAGATATCCACAAGAGGAGATTCTATCAAGTTCTATAAAGATGGAAGAGATAATTGTTTACTTTAGATATAGTTTCTTTTTAGATTTATTTCTTTTATTCCTATAATTTAATCCTTTAGATATAGATAGATAGATTTAGATATAGATATAGTTTTCTTTCCTAATTTCCTAAGGAATGAACACTATAAATAAGGCATTAGGGGCTGGATTCAATTCAATTCAATCAAGCCAAGCCACAAGAGAGCAGAGAGAGAGAGAGAGAGAGAGAGAGAGAGAGAGAGAGAGAGAAATCGAGTAGGAGAGAGAAGGTGGAGGCCGAGTGGAGTTTCTGAAGCGAGAGCGGAATTGTCTTTATTCGGTTGCAAGCTTTCTTTTAGTTTATTTAATGCAATTTAGTTTTCTTTTATTATTGATGTCTTTCTTGACGATGAAGAGCGAGTAGTCACCCAACTTCTAGGGTCGGGGTGAGCCCGACGGTAGCCATGTGAGGTGATGCGGTAAAGGTACAATCTTTTGATGCAATTTCGTCTTATATCCCTATAAGCATGATTCTTTTGTGAAAGTTGAAGGTGATCCTTGTTTGTGTTATTGAAGCAAAAGTGATCTTAATGCAACTTGGATTAATTATGTGAAAAGGGTTACTAAGAATTAGGGTTTATGCGAAAGCCTTTATATTTCTATTTGTTAATAACGAAAGTTATTTGATGAAAAGCATGATCTTTTATGCCTTTATGTGTTATTTTACATGGTTATAGTTGTGGTGTTGAACCCTGATCTTGGAAGTCTTTTATTTTATTGATTTTATTTCATCAGTTACGTGTTCTTTCTGCAAAAAGTTTCGAGTTTTGGTTTCTGAGTTCACTCGATTTCGAGTAGCCAAGGTCGATATCGACCAAGTTTCTGCCTTTGTGTTATTTTTTAGCTTTTCTATGTTATTTATGTTTGTCTGGTTGATTTTCTGCTAAGTTTGGAACTGAAAAGGCGGGCGCTGACACGCTTCCTCGTAGATCGATCCTGACTACCTTCTACTACAGCGGGAGGAAGTCTTGTAATTAATTTGCGGAGATCGGGGAGTCGAATTTAAGATTTATATTTCATACTTGATTTTCCTTCTAACAAATTTGGCGCCGTTGCTGGGGAAGCAATAAATCGCGCCCTTTTTAGTTCTTTTTCTTTTCTTTATATTCGTTTTTGCTTTTTAGTTTCTTTTTACTTGTTTCTTTTTGCTTTTGTTTTTCAGGTGCATGCGAAGAACTGATCGCACACCCATAGACTGAATTCTCGAGTGTGAGTGATTTTTTCATCTTTAGAAAAGGCTTAGGAGGAGACTCGTGTCGACATCCGACAATGAGAATGCAGGCCAGCTCACACCAGCATAGGAGCTTGAGCAACTCCGCCGACAAATTGAGGCATTCACCACCAAAGAAGCAGAACACGCCCGACGAGAGGCGGAATATGCACATAACCAACAACGGTGGGAAGCAAGGGTAGATCGCGAGATCAACACTAGGAGGGAACTTGAGGAGCGGATTGGGCATGTCCCAGCCAACGCAAAGGAATATCTGCATCCTATTATGGAAGTTCCAGAATCGGCGATCGTTCTTCCCGCTATTAATTTTGAAATCCGTCCTTCTTTTATTATTGAAATTAGGAGGAGTCAATTTAGGGAAAAAATCAATGAATGTCCTTTAGAGCATGTCACCACTTTTATAGACTTATGTGAAGCTATAACTGATGGTGCTAATCTTGAATACTTAAAACTAAAGGCTTTTCGTTGGTCCCTTGCAGGAATAACACAACAGTGGCTGGAAGGATTGCCTGCGCGATCAATTCACACTTGGAACGAACTACAGGACCTGTTCCTCAACAAGTTCTTTCCTTCTGCAAAGACTGTTGCTCTCAGACAATAGATAACGGCTTTCAGACAGAAACTAGGAGAACCATTAGCACAAGTCTCGGAGTGCTACAAGAGGCATCTGAAATCCTGTCCTATGCATGGACAGCCGCCCTACGTCATCCATGAGATCATTTTCAATTGCCTGGATGCGCCTACTAAGGATCGGATCAATAACTACACCAACTATGAGTACCTTGGATACACTCCACGCCGAGCATGGGAGGTATTTGAGACACTGGCCAACTACGACAACACATATGGGACTTTTGCGGCCGGTTCTAACGAAAGGTATGAAAGGTCTGCCCCATTTATGTCGTTGTATGTGCCACCAAAGGAAATTGATCCAAACGCCAGGGAACAGTTCCACAACGATCAGGTACGCCATCTCACCAAACAGGTAAACTTCCTCTCTAAAGATAAACCTTGTTTGGAATATGGGTCTGTGAGGCACAACATCACTGCGTGCCCACACGTCGATCAAGTACATCAAGGAGAAACCCACGAGGAGGTAAGGTATGTTGGGGGACAGTACTCAGGTCCACATCAGAACTGGAGCTATTATCGCCAGCCCCAGCATCAGAATCCCCCTCCCTATAGAGCTTCTGGTCATGCACCCTGATAGAGAAGATAAGAAGGATGACTTACAGACCATCCTTGAGGAAATACGGAGGAATCATTCAGACACCAAGCAGTCTATCAATTCCATCTACACTCAGATGCATGGTCTCAACTCTAGGCTTGGAGAAATCGATATTTGGAGGAAATCGATTGACACACAGATTGGCCAGCTGGCAACATCCGTCCCCAGACAATCAGGTACGCTCCCTAGAACCTCTGAGCCTAACCCTAAGGGTAAATCTACTAGACATGTGGCTGCTATGAACCTAAGGAGTGGGCGACAAATGCAAACGCCTGAGCAAACGATGGAGGAAAAGGGCACTGGAGACCAGTCGATATCGACCAACCCAGTCGATATTGGCCAGTCCCCAGTCGATATCGACCCCCCACAGGTCGAAATCGACCCAATTCCTCCCCAGATCCAAAGGCCAGCCAATCCACTCGACATCGACCAGACACAGGTCGATATCGACCAGACGCTAGTCGATTTCGACCATCCCCACTCGACATCAGCACCCCCGCTGAAGAAAAAGCTGTCTTTCCCGATGAAATCTTCAAAGGATCCAGCAGAGTAGAAGTTCCAGCGTTTCATAAAGATGCTTCAAAGGCTTAATGTCACAATACCATTCACAGAAGTTCTTAATGAGATGCCCTCATACGTCAAGTTCCTCAAGGAGATTTTGAGCAAAAAGCGATCAATGGCTGAGATCGCAGAGGAGTGCAACCAAATGGACGTTCTTGAGAAAAGGCCAGATCCAGGTAAGTTTGTTATAACCATTGGATTTGGTCAATATAGATTTAATGCTTTATGTGACTTGGGAGCCAGTGTGAGTATAATGCATTTATCAATATGGTCCAAGATTACCATAGGTGCTTTAGAGCATGTGGATGCTAAACTTTACATGGCGAACAACACGGTGGTCATCCCAACATGCATGGTGGACAATGTACCAGTACAGGTAGGTAAGTTCTTCGTCCCTGCTGATTTCTTAGTTATTGATATGGCGGATGACCCTGCTTGCCCAATCATCCTAGGAAGGCCCTTTTTGGCGACGGTGGATGCCAACATAAGCGTAAGGAAGAGAATGCTCACTTTCAACATCAGCAATGAGGTAATTGAGTATTCCTTTAATAAAACTAAAAGGTACACATGTCCCATGGAAGAGGTAAAGTCCATATCTGCCGGATACATCACTTGCGGGGAGCCAAAGGTAAGAAATATGACCCCTGAAGAGCTAGAAAAGAGGGATATAGAGGCCCAGGTGGAGGAGATCATGGCCATCATAAACGAAGAAGCAGAGAATCCACTCGACATAGACCAAGGTAAGTCGATATGGACTAACAATTTTTCAGATGCTTTGCCAGGTCTTGAGTATGGGGTCGAAATCGACCAGGACAAATCGACTGAGTCACAAAGTAGGTCGATATCGACCACCATAGCTCGAAATCGACCAGACCTAGTCGAGCTGACCCCACCAGAAGTCGAGCCAGGGAAAATCGAGCCAGACCACTCAATATCGGGTGAAATTGGTCGATATCGACCCATCCACATCGACCAGATTCCACCTGTTGAGACACAGCAACCCGATTTCGAGCAGCAGCACTCGATATCGACCACCTCTGGTCGATATCGACCTACCCAAATCGAGCAGTCTTCCCCAGAATCGATTGAGTCTCCACTAGTGCAGCAGAACTCGATATCGAGTGACCTTATTCGACATCGACCAGATCCTCAGGAGGTCTCGAAATCCGAATCTGCAAAGGTAAGCCAAGGTATAGATCTTTTTCCCCTATTTCAATTAAGGATATATCTATACATGGGAGAGGTTTGCCTTGGAATGTGCGCTTATGCAGGATTTTCAATTATGAGCCCAACGAATACGAAGTTGGAGACAAGCTCTATGTTTCCAAATCAAATGATCATTGATTCCCCAACAAATTCAAGAAGAAGAAGATGGGCCCTTTCACGGTGAATATGAAATACCCCAAATTATTTTTGGGATATTTCTTTAAATAATATTATACTATATTATGTGCATTTGGGAAACCAATAAATTCACATAAGATATATAATATAAATTAGAATAATTATAGTATTCTAATTTTATCGTCTAACCATTCTTGCTATTTAATTTATTTAATTTATAAAGTTAAATTAAATAATATTTCTTTCCGCTATATATATATTGCTATATAGATATTCATATATATAGTATATAATCAAACCCATACTTCATTTCTACAAGAGGAAACCCAATAAAAAAAAAAGTCTATATTTTTACCCAGAATTTTCAGCCCAAAGATATGCGCGTATATGTGAGTCCAATTACTTGAGCCAAAAGGCCCATTTCTTTTTCTCTTTTGGATTTGCCACGGTAAAAACACAAGAAGGAAAGGGAATTTCTTTATTTTTCTTTTACCTTTTCCTTCCTATGCAAGGAGGATCTCTTCTTCCAGATAAACTCACAGGAGCAGATCCCCCAATCCTAACCAACTAGCCGGATCTCCTCAATTGGAACCGATCACCCCCGTACTCCCTATCTTGTTCAATTCCAGTCCTATAAATAGAGAGGAGGACCCTCCTTATTTTTCATCAGTCAAACACACATCACAGTCTCCTCTCCTAATCCTTCCGAGAGCCGTGAGCGACATCCCCGACCACCACCATCACCGCACCTCGCTAGCAGTCCACCACCGCTGGCGACCGGAGTCCGGAGCCGACCACAGCCAGCCATCGCCTACGCCGATTGCACCCCTGCAGTCGGAGCCTCGCCGGAAGCGCGCCCGGGAACAGCGAATCGATCGAGCTCAATCGATTGCCTCCGCCGCGACCACCATCGCGCTGCCTTCGATCCCTGTCCGAGTGCCGCTGTTGCGCCGTCACCATCACCGCTGCTGCCCTTCGTCACCACCGTCGCCAATCGCCGCGTCGAGCCATCGCCGTTTCCGTTTTCAGTCATCGCCGAGGAGCTTCGTCGTTTTGTCCTGCCTCCTCTGTACGTGAGTGAAGAAGAAACAAATGGGGTTTTTAATCTCTTTTGTTTTAATTACAAAAGCCTCCCTTGTTTTATACTATTTCCGTTTTTGGCCCTAATTCAATTAGTTATTAAGTTAAGTGGCCAATGTTTCTAAATTGTTCGATTCTTGCCCGTTTCAGCGACACCAAGAAATCTCGAAGCACTCACGCCGGATCCCGCTCCTCGAAGAATTTATATTGGTATATAATATTTAACTTTATAGAACTAATTCAATTTCAAATTGAATTAAGTAAAGTTAATTTCGTAAAATATCAATATTAATAATCCTTTTTCCGTTGGATTCGATATGTGCTAAAATCTCGCCTGGTTGTCATTAGCTGATCATCGAAAGTCAAGGCAAGTGATTTCGTTCAATGCCTTTTGCATGTTTCGTGATTTTCCTTTGACGTGCCTTTTAAATTCCTCCGTGTCGAATGCGGCCCTGTGGCCAATTTCCTTGCCAATTTCGATAAATTGCATACCCGTCTGCTTGATGTAATTTATCCTTTTTAATCATAAATTGGCATGAGTTAAATTAATGGGCAATTATTAAATGAATTATAGTGATATGTGGTTTAAATGTGATTGTTTGTTTATAACACGAGATAAGTAAAGGTTGCCCATTTTCTTCTTCCTAAAGTGCATGATATTCTGTTTGTTCTTTCATGCAAACTAGTGGCATGTGATAGTAAGACCCTTTGAATTATCCATGTTTGTCCCTGTTTGATTTAATGTCGTTATCATGATCACCTAGTATAAACTGTTTATGTATGATAAGATCGGCACCATGTGATGCTTAGTTGTGATATGTTAAAATGCGCACCACGTGATGCGAGTGGCTTTATGCCTTTGGCAAGTTATGCAGTAGACTGACTTGCAGGTTGTGGTTCGTTAAGCCACCGCCTCAAAAGGTTTCATGAAACACCATCCCGGAATGCATTCTCTGCGGGGTGATAAAACAACGATCTGATGTAGGTCGTGGTCCTTGTTAAAGGCCCGACCGGTACCACGTAGTATTATTATTATTATCATTATCTTTATTATCGACTGCTAAATAGGTGATCATTTCAGTTATTATACTTATCTGCCTCGAGTATAATTCCATTTCCTATCTTATAATCGATCATTATGATCATCCGAGTCATGTGTGAATTTTTATCCTTTTTCATTCAGTTTCTACTATAAATATTCGTGTCATTCCCTTGACTTGAGACATACCGTTTTATGGTCACTGTAAGATTAAAGTCTGAACATTTTCCCTATCATTTGCTAGTCTTAATTGTACTAACCATCCTATTTATTGGATGGCTGGTGTCCTTCGTTCTCACGAAACACCAGACCATATTCCACAGGTCTAGTGCAAGCAGCGGAGCAGGGGAGAGTTGAAGAGCGGACTATCATTTATTGAATCTATTTACTACAAGTTTTGAACCTCTAAAGTTTCCGCATTGCTACTTTAATTTCAGCTATTTTGAAAGTTATTCATATCTTATGGTTTCGGTATTTCAATTATGTTCTCGTGATTGGATATTTCAAACTATGATATTTATTGAACTTCCGCATTATTATTTTATTCGACTGCTTTAGTACTGTCTTGTTTATGGGAGCATGGTTGCATGTCCCTATAAGCCTCAGGTGAATTCAAAGACATTAAAGTCTTCGGATTCACTGGCGCTGTAACGCTCCCTTAGGATTTAAAAAGGGGGTGTTACAGAAGGTGGTATCAGAGCTGTAGGTTTTAAAACGTTTTCATTCAGATTTTAAAATAATTTTTAAAGTGAATTTCAAAGGTTTTTATCAAAACTAAGTTCTGTCTATAAAAAGTAAGTAGTTTTGGAAATGATTTTAAAACAATTGTCCGATAGTCCTGCTCACGCTCCTGCTCCTGCCATAGACTAATCTTATATTCTTTATTCTTGTTCTAAATCTCTCTTTCCGGATTATCTCGTCGATTTGATTAATATGGTATCTCCTACCTTCAGATCATGAATACTAGGAGACGTACCAAAGCCGCTACTGAGCCCATCATGCCACCACCTAACTCCAATCAGGTGGAGAATCATATTCCAAACCCACACATGGAGCGGGTGGATGAGTCCGGGGACCAATCACAGAATGGCGGCCAAAGTCAGGCTAGGGGTTCTCACGTCAACCAGAGGCAGAATGGCAGCCAAAGCCAGGCTAGAGCTTCTCGCGCCAGCCAGAGACAGCACGCCTCGGCTGGTAACATGCTGAACGAGGAGCTGATGCAAGCTTTGAAAGGAATGGTAAGAGAAGCTGTGGCTGAGGTAGTGGGAGAGCATAGACGTCCACCTCCTAACGGGCGTGCAGCAAATGGAGATCGGGTGACACCTAACCCTCCGCCTAACCACCCAACTGGACCGATGGACACCTACAACAATATCCTGAAATCGGTCAATGCCAGCAAGGTGGATAGCTATGATGGAACTGGTGAGCCGTTCAAAGTGGTCCAGTGGTTCACGCATATTGAGAAAGTCTTCCGAGGTATCCATTGCATCGACGACACTAAGGTACATATTGCTGCTTTGTACCTGAAGGGCGCAACTGGACAGTGGTGGGAGACTGCCTACCACACTTGGGCCAATGATCCTTCTTGGGAGGTCTTCAAGAAGCTTGTCACCGACCATTACTTCTCTTCGTCGTTGAGGTTAGAAAAGAAGAGAGAGTTCCTCTATCCCAACACTCAGGGGATGAAACTAGCTCAACTGGTGGAGAAATTTTATGAGTTGTTGTCTTATGCTGATGAACTGGTGCAAACTGAGAAGCACAAGGTTGACTATTTTCATGAGTGGATGTACCCGAGACTGAAGCTACAGATGTTGGCTTATAAGAATGAGACTCTGGAAGTTTATATTGATGCAGCCTATAGAGTTGAGGCTACTCTTGAAGAAAGCAGGAGGACTCATGTGATGTACGATCAAAGGAGAGATCGTCAGCAATATTCTGGCTCGAAGAGGCCAGCTCCTTCTGCATCTGTTGAGGGGTCGGCAGCTGGCCGCACCCGGCCAGGTCAGGATACTATCTCTGTGAGAGGTGGCCAACCAATAGTTTGCCACAACTGTGGTAAGCTAGGCCATAAGAGACCTGCATGTGAGGAGAACGCTCGAGTTTGTAGAGGATGTGGGAGGTATGGACATATGGTGAAGTTTTGTAAGAACTCGGGTGATGGTCAAGCTCGGTCACAACAAGCTTCAGCAGTTGCACCACGAGCTCCAAACTCAACAACAAACCCACCTCAACCATGGGGTCATAAGATGCAAGTTGCACCGGAACCTATAATGTAGAATAAGAATAAGGCCCCAATGGAAGGAACGTCTAATCAAGGTCCTAAGCTTTACACTTTAGATGCCATTACCGAGGCTGATGAACTAGAGTAAGCTACACCGGAAAGGAGAAATTGTGCAACGTCAAGCTGTTAAGTAATTTCTTTATGTTAATCTGTTCTAGCATTTAAATAAAGTGAGTCATTGTGCGAGTGTTCTAATGAACTCCATATCTAGGAATCAACTTTTCGGTATTATTATTATAACCAGTCAATTTTGGATTCATTTTTACAACCTTATAGGTTGGAGTCAAAGTGAGAAATTGGTGTGCGAATTGACAATATTCTAACGTTGAATACCATATAAGCTTCGCACACTTCCCTACTAATACTTCTCTCAAGTTATACAGTCAGCTCTAGTATGTTGATACTTTTGATTCCGTATCAAGTTGGTCAGCCCGTGTTTATTTATGGATATCGAAAAAGAGTCGGGAAGTGCTCCCTATAGACTCTAGAAGGGCTCATCTGTTTTACTTCTGTATAAGCAGGAATAATACCCGCATGTGAAATTGGTGATTAACGATCGATATGTGATATGTAAGGTCCTTCAGTGGGATAATTAGTAACTCTTTATGCAGGTAGGTTCGTCTTTTCTAAATCTTGATAGTATTAAACGATCATGGGTTATATATCTCATCTCTTCTTTCCATGATCGAGCAACCGAACTCTCATTGGTAAAATTTTGAGAATATTAATTTTAAATATAGATATTCACAATTTATGTTTATGAAAGAAGACAAGGACGCAAGGACGCATGTGCTGAAGAACCGGACAACGCTAATGTCGACAAACCAGAAGACGAAGACCCATAACTCAACCCATATGAATAAGGCTGACTAGTTTTGTCACAATGGTTGCCTTCAAAGTCACCCGGCCGGGCCATTTGGCAACCTGGAAAAGGAAGCCAGATGGGGCTGAGACGAAAGCCAATGACAAGCTAGTTAACCCTGTTTCTTATGAGATGCGAGTCCACTTATCCCGAGCAACGAATGTGAATATTAAGAAATGTCTTTTGAAATTTTATTATCCTTATTTTAGATATTTATAGTTATTGAGATACACTGTTTTCATAAGGTTAAAAGTTTCAAACTTTGTCATTGAGGAGTTCGGAAAGCAATGAGTTACTTTAGATGTAATTCTCATCGCTCACATATTCGATAAGTACATTAAGCGAAGCATTCTTAAATTCTACCCATTCGGAAACTATTGTTAAATACACTTAGCTCTGCTTTGATCAATCTAGATTCTCTCATCTATTTCGAGGTTACTATCTTATCTTCAACTCATTTCTCTTTTCTTTTTCTAAGTTTCGGGACAAAACTTATTTTAAGGAGGGAGGTATGAAATACCCCAAATTATTTTTGGGATATTTCTTTAAATAATATTATACTATATTATGTGCATTTGGGAAACCAATAAATTCACATAAGATATATAATATAAATTAGAATAATTATAGTATTCTAATTTTATCGTCTAACCATTCTTGCTATTTAATTTATTTAATTTATAAAGTTAAATTAAATAATATTTCTTTCCGCTATATATATATTGCTATATAGATATTCATATATATAGTATATAATCAAACCCATACTTCATTTCTACAAGAGGAAACCCAATAAAAAAAAAAGTCTATATTTTTACCCAGAATTTTCAGCCCAAAGATATGCGCGTATATGTGAGTCCAATTACTTGAGCCAAAAGGCCCATTTCTTTTTCTCTTTTGGATTTGCCACGGTAAAAACACAAGAAGGAAAGGGAATTTCTTTATTTTTCTTTTACCTTTTCCTTCCTATGCAAGGAGGATCTCTTCTTCCAGATAAACTCACAGGAGCAGATCCCCCAATCCTAACCAACTAGCCGGATCTCCTCAATTGGAACCGATCACCCCCGTACTCCCTATCTTGTTCAATTCCAGTCCTATAAATAGAGAGGAGGACCCTCCTTATTTTTCATCAGTCAAACACACATCACAGTCTCCTCTCCTAATCCTTCCGAGAGCCGTGAGCGACATCCCCGACCACCACCATCACCGCACCTCGCTAGCAGTCCACCACCGCTGGCGACCGGAGTCCGGAGCCGACCACAGCCAGCCATCGCCTACGCCGATTGCACCCCTGCAGTCGGAGCCTCGCCGGAAGCGCGCCCGGGAACAGCGAATCGATCGAGCTCAATCGATTGCCTCCGCCGCGACCACCATCGCGCTGCCTTCGATCCCTGTCCGAGTGCCGCTGTTGCGCCGTCACCATCACCGCTGCTGCCCTTCGTCACCACCGTCGCCAATCGCCGCGTCGAGCCATCGCCGTTTCCGTTTTCAGTCATCGCCGAGGAGCTTCGTCGTTTTGTCCTGCCTCCTCTGTACGTGAGTGAAGAAGAAACAAATGGGGTTTTTAATCTCTTTTGTTTTAATTACAAAAGCCTCCCTTGTTTTATACTATTTCCGTTTTTGGCCCTAATTCAATTAGTTATTAAGTTAAGTGGCCAATGTTTCTAAATTGTTCGATTCTTGCCCGTTTCAGCGACACCAAGAAATCTCGAAGCACTCACGCCGGATCCCGCTCCTCGAAGAATTTATATTGGTATATAATATTTAACTTTATAGAACTAATTCAATTTCAAATTGAATTAAGTAAAGTTAATTTCGTAAAATATCAATATTAATAATCCTTTTTCCGTTGGATTCGATATGTGCTAAAATCTCGCCTGGTTGTCATTAGCTGATCATCGAAAGTCAAGGCAAGTGATTTCGTTCAATGCCTTTTGCATGTTTCGTGATTTTCCTTTGACGTGCCTTTTAAATTCCTCCGTGTCGAATGCGGCCCTGTGGCCAATTTCCTTGCCAATTTCGATAAATTGCATACCCGTCTGCTTGATGTAATTTATCCTTTTTAATCATAAATTGGCATGAGTTAAATTAATGGGCAATTATTAAATGAATTATAGTGATATGTGGTTTAAATGTGATTGTTTGTTTATAACACGAGATAAGTAAAGGTTGCCCATTTTCTTCTTCCTAAAGTGCATGATATTCTGTTTGTTCTTTCATGCAAACTAGTGGCATGTGATAGTAAGACCCTTTGAATTATCCATGTTTGTCCCTGTTTGATTTAATGTCGTTATCATGATCACCTAGTATAAACTGTTTATGTATGATAAGATAGGCACCATGTGATGCTTAGTTGTGATATGTTAAAATGCGCACCACGTGATGCGAGTGGCTTTATGCCTTTGGCAAGTTATGCAGTAGACTGACTTGCAGGTTGTGGTTCGTTAAGCCACCGCCTCAAAAGGTTTCATGAAACACCATCCCGGAATGCATTCTCTGCGGGGTGATAAAACAACGATCTGATGTAGGTCGTGGTCCTTGTTAAAGGCCCGACCGGTACCACGTAGTATTATTATTATTATCATTATCTTTATTATCGACTGCTAAATAGGTGATCATTTCAGTTATTATACTTATCTGCCTCGAGTATAATTCCATTTCCTATCTTATAATCGATCATTATGATCATCCGAGTCATGTGTGAATTTTTATCCTTTTTCATTCAGTTTCTACTATAAATATTCGTGTCATTCCCTTGACTTGAGACATACCGTTTTATGGTCACTGTAAGGTTAAAGTCTGAACATTTTCCCTATCATTTGCTAGTCTTAATTGTACTAACCATCCTATTTATTGGATGGCTGGTGTCCTTCGTTCTCACGAAACACCATACCATATTCCACAGGTCTAGTGCAAGCAGCGGAGCAGGGGAGAGTTGAAGAGCGGACTATCATTTATTGAATCTATTTACTACAAGTTTTGAACCTCTAAAGTTTCCGCATTGCTACTTTAATTTCAGCTATTTTGAAAGTTATTCATATCTTATGGTTTCGGTATTTCAATTATGTTCTCGTGATTGGATATTTCAAACTATGATATTTATTGAACTTCCGCATTATTATTTTATTCGACTGCTTTAGTACTGTCTTGTTTATGGGAGCATGGTTGCATGTCCCTATAAGCCTCAGGTGAATTCAAAGACATTAAAGTCTTCGGATTCACTGGCGCTGTAACGCTCCCTTGGGATTTAAAAAGGGGGTGTTACAGAATAAGATCCATTCCGGAGGACTGCAACTAATGGATAAGAATGGAGTCTTATTTGAAGCCCAAGCCACACATGCCTTGCAAATGCCACCTTGAGCTTAATGGAGAAAGTCGGCCTAACGACTATAAAATCTAGAGCTTGTAAATCGACAATTACTTTTTGGGATTTTTGGACATTGTTGCTTTTGTTTTTGGTTTTGGACATTATTTTCTATTGTGGGTATTTCTCTTCTAAATTTTTCAGGAACAAGAAAGAAGCACTCGATTTCGAGTACAGTAGGTCGACCAGGGCCTAAAGCAAAGCACTCAATTTTTGACATCATGCACATCTGCCTAGTGAGTTTCTTTATTTACCATTGTTTTTTATACAGTAAGGACACTATAATGTTTAAGTATGAGGTGGGGGAAGTGCTTACTTTGTGCATATTTGACATATTTGACATTTTGCGTGCATGTTTAAAGTTTATCTCTTGAATTGCTTATACATGGTGATAGATGGTTTTTAGTCGCGTAAACGGTATCAAAATAAATTGGAACTTACCTAACTAATGTAGTGTGATAAGTACGAGTCGATCCCACAGAGAATCAAGTTATTCCTAAGTTAAGTCTATTTTCCAATTAATAGAAAAGGGGTTTTTTGGTGTGATGAGAATAAGAAAGAAAATAAAATAAACTATAAACAAATAACGGAGATAACAATTAAGAATATAGTTTTATCTATAAACATCCACTTTAGTTTAACCGGTTGATCCTCGATTCTTCTTCAAGTTCTCTTTTCATCCTGTCATACGAGGCCTAGTAACCCTTATTGATTAGATAACTGTAACAGGGTGGTCAAGATTTAACCTAATAGTAGCATTAAGATTAAGGATTAACCAGGATACATGCAACACCAAGCTACGAGTCAGCATTTAACATATAATTGATTCTCCACACACCAGTTTAGTCCTACGAGTCCTAAAGGCATGATTGCTACTATGGATTAAGGTTCGCTACGAGGAATCTACAAAATCCTAGCAATAATCTCAACTAGTTGCGCGGACTAGAAGAAATCAACAATATTCGCAAAAGAATCAATACGAATAAATAGGAATAGAACAAGAATAGAAATCTCACAACTTTACCAAACCAAAGCTTCAATCCATAGACGAAACATGAGAGTTTAGATCTCCATAAAAATAAGACAAAATATAATTAAGATTTAGGGTGGAAAGTTAGTCGGCTACGGTAAGTCACGTTCGGCCTCCCCCGCATGAATGTATATATATAGTGTACTATGCTAATTAAAACCTAATCTATCTATCCTAATATTAATATATAATAATATAATAATATAAATATATCTAATTTATATCTAATATAATATAAGGTACTGCGACACTTGTGACTTGTGAGTCCAACCAGGGGCGGAGCCAGAAAAAATTCGAGGGGGGGGGGGCTCAACTAAATTTTCGGGATTTTTTTTTTGAAGGTATATAAGATACAATTTTTGTTATAAGAAATATAGTATTAAACACACTAAATGTATAATTTAAATAGCTATTTTGAGTTTAAAATCCTAAAAGGAGAAAAAAAATCTCTAAAATGAAGCTATAAGGATTTGAACTCAAGACCTTATCACTCTATTCCTCAACCCATACCAACTAAGCTAAGCAAACTTATTGATTCAATGCTCTTTTTTACTATTTTTAACCCTTAAATTATCAAAAATTACAAAAAAAAATACAATTTTTTTTTTTTGCGTTTTCTCCCGACTCAGGGGGGCTCGAGCCACCTCATGCCCTCCCTCCCTCTGCCCCTAAGCCCAACATCGAAGCCGCATCTCCTCCATTGGATGGTATGTCAATACTTCATCAACCCAATATCTACCCGGCCCATCTCGATTCCAATTTGTATAATAATCCAAGCAATCTTTCAAATTCATACGATCGAGCTTAGAAATACCTGAAATATATAAAAACACTATTGTAGACTCCGAAAGTCAAATAATACAAATTAAGCTATAAAATATGTAAAACTTCTCTAAATTAATATGCAAATCTATACTTAAAACAAGACTAAAATAGACTCTATCAAACTACCTCATGCTTAGACTTTTGCTTGTTCCCAAGCAAACTAATCATAAAACAAAGACAAATTAAAAAAAAAAAAGACAAAGACTAAAAGACATTTCTATGATAGATCACTCATCAGTATGATTATCATTGCTTGAGAAGTATTTATTACGTTAAGCTCGAAATAGTTAGGACACTATGTATTCCCGCCTGTCACACGGGTGACTCGGGTTCGTTCCCCGGCAACGGCACCAATTTGATAGACGGTTTTTAGTCGCGTAAACGGTATCAAAATTAATTCGAACTTACCTAACTAATGTAGTTTGATAAGTACGAGTCGATCCCACAGAGAATCAAGTTATTCCTAAGTTAAGTCTATTTTCCAACTAATAGAAAAGGGGGTTTTGGTGTGATGAGAATAAGAAAGAAAATAAAATAAACTATAAACAAATAACGGAGATAACAATTAAGAATATAGTTTCATCTACAAACATCCACTTTAGTTTGACCGGTTGATCCTCGATTCTTCTTCAAGTTCTCTTTTCATCTTATTATTGTTCCTGTCCCGATCTTGTGTAAATTACTAGTCCTACGAGTCCTAGTAACCCTTACTGATTAGATAACCCTAACACGGTCAAGATTTAACCCAATAGTAGCATTAAGATTAAGGATTAACCAGGATACATGCAACACCAAGCTATGAGTAAGCATTTAACATATAATTGATTCTCTACACACCAGTTTAGTCCTACGAGTCCTAAAAAGGCATGATTGCTACTATGGATTAAGGTTCGCTACGAGGAATCTACAAAATCCTAGCAATAATCTCAACTAGTTGCGCCGATTAGAAGAAATCAACAATATTCACAAAAGAATCAATAGGAATAGAACAAGAATAGAAATCTCACAACTTTACCAAACCAAATCTTCAATCCATAGACAAAACGGGAGAGTTTAGATCTCCATAAAAATAAGACAAAATATAATTAGGGTTTAGGGTGGAAAGTTATTCGGCTACGGTAAGTCACGTTTGGCCTCCCCCGTATGAATGTATATATATAGTGTACTATGCTAATTAAAACCTAATCTATCTATCCTAATATGAATATATAATAATATAATAATATAAATATATCTAATTTATATCTAATATAATACTCCCTCCGTCCAAAAATACATTGCCTTTTAGCATTTTGCACAAGTTTTAATAAAACACCTTACTTTTAAAAAAACATCATCATTGCACTAAATTTTTCATAAATTTTATTATTTTTTAACACCCACTACACATTTTAACCAATCAAATTATTTTAAAAAGTCAACAACACACAAACCAATACAAATCATTACTCCATCCGTCTCAAAATTTAAGTCATTTTAGTATTCTACACAATTTTTAATAAAACACTCACCCATCAATCAACATTATCATTCCACTAACCTTATAAATAATCTTTATTATTTTTAAATACCAACTACATTTTTTAACCAATCAAAATCTTTTAAAAAGTCAACAACACACAAATCAATACAAATCATTAATATCCCTTACCTAGAAAACCTAAAACGACATCTATTTTGATACAACCCAACTAGTCTAAAACGACATCTATTTCGAGACGGAGGGAGTACAACTTTTTACCTAGAAAACCTAAAAGACCATCTATTGTTGGACAAAAATTTACATCTAAAAGTCCATGTATTGTTGGACGGAGGGAGTATAAGGTACTGCGGCGCTTGTGACTTTTGAGCCCCACACCGAAGCCGCATCTTCTCCATTGGATGGTAAGTCGGTACTTCATCAGCTCAATATGCAGCCGGCCCATCTCGCTTCCAATTTGTATAATAATCCGAGGAATCTTTCAAATTCATACGATGGAGGTTAGACATACCTGAAATATATAAAAACACTAGTGTAGACTCCGAAAATCAAATAATACAAATTAAGCTATAAAATATGTAAAAATGCTATAAATTAATATGCAAATCTATACTTAAAACAAGACTAAAATAGACTCTATCACATGGCTATTTTGGAATTCATTATTGATTTATGTGCTTACATGTGCATGTTTTTCAAAGTTTATACAAAAATGACCCCCATTGAATTTTTTTTCATTAATGTCATGGTAGTTTAATATTGAACTCGACGATGCACAATTGGATTCATTAGAGATATAACATGAAATTGCCTAGTAAATGGAAGTCACAATGAAGTGTATTATTTTATTGAAAACCATGAAAGGAGGTAAAATTTGAAGTTGCTTTTGACATGTTGCATGATAAAAGGATGGAGGACTTTATATTTCCATATATGCTCATATTGTTATATCCTAGCCTTTACCTATGCTTATGCGTCACAAAGTCATATGGAGCCTTATTTCATATTATGCTCCACATGTTATAAATATTGTCCATTCTTTACATTATTTCCATCTAGGGATTATGTTGAAAATGATGTCACATTATGGAGATTATTATATGGTTGTTGTGTTGTTATTATTATCATTATTGGAGTTTGGCAGGAAATTGAAATATTATGGAAAATTTAATGAGTGAAAGAAAATCCGGTCACCTCCGGAGATAAAGGTAGATCGACCCTGCTCGCTGAGATAATAGTTTGGCAAGATGGGACACAATGTGAGGAGTCCAAAGCACTAAGCAATGACTGATGAGAGAAAGGTGAGAAATTAAAGGAAGAAGGAATGTGGTATGAAACTTTAGAAAGTACTCCATTTCCCCGGATCATTAGCACCACATTGCCAAAAATATCCCACCTTTAACCTTTTACCAATCTACTCCTTATTGAGCTTAAATTCAAGTCCTCTTGATTATTAATGCTTTGTCACGAATGAATATTTTGCATACCCTCCTTATTTGAGTAGATGTTGCTTTTATTTGCACATGCACGGATTTGTGACATTAGTACCTTTTCAAAGATGGTAATTGATTGCAAGGACATATGACAATGAATCTATGATGTTGAGAGTTTGTTTCTTCACCTGAATGACAATTAAAAGTGTTGCTTGAGGACAACCAAGCTTAAGTATGGGGTGTTTGTTGTGAGCTTAATTCACCATGTTTTATACTTACTTTTATATGGTTTTCTGCATGCATTTCATACATTTGGGGTAGAATAGTTCAGAATATATGTAGTTTATGCTTATTTTCCAAATTATAGAATTTACACCAGTTTCTGTTTAATTTCGCAGAAATCGAGGCAATTTACAGTAGTTCAAAGAAAGGAGGAAAAGCTCGAGGTCAACTACAGAAAGTCCGAGGTCAAGGAGTAGCGGAACCAGGACATATCGAGCAAAGGACAAGATAATCGAGTCGACACCATCTGGTCGATATCGAGTACACTTAGTCAATATCGAGGAGTCCAATCGATTTCTACCTGAAGAAGCCAGAATTGAGTGAAGGAGAAAAGACCCAGGAGCCAAGTTGACCAAGTCGATATCGATTTGACCAGAATCGGGCAAAAATCCAGAAATCGACCATGGAGCTGAAGCAGGAAAAGTGTTGGTCGATATCGACTTAGCCTAGTGAATATCGAGTAACCACAAGTCGATTTTCACCCTGGGAGCCGAGATCGAGTCAAGAATCTGAAGCTGAGGAAACACAGGTCGATATCGAGTAAGTCAAGTCGATATCGAGTGGAGTCACAGTGGCCGATTTTGAGCTAATCCGAGTTCTAATCAATGTTCTATCCATAGTCCAATGGAGATATCCACAAGAGGAGATTCTATCAAGTTTTATCAAGATGGAAGAGATAATTGTCTACTTTAGATATAGTTCCTTTTTAGATTTATTTCTTTATTCCTATAATTTAATCCTTTAGATATAGATAGATAGATTTAGATGTAGATATGGTTTTCTTTCCTAATTTCCTAGGGAATGAACACTATAAATAAGACATTAGAGGCTGGATTCAATTCAATTCAATCAAGCTAAGCCACAAGAGAGCATATATATATATATATATAGAGAGAGAGAGAGAGATCGAGTAGGAGAGAGAAGGTGGAGGCTGAGTGGAGTTTGTGAAGTGAGAGCGGAATTGTCATTATTCGGTTGTAAACTTTCTTTTAGTTTATTTAATGCAATTTAGTTTCTTTTATTATTGATGTCTTTGTTGATGATGAAGACCGAGTAGTCACCCAACTTCTAGGGTCGAGGTGAGCCCGACGGTAGCCATGTGAGGTGATGCGGTAAAGGTACAATCTTTTGATGCAATTTCGTCTTCTATCCCTATGAGCATGATTCTTTTGCGAAAGTTGAAGGTGATCCTTGTTTTTGTTATTGAAGCGAAAGTGATCTTAATGAAACTTGGATTAATTATGTGAAAAGGGTTAGTAACAATTAGGGTTTATGCAAAAGCCTCTATATTCCTATTTGTTAATAACGAAAGTTATTTGATGAAAAGCATGATCTTTTATGTCTTTATGTGTTATTTTACATGGTTATTGCTGTGGTGTTGAAACCCTGATCTTGGAAGTCTTTTATTTTATTGATTTTATTTCATCAGTTACGTGTTCTTTCTGCAAAAAGTTTCGAGTTTTGCTTGCTGAGTTTAGTCGATTTTGATTTACTATCAGTCGATTTTTCTAGTCGATATTGTGTAGCCAAGGTCGATATCGACCAAGTTTCTTCCTTTGTGTTATTTTTTTTTGCTTTTCTCCATTATTTCTGTTTGTCTAGTTGATTTTCTGCTAAGTTTGGAACTGAAAAGGCGGGCGCTGACACGCTTCCTCATGGATCGATCCTGACTACCTTCTACTACAGCGGGAGGAAGTCTTGTAATTAATTTGCGCAGATCAGGGAGTCGAATTTGAGATTTATATTTCATACTTGATTTTCCTCCTAATAGGCGCAAGGAGAGAGGAGAGAGAGAGGAGCCGAGTGGGAGAAGAGGAGGAACGTTCAGAAAGTTTTGTAAGTTTTAGTTTATTTTATGATAAAGTTAGTTTCTTTTATTATGTTTGGTTTCTAAATTCCCTCTTCTAGGGTTGGGGTGATCCCAACATAGATATGTGTGTTTGATTTATAAATCCATGAATTTGTATCTCTTTATCATCATCTACCTATATGCTTAATCCTTTGTGAGAGTTGAGGAAATTCCTTATTTATGATATTGAAGCGAAAGTGATCTTATTATGAATTTGGATAGTAATTAGGGTTTATTTATGAGAGCCGGCTAATCCTAATTAAGAAAAGGTAGTAACACTTATGATTTATGCGAAAGCCTCTATATTCCTATTTGTTAATGACGAAAGTTATTTGACATAAAGCATGCATCTTTATGTGATTTTTAATCTACACATATGTTTATTGTTGTAGTGATCCCTAACCTTGGAAGTTTGCACCTTTATTATTCTATCTTTGTTATTTTGAAGTTTTTGCACAGCCACACGACATCAAACCACCATTCCCTCTCCATCCCTCGACATCGACCAAGTCTTAGTCGACGTCGACAGCAACCCTCGCCACTTTTTCCCGTTATTCCCTGAACCCCAAAACACACTAAACCTAGAACCGCTGACTTCTCTCTTGTGGACGAACCTGACTCCCCTATACTATAGCGGGGGTCTTGACTACAAATTTATTTGGTCAAGAAACCCTCTCGTCAAATTGGCGCCGTTGCTGGGGAAGCAATCAATCGCGCCCTTTTTAGTTCCTTTTTACTCTTTCTTTTTGTTTTTTTTTTCTTCAAGTGCATGGGAAGAACTGATCGCACACCTATAGACCCTATTCTTGATCCCGAACGCTTTCTCCACTTACAACAAAGACTTTGAAAGAGACTCATGTCGACTACAAACGAGAATGTGGTCCAGCTCACACCAGCACAGGAGCTTGGGCAACCCCGCCTACGAATTGAGGAATTAACCACTAGAGAAGCAGAGCACGCCCAACGAGAGGTGGAATATACACATAATCAACAAAGGTGGGAAGCAAGGGTAGATTGCGAGGTCAACGCAAGAAGGGAACTTGAGGAGCAAATTGGGCATGTCCCAGCCAACGCGAAGGAGTATCTGCATCATACTCTGGAAGTTCCAGAATCACCGATCTTTCTTCCCCCTGTTAATTATGAAATTCGTCCTTCTTTTATTACTGAAATTAGGAGGAATCAATTTAGGGGAAAGCCCAATGAATGCCCTTTAGAACACGTCACTACTTTTCTAGATTTATGTGAAGCAATTGCGAATGATGCTAATCTAGAATACCTGAAACTAAAGGCTTTTCATTGGTCCCTTGTAGGAATAGCCACTACTACATATGTAGTCATTTATGACTTTTAAAAGATGTCGTTTTTAATAAAATGTCATTAAAATACCTTTAATGACGTTTAAATAGAAAAATGTCATGAAATTGTTGAATATAATTTATTTACGGCGTTTATTAAATGACGTGTTATTAAATTACAAATTAGATTTTATGGCGTTTTCAAAATGTCATAAAATTAATGGCGTTTTTAAAAATGCCATAAAATAAGCAGATCTTTTTCCGCCTAAATTTTGGCCAAATTTTGAAGTGCCAGGAATACACAATATACTTATCTCTTCCGTCTCCCTCACACCTCCTAATAACCCCCTTCTCTCTTCCTCCCTCTCTCTCTCAATCCCTAGATCCAATCCAAGTTTCGGTCTCTCTCACTTCATCTCAAAATCTGAGATTTGAGTCTCTAGTTCTTGGGTCTCTCTCAAGTTCTTCTTATCTCTTCTAAACTTCCTCCCATCTCCTGCCCAAGTTGTAGAGGCAGAAACTCGTCTCACGTACGATTCGAAGGCCGAGCCACACCCTAGCAGTGATGGTGCGGCGAAATCGTCCTCTGCTCACTGTTGTTCTTCGATTTATCAAGGTTTTCGCCTCCGTTGTTGCCTCGGTGAAACTCGTCTCACATACGGCGAATCGTTCATCAATCGTAATTCTTCGATCTATCGAGGTTTTCGCCTCCGTTGTTGCCTACCCGGTAAGTCGTTTTTTTTCCTAGATTAGGGCTTATTTCGTTTGTGCTTTATCATCTTAAAGATTAAGGTTTGATGATTTTAATTGCTGGACAAGAATTAGAGGAATTTTTTCATTACACAAGTTCAGGGTTTCTAAGGTTAATTTGTGTCGATGTTTTGGGTTTTTAATTGAGTTTTCACCGATTTATTTCAATTGGGGACTTTGATTGAGTTTTGATTTCTGAAAGATGTTATGAATAGAATTTCTTTGTGTTAAATGAGATACCAAACAAGAAATAAAGGGATAGAAAACTGACGGCAACTATCTCACATTTCAGGCAATTACGAAAACCCCAAAATGTGTAATTTCATTCAAATTCTCAACTGAATGAATAAAAGATATGCAACTCCTCTTTTTATATTAGAATGAAAAAAGTAGGAAGTAGTGGTTAGGAAATTGAAGGAACTAACTATAAAATGCAGAAAAATGAAGGCAATAATTAAAACTAATAAAGTTAGTAACTTGGGTTTGTATCAAATTGATGACATAATGGAAAACATATAGCTTGGAGTGTTTGAGCTCATCCTTTTGATCGGTTGACTATACTGTATTGAAGCAACATAAATTTTTTCATATTGTCTCATTCTTCTAGGCTTTTATAGAAACGTTGTTATATCATTTGTAGTCAATTGTTGATGAGGTCATCCTTAGGCAATTGAGAGAGAAGTATGAACAAAAACGGAAGGAGGAAAAGGTTCCTAACTATATGCACCATTCATTTATTTAGATGTTTAACCAGCTGTCTTAACTGTGAAATCATGACTTGCTCATAGGCACAAGTTCATGACAGTTAACAAGCCCTTTTTAGGTTGCTCATAGGCACAAGTTCATATTTATATGATGCAATTGTACATTGTTGCAGGCACCTTGGATTTAATTGAGTAAATCCGGATCCTTGCTCGTGATCCTTGCGCTTAAGGTGTTTCTTGCAGTTATCATGATGGGAATGTGAGTCTTTTTTTCATGATTTTTCATGATTTTTTTCAGTAATCCTTGTACATCTTATTGAATCAGATTTCTTTTCATGATTTTTTTTGTTGGTTGCATCTAGCTCAACTCTTTCTTCAAAGATGCTTTGTTTAATTTTGTTAAGTACCAGCAAAGTGTTGTGTGAATTTTCTTCTATGACTATCCCGACTCCTATATACTTGCACAAGTGTTTGTCCTTAATATCTGGTTGTCTCATATGGTCTCTTTGTTTTACCTTCATAGTGAACCAAAATGACTGGAGAACTTTTTTTCCTCTTGAATCTTTCTTCTTATTCCTATTATGAGCTTAGATTGGCTGTATGATACCTGTATCACTGTGCAGTTTTTTTTCCTTTGACATCAGTGTTACTTTGGAATTAGGAGTTTATTACTAATCATACAAAATTGCCAACAGGGTCTTGGAGAGACTTTTGGTAGAGTAACAATTGAAGTGATGGCATTTGGACTTCCGGTATGATCAACTTTTTTTTTTTTTGTATTCATCAACTCTGAATTGCAGTGCTATTCGTCTGTTGATTGGGTTTGGAGTTTTCCTAACTTTACCGCTTACAGCTCGTCTTTGTATCATGGGATGTTTGAATTCCAGTATCACCTCTTTAAGATTTCAATATTGTGATGCTTTTCATTCACTGAAAAAAATAATCAAATACATTCTGATTCCAAGATGGTGTCACCAGCCTACAAGAGAAACAAACTTTGATGATCACAAAGTAAACAAGACATGCTTCCCATGTTCTCTACTCTTCTACTAGTGAAGTTTGTGAATAACCTTATTCTCAAAATCCACCCTGTTCAGAACAATTTCCTTTTTCTCAGGTTCTTGGTACAGTTTCTGGAGGTACAAAAGAGATTGTTGAACACAATGTGACAGGCCTACTCCACCCTGTAGTTCTTGTTGAAGAACCCAACAGCGAGAAAGCAGATGGGGATGAGAGGGAGGGAGAAAGTGGAAAGGATGTACTTGAAGCTACATATGTACAAGATGTTCTTTGAAGTCCTCTTCAAATGCATGCGGATCAAGTGAGTTATTTCCCTTGGATAGCTTGGGAGGGAGCTTTCATTCTTTGATTCATCTTCATTCATCTTCATGATCCTTGCGCTTAAGGTGTTTCTTGCAATTATCATGATGGGAATGTGAGTGTTTTTTTCTTCTTCTGTAGCTGGATCTGTAGTTGGATCTTTATTGCATGATATTATGTTTTTCTCAAAGTTTTGATGCATATGACCTTAATCATATTAAAATGCATAATATCTTGGTATAACTGAAGGACAACTTTATTGTTTAGAGAAATTAAACATGTTGTATATACTGCCATAAAAGGCTTATCAACTGATTGTCATCCTTACATTTGTGAAACAACCTGAGGATTTGGAAAACAAAGAAGGAGAATCTTTATTGCATATTTGGTTAGTTAACCTATTTTTAGTCACTTTACTACTTAACTAAATTCTTTTCACATTCTGCATATATATTAATTAAGCTTTGTTTTGGCAGAGTTGTGCATTTGGGCTTGTTAGCCTTAAATGCATTTAAAAAAATGCATGTTTGCCAAATGCCTAAGCTGGATGTACATCATGTTGCTTTATTTTTTTTTCCTTTCTTTAATGGCAAGTAGTTTAGATAATTTATGAGGTTTAGACCATCCTACTAGCTACTGCATTCGATTAAGAACTTAAGTTAGCTATTTTATCAGCCACCTTAATCATCTTCCTAAAACAATGTTCGAATTCAGAAAATCATAGGATCTATCTTTGAATCACAACATAATGTATGTTTGTTGATCATGATCTTTTTCAGGGTCAATCGTTCTCTCTTTGGGGCATGCAATTAGTGATTTATCCGTTGTGGACTCCTTGCAATATGACTTTGAAACACTTGAAGCTACGACATACAACTTCTGTAACGAAAATAAAATCAAAGAAGATAGTAAGGTGAGAATCTCTAGTTTCATTTTGGGTAGATATATTTATGTTCACATTCAAAATCCCTTGGCTTTATCGTGTTCTAAAGGCTAGTTAAAGCTAGCTCAAGTGTAGTATATCAAACTTATTTGATTCTTCCATTTTTATAGGCGACTTTACCAAATGGACAACAAGTAGCTGTGAAGAGGTTGCTGGTCAAGCAGCACAAGAATTCAACAAGGTTGTGTTAGTAGCCGAGCTTGATCGCTGAAATCAGGTGCAACTGATGGGATTTGCCTAGCAGATAATGACAAATATTTGCATTATTTTGCATAGTTAGTATAACGGAATTAAACTTTTGTATTTAGAATGGTCTTGGCTTTGAAAGCCACAGGAGTGTATTTTGAAATTATTAATTTTTTTTAAATAAGTAAAATTCCATGGCGTTTTTCAAACGCCATGGATTGTATGAATATGTTTTTTTTAATATTATTCAAAAGAACCATGGCGTTTTATAAACGTCATGAATTTCCTTTTCTATGGCGTTTGACAAACGCCATAAAATATTAGCCAAAAGCATGGCGTCACCTTCAAGGGCGTTTGAGTATGGCGTTTAAAAACGCCATAGTATGACTTTTATGGCGTTTTTTAAACGTCATAAAAGGGTATGTTTGTACTAGTGAGCATCACAATGGCTTGAAGGATTGCCAGCACGATCAATTCGCACTTGGAACGAACTACAAGACTTGTTCCTTAACAAGTTCTTTCCTCTTGCAAAGACAGCTGCGCTCAGACAACAAATCACAGCTTTCAGACAAAAGCCAGGAGAACTGCTTACACAGGTCTGGGAGCGCTACAAAAGGATTCTGAAATCCTGTCCTACGCATGGACAACCACCCTACATCATCCAGGAGATCATCTTTAACTGCCTGGATGCACTTACTAAGGATCAGATCAACAACTGCACTGTCAATAAGTATCTCGAGTACACCCCACGGTGTGCCTGAGAGACCTTTGAGACATTGGCCAACTATGACAATACTTATGGGACTTCTGTGGCCCCTGGCGATGAAAGGTATGAAAGGCCCGCCCCATCTATGCCTTTATATGTGCCACCTAAAGAAGTTGATCCACACGCCAGGGACCAGTTCCACAACGATCAGGCATGTCGTCTCACCAAACAAGTTAAATTCCTTTCTAAAGATACACCTTGTTTGGAATGTGGGTCTGTGAGGCACAGCACTACTGCGTGCCCACATAGAGATCAAATACTGATGGCTGAAACCCACGAAGAGGCGAGGTATGCGGGGGGAAACTACTCAGGGCAGCATCAGCAATAGCAGAACTGAAGCCACTATCGCCAGGCCCAGCATCAAAGAGACCCCCAACCCTACAGAGCTCCTGGTCACCTTGACAGGGAAAATAAGAAGGATGACATGCAAGTTATTCTTGAAGAGATGCGGAGGAACCATTCGGACAACAAACAATCAATCAATTCCATCCACACTCAACTGCATGGCATCAACTCTAGACTTGGGGAAATCGATATCTGGCAGAAATCTATGGAGACCCAAATGGGTCCATTGGCTTCATCAATCCCCAAGCAATCAAGTACACTCCTTGGATCCTCTGAACCTAATCCTAAAACTAAACCTACAGGACAGGTAGCCGCAATGAATCTAAGAAGTAGGCGTCAGATGCAAACGCCCGAGAAAAACATGGAGCAGAAGGATGCAGAAGACTACTCGACATCGAGTAAGCGAGTCGACGTCGACCAGACTCTACTCGACGTCGAGGACAACTCAGTCGATATCGACCAGAACGTTGCACCTGCCTAGAAATTGACTACTGTAGTCGATGTCGAGGAGCCTCCAGTCGACGTCAACCAACCTTCTGCCCATGCCAACAACATTCCTGCATCTCCGAAAAAGAAAACGTTGTCATTCCCAATAAAATCTCAGAAGGACCCAGCGGAAAAGAAGTTTCGGTTTCGTGAAGATTCTTTAAAGGCTTAATGTCACCATTCCCTTCACAGAAGCTCTTCACGAAATGACGTCATATGTAAAGTTCCTCACGGAGATCTTAAGCAAAAAGCAATCAATGGCTGAGATCGCAGAGGAGTGCAGCCAGATAGACGTTCTAGAAAAAAGGCCAGATCCAGGTAAGTTTGCTATAACCATTGGATTTGGTCAATATAAATTTAATGTTTTGTGGGACTTAGGAGCCAGTGTAAGTATTATGCCTCTATCAATCTAGTCCAAAGTCAAGATAGGTTCTTTAGAGCATGTGGATGCAAAATTATACATGGCGAACAACATTGTGGTCATCCCAACATGCATGGTAGACAATGTACCGGTGCAAGTATGTAAGTTCTTTTTCCCTGCTGATTTTCTAGTTATTGATATGGCAGAGGACCCTGCTTGTCCAATCATTCTAGGAAGGCCCTTTTTAGCGACGGTGGGTGCCAACATAACCGTACAGAAGGGAGTGCTCACTTTCAACATCAGCGATGAGGTAATTGAGTACTCTTTCAATAAAACTAAAAGGCATACAGGTCCAATGGAAGAGGTCAAATCCATATCAGCTAGGTACATCACTTGCGGGGAGCCAAAGGTAAGAAATATGACTCCCAAGGAACTGGAAAAGAGGGATATGGAAGCTCAGGTGGAGGAAATCGTGGCGATTCTGAATGAGGAGACAGACGATCTACTCAACATCGACTAAGGTAAGTTGATTTGGAGTAATTTTTATTCAGAATCTTTGCCAGGGTTCAAGTATGGGGTTAAAGTCGACCAGAAGTACTCGACGTCGAGTACTCTAGTCAACGTTGACTAAGGCCAACCACCACCATCGAGTATACCATTGTCGAGCAACCCACCCGAGTAAGAGAGGTACTCGATGTCGAGTACCACTACTCGATGTCTACTAGATCAGGAGGTCCCGAACGCTGATTTCGCGACGGTAAGCCAAGGTAAAGATGTCTCTTCTCCTATTTCGATTAAAGATTTATCAATACATGGGAGAGGTTTGCCTTGGTATGTGCGATTATGCAGGGTTTCCAATGACGATCCCAAGAAGTATGAAGTTGGAGACAAGGTCTATGTCCCTAAATCAAAGGATAATTGGGTTCCCAACAAATTCAACAAGGAAAAGATAGGACCTTTCACGGTGAACAAGATCCATTCAGGAGCACTACAACTAATGGACAAGAATGCAGTCTTGTTTGAAGCTCAAGCTACATGGGCACTGCAGATACTACCCTGATCTCAAACGGAAGAAGTCGGCCTAGCGACTATAAAGTCTAGAGTTTGTAAATAAAATAATTAGTTTTTGGATTGTTAGACATGTTGCTTTTGGGTTTTTGTTTTGAGACATTATTTTTAAGTTTTCTGTTGTGGATATTTTCTATCTAACGATTCTAGCAGGTAAAAAGAAGCCACAGAAGTAATCGACGTCGACCACCATCACGAGAAAAGGACCTATGGTTGAGGAGAAAGGCAATCCTGAGGTTCAACGTTACTCGATATCGAGTAGACCTAGTCGACGTCGACTACTATGCTCGATATCGACCACTTATGTACCAACATTTGCACTCGATTTCGACCTTCTACACACCTGTCTAGTGAGTTTCTTTCTTTACCCTTTTTTTTATACATTAAGGACACTGTAATATCTAAGTATGGGGTGTGGGAAGGGCTTACTTTGTGCATATTTGATCATATTGCTCGAATTGCTCATGCATGGTAACTTTGTCTATGAATATTTATCTCTATGCTTATATGTTATCTTCCAAAGTTTATTTTTATCACCCCTATCAAAATATGAAATTGCCTAGTAAAGGGAAGTCACAATAAAATGCATATTTTCTTGAAAACCATGAAAATAGGTAAATTTGATGTTGCTTTTGACATGTTGCATTAGTGAAAGAAAATAAAGCTTACAACCGATCGAAGCCAAATCCGCTCTCACTTTCTCTAACCCAAATCGGCTCCAAGCTCCCTCGAAAACTCTCTAACTCGATATCTATGGTGGTAAACACAATTACTTATGGCTTCGATGATTCCTAAAATCAGCCCCTAAAGCCTTATTTATAGTATTCAATCCCCTCTATCCAAGGAGAGAGTAATCTATCTATATCCTAAACTATCTATCTATAGCTTTATGATAAAACTTTGATAAAAAGAAATAAATCTCTAAGGAAAATAAGACTAAAGTGGATAAGTCTCTTCCATCTCTTGATAGATGTTCACTTGTTGTTGACAGAATTCACGTGACTTTGCTTGCAAGTAACCCACAATGTTCGGACTCCACTCGTTCTCGACTCAGACTGGCCCAGGTAAGTACTCGTCATCGAGTAAAAGTCCTCGACGTCGAGTAGTTCTTCTTCTCCTCGGATTGCACTCGAGCTCGGGTAGATTCTGGACTGGACATGGGTACTCGACATTGAGCAGTCTACTTGACGTCGAGTAGATTTGTACTGCTTGAGTGACTGGCTGCTCGGTCTCGTGTGATTTTTTTGTCCAAAGTACTCGACATCGAGTAAAGTACTCGACATCGAGTAAAGTACTCGACAACGACTAGTCTTGTCAGCTTTCAGCATTATGCTCCGTCTTGAAAAGCACTTTCCCGAGTCTTCGTTCGTCCGATTGACGCATATGAATAGGCGTTGGAAAACTCTTTTTCGAGGGATACAACTCTCATAAAGACATCAAAAAATGATTCAGAATGATAAATGGTGAAAATTGGCCTTTTCTCTAGCTGCACCATCCTTAGCTTCTTCATGACTTTCCTTTAAGCTCCAAAGTGCATCCGATTTTTGCGAAATTAAACAAGAACTAGTGTAGACCTCCATAACTTGAAAATAAACATAAACTACACATATTCTGTATAAATCTAACCCAAATGTATGAAATGCAAACAAAAATCGACATAAAAGTTAATGTAAATCATTGCAAATTAGGCGCACAAAGAACACCCCATACTTAAGCTTGCTTGTCCTCAAGCAATACTTTTAATGGTCATACAGGGGAAGAAATAAAACTCTCAACATTTTAGATCCATTATCATACAACCCTACAATCAGTTACCATCCTCGAAAAGGTACTAGTGCCACAAATCAATGCTTGTGAATAAAAGCAATATCTACTCATAAAGGGAGGGTTATGCAAAAACATTCATTTGTGACAAAACATTAATAATCAAGAGGGCTTTAATTTAGCTCATGGTGAAGAAAAGGTAAAAGGCACAGTTGTGGGCTATATTTGGGTAATGTGGTACTAAATCCGGGGAAAAATTTTCAAACTTGCTTTCTTACTTTGATGCGCTTTCTCCCTTTATAATTTCCACATCACTCATCCTCTCATAAATCACTATTTTATTTTTTCACTTATATTCTTTTACCTCTCTAACCTCAGCACGGTCTTCTCGCGAGTCGCAAACATAGGTGTCACGAATGGCTCCGGATACTTAGTGTTTCGGACTCCTCACCTTAGTGTCTCATCTCGCCGAACTAACATCTCAACGAGCAGGGTCGATCTACCTTTATCTCCTGAGGTGATCGGATTTTATTTCACTCATTAAATTTTCCATAAACTTTCAATTTCCTGCCAAACTCCACTAATGATAACAACAACAACAACAACAACAACAACAACAACAACAACAACAACAACAACAACACAAACACCATATGATAATCTCCATAATATGACATCAATTTCTCAACATACTCCCCGGATAAGGAAATAAGGTAAAGAAATAGGCAATTTATAGATTATCTGGTGCAAAATATGAAATAAGGACAATATGGCTTTTGTGATGCATAAGCATAGATGTGGCTAAGGAATATAATCATATGAGCATTAATATATGGAAATATAAAGTCCTCCATCCTCTTATCAGTTATCATGCAACATGTCAAAAGCAATATCAAAATTTACCTCATTTCATGGTTTTCAAGAAAATATGCACTTCATTGTGACTTCCCTTTACTAGGCAATTTCATGTTATATCTCTAATGAATCCCATTTTGCATCGTCGAGTTCAATATAACTTCTATGATACTAATAAAAAAATTTCAAAATTTTTGACGGGGGTGATTTTTATAAACTTTGGATAACATGCATATAGGCACGTAGACATCAATTTTGCATCGCCGAGTTCAATATAATTCCAAAGATAGCCATGTGTAAGAAATTCGGAAAATAAACCTTGAATATGCACACATATGATCAAATAAAGTCAAATATGCATCAAGTAAGCCCTTCCCCCACCCCATACTTAAAGTTTACAGTGTCCTCACTGTATAAAAACAAGGGTAAAGAAAGAGACTCACTAGACAGGTTTGCAGAACATCGGAATCGAGTGTTGAAGAAGTTGCAGAAGTGGTCGATCTCGAGGAAGAGTAGTCGACGTCAATTATAGCTACTCGACATCGAGTACAGTGAAAGCCTCCAGGGTGATCCTCGTCGATCACAAGTCATTTTGCTCGATAGAGGTAGTCGAAGTCGAGTAGTTTGCTCGATAGGGGTAGTCGACGTCAAGTAGATACTCGACGTCGACTACCCCTATCGAGCAAAATGGTTTGTGATCGACGAGTACTTCTGCAACTTCTTTTTACCTACAAGACGTGTTAGAAGACAATATCTAGAATAGCAAAACTTAAAATAGTGTTTTAAAACCAAAAATCAAAAGCAAAAATGTCCAAAAATCCAAAAACTAATTGTTTTGTTACAAGCTCTAGACTTTATAGTCGCTAGGCCGACTTTCTCCGTTTAAGGTGAAGGTGGCATCTGCAGCGCCCATGTAGCTTGGGCTTCAAACAAGACTCCATTCTTGTCCATCAGATGAAGTCCTCCAGAATGGATCTTGTGCACCGTGAATGGTCCCATCTTCTTCTCCTTGAACTTATTAGGGAACCAATGATTCTTGGATTTGGAGACATAGACCTTGTCTCCTACTTCATATTCCTTAGGATTGTCGTTGGAAACCCTGCATAAGCGCACATACTAAGGCAAACCTCTCCCATGTATAGATAAATCTTTTATTGAAATAGGGGAAGAAAGATCCATACCTTGGTTTACCTTCGTAGAATCTGAATTCGGGACCTCGGGACCTCGGGATCTACTCGACATCGAGTAGAACTACTCGACGTTGAGTACTGCTGTGCGTCTGGTGGACTGCTCGTCGAAGAGGGAGGGATCGAGTGGCCCTGTGTGTGGTCGACATCGAGTAAATTACTCGACGTCAAGTACTTAGCTGGCTCGGGTGGGTTGCTCGACAGAGGAAGAGAGATCGAATGGATGGGGGACTGATCGACGTCGAGTAGTCTACTCGAAGTCAAGTACTTCTCGACTCCGGGTAGGTTTCTCAATGAAGGTGCAGTCGATGGAGGGCTCTGGATCTGGTCGAAGTCGACAAAAAGTACTCGACGACTAGGGTACTCGACGTCGAGTACTTCTTGTCAACTTGGACCCCATACTTAAGACCTGGCAAAGCATCTGAAAAAGTAGTTAGTCGACGTCGACTTACCTTGGTCGATGTCGAGTAGATTCTTTGTCTCCTCGTTTAGGATTGCCGTGATTTCTTCCACCTGTGCCTCCATATCCCTCTTCTCCAATTCCTTGGGAGTCATATTTCTTACCTAGGGCTCCCCACAAGTGATGTACCTGGCTGAGATTGATTTGACCTCCTCCATAGGACATGTATGTCTTTCAGTTTTATTAAAAGAGTACTCAATTACCTCATCGCTGATGTTGAAAGTGAGCACTCCCTCCCTTACGGTTATGTTGGCATCCACCGTCGTTAAGAAGGGCCTTCCTAAAATGATTGGACAAGCAGGGTCCTCTACCATATTCATAACTAGAAAATCAGCAGGGACAAAGAACTTACCTACCTGTACTGGCACATCGTCTACCATGCCTGTCGGGATGACAACTGTGTTGTTTGCCATGTATAAAGATATTATACTTACATTGGTTCCTAAGTCACATAAAGCATTAAATTTGTATTGACCAAATCCAATGGTTATCGCAAACAAGTTGTTTCCAGAAGAAACAACTTGTTAAGAGTTTTTATGCCATAAACATATTTGATTTTATATTGACAAGGATTATTTATGTCATTAGTGTTAATAAACGATATCTATTGAATGAAGAGCCTATATGATCCAACACCTTTGATTATGTACATAGAATCTTTATTTTATTTATCTGTTTGATTTGATTTGCATTTTATCTACATGAATATGCATTGGAAATATTTTTTGAAGAAACAATTATAGGTTGATAATGCCAATTTTATTCAACAAATGATGATTCAGGAGAAGAATTTAAAGCACATCCTTGTTAAATTGTGTGAAATTGATCAAATTAGTTCAGGAGAGCCCAAAGACTCTTGATTTTGGAATCTTGTTCTTAATCTACTTGGGTATGGTAGAACTCAAATAAATAGCTAGCTAAATGACCTATGTTTCATAACAACCTCTTTTATTGTTAAATGCAATATATATTGTTACCTCTAGCAGAGGACATAAAGAGGATACGGTGCGCACGACCGTTGTTAGAATACTGGTCATAATTTTGAAAATGATTAGATATAATCGTGTATGAGTCGACTCCCACATCAAGGAGAATGTGGAAGAACAAGTCAAAGTTGATGGTTTGCCTGATTTGGATTTGTAATATCCCAAACTATGAATGAATCACCGTTTGAAAATGTTAGAATGGTTTAGAGCTTGGTATCTGATGATATGGAAAACCTCAAGTTTTTAAGATGAAATAACTAATGAGTATTTGTATAAAGTCTATACTTGGCATAATTAAACCCTATACATAGCTCCAAAAGAGCATCAAACCTAGTCCTCGAAGACCTATTGATATAATAAAGTAGTAAACTTATATGAGAAGATGGCTCTAGAAGAGCGTCAAAACACTCTAAAGGGAAGGAGTGACGATAGATAAATTGGGATCGTCAAAGCCGATAATTGCCAAAAGCAGTGGTTTTCCTCTAGTCGAGGATGTCAAAAGAAGATCCGTCATATAATAAATAGACTACCCATATTGGCAATATGGATGTAATATGGAAATGCTATCAATGAAATTGATGTGTTGGATAAATTAACATTGAGAAGCCGACGATTAAATTGACCAAGTGAAGTGGTTACTTATGAGATTATTATTTAGGATAATACTAACGCATTGAATGACCCAGTAGAGTCATCAATAATAGCTAACAAGCACGCATGAATATCAAGAGATTGATTCGATTTTGGTCAACAATAGAATAAATTCTTCTTTTTGTAATTTATCTCCAATATAGAGCTTGGTATTTACATGTTCAGTATAGGCACCGAAATCTCCCCATATTACACTAAGTTGTTGTAAATCAAGAATGTTGATGTATATGGATGATTGAGTCCCCATAGATGATCACATACCTAGAGTTTATCACGGATGATAAAATACTCAATATTTATGGGGAGAGGAAAAGGAGATCAAGAAGTAATATGTTGCATGGAAGAGAAGTGAGCCGGAAGTTCAATGAAATATATAGCAAACAGGCTAGTAAATGCATTAGTAAATGCAAAAGATAGTGACAAAAGTCACATTTATAACAAATAATGCACTAGCATGATTTAGATCAAGGTTCTAGTAGTAACTTCAAACATTGGTGATATGTGATGTCCACTAAAATAGCCATGTTGAAATGCATATTTTAGCTCCATATTCTATATACTTTGCATATTTCGGGCTGGGAATATGTCAAATTTATGTAATATGCACTTATTTGCAAGAACTAGAGGTCTACATAAGTTTTGGTTTAATATTACAGAATTTGGAGCCATTCCGGGACAAAACAAAGAAGCAAAGACGAAAGCTGAGCTTTACTCGATATCGAGTACTTTTCCTCGATATTGACCAAAGGAGTCTGAGCAAAGCCTGGTCGAGGAGAAGCCATATCGAGAAGCTGAGAGACGAAGCCAACTCGAGTTCAGAGCTTTACTCGATATCGAGTAAGTTACTCGATGTCAACAAGACTTGAAGCCACACCTGGACTCGAGGAAGGAAATCTGATCGAGAAGTCGAAGAGAAGACATACCGAGCAACATTCTCCTCAATATCGAGGAAATTCCTCGACGACGAGTAAACCCAGAACCACATGTCCGAGCCAAGTCGGTAAGAAGTTACTCGAGGAGTCCAGTGAAGCCCAGTCGACAACACTTCTCCTCAACATCGAGAAAATTCCTCGATGTCGAGTAAGACTTTCCTGGGCTGTGTGACGTTGTGGGCTGCCCGAGTCGAGTTGGGCTTGCTTGGGTATGAAGATGTCCAAATCTATCAAGTTCTATCAAGTCTATCAAGGTTTATCCATGGAGAGAGGATTAATCTACCACATGAAGATATTTAGATATTTTAGATTTATTTCCTTTTAAGATAAATGTTCCTTTTATTAAAGTTTTATCTTTAGAAATTAGATATACTTTCTTTCCGTGATTAGAAAGGATTGGAAGCCTATAAATAAAGCCTATAGGGCTGGATTTTATGAATTCAATTGAGAAGCTAGAGAAGTAGTTCCACAGAGAAGTTTAGGAATTCAAAGGTTTTAGGGTTTTGGCGTTCAACGAAAGTTGGAGTGCCGGGATCGTAAAGACTTTGAATTTTGTTAATGCACGTTATTTCTTTTACATCAATGTCTGCGATTGCGATGAGGCGCGAGTAGTCCACCCATGCGTATTTGAGGTAAAGATCCGACCTTTATCATGTTTTGAGCATCTACTACCTTTTATGTATTTATTAGCCATTCAATGAAGATCCATGCTAACAACTTGGATTGTAAACCTAAAATCGGTAGATACAATTAGGGTTTCTTTAAAGAGTTGTGTAATTGTTAGAAAAGGCAAAAGTTTGATCCTTCGATGCAATTTGCATGATTATCGTTATTTATCTTGCCTTATGCATGCTTGGTTATTGTCGTTGCAAACCCCGATCTTGAAAGTTTTCTTTCATACATAGTTTATTTCGCAAAGCCTTCTTCTTTATTTTCTTTCGTTTCAAAGTTTCTGTTTTACTCGATATCGACCAAAACTGGTCGACATCGACTACTGATTTTCGATCGCCTAGATCGTTGTAGCTTCCGGTTTGCAGGTACTCGACGTCGATGAACTACCCGAGCCAGAGGTTGGAAAGCAGTAGGACAAGCAGAGCAGGAACTCGACAACGAGCAGCAGCAACTCGATGTTGACCAAAATTTGGTCGATATCGACAAGAAACTACTCAACATGGAGGAGAAGCCAAGCTCGGACTCGTCTGCACAGCTCAGCAACCCGAAGTCGATAAATTGAGTCGATGTCAAGCAAGCCCTTGTCGATGTCGAGGAAAATTTAGCCGATGTCGAGGACTCTGCAACACCTCCAACATCTGTTCTGGCTCCGAAGCAGAAAAAGACACTGCCTTTCCCTTCCAAGGCGCTAAAAGATCCCACTGCAAGTAAGTTTAAACGTTTTGTTAATATGCTTCGAGAACTGAATGTCTCTATTCCTTTTACAGAAGCTCTTCAAGAGATGCCTGCGTATGTCAAATTCCTCAAGGAGATCCTGAGCAACAAGAGATCTATCTAAGAAATCACCAGCGAATGCAAAGTGCTCCACTTCCCTGAGAAGAGACCTGACCCTGGTAAGTTTTCTGTTACTGTGGGATTTGGACAATATAAATATGAGTCCTTGTGTGATTTAGGAGCAAGTGTTAGTATCATGCCCTTATCAATCTGGCAAAAGGTGAAGATAGGATTTATAGAGCCTGTGGATGCCAAGCTGTACATGGCAAACAATACAGTAGTCATCCCTACAAGTATGGTTGAGAATGTCCCTGTCCAGGTTGGTAAATTCTTTATTCCAGTTGATTTCCTTATTGTAGACCATTCCTAGCTACTGTAGATGCCAAGATTAGTGTCAAACAACGATTGCTCACCTTCACAATAGGCGATGAGGTCTTAGATTTCTCTTTTGGCCTTGCAAAAGAGGAAATTTCATGGATGGAGGTGAAGAGCATCAGTGTTGTTGCAGGAGTAAATCGAGTATTGAAATAAATGTAAAATATAGTTCAGACTGACTCCCCTGTCTCAGCAAATAAATACAAGACTTCCTCCCGTTGTAGTAAGAGAATAGTCAGGATCGAATCCACGAGGAAGCACGTCAGCAGTTCTCAGGTAGCTATCAGATTCTCACAACAGCAGCAGAACAACACAGAAACACAAGCAGAAGCAGAAATAAAATAGAAACAAATAATCCCGGCAAGGGCAACTAAAACAAAAGCAAAGAACAAAGCAAGAAATAAAGGCAAAGCAAAGCAAAGACGAAAGCAAAGACAGAAAGTAACTCGAGGACACAGAAGCTGGTCGATCTCGACAAGTTGTCCTCTAGGTCGACAAGACAGTAACGAAAACAGAAAGTAAAGAACAAAAGCAATCAACTCGACAAGATCAGGCAACTCGACCTCGACAAGAGGTACTCGACTTCGACAAAGAAAGGTAAAGACAGAAACTTGAAAATCGACAAAGACAGGAGCAAATCAACTCGACCTAGACAACCCCTCCTTGACCTCGACAAGAACAGTACTCGAGATCGACAAACAGTGGTCTATGTCGACAAGAAACAGTAAAAGACAAAATCGCAGATTTTCGAACCAAAACTCAGAATTTTTATGAAATAAATCAATATATTAAAAGACCTCCAAGGCTAGGGTTTCAACACCACAACGATAACCATGCAAAACAACACATAAAGGCATAAAAGATCATGCTTTCCATCAAATAACTTTCGTCATTAACAAATAGGAATATAGAGGCTTTCGCATAAACCCTAATTGTTACTAACCCTTTTTCACATAATTAATCCAAGTTGCATTAAGATCACTTTCGCTTCAATAATACAAACAAGGATCACCTTCAACTCTCGCAAAAGAATCATGCTCATAGGGATAGAAGATGAATCGCACAAAAGATCTGACCTTTATCGCATCGCCTCACATGGCCACCGTCGGGCTCACCCCAGCCCCAGAAGTGGGTGGACTACTCACGCCTCATCGCAATTGCAGACATTGATTGATGAAAAGAACTAAATTGCATAAACTAAATTCAAAGCCTTTTACAATCTTGGCAATCAACTTTCGCTGTAAGCCAAAGCCCTAAAAACCTTATAACTCCTAAACTTCTCTGTGGAACTACTTGTCTTGAATGAAAATTGAAATGAATGAAACTGAGCCCCTAGGGCTTTATTTATAGACTTCATTCCCTAGCTATTCTAGGAAAGAAGATATCTATCTATATCTAAAAAGCTTAAAAGATAAATAAAAGACATAATGGAAATTAAATCTACTATAGGAATTATATCTAAATGTCTTCAGTGGATAAAATCTTTCTCTTCATGGTAGATCTTGATAGTTTCGGATAGATTTCAGCAACTTCGCGCCCAAGCAATCCAAATCCGAGTAGAGTTGATCAATCCGCGTCGCACAGCCTCTGGAGTCCTAGTCGACCTCGACAAGCCTTACTCGATCTCGAGTAGAGGTCTTGGTCGACTTGGCTTGGTTCGTCGTCTCGTCTAGCTGGTGCTCGACGGACTCGGACATGGCTCCTGGCGCTCGTCGATCTCGACCACCTCTCGTCGACCTCGAGTAGGATGGGTCATCGACAAGGTCTCCTCGGGTTGGTGTGCTCGACCGGCTCAGACAAGGACTCAGGCGCTCGTCGACTTCGACAAGCCCTAGTCGACTTTCGAGTACGGTGGCTCGCCGACTAGGGTTTCTCGAGCAGCTCTCCTCGAGGGACTCCGGATCTGGTGTTGTGGCTTCGTCGACCTCGAGTAACGGTCCTCGAGATCGGGTTGGCTTCGGAGCTCGGGGAGCTTGGTTCTCGATCATGGCTTTGTCGACCAGGCTGTGCCCGGACATGCTCGTCTAGGTCGAGTAGGCTTTACTCGAGATTGAGTAGTCTCGACTCTCAGACTTGTTCTGCTGCTTTGACCTTGGACTTCTGTAGTGGTTTTCCGAGCTTTTCCGACCTTCTGTAGAATTGCTGTAAAACGCCTCGATTTCTGCGATTTAAACAGAAACTGGTGTAGATTCCATAATTTTGGCAAATAGACATAAATTACACAGATTCTGTACTATCTAATCCCAAATGAATGCAATGTATACAGAAATCGATATAAAAGTTACTGTAAAACATGGCAAATTCTGCTCACAACAAACACCCCATACTTAAGCTTGCTTGTCCTCAAGCAATACTTTTATTTGTCATTCAGGGGAAGAAATAAAAACTCTCAACATATTAGATTCATTGCCATATGTCCCTGCAATCAATTACCATCCTCAAAAAGGTACTAGTGTCACAGATCCATGCATGTGCAAATATGTAAAAGCAACATCTACTCACAAAAGGAGGGTTATGCAAAAACATTCATAAGTGACAAAGCATTAATAATCAAGAAGACTTTAATTTAAGCTCATGAAGGAGTAAATTGGTAAAAGGTTAAAAGGTGGGCAATTTTTGGCAATGTGGTGCTTTTGATCCGGGGAAATGGATCACTTTCAAATTTTGAGTTTCATTCCACATTCCTTTCTTCTTTTGATTCATCACCTTTCATATTGCTTTTTTCAATAATAATGCTTTTACCTCTCTAAACTCAGCACTGCCTTCTCGCGAGTCGCAAACATGGGTGTCATGAATGGCCCCGGATACTTAGTGCATCGGACTCCTCACAATGTGTCCCATCTCTCCAAACTATTATCTCAGAAAGTAGGGTCAATCTACCTTTATCTCCTGAGGTGATTGGATTTTCTTTCACTCATTAAATTTTTCATATATTTCAAACACTTTCCTTCCAAACCCCAATAATGTTTAATAATCACAACAACCATATAACATCTCCATAATGTAACATCATTCTCAACATAATCCCCGGATAAGGTAAAGAATGACAACTATTTAGATCATGTGGAGCAATAATTGAAATAAGGCATATTATGGCTTTTGTGATGCATAAGCATAGGTATGGCTAGGAATTAACAATGAGCATTATATGAAAATATAAAGTCCTCCATCATCTTATCATGCAACATGTCAAAAGCAACTTCAAATTTTACCTCCTTTCATGGTTTTCAAGAAAATAATGTACTTCATTGTGACTTCCCTTTACTAGGCAATTTCATGCTATATCTCTAATGAATCCAATTTTGCATCGTCGAGTCCAATATAAGCTTCCATGACATTATCAAAAAAATTTCAATGGGGGTCATTTTTCTCAAATTTTTGGAAAACATGCATATAGGTACATAATTCAAATAATGCTTTCAAAAAATAGCCATGTAGCAATTCTAAGAAATAATGCATAAGTAATGTCAAATATGATCAATGTGCACTAAGTAAGCCCTTCCCCCACCCCATACTTAAACATTACAGTGTCCTCACTGTATATAAAACAATGTAAAGGGTAAAGAAAGAAACTCACAAGACAGATGTGCAGAGCCGCATAATTTCGAACACCTCCTAGTCCGAGCATTCATGTAGCTTGGTTCTATCCATGACCTGAAAAGTAGAAGACATATACCCAAAAATAGAAACAACCAAAACCAAAAACAATGCTCAAAACCAAAAAAACAAAGTCTTAAAAGTCCTAAAAAAGTCTATGTACATGCTCTAGATTTTATAGTCGCTAGGCCGACTTTCCATTTATGCTCAAGGTGGCATCTGCAGAGCCCATGTAGCTTGGGCCTCAAATAGGACTCCATTCTTGTCTATCAGCTGTAATCCTCCAGAATGGATCTTGTTCACCACGAATGGTCCCATCCGCTTCTTGTTGAATTTGTTGGGAAACCAATGATCCTTTGATTTAGAGACATAGAGCTTGTCTCCAACTTCATACTCCTTAGGCTCATCATTGGAAATCCTACACAATCGCACATACCAAGGCAGACCTCTCCCATGTATAGATAAATCTTTAATGGAAATAGGAGAAGAAAGATACATACCTTGGCTTACCTTCGAAGAGACGGAATCGGGGACAACGGTGTTTGGTCGATCTTGACTAGGGCTAGTCGATCTCGATAAGACTGCGGGCTCTGGTGGTGATCTGGTCGAAGATTCAGAAGTCGACGAAGGACAGGTCTTGTCGATCTCGACAAGCCTGGTCGACCTCGACAAGGGCTCTGGTCCTGGTGTGTCTGCAGCGTCGAGGAAGGTGCCGTCGAGGAAGACGTGGTCTTGTCGATCTCGACAAGGCTACTCGAGATCGACTGGCCTTCTCCTCCTGGTGGCTTGCTCATCGAGGAAGGCGGGGCTGCGCTCTCTGAGTGGTGGTCGATCTCGACAAGGGTGGTCGAGATCGACAAGGGCTCTCCTGGCTCTGGTGGTGCGCTCGAGGAAGTAGGGACTGGTGGCTCCGACTTGTGGTCGACCTCGACAAGGCTTGTCGTGATCGACGAGCCTGGTTTCTCTGTTCCGCTGCTCGACGATGCTGGCTCTGGTGGAGTCCCCTTTGTCTGGTCGAGATCGACTAGGGTTCTACTCGAGGTCGAGGAGCCCTGGTCGATCTTGACCCCATACTTAGCTCCTGTCAAGGCATCCGAGAAATAATTAATCCACAACGACTTACCTTGTTCTGTGTCGATTGGATTTTCTGTGTTCTCCTTGAGGATTGCCACGATATCCTCCACCTGGGCCTCCATGTCCCTCTTTTCTATCTCTTCAGGGGTCATATTTCTGACCTTGGGTTCCCCGCAGGTGATTTAGCCAGCCGAGATAGATTTGACCTCTTCCATTGGACCAGTATGCCTTTCAGTTTTATTAAAGGAATACTCAATTACCTCATCGTTGATGTTGAAGGTGAGCACTCCTTTCCTTACGCTTATGTTGGCATCCACCGTTGCCAAGAATGGTCTTCCTAGAATAATTGGGCAAGCAGGATCTTCTTGCATATCAACAATTAGGAAATCAGCAGGAACGAAGAATTTACCTACTTGTACTGGTACATTTTCCACCATGCATGTTGGAATGACCACTGTGTTGTTGGCCATGTATAGTCTAGCATCCACAGGCTCCAGGGCACCTATCTTAATCTTGGACCAAATCGTTAAAGGCATAATACTAACACTGGCTCCAAGATCACATAGGGCATTAATTTTGTATGGACCAAATCCAATAGTTATACCAAACTTACCTGGATCCGGCCTCTTCTCCAGTATGTCCAGATGGCTGCACTCCTCTGTGATTTCTGCCATCGATCGCTTTTTGCTCAGAATCTCCTTCAGGAACTTGACGTAGGACGACATTTCATTGAGAGCTTATGTGAAGGGGATGGTGACGTTCAACTTCTGAAGCATCTTGATGAAGCGCTGAAACTTTTTCTCCGCTGGGTCCTTTAGAGATTTTGTGGGGAAAGGTAGCTTCTTTTTTTGATTCGGAGCCAGAACAGATGTCGGAGTTGCTGCAGATTTCTCGACCAGGGGCTCCTCGACATCGACAAGAGCCTTGTCGAGATCGACTAGGTTGGGTGCAGTCGAGTTGTTGTTCGGCGCAGACGAAGTTTCTGGCAATTTCTCCTCGAGATCGACGAGAGTCTTGTCGAGGTCGAGTACGGCCTTGTCGAGATCGACTACGGATTTGTCGAGGTCGACTTGCTGATCTTCGTCGTTCTGCTGCTTTCCAACCTCTGGCTCTTGCAGTTGATGGCCGCTTCTGAGTTTTACAGCAGCGACGTGCCCAGTCTTTCCCTTAGGATTTGGTTCTGAAGATCCAGGGAGTGCGCCTGACTGTCTGGGGATTCCTGCTGCTAGCTGACCAATCTGTGTATCAACTGTTTTCCGCCAGATATCAATTTCCCCAAGCCTAGAGTTGACACCTTGCATCTGAGTATAAACAGAGTTGAAGGACTGCCTAGTTTCTGTGTGGTTTCTCTGTATTTCCTCCAGTACCAGCTGTATATCATCCTTTTTCTGTTCCCTTTCTGGATGTCCTGGAGCTCTGTAGGGCGGGGGATTCCTAGGGACACCTTGGTTCCACTGTGGTTGCTGAAACCTTTGGTCCCCCATGTAGCGATTTGGACCCCCTGCGTAAGCTGCATCCTCATGGTGCTCTGCCATCCTGACTTGTTCTGTGTGTGGGCACTCAGGAGTGGTCTGCCTTTGCGATCCGCATTCTATGCAAGGCTGGTTGACAGAGAGATACTTTACTTGCTTGATGAGCTTCCTATTCTGATCTCTGTAGTATTGCTCCCTGACATCTGGATCAATCTCTTTTGATGGCTCATAGAGGGACATGGATAGTGCTGGCCTGACGTATGGGTTCTCTTCATAAGTTGTAGTAGACCCATACTTGTTGTCGTAGGTAGTGAGCTTCTCCAGCACTCCCCATGCGTCACTGGGCGGCATTGTCAGATACTCATAGCGAGTATAATTGTTGATTCTGTCCTTCGTGACTTGATCAAGAGAGTTGAAGAAGATCTCCTGAATGATGTAGGGCGGCTGTCCATGAGTAGGGCAAGATCGTAGCAGTTCTTTGTAGCGCTCCCATGCCCTTGCCAGCGGTTCCCCTTTCTGTTGTTTAAAGGCGGTGATTTTCTGGCGGAGATGTGCTGTTTTGGCAGGTGGGAAGAATTTGTTCAGAAACTCTTGCTCTACTTGGGCCCAGGTTGTGAGTGATCTTGCCTTCAGCCCTTCCAGCCATTTCAGTGCAGGTCCAGCGAGCGACCAGCGAAAAGATTTCATCTTGACATATTCCAGAGTTGTGCCTTCTGCAAGAGTACGACACATATCATGAAAGTTAGTAATATGTTCAAGAGGACACTCATTAAATCTGCCGTAAAAGGCATTATTTTTAAGCTCTATAAGAAATTGAGTGCGAATTTCAAAAGAGTTTTCAGGGATTAGAATCGCCGATTCAGGTACGACGAGAGTTGGGTGCATGTAGTCCTCTGTCGTGGTTGGATATTGGGCAAGCTCAGCTTGTGCTTGTTCCCTTGATGCCCTCTCAGCGGCGATAGCAGCATCTTTAGCGTTGATAGCGGCATCCCTTGCGGCTAGTTCTCTGGTAAGCCTAGCGATTAGCTGTTCTTGTGTTTCAGCGGCCGACATGATCCTTTTGAGTTTCGAGTGGATGTGTAGGTAGCGCTCCGGTTCGTCTAAGCTGTCAAACTCAGGTGTTTGACCAGAACGACGCATACACCCTGCAATCTAACTCAAAGAGACAGTGAGAACTGACTACCTAAGGCGCGATTGATTGCTTCCCCGACAACGGCGCCAATTTGTTGTTGCAGGAGTAAATCGAGTATTGAAATAAATGTAAAATATAGTTCAGACTGACTCCCCTGTCTCAGCAAATAAATACAAGACTTCCTCCCGTTGTAGTAAGAGAATAGTCAGGATCGAATCCACGAGGAAGCACGTCAGCAGTTCTCAGGTAGCTATCAGATTCTCACAACAGCAGCAGAACAGCACAGAAACACAAGCAGAAGCAGAAATAAAATAGAAACAAATAATCCCGGCAAGGGCAACTAAAACAAAAGCAAAGAACAAAGCAAGAAATAAAGGCAAAGCAAAGCAAAAACGAAAGCAAAGACAGAAAGTAACTCGAGGACACAGAAGCTGGTCGATCTCGACAAGCTGTCCTCTAGGTCGACAAGACAGTAACGAAAACAGAAAGTAAAGAACAAAAGCACTCAACTCGACAAGATCAGGCAACTCGACCTCGACAAGAGGTACTCGACTTCGACAAAGAAAGGTAAAGACAGAAACTTGAAAATCGACAAAGACAGGAGCAAATCAACTCGACCTAGACAACCCCTCCTCGACCTCGACAAGAACAGTACTCGAGATCGACAAACAGTGGTCTATGTCGACAAGAAACAGTAAAAGACAAAATCGCAGATTTTCGAACCAAAACTCAGAATTTTTATGAAATAAATCAATATATTAAAAGACCTCCAAGGCTAGGGTTTCAACACCACAACGATAACCATGCAAAATAACACATAAAGGCATAAAAGATCATGCTTTCCATCAAATAACTTTCGTCATTAACAAATAGGAATATAGAGGCTTTCGCATAAACCCTAATTGTTACTAACCCTTTTTCACATAATTAATCCAAGTTGCATTAAGATCACTTTCGCTTCAATAATACAAACAAGGATCACCTTCAACTCTCGCAAAAGAATCATGCTCATAGGGATAGAAGATGAATCGCACAAAAGATCTGACCTTTATCGCATCGCCTCACATGGCCACCGTCGGGCTCACCCCAGCCCCAGAAGTGGGTGGACTACTCACGCCTCATCGCAATTGCAGACATTGATTGATGAAAAGAACTAAATTGCATAAACTAAATTCAAAGCCTTTTACAATCTTGGCAATCAACTTTCACTGTAAGCCAAAACCCTAAAAACCTTAGAACTCCTAAACTTCTCTGTGGAACTACTTGTCTTGAATGAAAATTGAAATGAATGAAACTGAGCCCCTAGGGCTTTATTTATAGCCTTCATTCCCTAGCTATTCTAGGAAAGAAGATATCTATCTATATCTAAAAAGCTTAAAAGATAAATAAAAGACATAATGGAAATTAAATCTACTATAGGAATTATATCTAAATGTCTTCAATGGATAAAATCTTTCTCTTCATGGTAGATCTTGATAGTTTCGGATAGATTTCAGCAACTTCGCGCCCAAGCAATCCAAATCCGAGTAGAGTTGATCAATCCGCGTCGCACAGCCTCTGGAGTCCTAGTCGACCTCGACAAGCCTTACTCGATCTCGAGTAGAGGTCTTGGTCGACTTGGCTTGGTTCGTCGTCTCGGCTAGCTGGTGCTCGACGGACTCGGATATGGCTCCTGGCGCTCGTCGATCTCGACCACCCCTCGTCGACCTCGAGTAGGATGGGTCATCGACAAGGTCTCCTCGGGTTGGTGTGCTCGACCGGCTCGGACAAGGACTCAGGCGCTCGTCGACTTCGACAAGCCCTAGTCGACTTTCGAGTACGGTGGCTCGCCGACTAGGGTTTCTCGAGCAGCTCTCCTCGAAGGACTCTGGATCTGGTTTTGTGGCTTCGTCGACCTCGAGTAACGGTCCTCGAGATCGGGTTGGCTTCGGAGCTAGGGGAGCTTGGTTCTCGATCATGGCTTTGTCGACCAGGCTGTGCCCGGACATGCTCGTCTAGGTCGAGTAGGCTTTACTCGAGATTGAGTAGTCTCGACTCTCAGACTTGTTCTGCTGCTTTGACCTTGGACTTCTGTAGTGGTTTTCCGAGCTTTTCCGACCTTTTGTAGAATTGCTGTAAAACGCCTCGATTTCTGCGATTTAAACAGAAACTGGTGTAGATTCCATAATTTTGGCAAATAGACATAAATTACACAGATTCTATACTATCTAATCCCAAATGAATGCAATGTATACAGAAATCGATATAAAAGTTACTCTAAAACATGGCAAATTCTGCTCACAACAATCAGCAATCACGGGATCAAGCAAACAACGAAGGAAGGCGCCAAAATTATGCTCGACATCGACAAAAGTTCCTCGATGTCGAGCAAAGTGTTACTCGATGTCGACCAAGCTTCCTCGACACCGACTTCCCCTGCTGAGCACCAGACTTGCCAAGAGCCTAAGTATGGGGTCCTTGTACTCGATGTCGACCAAATTTACTCGACATCGACCAACCCTAAGCCCAAAGATTTCTGTTTTAGGCTCAAAAAGGTAAGTTCAGGTATGAGTTCTACTCCTCCTCGGTCCATTAAATTTATAAATAATTTAAAGGGAGGTAAGGCCCCGTGGCGAGAGAATCTGCGGAAAATGAGAGCTGGAAAGAAAAGGAAGGGAGAAAAAAGAGACTATGCAAGCAACCACCTATCAGCTGAGCTTGCATACTACAATCAGGACATAGATGATCCAGGAGAAGGGCCAAACAAAAAGGGGGCCCACATTGACTGCACTTAAAGCACAAGCGGAGAAGTCGGCCTAGCGACTCTAAAATCTAGAGCATGTATATAAAACTTTTTGAACTTTGGAACTTTTGATTTTGGTTTTGTTTTTTTTCTTTAGTTTAGAATACTTCATATGGAAAGTCTTGTCTTCGTGTGAAATCTAACACTTTTAGGTCGGCAAGCACAAAAGGATCGCGAAAGGTGGAATAAGAAGTCCCTGAAAGATAGTCGAAATCGACTAGGCCAATCGAGAACGACCAAGAGGAGCAGCCCAGTTTTACTCGATATTGAGTAGGCCAACTCGACATCGACCAAGTCAGAAAGCTCCTCGACTTCAGCATTCCACTCGACGTTGAACATTTACTCGATATCGACAACATTCCTCGATATCGACCAACCCAGTTCCTCGACGGCTCCTGTTTTACCTTCCTCAACGCATTATTCGGTGAGTTCCTTCCTTTACTCTTGCTTTGTTTGATTTTTATACAGCGGGGACACTGTATATTTTAAGTATGGGGTGGGGGAAGAGCTCATTATCATTATTTGATATTTTATTCTTGTTTTTGGTTTTACATGGTGAAATTTTTGAGTAAAATTTTAAATTTTTGTGCATAAGGCTAAACTCAAAGTTCTATAAGACATCTCACATTGTTTGTAAATTGTTCAAAAGAAATAGTGTCATGGAAGCTTTATTGAACTCGACGATGCAAAATTGGATTCATTAGAGATATAGCATGAAATTGCCTAGTAAAGTAAAGTCACAATGAAGTGCATTATTTCTTGAAAACCATAAAAGAAGGTAAAATTTGATATTGCTTTTGACATGTTGCATGATAAGAGGATGGAGGACTTTATATTTCCATATAATGCTCATATTTTGATATCCTAGCCTTACCTATGCTTATGCATCACAAAAGCCATATTATGCCTTATTTCAATTATTACTCCACATGATCTAAATATTGCTCATTATATACCTTATTTCCTACCCGGGGATTATGTTGAGAATGATGTTACATTATGGAGATTATCATATGGTGTTTGTGTCGTTGTTATCATTATTGGAGTTTGGCAAGAATATTTGAAATATATGGAAAATTTAATGAGTGAAAGAAAATCCGGTCACCTCAGGAGATAAAGGTAGATCGACCCTGCCTGCGTTGAGATAATAGTTTCGCAGGATGGGACACAATGTGAGGAGTCCAAAAGCACTAAATATCCGGGGCCATTCATGACACCCATGTTTGCGACTCGCGAGAAGGCAGTGCTGAGGTTAGAGAGGTAAAAACATTATTATTGGAAAAAGCATTATAGAAGGTGATGAATCTTATGAAAAAAGGGATGTGGTATGAAAGTTTGAAAATACTGCATTTCCCCGGATCATTAGCACCACATTGCCAAAAATTGCCCACATTTAGCCTTTTACCAATCTACTCCTTATTTGAGCTTAAATTAAAGTTCTCTTGATTATTAATGATTTGTCACATAAATTGTTTTTGCATTACCCTCCTTTTGTGAGTAGATGTTGCTTTTTATTTGCACATGCATGGATTCGTGGCACAAGTAGCTTTTCGATGATGGTAATTGATTGTAGGGTTATATAAGAATGAATCTATGATGTTGAGAGTCTAAAATTCTTCCCCTGAATGACCATCCAAGTTATTGCTTGGGGACAAGCAAGCTTAAGTATGGGGTGATTTGATGTCCACTAAAATAGCCATGTTGAAATGCACATTTTAGCTCCATATTCTATATACTTTGCATATTTTGGGTTGGGAATATGTCAAATTTATGTAATATGCACTTATTTGCAAGAAATAGAGGTCTACATAAGTTTTGGTTTAATATTACAGAAGTTGGAGCCATTACGGGACAAAACAAATAAGCAAAGACGAAAGCTGAGCTTTACTCGATATCGAGTACTTTTCCTCGATATCGACCAAAGGAGTCTGAGCAAAGCCTGGTCGAGGAGAAGCCATATCGAGAAGCTGAGAGACGAAGCCAACTCGTGTTCAGAGCATTACTCGATATCAAGTAAGTTACTCGATGTCGAAAAGACTTGAAGCCACATCTGGACTCGAGGAAGGAAATCTGATCGAGAAGTCGAAGAGAAGACATACCGAGCAACATTCTCCTCGATATCGAGGAAATTCCTCGATGTCGAGTAAACCCAGAACCACATGTCCGAGCCAAGTCGGGAAGAAGTTACTCGAGGAGTCCATTGAAAGCCCAGTCGACAACACTTCTCCTCGATATCGAGGAAATTCCTTGATGTCGAGTAAGACTTTCCTGGGCTGTCCGACGCTGTGGGCTGTCCGAGTCGAGTTGGGCTTGCTTGGGTACGAAGATGTCCAAATCTATCAAGTTCTATCAAGTCTATCAAGGTTTATCCATGGAGAGAGGATTAATCTACCACATGAAGATATTTAGATATTTTGGATTTATTTCCTTTTAAGATAAATGTTCCTTTTATTAAAGTTTTATGTTTAGAAATTAGATATACTTTCTTTCCGTGATTAGCAAGGATTGAAAGCCTATAAATAAAGCCTATAGGGCTGGATTTTATGAATTCAATTGAGAAGCTAGAGAAGTAGTTCCACATAAAAGTTTAGGAGTTCAAAGGTTTTAGGGTTTTGGCGTTCAACGAAAGTTGGAGTGCCGGGATTGTAAAGACTTTGAATTTAGTTAATGAAAGTTATTTCTTTTACATCAATGTCTGTGATTGTGATGAGGCGCGAGTAGTCCACCCACTTCTAGGCTTGGGGTGAGCCCGACGATAACCATGCGTATTTGAGGTAAAGATCCGACCTTTATCATGTTTTGAGCATCTACTACCTTTTATGTGATTATTACCCATTCAATAGAGATCCATGCTGACAACTTGGGTTGTAAATCTAAAATCGGTAGATACAATTAGGGTTTCTTGAAAGAGTTGTCTAATTGTTGGAAAAGGCGAAAGCTTGATCCTTCGATGCAATTTGCATGATTATCGTTATTTATCTTGCCTTATGCATGCTTGGTTATTGTCGTTGCAAACCCCGATCTTGGAAGTTTTCTTTCATACATAGTTTATTTCGCAAAGCCTTGTTCTTTATTTTCTTTCGTTTCAAAGTTTCTGTTTTACTCGATATCGACCAAAACTGGTCGACATCGACTACTGATTTTTGATCGCCTAGATCGTTGTAGCTTCTGGTTTGTAGGTACTCGGCGTCGACGAACTTTACTCGATATCGAGTAAAACTCCTCGATATCGACCAACCATCGGGAGGTGCTGCTTGCTTGTTTCGACTTGCCTGGCCTTCTATCGAGTAACCTTACTTGAGGTCGAGCATCTGTAGTCGACTTCTGCCGTGAGATTCATCCGCTGCCTAGGATCCGATGACACGCTTGCTCGAGGATCGAACCTGACTTCCTTTTGCTACATCGGGAGGAAGTCTTGAACATTATTTGCTCGGAACGGAATCGGTTTGCTTATTTAATTTAAATTCTATTTGCAATTCTCGATTTCCTCTGTCAAAAATATGTCCACTAGTATAAAACTCCTGAAAAGATTTCATGAACGTTGACAGTGTTAGAATCGATTATGAGTTGTCTTGAAATGACCAAATCCTTGATTATCGTTGATGACACATATCTAAGTTTGCACTTGAAGTGTTTGATAAGAATAATTAGAGCTTACAAAACGCTAAGAGCGTAATGCGATTGGTTTATTGAACAATTCATAAGATATCCAATAAGCAGAGGATTAGTTGGAAAATAGTTGAAAGCTCTAAAAATATCTCAACCTGTGGTTCGAGTGTACAAAAAGAGATATATTACAATATGAAGACAAATGATCTTTTCATCTTTGATTAGATTGTGAAAAGATATTAAGTCCAGAAGTACCATGTCTTTATAAAATTGGTGATTTATATGCTAGATTGAGGGGAAGAAGTAATTCTAGAAAGAAATAATTCATGCAAAGATGGAGTATTTAAGCATGAAGTTTTTGGACCTGTAGCTCCAACATTGAAAAGTGTAGTATCAATTGGTTTTAAGTGGATGTTCGTACAAAGGAAAATATAAAGTTAAATTGATTGCACAAAAGCCTATTAAAGGTTACATGAGAATGTATTATCCAGGAGTGAATATAATTTTGGTTCCAAATGTAAATGACCGACGTTTTAAGTGCATACCCATATCAATGGAAAGAATCGATTAAAAATGCCTGAAGCATTATTATCAAAGTCCTGTCACGTGCAGTTGGTTAAAGATCCTTATTAGAGTACTTGAATTACCTATAATTGTAAAAGTGATGACTTTTTATTAGGCCCCGAAGTACCATACAAAGTTGTACTCTTTTCCTTAATCTTGGTTTTTATCCCACTGGGTTTTCCAAGGTAAGGTTTTTAACGAGGCAACTTAAGCACCATTTAATATATCAGATCCCCCAAATCAACAATGAAAAGTACACTAGGTCCTGAAGTACCTTATGCTTGTGCATCCAAAGCAGCTCAACACCAATACATGTAAGTCAAGCACGTCAAAGTTAATCATGAAGACATTCCAGCTTATACACATCAAAGACAATGTTGAGATTCGATCATAAGCTCATGAAGACGACGACATTAAGAAGAATGAGAATACTTTGAGAAGGATGTTGAATTCAGGGGGAGTATGGTTTTGTCCCACTGAGTTTTCCTGACAATGTTTTTAACAATGCAGAACAACATGAGCGTACATAGAAGGCTGCACCCTTTTTCCTTAAGCTATGGTTTTGTCTCATTGAGTTTTCATAGCTAGGTTTTTAACGAGGCAGTTGGCGGATACAGATTGTACATCCAAGGGGGAGGTTATAATATTATTATTATGTGGATGTACAAAGATATACAACTTAGATAGATTTTTACCTATTTAGATAGATTTATCTGAAACTTGGAGGCCAATGATATGACTCATATATATTGTATTAGTGAATACCCCACAAGACACATCAGTTGAATAAAATCCAATATTCTGCTCCCTCTATTCTTGCCCTAGTTCACAGTAGTTTTCAAAATTTTGAGATTTCGATTCAGAGCTATGTCTTCTCTTGAATAAAATTGTAATTATTTTCTAAAAATGAAAAGGATTAGATCGCAAATGTTTATCATATATCTTGCCGATACACAAATTGTATCTTGCTAATAGACTCTCTCTTCTCACAAACTCAAACTATGCAAATCCCAAACCCTCTACAAAATCAACACAATACATCCATTTCATTATCACACTCTCGAACCCTTATATCAATTATATCGAACAACAAAATCGATCAAAGAGAGATAAAACTCATTGCTGGTGGAGGATTATTTACAAGTTAAGTCCTCTTCTTCCTAGTCAACAAAAGCCAACCAAAGGGCTTCTTCTGGCCATCCTTCCTGAACGAAGCTGTCCCAAGTGCCCTGTTCTCCGCCCGAGCAGGGGTTTGCAACTCCCTAACTAGAGATGGTGGGCTTGCGAAGCTCACAAACTTCTTCAACTCCCTTGCATTGTTATTACTGTTGTCCTCTACGAACTTGATCTCTTCGATCTCCGGGTTGATGTCCGGCTTCTCGTACAACTGATTGTAGTACAAGTGGTCTCCGTTGGATTTGAGATGTTTTAGCTCTCTCTTTGTCTTCTGAAGCTCTTCGGTCAACGACTTGATCGCGCTCTCCATCGCCTTCCCTTCTTCTCTGGCTTGCTCCAGCATCCGTTTTGTCTCCTCTAGTTCCCACTTCAGATCACCTCCTGCGTTGATGTTCCAACCACTTGCACTGCCTTGTTTTTTTTGTTCATCACTCATTGCTGGTGTAACAGCTTTCATCTGTAATATCATGCATAATTTAATTAGGGTTGTCCAATCATTTTTAGAAGCCTAGTGCTAAAAAATACTTATAATCAAATTTTAAAAAGGAAAAAAAATAGACCGTATTTTGAATGATGATGCTAAATCAATTCTTTAAAACATTTTTTTTTGTAAGTTTTGGGAGACTAAATTAGTGTGTCTTTAAAGCAATTTTCTCCTGGCACAATTAATTAAATATAATTATAATTGTTATTCAAGGGCACATAATAATAATAATACAGTTTGATTTTATTAGATGAAAATGTACAAACTAATATAATCTTTTTTATATAACAGAAGTTAAATTAGAAATTAATGGAAAGAAAGTAAAGGACCAATTTGGAAGAAATAAGGAAGATGATTAGTTCATTACTCGTGCTTTGTATGGATTGTTTGTTGTAAAAAAAAACTATTAAATCAATTTTTAGAAAAACATTAAAAAAATACAATTTTTTAATCTTTTTTTAATGTTTCTAAAATATGAAATATTTGTTTAAGCAGAATTAGGATTAACCTAAACTTGGTTTAATCAAAATCCTATTGAATGACTTTGTATTTAAAATTTTAATCAGTTTGACATGTATCTGATTTAACTTAACCCAAAAATAATAATTGTACCTCACAACAATATAAATTTAAATTGATTATCACATCTATTCATCTTGATAACCATACTATATAAACGTTCAATTGCAACAATCTCATGCTCCATTACCGAAAGTATACACCCCAAACTATAGTTATTAAAACTATAGTTGGAAAAATTATAGTTATTAAAACTATAGATTTGGGAAGTTACTTACAACTCCCGTGAACATTTTTAATATAAATGAGATAGTCAATAAAGTAACTAACTAACTGAATAATAAATTATATTAATATTAGTAGATAATTTTAGAATAGATAAATAAATGTTGACATGTTTAATATTTTACTTATAAAAGTATACTATTTTGATTCACCATATATTATGTTAGAACAAAATCACAGCATTAACTTATTATATGATAGTTACCTAATTTAAAATAACATATACCTAAACTATAAAATAATGATAATTAGGTGGATAAATATGTGGCGTTATAGATAACATAGTAGAATTTAATTGGTATAAACAGTTTGGAGGGAAATTTTTTCATCATGTGGCAAAACAACTCTTGTTTTAGCACTATATATATATATATATATAATATAATATAAGATAAGATATATAAGATAACATAAGATAAGATACATGATATATGTTAAAGATGTGAATGAGACAAAAGTGTCCCACATCGGAAAGTTGAACATATTAAGCCCTAGTATATGAGTCGGTGGGCTACTCCTATTGCCAATTGATTTTAGAATGGAATCTCACTCGACTTGTGTGCTAGGCTACTAGCGCATGTGCGCCTGCGCACACGACCCACAACCATCGGTCCTAGTCGAACTTTGATACGGTATCAAAGCCGGGTTCGGTTAGTTTCGGTCTGGGCTTCGGATTAGTGTTAGAATGTGGTTATCCCAAATCGGTAATTTAGAGAATACCTGAACAACATATACGGACACTTTGATCTCATTTACATCTATAACAATATAATATGTGGAGTCTTGCCGCTGGAGTTTCAGGATCGAGAACATGGCTGAATGGTGGTAGATCGAGGCTTGCTTTCTTCAATTGGATTTAGAGGAGAACTAGTAGAGGCCATTCAAAGACTCCACGAGCCAACGCCTAGGCCTCCGTCGAAATCTTGCTTTACTCCATATCAAAGTTATAGAACCTCCGTCGCCACTCCGCAAAAGCAATTATGCTATCATCATTTTCTATGTGTTATAGACTATAGTTTAGAGTTGTTGACACCGACACTTGACATTTGATACTTTAACTAATTGTTGACAAAAAAAAAAGCTCATAAAATTTTCCCCAACAATATTGCCAACACTTGTCTGTTGACACGTACTACTCACACTTGAAAATGTTGTGCAACATTGTTATGTTGTTTTACTCGGATGATTGTAGCAATGCTACATTGACAATGCTATACATGTTGTTAAGTATTATATTATTTTGAATTAGGACTTGAATGTGTAGCAAATGTCGCAATATCTTCGAGTAAACACCAAACTTAATTGATTTTATTAAAGCCCCCATCAACCACTACCAAAAAATAAATAAATTAAAGCCTTAATAGCCACTAGCTTCATAATATTCAACTAATCTAATGAATTTGATATAAGCTAAGCAAAATCATTTTATTAAAGCCTCATCCTTAATTAGTTTTATTAATTTTAAGCAAATAATTAAAATAGTCGATCAACTATTAATTATATTGACTATTAGCAAATAATTTTATAATTATTAAAAATGTTATCAACAGTTCGATGATTTGGACATATACAGAGGCGAGACTCGAATGTGTCGGTAGTCGGTTCGAAGTTATGACAATCTTGCTATAGAGATTATTAGGTGTTACAAGGGACATCTTAGAAAAGTTAAAGGAAGCTGATCAAACAAGACCTTGGTTTTTTCATTTTGGTTTTGTTTGTTTCTAGAGTACTGTTTATCTTCGTTAGCAGCTAGGTGTGCGTATGTGCTATACACTATTTACTTAAGGAAACATTCGAGTCTCTCGAAAATGTCTTCTAGACGTAATTAACTAAGAAAACTTAGAAAAGAGTTGGTATAAGTGGACCTCCTGATCCTTGCTTTAAGTGGGACTAATTGAGTTTGTTATTGTTATGCTTCATACGTTATAGTTTAATGAACTTAAATATTTGCTTAAATATAATATGTATAAGCCTATAGATCATTTATGGATGACTGATGTATATAAATATATAACAAGTATCTACATTTACCCTTAAAAAAAAAAAAAACAAGTATTTATATATATAGTGTCACCTCTTTGATCAAGGGAGCATAAATCTCGCCTGCTAGCACCTTTTCTCCAAACAACATGACCGCTTCCTTAACAGATCCAAAAGGTGGCCTTGTGTCGATCGTTGCTCGCCCTTTAACTACAACTCCGCCTTCTCCGATGCTCTCCATTTCTCTCGACTAGCGCCTAAGAGAAGACTGGATCGACAGAGAGGAGTTAACAATAGCAAGTTGTATACAAGGTGAACTTTGTAGAGGGGCAATGCCAATGGGTACGTCGTCCACAAATGTAACTCTATTTATAATACACCTACTAATCAAATTAAAGCATAGGCAGGGCATCACTTAAAGTGGGGGGTGGGGATTTATTTCTTTGCGTCCACTTCACTGGAATTTAGTTATACATTTAGAAGGTGTGATCAATTGCGGGTAGTTGAGTTGTGTTGTGTTTGTGTGACTCCTATTATATCCATTTCTGTTGCTAATGCCTTTCGTTAGCGTTATTGAATGTTGTTTATGGGTGTAACTTCAGTGCACAATCACCATCAACGTTTGACCTTTTAACAGATATGGGCCCTCTTTTGATTTTGACCTTTCTCCGTCTCATTACCAGTACCACACGTTTGGGCCGGCCCAATAGAACTGCTCTGGCCCAATAATTCATGGGCCGTCTTTCTGTAGACGAGGAAGTCCAACAAAGGCGATCTATTAGCCCCGGTCAGCTCTGGTTTCGCAGTCGTCGATTTACGCTGTTGCAGCTCTCCAAGAACGAACAACGCCAAGCGCCTGAAACGTGTTTCTTCCTTCCGAGTTGCTAATCAAGCTCGGAACCCTAGCTGTAGCCTTTCATAATGGTAGGATCATGTTTATTAGAAACCAGATATTTTTTTTTTTCAATTTCATCTTTTCGCATCTGATCTTATCGCTCTTTGTCTTTCAAATTCAACCAAACCTCTTTTTTTTTTTTTTTTTTTTTTTTTTTGCCAGATCCGGTTTATATTGTTGCAGAACAGGCAAGGGAAGACGCGACTTGCCAAGTACTACATCCCTCTTGAGGATTCAGAGAAGCACAAGGTCGAATACGAGGTTCGTCCCCAATTTCAGATCATTTCTGTATGATTACTTTTGTGTTTTAATTTGATCAGTCCGCATCTAATGCTTTAATATCTTTGCAGATCCATCGATTGGTGGTCAACAGAGACCCTAAGTTCACGAATTTTGTCGAGGTTAGCTCCTCTCCCTTGTTCAATTGCCCTAGGTTTTCATTACATTCAAATTAGCATATCTATGTATTATTTGAATTTCGTCCCAGGAATTGTGATTTAAATTTTATCTCCCCCTTACACAAACTATATATAGTACATTTGAAAAGTGACAAATGTTAGAACATTATTTATAGCGTGGGTGTTTCTATACATCATTGCTTGTGGTTTTTTATTGGTATCATCTAGCTCTTAGAAATGGTTGAGTAGATGATTTGTTTCCTAATATGCAACTTACTATCCTAAGTTTGACAGACGCCACCAGATTATCCCTCACACAGCATGTGATACACACTCAATTTCTACATACTAATTCAGCTTAATGTTATCAAACTCAATCACCATACCAGGGGTGTATAATGTTTATCACCTGTTCTGAGACATTATCCAGTGTGGCTCCGGTTTTGCTTTTTCTATGATGTTTGTCGATTGTCTTCTTCACATACTGCAAAGTGTCTGAAAGTGAATATTAACGTTGATAGTATTTATTACCTTGTAGTTTCGCACTCACAAGGTTATCTACAGACGCTATGCTGGTCTATTTTTCTCCCTGTGTGTTGATATCACTGACAATGAGCTCGCATATTTGGAATGCATCCATCTTTTCGTTGAGATATTGGATCACTTTTTCAGCAATGTTTGCGAGCTAGATTTGGTATTCAACTTCCATAAGGTGAGCTCATATTTTTTAATGATTAGGTTCCTGTTCATACGTTAGGCGATGCTCTCTTTTGTTGTCTCATGTTGCTGTGATATTCTAGTTGAGTGTTGATTATTTTGTGCCATTTGACTTGATTACAGTTTAAATAGGTGCATTAGTGTTGCAAACATATGGATTAGAGCACCAGAATTGATCAGAGGAAAAATGTGTCTTTGCTTTTTATTTTACATTGTGGGCTGTTTTTTTTTTCTTGTTAATGAATAAAATAAAGAAAGCACAATCACCGAGTCTCATACAACAGCAGAAAGCACTAAGAATATCAGAAGTATATGTTGTAAGCTCTTGAGGCAAGAGATTAGCATTTCAGAAAGAGAGAAAGATGTTACTGTTCAGAAAGAGAGAAAGATGTTACTGTTCAGAAAGAGAGAAAGCTGTTGCTAGTTTTAACTTGGGCAGCCCCTATAACATAGACCGTGAGATCCTATAATATCATTAGTATTTGCTAACTTTAATTGGTAATTTAACTGCTAATGCATATTCATAAAAGAAATAGGATTCAAATTGTGTCATCTGTATGATAAAATTTGCTTACTACTATCATCTTGGTGTGTAAATGTGGTTTGTTTGAGATTAATGGTCCAAAATTCAAGGCATATCTTTCTCCTAGAACTACTGCACGTCTATGCGCCTTGGTGAATCTTCTCTGTTCTTTGCTGGTTTAACAAATCCCAAACTTTTGATGCATGTCAAGATAAATTACTTTCACCTCACAATTTAGGCTCACCCTCTGACAATCATGTGTTATCATCTTCTTTGTTATCTATTCTTTCCTGTCTACCTAATCCTGTCTACCTCTGCAGGTGTATCTTATACTTGATGAATTTATTCTTGCTGGTGAACTCCAAGAAACAAGCAAGAGGGTAATTTCTATTCTTAGAATTCTCTGATAGTTTTGTTGTCAAATGCACGGAGTGCCTTCTATCTTAATCGTTTATTCATATTGGTTCCAGGCAATTATAGAGAGAATGGGTGAATTGGAGAAGCTGGAGTGAGTTGTTGTTCCATTGTGTATAACTTTTGTTGATGTAATACCCATGTTTTCCTTCTTTTTTTAAATGTAGACAGACCTTTGAATTTGTTCTATACGAGGGACCAAACTGAACTCACGCTTCGGGCTGTCAATGTACTTATTGCCAACTTGTAATGATGCATTATGACAAGATATTCTATTGGCCATCTTTTTTTGTAAGCTTTGCATCCAAGGAGTGACAATATTGTGATGTGTTTATCTGGCAAATTTGGTCGTGACTGCTGAAGTATAATTTATTATTATTAATATTATTATGAAAGGTTTTGGCTGCTGAAGTATATACACGTTTCACGTCTAGGGGTATTATTCGAGCTTAACGAACCAAGCTTGACTAATACCCCGAGCTTAACGAACCGAGCTTGACATATTCAAGCTTGGTATGCCCTTTATTATATAGATAAGAATGCAATTTTGTGTAAGCTTACGTTTAGGATATGGGAACGGTATCTAGTGCACTCATTTTCCTTTGTTTAATTTTATTTTCTTCTTTTTTTCGTTATATATAAATCAAAAAACAAATACATTAGCCTGAGAAAAATTCAGTGGTGAAAAGGAGAGAAGGGCGATGATGATGGAGAACATTAATTAAGGCAATGTAGATCAAGGATTGAAGGACTAGATTCAAATATCAGCTGGACCAATGACTAGATATATCATGCAAAGAGATATGAGGAAGCTATGCATGGTTTTGTTCAAGCTTATTTGTGTGACATGGAAATCAAGTGGCACAATCCAATTGCAACACCATTTCTAGAGTCCAAAGAACTAGTATTTCACAATGTTCTAAAAGGGAGACAACGCCTAGGCGGATTTAGAACAAACTTGATTATTTTCCTACATTTTAACGTATACCATATGTCAGTAACTCATATAATGTAATAATAATTCATAATATCATTTATAAACCAAAATTTAGGGTGCTTAACTAACATTAAAGTAAATAAAAGCAAATAATACGCATCTGACTAGTGACTCTAAACTTTCTAAAATCTAAAACAATAGGTTCGAATCAATGGAAAATACATCCCAACTTGGGTGTTAAAAAACTCTAAGTCGACTAATCACGTGCTTAGAAGCTAAAATTGAATAATCGTTGGGCTAGGCGGGCCTAGACGAGACTAGATGGTGTCTAGGCGGCGCCTAGGTGGGAATAGGCGGTGCATAGACGGATTTCCGTATAGAAGACGGTCTAGGCTTAAAAATTCCTAGGTGCCCTCCTGCCTAGCGTGCCTAGACGCGATTTTTAGAACACTGGTATTTTGTAACATTTTGGAATCGGGCTAGGGTGGGCAAACCCGGCCGAGTACATCAAACAATTCGGTGTGATTGCAACATCCTCTATAAAACCATTTTGAAATTGTTGGTGATGAGAATTCAAAATACCCTATGTAAGTTGACTGGCCCTAGCTATGGAAGGGAGCTTTTTGCCTGAGAGATGGATGTACAAAATATAGCCCTCATGCAAAAGATTGCTTATTCCACGAGGAAGTAATGATTGGAAAAAAAAAAAGGTATATACTTAGGGCGTGTTTGGGAACGGGATGGATTTTTGGGGATTTGCTGGATTTTAGGGGATGTGATAGATGGGGATGGATTTTTGAGATGTAAAAGATAAAAACTCAACACCTAAATTTTTGGGTTTTGTGTTTGGTTGTATTTTGATTTTTTGGTAGATGAAGTGATGGATAAAGACCGAATTACCCCACTTATGCACAGGAAAATACGAATTTGCCCCCAATTCATAACCCTCTTGAAATTAAAAAATTTGGGGAAAATTTCAGGTCAATATTCTTATCCCGATTAGCATCAACCACCACCTCCCCTGCGAAATGGCTCAAATCGGCCACGAAAGGCGGCAGATGCAGCTCCAACCGACCACCATCTGCATTTATCTGGGAATTTCTCCGGCGAGCACACCTTTTATATATAGATCCATTCCAAATTTGAAATTCCCAATTCAACATTTCATTTCATCCTCCCAATTTGCCTCTCATTCATTAATGTTCACAGTTGGCTGAGCCACCCACACCCACCTTCCTGTCAAATTGGGGCGGCCACTCCCCCCAAACCCCTCTAAAGACCCACAAACCAAACAACCCCTTAACCCACCCAAGATTCAAGAACCCCCCTCCTTTTGCAATGTCTTCTTGCTCGAATATCAACAGGTGCAGCTCTTGCCACAGTTAGGAGGAGGAAAGACGCCTGATCCGCCGCCGCCATTGATAGGAACTTGCCAGATCTCGGACAAACTGTAAGGAGCTCCGTTTGTGGACGAGAAGGAACTCTCATTCATCAGCGATGGCGGATCCATGAAAGCTCCTCTCCGGAGAGGCAAGATGGCGGATCCATGGATCAGATCCGGCTTCTCCAAGCGCCGGCCATGGCCGGAGATGCTCCCGATGTTGTGCCGACTGCTAATTTGACTGGGAGATTAATTAACAAACAAATTGAATGACCCGGAGGTATGGAGGGAGAGGGGCCATGGAGGGAGAGGGGCGAAATGGGGGAAAACGAAATCCCCATCCACCAAACCTTGGTGGATGAGGTGCAAAACCCCATCCCCTTCCATACAGTAAACCCCTAATTTCGCACCCAGAAAACCCCCTAAACACATACACCCAAACATGAAGGCGGGAAAAGCGAGGCAGAATTGCCATCCTCCAAACCCCCTAAACACTACACCCAAACACGCCCTTAAACTCAACCTTTACAATGCCTACGAGATATTAAGATGGGACTTCATTGAGGAAATTAATGCTTACCGAATAAGGCTTCCCTAAAGTTTTGAATGAATGGATTGGAGAGTGCGTGGAAACCAATAGTATGCATAATGCAAACTTTATATATAGAAGGGAAAAATTACGAATATTTTCAAACTTGGAAAAGGGGTGAGACAAGGTGATTTCATCTCACTTATATCTTTGTTCTTTGCAACGAAAGACTCGGCCATTTAATCCTAAATGCGATCATGGAGATTAGAGAACTATTCACATATCGAGAGGTGGTCCTCCTATATCAAATATGTTCTTTGTCAATGACATTGTCTTCTCTGTAGAAGCTTTGGTGCAATATATCGATTTGTGTGATCACAAGGGTTTTAGAAAATTAGTTCTATAAATCCTCGGATCAAAGAATAAGCTACAGAGAAGTCCAGGATTTTTATCTCGAGCACCATCCCGACTGAGCTATAAAATAAATTTAACAACATTTGAATGCTAGTACAGTAAGTACTCCACAACTAAGTTATTAAAGATACTTTCTTTCCCTTTTCGGAGAGAATTAAGGCATGCTTTTTGCGTGGAAGAGCAAGACCCTTAGTTTCGCTAGTAGAGTGACGCTACGTACTTAATTGATACTGACTTACCGATCTAACCTATGGGTTCTTTGATTGTGCTCAAACCCTCAAGCAAGAAAATTGACCGAGTTTGTAGAAAATTCATATGGGGAGAGTGCTTGCAAAAGGAATCTAATACTCATCTTGTGGCTTAGAAAGAGGTATGTAAACCCAAGGTTCAGGGATGGTTGGGTATACATAGCCTAGACCGGTATGAATATGGCACTCATGGAAAAGCATGGGTAGAGTTTTATAACAAATGATAATTCTCTCTGGTTTGAGGTCCTATAGGAGCCTAATCATGTATGGAGCAGCATACATGTTGGAGTGAAAAAACTAGTTAAAAATGAATGAAATAAAGTCTAGTGGTGTGAAAGATGTTTGCTTTTGGACTGGATGTTTGGCTAAAGGATAGACCACTTATGCAACTAGTTTCAGAAATTAGAGATTGAATTCTTCGATTAGAGTAACACACAACACAATCAAGGAAGTGAGGAAGCCATGGCTGAACAATTGAAGCTTTCGATTTCACGAATTTGTTACAACGGAATTGGATAAGTTGACTGAGTGTGAGGAAGAGGACATCTTATATAGCCGTCGGAGTCACGTGCTATACACGTGAGCTCATTAACAAACCAATAGAGCAAACCGGGTTCTGTAACTAATATATAAAAGAAACCCGGTTTACATATAATGACACACTATCATTCCCCCTCAAACTAGAGATGGAGCTTCAAGGTGCATTCCCAGTTTGCCGATTAGCTCCCTATGATGTGCCATTGGTAGGATTTTAGTCAACACCTCCGCTAGCTGATTCTGTTTTGGTAAGTATGTAAGTTGAAGGAGACCATCCATAACCTTTTCTCTTGTGAAGTGGCAGTCGATTTCTATATGCTTCGTTCTTTCATGAAAGATTGGATTCTGGGCAATCTGAATCGCTGATTTGTTATCACAATGCAATGTTACTGGCTTTAAATCTGCTTCTCCAAGTTCTTGTAAGATGTTGACAAGCCAAGTGACTTCAGCGGTAGCTTGGCTCATTGATCTTTATTCAGCTTCAGAAGAGCTTCGAGATATTGTCGGTTGTTTCTTAGATTTTCACGTGATAGGATTATCACCATATAAAACCACATACCCAGTGACTGATTTTCTTGAGATAGGACAAGAAGCCCGACCAGAATCAGGAAAGGCTTGCAATTTGATAGAAGACCATCTTTGTAATCGAATGCCATAGTGCATTGTCCCTTTGACATATCTCATCAAGTGATGCAAAACTTCTTGGTGCTTGATATCAGGATCCTTTAGGAATTGGCTCAAAACCTGTACATAGAAGGAGATATTTGGTCGAATATTTGTTAAGTAATTCAGTTTATCAACAATGCTTTTGTATGTAGTAGGATCAGATAACAAATTATACATATCAGATGAATGAAGTTTAAAATTTAAAGGTAAAGGTGTATGTTGTTGCAGGAGGATGGTCAAGTATGAAATATAAATAAAATATAAAGCAAACTGACTCCCTGTCTCAGCAAATAAATACAAGACTTCCTTCCGTTGTAGTAGAAGGCAGTCAGGATCGATCTACGAAGAAGCGTGTCAGCACCCGCCTTTTTAGTTCAGAAACTAAACAAAAAATAAACCAGACAGACAGAAATAACAGAGAAAAGCAGAAAATAAAGCAAAGCACAGAAAACTGGTCGATATCGACTACACTTACTTGATATCGACTGGGAAAATCGACTAACAGTAAGGAAAACTCAGCTAAACAACTCGACTTCGACAAATTCAACTCGACATCGACCAAATCTTCCTCTATTTCGACTAAATCTGCTCGATTTCGACTAACAACAAAAACTAAAACTCGAAGCTTTTCGCAACACAGAACACGATTTTGATGACATAAATCAATAAACTAATGACTTCCAAGATCAGAGTTTCAACACCACAACGATAACCATGTAAAATAATACATAAATGCATAAAAGATCATGCTTTTCATCAAATAACTTTCGTTATCAACAAATAGGAATATAGAGGCTTTCGCATAAACCCTAATTGTTACTAACCATTTTCACATAATTAATCCAAGTTGTATTAAGATCACTTTCGCTTCAATAACACAAACAAGGATCACCTTCAACTTTCGCAAAAGAATCATGCTCATAGGGATAGAAGACGAATAAAAGCTTGTACCTTTACGGCGTCCTATCACATGGCTACCGTCGGGCTCACCCCGACCCTAGAAGTTGGGTGACTACTCGCTCTTCATCATGAATAGACTCATCAATAATAAAAGTCGAGTAGAATTTGGTCGAGTTCGACCAGTTTGGTCGATTTCGAGTAACTCTGTCGCTTTCAGCATCCTGCTCCGTTCTTGAAACGTACTTCCCCGAGTTCTCGTTTGTCTGATTGACGCGTATGAGCATGAGTTGGAAAGCTCTTTTCGAGGGCTACAACTCTCATGAAGACATCAGAGCTTGATTTAGAATGATTAATGGTGAAAATTGGGATTTTCTCCGGCTGCACCATCCTTAGCTTCTTCATAACTTTCCTTTAAGCTCCAAAGTCTGTCGGATTTCTGCGAAATATAACAAAAACTTTTGTAGGCCTCCATATATTGCAAATAAACATAAACTACACAGATTCTATATTATTCTAACCCAAATGTATGAAATGCATGCAAAAATCGATATAAAAGTAAGTATAAAACATGGCAAATTAGGCTAACAACAAACACCCCATACTTAAGCTTGCTTGTCCTCAAGCAATACTTTTAATGGCCATACAGGGGAAGAATTCAAAACTCTCAACATCTTAGATCCATTCTCATATGTCCCAGCAATCAATTACCATCCTAGAAAAGGTACTTCTGTCAGAAATCCGTGCATGTGCAAATAAAAGAAACTTCGCACATAAAAGAACGGTTATGCAAAAACATTCATTCGTGACAAAACATTAATAATCAAAAGGACTTCAATTAAGCTTATAGTGAAGAAAAGGTAAAAGGTATAGTGGTGGGCTATTTTTGGGCAATGTGGTGCTAAATCCGGGGAGAACTTCTTCAAACATGTTTTCTTGCTTTGATTCACTTTCTCCCATCATAATTTCCACATCACTCATCCTCTCATAAATCATTCTTTTCTTTTTTCAATATAATGCTTTTACATCTCTAACCTCAGCACTGCCTTCTCGCGAGTCGCAAACATGGGTGTCATGAATGACCCCGGATACTTAGTGTTTTGGACTCCTCACCTTGGTGTCCCATCCTGCGAAACTATTATCTCATCGAGCAGGGTTGATATACCTTTATCTCATGAGGTGATCGGATTTTCTTTCACTCATTAAATTTTCCATATTTTTTTTCAATTCATCCTACCAAACTCCAAATATGATAATAACAACACAAACACCATATAATATCTCCATAATGTAACATCATTCTCAACATAATCCCCGGATAAGATAAAGAATGGGCAATATTTAGAACATGTGGAGCATAATATGAAATAAGGCTAAATATGGCTTTTTTGATGCATAAGCATAGGTAAAGCTAGGATAACAATATGAGCATTATATGGAAATATAAATTCCTTCATCCTTTTATCATGCAACATGTAAAAAGCAATATCAAAATTTACATTCTTTCATGGTTTTCAAGAAAATATTGCACTTCATTGTGACTTCTCTTTACTAGGCAATTTCATGCTATATCTCTAATGAATCCAATTTTGCATCGTTGAGTTCAATAAAGCTTCCATGACATTAATCAAAAAAATTAAATGGGGGTCATTTTTATAAATTTTGGAAAACATGCATATAAGCACATAAATCAAATATGAATTCCAAAATAGCCATGCATAAGCAATTCAAGAAATAATGCACAAATAATGTTAAATAAATCAAATATGCACAAAGTAAGCCCTTCCCCCACCCCAAACTTAAACATTACAGTGTCCTCACTGTATGCTTCTATCCTCCACGGACCTGAAAAATTTAGAAGAGAAATACCCACATTAGAAAATAATGTCCAAAACCAAAAACCAAAAACAACAATGTCCAAAAAGTCCTAAAAATAAATGTCTATTTATAAGCTCTAGACTTTATAGTCGCTAGGCCGACTTTCTCCGTTAAGCTCAAGGTGGCATTTGCAAGGCCCATGTAGCCTGGGCTTCAAACATGACTCCATTCTTGTCCATCAGTTGCAGTCCTCCGGAATGGATCTTGTTCACAATGAAAGGGCCCATCTTCTTCTGTTTGAACTTTTTTAGGAAACCAATGATCATTTGATTTGGCAACATAGAATTTGTCACCAACTTCATACTCCTTAGGCTCATCATTGGAAATCCTACATAAGCGCACATACCAAGGCAAACCTCTCCCATGTATAGATAAATCATTAATTGAAGTAGGAGAAGAAAGATCCATACCTTGGCTTACCTTCGCAGAATTGGATTCAGGAACCTCCTGTTCTGGTCGATTTCGAGTAAGGGTACTCGACATCGAGGAATTTGGCTCGTCTGGTGGACTACTGGTCGAGGAAGGAGAAGTCGAGGAAGTAGGGTTTTGGTCGACGTCGACCAAGTTGGTCGATGTCGAGTTGTCCTCGGCTATGAGTTGTTTGCTCGACGCTGCTGCTGTAGGTGAAGAGCTCTAAGTCTGGTTGACGTCGACCAAGTTACTCGAAGTCGAGTAAATCTGGTCGACCTCGACCCCATACTTGAATCCTGTCAAGGCATCCGAAAAGAAGTTAGTCGACGTCGACTTACCTTGGTTGATGTCGAGCAGATCCTCTGTGTCGTCGTTCAGGATGGCCATGATCTCCTCTATCTGGGCTTTCATATCCCTCTTTTCCAACTCTTTGAGAGTCATATTTCATACCTTAGGCTCCCCGCAGGTGATGTACCTCGCTGATATAGACTTGACCTCTTCTATGGGACCTGTATGCCTTTCGGTTTTCTTGAAGGAATACTCCCTTCCTTACGCTTATGCTGAAAGCGAGCACTCCCTTCCTTACGCTTATGCTGACATCCACCGTCGCCAAGAAGGGCCTTCCTAGAATAATTGGACAAGCAGGGTCCTCCGCCATATCAATAACTAAGAAATCAGCAGGGACGAAGAACTTACCTACTTGTACTGGCACATTGTCCACAATGCTTGTTGGGATGACCACCGTGTTGTTCGCCATGTAAAGCTTAGCATCCACAGGCTCTAGGGAACCTATCTTAATCTTGGACCATATTGATAGAGGCATTATACTCACACTCGCTCCAAGATCACATAATGCATTAAATCTATATTGACCAAATCCAATTGTTATACCAAATTTAGTGTTGTGAGCCTAATTCGCCATGTTTTACATCTACTTTTATATCGATTTCTGCATGCATTTCATACATTTGGGCTAGAATAATACATAATATGTGTAGTATATGTTTATTTGCAATATATGGAGGTCTACACAAGTTTTGGTTATATTTCGCAGAAATCGGTGGCACTTTGGAGCTTAAAGGAAAGTCATTAAGAAGCTAAGAATGGTGCAGTTGGAGGAAATGCCATTTTTCACCATTCATCATTCCAAATCAAGTTTTGATGTCTTCATGTGAGTTGTAGCCCTCGAAAAGAGCTTTCCAACGCATGGTCATATGCGTCAATCCGACAAACGAGAACTCGGGAAAGTGCGTTTCAAGAACAGAGCAAAATGCCGAGAGCTGAATGTTACTCGACATCGACTAAATTGGTCGAAGTCGACCATGCCCAAAACGAGTGAAGACCCCAGAAATCGACAAGGAAGCTGGGAGCTAAAAATGTTCATCGATGTCGAGGAAATTACTCGATGTCGAGGAAAAATCAAGTCGATGAGCCGTCCTAGAGCCGAGATCGACGAAGAAGACTGAAGGCAAAGAAACCATAGTCGATGTCGAGGAAACACCCAAGTCGACTTTGCTCCTGGACACCGTAATCAAGTTGCTGAGCGGAAGACGAGAAAAGTGCTACTCGATATCGAGGAATTGTACTCGATATCGAGGAAATCCCCAGAAGCAGACGTCGAGTAGTACAGGATCTTGTTAAGTTTCTATCCAAAGTCCAATGGTGATATGTTCGAGATGAAATTATATCAAGATCTATCAAGTGCCATCAAGTCAAGAGAGAAGATAATTTATCCACATTAGATATAGTCCTAGTTGATTTAATTATTTTATCTTAAGTAATTAGATAGATAGATATAAATAAAGATAGGATATTCTTTCCTAATTAGAGAGGGAAGGAAGCCTATAAATAAAGCCTTAGGGGCTGATTTTCATTCATTCAATTCTAGTTTCAATTACATCTAGTAAGTAGGAGAGAGAGAGAGCTTGTGGCGAGAAGAGAGAAGGTGTTGAGAGACGGTTTGTCTTTGATCGGTTGTAAGTTCTCTTTAGTTTATTTTTAATGCAATTTATTTTCCTGAAATATTTGATGAGTCTATTGATGATGAAGAGCGAGTAGTCCATCCACTTCTAGGGTCGGGGTGAGCCCGACGGTGGCCATGTGAGGTGATGCGGTAAAGGTTTGATCTTTTTATGCAATTCGTCTTCTATCCCTATAAGCATGATTCTTTTGCGAAAGTTGAAGGTGACCCTTGTTTGTGTTATTGAAGGGAAAGTGATCTTAATACAACTTGGGTTAATTATGTGAAAAGGGTTAGTTACAATTAGGGTTTATGCGAAAGCCTTTATCTTCCTATTTGTTAATAACGAAAGTTGTTTGATGAAAAACATGATCTTTTATGCCTTTATGTGTTATTTTGCATGGTTATCATTGTGGTGTTGAAACCCTGATCTTGGAAGTCTTTAGTTTATTGATTTATTTCGTCGAAATCCGTGTTCTGCGTTCGAAAGGTTGCAATTTAAGTTTCTGTCTTTTAGTCGATTTCGAGGAGTTTCTTGTCGACATCGAGTTAATTTGGTTGATGTCGAGTTGATTTTGTCGAGGTCGATTACTTTCTGTTGGTCTTCGTTTTCTGTTTCGTTTTGCTTTCTGTTTTTACTCGACAGGTTAGTCAATATCCAGTACTTTACTCGATATCAAGGAATCTTCTGGTCGACTTTTCTGAAGATCTTTCCGCTATCTGAGATCCGCTGACTCGCTTCCTCGAGGATCGATCCTAACTTCCCACTCCTACATCAGGAGGAGGTCTTTTAATTATTTGCGTGGGCACAAATCTGGTTTGATTTATATTTTATATTTTGAACTCGATTTCCCTCCTTACAACAAATTGGCGCCGTTGCCGGGAAAGCAATCATTCGTGCCTTAGCTAGTCAGATCTCACGTTTCTTTTGAGTTACTTTGCAGGTGTATGCGTCGTTCTAGTCAAATACCTGAGTTTGACAGAACTCAGGTGGCCGCAGAAACACAGGAACATCTGATATAGAGGCTTAGGACAGAACTAGCCACCAAGGATACTGCTCTCGCCACTGAGAGAGCACAGAGGGAACAAGAAGCTGCGCGAAGGAGGCAGGTAGAAGCTGAGCTTGCCCAATACCCAACCACTGTAGAGGATTACATGCACCCGACTCTCGTCGTGCCTGAATCGGCCATTCTAATCCCTGAAAACAATTTTGAAATTCGCACTCCTTTCCTTATTGAAATTAAAAATAATGCTTTCTTTGGTAGATTTAATGAATGTCCTCTTCAACATATTACCAACTTTACTGATATGTGCCGTACTCTTGCTGAAGGTACCACTTTGGAATATGTCATGATGAAGGCCTTTCGTTGGTCTCTGGCTGGTCCAGTATTGAAGTGGCTTGAAGGTCTCCGTCCACGATCCCTCACAACATGGGCTGAAGTGAGGCAGGAATTTCTCAACAAATTCTTTCCTCCTGTCAAGACAGCGCTCCTTCGCCAGAAGATTACAACTTTCAAACAAAAGCCTGGGGAGCCTCTAGCAAATGCACGAGAACGGTATAAGGATATACTGCGATCATGCCCTACACATGGACAGCAACCCTGCATCGTTCAGGAGATCTTCTTCAATTCTCTTGACCTGGCTGCTAAGGATAAGATCAATACATATACTCATTATGAGTATCTGACAATGCCGCCAGCTGACGCATGGGTTGCCCTCGACAAGCTGACCAACTACGACAACAATGTCAACAAGTATGGGAATCCAATCAACTATGATGGGAATGCCTATGCCAGGCCAGCCCCATCCATGCCCCTCTATGAGCCTTCTAAGGAGATTGACCTAGATGTCAAGGAGCAATACTACAGAGATCAGAATCGCAAGCTCCTCAAGCAAGTAAAGTATCTTTCTGTCGACCAGCCTTGCATCGAATGCGGATCACAGCGGCGCACCACTACTAAGTGCCCACACAGAGCAAGTCAGGATGGCAGAACACCATGAAGAGATAGCTTACACAGGGGGTCCCAATCGCTACATGGGGGACCAAAGGTTTCAGCAACCACAATTGAACCAAGGTGCCCCTAGGAACCCCCCGCCATACAGAGCTCTAGGACATCCGGAAAGAGACTAGAAGAGGGATGACCTACAGTCCATCCTAGAGGATATGCGGAGGAACCATTCAGACACCAAGTAGTCCTTCAATTCTGTCTACACTCAGATACATGGTGTCAACGCTAGGCTGGGAGAAATCGACGTCTGGAGGAAAATCAATTGATACACAGATTGGCTAGCTAGCAGCAGGCGTCCCCAGACAATTAGGTACGCTCCCTGGGTCTTCAGAACCAAATCCTAAGGGGAAGACTGGACACATCGCAGCCGTAAAACTCAGAAGCGGGCACCAACTACGCGAGCCAGAAATCGGAAAGCAGCAGGACAGATCTGAACAACAAGTCGATATCGACCAGAACTTGGTCGATGTCGAGGAAAGTCAACTCGATGTCGAGGAAAGTCAACCCGATGTCGAAGAACAGCTTGGCCTGGATTCGTCTGCACAACAATCCAACTCGACATCGAGGAAACTGGTCGATGTCAAGCAGAATCAAGTTTACATCGAGAAGACTCAAGTCGACAACGAGGATGCTGCAACACCTCCGACATCTGTTCTGGCTCCGACAAAGAAAAATCTGCCTTTTCCTACAAAATCTCCAAAGGATCCAGCAGAGAAGAAATTTCAGCGCTTCATCAAGATGCTTCAGAGGCTCAATGTCACCATACCCTTCACAGAAGCTCTTAATGAAATGCCATCATATGTCAAGTTCCTGAAGGAGATCCTAAGCAAAAAGCAGTCAATGGCTGAGATCACAAAGGAGTGCAGCCAGATGGACGTTCTTGAGAAAAGGCCAGATCCAGGTAAGTTTGCTATAACTATTGAATTTGGTCAATATAAATTCAATGCTTATGTGATCTTGGAGCCAGTGTGAGGATAATGCCTTTAACAATATGGTCCAAGATTAAGATAGGTGCCCTAGAGCCTGTGGATGCTAAGCTTTATACGGCAAACAACTCGGTGGTCATCCCAACAGGCATGGTGGACAATGTGCCAGTGCAAGTAGGTAAGTTCTTTGTCCCTGCTGATTTTCTAGTTATTGATATGGCGGAGGACCCTGCTTGTCCAATTATTCTAGGAAGACCCTTGTCGGCGACGGTGGATACCAATATAAGCGTAAGGAAGGGAGTACTCACTTTCAACATCAGCGATGAGGTAATTGAGTATTCTTTTAATAAAACTGGAAGGCACACAGGTCCCATGGAAGAGGTAAAATCTATATCAGCTTGTTACATTACCTGCGGGGAGCCTAAGGTAAGAAATATGACTCCTGAAGAGCTAGAAAAGAGGGATATGGAAGCCCAGGTGGAGAAGATCATGGCCATCCTGAACGACGACACAGATGATCTGCTCGACATCGACCAAGGTAAGTCGACGTCGACTAATTATTTCGCGGATGCGTTGACATGATGCAAGTATGGGGTCGCAGCCTACCAAAATTCCTCGACATCGACGAATTTGGTCGACATCGACCAAAATCGGAGCCCTCCACCAGCAGCAGCTTCGTCGAGCAATCCAGTGGAGGCCAAGGACTCCTCGACATCGAGGAAATTGGTCGACATCAACCAAAATCCTTCTGCCTCGACTTCGCCTTCATCGACGAGCAATACACTGGAAGCCGGGAATAACTCGATATCGACCAAATTGGTAGATATCGACCAAAATCCTTCCTCCTCGACTTCCCCCTCCTCAACCAGCAGTCCACCAGACGAGCCTACTTCCTCGACATTGAGTAATTTTACTCGAAATCGACCAAAACAGGAGGTCCCCGAATCCGATTCTGCGAAGGTAAGCCAAGGTATGGATCTTTCTTCTTCTATTTTCATTAAAGATCTATCTATACATGGGAGAGGTTTGCCTTGGTATGTGCGCTTATGTAGGATTTCCAATGATGAGTTCAAGGAGTATGAAGTTGGAGACAAGCTCTATGTCTCCAAATCAAGGGATCATTGGTTTCCCAACAAATTCAACAAGAAGAAAATGGGGCCCTTCGTGGTGAACAAGATCCATTCAGGCGGACTGCAGCTGATGGACAAGAATGGAGTCCTATTTGAAGCCCAAGCTACATGGGCCCTGCAGATGCCGCCTTGAGCTAAATGGAGAAAGTCGGCCTAGCGACTATAAAATCTAGAGCTTGTAAATAAACATTTATTTTTGGGACTTTTTGGACATTGTTGCTTTTTTTTATTTTGTGTTTGAACTTTTAGTTTTTTCTATTGTGGGTATTTCTCTTCTATATTTTTCAGGTCCATGGGGATAGAAGCAAGCTGAAATCATACTAGGCCCAGCAGCATAGCACTCGATTACGACATCCTGCACGCCTGTCTAGTGAGTTTCTTTCTTTACCCTTGTTTTTATACAGTGAGGACACTGTAATGTTTAAGTATGGGGTGGGGGAAGGGCTTACTTTATGCATATTTGATTTATTTGACATTATGTGTGCATATCCAAAGTTTATTTCCTAAATTGCTTATGCATGGCTATTTTGGAATTCATATTTGATTTATGGGCTTATATGCAAGTTTTCCAAAGTTTGAAAAAATGACCCACATTGAATTTTTTTGATAAATGTCATGGAAGCTTTATTGAACTCGACGATGCAAAATTAGATTCATTAGAGATATAGCATGAAATTTCCTAGTAAAGGGAAGTCACAATGAAGTGCATGTTTTCTTGAAGACCATGAAAGGAGGTAAAATTTGAAATTGCTTTTGACATGTTGCATGATAAGAGGATGAAGGACTTTATATTTCCATATAATGCTCATATTGTTATCCTATCCTTACCTATGTTTATGCATCACAAAAGCCATATTATGCCTTATTTCAGTTATTGCTCGACATGTTCTAAATATTTCCATTCTTTACCTTATTTCCTATCCGGGAACTATGTTGAGAATGATGTTACATTATGGAGATTAGCAAATGGTTTTTGTGTTTTTATTATCATTATTGGTGTTTGGTAGGAAAATGTTTGAAATATATGGAAAATTTAATGAGTGAAAGAAAATCCGATCACCTCAGGAGATAAAGGTAGATCGACCCTGCTCGTTGAGATAATAGTTCAGTGAGATGGGACACATGTTTGAGACTCGCGAGAACACAGTGCTGAGGTCAGAGAGGTAAAAGCATTATTATGGATAAAAACAATATGAAAGGTGATGAATCTTATGGAGAAGGAATGTGGAAATTCAGTTTGGAAATACTCCATTTCCCCGGATCATTACCACCAAATGGCCAAACATTGCCCATCTTTTATCCTTTTACCAATCTACTCCTTATTGAGCTTAAAGTAAAGTTCTATTTATTATTAATGCTTTGTCACTTATGAATTGTTTTGCATAACCCTCCTTTTATGAGTAGATATTGCTTTTTAATTGCAAATGCATGGATTTGTGACACAAGTACCTTTTCTAGGATGGTAATTAAGTGCAAGGTTATTTGGCAATGAATCTAATATGTTGAGAGTTTTGATTTCTTCCCCCGTATGACAAATAAAAGTATTGCTTGAGGACAAGCAAGCTTAAGTATGGGGTGTTTGTTGTGAGCCTAATTCGCCATATTTTTACATCTACTTTTATATCGATTTCTGCATGCATTTCATACATTTGGGCTAGAATAATACATAATATGTGTAGTATATGTTTATTTGCAATATATGGAGGTCTACACAAGTTTTTGTTATATTTCGCAGAAATCGAACGCATTTTGGAGCTTAAAGGAAAGTCATTAAGAAGCTAAGAATGGTGCAGTTGGAGGAAATGCCATTTTTCACCATTCATCATTCCAAATCAAGTTTTGATGTCTTCATGAGAGTTGTAGCCCTCGAAAAGAGCTTTCCATCTCATGGTCATATGCATCAATCAACGAACTAGGACTCGGGAAAGTGCATTTCAAGAATAGAGCAAAATGCTGAGAGCTGAATGTTATTCGACATCGACCAAATTGGTCGAAGTCGACCAAGTCCAAATCGAGTGAAGACCCCAGAAATCGACAAGGAAGCTGGGAGCTGAAAATGTTCCTCGATGTCGAGGAAATTACTCGATGTCGAGGAAAAATCAAGTCGATGAGCCGTCCTGGAGCCGAGATCGACGAAGAAGACTGAAGGCAAAGAAACCTTAGTCGATGTCGAGGAAACACCCAAGTCGACTTTGCTCCTGGACACCGGAATCGAGTTGCTGAGCGGAAGACGAGAAAAGTGCTACTCGATATCGAGGAAATCCCCAGAAGCCGACGTCGAGTAGTCCGTGATCTTGTTAAGTTTCTATCCAAAGTCCAATGGTGATATTTTCGAGATGAAATTCTATCAAGTGCCATCAAGTCAAGATAGGATATTCTTAAGTTTCTATCCAAAGTCCAATGGTGATATTTTAGACATAGTCCTAGTTGATTTAATTATTTTATCTTAAGTAATTAGATAGATAGATATAGATAAAGATAGGATATTCTTTCCTAATTAGAGAGGGAATGAAGCCTATAAATAAAGCCTTAGGGGTTGATTTTCATTCATTCAATTCTAGTTTCAATTACATCAAGTAAGTAGGAGAGAGAGAGAGAGAGAGAGAGAGAGAGCTTGTGGCGAGAGGAAAAAAGGTGTTGAGAGACGGTTTGTCTTCGATCGGTTGTAAGTTCTCTTTAGTTTATTTTTAATGCAATTTATTTTCTTGAAATCTTTGATGAGTCTATTGATGATGAAGAGCGAGTAGTCCACCCACTTCTAGGGTCGGGGTGAGCCCAACGGTGGCCATGTGAGGTAATGTGCTAAAGGTTTGATCTTTTTATGCAATTCGTTTTCTATCCCTATAAGCATGATTCTTTTGCGAAAGTTGAAGGTGATCCTTGTTTGTGTTATTGAAGCGAAAGTGATCTTAATACAACTTGGGTTAATTATGTGAAAAGGATTAGTAACAATTTAGGGTTTATGCGAAAGCCTCTATCTTCCTATTTGTTAATAACGAAAGTTATTTGATGAAAAGCATGATCTTTTATGCCTTTATGTGTTATTTTGCATGGTTATCATTGTGGTGTTGAAACCCTGATGTTGGAAGTCTTTAGTTTATTGATTTATTTCGTCGAAATCCGTGTTCTGCGTTCGAAAGGTTGCAATTTATGTTTCTGTCTTTTAGTCGATTTCGAGGAGTTTCTTGTCGACATCGAGTTAATTTGGTCGATGTCGAGTTGATTTTGTCAAGGTCGAGTACTTTCTGTTGGTCTTCGTTTTCTGTTTCATTTTTCTTTCTGTTTTTACTCGACAGGTTAGTCGATATCGAGTACTTTACTCGATATCGAGGAATCTTCTGGTCGACTTTACTGAAGATCTTTCCGCTACTTGAGATCCGCTGACTCACTTCCTCGAGGATCGATTCTGACTTCCCACTGCTACATCAGGAGGAGGTCTTGTAATTATTTGCGTGGGCACGAATCTGGTTTGATTTATATTTTATATTTTGAACTCGATTTCCCTCCTTACAACACTTACCTGGATCTGGCCTTTTCTCAAGTACGTCCATTTGGCTGCACTCATCTACGAGGATCGATCCTGACGTAGGATGGCATTTCATTGAGAGCTTCTGTGAAGGGTATGGTGACATTGAGCCTTTGAAGCATCTTGATGAAACGCTGGAACTTTTTTCTACTGGATCATTTGGTGATTTTGTCGGGAAAGGCAGCTTTTTCTTCGTCGGAGGTGCTGAACGTTGGTCGACCTCGAGTACAGGTTGGTCGACATCGAGTTGGTTCTGGTCGATATCGACTACAGTGGTCGACTTAGGCTTGGGTTGCACGTTCTAGTCGACATCGAGTTAATGATGGTCAATGTCGAGCAAGTTTTGGTCGATGTCGACTGGCTTGCTCGATGTCGAGTTGTCTCCTTCAGCTTCTTCTTCTGTGTTGGGCTCGGGCGTTTGTATCTGTCGCCCACTCCTTCAGCTTCTCCTTCTGTGTGTCAATCGATTTCCTCCAGATATCGATTTCTCCGAGCCTGGAGTTGACACCATGCATCTGATTGTGGATGAAATTGATAGACTGCTTGGTGTCTGAATGATTCCTCCGCATCTCTTTAATGATGGTCTGTAGGGAGGGGGATTTTGATGCTGGGGCTGACGATAGTAGCTCCAGTTTTGATTCTGGTGTGGCCCTGTGTAGTGTCCCTCCGCATACCTTACCTCCTCGTGGGTCTCTGCTGCTTGTACTTGATCGATGTGTGGGCACGCAGTGGTGTTGTGCCTCACAGACCCACATTCCAAACAAGGCTGATTTTTTTAGAGGAATTTAACTTGTTTGGTAAGGCGACGTACCTGATCGTTGTGAAACTGGTCCCTGACATCTGGATTAACCTCCTTAGGTGGCACATACAATGGCATATATGGGGAAGGCCTTTCATACCTTTCGTCAGAAGCGGCCGCAGAAGTCCCATATGTGTTGTCATAGTTTGCCAACGTCTCAAATACCTCCCATGCTCAGCGTGGAGTTGTTGTAAGGAGGAAATCAAGTATGAAATATAATGAAATAACTCAAACCAGATTTGTGCCCCAGCAAATAAATAAAAGACTCCTCCAATGCAGTAAGAGAAAGTCAGGATCGAATCCACGAGGAAGCACGTCAGCAGTTCTTAGGTAGCTGTAAATCTCACAGACAAAGCAGCAGAAACACAGAAACACAGAAACAAAGGGGCGGAAACAGAAATAAAACAGAAAAGAATAAACAAAAGCAACGAACTAAACGAAGACAGAAAAGACAAAGCAAAACAGAAAGTAAAACCAAGCAACAAGCGTACTCGATCTCGACCAAACCTACTCGAGATCGACTAGGGACAGCTAAGACAGAAACTGGAAAACCGACGACAGAAAGCAGACACTCTACTCGACACAGACAAGTTCCTACTCGAGATCGACTAGGCTGTACTCGATCTCGACAAGTTTCTCCTCTATCTCGACCAAAAGACAGAAAGTGTAAATTTGCAAATTCGAACGCAGAACTCAGAACTTCGACAGAAATAAATCAATATAATAAAAGACTCCCAAGGCCAGGGTATCAACACCACAACGATAACCATGCAAAGTAACATATAAAGGCATAAAAGATCATGCTTTCCATCAAATCACTTTCGTTATTAACAAATAGGCATATAGAGGCTTTCGCATAAACCCTAATTGTTACTAACCCTTTTCACATAATTAATCCAAGTTGCATTAAGATTACTTTCGCTTTAATAACACAAACAAGGATCACCTTCAACTCTCGCAAAAGAATCATGCTCATAGGGATAGAAGACGAATTGCTTAAAAAGATCTGACCTTTACCGCATCACCTCACATGGCCACCGTCGGGCTCACCCCAGCCCCAGAAGTGGGTGGACTACTCACGCCTCATCGCAATCGCAGACATTGATTGATGAAAATAACTAAATTGCATAAAATAAACTCAAACTTACAATCTCTTCTCCTTCTCTCTTTATGTAACTAACTAATGGTCTCTGAAATTGAATGAATAAAACTGAGCCCCTAGGGCTTTATTTATAGTGATCAAACCCCACTAATCAAGGAAATAATCATCTATCTATATCTAGTTAAAGCTTAAAGATAAATAAATTGCATAAGGAAATAAATCTTTAAAGGAAAAGATAAATCTATACTAGGTAATATGTCTTCACGTGTTGATAGATTTCCTTCCATGGATAGAACTTGATCAAATTTTGATAGATCTCGGCCATTCTCAGATTTCTTCGTGCCCAAGGATTCCAAGTCTACTCGGACTGCTCAAGTCGACTCGTCTGCGGAAACTGGGCTACTCGACATCGACAAAGGCTAGTCGATATCGACTAGGACTCATCGTCGACTGGACTTCTCGGGTGGCTCTGCTCGATGTGGCTCGGACATGTGTTCCTGGCGCTCGTCGACCTCGAGTACACCTAGTCGATCTCGAGTAGACTGGTCTTGCCGACTAGGTTTCCTCGGCGGCTCTACTCGACAGGCATGGATCTGGTCTCTTGGCTTAGTTGATCTCGACTAACCCTAGTCGGCATCGAGTAGAAGTGTGGACTCCTGGTCGAGCATCTGTCCCTCGGCATGGACTCGGACTGGCACTGGGTGGCTCGTCGATCTCGACTAGGGCTTTGTCGAGATCGAGTAGAGATGTGCTCGGCTTCTCGTGCTCGGCTTCTCGATCAGCTCTTCTTCTCGTCGACTCAGGGTGTGGCACTGGGCTTCGTCGATCTCGACCAGGTCTTGTCGAGATCGAGTTGGGTTCCGGAGCTTGGTTGGTCTGGCTCTCGACGTTGCTCCTGTTTGACAAGGCTTTGCTCGGACATATTCGTCGAGATCGAGTAAGGGCTACTCGAGATCGAGTAGCTTGGGTTCTTAGCTCGATTCGACTGGTTCCCCCTCTGCTTTGACCTTGGACTTCTGTAGTGGATTTCCGAGCTTTTCCTACCTTCCTTAGAATTGCTGTAAAACGCCTTGAATTCTGCGATTTAAACAGAAACTGGTGTAGATTCCATAATTTGGCAAATAATCATAAACCACATAGATTCTGTACTATCTTAGCCCAAATGCATGAAATGTATGCAGAAATCGATATAAAAGTAAATGTAAAACATGGCAAATTAGGCTTACAACAAACACCCCATACTTAAGCTTGCTTGTCCTCAAGCAATAGTTTTAATTGTCATTCAGGGGAAGAAATCAAAACTCTCAACATATCAGATTCATTCTCATATATCCCTGCAATCAATTACCATCCTCGAAAAGGTACTAGTGTCATAGATCCATGCATGTGCAAATATATAAAAGCAACATCTACTCACAAAAGGAGGGTTATGCAAAACATTCATTCGTGACAAAGCATTGACAATCAAGAAGACTTTAACTTAAGCTCAAATAAGGAGTAGATTGGTAAAAGGCAAAAGGTGGGCAATTTTTGGCAATGTGGTGCTAATGATCCGGGGAAATGGAGTATTTCCAAACTTGAATTTCATACCACATTCTTTCTCATATGATTCATCACCTTTCTTATTGCTTTTTTCAATAATAATGCTTTTACCTCTCTAACCTCAGCACTGCCTTCTCGCGAGTCGCAAACATGGGTGTCATGAATGGCCCTGGATACTTAGTGCGTCGGACTCCTCACCTGTGTCCCATCTCTCCAAACTATTATCTCAGAGAGCAGGGTCAATCTACCTTTATCTCCTGAGGTGATTGGATTTTCTTTCACTCATTAAATTTTCCATATATTTCAAACAATTTCCTTCCAAACTCCAATAATGATAAACAACACAAACACCATATAACATCTCCATAATGTAACATCATTCTCAACATAATCCCCGGATAAGGTAATAAGGTAAAGAATGGCAATTTTTAGAACATGTGGAGCAATATATGAAATAAGGCATAATATGGCTTTTGTGATGCATAAGCATGGGTAAGGCTAGGATTTTCAAACAATGAGCATTATATGGAAATATAAAGTCTTCCATCCTCTTATCATGAAACATGTCAAAAGCAACTTCAAATTTACCTCCTTTCATGGTTTTCAAGAAATATGCACTTCATTGTGACTTCCCTTTACTAGGCAATTTCATGCTATATCTCTAATGAATCCAATTTTGCATCGTCGAGTTCCATATAAGCTTCCATGACATTTATCAAAAATTTCAAATGGGGGTTATTTTTTCAAACTTTGGAAAACATGCATATAAGCTCATAAATCAATAATACATTCCAAAATAGCCATGTAGCAATTCAAAGAAATAAATTTTAAATATGCACAAGTAATATCAAATATGGCAAATATGCATAAAGTAAGCCCTTCCCCCACCCCATACTTAAACATTACAGTGTCCTTACTGTATAAAAACAAGGGTAAAGAAAGAAACTCACTAGACAGGTGTGCATGGCCTCAAAATGTCGAATAAAAGAATCCTGGGCCGAGTCTGAATGTAGTTTGCTTCTATCCATGGACCTGAAAAGTGTAGAAGACATATACCCACAATAGCAAAACTAAAAGTGTTCGAAACAAAAGCAAAACAATGTCCAAAAAGTCCTAAAAAGTTTATGTACATGCTCTAGATTTTATAGTCGCTAGGCCGACTTTCCATTCATGCTCAGGGTGGCATCTGCAGGGCCCATGTAGCTTGGGCCTCGAATAAGACTCCATTCTTGTCCATTAGCTGTAATCCTCCAGAATGGATCTTGTTCGCCACGAAAGGCCCCATCCGCTTCTTGTTGAATTTGTTGGGGAACCAATGATCCTTTGATTTAGAGACATAAAGCTTGTCTCCAACTTCATACTCCTTGGGCTCATCATTGGATATCCTGCACAATCGCACATACCAAGGCAAACCTCTCCCATGTATAGATAAATCTTTAATGGAAATAGGAGAAGAAAGATCCATACCTTGGCTTACCTTTGCGGAGACGGAATCGGGGACCACAGTGTTTGGTCGATCTCGACTAGGGCTAGTCGATCTCGACGAGTCTGCAGGTTCTGGTGGTGGTCTGCTCGAGGATGAGGAAGTCGATCAAGGACAGGTCTTGTCGATATCGAGTAGGGCTCTGCTCCTGGTGGCTCCAGCGTCGAGGAGGAAGAAACTGGTGGAGCCGGATGGTGGTCGATCTCGACAAGCTTAGTCGAGATCGACGAGCTTGGTCCGTCTGGTGGAGTCTGTGTCGAGGAAGACGGTGCCCGAGGATGCTGAAGTTGGTCGACATCGAGTAGCGTACTCGAGATCGACAAGGGTTCTGGTTCTGGAGTCGTCAGCGTCGAGGAAGGCGAAGTCGAGTTGGCCGAGTGGTGGTCGATCTTGACGAGTCTACTCGAGGTCGAGTAGGGTTTTGCTTCCATCTGGCTGCTCGACGAGGCTGGTGCTGGTGGAGGCTCCTTGGTTTGGTCGAGATCGACTATGGTACTCGATGTCGAGGAGCCTTGGTCGATCTTGACCCCATACTTGGTTCCTGTCAAGGCATCCGAAAAATAATTAATCCATAACGACTTACCTTGGTCTGTGTTGATTGGATTTTCTGTGTTCTCCTTGAGGATTGCCATGATCTCCTCCACCTGGGCCTCCATGTCCCTCTTTTCCAGCTCCTCAGGGGTCATATTTCTGACCTTGGGTTCCCCGCAGGTGATGTAGCCAACTGAGATAGATTTGACCTCTTCCATTGGACCTGTATGTCTTTCAGTTTTATTAAAGGAATACTCAATTACCTCATCGCTGATGTTGAAGGTGAGCACTCCTTTCCTTACGCTTATGTTAGCATCCACCGTCGCCAAGAAGGGTCTTCCTAGAATAATTGGACAAGCAGGATCTTCTTGCATATCAACAACTAGAAAATCAGCAGGGATAAAGAATTTACCCACTTGTACTGGCACATTGGCCACCATGCCTGTTGGAATGACCACCGTGTTGTTGGCCATGTAAAGTCTAGGATCCACAGGGTCTAGGACACCTATCTTAATCTTGGACCAAATCGTTAAAGGCATTATACTCACACTAGCTCCAAGATCACATAAAGCATTAATTTTGTATGGACCAAATCCAATGGGTATAGCAAACTTACCTGGATCCGGCCTCTTCTCCAGTATGTCCAAATGGCTGCATTCCTATGTAATCTCAGCCATTGATCGCTTTTTGCTTAGAATCTCCTTCAGGAATTTGACATAGGATGGCATTTCATTGAGAGCTTCTGTGAAGGGGATGGTGACGTTGAGTTTCTGAAGCATCTTGATGAAGCGCTGAAATTTCTTTTCTGCCGGGTCTTTTGGAGATTTTGTGGGGAAAGGCAGCTTCTTTTTCTGATTCGGAGCCATAACAGACATCGGAGATGCTGCAGGCTGCTCTATGTCGACTAAGGGCTTCTCGACATCGACTAGGCCCTTGTCGATCTCGACCAGGTTGGGTGCAGTCGAGTTGTTGTTCGGTGTAGACGAAGGTTTCTGAAGCTTCTCCTCGAGGTCCAGTTGGCCGTCCTCGAGATCGACTAGGCTCTGGTTGACCAGCTGTTCTCCGTTGTTCTGCTGCTTTCCGACCTCTGGCTCTTGCAATTGATGGCCGCTTCTGAGTTTTACAGTAGCGATATGTCCAGTCTTTCCCTTAGGATTTGGTTCTGAAGATCCAGGGAGCGAACCTGACTGTCTGGGGATTCCTGCTGCTAGTTGACCAATCTGTGTATCAACTGTTTTCCTCCATATATCAATCTCCTCAAGCCTAGAGTTGACGCCCTGAATCTGAGTGTAGACTGAGTTGAAGGATTGCCTAGTTTCTGAGTGATTCCTCCTTTTTTCCTCCAGGACTGTCTGTATATCATCCTTTTTCTGGTCCATTTCCGGATGTCCTGGAGCTCTGTAGGGCGGAGGGTTCCTAGGGACACCTTGGTTCCATTGTGGTTGCTGAAACCTTTGGTCCCCCGTGTAGCGATTGGGACCCCCTGCGTAAGCTACCTCCTCGTGGTGCTCTGCCAGCTTGACTTGCTCTGTGTGTGGGCACTCAGGAGTGGTGTGCCTTTGCGATCCGCATTCAATACAAGGCTGGTTGACAGAGAGATACTTTACTTGCTTGAGGAGCTTCTTATTCTGATCTCTATAGTATTGCTCCCTAACGTCTGGATCGATCTCCTTAGGGGGATCATATAGGGGCATGGATGGTGCTGGCCTGGCGTATGGGTTCTCTTCATAGGTTGCAGTAGACCCATACTTGTTGTCGTAGTTAGTGAGCTTCTCTAGGACACCCAATGCGTCACTTGGCGGCATTGTCAGATACTCATAGCGAGTATAATGGTTGATTCTGTCCTTAGTGACCTGATCAAGAGAGTTGAAGAAGATCTCCTGAATGACGTAGGGTGGTTGTCCATGAGTAGGGCAAAATCGCAGTAGTTCCTTGTAGCGTTCCCATGCCTTTGCCAGTGGTTCCCCTTGCTTCTGTTTGAAGGCTGTGATTTTCTGGCGGAGATGTGCTGTTTTGGCGGGTGGGAAGAATTTGTTCAGAAACTCTTTCTCTACTTGGGCCCAAGTTGTGAGTGATCTTGCTTTCAGCCCTTCCAGCCATTTCAGTGCAGGCCCAGCGAGAGACCAGCGAAACGCTTTCATCTTGACATATTCCAAGGTTGTACCTTCAGCAAGAGTACGGCACATGTCAGAAAAGTTTGTAATATGCTCAAGAGGATACTCATTAAATCTGCCATAAAAGGCATTATTTTTAAGCTCTATAAGAAATTGAGTGCGAATTTCCAAAGAGTTATCAGGGATTAGAATCGCCGATTCAGGCACGAAGAGAGTGGGATGCATATAATCCTCTGCAGTGGTTGGGTATTGGGCAAGCTCGGCTTCTGCTTGCCTTGCACGCTCATTTGCTTGTTCCCTCGTTGTCCTCTCATTGGTGATAGTAGTATCCTTTGCGGCTAGTTCCCTGGTAAGCCTCTGTATCAGCTGCTCCTGTGTTTCAGCGGCTGCCATGGCTCTTTGCAGTCTAGCTCTGATGTGTAGGAGGCGTTCCGGTTCGTCTAAGGCGTCAAACTCAGGTGGGATACCAGAACGGCGCATACACCTGCGAATTTACTCAAGAGAAAAGTGAGAACTGACTACCTAAGGCGCGAATGACTGCTTCCCCGGCAACGACGCCAATTTGTTATGAGGAGGAAATCAAGTATGAAATATAATGAAATAACTCAAACCAGATTTATGCCCCAGCAAATAAATACAAGACTCCTCCAATGCAGTAAGACAAAGTCAGGATCGAATCCACGAGGAAGCACATCAGCAGTTCTTAGGTAGCTGTAAATCTCACAAACAAAGCAGCAGAAAGACAGAAACACAGAAACAAAGGGGCGGAAACAGAAATAAAACAGAAAAGAATAAACAAAAGCAACGAACTAAACAAAGACAGAAAAGACAAAGCAAAACAGAAAGTAAAACCAAGCAACAAGCGTACTCGATCTCGACCAAACCTACTCGAGATCGACTAGGGACAGCTAAGACAGAAACTGGAAAACCGACGACAGAAAGCAGAAACTCTACTCGACACAGACAAGTTCCTACTCGAGATTGACTAGGCTGCACTCGATCTCGACAAGTTTCTCATCTATCTCGACCAAAACACAGAAAGTGTAAATTTGCAAATTCGAACGCAGAACTCATAACTTCGACAGAAATAAATCAATATAATAAAAGACTCCCAAGACCAGGGTATCAACACCACAACGATAACCATGCAAAGTAACATATAAAGGCATAAAAGATCATGCTTTCCATCAAATAACTTTCGTTATTAACAAATAGGCATATAGAGGCTTTCGCATAAACCCTAATTGTTACTAACCCTTTTCACATAATTAATCCAAGTTGCATTAAGATTACTTTCGCTTTAATAACACAAACAAGGATCACTTTCAACTCTCGCAAGAGAATCATGCTCATAGGGATAGAAGACGAATTGCATAAAAAGATCTGACCTTTACCGCATCACCTCACATGGCCACCGTCGGGCTCACCCCAGCCCCAGAAGTGGGTGGACTACTCACGCCTCATCGCAATCGCAGACATTGATTGATGAAAATAACTAAATTGCATAAAATAAACTCAAACTTACAATCTCTTCTCCTTCTCTCTTTATGTAACTAACTAAGTGACTCTGAAATTGAATGAATAAAACTGAGCCCCTAGGGCTTTATTTATAGTGATCAAACCCCGCTAATCAAGGAAATAATCATCTATCTATATCTACTTAAAGCTTAAAGATAAATAAATTGCATAAGGAAATAAATCTTTAAAGGAAAAGATAAATCTATACTAAGTAATATGTCTTCATGTGTTGATAGATTTCCTTCCATGGATAGAACTTGATCAAATTTGGATATATCTCGGCCATTCTCGAATTTCTTCGTGCCCAAGGATTCCAAGTCTACTCGGACTGCTCAAGTCGACTCGTCTGCGGAAATTGGGCTACTCGACATCGATAAAGGCTAGTCGATATCGACTAGGACTCATCGTCGACTGGACTTCTCGGGTGGCTCTTCTCGATGTGGCTCGGACATGGGTTCCTGGCGCTCGTCGACCTCGAGTACACCTAGTCGATCTCGAGTAGACTGGTCTTGCCGACTAGGTTTCCTCGGCGGCTCTACTCGGCAGGCATGGATCTGGTCTCTGGGCTTAGTCGATCTCGACTAACCCTAGTCGAAATCGAGTAGAAGTGTGGACTCCTGGTCGAGCAGCTGTCCCTCGGCATGGACTCGGACTAGCACTGGGTGGCTCGTCGATCTCGACTAGGGCTTTGTCGAGATCGAGTAGAGATGTGCTCGGCTTCTCGTCCTCGGCTTCTCAATCAGCTCTTCTCCTCGTCGACTCAGGGTGTGGCACTGGGCTTCGTCGATCTCGACCAGGTCTTTTCGAGATCGAGTTGGGTTCCGGAGCTTGGTTGGTCTGGCTCTCGACGTTGCTCCTGTTCGACAAGGCTGTGCTCGGACATATTCATCGAGATCGAGTAAGGGCTACTCGAGATCGAGTAGCTTGGGTTCTTAGCTCGATTCGACTGGTTTCCCCGCTGCTTTGACCTTGGACTTCTGTAGTGGATTTCCGAGCTTTTTCGGCCTTCCTTAGAATTGTTGTAAAACGCCTTGAATTCTGCGATTTAAACAGAAACTGATGTAGATTCCATAATTTGGCAAATAACCATAAACCACATAGATTCTGTACTATCTTAGCCCAAATGCATGAAATGTATGCAGAAATCGATATAAAAGTAAATGTAAAACATGGCAAATTAGGCTTACAACAGGAGTGTATCCAAGATACTCATAGTTGGTGTAGTTGTTGATCCGGTCCTTACTAGGCGCCTCCAGGTAGTTGAAGATGATCTCCTGGATGACGTAGGGCGGCTGGCAATGAGTAGGGCAGGATTTCAGAAGCCTCTTGTAGCGCTGCCAGACTTGTGCTAGTGGTTCCCTTGGCTTTTGTCTAAAAGCCGTGATTTGTCGTCTGAGGGCAGCTGTCTTTGCAGGAGGAAAGAACTTGTTGAGGAACATGTCTTGTAGCTCATTCCAAGTGCGAATTGATCGTGCAGGCAATCCTTCCAGCTATTGTTGGGCTATTCCTGCAAGGGACCAATGAAAAGCCTTTAGTTTTAGATATTCAAGATTGGCACCATCAGCTATAGCTTTGCATAAGTCTATAAAAATGGGTACATGCTCTAAAGAACATTCATTAATTCTTCCCCTAAATTGACTCATTCTAATTTCAGTAATAAAAGAAGGACGAATTTCAAAGTTTATAGCAGGAAGAATGATCGTTGATTCTGGAACTTCCAGAGTAGGATGCAGATACTCCTTTGCGTTGGTTGGGATGTGCCCAATGCGCTCCTCAAGTTCCCTTCTCGCGTTGACTTCACGATCTACCCTTGCCTCCCACCGTTGTTGATTTTGTGCATATTCCGCCTCTCGTCGGGCGTGTTCAGCTTCTCTGGTTGTGAATGCCTCAACTTTTTTACGGAGTTGCTCAATCTCCTGTGCAGGTGTGAGCGGGCCCGCATTCTCGTTGTCGGATGTTGACACGAGTCTCCTCCTAAGCCTTTGCTGAAGGTGGAAAAATCGCTCAGGCTCGAGAATTGGGTCTATAAGCGTGCGATCAGTTCTTCGCATGCACCTGAAAAGCAAACAGAAAAAGCAAGTAACAAGGAACTAAAAATAAAAACAAATAAAAAGAAAAGAAATAGAACTAAAAAGGGCGTGATTGATGGCTTCCCCGGCGACGGCGCCAATTTGTTGTTGCAGGAGGATGGTCAAGTATGAAATATATATAAAATATAAAGCAAACTAACTCCCTGTCTCAGCAAATAAATACAAGACTTCCTCACTTTGTAGTAGAAGGCAGTCAAGATCGATCAACGAGGAAGCGTGTGAGCGCCCACCTTTTCAGTTCAGAAACTCAAAAGAAAATAAACCAGACAGACAGAAATAACAGAGAAAAGTAGAAAATAAAGCAAAGCACAGAAAATTGGTCGATATCGACTACAGTTACTCGACATCGACTTGGAAAATCAACTAACAGTAAGCAAAACTCACCTAAACAACTCGACTTCGAGAAATTCAACTCGACGTCGATCAAATCTTCCTCGATTTCGACTAAATCTACTCGATTTCGACTAACAACAGAAGCTAAAACTCGAAGCTTTTCGCAACACAGAATACGATTTTGATGAAATAAATCAATAAAATAATAACTTCCAAGATCAGAGTTTCAACACCACAACGATAACCATGTAAAATAAGACATAAAGGCATAAAAGATCATGCTTTTCATCAAATAACTTTCGTTATCAACAAATAGGAAGATAGAGGCTTTCATATAAACCCTAATTGTTACTAACCCTTTTCACATAATTAATCCAAGTTGTATTAAGATCACTTTCACTTCAATAACACAAACAAGGATCACCTTCAACTTTCGCAAAAGAATCATGCTCATAGGGATAGAAGACGAATAAAAGCTTGTACCTTTACCGCGTCCTCTCACATGGCTACCGTCGGGCTCACCCCGACCCTAGAAGTTGGGTGACTACTCGCTCTTCATCATGAATAGACTCATCAATAATAAAAGGAAATAACTTGGCATTAAATAAACTAAAAGAAAGCTTACAACCGAACAAGCCAAATCCGCTCTCGCCTTTCCACCTTCCTCGCCACAAGCTCTCTCTCTCTCTCTCTCTCTCTCTCTCTCTATGTAACTAATTGTAACTTGAATTGAATATCTAGAAATCAGCCCCTAAGGCCTTATTTATAGCCTTCATTCCCTCTCCAATCAGGAAAAAAAATTATATCTAAATCTATATCTATCTATCTTTTATCTAAAGATTAAAAGATGGAAATAAATAATGAAATCTAAAAGGAATTAAATCGAATTGTGGATAAATCCTTCCATTTTGATAGATCTTCACTTTCTGTTGATAGAATTGACATGCCTTGGCTTGCAAGTAACTCACATATCTCGGACATGGACAACTTCTGGAATCTCCTCGACGTCGACCAACTTCCTTGACGTCGAGTAGAATTCTTCAACTCGAGTGGTCTTGTGCTCAGCTCATGCTCGATCTCGTCTTCTGGAGTAAAAGCGGAGTAGAATTTGGTCGACTTCGATCAGTTTGGTCGATTTCGAGTAACTCTGTCACTTTCAGCATCCTGCTCCGTTCTTGAAACGCACTTTCATGAGTCATCGTTTGTCGGATTAACGTGTTAGAGCACGCGTTGGAAAACTCTTTTCGAGGGCTACAACTCTCATGAAGACATCAGAGCTTGATTTAGAATGATGAATGGTGAAAATTGGCCTTTTCTCCAGCTGCACCATCCTTAGCTTCTTCATGACTTTCCTTTAAGCTCCAAAATGTGTCGGATTTATGCGAAATATAACAAAAACTTGTGTAGACCTCCATATATTGCTAATAAACATAAACTACACAGATTCTATATTATTCTAACCCAAATGTATGAAATGCATGCGGAAATCGATATAAAAGTAAGTATAAAACATTGCAAATTAGGCTCACAACAGTGTAACACATGGTCTTTGATCTTCAATGTTTGCTTCCTTGATAATTTCTTGACAAAACTTTCTCTGACTTAAGATTAGGGAGTCTTTGGAATGAATTACTTCTATGCCTAAGAAGTACTTCAATTTCCCCAAATCCTTGATGTTGAATAGCTCAAGAAGATGTTGCTTAGGACCTCTGACTTGAGATAAATCTGATCCTGTAACAATAATGTCATCTACATATACTCCAACCGCTGTTAGATGATTTTATTTATGGGAAATAAACAAAGAAGGATCAAATTTTGATTGAATAAAACCAAAATCAATCATAGTTGCATATAGTTTGTTAAACCATTGGCTTGATGCTTGTTTTAAACCATATAAGGATTTTTCCAACAAGCAAACCTTATTATCAGGATTAGGCACTCCTTGAGGCATTGTCATATATACTTCTTCATGTAAATCTCCATGTAAGAAAGAATTATTTACATCTAATTGGTAAATATCCAACCCTTTATTCAAAGCAAGAGAAAGTCACTACTAGAATTGTCTTCATAGACGTCGGTTAAAAACCGATGTAAAACAAACAAAAAAATTCGACGTGTTAGTGGGTGGTGTTAAAGATCACAACTTTACCACATCGGTTTATAACCGATGTCTATAATGATTTATAACATCGTTTCTCTTTGTAATACCGACTTAAATGCATGAATATAAATACATTTTGATAGATTCACCTAAATTTAAACCCTATTATTTTGCATTTCTAGTTATCTAAAGATATGTAGACCAATACAAAAGTTCACATTAACATCGATATTTGTTTCCAAAAACAATGTTGTAATATTTATTTACATCGGTTATATGTGGTTCATTTCATTTTTATTAACTTTCCCTTTGTATTTTGTCTTGTTATTTCGTTTAAAAAATAGTATACAACATTCCATATTTATAAAGACAATGTTATATGTATATATTTAAATCGGTATATTTGAAAGAAATGATGTCTAAAAAGATTATAACATCGTTTTCTTTATCTATACCAATGTAAAATTTCTCAAAAGACATCAGTTTTATTTTTTATTCTGTTGTGTTTCAATGTATTTTTAAATCGCTTTTTATTCTATTAAATGATGTGTCATTTTGTATTTGTATCAATTAATCGGTTACTTCTCAAATAATAAAAATAGGATCAAATCCATGATACATTATCCAAAATAGTCAAACACATAATAAGGTGAAATACATCAATAATCGAATTATAAGTTTCTACTCTTTTACATAGTACCACAAAACAGATGTTCTCATGATGTCCTGATACATACATGTAACATTGTCTTTCTACATATTCAATTAGATTCCTATATCCCTGTTAAGGAGGGATACGATGTGGCTAGTATCCCTGTTCAAGAGCAATAAATCAAGTTGCCTTTTTTCTCCTCTTCCATGTTTTGTTTCTATACCATCACTATCTAGCAAAGACAAAAAAAATTGACAGATGCAGACTTTATCTCATGATAGGAAATAACTCAAGAAACTTCAGTTGGCCATTTAAATATATTAATTCATCCAGATCCTTCTCACCATTCACAACATAACGATCAGCTTATAGATAGAAATATTATACTCAGCACAAGTATACAACAAGATAAGAGGAAATGAGGTCAAACTGAAGCAAAGAAGAGAGAAAACAACAATAAGTTATATAACTTTCTTAAGTCAATACCAACGTTGATTTATACTTGAAGAATCAATTAAAAGGACATTAGAATGTTCACACCAATCAATCACACAACAAAATAAAAAGATCAGTAAAGCAAGATAGCACCCAGAGATATTCAGAGTAACATACCCACATCCCTTAGGCAGCCAGGTGGCCAGGCTGATTCATTCTGAATGCGTACGCCTATTAACGATAAAGATAGCATCAGGGAAAGACCGAATGGAGAACACTTGCATGCTGTTGCATTCATTAAAAGATATTATCCAGATTACTTACTCAGAGGACCAAATATGACCAAGAATGACAGCAATCAGCTGCAGGCCAAACAGAAAATATAGAGCATCAGCTTGTGAATATAACAAATAGAAACAATAACAAAAGTCTATAATGTCTATACAAGACACAGTTCATTTCCTTCATTCCACGGGCACATCCGCTGAATATTTTTACTTGAAGGGTGTAAAGACCCGACTCAAGTTTTCGATTGGACTTCTCCTCCTCGTCCATCTGCATGGTAGTAGGAAAATCCTTAATACTCAATCAAAACAGAATCATCAAACGCATTATGGATCTTGTCAATAAAATAACCTCAAAATCGTCCAGTTCAAGCTGCTCTATCCGCTCAGTCTCTTCTTTTACTCGATCTGAATATCTGGAGATCATTGTTTGTGAGTTGGCATCTCTAAATAAAAAAGCATGAACACATGAAAACATTGATAGTTCTGGTAATATAAAATCAATTACCTTACATAAAGTTCCATAAGCCTGTCTATTTTCTCACACTCATTTTCTACAAATTTGCTCAGCACTCTTTCTCTTCTAGAGCCCCTCAAAATCCCAGCTAAGCAAGGTCCAAATAGCATCCCATGAAACAGTTAAAAGAGAACACATAAATGAAATAACAGATAAGAAAGCACAATGGTGTTGGAGTAGGTAAACAAAAAAGAAGAAATAGAATGGATATAAGAGAGATGCTATTCACAATCATTCTCAAGTCCAGCATATGACAATATCTCTGAAAAGAAGACGCTATACACAATCTTCTAATCCTCTATAAGTCCAAAATATGACATTACCCTCGGGTTTAAAAAACATGAAAGAACAAGAAGATAAAAAACTACATGACAATGACAATATCATACTGTGTAAATAAGTATTGACAAATTGACATAAGCATTTTGAATGGGAGTCAAATCTTCTTTTAACCACAAAAGCATACTAAAATACATATTTGCAGAAAAAAAGAAACCCTGAATCAAACGAGGTTAAGGAACTATTGAGGACTAAAAAGAATAGAGATAGAGATGATGAAGTATAGAAGACATGCCCGGTAACGGAATCAGGACCCAAGAAGCTAAGCTTAATAACCTTATAACTCCAATCTTTTTTCGTTTTTTGGGTAGACTAAGGCTTCTATGAGCAAAACACTCATAGATGCTTGATATTAATGGCTGATTTAAACTAGTTATGAAGTAAGAGGTTGTTGCCCACAACCAATATGAACCAAAAAAGAAGAATTTTATTTATCAAACCAATAGTAAGAGTCTACCTGAAATAGTGTGATGACATTTGCATATGGGAAACTGTAGGAGGACAGTGTTGTCTTGTTGAACAAAACTAGAAGCACAGCAAGAAGGGAATGCAAGTCCTGATTGTAAAATAACCAAATATAGTATCAAACTGAGAACATGTATGAACCAAAACAATTGAGCTCCTTTAGTTGGGGATTCAAGAATGCGAGTTCAACTTGCAGAGTTTGTTAAACGTCGATTTCCTAAACACAATTGATGATCCAAGGAGTCCTCTTCACCCAGAAATTTCTGCTATCCTATCCAAATTTAGAAAGAAAACAAACAACAGCTCCACCAGTTTGAAAACTTAATTTCTTGGGCAACATAAAATGCTAAACATCAAATTTAGTGCTTCTCTTCGTATAATACACTACATCTTTGATCACATGGCTGATGTCCACCATCGAAGCCTCATTTAGAGCATTTGAAATAGTAACAATCCTACTGTAGTCCAGAATCAATATATCATACAAATAAATTTTCTTCTATGAATCCTCTATTAACAAATCCCTAGCTCTTTTTTTAAAGAAAAACATACCATGTATAGTTCACAAACAAAAGCTTTCGCAAACTACACACGCATATCATTACATTCCTATCTATATATATATATATATATATATATAAATGAAATCAAAACAATTAAGGAAAAGAAAAAAAAATATTAAAACCAAAATAGTTTTTGAAGCTGGTGGCTTATCCTACTTGTGTATTTTGTCCTTTTACATATCATACTTTGAATCAAATAATGGAAAACAGACCTTAAAATTAAATTCACGATCATCCTTAAACTCAGAATGTCAAACAATAGATAATCATACAAGCACAAATTTTGTGATAGCTCCTGCATGCTTTTCAACTGCCATCTTAACAAAATTCAGTCTTGAAGCCTAAATCAAGAACCCTAAACCGATTTGAAACCTAAATCAAGAACCCTAACCCAATTCCAAACAAAAGAGGAACAAAATATAAAATAGGGTGTTTACCTTCTTCGGGAGATGCGCTCGTGAACCTGGGTGAACATGCTCATATTGTGGAGGTACGTATGAGCAAACTCATCTCGGTAGATATAGGCATAAGCAGGAAGTCCTAATGTGAAGCATTGACAACCCTAGCCTGAGAGAGAGAGAGAGGGACATCGAGATTAAGGTGAGACGGAGAATGGCATGGGACAGGGACCAGATCTAACAAAATACTTTGAGACTTACCTAGATCTTCCACCCTTAACACATGATTTGCCATTGCAGCCGCAATCTCCTAACAAACATCATCAGACAAATATTTCCCAAGGGTTTTAAAAAAAATCGAAGATACCTAAAAAAACCAAACAAGGAGGAGAAAAATCAAAAGACTTACCCAGATCTACGAAGGAGTGTACATGGTTCATCTCGTCAGCATGCTAAATCGCGCAGGTGGGGCTCCTGACTTCGGCATCGTGGTATCTAGAGGCGCAAGATCTGAGGGCGGGGAAAGAATGAGAGAGGGAAAGGAAGGAGAGCATGGGGCCGGGACTCGCCATGGCTGAGGAGAGGAGTTCTTAGATGGAGAGAAGGTCGAGCAAGAGAGTGACAGTAATTGAGAATCAGTAGAAGAATGGAATGGAGAATACTCTGTAGTATCTAGGGATTTCAAATTTCAATTTCAATTGAGGGTGAAATTTTTTATGTGAAGTGAGTGGAAATTTTACAAAACGGATTCACTTTTATTTTATTTTTTAAGTGTTGGGATCTAAGTGTTTTGGAGTTACATCTTTTACCGCCTCAAATTTTAACCAAGTGTTGTAGGCGCACTTTCGAATTTTTTTTAAAACGAAATTTTAAAATCGGCCTAAAAGTACGATCGAAGTGTCAAATATCAATAACATCTACTATTTTCAAAATGATGTTATAACTATTTTTAACATCAGGCGTTTTTCTCACCGATTTAAAAAACCCGATGTCTATGAACACAATTCTAGTAGTGAGTATAACTCTTACCGTGGACATTTTTACAACAGGTGAAAATATTTCATCATAGTGGATCCCATACTGCTGAGTATATCCTTTGGCAACTAATCTTGCTTTGAATATCTCAACTGATCCATCTGCCTTCAACTTGATCTTGTACACCCATTTACATCCTATTGCCTTTTGCATGTAGGACTGTAGGAAGGTCAGTTAGAATCCATGTATTGTTGGATTGTAAAGCATCTACCTCTTTGTTCATTACTTCAATCCACTTTGGATTTTTGGAAGCTTTGGAAAATGATTTGGGCACAACCAAATCAACTGAGTTTTGAATTGAGACTGAGTTACACAGAAACTGAGATGGGTTAGTAGTTAAAAATGAATATATGAAACCCGTCAGTAAAGGAAATAACTCAAAATTGGATCCAAAGATACAGATGTAATCTTGTAAATTGATAACTCCACTCCCTTGATGAAAATCGAAAATGGTTTCAAAGGCTTTGACACATGACTTGTGTCAAAGGTCTTGAAGCTACGGCTGTGTTGATGAAACACAAAACCTGTATTAAGTGCTTATTATTTCCGGATGATATTATATGTTATTATTATTAAATATATTGCCAGATATTATTGTATATTATGCACTAACATATGCAGTAACTTATTCGAACAATATCTCCTTCCTTAAGCTGAAAGTCGAGAAGAATCAAATCGGAGATCATGGCTTCGACGTTTCCCATAATAGAAGATTGTGAAGATTCCTTCTCAAGCCATGATCTGTTATAGCCATTGAAGACGATCCTTAGGCGCCGATCTGATTTAATATAAAAAGGAGATGAAGAGAAGAAGACAATACAATAACACAAGCATTCATTCGCACTCAAGCCTTCAAGTCAATCTGTCTTCTTCGTGTGCTCTCTGCTAAGTTGTTAAGAGTCATATCTTTTGTTTTAAAGCATTTGAGAGTTACACAGTGAGCTTATAGGATATATTTCGAGAGAGTGTTATACTCGAGAGTTTGTAACTCAGGAAGTGGAAACTAGGCGATTGATTCACGACGTGTAAGAGGATTGTACTAGATAGCTGAGAGAGGTGGGGCTCTTCTAGATTGATCTAGGACTCCAAGGGAATGTGAGTTGACTAGATTGCAATTGTATAGGAGAGAGGCTTCTCGGTGAGCTATTAGGATCCTAAGTCTTATGAATCAATAAAGTCGGTTGAATCATAGGGTTGTGGAAGAACCCTAGGCGGGGACGTAGGCCAAGTTCGAGCTGAACCTCATCAACAATTCGTTGCGTCCTTTACTTATTGCTTTACCATATTTCCGCACTTGTTTTGAATTGTATAACTCTTTTGTAATTCAGGTTTTCCAAGAGGCAAGATTTAAGTCCAATCTCAAAGGGTTTTGCAAGTGTTTCAAAAGTCTTGAGATTATCAGCGAAAAGTTGGCATACTCTATTCAACCCCCCTTCTAGAGTATCTTTATATTACTTTGTTATACATTGTCGAACCTTCAATTGATATCAGAGCCTTACTCACTGCTTTTGATCTAACAATCTTGTGAGTTTTTGATCATGTCTGGTGAAGCAAGCGGAGGATTTGCACAAGGGAGGTCTACCAGTAGACCACCACTCTTTGTAGGAAACAACTTTGTCCACTAGAGGTCCTTGATGAAAATGTTCATTATAGATCAAGATATGGAACTTTGGAACATTATAGAGAATGATCCGAATATTCCAGTGAAAGACGGACCAAATGGAAGCAAAGTCGCGAAGACCGAGGCGGAGTTCATCCAAGCAGATCTTGAACTCGTCTCCAAGAACTACAAGGCATTTAACGTACTATATTGCGGTCTTAATACTGATGAGTTTAACCGTATTTCATCTTGTAGGTCGGCTAAAGAGATTTGGGACAAGCTTGTTGTCACCTACGAAGGAACCAGTCAAGTGAAGGACACACCAAGATCAGCATCTTCCTTCGAAAGAATGAACTCTTCAAGATGAAGCCTGATGAGTCTATTAAGGCCATGTTCACATGGTTCACGGAAATCACGAACAACCTTGACTCTCTCGGTAAGACCTTTGAGAATGTTGAGAAAGTGAGGAAGATATTGAGGTGCCTCCCAAAAGACAAATGGGGCCCTAAAGTGACAACCATAGAAGAAGCCCAGAATCTCACCACTCTACCCCTTGATTACTGGCTTGGGAAGCTGAACACACATATGATTCTCAATGAAGACGATGGAGAACTTCCAACAAGCACTAAGAACTTGGCACTCAAGTCTAAGAAGGATGACCTCAAAGATGTGTCTGATTCTGAAGATGAGGATGATGATGAGGATGATCCCTTTGATCTTATTACAAGGGGTCTTTCTCGAATCCTCAAGATGAAGAAGGAATTCAACAACAAAGATGGATCAGAGTATTCTAAAATTCGAGGTAAGTCTCAAAAAAACAAATATGACAAGAAGACTAAACCTTTGTCGTGTTTTGAATGTGGTGAAACAGATCATCTTGTGAAAGACTGCCCTCAAAAGACGAAGAGCCAGTTCAAGAAAGGTGATAGAAGGAAAAAGAAAGCCATGGTGGCAACTTGGAGCGATTCTGACACAAACTCCGATGATGAGAAGGCCAATGTCTGTCTCATGGCCTCAGAAGATGAATCCCACGATGAGCAACTTGAGGTAACTGTAAGAGAGCTTATGGCAAGTCCAAAAGAGGAACTATCGGAATTCCTTTCTAATATGACCGCCAATTAAGAGAAACTTATTGCCCAAACCAACACTCTTATTAAGAAAACTGTGGACCAGGAAAGAACTATTGAGGAACTGTCTATGAGGGTCAAAAGTCTTGAAACCTCTTATTCAGGTCTTGACATTAAAGTCAAGACTCTTGACTCAGAGAAATTTGAACTCAAGCAAGATCTCTCGTCTCTAAGAAATGAACATCATGACTTAGAGAACGAGAAGATCTCCCTGAATAAGAAGATTCAAGACCAACAGACAACCCTCATAAGTTTTACCAAGTCCAAAGGCACTCTTGATGGGATGTTGGGTGAGCAACAAAGCTCTCTAAACAAAAGTGGTATTGGTTACAATCCAAGGTTTTGAAAGAAGCAACACATTACCACTTTTGTAAAGGCAAAAAGAAGCAGAACCTCTCCTATATGTCACCAATGTGCAAGAAAAGGACATGTAAGAGAGACTTGCCCCTATAGAAGAAATGATCCACATATCATTCGCAATACCTTTCATGTTCACTTGAGAAAAGAATGGATAACGCAAGTTTGGGTCCCCAAAGGCACTATTTTACCAAATATGGTTTATCCCAATAAAGGATCTTAATTTGCTCACTGGTCTAGCCACAAAGGTTGATTTTTGTTTTGTAGGAGATCGCCAAGGTGAAAGAGCAAAAATGGATTATTGATAGTGGATGCTCTAGACATATGAGTGGGAAGAGGTCTCTCTTCCATGAACTAAAGAAGCAATCCACTGGAACAATCACTCTTGGTGACAAAGGAAAGTGTGACATCGTTGGTATCGGTAGTGTTGGGAGTGATCCTAACTATAGCATTAAAAATGTTTATCTTGTTAATGGTTTGAAGTATAATTTGCTTAGTGTTTCTCAACTATGTGACAATGGTAATGATGTTGGGTTTAACAAGAAAAGATGTTTAGTGCGCAGAGAAGATACATGTGAAATACTTCTAATTGCCTATCGTTATAACAACATCTATGCCGTGAATGTTGAGCAAGCTGCACAAGGAAGCTTAACCTGCCTAAGGGCTTTAGCGGACGATCCAAAGCTCTGGCACAGGAGACTCGGTCATGTAAGCCCACATACACTACAAAAGCTTGTGTCCAAAGGGCTTGTAAGAGGACTACATGAGATGGGCTTCAAAGGTATTGAGATGTGCAGAGCATGCACAAGAGGTAAACACACACGTAGCTCTTTCAAACCAAAAAAGGTTGTAAGTCTTTCTAGACCCCTTGAACTTTTACATATGGATTTATGTGGTCCTACGCGAGTCAAATCTCCCAATGGGAAAAAGTACATGCTTGTTGTCATATTTGATGAATGCAATGACGGTTCTTTAAGTGAAAGTGTTGCAGATTTAGATCTTAACAACCATATAAAGAATGAGGATGGTGATGATATTGCTACCAAGAACACAAAGAAGAGGAACATGTAGGATTAGATTCTTAACACTGAAGAATTGGCCCAAGGTCTTCAAGCTCAGTCTAAAGCCCTTAGCGACCAATCCAAAAGTGTTAAGACTTCAGAAACTGCAGTAAATGAGCACAACATATCCATGGAGTCAGATGTACCACAAATTAATCCTGTTAATGTGATGAACCAGGGAGCTGAGACTAGCAAGAGAAAGTTCAAATACTCCTCATCACACTCATTAAAGGATATCATCTCTAACCCCACATCTAGTGTTCAAAGTCGTTCTAAACTTAAAGATCTCTGTGCCTTTTACGCTTTTCTTTCTCTTATAGAACCAAATAAGGTAGATGGGGCCCTTTAAGAGCCAGACTGGATCATTTCTATGCAAAGTGAGCTTAACGAATTTGAAAGGAACTAAGTCTGGACCTTGAAGCCTAAGCCAAAGCATCAATCAGTCATTGGCACACGTTGGGTCTTTCGGAACAATCTAGATGAGAATGGTAAGATCGTGAGGAACAAAGCAAGGCTTGTTGCTCAAGACTACAATCAAGAGGAAGGTATTGACTATGAGGAGACTTTTGCTCCCATAGCCAGGCTTGAAGTCATTCGCATATTATTAGCATTTGCATCTTTTATGGGCATAAAGTTATATCAAATGGATGTCAAGTGTGCTTTTCTTAATGGTTTCTTAGAGGAAGAAGTCCATGTGGCTCAACCCTCAGGTTTTAAAACTTCGGAATTTTCCTAATCATGTTTACAAACTAGACAAAGCGCTATATGGTTTGAAACAAGCCCCAAGAGCTTGGTATGAGCGCTTGTCAAAATATCTTTTAGAAAATGATTTTAAAAGGGGGTTGATCGACAAGACTCTTTTTATTAAGACCAAAGGAAAGGACATTTTGGTTATTCAAATATATGTTGATGATATATTGTTTGGAGCTACTAACACATCTTTGTGCAAGGAATTTTCTGACATCATGTGCAGTGAATTTGAGATGAGCTTGATAAGTGAACTCAACTTCTTTTTGGGATTACAAGTTCATCAATCTAAGAAAGGGATCTTTGTTAACCAAAGCAAGTACACTAAGGATCTCTTGAAGAAGTTCAAGATGGATCAATCCAAAGCAGCCAAGGCACCCATGAGCTCAACCTTGTCTCTAGATCAAGACAAGACCGGAAAGAGTGTCGATCAAAAGGAGTATCGAGGGATGATTGGATATTTATTATATCTTACTTCTAGTAGACCTGACATCATGTTTAGTGTTTTCATTTGTGCTAGGTTTCAAGCTGACCCTAAAGAGTCTCACCTCGTGGCTGTGAAGAGGATCTTTCGATATCTTAATGGCACTAAGGAGCTTGGCTTATGGTATCCAAAGCAAAGAGATTTTTTCACTAATTGGGTATTCTGATGCAGACTTTCCAGGCTATAAGGTGGATAGGAAGAGCACGTAGGGATGTTGCCAATTCTTAGGAGCATCATTGATCAGTTGGCACTCAAAGAAACAAAACTTAGTTGCTCTATCCACTGCCGAAGCCGAATACATAGCAGCTGGAGCATGTTGCTCCCAAATCCTTTGGATAGCTCAACAAATGAGAGATCTTGGCATTAACCTCAAAGGCATTCCCATTAAGTGTGACAATACAAGTGCCATCTCCATTACAAAGAATCTTGTTCAGCATTAAAGGACCAAACATATTGATGTAAGACATCATTTCATTAGAGACCATGGCGAAAAAGATGATGTGTCCATATCCTTTATTTCAACTGATTATCAATGGGCTGGCATTTTTACTAAGCCTTTGGTAGATGACATGTTCACCTTCATTAGAGGTGAGATCGGAATGCTTAACAGGGATGCACTTTCGTAGGGAGAGCTTTCCCTTTACGAAAGAAAACTTCTACTCAGTGTCAAGACCTTTGAGATTCATGTCAAAGTTTGTGAACTGAATGGTAGAGCACATATAACGGATCATATGTTTGGTTGATATATTATTAGATATTTGATCAAATATAGTTTTAATGGATTTTTAACCTTCTTTATTTGTTACCGATTTTATTTTATCCGAGTATAGTTTATTTGTGGAAATTATTTTAAAATCGGATAAATCTTTTCTTGCCTTTAAGATTTGAAAGGATCTTTATGAATTTTGAATTGTTTTGGTAAGTCTGATTTTGGTGACTATTTTCACGCTCCTCCCTTTGTTGAAAGACAAAAAGGGGGAGATGGTTTGATGGTTTAGACTTTGAAACTGTTGTGAACCAAGGGTCTTGGAAGACCTTGTTTTGTTTTACTTTGTTGGATGTTTCTCTTTGGCTTTAAAAAATTATGATCCAACATTTGTCTAACCCAAGAAGGTACTTTGTCCGATTTTGCTTATGATATATTTGCTTGACTAAGTTGCAGGGATGCACAGGTTTTGTCTTTCATCAAGCGGGAGATTGATAACTCCACTCCCTTGATGAAAATCGGAAATGGTTTCAAAGGCTTTGACACATGACTTGTGTCAAAGGTCTTGAAGCTACAGCTGTGTTGATGAAACACAAAACCTGTATTAAGTGCTTATTATTTTCGGATGATATTATATGTTATTATTATTAAATATATTGCCAGATATTATTGTATATTATGCACTAACATATGCAACAACTTTTTCGAATAATATCTCCTTCCTTAAGATGAAAGTCGAGAAGAATCAAATCGGAGATCATGGCTTCGGAGTTTCCCAGAATAGAAGGTTGTGAAGATTCCTTCTCAAGCGATAATCTATTCTAGCTATTGAAGAAGATCCTTAGGCACCGATCTGATTTAATATAAAAAAAGGAGATGAAGAGAAGAAGACAATACAATCGTTGAACACAAGCATTCATTCGTACTCAAGCCTTCAAGTCAATCTGTCTTCTTCGTGTGATCTCTGCTAAGTTGTTAAGAGTCATATCTTTTGTTTCAAAGCATTTAAGAGTTACACAGTGAGCTTATATGATATATTTCGAGAGAGTGTTATACTCGAGAGTTTGTAACTCAGGAAGTGGACACTAGGCGATTGATTCACGAAGTGTAAGAGGATTGTACTAGATAGCTGAGAGAGGTGGGACTCTTCTAGATTGGTCTAGGACTCCAAGGGAACGTGAGTTGACTAGATTGCAATTGTATAGGAGAGAGGCTTCTCAGTGAGCTATTAGGATCCTAAGTCTTGTGAATCAATAAAGTCGGTTGAATCCTAGGGTTGTGGACGAACCCTAGGCGGGGACGTAGGCCAAGTTCGAGCCGAACCTCATCAACAATTCATTGCGCCCTTTACTTATTGCTTTACCATATTTCCGCACTTGTTTCGAATTGTAGAACTCTTTTGTGATTATGGTTTTCCAAGAGGAAAGATTTAAGTCCAATCTCAAATGGTTTTGCAAGTGTTTCAAAAGTCTTGATATTATTAGCGAAAAGTTGACATACTCTATTCAACCCCCCTTCTAGAGTATCTTTATATTACTTTGTTATATATTGTCGAACCTTCATAGATGTTGAGGTTGTCTATGAACTCTGGATGATCTTCTGAGAACATGCATAACATGCTCTTCACCACCAGAATCTGTATTGTTGTTAGATGACTGACTTTGTGTAGCATTGTCATGAAAGTCATGAACAATATTATCATCACGATTAACAATGTTTTCTTCAATAATCTCACTGTCAGGAAAAAAAAAAATATTCAGGACAGTTGGGCATAACATTAGGTAATGGAATGCCTTTGTCAAAATCAATTTTATGCAAAGGAAACTGCAGCTCATGAAACTGCACATCTCTGGACACAAAAATCTATGAGAACTGAGATCCAACACTTTGTATCCTTTTGTCCCATGAGTATAGCCCACAAACACACAAGGAGCACTCCTTGAATCAAATTTGGACCTGTTATGCTTATTAGTGCTAACAAAACATAAACAACCAAATGATCTTAATATATCATAATCATGAGACTTATGAATAAGTATTTCATAAGGAGTTTTAAACTGAATAGAAGACAAGGGAAACATGTTTATCAAGAATGTTGCAGTTAAAAGACATTCTCCCCAATATTGAATAGGAAGATGAGATTGGAATAGAAGAGCACGAGCTGTCTTTAACAAGTGCTTATGCTTTCTCTCAACTACTCCATTCTGTTGGGGAGTATAAGCACATGTAGTTTGATGAATCAAACCAGTGTCAAGATAGAATTTTTGAGCCTCATTGCTGCAAAAATCCATTCCATTATCAGATCTGACAATCTTTACTTTTGCATTAAACTGATTAGTCACAAAAGCAATAAAGGATTTCAAGACAACAAAGGCATTACATTTAGGAGCAAGGAGATGAGTCCAAGTGGATCTAGAAAAATCATCCACAATAGTAAAAAATACTTGAATCCATTATGAGTAGGAACCTTATAAGGTCCCCAAATGTCAACGTGAATCAATTCAAAACAAGCCAAAGATTTTATTGAAATATCAGGAAATGAACAACTATATTGTCTAGCCTCTGGACAGACCTTACAAACATGATGTTTCTTATGATTTACAAGATTTTGCAGAAACAGAAAATGAAACAATTGATCAAATGGCACATGCCCAAGTCTACAATGCCAAAGTTCTAGAGATATAGCACGAGCACTGTTACACTGCACAAATTTAGCATCACTTATAGCAGAAGACAGAACATCGGATGCATCTTTGTCAAGTATATCAATATTGAGATGGAGTAAACAACATATATGCATTTAAATCATTCAAAAATTTCATAACAGATAACAACTTATAAGAAAAATCATGGACATGTAAAAAATCATGCAATATAATCTGGTTTTGTTAAACAATAGAAACAACATTGCATATCATAGATTGTTGACCATTAGGTACTGTAATATTTCTCAAAGTTGGGAGGATACCCATGAAGCTTAAAACACCTACTAATTGAATGACTGGAGACCTTGCAATGCTCACAAAAATAAGTTCCCTTTCCCTTAGGACCATTCTAAGATTGTTGATTACCATTCTGATTGCCTGAATTACCTCTCTGGCCATTGTTCTTGCCATACTGAGAACCACCAGATTGATTCCCATTCCGATTCCCAGATCTTTGAAACGCATTAAAAGCAACAGTATTATCACCAATCATACTTGAATTATTCAATCCTCTCTGAGCCTCTTCATCAATCAACATTTGATAAACATCAGCAATATTTGGAGTAGGCTTGATCAATAATATGTTGGTACGAACACTATTTTAAGTGTCAAGTAAACCCACAAGAAACTGGATAACCTGTTGATTAGCAAATGAACGAGAAACTGGATTTATAGAACCACAAAAAATACACACTGGTGCATCAACCAAATCCATATACTCATCCCACAACTTCTTGAACCTTGAGAAATATGAAGTAATAGATGATCCATTCAAAGAAATATTGAACATCTCCTTCTGTACTTGATACAATCGAGTACTTTTCGGAGAACCAAAACGCATCTTCAACTCATCCCAGATTTCCTTCGCAATTCGGAAGTACAACATAGTTTCAGCAATATCTTTCTCCACCGAATGAAACAACCATGCAACAACCATCCCGTTGCACCTCCTCCACTGAGCATATCGTGACGTCGTCTCAATTGGAACCTGAAACGTATCGTCGACCAAACTAATCTTGTTCTTGGCAACCAAGGAAACTTCAACAACACGCCTCCAATGGTTGCAATTGGTTTCATTTAGCAGATGAGTTAACACATTGTAACTCGGATGATCCGAGTGATGCAAATACAAAACATCACCGACATCTATTTGAGTCGCATCGATCTTATCCATCCATGATTGATCAAGGAATTCGAGCAATACACAAAAAAAAAATAGCAAGGATTTTGAGATCAGAAAAAAAACCCTGAACGCAGAACTAAACAAGCTTCATGAGTTCTAATACCATTTCAGAATTCAGAGATTGAATTCTAATACCATTTCAGAGCTAAACAAGCTTCATGAGTTCTAATACCATTTCAAGAAAGTGAGGAAGCCATGGATGAAAAATTGAAGCTTTTGATTTCACAAACTTGTTACAACGGAATTGGACAAGTTAACTGAGTGTGAGAAAGAGCATAACTTATATAGCCTTCGGAATCATGTGCTATACACGTGAGCTCATTAACAAACCAGTAAAGCAAACCGGGTTCTGTAACTAATATATAAAAGAAACCCGGTTTACATATAATGACACACTATCAACTAGCATGAGTTAGTATTCCTCAAGAAGACCAAATGCTGCTAGTAATCGAGAGTTGTGGAAAAATGAGGGTCATTAGAAGTAGAGCCAATTGTCAGGGCTTATTTTGCAAGAGACTCTCCTCTAGTTAACCAATATATATTAAGGTCAACATGAATAGGGGAGAACCTAAAAAGTGTGTTGGGCCCTTACGAACACGAAACAATTTACAATGGCATCAACATATGACTAATTTGTACATGGGAATACAAATGTTAGTTTATAGTGGACTTTCATGTCTTTTATGGAGTGTAAATTTTGATGGTGTATTATCTTCTTTCACAAGAGTCAAGAGACTCTCCTCAACATGATTGATGGAGAACCAGAGGAAGTGTGTTGGGCTCTTACAAACACGGGACAATTTGCAATGGCTTCGGCATATGACTTTATACATGGGATAAAAATGCTAGTTAAGTGGACTTTCATGTCTTTCATCGGATTTAATGCAACTGTTGTCCGTTGCACGAGGAATCAACGATCCAATTTTTGCGAGATTGTAAGGAGATCAAACATATATGGTTAAGACTGAGAGCTAGCTGATACGATAAGGAATTCTACTTCACCCATTTCGCCAACAATGTAACATACTTAACTCTTCCTTAGTCAATAATCTTTTGTTCTAGAAAGATGTTGTTGCGTAAGCCTTGTTGTGGATTTTGAAATCGAGTTTTCAAGAAACTTGAATGGATTGGATGCAAGCAGATAATTTTGTATCACAAAATATCAATTGTAGTTTAACAGTATATATATATATATATATATATATATATATATATATATATATATATATATATATATATATAGGGGATGGTTCCGGTGTACTCATGTCTTATTATGTATCATGTACACATATCTAAGCCCTTGATTAAAGGAAATGGGTGAGTGAGATTAAAAGGTAATTTTACATTTTTTTAATTGAAAAAATGGTGGGCCCCACGTCTTTTCTTACCCACTTCACCACTTGCCAGTGTGCATGATGCACTCTCCTTAATTTATTCGATTATATATTTAGATTATTCGATCTTATCGACGGATTATACGATGATATATCTAGATTATTCGATCGTATCGACGGATTATGCGATGGTATCGATAAATTATTCTAATCGGCTACCACCTTGAAAACACCAATTATTCGATGATATATCTATATTATTCGATCGTATCAATGGATTATGCGATTGTTTCGATAGATTATTCTAATCGGCTACCACCTTGAAAACACCCTGTGGCTTGATTATTTGATAGTATCACCGGATTATTCGATGGTATCACCGGATTATTCGATTGTATAGCTTAATTATTCGATGGTATTATAATATTATTCGGTTACTTATGTGATATTAACAAATAACTAAATATTATTCGATGATATCGCTACATTATTCAATGATATCGCTAGATTATTTGATGTTATCACATGATTATTCGATAGTATATATGCATTTTTTTATATATAACCGCCAACGTAGAAAAAACTTATCTCCTTAAACACAAAATCAGTTCATACAAATGAATAATTCGGTTCATACACCTGAATAATTCGATCATACAATTGAATAATTGAAGAACCAATAGACAATTTAGAAAATTACAGGCAAAAATAAAATTGACATTCAAACTATTGAAATTGAAATTGCAAGCCAAGCACTGCATAAATCGAATCTATAGATATGAATAATTCGGGCTTTCCTCGAATAAATCTTACATCTCATACAAAATCGACCCATGTCGATTCAAAACAACCCAGAAATGTCGATTCAAAACCAAAAAAATAGCAAAAGGGAAGGTTTGTCGATACGAAAATTTTTGTCGATACGAGCTCAAACTGCTTTGTCGATTGAAAAAGTCCGCATTAACACTAACAAGAGCTCAAACTGCTGCATAGTAAGGCTTCCATCCATTGGAAGATTTCCAGCTCTTTGGTAAAGTCCTAGAACATCAAATAAAAATAAGTAAACCAGACCAATCCATCACCAAAATCAGTGAACCTGGGACATTTATCAAGCTGTACTAACACCAGTAGTGAATAGGATAAAGTCGTATTCAATTTACCGCTAATTAAGCAACAAAGCAATTCGTTCTATACTCGACAAGGTAACGAAACACACTACAATATAACAATACACAATACAATCAATCCCAAATATTCAATAAAATTAGGGCTTACCCATCAAGCACTCGGAATCATACCCGGAATCGCACAAGAACGCCCTCACCGCCACCGGAGTTGAACAACCACTCGGAATCGCACACCGGAGAAGAGGAGTCCTCGTTGTCCTCCTCCGCCTCGCCGATGCTGCTCAGGTGCAACCCTCGCCTCCGCCGCGGCCTTCGCTAGCCGACATCGCCATCTCCTTCGAACTTGCTTACCGAGTTGCCATCCGCCATCGCCATTGACATCCGTCATCACCATCTCAGCCGTTATCCTCCATGGGAGGAGAGGAATCCAGATCTGGGCATCAAATTCATCGATCCGCCACCTGCAGGTCCTCGTTCTCTTCCTCGGCGACTTCGGTGGCCGTCTCTTTCAGAGTCTGGGCGGTGCTTACCGGAGATAGGTCAGGGCTTACCGGAGAAGGCCGGGGCTTATCGCCATCGCCATCCGCCATCACCATCTCATCTGCTATCCTCCATGGGAGCAAGAAGGAGGCGACTCTATATATTTTGGGAACCAGTTAGAGATTTAGGTTTTGTTGATTATATATTCACACGCGCTTCACTTTTGGTAGGGTGAAATTGGGTGAAAATTTCCAACTTTTTTTAAAAAGCTATCAATACACGTCGCACTATCTTATCCTTCCATTTTCTATAGATCCACAGCCCAGATTTGTGTACATGATACACAATAAGGGTTGAGTACATATGATCCATACTATATATATATATATATATATATATATATATATATATATATATAAATATAAGAATCAGGAAACTAGCCAGCGAGAGAAAGAAGAAGGAAGTCGAGATAGCATGGGAGACATCGAGAGATGGTTGTATAAAGATCAATATTGAACGTGTGATTCTTAGAGATGGATGCGCGACCACTGTCTATGGGCACTACTTGGAGTAATGTTGGCAAATGGCACTACATATATGTCAAGAATTTATGTCCTTTTACGAATCTCATTTGTTGAGTTATGACAAGTGTTTCAATGACTTAAACTTTCTTGAAATAGTGGGAGTGTGTGATTCTAGAGATAGATTTAAACCTTGTAGTTACCCTCATAGATCAAAGAATCCATTGGTTTCACGTCCTTGCTAGCTAGCTAGCTTGGTCGATCACTAGTATATTCCTAGGTTTTTTAAGAAGCAATTGAGTTATCCAGTCACTAGGCCAAAAAAGGTGTTTTACATCGGGTATTAAAACTCACATACACCGTTTTATAACCGGTTTAATTATAACAGATGTACGGGTTGGTGTGGTAAAAAATGGATTAGCGATGGAACCGATGTATAATCTTTTATACACCGGTTTTTAAACAGGTGTATAAAGAAACAAAATCCGATATAGAAAAGTACACCAGCACACGTGTGGGGTGGTTTATACACCAGTTGATGTGAACCGGTGTATAAACCCATTTTTATTATAAAATAAAGAGGTTTATTACCAATTTAATTTTACCTGCTATTTTCCATTTCACTATAAAAATTCACAATTAAATGTACAATTCTCATGAATACCGATCAAAAATATTTCCATATGAGCTTCTTCTACAAAATTTGAAGTGTTTAAAAGAAGAAATAACATAGACAAATAGAAAAGAGATCTCGAATTCGAAATTGAACTAGAGACTCTACTAACAAGCCATCTCATGCATGATTGCACAAAGACAAATATATATAAAACCTTTTTCATATTGCAGCTTGGATATCAACAGTTTTGAGCCTCATTCCAACAAAGAAGGGTTGGAGATTCTTCAAGAACCATCTCACGGGTAAAGTGAATTCAAAAGAACTCAACCTACAAAATGAGTACCATGTTAATAGAATGCCACACAAAATGCACTAATAGTCTATATAAAGTACTGCATTCACATTTGGCCCTGTCAAATTCAGCATCAGGTAAGCTAAGAGCATGAGCATTAGAGGGCCCAATGACGGAGGTAAAACCTATCGTTTATCCGCCAAAGAAAACTCAAACCTATAACAAGTAAAGAAAGCAAAGTAAAGGAATTTGTTTTAGACAATTAGGAGAAGTAATTCTACCTACAATTTTCCACTTTATTGGAATGAAGCGGTCCTTGTAACTTCTTCTCGTTCTATTAAGTTTCCTATGAATGCCCTTGTCCCGACCTAATATAGTTACTAGTCCAACCAGTCATAGCGACCCTTATCAATCGAACAGTCCCTAAAGAAGGATTTAACCCAATTGATAGCTTTAAGTTCAGAGATTAGCCAAGGTATTTGCAGTCCCTAAAGAGGGATTTAACAACACAGTCAACTTCCTACTCATTCAATTAGTTCAACCGGCCCTAAAGGAACAAGTTTGCCACTTAGGTTAAGGTTCACAACGAGGAATCTACAAAACCTTAGCAATTGAATTGATTCTAACTAGTTGCGCGGGCTAGATAGAATAAAACAATAGACAATCAAGCACAAAGAAGTTGAAGCATTCAAATATAGGAAACAAGAACGAGAATTAGAAACTCACAATTAATCCGAATAAAGCTTCAAATTGCAGGCAGAATAGATGAGTTTAGTTCCTCATGGAAGACATCGCTCAAAATCTCTAAAAAATGTCTAATGGAAGAAAGAATAGAATAGAAGTATTGAAAATAACATACAACTTGGCCTATTAAAACATCCAAAGTTGGCCACAAAATAAACAAATAGATCTAGGATTTTTCATTAATCAAAACGCAGCGCATAATCGCTGACGGCAAATGCGGCGGCCGCTGCATTCCTTTTGGCCGTTCTTCTTGTCTTCTCCGAGAGTAGCTCCAAGTGATTTGCTCTTTTCCTTCCTTGCTTCTCTCCAATGTCTCTTATACTCCTCTTCAAGATACTGCATCTCCCACATGTTTTCCGATTCGATCTGCAAGATAAACACAAATTTGCGCAGAATCCGAACACTTCTAGAATAATCATATGACGCAATTTAGTAACAAAGAATGAAAGAAATGCAACCTATCTAAGCTAAAAATGCCTACAATGCCTATCTAAGATATGCATTGTCACCCAAAGACCCTTATCATTGCCAAATCAGCAAAAAAAATGCAAAAGAGGTGAGGGTCCAAGGGTGGAGGCCCTTAAAATGGAGCCTGGAATGGAGAGACCCAAAGCACGAAATACGAGATAGGTGTAAATTCACCCCTTAAAAATGAGTTTTACACATGTTTTGTAAATAAAAAGGTAAAAATGTAGACACCCATTTTGCATATGTTTTTTGCAGAATTTTTTTTTGTCAACAATACCCATATGTTATGTTTTGTTCATTTTTCTCCCGCTTTACAATTTAGTAGTAGTAATGATGATGATAATAATAATAATAATAATAATAATAATAATAATAATAATAATAATAATAATAATAATAATTATTATTATTATTATTATTATTATTATTATTATTATTATTATTATTATTATTATTATTATTATTGAGTAGATGAAAAAGGTAAATAATAAAAAGTAAGTTGAGAGCTCGAGAGTCGGACTCTTTAATGTGAGTGTAAATAATAAAAAACTAGAATGAGGCCCTTAACCTGATATGGCAGATAAAAAGTAAGTTAAGGGTTCGGGTCAACTATAGTGCATGCTCTAAAAGCAACACCTTCAAAAAAAAATCTAATAAAACACCTTATGTTTCGTACCTTTCCTGTTAGAAAGCAAGCATCTGACCAATTTGTTCCATTGGTCCTACATGCTATAAGAATGATCAGAAATCTAAATAAAAAAGCAACAGTAACAAAAGAACATTACTGAAAATTGAAGCCCGTCTTATAATAAACCTACACAGGCACGGGTCTAGGGGTGGGTTGGGCTAAGATGTTGTTGCGTAAGCCTTGTTCTGGATTTTGAAATCGAGTTTTCAAGAAACTTGAATGGATTGGATGCAAGGAGATAATTTTGTATCACAAAATATCAATTGTAGTTTAAGGGCCCGTTTGGTAAACAAAAAAAAGAGCCCATCAAACACTTTGTTAGATTTTGACCCCAAAAAAATGCTTGTTTCAGATACTCAGAGGAATAAAAGTGTTTTTGAGTTGAAACGATCCGGTTCATTTTAGGGGCTGTTATTCGAACGGTTAAAATCTCACCTGCCACACGGTGTCGGACTTGGTTTCCAAAGTCAGCAATCTGGCCACCGACACCGAACTGCGGAATCGGCAAGTCTGAATGGTTTGGAGGATGCGATGCTGATGGGATATATGATATACTTAGATTTGTTTGGTTGTATGGGCTGAATGGGCCGAAAAGGCCAGTGTTTTGTAAAGCCCAATACACTTTTAAAATCGATGCCATGGCTACCGACTTCACCCGTCATCGGCGGCAGTACAGTTCACCGACTCCAGAAGCCTAGGTCGACATAGAGCTCGCCGACTCCGGAATCCGACCTCCAGACCGTGCGGAAGGCGAGATCTAACCGTCCCAACAGCAAGTCCGCCATTTTATTACCCCTCATTTTTTGGGTCTTCCATTCAGAACACCATCTTTCTCTCTCCCTGACACTCATTCTTCATCCATGGGTCGCTGAAATTTCATCCCGTCGATTGCTCCTTCTCTCCCTCCGATCTCTGACTGTGTGTCGGTTTTTCTGCATTGTCTTCCCTTCCTTGGCGACGGTCGTCGATCTTCAATCTCTTTCGGTGAGTTCTGAACCCTAGCTTCGCAGTTTCGGCTTCAATTGATGAAATTTCTATCTTGGTTGTGCTTTTCCTGTGGAACTACCTCATAGATCCACCTTCATCTTTAGACTGCTCGCCCACCATCGTCGCCAGATCTCTCTTATCACCTCCGCACTTCCGTCGGTTCCCAAGCTTGGGAAGATGCTCGCTTCCACGAACCAAACCCATCACTTCCTATCTCTCTCCATTTCTTCCGTCGTGCGGTAACTTATATTCGATCTCCTCACCTTTCATACATGTCTCTCTCCGTTTTCATTCGGTTCTGCGTACTAATATTTTCTGATCTTTCTATCAATTAGGTGTTTTTTATAGATCAATTAGGTATTTAGGTGTTTTTGATTGGGTTTAGGGTTTTTTTCTCAGCAAGAAATTGGCAAAATATACTTTAATGAATGACTAATAAGCACAAAATGTTCGGTTCTGCAAAAAAATGGCAGAATATACTTTAGTAAATACTATTATCCTTGCTTAAGCATATGCATTCAGAGCGGTCAGAAATGATTTCTCTCTACTTCATGTTGTGTCAGCATCTCTTCTACCAGAAGTTTCAGTGCTGATAATGTAATCATGTAATGTTCATGTACCATGATAAAATAGCTTATTCTTGGATCCCATGAATTCCTTATATTTGCAACAATTTATGAAAGGTAAGATAAGTACTCTGACTACATGTTGTGTCAGCATCTCTTCTACCAAAAAGGTTCTCTGATTGACTATATATATTCCTAGTATTTTGGTTGCATTCATCTTTAGGAAAAATAGATTGAAGAAGACTGTTTTGATCTTAATTGTGTTTATTGAATGATTTATATACAGGTTGAAGATCTTGCATGTTTGTCCTTTCCATCTAAACCAATCTATGTTGATGTGTATGAGGGTAGGAAAAAGGTAATACAGATTGGCAACATATCTGATTTATGGACTCATTGGATTATTTGTGATCTTGTCAATGCTCTTCTTAGTTTGCAAGTGCTATGGTGGTATTTTAGGTTACAAATGAAGAGCTCTAAAATGGATACATTCTTGTTCAAAGTGAGAGAAAATTGATTCTTCTTTACTCTTTCCCGAAGAGGAACCCTTTTAAGAAGATAATGGTGTTCTTCTCTTCCTGCGATTTAGTTAAATTCCATTATGAGCTTCTACAGTACATTGTGTTTGTTTGAATAATACACTTACTTTTGGAACCTTATTAGAGCTTGGTTTTATAGTCGTCGTTCGGGTGAGTTTCTCGACTATGTCACCGATAAGCTTGCTCCTAGGTTGGGCCCTATTAACAAAATCTAAGAAATTCTAATGTCTTCGATTAAAGCTGTTGTGGTCTTGATTTGAGGGGAACTTTTGGAGGGTTTTTTTTTTTTTTTGCAATAAATTTCCAATCTCAAAATTTTCTTTGCTCATGTGATTTTGTTTTCAACTTCCAGTGAGCATTGCTAAGGATGTGACTGGAGAGGAATTGGCAACACTTGTTGTGATCGAACAAGCTTAGAGGAATCCTCAATGTTGCTGCTATCAAAGCACCTAGTTTTTATTAGAGGAGAAAGGCTCTTCTCCAGGACATTGCCATCCTGAGTGGTATTGTTTGACACTCATGAATTCTCTTATTTTTCATGATCCATGCATTCTCTTATTTTTCATGAATTGCCATCATACCATTATCCAATTCCTTGATTAGAGTTTGGTGATTAATATATTGAATTAATATTCTTGTTTATTTGGCTATCTTTGCCTAAAATATTTGCTTGTGCACCAGGGATTGCTTCGTTCCTGGAGAATGCTTTTGTCAAGCAGCTTGGTATAAAGGAAGGTGACAATCACCAAAGATTCAACCACCTTGATTAATGATGCTGCCTGAAAGGATGAGCAGCTTGGTATACGATTTAGAGAAGCTCATTGAGTGAATTGCGAAGCTTTCCAGTGGATAAGCAAGTGAGTATTATCAGAAACCTATCCATGACATAGAAATTGAGATCACACGTGAATCTCTTGCAATCGATATTGATGAAGACTTTGATATTGAGACAGAACTCTGGTGCAAGAAGAATTTGAAAATGTATTGGATATTGTCTTAACTTCTGGTGTGTATTGTCTTAACTTCTGTTAACTTTTTTTTGGAAATTGTCTCAACTTTGGTTGGAAATTGCCAAACTTCCTCTTGTGGTGCGCCATTAAATTTGTAGGGTGTTATTTCTTTGTTTTGCAGCAATTCTGAAGAAATCCGGAATGACTCCAATTCTAATTTATAGAAAAAAAAACTAAGCTTTTATAGATCTCCAAGTTAGTGTTGATGATCATTACTTGTTACAAATTAAAAATGACAAACATATTTATGAGATGATTAAACATATCCCTTTCCTAATTCAATTTAATCAAACATTCACGAAGACAGTAAGGAATTCAATGATTTATCTTCTAAGTCAACCAAACAAAAACATAATCAAACACTAATCCTTTCTCTTCCCATAAAGGTAATGAATCTCTTTCCTTTCCCTAGCTCGAACCAAACGGGCCCTAAGAGTATATAAAAAAAATCATGAAATCAGCCAGCGAGAGAAAGAAGAAGGAAGCTGAGATAGCATGGGAGAAATCGAGAGATGGTTGTATAAAGATCAATATTGAACGTGTGATTCTTAGAGATGGATGCATGACCACTATGGGGACTACTAGGAGTAATGTTGGCAAGTGACACTACCTATTTGTCATGAATTTAGGTCTTTTTACGAATCCCATTGCTGAGTTATGGGAAGTGTTTCAATGACTTAAACTTTCTTGAAATGGTTGGAGTGTGTGATTCTAGAGATAGATTCAGAGCTTGTAGTTACCCTCATAGATCAACGCATCCATCGGTTTCACGTCCTTGCTAGCTAGCTAGCTTGGTCGATCACTAGTTATATTCCTAGGTTTTTTAAGAAGCGATTGAGTTATCCAGTTTTTACCATATGTTATGCGAGGCTACTTACATTGTGGATCATCTTTCTTATCTAGTTTTTTTTTTTTATAAAATTGATTTGTCAGGATTAAAAAGATGGTCATGTCCACTTCTAAATAAAAGTTACAAATTAGGGCTCGTTTGGTTGGCTATAAAAAAAAACCAGGAAGTAAAAAACATTTCATGAAGTAGAGTTAATATATGTGTTGGATTTTTTTTTTGTCTCAGAAAAATCCAGGAAGTTAAATTACTAGAAATTTAAATTCTCCCATTTTAGAGAAAGCTTACTTATCTAGTTCTCTTAGGTAAATTCTCCTAGAATTGCTTGTTTTTTTTCCATAGGTAACCTTTTTTTAAGTTAAGGTTTTATCCTATACTCTTAGAAAAACCGTAATCGTAATTAAAATTGTAGGCGTTGATGGCTTCAAAATGGCAACAAATTTGGATGATATAAGACGATACATATATTAATACGATTCCACTTAAATTGATGGTAATGGGACTTGGTAAACTTTAATGATGAACAGTTTTACCGTCTTTCAAATGTTTTTTTTTTGGTAATTAAATTCACAAATAAAATTACAAAGTCGCCTCAATCCATCGCACTAGTGCACGTTGTGTGTATTAAAAAATGAAAGGTAGTGTTTGTCTAAAGGGAGAAAAATGAAAGGCGTTTGTATTAGCACGTTGTCTGTATTAAAAAAAGGAACTGAAAGAATCTTCAGATGTTTGATGATCTGATCGCAAACGAATGAAGATTGAAGAATGAAGAGAGGGTGTAAATGTGCAATCATGACCGATCCCACAAATTGTCAAAAAGGTTGGTCGAAAGGCATTTTAATTATTCTTTCATGGTGGCAGCCGTGTGTTAATCTTCTTTCTTCCCCTAAAAGCACTCTCATGCTGATTTCGAGCAGAGGTGACAATCGGGCGGGTCGGGTTGGGTTTGGGTTCGGTTAGTCGGATTTCAGGTCATTCGGATTTCGGGTAATATCTAATAATTTGGTCAATCAGTTGGGTCGGATTCGGGTTTCGGTTGTCTCGGGTTCTCATTATTTCAATATTCATTTAAAAAATTTTACTAGATTGGAGCTTAAAGTTCGGGTTATTTCGGTTTTCGGTTATAACGGGTTCGGGTCTTAATGGGTTTCGGGTTAATCGGGTTCGGTTCATTCGGATTTCGGATCCAAAATGGACGGGTTGTGTCGGTGTTCAGAGTAATCGGTTTCGAGTCGACCGGGTCGGGTTTTCGGGTTCGGGTCGGGTTTTGCCAGCTTTAATTTCGAGGTGGTCACTTTTTTCCACTCATTCCGTGAGGGTAACCAGGTGGCCAACAAGTTGTCGCATCTTGGTCTGAGCTCTTCCCTTACTGCGACGCGTTGTCCTTTAGAGATCAAAGACATCGTCCGAAAGCACGCCCTTAGGTTGTAATTCACCCGTGATTAACCACACTCAAATTTTTGTCTTTTATATATAAAAAAAAAAAAACTCTGATGCTGATTTCAAAAAAAAAAAAAAAAAGCACTCTGATGCTAACCTTCCTTCTTTACATTATTGGTGTTCATTTAGTTTCTTTTTTTAAAAAAAAAAAAAATAACTTTACCTCATTTATATTTTCCTTGTTCACACGAGGAATCTACATTTGCACGAAAGATATCCTTCTTTAACTATTACATCATGATGATATAGGAGTAACTGTGATAATACTCTAATTTTCGCCCTCAAGTATGGTTTTCTCAAATTCTATCAAAACATAAACTTTATTGACAATATACTTATTAACAAAATGAATTTTAAACAATTGTAAACAAGTTTGTTTTATTTTTTACAAACTAATTAATTTTAAGTGATAAACAACCTCGACACTTTAACATGAAAACATAACTGAAGCTAAATGAGGAAGACTTTTCCCCAATTGGTTCAAGCTCAATTTTGATGGTTCTCTCCAGTGGTGGATTCAGGAATTGTCTTGGAGGACTGAATAAATTTTCTAGAATTTCAATTTATTATTTAAATAATCATTTTTAGTAGAAAAAATAAAAACTATAAAAAAGAGATTTTTTTATATGTATATGTAGAATTTTTTTTAAAAAATATATAGTAGAGAAATTTTAATTTGTTATTTAATTAGACATTTTTAATAGAAAAACACTAAGAGAAACAATTTTTTTAAAAAAAAGTGAAGCTAATGGGATTTGAACTCATGACATGAAGTTAATAACTACACCTTCCTATATATAGATTAAAATCTCGCAAGGGTATCAAACCTCGTTCGTATGAGCGTGTACTAAATCTCGTTAGGGCTAACTAATATCCCGATATGGTTTATGGATGCACTTTACTTAGCGGTGTGCGGCTCAGTGATGACGTAGCTTGGCGATCTTTTCCATGGATTTGGTTTTTGGTTGTTGGAGTCGGGATATGTTGGGGTCGTGACAGTGTGTATCGTGGCATCTCCACTACGTGGGTTGACTGCTTCCCTGGAGTTTTGTCCTCAGTGCCCACAGGATGATCGGGTCCTCATGTACCACCAGCCTACAGTTCTGCTTCAGGGTCATCTTCGTCCACATCCTGTTTGGTTTAGATCTGCTTGGTTTCGTTTTTTGTATAGTGTGGTTGCTTGAGTTTGCACCGTTTTGTTTTTGTTCTATGTTCCAGTTTTTAGACGGTTCTCTAGTCTGTCGGCTTAGCCGACCCTCGAGTTTCAGATATGGTTTTCTTCCGGCCTAAAGCATGACTCAAACGGCATGTGCATGCAAGAATAAAATTGTCTTATTTTTGGAAGCATTAATTAAGACAAATTTATTGTTAATGTTTAAGAATTGAATTAAGCAAATTAGTTTGAGGTCATCCATTTTCATAGGTTTGATTTTAGATATTAATAACCTAGGAATTTTTAATTTAAGTGATGTACTAGTTTCATTTTAAATGAAAAAGAAGAAAAGTAGCAATCTTTCTCTACAAATTATTCTATTATTCTTCATCTTCTTCCTCTGAGAAAACCAACAAATTGGTATCAAACCAATTCAACACATTTTTCCGGGTTTATATCAAGGGAATTGAGATAAAAAAAAAAGTGAGAGATTATACATGACAGAGGATTTTCAATCGCATTAATCCTATCAAATATATCCGACTAACCTAACTAATGTAGTCTGGCAACTACAGGTCGATCCCACAGAGAGTCAGGGATTTGAATGCAAGTCAGAGTGTGTCAACAAGAATAAGAAACAAAGAGGGGGGATTTTGATGGTTTAAACTAACTAATTAAGAAACAAAAGTAGCAGGATAAAACAGATTGAGTGAATAAATATGAGAGAAATAGCTTAGGTCAACCAATCTCAAAAGTCAGGTTTTGCTCATTGATCATTAAAATCAAATAGATAACTTCCTCTTGAATACTTTGTTGTGGAAAGACTATGTCTTTTTAATCAAATTCCTTATCAAATCTAGTTAACTGGACAACCAGACCCTGAGAACCCTAATTATCAAAAAATCTTGAAACTATCAAGATTCAATTCAATAATTGATGAAGCTTAAAGGAAATCAACAAAGGCAATCTATGCGCACAACCAGTTATTGCGTCAATTGCAAATCAATTCTCTTTACAAATCCCTAAATCAATTAGTTTCATATATTTATACTTTGCTACTCAATAGTATGGATAACTCAAGCAGTAATTATCTATATCTAGCTATAGATTAACTCGAACAAGCATCAGTTGATCAAGCTAATGAAAATTCATGAAAACCCTAAACATTCGGACAAAGAAATGATAATATTGAAAGATGAGTATTAAGAAATAGAAATCTCACAATGAAATGATAAACCTGAGACTTCGATTAATTTCCCCAATCAAAGGGATTAGTTGTTCATCCTTGAAGAAAATCACCAAGTTCTCTAAAATTACCTCTGAATCGATCGATCTAAAAGAAACTAAAAAAACACTTGTTCTTCATTTCCACTATTTTGTTCTTTCCCTAAAAAATTAATAATAAAATAACATATTTCATAAATGAATCATAGTAATATCCCACATCTTGCACACACTACAAAACTCGGGCTCGCCAAAGAACTCGACCGAGTTTTTCTTCATTCACTCGAGTTCTCTTGAATAAACAAGCTTGGTTTTACCCATGGAACTCGACCGAGTTTTATGCTACCTTGGTCCGAGTTGTTGACAGTTCCACTCCTTTGCACATGTTCGACTCCTCTCTTTGGCTCTCTTGCTCAAGGCTCCGATTCCCGTCTCATCTTCCAACATTTACACGAGCTCAGCTCCACTCCTCCACAATCACCTGAAATCATGCACAAACCTCGTAGATTCCGACTATAATTGAAACATAATCAAAACATGAAAACTACTCTAACTCATGCATTTTACCATACATAAACCCATCTAAATGCTTATATTACCTATATGTGTATGATCAATACACAAGGGAAACACGGATTGAGAGAAAACATTAAATTGTTCAAAATGCAGAACGATGAATCTGGAAACATTGGTACTTCTCAACTACCAATTTTTAAAGGAAATAAACTATCATTTTTAGAGCTTGAAAATGTCAACATTATTCAAGTATAAAGAATTATGGGGATTGGTAGAAAAGGGTTTTTAAAGATAACCAACCAGAAGAGCCTAATCAACAACTCAAAGATGAGAGGAAGAAGGATTTGAATGCCTTATTCATGATCCAATTAGCCCTAGATGATGAGATCTTTCTTCAAATTGTAGCAGCAACTACATCTCATGAAGCTTGGGAAATTCTTAAGCATGAGTGTATGAGTGATAAGAAGGTAATTAATCACCATTAAGTTACAATCCTTGCGTCGTGGGTTTGAAACTTTTAATATGAAAGAGAAAGAATTTGTGCAAGTTTTCTTGTCAAGAGTTTCCGCAGTTGTTAATCACATGAAGTCTTATGGTGAGAATTTGAGTTATGAGGTGGTTTTTAGCAAGGTTGGGAGAAGCTTAACTAAGAAATTTGATCACGCGGTTCCTGCAATTGAGGAATAGAAGGATACGCACACTTATAAGTTTGAAGAACTGAAGAGTTCTTTGCAAGCTCATGAAGATAGGCTTAACAAGTCAATTGAGAAAAAAGAAGAAAAGGCTATTCAGGCTAAGGAAGAGTATTCCAATAAATGTACGTCAAACAATTAAGGAAACAGAGAAAAGGGTAGAGGCGGCTTACGAGGATAAGGCCATGGTGGTAGTCGAGGAAAAGGCCAATTCGGTAATGCAGAGAGAGGTCAATATGGAGAATCGAGTCGAGGCCAATATGGTGACTCAAGTAGAAGACATAATGGTGATTCTCGACAATACCGGAGCAACATTGTGCTACTACTGCAAGAAGTATGTCTATAAGGAGGTGGGGTGCTGGAGCAACAAAGAGGGACCAAAAGTCAGCAAACTATTATAAGAATGTTGAACAAGAAAGCAGGTTGTTTATGACTCTCTCTTCTATTGGTGATGACACGAACATGATGTGGTATCTCGGTAGTGGTTGCTACAATCAGATGCTTTAATCCGAAGGGAGAGGCACAATTGCTATCGAAACTGTGCAAGGTGATGAAATTGCTTCTTGATGTGCAATTTGTGCCTGGTTTGGTTCATAATTTGTTAAGTGTTGGACAGTTACAAGGTACTGGCTATTCACTTTTGTTTGAAGATGATTCATGTATCATTAAGGAAAAGAGGTCCGACCAAAATATAGTAGTAGTTCCTATGACGGGAAATAGAACATTTCCTTTAAATTTATCTTCCAAAATGAGCAGGTCTTTGACAATTAGAGGAGATGACGATGCAAAGTTGTGGAATCTACGTTATGGTCACCTGAATATGCATAATCTAAAGTTGTTGAACACAAAAGAGATGGTGCAAGGCTTGTAAAAATTAGTGAGCTTGAGTTATATGAAGGAAGCCTATATGGAAAGCAGTCTAAAGGTTCATTTCCAAGTGGAAGAGATTGGAGAGCAAGAGAATGTCTTGAGCTTCTGCATGCAGACTTATGTGGTCCAATGCAGACTGAATCACTTGGAGGGAGTAAGTACTTTCTACTGATTACAGATGATTACAATAGGATGAGTTGGGTGTATTTCTTGAAGGCTAAATTAGAAGCCTTTGAGATTTTTAAGAAATTCAATCTATGTTAAAGAAGCAGTCTGGAAATTTTGTGAAATCCTTGAGAAGTTGGGGTGAGAATAATTATTTGTAATTGAAAAACTGTTTTTGAAAAATTGTTAAATTTTATGGTTAATTGTTTGGAAATAATTGGATATTTCAATATGGTTAATTGATTTGATTTTTTTCTCCAATTCAAAGCAATTACAATTAATTGATTAATTGTTGCAATTATTAAAAAAATAAGTTTTATACTGTTCGCTCTCTCTGCCGTTTTTTCTCTCTCTCCTATCTCTCTCTCTCTTTCTCTTTCCCTGATAACCTCTTTGGATCTCTCCATCATTGGATCTTCCCCCATTTGTCTTCTCCCTCACACCATCACCAGCCGTGGATGATTGACGATGGAAGAGGAAAAGCTCACATCCTCCATGGATGCTTTCGAGAACCTGAAGAAAGTCAGAGAAGGCCTATTTACGATGGAAGAGGAAAACCTCACATCCGCCATGGACGCTTTCGATGCCGTATGCTAAGGTTTACGGAGAAAAGGAGAAAGCCACGGGTAAGATCGTCGCTCTTAAGAAGACTCACCTCCGTGAGGATGAAGAAGGTGTTCCTCTCACCAGTCTTTGCTCAGTATGTTGTCTCGTGATCCTCATCATTAGGTACTTCTAGTTTGCTTTGGCAATGATGATTCTTAATATCTATGTTCTTTTTGGATCGATCATCTATCCTCTATACTAGTGTTAATTTGATTCCAATAATGTAATCAACCTAATTCGTTGTTCATTTGTGTCGATTATCTCCACATCTTGCTCCAGTTTTCGGATTCCCAAATTGCAATTTATTGATCCTTTGTAGTTCTAAAACCATAGATTTATGCTTAGGTTGTTTGATGTCAAACAAGGACAGAGCAAAGAGGATGATGTTGAAATCTCAACGAGTGGATGATTTATAAAGCAATTCTTAATTAACCGACTAATTGGATTGAAATTGCAATTAATTGCTTATCAATTAACTGATCATTTCAATTCAAATACGGCTATTAAGTTTTGCTAATTGAAATAACAATTAATTATAAATGTCCACCCCTATTGAGAACAGATCGAGGAGGTGAGTTTATGCGACATGAATTCTTTGGATTTTGTGAAGAGTAGGGAATAAGAAGGGAGTTAACAACATCGTACACTCTAGAACAAAATAGAACAACTATGGAGATGGCAAGATGCATGCTCAAAGAAAAAGGGATATGCCGAATCAGTTTTGGTGTGAAGTAGTTGCTACAACTATATACATCCTCAACATTTCTCTAATAAAAATTTTCATGGATATGACTCCACTAGAAGCTTGGAGAGGAAATAAGTCGTCAGTAAGTCACTTGAGAGTGTTTAGTTGTATAGCTTATGTTTTGGTTAATTTACGAACTAAGCTTGATGATAAGTTTGAGAAGTGTGTTTATTGGCTATCCGATTCAATCCAAAGCATATAGGCTATGTAATCCTCTCAGTGGAGAGGTTATTATCATAAAAAAAAAATATGGTGTTTAATGAAGATGTTGAATATATGGAACTGACATGAAAGAGGGATTGGCACAAGTAATAAGAAAATCATCTCTCTTGATGTTCAAGTGGGGGAGCCCGTTGTGATAGACAACAACCAGCAAATTCCAAGTCCTCCATCAACACCATCCATCACAATCCATCAAGCCAAAGCTCCTCTCCTTAAAGCTCTTCAAGTGAATCACCGCCAAGAATGTTCAAATCTCTAGCAGATATTTATAAGAACCGTGGCTTCGCTTTGATTGCCACATACTGATGTGAACCTAAATTGCCATGTTTTAAACTTACTTTTATATCGATTTCTGCATGCATTTCATACATTTGGGTTAGAATAATACAGAATCTGTGTAGTTTATGTTTATTTGCAATATATGGAGGTCTACACAAGTTTTGTTATATTTCGCAGAAATCGGACGCACTTTGGAGCTGAAAGGAAACTCATGAAGAAGCTAAGGATGGTGCATCTGGAGAAAACGCCATTTTTCATCATTCATCATTACGAATCAAGTTCTGATGTCTTCATGAGAGTTGTAGCCTTCGAGAATAGCTTGCTAATGCATACTCATATGCGTCAATCGGACGAACGGGGACTCAGGAAAGTGCGTTTCAAGAACAGAGCATAATGCTGAGAGCTAACAATTCTACTCGACGTCGACCACATCTAGTTGAAGTCGAGTACTCCCGAGCCCAGAATTTCACACGGAGTTGAGCAAACCACTTGAGGAGCCCAGAGCTACTCGACGTCGAGTACACCTACTCGAAGTCGAGTACACCCGTCTAGTCCAGATGATGCTCGAGCTCGAGTGCAACCCAGGAGACAAATTTTGGTCGAAGTCGACTAACTATAGTCGAAGTTTTAGATAAAGATAGATGTTTCTTCCAAGATTAGCTAGGAGGAATGATAATGCATATTTAGATAGGCATTATAGAGTAGTTTTAGGGTCATTTAGATGTATATATTTTACTTTAAATGGTTAGTTTACTTGTTTGCTCATTTGGTACTTAAGTGCGGAATCTACACAAGTTTAGCGAGTAATTGCAGATTTTGGATTTGAAGAATGGAGGAGGTCATTCATTAGAGTCATATGGATCATATGGAGGCAAGAACGAGCTAGAGAAGCCAAGTTGGAATGCACAAGGAAGAGGCAAAGGGAATACAAGAGAGAAAACGGCACCCGCGGCCAGAGGAACAAGGGAAGCCAGACACCGCACCCGCGGCCACAGAGGCATCACCCACGGCCATTCCAGCAGAACACCAATTCTGGGCAGCACCCGCGGCCTAGGAGGCAGCATCCGAGGTTTTTTTGGGCCGGATTCAACGCCGATTTTCCATCCTCTTAAGTTGGGCCTATCTTTGGGAAACATTTTCTAGGGTTTTATGACGGTACTTAGGCCTATTTAAAGGCTTGTTTTAGGTTGTTTTAGGGATCTCATCTAATCTTGTGACAATCGTTTGACAATGGAGTGCTAAACTATTTTGGTTTGCCTACGATTTGAGACTCCGTTTGGTTGAATTGTGAGTTTTCTATTCTTGTTCTAATTTCCATCACATATTTCATCTTCTTTGTGCTTGAATGCTTTATGGTGTTTGATGCTATCTTGATTGATCACCTTGCTAGGATCTCATCATCGCTATGGTTTTGAATTGTTCGTTATGATTGTTTATCTTTCGTAGCAAACATGTTCTAGTTGACTTCGTTAGAAAGCTTGAATGTGTAAGAAGTTGACTATGGGTTAAATATTAGTTCTTTAGGGGATTAATATTGCTTATAAGCTTTATACATCTTGAGACTTATTGCTATTCCTAGGATTAAACCTTAATTCGTGTTAAGATTGCCTAGGAGTAAGGGATTATTAGAACTCATAGGGCTAATAATCTATTTAAATCAAGATAAGAACATTTGATTGGAAAAGGAAGAGAACTTGAGTAGGAAACAAGGATCGAATTCACCAAATAGGGTTGAGAATTGTAGGTGAAACTATCTCTTAAATATTGATTCTCCTAACTTGTTAATATTTCTCATTCTCAACCACTGAAAACCCCTCTTTTCTACAAATTGGTAAATACACAATACATAGGAATACTTGATTTTCTGTGGGATCGACCTCTTACTTCCTCACTATACTAGTTTGTAGGTTTGAGTTTTATTTAGATAGGAAACACAACGATTTTGTCTTATCAAGGAACACTCACTACTAGAATTCTGTTATCTAACATCGGTTCATTAACATCGGTCAGAAAAACCTACCATGTAAAACAGTTTTTTGACATCGGTTAAAAAAAATTTGATGTTGAAAATAAAACAGACACCACACTATTTTTTAACCGATGTTAAAAAAAAGTTTTTTTTAAAAAAAATAATCGCGGGATTTGTCCCGCCCAATACGAAATACACTCGAAATAATTCAACACTTCAAAAATTTTGAAGAAAAAATAAACATAACCCCAACCCCTTCATTCCTTCCTCTCTTCATTCCCCTCTTACAAAGTACAAACCCTAGCCCGACTGAGCCTCCTGCGACAGCGAAATCTCGCTTCCTCCTCCAACTCCTTCCTCCTCCAATCTCGCCGGCTTTCGAACTGAGGGTGACTCCGGTGGGGATGTAGGCTCTCCGGGGAAATCCCGCTTCTTGTCTCTCGTTCCCATCTCTCAGCAGCGAAACCCTTCATTCTCGTCGTCGTGTCTCCTCTTTAGACTCCAGACTTCGAGCACCGTCGCTTCTCCCGCCGCCTCAATCCGTCCCCATAGACCCTATTTCCGAGACCATTCGCGACGAGGAGCACCGCATACACCAGATCTGAATCCGCCAAAAATTGGACCTGTTCGTCTCCTCGGGATGGCGCCAAGAAGCCTAGATCCGAGCGAGCGCGACGAGGCCATTGTCCTCGACGTTGAGGCATTGACTTCTCTCTCCGGTACAATGTTCCCCTATCCTCGCATCTCAGCGTCTTTTTTGTTCTATTTTAAAATTAGGTTATTCTTCGATTTTAAAACAAGCGAGATCGTCAAAACCACAGATCTGTCATCTCTCCATCAATTTATGGTTAGGTTTGCCCCTGATTGTCGATTTTGTGAAATAATTTTTGTAGAGACTGCTTGATTCAAGAACTTTTGTGAATCATACCTGTGAGGATGGTAGCCACAATGTTGGAGAATTCAAGTGGGGCGTCAAGCATGGGCTTGTGCATTACCATTTTTAGGTAAATCTTAAAATGCTTCTTACTTCATGGTTTCTTTTTCTCTAATTCCCATCATATCAAATGGCTTTAGGCTGCTTAAATTTTGATTGTCTATCTTGTATATTGAACTTATCACTTTGTATTTACATGAGTGATTAAGGCTTTATTAATGATTAAAACTCCTTTGTTTTGGCTTCATGTTGTTGGAGAGTTGCTGATATTTCAGATTAAGAAATGTTAATCAGTAATGGACTGTTTAGCTATAATTGACCTTCGGTAGTGAAGATTTCTGTTTATTGAGGAAATACATTTAGGAATAGACAAGGCGTACTGGAAACTAGGAGTTGCATTGGGGAAAGTTGTTGCCTTTCTTGTGTTCCACTTATGCAACATGTGGATAAGCTATAATTTTCTATTCTATAAAAGATTCTGGCATTTACGGGGGCTACCTTGAACTATGAGTTTTGTTTCCCTTTCCCTTTGTGGTTCATCAGTAGATTAACATGGGGAAGTGGAGAGTTGCTTGGACTTCAGAATATTGCCATAAGTTAGTGTGAATTCATATATGGTGGTATAGTAGTGTAAGTGTGTTAATTCAAGGATCATTCTTGGGGCATTTAGTTTGTATTCAAGCCATTCCGCTTAGGGTGAATATACCAGTAGTATATTAATCTTTTGTTTAACTGCATAGTTATTTCTGTTGGAATCTTTAGTTTGTGCAAAATACGCCTTTTAGATTGCTATAAAATTACTGAGTTAATGTCATAATCAATTTTTATTAGCATTTCTCATTAGCCATTTCAGTGGCAAGAAAGTAAATCCCCATCAAATGGTATACATATGTAGTTTGTGCAAAATTAGGCCTTTTGGATTGCTATACAAATGTAGTTTTTTATCTTGCCTTTTCACTTTTCTTAACTCTCAACGGCGTCTTAGAATTAAATTTAAACCATTGGCTTAGAGTTAACCTTCCATTATCTTTTGAATGATTTTAGTGAGTGTGATTTTTTCTTTGACATATCAGACCCTATCTTTTATGCCTCTCACTTAGCAACATGTAACAATTGCCATAATACGTGAACCAATCCCTCCAACATATCTCCTTTATATTTTCTGCCAAAAGTGATATATCACATCCACATTATTTTACCAATATAATCAAGAATTTGCTTTGCACACTATTATTTGGTAATTAAATTTCTAATTCTAATTAGTTTATGTTTTTTGGGGCAACTATTTGGAAATAACTTCTTGCCCCGAGGAGTTTCGTTGCCCTCTCTCCAATCAGCTAATGAGGGATTCCGTGATTGTCACCACTGGTAAGGTATATGCAATCCGTGACCCTAAGTAAAATCTTTGATTTCTCTTCAAATGATCATGCTCGTAATTATCATTATCACTCTTTTTTAGCATGCAAAAATGGTATGATTGCCTTGTATTCCTCAACTCTCAACTTTGTTTAGTTCCTTCACTGATTCATGTGATTCAATTTTGCACTGCTGACTATCTGTATCAGCTTTTTAGGTGATTTCATTTCACTAGTAATTAATTATGTAATTTGGTATAGAATTGGACCTTTTGACTTGATTATCGGAGGCTTGAGTTTGATTTGCAATGTTGTTCTATGCATTTGGTTGCTGGGAATTTGATGTATTTTTGTCTGTTTCTACTTTGTCATGTAGACTTACTACATGCCTTTCATCCAAACATGGTTGAAATCAGGAAACAGGACCTGCCTCAGAACCAGCAAGTTATTTTTCTCACACACTTTTGATCCCAAACTACCTGTTCAAGGACGTGATCTCCAAATGGTGCCAAAATAGGGGGATTCAACTGCCTGATCACCAATCCAAATCCATCAACGATGATGATGCCTTCATCCTTGAGGCAGAACGTGGCCAGTGGTGCTTTTCTAATCTTGTACCGTATTTGGTACCTTATTTTTGTACCTTAATCCATCTACAGGTAATTCCCCCCTCCTCATTTTATACCTTATTTTTGTTTTTCATACTGAGGCAACTTGGCGAAATGACAATATTACTCATTTATTTTTATATTCCTTGATTTTTTAACAGAATGACATTTCTGTTTTGGGATGAAGCCAGCAGAACATCTTCTCCTTTGTGCAATCCCTATCTTTGGTTGTTGTTGCTATTCAAGAATTGATTTCAGGTTGTCGCTGCTTTCTTTCTTCTTCTCTGGTACTATATTTCTTTATATTCTCCTTGTGTATTCCCTCTCTTGGGTTGTTGTTATTCAGGACTGAATTGTTGCTAGCTTCAATTCAAGTTGTCTAGCTTAACTTACTTGATCCTGTTGTTTTAAGACTAGAAATGGACAAATTTGGAGAGGTTAGATCTCTCGAGTGGTGTTTCATTCTTCCATAAATACGCTAGATTGAATCCTCAATGGAAATGTCTTGTCTTTGATGCATTACTCCCTTAGGTTTATTTATTTATTTATAAATGTGATGTGCTCACAATATACTTATTTAGTTATTTGTGTTGGTTAGGAAGTTATGATGATGTATATGCTTCCTCATAGTTGTACATGGATAAGGAATTCTGAAATTATGAAAGTTCTCATTGCCTTAGATTAGAGCTAGGAAGAGTATGGAATCAATTTGTTATTGCCAACAGGGGTAGTTGCTAATGTAACAGGTGTGTGCCATGAGATTTGGGGGTGTGAATGACTGAATAAGTATACGTTAGGCTTCAGAAATATTGTAAGGGCGTGTGGCTTTTGGTCAGTTGAGTATGGCTTTCTAAATGAGTGCTTATCGGAATTTAACTAAGGGTAGAAAGTAAACCTATATAAGCTTCACACCAAACGACATAGAAAGTAAGTCCCTCACAAACTAAGATCGCTGTCGATTTTCGATTTCTATATTAGTCCATACCCTTTGGTTCAAAATGTAATTGAGTTCTGCTAGTTTTTGCTATATTCTGTACAATTTAAGCTTCTTTTCTCCCTCTCTTATAATCATTTTTGCTAGTTTTTGCATCTATCATGATTTGGACATAAATACAATTTTCTAAGCATCTAAGCATTGTTGTGATTCAGCCTATTAGCTCAATTGGTAGAGCGTTGTGCTCCAGCACAAAGATGCGGGTTCAAATCCCGCATAGGTTAACGTAATAAAAAAAACTACAAATATATCATTTAACATCGGGTAATAGCCGATGTCTTTCAAAAAATAATATCGATGTCTATGTGGGTGATGTTAAAAGTAAAAAATGTTTAACATCGACTTTTGGCCGATGTTATAACATACAAAGACATCGGATTTTAAAATATAAACGATGTTATAAACTATATAGACATCGGGTTATGACCGATGTGAAAAACTTTTGACTATTTACAACACCCACATAGACATCGATTTTATTTTTGAAAGACATCGGTTAATACCCGATGTTAAATGACAGATTTCTGGTAGTGGTACTATAAATAAATCCCTAGGGGCTGAGTTTTATTCATTCAATTTCATACACACAATTAGTTACATAGAGGTAGGAGAGAGAGAGAGCTTGTGGCCGAGTGGAGTAAGAGAGGCGAGAGCGGATTTGACTTTATTCGGTTGTAAGTTTTTGAGTTTATTTAATGCAATTCAGTTTCTCGAAGTTATTGATGTGTTTATTCGTGATGAGAAGCGAGTAGTTATTGATGTAAGGTGATGCGATAAAGGTACATTCTTTGATGTGATTTCATCTTCTATCCCTATGAGCATGATTCTTTTGCGAAAGTAGAAGGGGATCCTTGTTTGTGTTATTGAAGTAAAAGTGATCTTAATACAACTTGGATTAATTATGTGAAAAATGGTTAGTAACAATTAGGGTTTATGCGAAAGCCTCTATCTTCCTATTTGTTAATAACGAAAGTTATTTGATGAAAATGCATAATCTTTTCTACCTTTATGCATTATTTTATATGGTTATCGTTGTGGCGTTGTAAACCCGATTCTAGGAGCTTTTAGGTTATTGAATTTCCCACAATTTTCGTGTTACTTCTGTTTGATTTCTGTCATTGCAAAGGTCACGTTTTTACACTAAAGTGCACTCGACATTGCCTGAATTCTACTCGACGTCGAGTAGGTCTAGTCGATGTTGAGTACTCTGTTCTACTCGACTTGCTTCGTTTTCGTTCGTTATCATTTCTGTTGCTTTCTGTTTTGCAGTTAGTCGATGGTGTGGTCGAGATCGAGTACCCTACTCGATATCGAGTGCTCTTCTGGTCGAGTTCGTGCTGATTTAAGGAATTGAAAAGGCGGGCGCTGACACGCTTCCTCGTGGATCGATCCTGACTGCCTTCTACTACAGTGGGAGGAAGTCTTGTATTTATTTGCTGAGACAGGGAGTGAGTTTGCTTTTCAGGTGCAGGCGAAGAACTGATCGCACGCATATCGACCCAATTCCCGAACCAGAGCGATTATTTCATCTTCAACGAAGGCTAAGGAGGATGTCGCAAGTCAACAATGAGAATGCGGTCCCTCTCACACCAGCACATGAGCTTGAGAAACTCCGCCTACGTATCGAGGAACTCACTACCAGAGAAACACAACACGCCCAACGAGAGGCGGAATATAGGCAGACTCAAAAACGGTGGGAGGCAAGGGTAGATCGCGAGGTCAAGGCCAAAAGGGAGCTTGAGGAGCAGATTCAGCACATCCATGCAAACGCAAAGGAGTATCTGCATTCTACTCTAGAAGTTCCAGAATCGCCGATCATTCTTCCCCCTGTCAATTTTGAAATTTGTCCTTCTTTTATTACTGAAATTAGGAGGAATCAATTTAGTTGAAGGACCAATGAATGCCCTTTAGTACATGTCACCACTTTTATAGATTTATGCGAAGCTATAACAGATGGTGCTAATTTGGAATATCTAAAACTAAAGGATTTCCGTTGGTACCTTTCAAGAATAGCACAACAGTGGCTTGAAGGATTGCCTACACGATCCATTCGCACGTGGAATGAACTACAGGACTTGTTCCTCAACAAGTTCTTTCCTCCTGCAAAGACAGCTACTCTCAGACAACAGATCACGACTTTCAGACAGAAGCCAGGGGAGACATTAGCACATGTCTGGGAGCGCTACAAAAGGCTTCTGAAATCCTGTCCTACGCATGGACATCCACCCTATGTCATCCAAGAGATCATCTTCAACTGCTTGGATGCATCAACTAAGGAGCGGATCAACAACCACACATCCTATGGTTATCTCGAGTACACTCCACGCCGTGCTTGGGAGACCTTTGAGATGCTGGCCAACTATGACAATACATATGGGACTTCTGCGGCTTCAGACTAAAGGTATGAAAGGCCTGCCCCATCTATGTCATTGTATGAGCCACCAAAGGAGATTGATCCGGACGTCAGGGACCAATTCCACAATGACAAGGTACGTCGTCTTACCAAACAAGTTAAATTCTTGTCTAAAAATCAACCTTGTTTAGAATGTGGGTCTGTGAGGCACAACAAACTATTGCGTGCCCACATGTCGATTAAGTACACCTCGCTGAAACCCACGAAGAAGCATGATACGCGGGACACTACTCAGGGCAGCATCAAAATCAAAACTGGAGCTATTATCGCCTGACCCAGCATCAGAATCCCCCGTCCTACAAAGCTCTTGGTCACCATGAAAAAGAAGGTAAGAAAGATGACCTACAGCTTATACTTGAGGAGATGCGGAGGAATCATGCAAACAACAAACAGTCCATCAATTCCATCCACACCAGCTGCACAACGTCAACTCTAGGCTTGGAGAAATTGATATCTGACGGAAATCCATGGAGACCCAAATGGGTCAATTGGCTTCATCAATCCCCAAGCAATCAGGTACGTTCCCTGGATCCTTTGAACCTAACCCTAAAGGTAAAACGACAGGACATGTGGCTCCCATGAATCTAAAGAGTGGGCGTCGGACATAAACGCCCGAGAAAAGCACGGAGGAAAAAGCTGCAGAGGACTACTCGACCAACCTACTTGACGTCGAGGAGCCCGTACTCAACATCGAGGAGAATGCAAGGCCTGCCCAGAAATCGACCAACCTACTTGACGTCGAGGACCCCGTAGTCGACGTTGACCAACCTTCTGCCCTTGTCGACTACGCTTCTGCACTTCAGACGAAGAAAAAGCTGCCATTCCCGACGAAATCTCCAAAGGATCAAGGAGAAAAAAAGTTCCAGCGGTTTGTGAAGATGCTTCAATGGCTCAATGTCACCATCCCCTTCACGGAAGCCCTTCATGATATGCCATCCTACGTCAAGTTCCTCAAGGAGATTCTAAGCAAAAAGTGGTCAATGCTTGAGATCGCAGAGGAGCGCAATATAATGGACGTCACGGAGAAAAGACCAGATCCAGGTAAGTATTCTATAACCATTGGATTTTGTCAACACAAGTTTAATGCATTATGTGACTTGGGAGACAGTGTGACTATAATGCCTTTATCAATCTGGTCCAAAGTTAAGACAGGTGCTCTAGAGCCTGTGGATGCAAAGTTATACATGGCGAACAACACAGTTGTCATCCCTATAGGCATGGTGGACGATGTACCAGTACAGGTAGGTAAGTTCTTTTTCCCTGCTGATTTCTTAGTTATTAATATGGCGGAGGACCCTGCTTGTCCAATTATTCTACGAAGGCCCTTCTTAGCGACGATGTATGCCAACATAAGCGTAAAGAAAGGAGTGCTCACTTTCAACATCAGCGATGAGGTAATTGAGTATTCCTTTAATAAAATTGAAAGGCACATAGTTCCCATGGAAGAGGTCAAGTCAATCTCAGCCCGGTACATCACTTGTGAGCAGCCTAAGGTAAGAAATATGACCCCCGAGGAGCTGGAAAAGAGGGATATGGAAGCCCAGGTAGAGGAGATCATGGCCATCCTAAACGACGATACATAAGATCTACTCGACATCGACCAAGGTAAGTCGATATCGACTAATTTTTTTCGGATGCCTTGCCAGGATTCAAGTATGCGGTCTATGTCGACCAGAAGTACTCGACATCGAGTACTCTAGTCGACGTCGACCAGAACCCGAGCTCTCCACCGACTGTACCCTCGTCAAGCAATTTACCCGAAGCCGAGCTCTACTCGATGTCGACCAGACTTCCTCCTCGACTCCTTCCTCCTCGTCAAACAGTCCACCAGACGCAGCACCGTACTCGACATCGAGTGCCTGTACTCGAAGTTAAGTAGATCCCGAGGTCCCAAAAGCTGATTTCGCAACGGTAAGCCAACATACGGACATCTCTTCTCCTATTTCAATTAAAGATTTATCTATACATGGGAGAGGTTTGCCTTGTTATGTGCGATTATGAAGTTGGTGACAAAGTCTATGTCGCCAAATCAAAGGATAATTGGTTTCCCAACAAATTCAACAAGAAAAAGATGAGACCTTTCACGGTGAACAAGATCCATTCAGGAGGACTACAGCTAATGGACAAGAATGGAGTCATGTTCGAAGCCCAAGCTACATGGGCCCTGTAGATCCCACCTTGAGCTTAAACGAAGAAAGTCGGCCTAGCGACTATAAAGTCTATAGCTTGTAAATAGATAATTAGTTTTTGGATTCTTGGACAATGGCTTTTGGTTTTTGGTGTTTGGAAATTATTTTTAAGTTTTTCTATTGTGGATATTGTCTTTCAAACAAATTTTGCAGGCACGAAGAACCGGCAAAGGTACTCTACGTCGAGTAGCCTACTCGACGTCAACCACCCATCACGGGGAGAAGAAGTCGTGATCGAGGACGGATCACCCTAGAGGCTTCACATTGCTCGATGTCGAGTAAGCCATAGTCGAAGTCGACCACTCTTACTCGAAGTCGGCTACTCTTCCTCGACGTCGACCACTTCTTCGCATATTCACCACTCGATTTCTACGATCTGCACACCTGTTTAGTGAGTTTTCTTTCTTTACCCTTGTTTTTTATACTGTGAGGAGACTGTAATGTTTAAGTGTGGGGTGGGGGAAGGGCTTACTTTGTGCATATTTGACTATATTTAACATTATGTGTGCATATTTAAGGTTTATGTTTCGAATTGCTTATGCATGGCTAATTTGGATTTCATATTTGATTTATGTGCCTATATGCATGTTTTCTAAAGTTTGAAAAATCAGCCCCATTGAAAATTTTGATAAGTGTCATGGAAGCTTTAATTGAACTCGACGATGCAAAATTGGATTCATTAGAGATATAACATGAAATTGTCTAGTAAAGGGAAGTCACAATGAAGTGCATATTTTTATGAAACCATGAAAGGAGGTAAATTTGATGTTGCTTTTGACATGCTGCATGATAAGAGGATGAAGGACTTTATATTTTCCATATAATGGTCATATTTTTATATTTCAAGTCATACCTATGCTTATGCATCACAAAAGCCATAATATGCCTTATTTCATATTTGCTCCACATGATCAAAATATTACCCATTCTTTACCTTATTTCCTATCCAGGGATTATGTTGAAAAAGGAAAGCTACATTATGGAGATTGTTATATGGTGTTTGTGTTGTTATATATCATATTTTGAGTTTGGTAGGATGAATTGAATATTATGGAAAATTTAATGAGTAAAAGAAAATTCGGTCACCTCAAGAGATAAAGGTAGATTGACCATGATCGTTGAGATAATAGTTCAACGAGATGGGGCACACGTGTGAGGAGTCCAAATCACTAAGTACACGGGGCCATTCATGACACCCATGTTTTCGACTCGCGAGAAGACAGTGCTGAAGTTAGAGAGGTAAAATAAATATAATGAAAAAAAAAGCATTGAGCGAATGAGCAAAATGTGAGAAATCAAAGGAAGAAGGAATGTGGTATGAAAGTTTGGAAAGTACTCCATTTCCCCGGATCATTCGCACCACATGGCCAAAAATTGCTCACCTTTAGCCTTTTACCAATCTACTCCTTATTGAGCTAAATTAAAGTCCTCTTGATTATTAATGCTTTGTCACGAATGAATGTTTTTGCATAACCCTCTTTTTGTGAGTAGATATTGCTTTATATTGCACATGCGTGGATTTGTGACACTAGTACCTTTTCGAGGATGGTTATTGATTGCAGGGTTATATGGCAATGAATCTAAGATGTTGAGAGTTTAAATTCTTCCCCTGTATGTAGGGTTGTGCATCGGCTCAAAGTTGAGCCGAACCGAGCCGAACCGAAACCGAAATTCTCAAAAATCCAAACCGAAAGCCGAACCGAATGTATTAGGTTCAGCTCGGTTATTTACCGGTTCGGTTTGTGTTCGGTTCGGCTTTAACCGAATTAAACCGAGAGTAATAACTACCAAATTAACAACCCAATCCATAGTTGCTAATTGCTATGCTGCATTAAATTAACATAAGGCGGCAAAATGGAAAATACATAGACCATAGTTGGATAACAAAATACAAAATCAGTAACCGCAAGTCCGCAACCTAATTTCCATAATCCCATCTTCAAGAGTTCAAATTAGAATTTAGAAATTCACGAAAGTTACAAAATGAGCTAAGTGCCTATTGCCTAAGTTCCATAGCAAATCTTGGAGTGCACTGATGTTGGATGACTCCAGCTCCTTCAAGAAGACAATCTCAATTTTTCGAACTCTAAAAAGAAATAAAAGTAATAACAATTAGATTTCAGAAAATACAGAACAGAAATGAATTATAGAACTAAACTGAATTTCTAAATTGTAACAACAGATTCTGAATTTCTAAATTGTAACAAAAATCATATTCTGAATTTATGAATTCTAAACTGAATTTCTAAATTGTAACAACAGATTCTGAAATTCTAAACTGTAACAAAAATCAGATTCTGAATTTCTGAATTCTAAACTGAATTTCTAAATGTTAACAAAAATCAGATTCTGAATTTCTATACCAACAGATTCTGAATTATAGAACAGAAGTTACAGAACTGAATTTCTGTAACAACAGAACTCAATTTCTAAAAAAAACAGAACTCAATCAGATGCCATAAAAAACAGAACTCAGTTAGATTCTAAAAAAAATAGAACTCAAATTCTAAAAAAATAGATTCTGAACTCACCTTATAACCCAATGAGCTTCTGTATTGATCAAGAGTACGCCCACCGGTGCTGAAGGCCGATTCTGATGCAACTGATGTGACTGGAATGGCTAATACATCGCGAGCCAATCGTGCCATGATTGGAAATCTATGTGGATTCAATTTCCACCAAATCAAGACATCTTCACATTCATTGGAACGAACTCGTAGCTCATGGAAGTATCTATCAAATTCACTTGCGTACACTGCCCCATCAGATTCATCTAGCTTTTCTAATCGGGAATCAAGGTTTTTCAAGATATTTGAAGCTGAGCTTTTTGAAGAGATCTCACTGCTTTGCTTTTTCCCAGTAGCAACATCCGATGATGGAAGAGAGTAAATGCCCCGATACTCCATAAACAAACTTTTTGCAACACTCTTCATTTTATTGGCCAACTTTTTCCCTTCCTCTTCACCATATAGGTCTAGCAATTGCAATCTTAATCCATCAAACTTTCTCTTTGGATCTAGAATGATGCCAACAAACATGAACGCATTCATCTTACCAACATCCCCCCAATACTTGTCACACTTCTCTTTCATTTTTAGAGCCATTTCTCTCAAAATTGGATCACTACTCAGTATCCTCTCATTGAGTGTAACAATAATTCGAGCAATGAAAAAGAACACATTACTCACCGTCACATAAGAGGTTCCAGACATGGAATTTGTGAATTCATAAAAAACTTCTAAGAATTCTCTCATCTTCTCAACCTTATTCCACTCTTCTGTTGTGATGCGTCCTATCAACACACCATCAGAATCTCTTGGAATATCCACTCTACCAAACACATGCTTATGTTTAAGAGCAACATCAAGCATCATATAGGTTGAGTTCCATCTAGTAGGACAATCCAAAATAAGAGAAGACTTACACTCAACTCCCACCTTATCAGCTTCTTGTCTAAACATTCGCAATCTTTGAGTAGAGCCCTTGATATGCTTCACAAATTTCCTCACCTTCTGAATGCACTTCTCATGAACCTTCAATCCATCTTGGACAATCAAATTGACAATGTGAGCGGTGCATCTCATTTGGATATACACTGCCTCATGAACAAAGAACTTCTCAAGCAAACCCCAAGGCCTAAGACAATCTTCAACCCCTCTAGCAATATCTTCACCATTGTGAATACTAATTGGACAAAAATTCAGAATTCTTTTTTGCAACTTCCAATCATTATCAATGAAATGAGCAGTCAAAGTCATATAATTAACCGACTGATTAGATGTCCATGTATTAGTGGTAAAACAAGCCCTCTGACAGTTTTTCAGTAGATAATCTGTCAACTTCTTCTTTTCATCTTCATATATTCCAAAGCAATCACGAGTTACAGTAGTACGAGAAGGTAGCTTAAATTCAGGCTGAATGGATGCAATAAAATCCCTAAATTCTATATCCTCCACAAATTTGAATGGTGACTCACTATTGATTATAACTCTCCTCAATTTTCTTCTACCAACACTTTGATCTAGCACCCAAGACCTCATTTTGCAACTTCCAACATCATCAAGTTTATCTAAAACAAGTTTAGATTGAGTACCTTTCGACTGGTTCTTCGGATTCATTTTACACATCCTCACACCATCATAATGACTACTAAGGTTTCCCGTTCCATTCTTGACCGGATCAGCTGCAAAGGTTTTGCCGCAGTAAATGCATTCAGCCCGTATAAACCCACTGTTGTCCTTGTAAGACTTGTACTGTGACAAGAAATCGGCTCGTTTTTTTGACTGCTTGATATAAGTCCTCACCTCTTTGTCATCCCCTTTTGCTTCACTTTCTACAAAGAGACGAGGGTCCTCCGTGTCTAATGGATTATCTTCATCTTCCTCATTGTATTCAGGCTCCGAACCCAAGTAATTTTCTGAAGCATGAGAGCGCAATTCTATTGATTCTGGCTGATCGGGTGGTTGATCCGTACTATGACCAGATTTCTCAATCTCAGTTATCTCATCACTTCTTCTGGCAGGCATTCTCCGCTTTTTGGATTGGGAGCTCGACATCTATATGACAAAAAACTAACTCAATGATTAATAATATTCCATATATACAAACACTCAAATAGTAACATAGATTAAATGGTCAATATACATTTTGCAATAAGAACTTACATTGCTTGAAAGTCTATCCGTGGTTCCAACTTCCAAACTTCCAATTTCGAACTTCAGCTTCAATAAATTACTTGTCTACAACCTGAAAGGAGAGGATAAATCTTTGATATCAATTCATCATTCAAGTGATTTCAAAGCATTTCAACACAAACCTAAGACAAATTGGAGATGTCGAGACTAGACAAATTTCAACACAGACCTAAGACCTTACCAACACTTTGATGCAAAAAAACAGATTGAAGATGTCGACTGTCGAGACTGGATAGATTTCAATACAAGATGAGTAGATGCCATTTTTGTCTTTGGGGAAGTTAAAAAGCAGATTCAAGCAACTAGCAAGCCATACCTTACGGTGGAGAATGGAGATCGAAGTGAGAACTGGAGACTGGACTGGAGAGTGGAGATGCCGACTGGAGAGGGACGAGCAGCCTCACTGCCTCAGCCACACCGAACTGCCGGAGGGGAGGCGAGCAAGGTCGCCAGACCGCCGGAGGGTAGACGAGACGAGCGGGATTGCAGATTTGCAGGGCGGCATGAGGAACTGAGGGTCGCGGCTCGAGCGTCGCCTAGGGTTTCGATTTGGGATTGTTAGGATTTTGAAAAATGAATACTGAGTAGAGACGTAAAGTAAGTGAGTAACCTGTAGACAATATTAGTATACATAATTAATCTTTATGTGATAAAACATTAAAACAATTTATAAGTTTTATAAAAAATTAAAATTATAATCCTTTGATTCCTTTCATAAGTCATAGTTTCATATCCATAAAAAAAAAATCGGTTAACACAAACCGAACACAAACCGAACCGAAACCGAAAAATTGGGAATTCTAGAACCGAAAGCCGAACCAAAAAATATCGGTTAGGTTAGGTTCGGCTCGGTTTCTGTTGGTTCGGCCCAAAAATTCGGTTTGGGACGAATCATGCACAGCCCTACCTGTATGACCATTAAAAGTATTGCTTCATGACAAGCAAGATTAAGTATGGGGTGTTTTGATGTGAGCCTAAATTGCCATGTTTTACACTTAGTTTTATATCGATTTCTGCATGCATTTCATATATTTGGGTTAGAATAATACAGAATCTGTGTAGTTTATGTTTATTTGCAATATATGGAGGTCTACAGAATTTTTATTATATTTCGCAAAAATCGGACGCACTTTGGAGCTTAAAGGAAACTAATGAAGAAGCTAAGGATGGTGCAGCTAGAGAAAACGCCATTTTTCACCATTCATCATTCTGAATCAAGTTCTGGTGTCTTCATGAGGGTTGTAGCCCTTGAGAATAGATTTCCAACGCATACTCATATGCATCAATCGGACGAACGAGGACTCGGGAAAGTGCGTTTCAAGAACAGAGTAGAATGCTAAGAGTTGACAATTCTACTCGACGTCGGACACATCTAGTCAAAGTCGAGTACTCCCGAGCCCAGAATTTCACACGGAGTCGAGCAGACCACTCAAGGACCCCAGAGCTCCTCGACGTCGAGTACACCCGTCGAGTCCAGATGATGCCCGAGCTCGAGTGCAACCCAGGAGAAAAATTCTGGTCGAAGTCGAGTACAATCCAGACGAGTTCGAGTCCGAGATCGAGTTGTGCCAAGAGGATAGAATTGCTTGCAAGAGAAGATTTGTGGAATTCTATCCATCCACATCAAGATCTATCAAGTCTAAGAGGGATTTATCCACATTAGTCCTAGTTTCCTTATAGACTTATTTCCTTTATCATTTAAGTTTTATCTTGTGTTTTTAGATGGAAAGTTTTAGATATAGATTGATTTTCAATCTAAGATTAGCTAGGAGGAACACTATAAATAAAGCCCTAGGGGATGGGTTTTATTCATTCAATTTCATACACACAATTAGTTACATAGAGGTAGGAGAGAGAGAGCTTGTGGCCGAGTGGAGCAAGAGAGGCGAGAGCGGATTTCGCTTTATTCGGTTGTAAGTTTTTGAGTTTATTTAATGCAATTTAGTTTCTTGAAGTCATTGATGTGTTTATTCATGATGAGAAGCGAGTAGTCACCCAACTTCTAGGGTCGGTGTGAGCCCGACGGTAGCTATGTAAGGTGATGCGATAAAGGTACATTCTTTTGATGCGATTTCATCTTCTATCCCTATGAGCATGATTCTTTTGCGAAAGTTGAAGGTGGTCATTGTTTGTGTTATTAAAGCGAAAGTGATCTTATTTTAACTTGGATTAATTATGTGAAAACGGGTTAGTAACAATTAGGGTTTATGTGAAAGCCTCTATCTTCCTATTTGTTAATAACGAAAGTTATTTGATGAAAAGGCATAATCTTTTCTACCTTTATGCATTATTTTATATGGTTATCGTTGTGGCGTTGTAACCCCGATTCTAGGAGCTTTTAGTTTGTTGAATTTCCCACAATTTTCGTGTTGCTTCTGTTTGATTTTTGTCATTGCAAAGGTCACTTTTTTACACTAAAGTGCACTCGGCATCGCCTGAATTCTACTCTACGTCGAGTAGGTCTAGTCGTCGTCGAGTACCTTGTTCTACTCGACTTGCTTCGTTTTCGTTTCTATTGCTTTCTGTTTTGTAGTTAGTCGATGGTTTGGTCGAGATCGAGTACCCTACTAGATATTGAGTACTCTTCTGGTCGAGTTCGTGCTGATTTAAGGAACGGAAAAGGCGGGCGCTAACACGCTTCCTCGTGGATCGATCCTGACTGCCTTCTACTACAATAGGAGGAAGTCTTGTATTTATTTGCTGAGACAGGGAGTGAGTTTGCTTTTATATTTATTTATATTTCATACTTGACACATCCTTCTCCAATAACACATACCCAACGTGCTTTAATGAGGCAAATGATAAGGGTGAGTGGAAAGCTGTAATGGAGGAAGAGATGAGGTCCATTCAAAAGAATGAAACATGGAAGTTTATGGATCTTCCTCAAGGGAATAATGTGATTAGCTTGAAGTGGATATTCAGAACAAAGTAGAACACTCATGGAAGCATTCAAAAATATATGGCGCAACTTATGGTTGAAGGTTAGGCTCAACAAGAAGGGTTAGATTTTGAAGAGACTTTCTCACCGGTGGTAAGATTTGAAATTGTGAGAGTTGTGGTTGCACTAATTGCTCAATAAAAATTGCCAATGTTTCAACGTGATGTCAAGTTAGCATTTCTCAATGGAGAACTACAAGATGAGGTATTTGTCAACCTCAAGGCTTTGTCAAAGATGAAGAAGAGAGAAAAGTGTACAAGTTGCAGAAGGCTCTCTACTTTTTGCAATGGGCTCCTCGAGCATGGTATGGCAAGATAGATGCATTCTTCCTTCAAAATGAGTTTGAAAGAAGTGAGGATGAACCAACTCTATATGTCAAAAGGAAAGGTATGCAAGAGTTTATTGTAGTATGTTTGTATGTTGATGACATTATCTACTTCATCTCTTCACAAGCACTACTATATGAATTCAAGTTCTACATGATGAAGGAATTTGATATGACAGACTTGGAAATTCTATAATATTTATTGGGTTTGGAAGTAAAGTAGAGAAATAGTGATATCTTTGTATGTCAGGAACAATATGCAAAAGATTTCCTAAAGAAGATTCACATGGAAAGTTGTGAGGTTGAAAAAACACCAATGAACACCAATGAGAAGATAAAGAGAGGGGATGACACAAAAAAAGCTAATAAGAAGATATTCAGAAGCTTGGCAGGAGGCTTGAACTACCTCACACGCACAAAACCAGACATTGCTTATTTAGTGAGTGTGGTGTCAAGATAAATGAATAGCCCAACCAAGCAACACATTGGAGCTGCAAAGAGAATACTCATATATGTAGCCGGAACAGTCAGGCATGGAATCTGGTATAAGAGAGTCGAATATTTCAAACTGAAGGGTCATACTGATAGTGAATGCATTGATCACAGGAAAAGTACCTTTGGCTCAGTCTTTTGATCTTGGCTCTGGAGCAATCACCTGGAGCTCAAAGAAGTAGGATACAGTGTCATTATCTTCTTTTGAAGTATAGTAAGTTGCGGCATGATCAAATGTAAGAAAAGCATTATGGCTAAAGAAGTTGTTGAAAGATTTGGGTGGTGGACAAGAAGAATCTACCGAGTTATGGTGTCACAACAAGAATCCAATATTCCATGCTAGAGCCAAGCACATTGATGTTCCACATCATTTCATCAGAGAGAGCGCTGTTAGAGAAAATTATTCTAAAGTTATGTGGAACAAATGATCAAGATGTAGATCTGTTCACAAAAGCATTGAGTGCAACAAAGCGTCAATTCTTTTTAAAGAAGATTGGAATGCGAGAGTTTGAATAAAAGGAGGTGTCATGTGCATGAATGAATGAAATTGTCTTACTTTAGGATTATGGTTAATTTTTAACAATTCAATTAAGCATATGAGTTTGAGGTTCCACATTTTCACAGGTTTGATGTTAGATATTAATAGTCTAAGAATTTTCTATTTAAGTGATGTATTAGTTTCATTTGAAAAGAAGAATAAGAAAAGCCAACAAAGCCAACACACTATAGAAAACAATTCTTAAACAATTTGCAATTTACAAAATCAATTAATTTCAATTCACAATTTAGTAATGAACAAAATCATTCAATTAGACGATTACAATTATTGAAACTAACTCTATTAAACTCTAGTACTCGATTTCTCAAAGCTTAATTTCAATCAGGTTGACACGAGAGGCATGAACAATGAACGATTGTAAGAATTTTCACTATACAGAGGCGCACACATCAGAGTTGGCGACCAATGACGATACAGGGCACTTGTGCGAGAGCGATGGAGGGGAGAAGTGGAGAACAGAGATCTGCCGACTAGACTGGCGCCTAGAGGTTGAGGGCTAGCTGCGTTGTGCGATGCACAATTCGTAATTGATGAGCAGATTGAAGCAATTGATTGGAGGTGGAAGTCTAGGAGAGTGGGAGAAGTGGAAAATGAGGCATCTCTAGTTGGTGCTGACAGGGAGGTGTGAGTGATTAGAGGAGATTGATCATCGCCAATCGCCATGAAGAGAGGCGGTGAGCGTGCTTTTGGGGGGACAAGCTTTAGGTACGTTTTTTTACAAAGGTAAAATTTTACTCCCTTTGATTAAAAATATAAGAAGTTTGATTTTTCAGCACGTATTTTAAGAAGTTAAAAAGTATATAAAATTTTATTATTTAAAAAAAACGTGTTGAATAGTACAAAAAACTTACATTTTAGATAAGAGGGAGTATAAAATATCATTTTTATCTAATCTTTTTCAGTAATTTTATACTTTTTCATCAAAAAAAAAAGTAATATTATACTTATTACTACTTCGTGTCTGAATAGTAAAAAGACAATTAAAAAGAATGGATTGAGTAATAATTTAGGGCGAGGCTACAATACACAAATATTTACTCAAAACATCATTAAATTTCACAAATTTTTACGGATCTTTTTTTTTTCCAACAAACAAGGATTTGGAAAGCATCATACATGGCTGATGCATCAACCAATAACATCCCTAAATAAGAGAGCTTGGAGGTTTAGATGAAGAGACAATGAGCAGAAAGTGTCAACGCGGCGTAGACGAACAATACATTCAACAACGGTTTTGACTTATCGGAAGATATGTTTGACGGACACCATCTGAAAAGCATGAGTCAACATCAAATGTCAGAGACAAGCATTTCAAACTTCCAGGGACACTACCAGGTGCCGTTGAGAGCATTGACAAAGGCAAGATTATCCCCTTCTAAAGCAACATGTTGAAGAGCGAGCTCTTTAACAGCTACAACTCTTGCATGAAGTGTTAGGCTCTCCGCTTCTAACGCGGACTCTGTCCTGCAAAATAAGGCTTCTGACGCTAAAAGCGTACCATGATGATCTCTGATCACAAACCTTGCAGTGGCATTTTCGAGCGGGATTTTCGATCCGTCAAAATTGATCTTCAAGGTTCCCATTGGCAGTGGCTCTCATTTGATGTTTTTCTTCCTTCTTGGTCTAGATGGTTGCCTCGTGCTTGACTGCACTATATCATAGTTGTTTGTGTTCTTGGTCTTCGCCCAAGTATGTAGCTAATGTGTAATGTATTACTCCCAACCACTCTCACTAATGACATTTGAGTTGTTGAAAAAAAATCTTGTTTCAGATTGTCCAGATGCTCAACCACGAGCTTGTCTATACAATCTACTGTTTGTAGTTTAGTCTCTTAAATATCTCGTTCACCTCGTGTGGTATTGATATTGATGCTTGTTTGATCTCATTTATCTTGGCACCCACTCTTGTGTTAATTTTTTTTAAATGAGGTTGCTGGATTTTAGGCATTCCATGAATAAGTGTTGAGCGTCCTCCATTGATTAGTTACATAAAGTAGAGGTTTGTGGAACCACAATGCCATTGATTGCGAGACATTGTTTGTTGGAAGTCCATTTGCTAGGAGATTGCATAGAATTTATTTTAGCTTTGATTTCATGTTTGTTTTCCCTATCCAATCGGAGTTGCTTGCTTGTTGGTTATGAGTCCTTGTGACTAGTTTTAGGGTAGTGATTGTAGAGAAAAAACCATTCTTACTTACTTTCCAATAGATTCTATCCTCAAGGTAATTTGTGAGAATCTTGATGGATTCAATTTTGCTTATAATCTCTGTTGGAAGCATATGTGTGATTCCCAAAAGGTTCCAGGTTCGGTTTGGAGAGATGAAATTATGTACTCGCTCAAGGATGTCCACTTGACATCTCAGGAGCACTTGATCTTTGAGAGTGAAGTCCTCAATCCATGAGTCTTCCCAAAATCTGATTGTTTTCCTGTTCTCGACGTGCCATCAAAGTCCTTTGCAAAATTCATCCTTTAGCCCCATGAGTTTGCTCCACTACCAAGAGGCATAGGGTTGACATGGTATACGGTTACCATAAAAAAATGGTGATTACCATATACTCAGTAACTGACAGGAGGAAATCGTTGTGTCTCATATCCAAATATGACTCAAACCTACAAACTGGTATAGCAAGTAAGTAAAATGTAGATCCCACATAGAATCAAGTATTTCTAAGTAATGTGTATTGACCAATTAGTAGAAAGAGGGGTATTGGTGATTAAAGAAGAAAGAAGATAAAATAAACTATAAACAAGTTGATGCAAAACAATTTAGAGAAGATCGCTCTACCCACAACTATCCACTTTATTTGGTCAAATTGATGTTGTAACTTCCTCTTGTCCTTTTATGATTCCTATGAATGTCCTTTTTCCGACCTAATATAGTTACTAGTCCAAATAGTCCTAGAAACCCTTATTTCATGAGCAGTCCCTAAAGATATTTGCAGTCTCTAAGACTAACTCCAATGGTTGTGTGTAAATGTGTACTTTTAGACATTTTTTTATCTCCATTGATTGCTTTTGGGGTGTGCAAATGTGCACATTTGAACATGTAATGTGCAAATTTGAGCACATCACATCCCCCATGTGTAAAAACATTTTCAAAAAGCAAGACAATTTTATTGGTGTATTTTTTATAATTTTTGTTTTCTTTTTTGTTTTAAATTAATTTTATTTGAATGGTGTGTAAAAAATACACATTTAACAATTGGAGCAAAATATAAAAAGGTAAAGGTGTATCTTTACACATCTTGTACAAATGTACACATTATAGACAAAACCGTTGTGGATGGTCTAAAGAAGGATTTAACAACACATCCAAGTTTCCTCTCATCCAATTAGTTCAACCAGCCCTAAAGGGATAAGTTTGCTACTTGGGTTAAGGTTCACAACTAGTAATCTACAAAACCCTAGCAATTGAATTGATTCTATCATGTTGATCAAGCAAGATAGAATAAAACAATCAACAATCAAACGCAAAGAAGTCGAAACATTAAATATAGGAAATAAGGAACAAGATTCAGAAACTCACAAATCATTCCAAACCACTACTACAATTGAGAGAAAAAGGTGCGGTCCATAGCAGCGGTTTTACTATGGGGGCGGTTCATGGAAGTGGTTTTGCAAAGTGTCATAGGTTTAGCGGCGGTTTAATATATGAAGGCGGTTGTGGCAGCGGTTTTCAAATCTCATAGGTATGGAGGCGGTCTATCTACCCTTTAGAAGCGGTCTACAAATTAATAAAACCCCTATGGAAGCGGTTCTACAAAACCCATTAAAATAATTGACCTATGGGGGCGGTTTAAGAGATATGAAGTACTGTAAATTTCAATACCCGGCCCGCCTTTAATTTCCCCAAAATTTTAAATACCCGCTGAAATAAAATACGTATCAAAAAAATCCGAAGCCCTAAAAGTCTAGGTTTAGAGGAAAACAAGCGATTTGGGGAGGGACGATCGATTCTTCGAGAAATTGGAGGTCTGACAACAAGCTATTCAGAGAGCGGACAACGATTTCTAGTGATTCAAGGGAGATCGAAATCTCATGTTTCAAGCGATTTGGGGGAAAAATCCCAAGCTTCAGGCGATTTGGAGGAGAGGCGATTGGGAGGAGAAACGATTTGTCGGCTCGATTTACCAGAAATTCAAAGCTTCAAGTGATTCAAGTGTAGGAGGCTAGCAACTATTCGATTTTTCAAAGAATAGGTTCGACTAATCAATACGAAGTACTATGAAAGTCCTCTGAAATCAGGCGGTGAAGAAAGTCAAGAAACACCCTACAGTGTCGACGACGAGTTCCAAGTACAAACCCTCCTTCTATGATTCAGTTTGTAGCATCAATTTTTTATTTTTTTTTAGAAATTTTCGGAATCTAGGGTTTACTATTTTTTTACGAGGCTAGAGAAAACTCAGAAAATGGATTATCCTTTGGAAAGATTTTCTAGTATCTAGTTATGCTCTTTGCACTTGGTGAAAAGAACAATGGATTAAAACTCCTTTGTATTCAAAGTCCAAACATTTTAGAGGATGTAGAATGGGATATATATGACGAAAATATCATTAGCATAACCATATATTGATCAAGAGCTAGGCTATGGTAATCGGGTATGACAGCCTAGTTTTTGTTAAGGGAAAGAGATAGGGTGCCCACTTTAGTAGAGAAATATTGTGTACTGAATTATATGGTATGGATTATGGACTGAATATTGAGCATTACTCAATTTCTATCTGAATTGTGGAATGTGAACTGAATTTCTTTTAATTCAAACTCATAAAATTTGATTGTTGAATTGTGGGTTTGAATTCTGTTTTTTTTTTCTTTGGGTATCCTTTTTTCTTCATCTCAATATGCTACTAAATTTCAAATCTATAAGTATATCAATATATGTATTTTCTGTTGTATATATGTTTCTGGAAAGAGCAAAGTTTATGTATATCAATATATACTTGTTATTATTGAAACCAAAGCATAGGAATATGATATATATGTGTATATCTTTCTGCTGGAAATATCAAAGTATATGTGGGGTACATATATGTTGCTATATATCACCATATAAATGTATCTGACAAGTGAACACTAGGAGAGAGATGGTATGTTCTCTACCACATGCCCATTATATATATAAAAAAAAAAGTTCCTTTCTCAGTGAGTCATGTATCTACTTATCATCAATGATATGTTATGTTAGGATTAGAAAGGATAAGTTGCTTGTTGGGCTATTGTGTCCAATACTCCTAATACTCATTTTTTTTGTTATTTTGATTGTTTATGTGCCTCTGTTTAGGACTAAGATAATTGATCTAAACTAACATTGTTAAATATCCATTACAAAGCATGACATGTTAAAATTATTTGGTAAACTACTCTTAAACAACCCCCTTTTTTTACTTATATATAAAACCACCCTTTAATATTTCCAATTAACTACCTTCGGTTGTTTAAAAGAAAAAGTCATAAATGTGCTCAATTTTTTTAAGTGTAAATTATAAGAGATTAAAATCCTAGTTTATCGGTGAAAAGATCCATAAAATGTTCATGTTCAGGTCAAGCTTTTTTGAAAAAACAGAAAAGTTAATCACTTCTCCTTTTTTTTTAAGCTCAATATATGAGAGCTGAAAGCCTGAAACTAGCTTTGTGAAGCATTTTGTAGTTCTTTTATGTCTCTCTATTTGAAAATTTATACTGGATTATGAAGCTTACTCTCTGGTACCTCTTGGTTGTGTTATATTTGCGTACTTTCTAGTATTTTATTAAAAAAGTCTGGAGAGCTGATTGTCTCACAGTTATATTAACTATTGAGCAATTGGGGAATGGTCCCTATACATCTCCGATTTTATAATATCAACTTTTTACAAGTTATAAATAAGTGAATATCTCTATGCTTTTGGATCTCATAAGACTCATTTTTGTTGAATCTTTCTTTTCTTTGTTTCTTCAAATAGATACTTATTTGATGAGCATTTTTATCTCATATACTGCCAAGTTTCGGGAGTGGTTGGACACATACCGCGATTTTATTTTATTTTTATAAAAAAATGAGAACTTGATAAGATATGGGAACCATGCATGCTCTTGCATGTCTCACTAATTCGAGGGGAAGCAGCATCTTCAGGTTTGTTAATTTTTAAGGGTTTATAGGTTCCAATTTCCAAGCCTTCTTTTGTAAGGCTTATGATTCTAGATGTTCCATTTTACTAGAGATTTTTTAAGCGCTTCACTGATTGGGGGTCTCATTGATTTGATTCTAGCAGGAATTCAATGGTGATTATTCTTAGTGTTTCGAGTCAATAGTGTGAAAGAGATTGATATAAATGAGGTTAGGCTTTTGGGTTTGGGAAATATTAGTATATTTCATTCAATTGTTAATAACTTAATATGTTATTTATTCATTCCATATAAATGACTAAATGATGTTAGGTTTTTGGGTTCTCCATTGAACTCTCAAATCGTCAATAGCCATAGACGACCGTCGAGAACAGCAACGCCGGCGGAGCAAACGAAGATGCAGGAGAGCGTGGCGGTGTGAGGATTGCAACACCGACGGCTAGTGGTTCGTGCGAGGAGAGATGAACAAGAGGTATTTGTTCTCTTGTTGTTTGTAAATTCCCGAATTCAAGCTTTAGGGGTTTGGATAACGGGGTTTTAACTCCTTTCTGTACAACATCAGGATTTGTATTTAGTTCTAGTGCAATTTGAATTTAAGATTTCCGTGATTGAATTTTTAGGGGTTGGTGTTTCGATTTTGAGATTTCATATCAAATGAGCTTGCCTTAGAACTTGTTAATTTCATCCGGTCCAATTTCCATAAAGTTAGTATATGTGATTGAAGTTTTTGGCGTAGAACATGCTTTGGTAGGTACAGATGATTTATTTTGCTGGAATTGTTTTTTCAAGTTAACGATATAGCCAACATGGCTCAAATGAAAGAGCAATGGGTATTAGAAAGGTTAAGGAACTGAATGGAAGAACATAGCTATACCCATAAAACAATTTCATATCAAGTTGTCATTCTGAAAACAGGAAAATGAAAGCACTAGTTTTCACAAGTTTACGGGTTTACGAATAGATTGTTAATGGATTGGAAAATGATATCGGTCAAGCTGCTGCTATTCCTAGAAGAAAAATTGCTCATTCTATTATATCAACTATGGATTTAATAGCTGTCCTGTTGTCAAAGTTGATACATCCCCTTAAAGTTATAATAGTTGTATTGTATTGTTGTCATAGTTGATCATTTTCTGTCTTAATGTGACCGATATCAGCTTTAATCTGCCTCATCCAGCAAGTGAGCCCAATGAATTTAATGATTTTATAATATTTTTAAAATTATTTTCTTTTTATTGTTTACACTAGAAAAATGAAGAAATTGCACATTCTTATGGTTCATTAATTGCCTTTAGATTGAAGTCTTGTACTAATTAGTTGAGTGGCTTTTAATTTCATGATATGCTTTTATTTCTTTATCTGACTTATTTAAGCATAAGCTTCTTATCATGCCACTTGGGTTGGGCAGATCAACACAAGAGTCTCTTAGCTTGATGATGATAAGTTCCGTGAAGACCTCTTAGGTAAAGCTTTACAAACCTTTAGGTTGAATCAAAGTTAATATTAAATTTCCTTGTGATCTGGTTCCAGCCGTAAGGACTATAATCACCCAATGTCGGCTATCATCTTTAGGTTGTTCATATATTTTCGGAGATGGACATGAATGCTTTTTATTTCCACTTATGCGGTTATAGCTTGCAATTGATGATTGAACTGTATGCTTTATTATTGATTTAAGGCCTTTCAGTTTAGCCTGGGGATATATTTTTCTTTGTAGAATTCCTTATCTTTTTTTTTTTTTGTCTTCGTAACACATTTTTAGGTCCAACCAAGACTAGTGCACAATCCTTGGATATTGAATGCCCTTTTGAGAAGATTTCTCGTAGAGAAGAACATGCTATTGCAACTGCAGGTTGGTTTTAAATTCTGTTTTTTTTCCCTTAAATGACATGGGCTGATATTGATGTGCATCTGTCATTTGGATTAAATGAAACGTGGGCACAACACAAGATGTTCACGAACCAAATAAGCAATTCTGTTTTTTGTTGCCTCATTCATAAACTCATTTTCTAATTTCTCATCTAACTTGAAGATAGATTTATAGATCAAAGGTTTTCATCTGTCATAGATTTTGGGATGGGTTAAGGATGTGCCCTTTTTTATTTCATGAATCAAAATTATGAATTTGCATTTTTTTTGGAAGATTCATATGATTATGAATGTGTTTTTTTGTTTCACATGCATAGGAGTGAGCTATTTCTCTGGCTCATGCAATTTGGATTATGAATGTGCATTTTTCGAAAGATTCATATGAAGTATATAGGGTATGAGGATTTACTGACATACCCTTGAGTATATACATGTCTGTATCGTACTTGCTTATACTTTGCTATCATAATTATTGTTGTTAGTCTGATAGGGTGTTCTTGGGGAATGTCATAACATGGAAGAGCTTTTTGTTGATATTGAGTGCTTGAAATGCCGTATACCCACCTAGATATAACCAATTGTGATCTCCTTACCAAGTTGCTGAAAGGGTTGAGCTTGATGTCGAAGCTTGAGGTGCTCAAGGTGTTCATGATCTATGAACAGAGGCTAGAGAAAAAGTTGGGAAGAGGTGCTTCCTCCATTGTCGGTACAGGAACGCTAAGCGATGTGTGGTCCATGACGCCTTTCATCTTGCCCGCAGGGCTACCACTAGCACTCAATCCTGATTGTGCATCAGCATTAGGTTCTTTTGGTTTCATGCTACTGTTACAGATAGATATTCGCCCTATCGTTTCCCATATCATGTTTTCAGATCCTTGGTAGTATCTACTCTCTTTAAACACTTTTCCCATGTAATGAAGGTTATGTATCAATGTAAATATTGTTATTTAATTTTAATGTAGATATTATTATAATGAAATTCATTAGTTATTTATGATTTTAAATAAATATAATTTTCATTGAACAAAGCAAATTATATGCCAAAACCAACAAGTATAAAATCTATAAAATTAAAATATTTAAAATAAATATAATTAAAATATTTCAATTTAAAATGCAACAAAAATATGTAAAATTATATATATAACCGCTGCCATAGAAAATAAAACTGTTGCTTACGATCAGTGGAAGAAGTGTTTCCTTAAGGTAATAGGCAGCGGTTTTTCTTTATTTTTGGCAGCGCTTGACCACTTTTTATGAAACTGCTGCCTTAGATCAATAAAACCGCTGCCTCAGAGATAAGGCGACGGCAGCAGAAGCGGCGGGTCAAAACCGCTTCCATAGAGCTTAGGCAGCGGTTTTCCTATATAATGAAGCGGTTTTGGACCGTCGCCAAATCCCGTAATTGTAGTAGTGAACAAAGCTTCAAATTGCAAATAGAACGAAGAGAGTTTAGTCGCTCATGGCGAATATCGCTCTCAATCTAAACCAAATTGTCTTCATCTCTAATCTAATTATTACGTGAATACTAAATGAATGAAAACTAGGGTTAAACCCCTCTTATCTTCATGCCAAGAGTCGGCCAAACAAAGATAGATAAAATAGGTTTTAGGATAGAACAAAGCGTCGTGGCGCAAAAACCCTAAACGCGTCGCTCTGGGCAGCTGCGGCGGCCGCTACCTGACTTTTTTGTGGCAAAACATGCCATGACCGCTGCATCTACCATTCGTGAAAAATGCACTTCGAATCAGCTCTTGTGTTCAATATAAAATTTGTAGCTCTCTGAAAGAGCTTTCCAACGCATGGTCATAATAGTCAATTCGAAAACCGATGCCTCCAAAAAGTGCAAAATAAGTTTAGCTTGCCTGGCAACAACTTATGCAGACTTGTTCCTCGTTTAGGCTCTCTTTTTCTTCTCATGACCTCTTTAGATCTTCATTTAAGCTTCTTCTATCAACTTGACTTTCTCATCCAATGCGTTATCAACTCATATCTCCTCCTCTGATCCATGTTTACCTGAAATAATCAATAAAAATATGTAGATTCCGACTCCACCAACATATAGAACAAATATGCAAATTATACTTAAATCATGCATGATATGCATCTTAAATAAGCTAAATGCAACCTATTATGTCTACATAAATGTGTGCTATATATCGAATTCCCCCCACTTAAGTTTTTGCTTGGCCTCAAGCAATGATAGAACAAACATAGAATTAATCATCCCACAAATAAGATTTTCATGTTATAATTTTGGAAAAGCAACATCAAGGAGTAGGAGCCCTGAATAAGAGAACAAACATCCTAGAAAATATATCAGCGATCCAATAGTAAGGCAAATTTAGTTCAACCTCATTGGGATAATGTGTTTCACTCATGCTCTCATGTGTTTAGGCATTAAAACTCAACTTTCAACTCAATCCAAAATGCTTTATACACTGTCAAGTCATTACATGCAAACAACATCATGAGGACTTTTATAGCGCTGTAATGGGCTTTGGTAGGAACATAAAGGTAAGGAAATACTTTGGCTTGTGGTGATCTGGATCAGGGAAAAAGGGTTAGTTATATACAACACCAAAACTTCTATACTTCCCAAACTATTCTAATGACATAAACTCCAATACATACAATAAGCTCTTCATTTTCAATAGCCAAACAACTCATGCAAATTTTTTTCTTTTGGATGATGACTTTTTTTTTCTTTTAAGCTTACTTTTGCCCCTAGGTGCCGATCATGTTATAATATTTTTTTGTAATTTTATCTTTTCAATTTACCAATTTAGTTAGTAAATCCCTAATATGATTTTGTGTTTGTGTAATGGATTATTTTTATTTTTGATACAACGATTTACCATTTGGTTGTATTGATCAAACATATATTTCATAGCATCGACCTCATCACCACCATCACAATTGTCAACATCCCAATATCCCGCCCATTATCAAAATTTGTTTCAATGGCCACAACATATATAAGGTAAGACGTATGTTCGAATGATGTCGAATGACGCAATCAATATAAGTAACTTAATAAACAGACATATAGAAGTGAATACGTACTCATCCTAACCCCTTGAATGGAGTCATCTGTGACGTGAAAGAGAGAGCGAACACGGTGGGGTAACACAACTAATTTTTTTTCATTAGGGTACAACACGGCTAATTTGTATTCATTGAGATATAATTATGATAGAGCATGATTAGTATTGTATAATATATTAGATTTAGCATAGTTTAGTTGTGAATAGTGCATATTTTTTGTTACAATTACATGTTTACCCGTGGTGCTGGTAGAGTCGGAATCTATGCAATTTTATGGTTAATTTCGGGTAGATGTGGATCTGACGAGGAATGAGGACACTCTTGGATGAAGGAAGATTCAAGTTGAGGAATAAAAGTGAAGAGCACGGGAGCGAAGTCGAATTTCGAGACCCTAAGAGAAGAACAAGTCGGCATAAATTATCACTAGACAAGCTGAACTTGTAACGCATTTTCTGGAGGCCTCGGTTGTCAGAATGACTATTATAAGCATGTGTTGGAAATCTCTTTTTGAGATCTACAACTTTCATGTTGACATCGAGACCAAATTCGAAGAGGAAAAATCGATGTGAATAGTATGGCTGCCCCGCGGCTCGAAGCCCATCTGGAGGATTTCGCTGATCGCTTGGCCGCCCCGCGGCCTGGGTTGGCTGCCCCGCTGCTTCTGCGGAAACGCCGAAAGATAAACCAAATCCGAATTAGGGTTTTTTATGTTATTTTTGGCCAACTCTTGGGAGGCTTTTAAAAAGACTTTTCAAGGTTATTCTTTGATTCACCTTATGCACTTTAGAGATTATTGAGAGAGCGTTGTTGAGCATGAGCAACTAAACTCTCAAGGTTTCGCCTACAGTTTGGATCTTTGATTGTTGAATTTTGAGTTTCTTAATCTAGTTCTTATTCCTATTCGAATGTTTTGAGTTCTTTGCGCTTAATTTCTTGAATGTGTTTTATTCTCTCTGGCCCGATTAATTAGTTAGAGTAGATTCATTCAATTGCTATGGTTTTGCAGATTCCTCGCAGCGAACCTTAACCCAATTGGCAATCATACCCCTTTAGGACTCGTAGGCCTAATTTGATGTGTAGGAAGTTGAATACAAGTTGAATATCGACTCATAGCTTGATATTATATGTACCTTGGTTAATTCATACTCTTAATGCTATCTCTAGGTTGAATCTTAACCGTGTTAGGGTTATTTAGAGATAAGGGTTGCTAGGACTCGTAGGACTAGTAATGTACCAAAGATCTGGACAAGGACATTGATAGGAAAAGACAAGAACTAGAGGCTGACACAAGGATCAAATTTATCAATCGAAGTGATAAATTGTAGGTGAACCTAATTCTCTCCACTGCATTCAACAACCAATTTACTTTGTTTGCATTGCTTCCTCTTAGATAAAAGGCGGATCTTTTTCTCACCAAAACCCCAAAATTCTTACATAGCGATTAGACTTGCACTCGAATTGAATAGATTTTCCTGTGGATCGACCTCTTTCTTACCAACTATATTAGTTGTGAGTTTGAGTATTCTTTGGCAGGAACAACGACAAGTTTTCCTCTTGTCAAAATTTGGCGCTGTTGCCTGAGAATTCTTATCATTTTCTTGTGTTTTTTTTATCTCTAACTTTTGTATATATTTACATTTAACCCCGTTGGGGACCTATCTTCCCGTTCACGACACCTTGTTGCTAATATTTCTAGATGTTGAAGTTATGGTAGTTTCGGGGAGAGTATTTTGTTAGGAGAAAATTCAAGTATGAAATATAAATCGAAATTCAACTCTCTCAACCACGCAAATAAACTACAAGACTTCCTCCCATTGTAGTGGAAGGGAATCAAGATCATATCCACTAGGAAGTGTGTCAGCGCTCGCCTTTTCAGTCCCATAATGCTCTCGAAATCGACTAGGAAGTACTCGATCTCGAGTAATGTACTCGATATCGACCACTCAGTCGACTAGACCTGCAAAACAGAAGAACAGAAATGCAAAAACCAAGCAAATTGAGTAACACAGTACTCGATGTCGACCAGACTACTCGACTTCGAGTAGATTTCAATCGAAATCGAGTAATCAACAGAATAAAAACGCAACCTTTCCCAGGACATAAATAAAACAGAAGCAACACGAAGTTGTGGGAAATTCAATAAACTAAAAGCTCCTAGAATCGGGGTTTGAACGCCACAACGATAACCATATAAGAATCATGCAAAAGGTATAAAAGATCCTGCCTTTCATCAAATAACTAATCATGCTCTTTAGGACTCGTAGGACTAATTTGTTGTGTAGGAAGTTGAATACAAGTTGATATCGACCACTCAGTCGACTAGACATGCAAAATAGAAGAACAAAAATGCAAAAACCAAGCAAATTGAGTAACACAGTACTCGATGTCGACCAGACTACTCGGCTTCGAGTAGATTTCAATCGAAATCGAGTAATCAATAGAATAAAAACGCAACCTTTCGCAAGACATAAATAAAACAGAAGCAACACGAAGTTGTGGGAAATTCAATAACCTAAAAGCTCCTAGAATCGGGGTTTGAACGCCACAACGATAACCATATAAGAATCATGCAAAAGGTATAAAAGATCATGCCTTTCATCAAATAACTGTCGTTATTAACAAATAGGAAGATAGAGGCTTTTGCATAAACCCTAATTGTTACTAACCTTTTTCACATAATTAATCCAAGTTGTATTAAGATCACTTTCGCTTCAATAACAAATAAGGATCACTTTCAACTTTCACAAAAGAATTATGCTCATAGGGATAGAGGACGAAATCGCATCAAAAGGTTGTACCTTGGTCGCATTACCTTACATGGCTATCGTTGGGCTCACCCTGACCCTAGAAGATTGGTGACTACTCGCTCTTCATCATCAAGACATACATCAATAATAAAAGGAAACTAACTTGCATTAATAAAAGGAAATGAAGCTTACAACATATCGAAACCAATTCCGCTCTCGCCAAACAAAACCTCTATGAAACACAATTGCTTGTGGCTTGGATGATCTCTAAAATCAGCCCCTAAAGCCTTATTTATAGTATTCAATCCCCGCTAATCTAGGAAAGAATATCATATATATATATATATATATATATATATATATATATATATATATATATATATATATATATATATATATATATATATATATATATATATATATATATATATATATCTAATTCTATCTATCTAAAGCTTTGTGATAAATTTTGGAAATAAAACAAATAAATCTCTAAGGAAAGTAAGACTAAAGTGGATAAATATCCTCCATCTTGATAGATCTTCACTTGAATGGATAAAATATCTCGTGCCTTAGCTTGCAAGTAATCCACAATCTTCGGAGTCCACTCGTTCTCGACTCGGATTGGCTCTTGTGAGTACTCGACATCGAGTAGTGACTTCTCCTCCTGTTGATGTGCTCGAGCTCGGGTAAGTTTTTGGTAGTTGACGGGTACTCGACATTGAGTAATGTACTCGACATCGAGTAATCTACCCGACGTCGAGTAGTTCTGTATTGCTCTCAGGTGATCTTGCTGCTCGATCTCGTGTTCTGGAGCTATTGTCGACTGGATAGTGCTCGACATCGACCAAAGTGGTCGACGTCGACTAGTCCTGTCAGCTTTCAGCATTCTGCTCCGTTCTTGAAATGCACTTTCCTCAGTCTTCGTTTGTCCGATTGACGTATATGAATATGCGTTAGAAAGATCTTTTCGACGGATACAACTTTCATGAAGACAACAGAACTTGATTCAGAATGATGAATGGCGAAACGTGGGATTTCCTCTAGCTGCACCATCCCTAGCTTCTTCATGACTTTCCTTTAAGCTCCAAAGTGCGTCTGATTTCTGCGAAATTAACCAGAAACTAGTGTAGACTCCATAATTTGGCAAATAAGCATAAACTATATAGATTTTGTACTATTCTAACTCAATTATATGAAATGCATGCAGAAATCGATATAAAAGTTAATGTAAAACATGACGAATTAAGCTCACAACATATATTCACAATTACCTCACAAGAGTGCAAAATTTATTTGATATCTGTTATTCACGGGGTTTCCGATATAGTTTGTGAGATGTGATGCTTTGCGTTTTTGAGGCCATGACTCCTGAGACCCGAGAACTTGCTAGGTCCATAAACAATGGACGCTTTGCTTGTTTAGGAGTATCGGGACTATGAGATCTTTTCTGCTACATGGGTGACCAATCGGCGGAGAAAGAATCCTACACTTTGATGTTTCAACCAATGGAGTACTCCGACCCGTCCATGGTGAATTCAACCAATTAATGTCTTGGTGGAGCAAATAGGGCAGTTACGTGAGATTGTGAATCAAAATGTGGAAGCAATTATCCGACTCTCTCAAACATTGAAGGAGTTGACAGTTGAGCAATGTTCTATTCCTCAAATTGATGAATTCTCCGATAATGAAGATGAGCATCTAGTGGTTATCGACACGAAATCTCAGGAGACGCCCCTAGAGATTGAGTATGTTTCGATGCTCCCTCCATTTGTAGAAATCATCCCCAACTCGAATGAATGGTAAGTTTGTAACGGTTCCTATTTCTATATTTTTAATTGCCAATTGTTTCATCTTTAGTGTGCATTCGAATATCGATTGGGCACGAGAGTTTGATTTGCTTTTGAGGGCACTTACGATGTCCGCTTGAGTCTTGAATGAGTGGATGAATAAACTGTCGAGCCAACGGCCTTAACCAAAGGCGCTGCTTGGGAGGCAACCCAAGCTCGTCAGATTTAGATTCTATTAATTGCATTAAGTTATTTTTAGTTTTAGGGTTTTGTTTGTTCTCGTGGGGTACTAACATCGCAGGGATGAAAAGACAAAGAGAATATGACAAAGAGGAAAGGCCTCCCCGTGGCCAGGAAAACCGCCCGCGGTTAGGTCATGTACTCAGCCGCCCCGCGGCCTCTGACAGGACATATATTTTCCTTCCTCATTTCCCACCTTACCTATCACCACTGCAGTGAGCAAGTCAGTTTTCCTTTCTTTCCTTCATATTTTTATCTTTTGTTGTCTTTTATGTCATTGAGGACAATGCCTGATTTAAGTGTGGGGGAAGAATCACATGGTATGATAGGATTGCATGTTTATTTTTAGTTTGCACTTTTATTTTTGTTTTTAGTTTATATTGCATATTGGCATGTTAGTCTTTAAAAAAATCCCATAAAAAAAATTAGTTATTTATATATTGCATTGTTTGGATTAGGTCTTATTTTCCGAAATGGATACCCTTGTCCTCTAATTTATTCATTGAGACTTATGCCCCATGATGTGCTTGGATTGTTGAAACCATCGATATATGTTTTCTATACTATTTGGTGAAAATGATTGGTTAATGATTGAGCACATAAGATCATTGACTTTTGGGTGATCTTGAAGTTCTAGACATGACCCGGTGAGCTTATTTTGGCCTATTCGATCAGGACTGCACTTGATTTAGTCCTCTTGCTTGTTGAGTGTACTCTCTTTAATTGCTTCCTCTTTGGCTTGCATTTAGATATCTTTTTCAAGGATGCATATTATGATTTCTGCACATGACTTAAACATGATTGAGGCACCTTTATTAGTCCTATTTCACTCTATTCCCACCTTACATATTATCCTCTACTTTAAGCCAATTTGAGCCTAGCTAATTGCCTATTCTTTTTGTAGCTCAACAAGATTTTTCCATGACCAATGATAGCTTGACCCCATCCGGGAATTAGGAATGGTTGGTGAATATCTATATTGTGGATGATGGTTTTAGTGGTGGATTGTATGTTTGAGGTATCCTTAAGAGATGTTTGATTCTTGCTAGTACATTCATTACTTGGGACCTAAGGAGGATAAAATTCACTTAGGGGTAAAATTCAAGGAAAATCATTTGATATAGCATGAAAAGGAACATTGAAAAAAAAAAGAATAAAGGAATGAGGTTAGTATGGTTTGTAAAGTTTTATGCATGAGATTGGTGTTGTATTATATTGTAGAGTTATGGTATGAGTGGTATTATGATCGATTTAGTTGCTTCCTTAGTTCCCGGATTATGAGCACCACATGGCCTAAATTGTTCCGTACCTTATGTTTTCTACCTTGGCCCCATTACAACCAAATTCAAAGACCTCGTGATTTTTGTTGTGTGTAGAGTCACCAAATGTGGAGAGCTAGAACATTGGTGCAAGACTATTGTAGTTAATTAAGCTTTTGAAGATTGAGTTTTGACAGTAAATATTTAACCCTAAACACTTGATCGAGAGTGAAACACATATTCCCTGTGAGGTCTAGAATGGATATGGTTGCCTAATTTCATTGATTATTGCAATTATGTGCTATGATATTGTTAACCTATTGTGTTTGCTAGTTTTTCACGCACTTAAAGATTATTGAGGTGGATACATGAATTGCTAATATGTGGGGTTGCAGAGTTGAGTTTTCGCTTGACGACAATCAAAGGTTCAAGTGTGGGACAATTTGATAGAGCATGATTAGTATTGTATAATAGATTACATTTAGCATAGTTTAGTTGTGAATAGTGCATATTTTAGTTATAATTACATGTTTACCTGTGGTGTTGGTAGAGTCGGAATCTATGCAATTTTATGGTTAATTTCAGGTAGATGTGGATCCAACGAGGAATGAGGAGACTCTTGGATGAATTGAAGGAAGATTCAAGTTGAGGAATAAAAGTGAAGAGCACGGGAGCGGAGTCAAATTTCGAGAGCCTAAATGAAGAACAAGTCAGCAGAAATTGTTGCCAGACAAACTGAACTTGTAACGCACTGAACTTGTAACGCACTTTCTGGAGGCCTCGGTGGTTGGAATGACTATTATAAGCATGCGTTGGAAAAACCTTTTCGAGATCTACAACTTTCATGTTGAAATCAAGACCAAATTCGAAGAGGAAAAATCGATGTGAATAGTATGGCCGCCCCGCTGCTCGAAGCCCATCCGGAGGATTTCGTTGATCACCTGGCCGCCCCACAACCTATGTTGGCTGCCCTGCGGCTTCTGCAAAAACGCCGAAACAAAACCCAAATCTTAATTAGGGTTTTTATGTTATTTTTGGCCGACTATTGGGAGGCTTTTAAAAAGACTTTTCTAGGTTATTCTTGGATTTATCTTATGCACTTTAGAGATTATTGAGAGAGCGTTGTTGAGCATGAGCAACTAAACTCTCAAGGTTTTGCCTACAGTTTGGATCTTTGATGGTTGAATTATGAGTTTCTTAATCTAGTTCTTATTCCTATTCGAATGTTTTGACTTCTTTGCGCTTAATTCCTTGAATGTGTTTTATTCTCTTTGGCTCGATCAACTAGTTAGAGTAGATTCATTCAATTGCTAGGGTTTTGCAGATTCCTCGTAGCGAACCTTAACCCAAGTGGCAATCATATCCCTTTAGGACTCGTAGGACTAATTGGATGTGTAGGAAGTTGAATACATGTTGAATATCGACTCGTAGCTTGATATTATATGTACCTTGGTTAATTCATACACTTAATGCTATCTGTAGGTTGAATCTTAACCGTGTTTGAGTTATTTAGAGATGAGGGTTGCTAGGACTCCTAGGATTAGTAATCTACTTCAGATCTGGACAAGGACATTGATAGGAAAAGACAAGAACTAGAGGCTGAAACAAGGATCGAGTTCATCAATCGAAGTGATAAATTGTAGGTGAACCTGATTCTCTCCACTGCATTCTATAACCAATTTACTTTGTTTGCATTGCTTCCGCTTTGATAAAAGTCGGATATTTTTCTCACCAAAACCCCCATATTCTTACATAGCGATTAGACTTGCACTCGAATTGAATAGATTTCCCTATGAATCGACCTCTTTCTTACCAACTATATTAGTTGTGAGTTTGAGTATTCTTTGGCAGGAATAAAGACATGTTTTCATCTTGTCAAATTACCTAATTAAGGTTTTTAAAAGGTACAATATACCAAATTTCCTCATTTTTAATGTAGTTTATTTTTAATTAGAAATAGACACACATTTTGCATATGTTTTTTTTATGAAAAAAAATTAAAATATATCAACACCCATATTTCACTTCATATACATTTAAAAATAATTTTTTTAACCCATTTGTTTCCCAATAAATAACCTTCCACCTCTTCATCATTCTTCACACGAATCTCTTTCAACTTTTCTCCCTTCCTTGAATACTTGCTCTCCTTGTGAGTATAGATCTCAACCAAAATCCATATTATCCACCTCAAACATATTTTCCAATTCTTCATGGGGAGAGAAATAACAGTTCAGTTTGAATTCTTTTTGTTTCATATTATTTTGTTATTAATTAATCATTTAATTTTTAATAATAAAAAAAATAAGTAATAATAATTTGGTATTTGAAATTTGGAAAACATTGGAATAGATTAGAAAATAAGTTAAAGGCCTTGGATTGGGCTCACCAATAAACGAGTGAAAAAGTAAAAAGCGGAAATGAGTTTCTTAAGTTGACGTGACATATAAAAAAGTAAGTTAATAGTTTGAAATGGAGATCACTATTAGGCCTTGTTGGGTATCGATATATATCATGATATATGATATCAAGATATCGATATCGGTATCATGATATTGATATCAAATGATATTCCCCTCAAAAACAATATATCAAAAGACTCAAATCTGATATCTAGATATCAAGTGATATCGATATATATCTACTCCAAACACTAGAATCAGATATCAGGGCTAATATCCAAAATCTGATATCTAAATATCAATACCAAAAGACTCCTTAAATATGCTCTTATAAGCCATACTAAAAAATGTCATTTGATTTAAATGGAGTAGTTATTGTTAAATAACGGTGGGTCATACGACGTGAGGGGTACGCATGCCCAAGCACAACACGCGCCACCCAAGCTGAGCGGGATTACGTTCTAAAATCAATTGGTGTTAGGAGTAGTCCACCTACTTATATATAAGGCGTGGATTCACTATATTTTCCATATAAGATTCTATCTCATTTCATATTCTCAAAAATTATTTATAATATACCACATGCATGTAGATTTATTTGAAAAAATAATAAATGCACATTTAAATCACAAGAAAAAAGGACCAAAGTACTGCTATATATAGCATTTTCATTTCAAACGTGTTTGAAGTATTACATCCCCATCTCATTAAATAAATAAAAAAGAAGCTTTTACATCCCCTCTTACTTACACGAGGGGGAAAAACAAGCCCGTACATAGTCGGTATTGAATTGGATATGATAGATATATATCCTACTTGTTTATAAATAGGAGAAAATTAATGATACTTTCTGGAAGAAATTCAAAATATTTAAAAAAAAAAAAAGAGGGGAAAATGTGATCAAATAATGTACATAATAGTGGTCAATGGTTCTAGACCCGTATGAAAAGTCAGCAAACCTAATCCCTTTCTCTACCCCTCAAATCCCAATCACACCCCTAAAACGTTCAAAACATGAATCCACCCCTCTTGTTCTCCCCAACACCGTCGGAGTAATGGCCCAAGCCCGGCCCGGCCCGCAAACCCCCATGGCTTAGCGAAGAAACCCCTTCTTCCTCCACCCTGAGCCCGATGCCCCTGTGATCCACGGCCCCCCTCGTTGCAGCTGAGCCAGCATTGAGATTAGCCGTCGACGATAAGGCGGGGCCCGCATACTGTTGCAGCAGCTGCTGGTGAAGCTGGTGTGCTTGTAGATCAGCCACACCGGGCGATGCCGACGCCCCGTAATTATGTAGCCCGAGAAGGCCCGACCCGGTTTGGGTGAAGTTAGTAGTCTGCCCGAGGTGGAGCCCGCCTCCTACGGTCATGAACCCGGCGGGTGAGTCGAAGGGAGGCGAGTAAGGGGTTGCGCCTCCGGTGTAGCGCTGCACCATGGCCCGGAAGTTGGTGGTGTCGGTGTTTAGGAGAGTTGTAGGGTTTTTCCTAGAGGCCCGGGTTCGGCGTCGGGCGGGCTTCGAAACCCGGCCCTCCTGGACCGGGCTGAGCTTAACTGAACCGGTGGGAGGAACAGCGTTGTTAACCGTGGTAGTAGGGCATGAATCCGGGCCGTTGAAGCCCAAGTGGGCGGAGGTGTAGTTGGTGGAAGGAAGGGTAGTAGTGGTGGTGGTGATGGTGATGGCTTCGTGGGGTCGGCCACCAAGAGAGGAGGTGGTGGGCTGGAAGAACTGTTGAAACCATTCGATCGGGGCGGTGGTGGTGGTGGTGGTCATGGCGGTTGTGGTTGTGTTCATATGAGTTGAAGAAGCGTACCCTTTTTTCTTAAGGTGGGAGGAGCGTGAAAAGGAGGTAAAATAAGGTGGTAAGGGGGCAGTGTGTATTTATGTACAATTTTGGTTCTACGATGGTGGTGGTGGTGCTTTGTAAAAGTCATAAAATATTAGGTGAGTTTGAAAACGACTTCTAATTAATATAGTATAGAATCAATTGGGGACTTCACATACCCAACCTTTAATTTTATACACCATTTGTAAAATAAGGTAGTATATGAGTATATAATTCTTTTTTTACAAGAGATTCAATTTTATGTATAAGGGACTAATTATGAATTAAAGTATCTTTTTTTTTAAGAGGTATAATTTTTTTTATAATTATAATGGGTGGAATTTAAATTAGTTACTCCATCTGTTAATTAAAGCTTGTCGTTTACTATTCATGCACACTTTTTTAGAACGATAAAAACTATATAAAATATTATCTTTTTTTACATTTTTTTTTTACATATGATATTATTTAAAAAAATTATTAACAAAGTTAATATTTTATATAATTTTTAACACCTAAAAATACATGCATAAATAGTAAAACGTCAAGTTTTAATTAACAGAGGGAGTATTATTTATCAGCTAAGTTTTAGTAAAAGGCAATATAAATTACATGAGTAGAAGAAAGTTTATTTTTTTCCGTAGGTACAAATTAGAAAGTCTTTGGAAAACTAAAGATTAGCCTTGATCATCCTTGCAGATGATGCGTGGTACAAATTTCTCTAGATCTAGTAATATAGTCCATCGTGAATTAGACTATCTGAAGCAATGTTTGTAATTGATATTGTTGATGTTTCGCTTCATATGGTGAATTTGTTTAATCGTTCTGAATATTTTCCATAACACTTTCGTCTTATCTTCAATGACTATTGATTAAGTTTTTTAATTCTGATGAGTTTAATTGTTATTTAACCTTAATTTTTAACCATGTATTCAATTTCATCAGAATTAATTGTTTACACACATATTCCTTGATTGTATACTGCAATCTCAATTCTATCGTAATTTAAATATAATTTGGTGAGTTACAAAGTATTTTTAAAATAATGGGCAGTTTTAGATTATTTGGGAAAAAGAAAGCAAATAATAGACGTACGAGCGCGTGACTATCACGTGGATGAGGAGGGCGTGGCGTATATAAGGCTTTCTTGAAAGGGCCACGTGAGAGGGAGATGGTTCCCGGAAGCAGCGGCAGCGGCTCTGCTGACCTCACTGTATGCGCACTGCCGAGTCACTGGCGGCTCTATTTTTAATATTTTTTAAATGAAAATGACAAAAGATATAGGGGACCCTATTTACACGTTCATTTTATCGCTTATTACACGATCGCAAACGCGTATTGCAGATGTGCATCCTGATCCGAAACCAACTCTGAGGACTCAATATGAAAGAGAAAGATGTTCTTCTCGAAAGTCGTCCTGTTTCGCACCTGTCGCATGAATGAAAGAAAAAGACATGATGCGTCTCCCTTTGCGAAATAGAGATTGAAAGAAGCTTTTATTTATAGGTCTTGTAATCCGCGCATCCATAATGTCCCGTTGCGCTTTTTTTTTTAAAAAAAGTTTTTAGATATACCAGCATCTTAAAAAGAAAACATAAAGCCTTCACTAACAATTCGAAAAAAGATATTTAAAATTAGGTTTATATTCGCGAACCCGGAGTCTGCACTTACCTTCAGGAAACCTGCAATCAGCGTTCTAAAATTTGGCCTTGGTGGCCGCCAAGACGGCATCAATTTACGGTTGGCGGCCACCTCTCGCTACGAAAAGAGCCTTGGCGGGGTGTTCTTGGCGGAAGCAGGCCTTGTCGGCTGGAACAGGAGACTTTGGCAGTCTTGGCGGGCATGGGACGGGTCTTGGCGCCCTTGGCGTGACGGGACGGGCTTGTCGTTCTGGACGGATTAAAAAAATTAAACCTTTTTCGTTCGTTCAGTTCGTTCCTTAATCCATTGATCGCCTCTTCAACTTCGGTCTCTCCCGTCTCTGCTCGAGTGCTTAACATCTCTGGTGGCGGTGCGGTGGATCACAACTGGCGAGTGGTAGCGCACTAGGTTTAGTGGTTGATGCCGACAGTATGTCTCTCTCTCTCACTTAGTCTCTCGCTCTCACAGTCTCGCTATCACTCGCTCTCTGTCTGAGTCAGTCAAACTGTCTCGCTCGCGCCATCTAGTTGGCTCCAAGTAAATGAACAGCAAAAGTGCAGATGAACTTGTGTAGTTGTGTGTGATCGAATTTCTGATTTTTTGAATTGTAATTTGTTTGTGAACTGTAATTTGTTTATGAATCTAAGTAAACGAACTCCAAGCATCTCTATTTCTGAATTTTGAGTGAATGCTGCTGAACAATTGTGATTTGTATGTGACTAGGCTTTGCGATCAATACTGTTGAACAATTGTATATTTGTATTGAAGTGTGGAATAGGCAGATATAAAGCACGCAAATACTCTAGAGGGGGGGGGGGGGTTGAATAGAGTATGCAAACTTTTCGCAATCACAGAAATCGTAAGACCTTACCACCAGAAGTAGGATCTTATCGGAGGAACAAATACGAGTTAGTAAGAGATAACGAACAAGAATTTGAGCAAAAGTAAATTAAGAACATAAAGTAAAGGACACAGTACTTGTTAATGAGGTTCGGCACAACCGCCTACGTCCCCGCCTAGGGTTATCCAACCCGTAGAATTCAATACACTTTATTTCACTTTATCTTATTAGCTCCAGATACAACCTTTAGAAGACTTTCCCTCTTCTAGACTAACTTCCTATCTAGCAACCCAAGTACACTAGCGAAATAAAGCTTCTATGAGTACCGGAGTACTCTATACTTTTGGGTAAAGAACTCTTAGTATAACCTAGATGAATTGTACTATAAAGCTCGAATGAAACCTCACACACTCAAAGTAAATACAACACATAGCGAGAAGAGCGATGTGAGATCAAATAATTTTGTAGGAGACGAGACTTGCATAGATCAGTATGTTCTTGTAGACTTGTGTATTCTGCAATCTTTCTCTTCTTCTTTGAATAGGCCAGCACGTTCAACTTCAAATCAAACGTCTGACTTTGCTCCACGTTTGTTTAAGAGTCGTTGCGCCGAATCCTAATGGAGAGATCTTCGGTCTTGTTTGAACCACATTCCACATTCCAGAACCTTCAACTTGGATATGTTGGAATCTTGAGTGAAAAGATATGTTGGAGGAGCCTTGTACTTTGTTCAAACAGATCCTGCAAAATCTCAACAAATTTGGCTGACAACAAATATAATAGAGATAAGATGTTGTCCAAAACTCTATATCCAATAGTCCAATACATAGCCCGGAGAACTATTAAGGCCCAATACTTATACAAATATAAGCCCAATAAATATTGGTCCTTAGAATCTGATCTGTAAGCTTAAATAGGCCCATTTAACAAATAAGCCCATTCAAAAAGAGTCCGAGTCTTTTTGTGCAATACTTTGAGCCATTCGGTAAGATCTTACCAAATTCTGGAAACCCGAGTTTTGGCTTTCATCAACCAAGGCCTTAGTCTTCATTAATCCGGTATTATCATCAAGGTGGAGTTAACAATCTCTCCCTTGATGAAAGACAAAACCTGTAAACTTGTGCACCTGTTTCCAGTAGAAGATAAAAATCATGCAGCATATATAAACATAGTGCAATAGCTAATGTTGGACCAAAGAGTTTAAAAACCTAAAAACAGTAAGGCCAGCAAAACAAAAGTAAGGCCTTACAATTCAGAGTTCTCCCTCTTTTTGTGTTTCAACAAGAAGGGAAGAGAGAGTTTTCAACAGACATCACCAGAAAGTTTAAAAAACATGAATACCCAAAATAGTTTTAAAACCAACAAGAGACATAGCCCCAGACACCATCGCTCATCATCAGAAAGCACGACCACCTCCTCATACCATTCTCCATATCTAGGGGGAACACCGTCTTCGTCTGGGCGTTCTCGGAAGATCTTCTCACGCCACCGGTTCTTCGCGTTCAGCACAGTGTGGTTCTTCCACATTTCAGCTTGCTTCCTAGCCTCCGCATCCCACCATTTCTTGACTATGTCATACTCCTCCACAGTGAGGATATTTGGCTCAGGGAAGAGTGGGCGTAGGATGAAGCAGTTTAGAACTTTACGCTCACAGGTGAAGAGAACATTCTTCGCAATTTCCTCGACATGTTTGACAGCGTCTGCAACCATCGACATAATAGAAGTAGTGGCCCTGTGGTTCATGCCACAAAGCAGGAAAAGCTGATTCAGCTTTTCATTCATGATCATGAGCCGCTGGTGGCTATCGTCTTGGCGATCCGCAATATCAGTTCTGGCGGAGTTCAAATCCTTCCTAAGAGCATTGACCTCCGCTTCCAGATACTCAATCCTCTGCTCAAGCTTCATAGTGTCTCCCTAGGACGGTGTCTTCATAATCCAACCACCGGCCAGATTCTGTTCAATCCCCAATCGTTTCCAGCAGTCCTCATCAATACGGCATGTGTGTGAGACATGTTCCTCCCCTTGTGTGTCAATGTCAAAGAATTCGAAGATCTTGGGGAGAAAATTGGCATAAGGAAGAGGAGCGGTCAAAGGGGTATTTATGGTGTGGAGCATGTAGGTGAGTATAAGATCAGGAACATCAACCTCATGACCCGCCATGATCAGATAGAGAATGTGAAGCAAGTTGTCAGTGACAAGCTCGCGAGAGTTCTTTCTGCGCAAGATACAACGAGCGAGGAGAGTGAACACCAATTTAGCCTCAAGGGAAAGGATGTTGTGACTGTGTTTAGGCTTGGGTTTGAAGGACTCAGGAGGAGGGACGGGATGCACAAAGAACTCTTTCTGGGCTTTCCGAATAAAGTACGCCTTGGAAGGATGATCTTGGGTATTGACAGTTTCAGGAACGCCAAGGATGAGGGCTAAGTTAGAACGGGTGAGGGTAATTTCACGCTGCTTTACTTGAGATGAGAGAGTAAGTACTCCCTGTTCTCCATTGGCAGTAAGGTTCACAAAGAACAATCTAGTAAGGCGAGGATAGGCAACAATGCCAGGGTTCAGAAGGGACCAGACATGCGAGTTCTTTAGGAGATTGACACACGGGAGGTTTGTGGATTCTAGAAAATCTAGATCCACATGATCACAGAAGTTAATGGGTCGATTAACGTACCCATCCTTCCACATCCTGGATTTAGTGTGACTTCCAAACCAAGAGAGAGGGGCATTGGAGAATACCTCAAGATTTGCCGGGGTTTGAAGACGATGTTGATGTGGGGCCTTCTTAGGAGCGCGAGGATATTTCCCTTGATTAGATGTGATTCCTTCGGATTAGCCTGGAATCTTGCACATATGCAAACACTGAACATGATGTCAGGTCTGCTCGCAGTAAGATAGAGAAGGGAGCCGATGATACCTCTATATTCTTTCTGATTTACCTCTTTTCCAGTAAGATCTTGATCTAGAGAAAAAGTGGAGGTCATAGGATTCTTAACTACCTTGGAATCGATCATCTTGTACTTCTTGAGTAGGTCTCGTATATATTTCCCTTGGTTAAGGAAAATACCTTTTGAACTTTGATGTACGTGAAGTCCAAGAAAGAAATTTAGCTCTCCCATCAGGCTCATCTCGAATTCTTTGCACATAATATTAGAGAAATCCTTGCACAAAGAATCATTAGTAGCTCCAAAAAGAATATCATCTACATAGATTTGGACGACAAGGATGTCCTTACCATGAGTTTTGATAAAGAGAGTTTTGTCAATCAACCCCCTTTTAAAATTATTTTGGAAGAGATATTTTGAAAGTCGCTCGTACCAAGCTCTTGGGGCTTGCTTTTATCCATGTAGAGCTTTGTCAAGCTTAAATACATGCTCTGGAAATTCATCGCTTTCAAAACCGGGAGGTTGAGTGACATACACTTCCTCATCTAGAAACTCATTTAGAAAGGCACACTTTACATCCTTTTGATAAAGTTTAATATTCATAAAAGAAGAAAAAGCAAGAAGCATACGGATAGCTTCAAGTCTGGCTACGGGAGCGAAAGTCTGCTCGTAGTCAATACCTTCCTCTTGATTATATCCTTGAGCAACTAGTCGTGCCTTATTTCGGATAATATTACCTCCTTCATCTAGCTTGTTTCGAAATACCCATCGAGTTCCAATAATAGATTTACCCTTCGGCCTTGCCGTAAGGGTCCATACTTTATTGCGCTTAAACTCGTTAAGCTCATTTTGCATAGCTATGATCCAATCCGGTTCATTGAGAGCATTGGTATATTTCTTTGGTTACACAAGAGAAACAAATGCGTGAAAAGCACATAAGTTTCTAAGTTTAAAACAAGTTAGACACCAGATGAAGGATCAGAAATGATATCCGTAGTGGAGTGAGATGAAACATGTTTGAATTTTCTCCTTGTAGATCCTTGGTTAGATACTGGAGCGTTAGGAACTGACGGATAAAGCTCCCGAGGTTGAGGAGGACTAGTAGGATACGGTTCCAGAGGCTCGGGAGGTATTTCATCTTCAAGACTGGCTTCATTTGCAAGGCCTTGAGATTGAGTTCCAGGGCCTTGTGATAGCTCAGTAAGATCTTGAAATGGCTCCTGCATATTACTAGATTTGCTCTTCTCTTGACCATTGGCTTCTCCTTCTGACTCGTCTTCCTCGTTAGTATTCAAGTTGAGATCTGCAAACCCTTCACTCAAGGTACCGTTATCACTTTCCTCAAATAAAACATGGATACTTTCTTCGACTACCTTAGTACATTTATTGAATACTCGATAAGCCTTGCTTTGAGACGAGTATCCAAGAAATATACCTTCGTCGCTACGTGCATCAAATTTCCCAAGATTATCCTTACCATTGTTATGCACGTAACACGTACATCCAAATGGTTTAAAGTATGATATGCTTGGTTTTCTTCCTTTAAAAAACTCATAAGAAGTTTTCTTTAGAATAGATCTAATTAAACATCCATTGAGAATATAGTTTGCTATGTTTACAGCCTCTTCCCAGTATGACTTTGGCAGGTTATTCTCCAATAGCAGTGTCCTTAACATCTCTTCCAGTGTGCGGTTCTTTCGTTCCACAACCCCATTTTGTTGAGGTGTCCTAGGAGCTGAAAAATTGTGAGAAATACCATATTTCGCACAGAATAAATCAAAGTTTAATTGATCAAATTCTCTACCATGATCGCTTTTAATAGAAACGATAGATATGTTTTTCAAGGTTTGTAACTCCTTACAAAGTTTTGAAAAATAAAACAGAGTTTTTGATTTATCTTTAAGTGAATCGAGAATAATCATCAACAATAACAAGTATGTATTGCTTAATTTGGGAGATTTGACGCGCATAGGTCCACATAGATCCATGTGTAGAAGTTCTAGAGGTCTAGTAGTACTAACGGCCTTTTTCTTCTTGAAAGAGCTACGAGTATGTTTACCTCTTGAGCAGGCTTTGCAGAGATCATCTACCTTGAAGTTTAGATCAGGAAGACCTCGTACAAGTTCCCTTGACTAGAGTTTATCGAGAGTGTGCATACGTATATGTCCAAGTCGCCTGTGCCACACCCTTGGATCCTCTAATAAAACCTTGAGACATTTTAGATTGGAGCCTGAAATACGATCAGTGTTAACAGCATAAATGTTAGAGTCTCTAAAGGCAGTAAGAACAACATCTCCTGTTTCCTCATTTTATACGACACATTTCTTCTCCTTGAAGCTGACAAGATTGCCTCGACCACAAAGTTGTGAAACACTAAGAAGATTATATTTGAGGCCATCAACAAGATAAACATCTTTAATAAAATTGTTTGGATCAACACCAATGATACCGATACCGATGATGTCACATTTTCCTTTATCACCAAGAGTAATAGTGCCACTGGATTGCCTTTTTAAATTGTGATCAAGAGATTCTTTTCCACTCATATGCCTTGAGCAACCGCTATCCATTATCCACTTTTGATCCTCAGTCTTGGTGATATCCTGTAAAACAAAAAATCAACCTTTCCGGCTTGACCAATAGACCGATTTGGATCTGTTATGGGGGGGGGGGTAAACCATGAAGGTTCGTTAATGTATAACAATGTAATATAAAGATACTCTAGAAGGGGGGGGGGGTGAATAGAGTATGCCGGATTTTCGCAGATAATCTCAAGACTTTTGAAGCTCTTGCAAAACCCTTTGAGATTAGACGTAATTCTTTCTTCTGGAAAACCTGGATCACAACAGAGTTATACAATTCGAAACAAGTGCGGAAATATGGTAAATCAGTAAGTAAAGGACGCAATGAATTGTTTAGGAGGTTCGGCACGAACTTGGCCTACGTCCCCGCCTAGGGTTCTTCCAAAACCCTAGGATTCAACCAGCTTTTATTGATTCACAAGACTTCGGATCCTAATAGCTCACCGAGAAGCATGTCTCTTATACAATTGCAATCTAGTCAACTCACGTTCCCTTGGAGTCCTAGACCAATCTAGAAGAGCCTCACCTCTCTCAACTATCTAGTACAATCCTCTTACACTTAGTGAATCAATCGCCTAGTGTCCACTTCTTGAGTTACAAACTCTCAAGTATAACACTCACTCAAAATATATCCTATAAGCTCACTGTGTAACTCTCAAATGCTTTGAAACAAAATAAACGACTCTTAAGAACTTAGCAGAAAGCACACGTAGAAGACAGATTTGACTTAAAGGCTTGAGTGTATGAAAGCTTGTGTCCAACCAATGTATCTCTGTCTTCCCCTCTTCCTTTTCTTTATATTGAACAAATCGACGCCTCTTTCAAAGAAGGATCTTCACCAACGGCTAGAGCAGATCATGGCTTTAGAGGTAATCTTCACAATCTTCTATTTGGGGAAACTCGGAAGCCATGATTTCCGATTTGATTCTTCTCAACTTCAAGCTTTAAGGAAGGAGATATTTATTCGAAAAAACTTGCTGAAATGTTAGTGCATAATATCTGGCAATATATTAATAATAATAATAGCATATAATAATATCCGCAAATAATAATCATAATGTACAGGTTTTGTGTTTCATCAACACAGTTGTACCTTCAAGACCTTTGACACTAACTGAGTGTCAAAGCCTTTGAAACTATTTCCGATTTTCATCAAGGGAGTGGAGTTATCAATCTCCCCCTTGATGAAAGACAAAACATGTGCATCCCTGTAACTTAGTCAAGCAGATATATCATAAGCAAAATCGGACTAAGTACCTGCATGGTGTTAGACAAATGTTGGATCATAATTTTAAAGCGAGAAACATCTAACCAAAAGTAAAAAAAAACAAGGTCTTCCAAGACCCTTGGTCCAAGACCCTTGGTTCACAGCAGTTGTAAAGTTTAAAGTCTAAACCATCATCAGATCATCTCCCCCTTTTTGTCTTTCAACAAAGGGAGTAGGGTAAAACAGTAACCAAAAGTTTTAAAGAAGTATCCAAAACCAGTAGTGTTCAAAATAGGGGTTAGGGTAGGGTAGGGTTTATGATTCATCATCAGGAGAACCATCCGTGAACAGCACCCTCAGCTCGTGCAACAACTTAGACACCCCGCTCATCTCCAGCGAAAACTCTCTATACAACTCCTTGATGTTCAGGCGAACTTCCTCCAAGCCCAATCCAGGTTGTCCATGCGCTCATCAATGGCAGAGGCAGTCAGAAGAGTTTTTGAGGGAGAGGCAAGACTCCAAGTCCCTTGGGGGGACTAAGTGATGTCAATCTTCTCAAAGCTCTTGGAGTCGAATTTACCCATATGATGTTGTTGTTCTTCATTTTTTAAATCGATTTCAGAAGCTTTGAAGATATGGGTCAAAAGGTTGGCAAAGGGGAGGGGAGTTCCTTTTCTGGCTTTGCGAGTGTGAGCCATGGATCGTAGGATTGTATTGGCCAGATTAAGATCATGGCCATTCAAAATTCGGTATAGAAGAACCATAGCGTTATCAGTTAGGAGGGAGCCAGAGTTCATTCGGGGTAAGAGGCATCTCACAATGATGTTGAAGATGATTTTTGCCTCGAGAGTAAGGGACGAGTGGGTATGCTATTTTGTGGTGTTGTTGGATGCTTCGGGGAACAGGTATTTGTATCGGGCAAGAGCAACAAACTGTTATTTTGTGGGGGTTTCAGGAGAGGGTGGACAAGGTCTAGGAAGGCCAAGGAGATCAGCGAAGTCCATGGAGTTGAAGGTGATTCTAACTCCCTTGACGATTGATTCCAAGGACCAACCATCAGCATTGTGTTTGGCTTTGAGGTTTATATAAAACAGACGGGTGAGTTGGGGATAGTAAACAGATTCAAGGTTTTGAAGGGTCCAGGCAGAGGTTTGTTTGAGGAGAGAGATGCAGGGTAGGTTTAAAGCTTCCAAAAACTCAAGATCAATGAAATCAGAAGAACATATCTTACGAGTTCTAAACTCATCTACCCACTTTCCAGCCATCTTATCATTTTCAAACCAGGAGGAGGGCAAGGATTGGTTTACCTGGATAAGTGCAGGCGGATCGGCGTTCTTCCTGCAAGCCTTTGTGGGAGCAGTCCTCTTGACAAGCGCGTCAATGCTTCTGAGAGTGCCTTTCCTTATGCGCTTGGGAGATGGGGGCTTTGGTGCAGGGGCTTTGCGCTTCTTTGGAGACGGGGGAGGAGGAGGAGGAGAAGGAGGAGAAGGAGGAGAAGGAACAGGTTCTGGCTCCTCATCCTCTTCATCCTCAGACCCCGAGTCCTCAACGGACCCTTCAGTATCGTCTCCCTCAGCATTCTCGTCGTTTGCAGTCTCTTCGTCCTCCTCTTCCTCTTCAGTGGGAACCTCCTACTATGCAACTCTTTGGGCCTCTTCTTCGGCCTCTTTTCTAGCTTTCTCAGCCTCTTCCTCGGCTCTTTTCCTTGCTTGATCAACCTCTTCCTCGACATTTTTCTTTCTCTGGGCCTCTTCCTCGGCTTCCTTTGCAGCATCTCGCTCTAGAATCTCATCAAGATCCTCCTCTTCCTCTTTTTCCTCCTCTTTCTCGGCAATGATTTTCATTTTCCCTTTTTGCTTGGCACTGAGTAATTTCTTCGTCGAGCGCTTTAGTGACCGCTTGATTTCAGCAATAGTGCTCTTAGGGACGGTGCTCGGGACAATAGCTGGGACAATGGCTTGAGAAGGTGGTCTTCTTGGATTTGGGTGCCATGGATGAGATTCGGCTAGGCTTCCAGAAAAAGGTTGAAGAAGGAGTTTAAGAGAGGGTTTAGTTAAATCTGGAGAGGTGAGAAATTAGGGTAAAGTTTGTGGTTTAAAAAGGGTGAGAGGGTTAAGTTGATGGGTGTTGTGAGGAGGAAATCAAGTAGGAAATATAATAAAATAATTCAAACCAGATTTAGGCCCACGCAAATAATTACAAGACTCCTCCAATGCAGTAAGAGAAAGTCAGGATCGAATCCACGAGGAAGCGTGTCAGCGGATCCTAGGTAGCTGTAAATCTCACAGAAAACCGACAGAAAACAGAAACACAGAAACAAAGAACGAAAGACAGAAATAAACAGAAAATAGCAAACGAAAGCAGAAATAAAAGCAAAGCAACAGACGTACTCGATCTCGACGACACCCTACTCGAGATCGACTAACAGCAGTGAAGACAGAAACTGAAAAATCGACAACAGAAGCACAACAGTAACTCGACCTAGACTAAAACCTACTCGAGATCGACTAAGGTCTACTCGATCTCGACAAGACCTTACTCTGTATCGACTAAAAATGCAGAAAGTGTAAATTGCAAATTCTCGAACCCAAAACTCAAAATTCCGACGAAATAAATTAATATAATAAAGAACTTCCAAAGCCAGGGTATCAACACCACAACGATAACCATGCAAAGTAACATATAAAGGCATAAAAGATCATGTTTTCCATCAAAATAACTTTCGTTACTAACAAATAGGCATATAGAGGCTTTCACATAAACCCTAATTGTTTCTAACCCTTTTCACATAATTAATCCAAGTTGCATTAAGATCACTTTCGCTTCAATAACACAAACAAGGATCACCTTCAACTCTCGCAAAAGAATCATGCTCATAGGGATAGAAGATGAATTGCATGAAAAGATCTGACCTTTACCGCATAACCTCACATGGCCACCGTCGGGCTCACCCCAGCCCCAGAAGTAGGTGGACTACTCACGCCTCATCGCAATAGTAGGCATTGATTGATAAAAAGAAACTTGCATTAAACTATATTCAAAGCCTTTACAATCCCGGCAATCAACTTTCGCTGAACGCCAAAACCTTAAAAACCTTAGAACTCCTAAAACTTCTCTGTGGAACTACTTGTCTCTAGCTTGTGAATTGAATTTAATGAATGACCAGCCCCTAGGGCTTTATTTATAGCCTTCTATTCCTTGCTAATCAAGGATAGAAATATCTATCTTTATCTCAATTTATATCTACTAGCTAAAAGATAAATAAATGCAACAACAGAATTAAATCTAAAAGGAAAAGATAAATCTAAACTAGGTAAGATGTCTTTATGTTGATAGGTCTTCCTTCCATAGATAGAATTTGATAGATCTCGGCCAAAATCGGATTTCTTCGGCCCCAAGGACTCCCAGCTCGAGTAGGCCTGCTCAAACGCGTTACGCGGCTTCGGACGTGGCTCGTCGATCTCGACCAGCTCTCCTCGAGATCGAGTAGGATTCGTCGTCTGGCTGGCTTGGTCGGGTGGCTCTACTCGACATGGCTCAGATCTGGTGGTTCTGGCTCCTCGATCTCGACCAAGGGTACTCGAGATCGAGTAGAGTGTGGTCGAGGATGACTCGGACTGATGTTGTCGAGGACTCCTCCTCAGCGTGGACTCGGACTGGCGCAGGGTGGCTCCTCGATCTCGACAAGGACTCCTCCTCAGCATGGACTCAGTGTCCTCGATCAGCTCTGCTCGACCAGGTGTGCTCGGACAGCCTTTGTCGAGATCGAGTAGAGGCTAGTCGATCTCGAGTAGAGTTCTCTCAACTTTCTGCTCCGTTCTTGAAGCGCACTTTTCCGAGTCCTCGTTCGTTGGATTGACGCGTATGACCATGCGTTGGAAAGCTCTTTCCGAGGGCTACAACTCTCCTGAAGACATCAAAGCTTGATTCAGAACGAAGAACGGTGAAAAATGGCCTTTTCTCCAGCTGCACCATTCTTAGGCTCTCCATGAGTTTCCTTTAAGCTCCAAAGTGCGTCCGATTTCTGCGAAATATAACAAAAACTTGTGTAGACCTCCATATATTGCAAATAAGTGTAAACTACACAGATTTTGTATTATTCTAACCCAAATGCATGCAATGTATGCAGAAATCGATATAAAAGTAAGTGTAAAACGTGACAAATTAGGCTCACAACAAACACCCCATACTTAAGCTTGCTTGTCCTCAAGCAATACTTTTAATTGTCATTAAGGGGAAGAATTCAAAACTCTCAACATTTTAGATTCATTCTCATATGTCCCTGCAATCAATTACCATCATCGAAAAGGTACTAGTGTCACAGATCCATGCATGTGCAATTATACAAAAGCAACATCTACTCACAATAGGAGGGTTATGCAAAACATTCATTCGTGACAAAGCATTAATAATCAAGAGGACTTTAATTTAAGCTCAAATAAGGAGTAGATTGGTAAAAGGCTAATGGTGGCCAATTTTTGGCAATGTGATGCTAATGATCCGGGGAAATAAAGTATTTCCAAACTGAATTTCATACCATATTCCTTCTCCATAAGATTCATCACCCTTCATAATGCTTTTTCTCAATAATAATGCTTTTACCTCTCTAACCATAGCACTGCCTTCTCGCGAGTCGCAAACATGGGTTTCATGAATGGCCCCAGATACTTAGTGCTTTGGACTCCTCACAATGTGTCCCATCTCTCTAAACTATTATCTCAGAGAGCAGGGTCAATCTACCTTTATCTCCTGAGGTGATTGAATTTTCTCTCACTCATTAAATTTTCCATATATTTCAAACAATTTCCTTCCAAACTCCAATAATGAACACAAACACCATATGATAATCTCCATAATGTAACATCATTCTCAACATAATCCCCGGATAAGGTAAAGAATGGCAATATTTAGATCATGTGGAGCAATATATGAAATAAGACATATTATCGCTTTTGTGAAATGCATAAGCATAGGTAAGGCTAGGAATTAACAATGAGCATTATATGGAAATATAAAGTCCTCCATCCTCTTATCATGCAACATGTCAAAAGCAACATCAAATTTTACCTTCTTTCATGGTTTTCAATAAAATATGCACTTCATTGTGACTTCCCTTTACTAGGCAATTTCATGCTATATCTCTAATGACTCCAATTTTGCATCGTCGAGTTCAATTAAAGCTTCCATGATATTAATCCGTAAATTTTCAATGGGGGTCATTTTTCAAACTTTTGGAAATCATGCATATAAGTACATAAAACAATAATGCATTTCCAAAATAGCCATGCAGTAATTCAAGAAATAAATTCCAAATATGCACAAATAATGTCAAATATGGAAAATATGCATAAAGTAAGCCCTTCCCCCACCCCATACTTAAACATTACAGTGTCCTCATTGTATAAAAACAAGGGTAAAGAAAGAAACTCACTAGATAGATGTGCAGGGCTTCTAAATTTCGAATGGAAGCACCTCCTGGGCCGAGTATGAATATTGCTTGGTTCTATCCATGGACCTGAAAAGTATGGAAGACATATACCCACAAAAGAAAAAACAAAAACCAAAAAAATGTTCAAAACCAAAAACAAGCAAAAAACAATGTCCCAAAAAATGTCCTAAAAAAGTCTATGTACAAGCTCTAGATTTTATAGTCGCTAGGCCGACTTTCCATGTATGCTCAAGGTGGCATCTGCAGGGCCCATGTAGCCTGGGCTTCAAATAGGACTCCATTCTTGTCCATCAGCTGTAATCCCCCAGAATAGATCTTGTTCACCACAAACGGTCCCATCCGCTTCTTGTTGAATTTATTAGGGAACCAATGATCCTTTGATTTAGAGACATAGAGCTTGTCTCCAACTTTATACTCCTTGGGCTCATCATTGGATATCCTACATAAGTGCACACACCAAGGCAAACATCTCCCATGTATAGATAGATCTTTAATGGAAATAGGAGAAGAAAGATACATACCTTGGCTTACCTTCGCAGAGACGGAATCGGGGACCATAGTGTTTGATCGATCTCGACTAGGGCTAGTCGATCTCGACAAGGCTTCAGTTTTTGGTGGTGGGCTGCTCGAAGATGACGAAGCTGGTTAAGTCGAGGGCTGGTCGACATCGAGTAGACTACTCGATCTCGAGTAGGGTTCTTCCTCTGGTGGCTTCAGCGTCGAGGAAACAGGGGATGGTGGAGCCGGGTGGTGGTCGATCTCGACAAGCCTGGTCGAGATCGAGGAGCCTGGTTCGTCTGGTGGAGTCAGCGTCGAAGAAGGCGAAGTCGAGGTAGGGCTCTAGTGGTCGATGTCGAGTAGCGTACTCGATCTCGAGTAGGACCCTGCTTCTGCCTGGCTGCTCGACGATGCTGGTGTTGATGGAGGTTTCTGGTTTTGGTCGAGGTCGACTAGGGTCCTCGATGTCGAGGAGCCTTGGTCGATCTTGACCCCATACTTGGTTCCTGTCAAGGCATCCGAAAAATAATTAATCCATAACGACGTACCTTGGTTTGTGCCGATTGGATTTTCTGTGTCCTCCTTTAGGATTGCCATAATCTCCTCCACCTGGGCCTCCATGTCCCTCTTTTCCAGCTCCTCAGGGGTCATATTTCTGACCTTGGGTTCCCCGCAGGTGATGTTGCCAGCTGAGATAGATTTGACCTCTTCCATTGGACCCGTATGCCTTTCAGTTTTATTAAAGGAATACTGAATTACCTCATCGCTGATGTTGAAGGTGAGCACTCCTTTCCTTACGCTTATGTTGGCATCCACCGTCGCCAAGAAGGGTCTCCCTAGAATAATTGGATAAGCAGGATCTTCTTGCATATCAACAACTAGGAAATCAGCAGGGACAAAGATTATACCTACTTGTACTGGCACATTGTCCACCATGCCTATTGGAATGACCACTGTGTTGTTGGCCATGTAAAGTCTAGCATCCACAGGCTCTAGGGCACCTATCTTAATCTTGGACCAAATTGTTAAAGGCATTATACTCACACTGGCTCCAAGATCACATAAGGCATTAATTTTGTATGGACCAAATCCAATGGTTATAGCAAACTTACCTGGATCTGGCCTCTTCTCCAGTATGTCCAAATGGCTGCACTCCTCTGTGATTTCAGGCATCGATCGCTTTTTGCTCAGAATCTCTTTCAGGAACTTGACATAAGATGGCATTTCATTGAGAGCTTCTGTGAAGGGGATGGTGACGTTGAGTTTCTGAAGCATCTTGATGAAGCGCTGGAATTTCTTTTCTGCTGGTTCCTTTGGAGATTTTGTGGGGAAAGGCAGCTTCTTTTTCTGATTCGGAGCCAGAACAGATGTCGGAGGTGCTGCAGGCTGCTTGACATCGACTTGGGGCTCCTCGATATCGACCACGCTCTTGTCGATCTCGACTAGATTGGGTGATGTCGAGTTACTGTGTAGTGTAGACGAGGGTTTATGCAGTTTCTCCTCGACATCGAGTAGACCTTCCTCGACATCGAGTAGGCTCTGGTCGACCTCGACTAGCCGTTCTTCGTTGTTCTGCTACTTTCCGACCTCTGGCTCTTGCAGTTGATGGCCGCTTCTGAGTTTTACAGCAGCGATGTGTCCAGTCTTTCCCTTAGGATTTGGTTCTGAAGATCCAGGGAGCGCACCTGACTGTCTGGGGATTCCCGCTTCTAGCTGACCAATCTGTGTATCAACTGATTTTCGCCATATATCAATTTCCCCAAGCCTAGAGTTGACACCTTGCATTTGAGTGTAGACGGAGTTGAAAGATTGCCTAGTTTCTGAGTGGTTCCTCCGTATTTCCTCCAGGACTGTTTGTATATCATCCTTTTTCTGGTCCCTTTCCGGACGTCCTGGAGCTCTGTAGGGCGGGGGGTTCCTAGGGACACCTTGGTTCCATTGTGGTTGCTGAAACCTTTGGTCCCCCATGTAGCGATTAGGACCCCCTGCGTAAGCTACCTCCTCGTGGTGCTCTGCCATCCTGACTTGCTCTGTGTGTGGGCACTCAGGAGTGGTGTGTCGTTGCGATCCGCATTCAATGCAAGGCTGGTTGATAGAGAGATACTTTACTTGCTTAAGGAGCTTCTTGTTCTGATCTCTGTAGTATTGCTCCCTTACATCAGGATCAATCTCTTTAGGAGGCTCATAGAGGGGCATGGATGGTGCTGGCCTGGCGTAGGGGTTCTCTTCATAAGTTGCAGTAGACCCATACTTGTTGTCATAGTTAGTGAGCTTCTCCAGCACACCCCAATCGTCAACTGGTGGCATCGTCAGATACTGGTTGATTCTGTCCATAGTGACATGATCAAGAGAGTTGAAGAAGATCTCCTGAATGACGTAGGGTGGCTGTCCATGAGTAGGGCAAGATCGTAGCAGTTCCTTGTATCGCTCCCATGCCTTTGCCAGCGGTTCCATTTGCTTCTGTTTGAAGGCGGTGATTTTCTGGCGGAGATGTGCTGTTTTGGCGGGTGGGAAGAATTTATTCAGAAATTCTTGCTCTACTTGGGCCCATGTTGTCAGGGATCTTGTTTTCAGCCCTTCAAGCCATTTCAGTGCAGGTCCAGCGAGAGACCAGCGAAAAGCCTTCATCTTGACATATTCCAAAGTTGTACCTTCAGCAAGAGTACGGCACATGTCAGAAAAGTTTGGAATCTGTTCAAGAGGACACTCATTAAATCTACCATAAAAGACATTATTTTTAAGCTCTATAAGAAATTGAGTGCGAATTTCAAAAGAGTTGTCAGGGATTAGAATCGCCGATTCAGGCACGACGAGCGTTGGATGCATATAATCCTCTGCAGTGGTTGGGAACTGGGCAAGCTCAGCTTCTGCTTGCTCCCTTGCTCCTTTCTCAGTGGCTATAGCAGCATCTTTAGCGGCCCATTCCCTTGTAAGCCTAGCGATCAGCTGTTCCTGTGTCTCCGCAGCTGCCATGGCTCTTTGCAGTCTAGCTCTGATGTGTAGAAGGCGTTCTGGTTCGTCTAAGGCGTCAAACTCAGGTGTTTGACCAGAACGGTGCATATACCTGCGAAGTAACTTAAAGAAAAAGTGAGAACTGACTACCTAAGGCGCGAATGATACCTTCCCCGGAAACGACGCCAATTTGTTGTGAGGAGGAAATCAAGTAGGAAATATAATAAAATAATTCAAACCAGATTTAGGCCCATGCAAATAATTACAAGACTCCTCCAATGCAGTAAGAGAAAGTCAGGATCGAATCCACGAGGAAGCGTGTCAGCGGATCCTAGGTAGCTGTAAATCTCACAGAAAACCGACAGAAAACAGAAACACAGAAACAAAGAACGAAAGACAGAAATAAACAGAAAATAGCAAACGAAAGCAGAAATAAAAGCAAAGCAACAGACGTACTCGATCTCGACGACACCCTACTCGAGATCGACTAACAGCGGTGATGACAGAAACTGAAAAATCGACAACAGAAGCACAACAGTAACTCGACCTAGACTAAAACCTACTCGAGATGGACTAAGGTCTACTCGATCTCGACAAGACCTTACTCTGTATCGACTAAAAATGCAGAAAGTGTAAATTGCAAATTCTCGAACCCAAAACTCAAAATTCCGACGAAATAAATTAATATAATAAATAACTTCCAAAGTCAGGGTATCAACACCACAACGATAACCATGCAAAGTAACATATAAAGGCATAAAAGATCATGTTTTCCATCAAAATAACTTTCGTTACTAACAAATAGGCTTATAGAGGCTTTCGCATAAACCCTAATTGTAACTAACCCTTTTCACATAACTAATCCAAGTTACATTAAGATCACTTTCGCTTCAATAACACAAACAAGGATCACCTTCAACTCTCGCAAAAGAATCATGCTCATAGGGATAGAAGATGAATTGCATAAAAAGATCTGACCTTTACCGCATCACCTCACATGGCTACCGTCGGGCTCACCCCAGCCCCATAGGTAGGTGGACTACTCACGCTTCATCGCAATAGTAGACATTGATTGATAAAAAGAAACTTGCATTAAACTATATTCAAAGCCTTTAATATCCCGACAATCAACTTTCGCTGAACGCCAAAACCTTAAAAACATTAGAACTCCTAAAACTTCTCTGTGGAACTACTTGTCTCTAGCTTGTGAATTGAATTTAATGAATGACCAGCCCCTAGGGCTTTATTTATAGCCTTCTATTCCTTGCTAATCAAGGATAGAAATATCTATCTTTATCTAAATTTATATCTACTTGCTAAAAGATAAATAAATGCAACAAAGGAATTAAATCTAAAAGGAAAAGATAAATCTAAACTAGGTAAAATGTCTTTATGTTGATAGATTTTCCTTCCATAGATAGAATTTGATAGATCTCGGCCAAAATAGGATTTCTTCGGCCCCAAGGACTCCCAGCTCGAGTAGGCCTGCTCAAACGCGTTACGCGGCTTCGGACGTGGCTCGTCGATCTCGACCAGCTCTCCTCGAGATCGAGTAAGATTCGTCGTCTGGCTGGCTTCGTCGGGTGGCTCTACTCGACATGGCTCGAATCTGGTGGTTCTGGCTCCTCGATCTCGACCAAGGGTACTCGAGATCGAGTAGAGTGTGGTCGAGGATGACTCGGACTGATGTTGTCGAGGACTCCTCCTCGGCATGGACTCGGACTGGCGCAGGGTGGCTACTCGATCTCGACAAGGCCTCCTCGAGATCGAGTAGGGTTCCGGGATCGGGTTGTCTCTGACTCAGTGTCCTCGATAAGCTCTGCTCGACTAGGTGTGCTCGGACAGCCTTTGTCGAGATCGAGTAGAGGCTAGTCGATCTCGACTAGAGTTCTCTCAGCTTTCTTCTCTGTTCTTGAAACGCACTTTCCCGAGTCCTCGTTCGTTGGATTGACACATATGACCATGCGTTGGAAAGCTCTTTTCGAGGGCTACAACTCTAATGAAGACATTAAAGCTTGATTCAGAACGAAGAACGGTGAAAAATGGCCTTTTCTCCAGCTGCACCATTCTTAGCCTCTCCATGAGCTTCCTTTAAGCTCCAAAGTGCGTCCGATTTCTGCGAAATATAACAAAAACTTGTGTAGACCTCCATATATTGCAAATAAGTGTAAACTACACAGATTCTGTATTATTCTAACCCAAATGCATGCAATGTATGCAGAAATCGATATAAAAGTAAGTGTAAAACATGGCAAATTAGGCTCACAACAATGGGACGGGTTTAGGGTTCCAAGGATAGTAATCATCACACTGCCATTTTGAAAAAAAATTGATTTCCAAAACAGTTCAAATTACAAACCATCTTGCCACACTTCAATTCAAGAGGAAATAATTCCGAAATTATATTTTCCATAAATAAAAAATACTCGGATATAAGATTTTTTGGAAAATAAGATGTGTACAGCATAAAGAAGGTTAAAAAAACATAAAAACTATATTTGATCAAATATCTAATAAGATATTAACCAAATATATGATCCGTTATATGTGCTCTACCATTCAGCTCACAATCTTTGACATAATTCTCAAAGGTCTTGACACTGAGTAGAATTTATCTTTCGTAAAGGGAAAGCTCCCCTACGAAAGTGCATCCCTGTTAAGCATTCCAATATCTCGTCTAATGAAGGTGAACCTATCCTCTGCCAAAGGCTTAGTAAAGATGTCAGCCCATTGATAATCAGTTGAAATGAAAGATATGGACACATCACCTTTTTCGACATGGTCTCTAATGAAATGATTCCTTACATCAATATGTTTGGTCCTTGAATGCTGAACAAGATTCTTTTTGATTGATATGGCACTTGTATTGTCACACTTAATGGGAATACCTTTGAGGTTGATGCCAAGATCTCTCATTTGTTGAGCTATCCAAAGGATTTAGGAGCAACATGCTCCAGCTGCTATGTATTCGGCTTCGGCAATGGATAGAGCAACTGAGTTTTGTTTCTTTGAGTGCCAACTGATCAAGGATGCTCCTAAGAATTGGCAACATCCTGACGTTCTCTTCCTATCCACCTTATAGCCTGCAAAATCTGCATCAGAATATCCAATTAATGTTAAATCTTTTTGCTTTGGGTACCATAAGCCAAGCTCCTTAGTGCCATTGAGATATCGAAAGATCCTCTTCACAGCCACGAGGTGAGATTCTTTAGGGTCAGCTTGAAACCTACGACACATGCAAACACTAAACATGATGTCAAGTCTACTAGCCGTAAGAGATAGTAAAGATCCAATCATCCCTCGATACCCCTTTTGATTGACACTTTTCCCAGTCTTGTCTTGATCTAGAGATAAGGTTGAGCTCATAGGTGTCTTGGCTGCTTTGGATTGATCCATCTTGAACTTCTTCAAGAGATCCTTAGTGTACTTTCTTTAGTTGACAAAGATCCCTTTCTTAGATTGATGACCTTGTAATCCCAAAAAGAAGTTGAGTTCACCTATTAAGCTCATCTCAAATTCACTGCACATGATGTCAGAAAATTTCTCGCACAAAGATGTGTTAGTAGCTCCAAACAATATATCATCAACATATATTTGAATAACCAAAATGTCCTTTCCTTTGGTCTTGATAAAAAGAGTATTGTCGATCAACCCCCTTTTAAAATCATTTTCTAAAAGATATTTTGACAAGCGCTTTTACCAAGCTCTTGGGGCTTGTTTCAAACCATATAGCGCTTTGTCTAGTTTGTAAACATGATTAGGAAATTCCGAACTTTCAAAACCTGGGGGTTGAGCCACATAGACTTCTTCCTCTAAGAAACCATTAAGAAAAGCACACTTGACATCCATTTGATATAACTTTATGCTCATAAAAGATGCAAATGCTAATAATATGTGAATGACTTCAAGCCTGGCTACGGGAGAAAAAGTCTCCTCGTAGTCAATACCTTCCTCTTGATTGTAGCCTTGAGCAACAAACCTTTCTTTGTTCCTTACGATCTTACCATTCTCATCTAGCTTGTTCCGAAATACCCAACGTGTGTCAATGACTGATTGATGCTTTGGCCTAGGCTTCAAGGTCCAGACTTTGTTTCTTTCAAATTCGTTAAGCTCACTTTGCATGGCAATGATCCAGTCTGGCTCTTGAAGGGCCTCATCTACCTTCTTTGGTTCTATAAGAGAAACAAACGCATGAAAAGCACAAAGATCATTAAGTTTAGAACGAGTTTGAACACTAGATGTAGGGTCAGACATGATATCCTTTAATGAGTGTGATGAGGAGTATTTGACTTTTCTTTTGCTAGTATCAGCTCCTTGATTCGTCACACTAACAAGATTGATTTGTGGTACATCTGACTCCATGGATCTGTTAGGTTCAGTTACAGCAGTTTCTGACGTTTGAACACTTTTGGATTGGTCGCCAAGGGCTTTGAACGAATCTTCAACACCTTGGGCCAATTCTTTAGTGTTGAGAATCTGATCCTGCATGTTCCTCTTGTATGTGTTCTTGATAGCGGCATCATCACCATCCTCTTGTCTGCTAGTGCCAGCTAGCAGGAGGAATCCCCAGATAGTTAGGTTCGCTCCCTGGATCTTCAGAACCAAGTCTCAAGGGAAAGACTGGACACATCGCTGCTGTAAAACTCAGAAGTGGGCATCAACTGCAAGAGCCAGAGGTCGGAAAGCAGCAGAACGAAGAAGTCGACCAGCAGCAAGTCGACATCGATAATAACTTAGTCGATCTCGAGAAAGGTCTGCTCGATCTCGAGGAACAAGTGAAGAAAACATCGTCTGCACTACATAGCAACTCGAAGTCGACTACAGTGGTCGAGATCGAGAAGGACGTTGTCGAGAACGAGGAAGGTCATGACGAGATCGAGAAAGCTACAACACCTCCAACATCTGTTCTCTCTCCCAATCAGAAAAGGAAGCTGCCCTTCCCAAAAAATCTCCAAAGGACCCATCATAGAAGAAATTTCAGCGCTTCATCAAGATGTTTCAGAAGCTCAATGTCACCATTCCCTTCACAGAAGATCTCAATGAAATGCCATCCTATGTCCAGTTCCTGAAGGAGATTCTGAGCAAAAAGAGGTCAATGGCTGAAATTACAGAGGAATACAGCCATTTGGACATACTTGAGAAGAGGCCAGATCCAGGTAAGTTGGCTATATCCATTGGATTTGGTCCATATAAAATTAATGCTTTATGTGATCTTGGAGCTAGTGTGAGTATAATGTCTTTAAAAATTTGGTCCAAGATTAAGATAGGTGCCCTAGAGCCTGTGGATGCTAGACTCTATATGGCCAACAACACGGTGGTCATTCCAACATGCATGGTGGACAATGTGCCAGTACAAGTAGGTAAATGCTTTGTCCTTGCTGATTTCTTAGTTGTTGATATGCAAGAAGATCCTACTTGTCCAATTATTCTAGGAAGACCCTTCTTGGCGACGGTGGATGGCAACATAAGCGTGAGGAAAGGAGTGCTCACTTTCAACATCAGCGATGAGGTAATTGAGTATTCTTTTAATAACACTGAAAGGCATACAGGTCCAATGGAAGAGGTCAAATCTATCTCAGCTGGCTACATTACTTGCGGGGAACCCAAGGTAAGAAATATGACCCCTGAGGAGCTGGAAAAGAGGGATATGGAGGCCCAGGTGGAGGAGATCATGGCCGTCATAAAGGAGGAAACAGAGAATCCACTCGACACGGACCAAGGTACGTCGTTATGGACTATCTATTTTTCGGATGCCTTGATAGGAACCAAGTATGGGGTCATAGTCGACCAAGATTCCTCGACATCCAGGACTCTAGTCGATCTTAACCAAAACCAGGAGCCTCCGCCAGCACCAGCGTCATCGAGCAGCAACACTGAAGCACCAGCCTCCTCAAGATCGAGTACCTTACTCGAGATCGACCAAGACTCTGCTCCCTCGACTTCGCCTTCCTCGACGCTGATTCCACAAGAAAGCCAGAACTCCCCGAGATCGACCAAGCTAGTCGAGATCGACCAAGCCTCACTAGCAGGCGTATCCACGAGCAGCCCACCACCAGAAGCCGAAAGTTCGTCGTGATCGAGTACCCTTACTCGAGAACGACCAAACACCGTGGTCCCCGATTCCGTCTCTCCAAAGGTAAGCCAAGGTATGGATCTTTCTTCTCCTATTTCCATTAAAGATTTATCTATACATGGGAGAGGTTTGCCTTGGTATGTGAGCTTATGTAGGATCTCCAATGATGAGCCCAAGGAATATGAAGTTGGAGACAAGCTCTATGTCTCTAAATCAAAGGATCATTGGTTTCCTAACAAATTCAACAAGAAGAGGATGAGACCTTTTGTTGTGAACAAGATCCATTCTGAAGGATTGCAGCTGATGGACAAGAATGGAGTCTTATTTGAAGCCCAAGCTACATGGGCCCTGCAGATGCCACCTTGAGCTTAATGGAGAAAGTCGACCTAGTGACTATAAAATCTAGAGCTTGTAAATAGACATTTATTTTTGAGACTTTTTAGACATTGTTTTGTTTGTTTTTGGTTTTGAACACTTTTAGTTTTTCTATTGTGGGTATATGTCTTATACACTTTTCAGGTCCATGGATAGAAGTAAGCTATATTCGGACTCGGCCCAGGCATTTACACTAGAAATTGAAGTTGCTTTTTGACATCTGTCTAGTGAGTTTCTTTCTTTACCCTTGTATTTATATACTGAGGACACTTTAATGTTTAAGTATAGGGTGAGGAAAGGGCTTACTCTGTGCATATTTGACCATATTTGACATTATTTGTGTATTTTTAAGGTTTATTTCATGAATTGATTATACATGGCTATTTTGGAATTCATTATTGATTTATGTTCTTACATGCATGTTTTCCAAAGTTTGAAAACAATGACCCCCATTGAAGTTTTTGATAATGTCATGGAAGCTTTATATTGAACTCGACGATGCAAAATTAGATTCATTAGAGATATAGCATGAAATTGCCTAGTAAAGGGAAGTCACAATGAAGTGCATTATTTCTTGAAAAACCATGGAAGGAGGTAAAATTGAAGTTGCTTTTGACATGTTGCATGATAAAAGGATGGAGGACTTTATATTTCCATATAATGCTCATATTGTTGTAATCCCTAGCCTTACCTATGCTTATGCCTTACACAAAAAGCCATATGATGAGCCTTATTTCATATTATTGCTCCACATGATCTAAATATTTTCCATTTCTTTACCTTATTTCCTATCCGGAGACTATGTTGAGAATAATGTCACATTATGGAGTTGTTATATGGTTGTTGTGTTGTTATTATCATTATTGGAGTTTGGAAGGAATTTGTTTGAAAAATATGGAAAATTTAATGAGTGAGAAAAAATCCAATCACCTCAGGAGATAAAGGTAGATTGACCCTGCTCGCTAAGATAATAGTTTGGCGAGATGGGGCACAAGGTGAGGAGTCCAAAGCACTAAGTATCCGGGGCCATTCATGACACCCATGTTTGCGACTCGCGAGAAGGCGGTGCTGACGTTAGAGAGGTAAAAGTATTATTATAAAAAAAAAAGCATTATGAAAGGTGATGAATCTTGTGAGAAAGAATGTGGAAATTCAGTTTGGAAAGTACTCCATTTCCCCGGATCATTAGCACCACATTGCCAAAAATTTCCCACCTTTAGCCTTTTACCAATCTACTCCTTATTGAGCTTAAATTAAAGTCCTCTTGATTATTAATGATTTGTCACATGAATTGTTTTTGCATAACCCTCCTTTAGTTAGTAGATGTTGCTTTTGTATTGCACATGCAGGAATCAGTGACACTAGTACCTTTTCGAGGATGGTAATTGACTGTTGGGTTATATGGCAATGAATCTAAGATGTTGAGAGTTTTGATTTCTTCCCCTGAATGACAAATAAAAGTATTGCTTGAGGACAAGCAAGCTTAAGTATGGGGTGTTTCTTGTGAGCTGAATCTACCATGTTTTACAGTAACTGTTACATCGTTTTCTGCATACATTTCATGAATTTGGGCTAAGATAGTACAAAATCTATGTAGTTTATGTTTATTTGTCAAATTATGGAATCTACACCAGTTTCTGTTTAATTTAGCAGAATTCGAGGCAAATTACAGCAGTTCTGAGAAAGGTCAGAAAAGCTCGGCAATCAACTACAGAAGTCCAAGGTCAAGAAGCAGCGGAACCAGTCGAATCAAGCTAGGAGCCCAGCTTTACTCGATCTAGAGTAAGCTTACTCGATCTCGACGACGGTATCCGAGCACATACCTTACCGACTAAGCACTGATCGAGAAACTGAGTGAGAGACAACCCGACTCCCGGAAGCCAACTCGATCTCGAGGAATCTTGTCGAGATCGACAACACTGTGATGCCATGTACGGAGTCGACGAGCTGTGCCAAGTCGAGAAGCCAAAGACGGAGAAGCCGAGCACAACCTCAACTCGATCTCGAGGAATAGGAATCTCCTCGATCTCGAGGACCCAGCACCACACCTGTCCGAGCTTGTCGAAGAGAAGTTGCCCGACATCACCGAAGCTAGCCATCCTCGACACCAGCCAACTCGATCTCGAGTTCTTTACTCGATCTCGAGGACTCAAAGAGCCAAGATCCGAGCCATGGCGAGCACCAACTGCTCGACCAAGCCCAGCCAAGCCATACTCGACGCCACTTCTACTCGATCTCGAGGAGGCTTGGTCGAGATTGAGGAACGCCATGTCCAAGCCGCGTTATGCGGTTTTGCTGTCCTACTCGGATTAGGAGTCCTTGGAGCCGAAGAAATCCGAGAGTTGGCCGAGATCTATCCTACATCTATCAAGTTCTATCTATGGAGAAGATTTACCACACATGGAGAGAAGACTTACCTATTTAGATATAATTTTTCCTTTTAGATTTAATTCCTTTATTTAATTTATTTATCTTTTAAGCTTTTTAGATATAGATAGATATATTTTATCCTTGAATAGCAAGGAGTAGAAGGCTGTAAATAAAGCCCTAGGGGATGGTTTTTCATCATTCAATTTTCAGAGAGAAGAATTAAGTAGTAGTAGAGAGAGAGAGTTTGTGGCAAGCAAGGTGGAAAGGCGAAAGCGGATTTGTCTTGTTTCGTTGTAAGCTTTCTTTATTTAATTCAATGCAAGTTAGTTTCTTTTGTTATTTAATGTCTTTCTGGATAATGAAGAGCGAGTAGTCCACCCACTTCTGGGGCTGGGGTGAGCCCGACGGTGGCCATGTAAGGTGATGCGGTAAAGGTACAATCTTGTTATGCAATTCGTCTTCTATCCCTATGAGCATGATTCTTTTGCGAGAGTTGAAGGTGATCCTTGTTTGTATTATTGAAACGAAAGTTATCTTAATGCAACTTGGGTTAATTATGTGAAAAGGGTTTGTAACAAATAGGGTTTATGCGAAAGCCTCTATATGCCTATTTGTTAATAACGAAAGTTATTTTGATGGAAAGCATGATCTTTTATGCCTTTATGTGTTACTTTGCATGGTTATCGGTGTGGCGTTGATACCCTGGATTTGGAAGTTCTTTATATACTGAGTTTATTTCGTCAGAAATCTGTGATTCTGTGTTCGAGTTTGCAATTTATATTTTCTGTTTCTTGTCGATCTCGGGGAAAATTTAGTCGATCTCGAGTACTGTGCTTGTCGAGATCGAATAGAGGTTTCATCGAGATTAAGTTTCTGTTGCTGAATTTGCTTTCTGTCATCGCTGAGTTTTGTCGATCTCGAGTTAGGTTAGTCGAGATCGAGCAGTGTCTGTCCTTGCTTTTATTTTCTGTCTTCGCTTGGTATTTCTGCTTTTGTTTCTTTGTTTTTGTCTTCTGTTTGCTTTTTTATGAGATTTACAGCTACCTAGGATCCGCTGACACGCTTCCTCGTGGATTCGATCCTCGCTTTCTCTTACTAGATTTGAAGGAGTCTTGTAATTATTTGCGTGGGCCTAAATCTGGTTTGACCTATTTCATTATATTTCATACTCGATTTCCTCCTTACAACAAATTGGCGTCGTTGCCGGGGAAGCTATCATTCGCGCCTTAGGCAGTTAAAATCTCACGTTTTCTTTCAGTCACTTTACAGGTGTATGCGCCGTTCTGGTCAACCACCTGAGTTTGACGGCTTAGACGAACCGGAACGCCTCCTACACATTCGAGCTAAACTACAAAGAGCCATGGCGGCCGCTGAGACACAAGAACAGCTAATTGCGAGGCTTACAAGGGAACTAGCCGCTAAAGATGCTGCTATCGCCATTGAGAAAGCAGCAAGGGAACAAGTGGAGGCTGAGCTTGGCCAGTACCCAACCACGACAGAGGATTATATGCACCCAACTCTCGTCGTGCCTTAATCGGCGATTCTAATCCCTGAAAACTCTTTTGAAATTCGCACTCAATTCCTTATAGAGCTAAAAAATAATGCTTTTTTTGGTAGGTTTAATGAGTGTCCTCTTGAACATATTACCAATTTTTCTGACATGTGCCGTACTCTTGCTGAAGGTACAACTTTGAAATATATCAAGATGAAGGCTTTTCGCTGGTGTTTAGCTGGACCTGCACTGAAGTGGCTTGAAGGGCTGAAACCAAGATCCCTCACAACATGGGCCCAAGTAGAGCAAGAGTTTCTGAACAAATTCTTCCCTCCTGCCAAGACAGCACTCCTCCGCCAGAAGATTACAACTTTCAAGCAGAAGCCTCGAGAGCCGCTAGCAAAAGCATGGGAGCCACCCTACGTCATTCAGGAGATCTTCTTTAACTCTCTTGACCAAGTTACTAAGGACAGGATCAACCAGTATACTCACTATGAGTATCTGACGATGCCACCAATTGGCGCATGGGGTGTGCTCGACAAGCTCACTAACTATGACAACAAGTATGGGTCTACGGCAAACTATGAAGAGAACCCCTACGCCAGGCCAGCACCATCCATGCCCCTCTATGAGCCTCCTAAAGAGATTGATCCAGATGTAAGAGATCATTACTACAGAGATCAGAACAAGAAGCTCCTTAAGCAAGTAAAGTATCTATCTGTCAACCAGCCTTGCATTGAATGCGGATCACAGCGGCACACCACTACTGAGTGCCCACACACAGAGCAAGTCGGGCTGGCAGAATACCACGAAGAGGTAGCTTACGTAGGGGGTCCCAATCGCTACATGGGGGACCAAAGGTTTCAGCAACCACAATGGAACCAAGGTGCCCCTAGGAATTCCCGGCCCTACAGAGCTCCAGGACATCCGGAAAGGGACCAGAAAAGGGATGATCTATCGACTGTCCTAGAGGAAATACGGAGGAATCATTCAGAAACTAAGCAGTCCTTCAACTCCGTCTACACTCAGATGCAAGGTGTCAACTCTAGGCTTGGGGAAATTGATATATGGTGGAAATCAGTTGATACACAGATTAGCCAGCTAGCAGCAGGAATCCCCAGACAGTCAGGTTCGCTCCCTGGATCTTCAGAACCAAATCCCAAGGGAAAGACTAGACACATCGCTGCTGTAAAACTCAGAAATGGCCATCAACTGCAAGAGCCAGAGGTAAAAAAGCAGCAAAACGAAGAAGTCGACCAGCAGCATATCGACATCGACAATAACTTAGTCGATCTCGAGAAAGGTCTGCTCGATCTCGAGGAACAAGTGAAGAAACCTTCGTCTACACTACACAGCAACTCGAAGTCGACTACAATGGTCGAGATCAAGAAGGACGTTGTCGAGATCGAGGAAGGTCAGGACGAGATCGAGAAAGCTACAGCACCTCCGACATTTGTTCTGGCTCCCAATCAGAAAAGGAAGCTGCCCTTCCCAACAAAATCTCCAAAGGACCCAACAGAGAAGAAATTTCAGCGCTTCATCAAGATGCTTATGAAGCTCAATGTCACCATTCCTTTCACAGAAGCTCTCAATGAAATGCCATCCTATGTCAAGTTCCTGAAGGAGATTCTGAGCAAAAAGAGGTCAATGGCTGAAATTACAGAGGAATGCAGCCATTTGGACATACTTGAGAAGAGGCCAGATCCAGGTAAATTCCCTATATCCATTGGATTCGGTCCATATAAAATTAATGCTTTATGTGATCTTGGAGCTAGTGTGAGTATAATGTCTTTAACAATTTGGTACAAGATTAAGATAGGTGCCCTAGAGCCTATGGATGCTAGACTCTATATGGCCAACAACACGGTGGTCATTCCAACAGGCATGGTGGACAATGTGCCAGTACAAGTAGGTAAATGCTTTGTCCTTGCTGATTTCTTAGTTGGTGATATGCAAGCAGACCCTACTTGTCCAATTGTTCTAGGAAGACCCTTCTTGACGACGGTGGATGCCAACATAAGCGTGAGGAAAGGAGTGCTCACTTTCAACATCAGCGATGAGGTAATTGAGTATTCTTTTAATAAAACTGAAAGGCATACAGGTCCAATGGAAGAGGTCAAATCTATCTCAGCTGGCTACATCACTTGCGGGGAACCCAAGGTAAGAAATATGACCCCTGAGGAGCTGGAAAAGAGGGATATGGAGGCCCAGATGGAGGAGATCATGGCCATCCTAAAGGAGGAAACAGAGAATCCACTCGACACGGACCAAGGTACGTCGTTATGGACTATCTATTTTTCGGATGCCTTGATAGGAACCAAGTATGGGGTCATAGTCGACCAAGATTCCTCGACATCGAGGACTCTAGTCGATCTCGACCCAAACCAGGAACCTCCACCAGCACCAGCGTTGTCGAGCAGCAACACTGAAGCACCAGCCTCCTCGAGATCGAGTACCTTACTCGAGATCGACCAAGACTCTGCTACCTCGACTTCGCCTTCCTCGACGCTGATTCCACCAGAAAGCCAGAAATCCTCGAGATCGACCAAGCTAATCGAGATCGACCAAGCCTCACCAGCAGGAGCATCCACGAGCAGCCCACCACCAGAAGTAGAAAGTTCGTCGAGATCGAGTACCCTTACTCAAGATCGACCAAACACCGTGGTCCCCGATTCCGTCTCTCCAAAGGTAAGTCAAGGTATGGATCTTTCTTCTCCTATTTCCATTAAAGATTTATCTATACATGGGAGAGGTTTGTCTTGGTAGGATCTCCAATGATGAGCCCAAGGAATATAAAGTTGGAGACAAGCTCTATGTCTCTAAATCAAAGGATCATTGGTTTCCTAACAAATTCAACAAGAAGAGGATGAGACCTTTTGTGGTGAACAAGATCCATTCTGAAGGATTGCAGCTGATGGACAAGAATGGAGTCTTATTTGAAGCCCAAGCTACATGGGCCTTGCAGATGCCACCTTGAGCTTAATGGAGAAAGTCGGCCTAGCGACTATAGAATCTAGAGCATGTACATAGACATTTATTTTTGGGACTTTTTGACATTGTTTTGTTTGTTTTTCGTTTTGAACACTTTTAGTTTTTCTATTGTGGGTATATGTCTTATACACTTTTCAGGTCCATGGATAGAAGTAAGCTATATTCGGACTCGGCCCAGGCATTTACACTCGAAATTTTGAAGCCCTGCACATCTGTCTATTGAGTTTCTTTCTTTACCCTTGTTTTTATACAGTGAGGACACTGTAATCTTTAAGTATGGGGTGGGGAAAGGGCTTACTCTGTGCATATTTGACCATATTTGACATTATTTGTGTATTTTTAAGGTTTATTTCATGAATTGCTTAGACATGGCTATTTTGGAATTCATTATTGATTTATGTGCTTACATGCATGTTTTCCAAAGTTTGAAAAAAATGACCCCCATTGAAATTTTTGATAATGTCATGGAAGCTTTATATTGAACTCGACGATGCAAAATTAGATTCATTAGAGATATAGCATGAAATCGCCTAGTAAAGGGAAGTCACAATGAAGTGCATTATTTCTTGAAAACCATGGAAGGAGGTAAAATTGAAGTTGCTTTTGACATGTTGCATGATAAAAGGATGGAGGACTTTATATTTCCATATAATGCTCATATTGTTGTAATCCCTAGCCTTACCTATGCTTATGCCTTACACAAAAAGCCATATGATGAGCCTTATTTCATATTATTGCTCCACATGATCTAAATATTTTCCATTTCTTTACCTTATTTCCTATCCGGGGACTATGTTGAGAATAATGTCACATTATGGAGTTGTTATATGGTTGTTGTGTTGTTATTATCATTATTGGAGTTTGGAAGGAAATTATTTGAAAAATATGGAAAATTTAATGAGTGAGAAAAAATCCAATCACCTCAGGAGATAAAGGTAGATTGACCCTGCTCGCTAAGATAATAGTTTGGCGAGATGGGACACAAGGTGAGGAGTCCAAAGCACTAAGTATCCGGGGCCATTCATGACACCCATGTTTGCGACTCGCGAGAAGGCGGTGCTGACGTTAGAGAGGTAAAAGTATTATTATAAAAAAAAAAGCATTATGAAAGGTGATTTTTTTCCTTAGCTCCGATGTCTTTGAAGGTGGGAAGAACTTGGTTAAGAAGGAATCATGTAATTGCTCCCAAGTGGTGATGGTTTGGGTCGGCAAGCTATCTAGCCAATGAAGTGCTTTCCCCGCAAGTGACCATCGAAAGGCCTTAAGTCTCACATACTCCAAAGTGTCACCATGAGCGATGGTGTCACAAATATCCAAGAACACGCGCACATGCTCCATAGGGCACTCCGTTGGTTTCCCCGAAAATTGGATCTTCTTGACCATGGCAATGAAGCTTGTCTTGATCTCAAAATTAGCGGGAGCGTCGGGGAAGACAATAGGTGATGCGGCACCCTAAGCGGTGGGTGCATATATTGCCGAGCATTGCGAGGAATCCTAGCAAGTTGTTCCTCCGCTTGACGTGCCCTCTCGGCCTCTTGTTCTCGAGCACGATTGGCCTCTTGGTTCTCCCTTTGCAGCCTCTCCACTGTTTCCTCAAGTGTCTCACGGTCGGCCATGATTCCCTTTAGCCTTTCTCTTAGATGAAAGTAACGCTCCGGTTCGTCTAAAGCCTCAAACTCTATTATGCGATCAGCGCATCGCATACACCTCTCAAAACAAGCACAAGAAGCAAACAAGTAGCGTTAGAAAGCAAGGAGGAGGTGGGCTAGTCCCAACTCCGAAAATCAACTACTCTAGATGGCGATTGTTACCCTCCCCGGCAACGGCGCCAATTTGTTGTGCGATGGGAAATCAACCACAAATAAAATACCTCAATTCCCACTATGTAGATAGCGGAAGTCGGGATCGTTCCACTGGAGAGAGGACAACACTTTCTAGAGTAGTTCCTGTGATCTAACAACACACAAAAATCAGTAGCAAAGGCGGTTTATATCGACTAGAGAGGTCGATATCAAGGGGATGGTCGAGAGAAGTGATGAATGTCGAGTGATCTTTTGTTTTCCAGCAGCGAAATAGAACAAAAAGCAAGGGATTTTATGGATGTAAACAATATAAAAAGAACTTCCAAGGTCAAGGGATAACCACAACAACAACCATGCATAAACCACACAAGAATCATAGAACAAAGATCATGTTTTTATCATCAATAGATAGCTTTCGCATACTTCACAAATAGAGAATAGAGGCTTTCACATAAAACCTATTCGTTCTACCTTTTCTTAATTAGTTCCCTTTTACTTTCGTCAAATATCTCTAATTACGATCCAAATTCATAATTAAATCCACTTTCGCTTCATAATCATAGACATGGAATTGTCCTCAACTTTCGCAAAGGATTTAAGCACAAGATAGATGATGATAAACTCATAAAAACATCATAGATTCAAGCTTTCATACATGGCTATTGTTGGGCTCACCCCAACCCTAGAAGATGAAGAACTACTCACACATAGCTATAGAAAACATGCTGAAAATTGAATCAAACATAATCTGAAATTGCATAAAATCAAACCTCAAAACCAATGTCAAAACCTTCACAAAAACTCCAAAACTCTCGTCCCTTGCTGCTGTAAATTCAGCGTGTGATGAATGTGTAAAAGTGATCCCTAATTAGCCTCCTATTGGCTTTATTTAAAGATAGAAATTCTAACCTAATCTCTAAGGAAAGAGATTTTATCTTAGGAAAATAATATAATCTATCTAAGGAAATATAAAATATTCCAAATCTATCTAACTAAAATATCCTCAAAAGGAATTAAATAGAAACCTTAATTAAAAAGCCCAAAATCAATTAAATAAGCCCGCAGAAATTTCTCCTGGTGCGCAGGGTATCGGCGCCGAGGTCTGAGGTGTCGGCGCCGAGGTACCTGTGTGAATGCAGTAACTTCTGATTTTTTCCAGATTTTCGACTTTGTCTTCAATCGCACTTTCCCGAGTCCTCGTTTATCGGATCGACGCATATGAATATGCGTTGGAAAGCTATTTTCAAGGACTACAAATCTCATGAAGGCTCCAGATCTTGAATCAAGGTGATGGATGGCGAAAATAAGGCTTTTCTCCAGTTGCACCTCTTTTCTCTTTTGCTTGGCTTCTCCATTGCATTCATGATTTTTCATTAAGCTCTAAAGTGCGTTGAAACTCTTCCAAATCAGCTCCAATACCTATAAAATCACACGAAAGCTTGTGTAGACTCCATATCTTGCAATATTAAGCATAACTACACATTTTCCTTACTTTCCCAACATAAAAGCTAATAAAAGGACTTGAATGAAATAAAAACATGATGTAAAATAAGGCTAAATATGCGGACATCAAAACACCCCATACTTAGACTTGCTTGTCCTCAAGCAATATCCAAACAAAAATCACTACCTACAACACATCCTTCAAGTCTTCGCCTTCGCCAAAAAGCAACATCATAAGCGCAAGTGGTCTAAAAGAATCAAGCAATCAAATGTCATCACACATATATAAGCAACTCTAAGCAAGAGCAATCGAAATCCAACCTCACAAGGATATATGTGTTTCACTCCACTCTCAATGTGTTTAGGCTTTGAATAACATCTCTCAACTCAATCCTTAATGCAAAAAGCTACATAGACATTGTTATTTATATCACCAATCTCTCCACCGAAGATGTCAAAGCAATTAAAATCATCAAGAGGACTTATGGCTCAATGAAAGACTTCAAAGAAGACTTCATTCGGCCGGGTTGTAATGTGGCTTGGTAAGAAATAAAAGGTATGGAATTATTTAGGTAAAGTTGTGCTAAAAAATCCGGGAATCAAGACTCCTAAACTTCCAACCCAACTCAACCAAACAACTCATCTCAAAATTCAGCACATAACCAATGCTCATCAACAATCAAGATCATCAACCCATGAAACTTACTTCTCAACCAACAATTTAATCCAACTCTCACATATAATAAACTAGGCTCTTAATAAACACTTTTTTTTTCTTCTTTTCTTTTTTTTTTCTTTTTCGCCAACATTTTTTTTTCATTCTTCTTTTTTTTTTCTTTCGGCAATCATACATATATATAAATTTTTGAAGCCTCTAAAATATAAGAACAATATGAGGAATAATGCACAACCTTACATACTTTCGCTCAAAGCATCTCAACAAAGCTCATCACTTAGCTTCTTCTCCATCAAACTCAACTCAATCAAATTCCAACCAACTCTAAATCCTAATTCCCGGATAAAGGGTCAAGCTTATAATCGGCTAGAAATAAATTTTGTGGAGCTAACAAAGAATAGGCCAAGGCTCAAAGGGCTTCAAGCAAAGATAATATGTAAGGTAGGTAAATGAATGGATAAAGTATGGCTAAGAAAATATAAGTCCTCCATCATCTAATTTTAATAAGCAATGAACTAGTATCTCATAATTGGTCTCAAGAAATAGATAACTACATCAATGTCAAGAGGTAATCACATAAGGAGAGTAAATCACACATTAAAAATAGAGGGAAATATAAAAATATGAAGAACATTCCCTATAAGGTCAAAATTTTCTCACTAGGACATAGATTTGGATTTCAATCGCCTCTACCTAGAATCATATGTGCTCAATTATAATCGCAAGTCAAATTACCACATAAAAATCAAACTTTCCAGGAGACTTAGGCTAAACCATCCAAACATATCATAGGATTTACATGATCAAGTCGATTATTATGCATCATCATAGGACATCTAAGTTAGGTGTTTCAAACTAAACTAAAAACTAAAATAAAGGCTAAAACAATAAATAAACATGCATTTTTTTCTTTATTTTTTCGACAATTTTCAGTTTTTTTTATGGACTCAATAAAAATGCAGAATATGCAAAAATACAAAATAATGCAAAACAACACCACCAAAAACAAACCTCAAACCATAAGCATATAGTAAGTTGTTACCCCCACCCCATACTTAAAAAATTACTTTGTCCTCAAAGTATAAGCTCAAAAATAAGAGATGGGTGTAAACGAAAACTTACAAGATAGAATTGGAGCTCATTTTGACCGAAAATAGGTGTTACTATCGTGCCTAGGAGTCGACGTCGACATGGAGTGGTCGATGAGCTTCTCTTTTACAAGGTTGTCCTTTCGTCATGGTTAGCACCTACCACTTTGTTAGCAATCAAAACCAAAACCTCCAAAAATAAAGTTTAAAGAAAAACCAAAACAAAATCCAAACCAAAACCAACAAAAATAAAATCCTAAATAATCATAGTCTATGTACAAGCTCTAGATTTTTAAGTCGCTAGGCCGACTTATTCTCTTAAGCTCATGTGGGCATTCGCAAGGCCCATGTGGCTCGGGCCTTCTCCTCCGGACTCTCTAGTTCGACCTTGAATATGACTCCTTCCTTGTCCTTTAGCTCCATTGCGCCGGGTCGAATCTTGTGAATTTCAAATGGACCAACCTTCTTCTCTTTGAATTTGCTAGGGAACCATTGATTCTTGGCCTTGGAGATGTACACCGTATCTCCTACCTCATAGGCTTTTGGATCTTTATTGCATCCCCTACATAATCTCACAAACCAAGGCATACCTCTTCCATTCGTAATAGATAAGTTCTTAATGGAAATAGGGGAAGAGAAATTCATACCTTCACTTACCTTGTTGGGACCGGGATGGTAGTTTTCGGCCCAAATCTTTCCTTTCTCGTCAACTTTTCCTTCCATGGTAGCGCAACCATCTTCTTCACGTTGTCCTGCTGCTGGAGTTGTCGATGCCGAGGCTGAAGGTGTCGGCGCCGAGGCATCAGTAGCTTTTTCAACATTCTGCAGTAACATTTTATCCTCCAGGGGTGTCGACGCCGAGGCTGAGGGTGTCGACGCCGATGCATCTGTAGCTTTTTCAGCATGGTGTGGAATCAATGTCGACAGAGGTGGGTTGACGTCGAGGACCCCATACTTAGCCGTTGTCGTGCCCTTGATTTCCACTTCTTCATTATCCAAAGTAGCCAATAAGTTGTTGATTTGATCCTCCGTGGGCGTTATCTCCTTGGCTATTATCTCCTTTGTAAGCTCCTCACATGGAATGACGTCCATTCGTGCATATAGGGCATTGACCTCCATCCTCCTTACCTCCCTCATAGTCGTATTAAAAGGAAACTCAATTACCTCATCGGCTATGGTGAAAGTAAGTAGGCCATTCTTGACGCTAATGTTCGCATCCGCCGTGGCCAAGAAAGGTCTACCCAAGATGATTGGTACGGTGGGATCCGGTTCCATATCTAGCACAATGAAGTCGGTTGGGACGAAGAACTTCCCCACCTTGACGGGGACATTATCCATAATCCCTGTGGGCTTCACCCATGTGTTGTTGGCCATAAACAACTTCATCTCCACCGGCTCTAATGCTCCTAGCTTGACTTTGTGCCAAATAGATAGAGGCATAAGACTTACACTTGCTCCCAAGTCACACAAGGCTTTGTAACGATGATTTCCAAGCCCAATAGAGAAGGCAAACTTCCCTGGATCAGCCTTCTTTTCGGGGAAGTCCATCTTGTTGCATTCCTCCGCAATATCCACTACAGACCTCTTGTTACTCAAGATCTCCTTCAAAAATTTCACATAGGCGGGCATCTCTCTAAGTACTTCGGTGAGGGGGATAGTAACGTTGAGGCCTTGAAGCATTTTCATAAACCGCTTGAACTTCCTATCAGTGGGGTTCTTTGGTACCTTGGAGGGGAATGGGAGTGGTACCTTAGGCATAGAAGCAACCTCAGAAGTTCTCGTTCTTTCTGCAGCAGGTGTCGGCGTCGAGGCAAGAGGGTTCGGCGTCGAGGGGTCTGTAGTGTTGGGAGAGGTTTCTTGAACAGGTGTGTCGGCATCGACACTAGAGGGGTCGGCGCCGAGGGGCTGTGCACTTCCAGCAGCTTCTGCAGTAGGTTTTGGAGTTGTCAGGGTGTCGGCGCCGAGGGTAGAGGTGTCGGCGCCGAGGGTGTTTCTGGGCTCGTCGTCCTCTTTTTGCGAGTTGTGTTGGTCTAGTAACTCGCGTCCACTCCTTAGCTTGATGGAAGCAACATGCCCGGTTGCAGGGCCCTTAGGATTAGCCATGGTTTGGCTTGGTAGGGTGCCGGGTTGCTTTGGAATTTGAGCCGCTAATTGACCCACTTGGGTCTCAATGTTTCTCCTCCATATGTCCATTTCCCCAAAGCGAGCATTGAGACCTTGCAATTGAGTTTGGACAGCCGAGTTAGCAAGGTCATTCTTTGCTTGGTTCCTCCTCATCTCCTTAAGGATCATGCTCATATCATTGCGTGATTGCTCACGCTCCGGATGGCCTGGAGCTCGATAGAAGTTGTGTCCGCCATAGTTTTGTTGGGGTTGACGATTGCCCCAAGTGTTTTGGTTTCCTCCTTGGCTAGGACCTCCCACATAATGAGCATCCTCATATGTCTCGGCTAGGTGCACTTGATCGGCGTGAGGGCATTGGACCGTGGTGTGTGAAGTAGATCCACACTCTATGCATGCTTGATTTGTCGATAGATGCCGAACTTGCTTTTGTAGCTTTCTCACTTGATCCTTCCAAAATTGCTCGCGAACATCCGGATCAATCTCTTTAGATGGTTGATAGAGAGCCATAGATGGTGGGGGCCTCACATCCGAAACTTCGGAGGTCCCATAGGTGTTGTCATACTCAACCAAGCGCTCTAGCTCTTCCCATGCTTCCTCCGGAGTCATCTCAAGGAACCGGAGGTTGGTGTGAACATTAATCCGATCCTTTGTTGCCGAATTCAGCCCATTGAAGAAGATATCTTGGACCACATATTCGGGTTGCCCATGCGTAGGGCATTGACGTTGAAGCTCTTTGAATCTCTCCCATGTCGCCGCCAAGTCTTCCACCCTTAATTGCTTGAAACTAGTGATTTTTTTCCTTAGCTCCGATGTCTTTGAAGGTGGGAAGAACTTGGTTAAGAAGGAATCATGTAATTGCTCCCAAGTGGTGATGGTTTGGGTCGGCAAGCTATCTAGCCAATGAAGTGCTTTCCCCGCAAGTGACCATCGAAAGGCCTTAAGTCTCACATACTCCAAAGTGTCACCATGAGCGATGGTGTCACAAATATCCAAGAACTCGCGCACATGCTCCATAGGGCACTCCGTTGGTTTCCCCGAAAATTGGATCTTCTTGACCATGGCAATGAAGCTTGTCTTGATCTCAAAATTAGCGGGAGCGTCGGGGAAGACAATAGGTGATGCGGCACCCTAAGCGGTGGGTGCATATATTGCCGAGCATTGCGAGGAATCCTAGCAAGTTGTTCCTCCGCTTGACGTGCCCTCTCGGCCTCTTGTTCTCGAGCACGATTGGCCTCTTGGTTCTCCCTTTGCAGCCTCTCCACTGTTTCCTCAAGGGTCTCACGGTCGGCCATGATTCCCTTTAGCCTTTCTCTTAGATGAAAGTAACGCTCCGGTTCGTCTAAAGCCTCAAACTCTATTATGCGATCAGCGCGTCGTATACACCTCTCAAAACAAGCACAAGAAGCAAACAAGTAGCGTTAGAAAGCAAGGAGGAGGTGGGCTAGTCCCAACTCCGAAAATCAACTACTCTAGATGGCGATTGTTACCCTCCCCGGCAACGGCGCCAATTTGTTGTGCGATGGGAAATCAACCACAAATAAAATACCTAAATTCCCACTATGTAGATAGCGGAAGTCGGGATCGTTCCACTGGAGAGAGGACAGCACTTTCTAGAGTAGTTCCTGTGATCTAACAACACACAAAAATCAGTAGCAAAGGCGGTTTATATCGACTAGAGAGGTCGATATCAAGGGGATGGTCGAGAGAAGTGATGAATGTCGAGTGATCTTTTGTTTTCCAGCAGCGAAATAGAACAAAAAGCAAGGGATTTTATGGATGTAAACAATATAAAAAGAACTTCCAAGGTCAAGGGATAACCACAACAACAACCATGCATAAACCACACAAGAATCATAGAACAAAGATCATGTTTTTATCATCAATAGATAGCTTTCGCATACTTCACAAATAGAGAATAGAGACTTTCACATAAAACCTATTCGTTCTACCTTTTCTTAATTAGTTCCCTTTTACTTTCGTCAAATATCTCTAATTACTATCCAAATTCATAATTAAATCCACTTTCGCTTCATAATCATAGACATGGAATTGTCCTCAACTTTCGCAAAGGATTTAAGCACAAGATAGATGATGATAAACTCATAAAAACATCATAGATTCAAGCTTTCATACATGGCTATTGTTGGGCTCACCCCAACCCTAGAAGATGAAGAACTACTCACACATAGCTATAGAAAACATGCTGAAAATTGAATCAAACATAATCTGAAATTGCATAAAATCAAACCTCAAAACCAATGTCAAAACCTTCACAAAAACTCCAAAACTCTCGTCCCTTGCTGCTGTAAATTCAGCGTGTGATGAATGTGTAAAAGTGATCCCTAATTAGCCTCCTATTGACTTTATTTAAAGATAGAAATTCTAACCTAATCTCTAAGGAAAGAGATTTTATCTTAGGAAAATAATATAATCTATCTAAGGAAATATAAAATATTCCAAGTCTATCTAACTAAAATATCCTCAAAAGGAATTAAATAGAAACCTTAATTAAAAAGCCCAAAATCAATTAAATCACCCCGCAGAAATTTCTCCTGGTGCGCAGGGTATCGGCGCCGAGGTCTGAGGTGTCGGCGCCGAGGTACCTGTGTGAATGCAGTAACTTCTGATTTTTTCCAGATTTTCGACTTTGTCTTCAATCGCACTTTCCCGAGTCCTCGTTTATCGGATCGACGCATATGAATATGCGTTGGAAAGCTCTTTTCAAGGACTACAAATCTCATGAAGGCTCCAGATCTTGAATCAAGGTGATGGATGGCGAAAATAAGGCTTTTCTCCAGCTGCACCTCTTTTCTCTTTTGCTTGGCTTCTCCATTGCATTCATGATTTTTCATTAAGCTCTAAAGTGCGTTGAAACTCTTCAAATCAGCTCCAATACCTATAAAATCACACCAAAGCTTGTGTAGACTCCATATCTTGCAATATTAAGCATAACTACACATTTTCCTTACTTTCCCAACATAAAAGCTAATAAAAGGACTTGAATGAAATAAAAACATGATGTAAAATAAGGCTAAATATGCGGACATCACTTGTCGACTAAGCACTGATCGAGAAACCGAGCACAGCCCAACTTTGGTTGTAAGCTTTCTTTATTTAATTCAATGCAAGTTAGTTTCTTTTGTTATTTAATGTCTTTCTTGATAATGAAGAGCGAGTAGTCCACCCACTTCTGGGGCTGGGGTGAGCCCGACGGTGGCCATGTAAGGTAATGCGGTAAAGGTACAATCTTGTTATGCAATTCGTCTTCTATCCCTATGAGCATGATTCTTTTGCGAGAGTTGAAGGTGATCCTTGTTTGTATTATTGAAGTGAAAGTGATCTTAATGCAACTTGGGTTAATTATGTGAAACGGGTTAGTAACTATTAGGGTTTATGCGAAGTCTCTATATGCCTATTTGTTAATAACGAAAGTTATTTTGATGGAAAGCATGATCTTTTATGCCTTTATGTGTTACTTTGCATGGTTATCGTTGTGGCGTTGATACCCTGGCTTTGGAAGTTCTTTTTATACTAAGTTTATTTCGTCGGAAATCTGCGATTCTGTGTTCGAGTTTGCAATTTATATTTTCTGTTTCTTGTCGATCTCGGGGAAAATTTAGTCGATCTCGAGTACTGTGCTTGTCGAGATCGAGTAGTGGTTTCACCGAGATTAAGTTTCTGTTGCTGAATTTGCTTTCTGTCGTCGCTGAGTTTTGTCGATCTCGAGTTAGGTTAGTCGAGATCGAGCAGTGTCTGTCCTTGCTTTTATTTTCTGTCTTTGCTTGTTATTTCTGCTTTTGTTTCTTTGTTTTTGTCTTCTGTTTGCTTTTCTGTGAGATTTACAGCTGCCTAGGATCCGCTAACACGCTTCCTCGTGGATTCGATCCTCACTTTCTCTTACTAGATTGGAGGGAGTCTTGTAATTATTTGTGTGGGCCTAAATCTGGTTTGATCTATTTCATTATATTTCATACTCGATTTCCTCCCTACAACAGTAAGGTTTTTTTGTTCCACAACCCCATTTTGTTGAGGTGTCCTAGGAGCAGAAAAATTATGGGAGATGCCATATTTAGCACAAAACAAATCAAACTGAAGTTGATCAAACTCCCTACCATGATCACTTCGAATTGACACTATGAGCTCGTTTCTTAAAGTTTGCAACTCCTTACAAAGTTTTGAAAACTCAAATAAGGCCTCTGATTTTTCTTTTAAAAATGCAACCCAAGTATATCTAGAAAAATCATCAACAACAACAAGCATGTACTTTTTACCATTGGGACATTTGACTCGCATAGGACTACATAAATCCATATGTAAAAGCTCAAGGGGTCTAGAGGAACTTACAATCGTTTTGGGTTTGAAAGAGCTACGTGTTTGTTTACCTCATGTGCATGCTTTGCACATATCAATACCTTTGAAGTTCAACTCAGGTTTCTGTAGTGTATATGGGCTCACATGACCGAGTCTCCTGTGCCAGAGCTTTGGATCTTCCATCAAAGCCTTTAGACAGGTTAAGCTTCCTTGTGCCACTTTCTCAGCATTCACAGCATAGATGTTGTTATAACGATATGCAGTTAGAACTACTTCACATGTATCTTCTCTGCGCACTAGACATCTTTTCTTGTTAAATCCAACATCGTTACCACTCTCACATAATTGAGAGACACTAAGCAAATTATACTTCAAACCATTAACAAGATAAACATTTTTAGTACTATGGTTAGGATCACTCCCAACACTACCAATACCAATGATGTCACACTTTCCTTTGTCGCCAAGAGTGATTTTTCCAGTGGATTGCTTCTTTAGATCATAAAAGAGAAAACTCTTCCCACTCATATGTCTAGAGCATCCACTATCAATAATCCATTTTTGCTCCTTCACCTTGGTGATCTCCTGCAAAACACACATCAACCTTTGTGGCTAGAGCAATAAGCAAATTTAGATCCATTATTAGGATAAACCATACTCCGTATTTGGTAAAATAGTGCCTTTGGGGACCCAAACTTGCGTTATCCGTTCTTTTATCAAATGAACAGGAAATGTATTGCGAATGATATGTGTATCCTTTCTTCTATAGGGGCAGGTCTCTTTTATATGTCCCTTTCTCGCCCAATGGTGACATATAGGAGAGGTTCTGCTTCCTTTTGCCTTTACAAAAGTGGTAATGTGCTCCTTCTTTAAAAACCTTTGATTGTAACCAATACCACTTTTGTTTAGAGAACTTTGTTGCTCATCCAACATCCTATCAAGAGTGCGTTTGGATTTGGTAAAACTTTTGAGGGTTGTCTGTTGGTCTTGAATCTTATTATTCAGGGAGATGTTCTTGTTCTCTAAGTCATGATGTTCACTTCTTAGAGAGGAGAGATCTTGCTTGAGTTCAGATTTCTCTTAGTCAAGAGTCTTGACTTTAATGTCAAGACCTAAATAAGAAGTTTCAAGACTTTTGACCCTCATAGACAGATCCTCAATAGTTCTTTCCTGTTCCACAGTTTTCTTAATAAGAGTGTTAGTTTGGGCAATAAGTTTCTCTTCACTGGAAATCATATTAGAAAGGAATTCTGATAATACCTCTTTTGGATTTGCGATAAGCTCTCTTACAGTTACCTCAAGCTTCTCATCGTGGGATTCATCTCGTGAGGCCATAAGACAGACATTTACCTTCTCATCATCGGAGTCTGAGTCAGAATCGCTCCAAGTTGCCACCATGGCTTTCTTTTTCCATCTATCATCTTTCTTGGATTGTCTCTTTGTCTTTCGAGGGCAGTCTTTCACAATATGGTCTGTTTCACCACATTCAAAACAAGACAAAGGTTTAGTCTTCTTGTCATATTTGTTGTATTGAGACTTACCTCGAAATTTAGAAGACTCTGATCCATCCTTGTTGTTGAATTGCTTCTTCAATTTGAGGATTCGAGAAAGGACTCTTATGATAAGAGCAAAAAGATCATCCTCATCGTCATCCTCATCTTCAGAATCAGACACATCTTTGGGCTCGTCCTTCTTAGACTTGAGCGCAAAGTTCTTAGTGCTTGCTTGGAGTTCTCCATCATCTTCATTGAGAATCATCTCATGTGTGATCAGCTTCCCAAGCAAGTAATCAAGGGGCAGAGTGGTGAGATCTTGGGCTTCCTTTATGGATGTCACTTTAGGGCCCCATTTGTCTTATGGGAGGCACCTCAATATCTTCCTCACTTTCTCAACGTTCTTAAAGGTCTTGCCGAGAAAGTCAAGGTTGTAGGTGATTTCCGTGAACCGTGTGAACATGGCCTTGATAGACTCATCAGGCTTCATTTTGAAAAGTTCATACTTTCGAAGGACGATACTGATCTTGGTGTCCTTCACTTGGCTAGTTCTTTTGTAGGTGACAACCAGCTTGTCCCAAATCTCTTTAGATGACCTACAAGATGAAATACGGTTAAACTCATCCGTGCTAAGACCATAATATAGTAAGTTAATAGCCCTGTAGTTTTTGGAGACGAGTTCAAGATCCGCTTGGATGTATTCAGCCTCGGTCTTTGCAACTTTGTTTCCATTTGGTCCGTCTTTCTCTGGAACCTTCGGATCATTCTCTATAATGTTACAAAGTTCCATATCTTGATCTATAATGAACATTTTCATCAAGGATCTCCAGTGGACGAAGTTGTTTCCTACAAAGAGTGGTGGTCTACTGGTAGACCTTCCTTGTGCAAATCCTCCGCTTTCTTGACCAGACATGATCAAAACTCACAAGATTGTTAGATCAAAAGGAGTGAGTAAAGCTCTGATACCAATTGAAGGTTCGATAATGTATAACAAAGTAATATAAAGATATTCTAGAAGGGGGGGTTGAATAGAGTATGCCGGATTTTCGCAGATAATATCAAAACTTTTGAAGCTCTTGCAAAACCCTTTGAGATTAGACGTAATTCTTTCTTCTGACAAAACCTGAATCACAACAGAGTTATACAATTCAAAACAAGTGTTGAAATATGGTAAAGCAGTAAGTAATGGATGCAATGAATTATTTACGAGGTTCGGCACGAACTTGGCCTACGTCCCCGCCTAGGCTTTTTCCACAACCCCAGGATTCAACCGGCTTTTATTGATTCACAAGACTTCTGATCCTAATAGCTCACCGAGAAGCCTCTACCCTATGCAATTGCAATCTAGTCAACTCACGTTCCCTTGGAGTCTTAGACAAATCTAGAAGTGTCCCACCTCTCTCATCTATCTAGTACAATCCTCTTACACTTAGTGAATCAATCGCCTAGTGTCCACATCCTGAGTTACAAACTCTCAAGTATAACACTCACTCAAAATATATCCTATAAGCTCACTGTGTAACTCTCAAATGCTTTGAAACAAAATAAACGACTCTTAAGAACTTAACAGAGAGCACACGAAGAAGACAGATTTGACTTGAAGGCTTGAGTGTATGAAAGCTTGTGTTCAACCAATGTATCTCTGTCTTCCCTTCTTCATTTTCTTTATATTGAGCAAATCGGTGCCTCTTTCAAAGAAGGATCTTTACCAACGGCTAGAGCAGATCATGGCTTGAGAGGTAATCTTCACAATCTTCTATTTGGGGAAATCGGAAGCCATGATTTTCAATTTGATTCTTCTCAACTTCAAGCTTTAAGGAAGGAGATATTTATTCAAAAAACTTGCTGAAATGTTAGTGCATAATATCTGGCAATATATTAATAATAATAGCATATAATAATATCCGCAAATAATAATCATAAGGTACAGGTTTTGTGTTTCATCAATGTTGTGAGCTGAATCTGCCATGTTTTACAGTAACTTTTATATCGATTTCTGTATACATTGCATTCATTTGGCCTAAGATAGTACAGAATCTATGTAGTTTATGTTTATTTGCCAAATTATGGAATCTACACCAGTTTCTGTTTAAATCGCAGAAATCGAGGCGTTTTACAGCAATTCTACAGAAGGTCGGAAAAGCTCGGAAAACCACTACAGAAGTCCAAGGTCAAAGCAGCGGAACAAGTCTACGAGCCAAGGCTACTCGACCTCGAGTAGGCCTACTCGACCTCGACAAGCCATGTCCGAGCAACCTTGTCGACAGAGCCTGATCGAGAGAGCCAGACCACCCAGCTCCGGGACTCTACTCGATCTCGACGAAGCCCTGGTCGAGATCGACGAAGCCCAAAGTCATGCCCGGAGTCGACAAGGAGAAGCTGCCCGAGAAGCTGAGGACGAAGCCGAGGACGACCAGGAGCACTCGCTGCCAGCGACTCGACTCGCTGCAGCGGACAGCTCGCTGAAGCGGAACGGAGGAACCCAACTCGACCTCGAGGACCCTTGGTCGAGGTCGACAAGATCCTGACGCCAGATCCGGAGCCCATCGAGGAGAGTCACTCGAGAAGACCTAGTCGGCAAGCCACCTTACTCGAAGTCGACTAGGGCTACTCGAGATCGACGACCACCTGAGCCCCAGTCCGAGCACATCGAGCACACCAACCCGAGGAAGCCCAGTCGACGAGCCATCCTTGTCGAGGTCGACGAGTCGTGGTCGATCTCGAGTAGAGCCGCGTTCCAGAAGCTTCTCGACTTGGCTTGTCCGACTAGAATTGGCTTTCCTTGGGCGCAAAGGCGGAAGATTCTATCCAAATCCATCGAAGATCTATCCGATTCCATCAAGTTCTATTCAAGGAGACAAGATCTATCAACAACATGAAGACCTACCATAATTAGTTTTATCTTTCCTTTTAAGATTTATTTCCTTAAAACATTCATTTATCTTTTATGCTTTTAGAAATAGTTTTAGATAAAGATAGATATCTTCTTTCCTAGAATAGCTAGGGAATGAAGGCTATAAATAAAGCCCTTGGGTCTGAGCATTAGGCATCTAATTCCAGAACACATTGAATTTCAGAGACAATTAGTTAGTTCCACAGAAAAGTTTAGGAGTTCTAAGGTTTTTAGGGTTTTTGGCTTACAGCGAAAGTTGATTGCCAGGATTGTAAAAAGCTTTGAATATAGTTTAATGCAAGTTTTTTTCATCAATTCAATGTCTGCGATTGCAATGAGCAGCGAGTTGTCCACCCACTTCTGGGGCTGGGGTGAGCCCGACGGTGGCCATGTGAGGCGATGCGATAAAGGTCAGATCTTTTGTGCGATTCATCTTCTTTCCCTATGAGCATGATTCTTTTGCGAGAGTTGAAGGTGATCCTTGTTTGTGTTATTGAAGCGAAAGTGATCTTAATGCAACTTGGATTAATTATGTGAAAAAGGGTTAGTAACAATTAGGGTTTATGCGAAAGCCTCTATATGCCTATTTGTTAATGAAGAAAGTTATTTGATGGAAAGCATGATCTTTTATGCCTTTATGTGTTGTTTTGCATGGTTATCGTTGCGGTGTCGAAACCCTGGCCTTGGGAGTCTTTTTATATATTGAGTTTATATTCTAAAAGCTGAGTTTGGGTTTGAGCAATTGCAATTTACGTTCTTTTAAGTTTCTGTTCTTGTCGATACAGAGAAGATCTTGTCGATCTCGAGTTGGCTGTACTCGATCTCGAGTAAGCTTCATCTAGGTCGAGTTGAGTTCTGTTCTGTTGTCGATTTCTGCAATTTCTGTTTTATGTGCTTTGTCGATCTCGAGTACCTTCTCGTCGAGATCGAGTTGCCTTTTGTCTGTCTTTACTTTGGTTTTTAGTACCCTTGCCGGGTTATTTGTTTCTTTCCTTTCTGTGTTTCTGTCCTTTCTGCTGCTTCTGTGAGAATTTACAGCTACCTGAGAACTACTGACGTGCTTCCTCGAGGATTCGATCTTGACTTTCTCTTACTGCATTGGAGGAGTCTTGTATTTGTTTGCTGAGGCCTAAGTCTGGTTTGATCTATTTTATTATATTTCATACTTGATTTCCTCCTTACAACAAATTGGCGCCGTTGCCGGGGAAGCAATCAATCGCGCCTTAGGTAGTCAGTTCTCACTGTTTCTTTGAGTTAGTTTGCAGGTGTATGCGTCATTCTGGTCAAACACCTGAGTTTGACGCCTTAGACGAACCGGAACGCCTTTTTCACATCAGAGCTAAACTACAAAGAGCCATGGCAGCTGCGGAGACACAGGAACAGCTGATCGCTAGGCTTACCAGGGAATTAGCCGCTAAGGATGCTGCTATCGCCGCTGAGAGAACAGTAAGGGAACAAGCAGCTGAACGCGCGAGGCAAGCGGAAACTGAGCTTGCCCAATATCCAACCAATGCTGAGGATTATATGCATCCGACTCTCAACGTGCCTGAATCGGCGATTCTTATCCCTGAAAACTCTTTTGAAATTCGCACTCAGTTTCTTATAGAGCTTAAAAATAATGCCTTTTATGGTAGATTTAATGAGTGTCCTCTTGAACATATTACTAATTTTCATGATATGTGTCGTACTCTTGCAGAAGGTACAACTCTGGAATATGTCAAGATGAAATCTTTTCGCTGGTCTCTCGCTGGGCCTGCACTGAAATGGCTTGAAGGGCTGAAAGCAAAATCACTTACAACCTGGGCTCAAGTAGAGCAAGAATTTCTGAACAAATTCTTCCCACCTGCCAAAACAGCACATCTCCGCCAGAAAATCACCGCCTTCAAACAGCAGAAAGGGGAACCACTGGCAAAGGCATGGGAGCGCTACAAGGAACTTCTGCGATCTTGCCCTACTCATGGACATCCACCCTACATCATCCAGGAGATCTTCTTCAACTCTCTGGATCAAGTCACTAAGGACAGAATCAACAATTATACTCGCTACGAGTATCTGACGATGCCGCCAAGTGACGCATGGGGTGTGCTAGAGAAGCTCACCAACTACGACAACAAGTATGGGTCTACTGTAACCTATGAAGAGAACCCATACGCGAGGCCAGCACCATCCATGCCCCTATATGAGCCATCTAAAGAGATTGATCCTGATGTTAGGGAGCAATACTACAGAGACCAGAATAAGAAGCTCCTCAAACAAGTCAAATATCTCTCTGTCAACCAGCCTTGCATAGAATGCGGATCGCAAAGGCACACCACTCCTGAGTGCCCACACACAGAGCAAGTCAGGCTAGCAGAGCATCATGAGGATGTAGCTTACGCAGGGGGTCCCAGTCGCTACATGGGGGACCAAAGGTTTCAGCAACCACAGTGGAACCAAGGTGTCCCTAGGAATCCCTCGCCCTACAGAGCTCCAGGACATCCAGAAAGGGACCAAAAGAAGGATGATATACAGACGGTCCTGGAGGAAATACGGAGGAACTATTCAGAAACTAGGCAATCTTTCAACTCCGTCTATACTCAGATGCAAGGTGTCAACTCTAGGCTTGGGGAAATTGATATCTGGAGGAAATCAGTTGATACACAGATTGGTCAGCTGGCAGCCGGAATCCCCAGACAGTCAGGGACACTTCCAGAATCTTCAGAACCAAATCCTAAGGGAAAGATTGGACACGTCGCTGCTGTAAAACTCAGAAGCGGTCATCAACTGCAAAAGCCAGAGGTCGGGAACCAGCAGCACGACGAGGAACAGCAAGTCGATCTCGACAAAGCCGTGGTCGATCTCGACAAAGGACTAGTCGACCTCGACAAAGGACTCGTCGACCTCGAGGAGAGCCTGCCAAAATCTTCGTCTGCACCACACAGCCACTCGACTGGGCCCAATCTGGTCGATGTCGACAAAGGCCTTGCCGATGTCGAGGAGCCCCTGGTCGACGTAGAGAAATCTGCAGCAACTCCGACGTCTGTTCTGGCTCCGACGCAGAAAAAGAAGCTACCTTTCCCCACAAAATCTCTAAAGGACCCGACGGAGAAAAAGTTTCAGCCCTTCATCAAGATGCTTCAGAAGCTCAACGTCACCATCCCCTTCACAGAAGCTCTCAATGAAATGCCATCCTATGTCAAGTTTCTGATGGAGATCCTGAGCAAAAAGCGATCGATGGCAGAAATCACAGAGGAGTGCAGCCATCTGGACATATTGGAGAAGAGGCCGGATCCAGGTAAGTTTGCTATAACTATTGGATTTGGTCCATACAAAATTAATGCCCTATTTGATCTTGGAGCTAGTGTTAGTATTATGCATTTAACAATTTGGTCCAAGATTAAGATAGGTGCCTTGGAGCCTGTGGATGCTAGAATATACATGGCCAACAACACGGTGGTCATTCCAACAGGCATGGTGGAAAATGTCCCAGTACAAGTAGGTAAATTCTTCGTTCCTGCTGATTTCTTAATAGTTGATATGCAAGAAGATCCTGCTTGTCCAATTATTTTAGGAAGACCATTCTTGGCGACGGTGGATGCCAACATAAGCGTAAGGAAAGGAGTGCTCACCTTCAACATCAGCGATGAGGTCATTGAGTATTCCTTTAACAAAACTGAAAGGCATACTGGTCCAATGGAAGAGGTCAAATCTATCTCAGCTGGCTACATCACCTGCAGGGAACCCAAAGTCAGAAATATGACCCCTGAAGAGATAGAAAAGAGGGATATGGAGGCCCAGGTGGAGGAGATCATGGCAATCCTTAAGGAGAACACAGAGAATCCAATCGACACAGACCAAAGTAAGTCGTTATGGATTGATTATTTTTCGGATGCCTTGACAGGGACTAAGTGTGGGGTCAAGATCGACCAGGGCTCCTCGACATCGAGTAGAACCCTAGTCGATCTCGACCAGACCAAGGCGACTCCACCAGCACCGGCTTCATCGAGCAGCAAACCAGAGGAGCCGCCCTACTCGATCTCGAGTAGGCTCGTCGAGATCGACCACTAGAACCCTAAGTCGACTCGGCTTTCCTCGACGTTGGCGACTCCAGGACCAGAACCAGCCTCGTCGATCTCGACTAGTCTTGTCGAGATCGACCACCACCCGGCGCCACCAGACCCGCCTTCCTCGACGAGCAAGCCACCAGAAGGAGAAGGCTACTCGATCTCGAGTAGCCTTGTCGAGATCGACAAGACCACGTCTTCCTCGATGGCCCCTTCCTCGACGCTGTAGACACCAGGACCAGAGCCCTTGTCGAGGTCGACCAGGCTTGTCGAGATCGACCAGACCCTGTCTTCGTCGACTTCTGAATCTTCGAGCAGACGACCATCAGGACCAGCAGACTTGTCGAGATCGACTAACCCTAGTCGAGATCGACCAAACACCGTTGTCCCCGATTCCGTTTCTGCAAAGGTGAGTCAAGGTATGGATCTTTCTTCTCCTATTTCCATTAAAGATTTATCTATACATGGGAGAGGTCTGCCTTGGTATGTGCGATTGTGCAGGATATCTAATGATGAGCCTAAGGAGTATGAAGTTGGAGATAAGCTCTATGTCTCTAAATCAAAGGATCATTGGTTTCCTAACAAATTCAACAAGAAGCGGATGGGACCTTTCGTGGTGAACAAGATCCATTCTGGAGGATTACAGCTGATGGACAAGAATGGAGTCCTATTTGAAGCCCAAGCTACATGGGCCCTGCAGATGCCACCTTGAGCATTAATGGAAAGTCGGCCTAGCGACTATAAAATCTAGAGCATGTACATTGACTTTTTAGGACATTTGAGACTTTGTTTTTGTTTTTGGATTTGAACATTTCTTTGGTTTTTGCTGTTTCTGTTATGGGTATATGTCTTCTACTTTTCAGGTAAATGGATGGAACCAAATTACATTAACACTCGGCCTAGGAGAGGCTCCAGTCGAAATCTTAAGGCTCAGCACACATATCTTTTGAGTTTCTTTCTTTACCCTTTACATTGTTTTATATATAGTGAGGACACTGTAATGTTTAAGTATGGGGTGGGGGAAGGGCTTACTTTATGCATAATTGCCATATCTGACATTACTTTGTGCATTATTTCTTAGAATTGCTACATGGCTATTTTGGAATGCATTATTGATTTATGTAAATTTCCAAAAATTTGAGAAAAATGACCCCCATTGAAATTTTTTGAATAAGGTCATGGAAGCTTATATTGAACTCGACGATGCAAAATTAGATTCATTAGAGATATAGCATGAAATTGCCTAGTAAAGGGAAGTCACAATGAAGTGCATATTTTATTGAAAACCATGAAAGGAGGTAAAATTTGAAATTGCTTTTGACATGTTACATGATAAGAGGATGGAGGACTTTATATTTCCATATAATGCTCATTGTTTAAAATCCTAGCCATACCTATGCTTATGCATCACAAAAGCCATCATATGCCTTATTTCAAATATCGCTCCACGTGATCTAAATATTTGCCGTTCTTTACCTTATCCGGGGATTATGTTGAGAATGATGTTACGTTATGGAGATTGTTATATGGCTGTTTGTGTTGTTATTATCATTATTGGAGTTTGGAAGGAAATTGTTTGAATATATGGAAAATTTAATGAGTGAAAGAAAATCCAATCACCTCAGGAGATAAAGGTAGGTTGACCCTGCTCTCTGAGATAATAGTTTGGAGAGATGGGACACATTGTGAGGAGTCCAAAGCACTAAGTATCCGGGGCCATTCATGACACCCATGTTTGCGACTCGCGAGAAGGCAGTGCTAAGGTTAGAGAGGTAAAAGCATTATTTTTGAGAAAAGCAATATGAAAGGTGATGAATTACGTGGAGAAAGAATGTGGAATGAAACTCAAAATTCGGAAATGATCCAATTCCCCGGATCAAACAACACCACATTGCCAAAAATTTCCCACCTTTTAGCCTTTTACGTTTCTACTCCTTCATGAGCTTAAATTAAAGTCTTCTTGATTATCAATGCTTTGTCACTTATATTGTTTTTGCATAACCCTCCTTTTGTGAGAAGATGTTGCTTTTACATATTTGCACATGCATGAATCTGTGACACTAGTACCTTTTTGAGGATGGTAATTGATTGCAGGGTTATATGAGAATGAATCTAAGATGTTGAGAGTTTTAAATTCTTCCCCTGAATGACAAATAAAAGTATTGCTTGAGGACAAGCAAGCTTAAGTATGGGGTGTTTGTTGTGAGCTGAATCTGCCATGTTTTACAGTAACTTTTATATCAATTTCTGTATACATTGAATTCATTTGGGCTAAGATAGTACAGAATCTATGTAGTTTATGTTTATTTGCCAAATTATGGAATCTACACCAGTTTCTGTTTAAATCGCAGAAATCGAGGCCTTTTACAGCAATACTACAGAAGGTCGGAAATGCTCGGAAAACCACTACAGAAGTCCAAGGTCAAAGCAGCGGAACAAGTCTACGAGCCAAGGCTACTCGACCTCGAGTAGGCCTACTCGACCTCGCCAAGCCATGTCCGAGCAACCTTGTCGACAGAGCCTGATCGAGAGAGCCAGACCACCCAGCTCCGGGACTCTACTCGATCTCGACGAAGCCCTGGTCGAGATTGACGAAGCCCAAAGTCATGCCCGGAGTCAACAAGGAGAAGCTGCCCGAGAAGCTGAGGACGAAGCCGAGGACGACCAGGAGCACTCGCTGCCAGCGACTCGACTCGCTGCAGCGGACAGCTCGCTGAAGCGGAAAGGATGAACCCAACTCGACCTCGAGGACCCTTGATCGAGGTCGACAAGATCCTGACGCCATATCCGGAGCCCATCGAGGAGAGTCACTCGAGAAGACCTAGTCGGCAAGCCACCTTACTCGAAGTCGACTAGGGCTACTCGAGATCGACGAGCACCTGAGCCCCAGTCCGAGCACATCGAGCACACCAACCCGAGGAAGCCCAGTCGACGAGCCATCCTTGTCGAGGTCGACGAGTCGTGGTCGATCTCGAGTAGAGCCGTGTTCCAGAAGCTTCTCGACTTGGCTTGTCCGACTAGAATTGGCTTTCCTTGGGCGCAAAGGCGGAAGATTCTATCCAAATCCATCGAAGATCTATCCGATTCCATCAAGTTCTATCCAAGGAGACAAGATCTATCAACAACATGAAGACCTACCATAATTAGTTTTATCTTTCCTTTTAAGATTTATTTCCTTAAAACATTCATTTATCTTTTATGCTTTTAGATATAGTTTTAGATAAAGATAGATATCTTCTTTCCTAGAATAGCTAGGGAATGAAGGCTATAAATAAAGCCCTTGGGGCTGAGCATTAGGCATCTAATTCCAGAACACATTGAATTTCAGAGACAATTAGTTAGTTCCACAGAGAAGTTTATGAGTTCTAAGGTTTTTAGGGTTTTTGGCTTACAACGAAAGTTGATTGCCAGGATTGTAAAAAGCTTTGAATATAGTTTAATGCAAGTTTTTTTCATCAATTCAATGTCTGCGATTGCAATGAGGAGCGAGTAGTCCACCCACTTCTGGGGCTGGGGTGAGCCCGACGGTGGCCATGTGAGGCGATGCGATAAAGGTCAAATCTTTTGTGCGATTCATCTTCTTTCCCTATGAGCATGATTCTTTTGCGAGAGTTGAAGGTGATCCTTGTTTGTGTTATTGAAGCGAAAGTGATCTTAATGCAACTTGGATTAATTATGTGAAAAAGGGTTAGTAACAATTAGGGTTTATGCGAAAGCCTCTATATGCCTATTTGTTAATGAAGAAAGTTATTTGATGGAAAGCATGATCTTTTATGCCTTTATGTGTTGTTTTGCATGGTTATCGTTGCGGTGTCGAAACCCTGGCCTTGGGAGTCTTTTTATATATTGAGTTTATATTCTAAAAGCTGAGTTTGGGTTTGAGCAATTGCAATTTACGTTCTTTTAAGTTTCTGTTCTTGTCGATACAGAGAAGATCTTGTCGATCTCGAGTTGGCTGTACTCGATCTCGAGTAAGCTTCGTCTAGGTCGAGTTGAGTTCTGTTCTGTTGTCGATTTCTGCAATTTCTGTTTTCTGTGCTTTGTCGATCTCGAGTACCTTCTCGTCGAGATCGAGTTGCCTTTTGTCTGTCTTTACTTTGGTTTTTAGTACCCTTGCCGGGTTATTTGTTTCTTTCCTTTATGTGTTTCTGTCCTTTCTGCTGCTTTTGTGAGAATTTACAGCTACCTGAGAACTGCTGACGTGCTTCCTCGAGGAGTCGATCCTGACTTTCTCTTACTGCATTGGAGGAGTCTTGTATTTATTTGCTGAGGCCTAAGTCTGATTTGATCTATTTTATTATATTTCATACTTGATTTCCTCCTTACAATAATCAACATAGCTGTAGCTTCAACTAGGTTCAAGACCTTTGACACAAACTGAGTGTCAAAGCCTTTGAAACTATTTCCGATTTTCATCAAGGGAGTGGAGTTATCACAGCAAAATAAAGCTTCTATGAGTACCGGAGTACTCTATACTTTTGGGTAAAGAACCCTTAGTATAACCTAGATGAATTGTCCTATAAAGCTCGAATGAAACCTCACACACTCAAAGTAAATACAACACTTAGCGAGAAGAGCGATGTGAGATCGAATGCTTTTGCTGGAGATGAGACTTGCAGAGAACAGTATGCTCTTGTAGACTTGTGTATTCTGCAATCTTTCTCTTCTCCTTTATATAGGTCAGCACGTTCAACTTTAAAATCAAACGTCTGACTTTGCTCCCTGTTTGTTTGAGAGCCGTTGCGCCGAATCCTCCTGAAGAGATCTTCGGTCTTGTTTGAACCACATTCCACATCCCAAAACCTTCGACTTGGATAGGTTGGAATCTTGAGTGAAAAGATACGTTGGAGGAGCCTTGTACTTTGTTCAAACAGATCCTGCAAAATCTCCACAAATTTGGCTAACAACAAATATAGTAGAGATAAGATGGAGTCTAAAACTCTATCAAATACATAGTCCGAAGAACTATTAAGGCCCAATCCTGATACAAATATAAGCCCAATAAATATTGGTTCTTAGAATCGGATCTGTAAGCTTAAATAGGCCCATTTAACAAATAAGCCCATTCAAAAAGAGTATGAGCCTGTTTGTTCAATACTTTGATCCATTCGGTAAGATCTTACCAAACTCTGGAAACCCAAGTTTTGGCTTTAATCAAGCAAGGCCTTAATCTTCATTAATCTGGTCTTATCATCAAGGTGGATTTAACATGTATAATTGTATTTGTATGTGAATTGAATTGTGTTTGTTTGTTGTTCAATTGTGATCAGTCGACACCGCGTCTACACCCCTATAGGCTACACAGTACCTCACTTGTTTCATTTGTTTGGAGTTTAGACTTTGAATTGGAGTATATATCTAATTCAGCAGTAACATTCTTTTTTCAATTGTGTACTATATTGACAAGTTAAGTGATTAATGGCGTTGTTTTTTTTTTTTTTATGTGTGTAGATTCCGTGAAACTATTTTGAGTCCGACAAGGAGATTGATGCCCACAAATAAGGAAATGAAGAGATGGAAGCTTAGATGATATGGATTGTTTTTTTTTAACATATATGTTTAAGTCACTTTTTGATTGTTTTGAGTCGAATAACGTTAAAATGGTCATCATTTAATCAATTAACTTTCATTTACATTATGTTTTATTAATGTAGTGATGGTAAACACTTTATAAATGAATATTTATTATATCATATGTATTCTAGTCCCAATATAGGGGGTAAAAATAAGAAAATATGAAGAAAATGTTTTAACCACCAAGAATCCGCTAATAAGACCGTCGAGCCGTCTTGGCGCTTGGCAGTACCTCACCGCCGAGCGTTTTTTAGAACATTGCTTGCAATAGTGTCAAAAGGTGCAAGACCTACAACCTGCAACAACAGCAAATCTGAAGAAAGCAAGCAAATGAAGTATAGTACGTAATGATGGTTGTGTTCTTACCAATGAAATATTAACCCCAAATTTCTTTAATAGTCTGTGTTTATATGGGGTAAATACTTTGTATTTTGATGGGGTAAAAAGTTGCGAAACCTGCAACCTACAACAGCAGCAAACCTGGAGGCCTTTATGGGTCTTTTAAATCTGCGCAGGTGAAGTAGAGATTCAACTAGGTTTAGTGCCGCGTACCCGTAATGCGCAATTAGAGATACTTTCCGTGCAAATAGCAAGAAATTGACCGTGTAAATAGCAATTCCTAACTAACCCACAATCCTGGTCAGTTTGTAAAACTAGCCCCGACCCCCTATAAATAATAAGACTAGCCCACATCCTAAAATATTTACAAAAAAATGTCAGTTGGGGCAACCTTTTAAAGAAAGTTATAAAAAAACGTAAAAAGGGGAGAAGAAACAAAAAGGCAACTGCATTAAATGCCCTTTAGGTAAAAAAATAACCCAAAAAGAAGGGGGAAAAAGGGAAAATAAAAGGTAATTAGTGCATTTATGGCTAGTCAAATCGGGTAAAGTGTGGAGAAAAAAACTAGATGAGCTTGAAGCACCTTTGACAAAAAAAGAAGGCAACGGGAAGAGATTTTTACAATTGCAAATTAAAGAGGACGCTTGAGGTGGTTAAAGAAGCCCTTTTTAAAGTTTTTGGGCGATTGAGAAGAAGGAGAAGAAAGGGAAAAAATAGCATTTTCCGCCGGAGACGAGAAGCACGTCGGCGCCATGAAGAGGGAAGGAAATCTCTCCCCCTTTTCTACAATCGTGAAATGGGATTGAGAGGTTTTGTTTGGATTTTCTGGTGTGAATGACAGTTGAAGGGGTATTAGGGATTTGTGCTATGTTTATGGGCAACCAGTTGTGGTTTGTTTGTGCGATTGAAGAATAGCAAGGGTGGTTTGCAACTTTTAAATGCAGTTAGGGTTTTGTTCGAATGATGATGTGGTTGGAATGTTAGTAAGAGGGGAATTTGGGATTTGGGGAATGGTTGTGGCCTGTGAAATGTTGTATGGGTGTGCGATTGAAGACCAATAAGGGTGGTTGGGGCCGGGTTTGATTTTGTTTTTTTTTGTTTTTGTTTCAAAGAGAGATGGAGGATGATTTCGAATTTGGGAAGTGAGTTGAGAATTTGTGACAAACAATTTATTGAGGGTGACAAGAGAAATTTGGGAATATGGGATTTTAGAAATGGGGAAGCAATCTGGGTTGACATGGGTTTGGAAGTTAGTGACAGGGTTCATAGTTGTAGAAAAGATGTTAAAATCTAATAGGGATTTACTTGTGGGTGACAATAGGGATTTACTCGTGTTTGATGAAATGGTGTGCTCCAAAAATTTGACGAGGATGGGAGTCCAGGGAAGGAGAAAGTAGCATCCTCAACACAGTGTCCCCGAGGAGAAGCACTTCCTGGGATGGGTTAATCAGTGTGCATACCCTTGCTCTTGTCATCTAAACACATACTCGTGTCATCCAAGTGGATCACATCCAGCCCATCTTCAGCGTACTGGGTGCTCAACACTATGGTTGAAAGGTTGATTTCCTCGCGATCGACCTCACTAGACAGACCCTCATCATCTACCCTAGCATCTAACCCATAATCTACACAAACACGGGTGGGTGGTGCCTTACAATCTGCCTCGCATACGCATTCCTAACCAACTCATCCAGTTTTTGTGAGGTAGATGGCCCACTCATGCATATTTCCCTAGCGCAAACATGATGTGCGCCTATTTTACCATGTTTTTCGCTTACATCCATATCGATTTCTGTATACATTTTATATCTCTTGGTTAGAATAATGCAGGAATTATGTAGTTTATGCATATTTGCCAATTATAGAAGTCTACACTAGTTCTTGTTTAATTTCGCAGAAATCGAGACACTTTCCAAGCAATTTGGAGAAGAGAAGGAAATTGTCAAAGAGATCGAGGTCGACTACATAAACTCAAGGTCGAGTAGAAGCTGAGTCAGATAGCATCGACCAAAAGAAGAGAAGAAAGTCACTCGATAAAGTCTAGTCAACGTCGACTAGACTTTCTGGTCGACCATACCTTCTGAAGCCGAGATCGAGCACCAATCGAGCACAAGACCACCTGAGGACACGAGATCTGGTTGATGACGACCACTTTGGTCGATGTCGAGTACAACCCATGAGCAATCCGAGTCGAGATCGAGTCCGAATTCGAGTGGAAGATTTCTTCTACATGAAGGTACATGAGAGATATATCCACAAGTGAAAATTTATCCACATTAGTTAATTCCTACTTTTAACTTAGAGGAATTTAATTTTTTTATTTAATTTATTTATCAAAGTTTTAGCTTAGGAAAGAGATAGATAGATTTAGAATAGAGATAGATTGTTCTTTCCTTGGATACCGAGGATTGAACACTATAAATAAGGCTCTAGGGGCTGAGTTTTAGGATGACTCAAGCCACAAGAAATTGTGTTACATAGAGTTAGAGAGAGTGAAGGCCGAGTGAGGTTAGAGCGAAGACGAGACGTTTTGGCGTTATTTGATTGTAAGCTCTCTATTTCAATTTAATGCAAGTAGTTATTTTTATGATAAGATTGTTGTTTGTTATGATGAATAGCGAGTAGTCACCCCACTTCTAGGGTAGGGGTGAGCCCGATGGTAGTCATGTAAGGTAATGCATCAAAGTTATAATCTTTATTGCGATTTCATTTTCTATCCCTGAATTGCATGATTCTTCTAGGGTCAAAGTTATAATCTTTGTGTTATTGAAGCAAAAGTGATCTTAATGCAAACTTGGATTAATTGTGTAAAAAGAGTAGTAACAATTAGGGTTTATGTGAAAGCCTCTATTTTCCTATTTGTTAATGACGAAAGTTATTTGATGTAAATGCATGATCTTTTATATCTTTAGCATGATTCTTATATGGTTATCGTTGTGGCGTTGATACCCCCGACCTTGGAAGCTTTTATTATATTGAATTCAATCTATCAAATTCGTTTTTATTTCTTCATTTATTTTCGTTACAAAGTTACAGTTTTTCATTGCACTAACACTCGACATCGAGTAACTCTGGTCGACGGTGAGTACTTTCTACTCGACATCGGCTCTGTTTTGTCTTATGTTGTGCAGTATGCAGGAATTAAACAGTTTTGGTCGATTTCAAGAGGATTCTGGTCGATTTCTAGTACTCTACTCGACGTCGAGTAAGGCTTCTGGTCGATTTCAAGAGGATTCTGGAACTTGAAAGGCGAGCGATGACACACTTCCTCGTGGATACGATCTTGAATGCCCTACCACTACAACAGAAGGGATTCTTATATTTTATTTGCTTGGACAGGGAGTTGGTTTGATTATATATTTTCATATTTATTTTGATAACTAGTTTTCCTCCACAACAAAGCACCGTCCCCGTCGGGCTACATTACATGAAAGCTCTCCTTCAACAACAGACAGACATATATATATATATATATTTAATTTGATCACCTACATAGAAAATTTTATAGTTATAAATAAATTCACATAAATTATTTTTATTTTCCAAAATTTGAAAAAAAAATACAGTAACACTAGAATATATAAAAAAAGGAAATTAGAATGGTAAAAAATAAATAAGAAATACAAAGAAAAGAAAGATGGATTTTACCATTGGGCTAGGAGAACATTCATGGATTTTATTAAAAACAAAGCTTACATATACCAATTTTTCACTATATTGGGCCCTTATAATTCGGGGGCCCTGTTCGGTTGGGCCACCTGAACAGGCTCGGGCACGGGCTTGGATTCAAGGTACGTTATTGCCTAGAATTCTTGTGATTTTGCTATGATTCAAGACTTGGTTGATGGATTGTGAGACTTGATTTTTATATTATTCATAAGTTTATTTATCATCTTGTTCTTCATTGTTTATATTTGTGATTCTTTCTATGACTGCGCATCTAGTTAGAATTCGCATATATGCTATGAATTCGTTGTTGGTTTCTTGATAGCAAACGAAGTCATTGATTTAGTAATATTTTTATGCCTTTGTAGTGGATGATAATAATTGATCTATATCGTTAGATGTTGATTATGCCGATTAGGGTTGTTCCAATTGTATCTATCATTAGGATTCGATCTTATTTTATCTTAGGTTAGTTTTATCTATTTTAGGTTAGTTTCATTTATCTTAGGTTATTTTCTATTTATCTTAGGATTAGATTGTTTTTCTATCTATCTATTTTATATTTCTATTATTTCTAATATTTTCTTTTCTTTTGATAGTTGATCATTTCCCTTTCCAATTAACCATATATCCCAAATTCCCAAAAGTTGATCATTCAAGCCTTTGTCTCCAAGCCACACAAAACAACCCTAATTTCTCCACTTGAATCTAAATTCCAAAACCTAAGCCTTGTGTTTCAATCAAAATCCTTTCTTTCCCCATCCATAAAAAACATTCATCACTACCCTTCATCCATCAAATTCAACTCTTTCCATACCATCACCATCCTTAACACAAAAGAAAGACTTTGAAACCAAGTCTTGATCTTCAAAGAGCAATTTGGAAGGAGTTTAGATGTCGGAACATCGACGTTGCAACTTGTTGTGAGCTGAATTTGCCATGTTTTACATTTAAGTTTATATCGATTTCTGCATACATTTCATTCATTTAGGCTAAGATAGTACAGAACCTATGTAGTTTATGTTTATTTGCCAAATTATGGAATCTACACCATTTTCTGTTTAAATCGCAGAATTCGAGGCGTTTTACAGCAATTCTAAGGAAGGTCGGAAAAGCTCGGAAAACAGCTACAGAAGTCCAAGGTAAAAGCAGCAACAGAACCAGTCGAATCGAGCCGAGAAACCAGACTACTCGACCTCGAGTAGCCCTTACTCGATCTCGACAAAGTATGTCCGGGCACAGCTTGTCAAACAGGAGCAACGTCGAGAGCCAGACCACCCGACTTCCGGACCCAACTCGATCTCGACAAGACCTGGTCAAGATCGACAAAGCCCAGTGCCACATCCGGAGTCGACAAGGAGAAGAGCTGCCCGAGAAGCCGAGGACGAGAAGCCGAGCACATCCCAACTCGATCTCGACTAGACCTGGTCGAGATCGACAAGCCACCCCGAGCCAATCCGAGGAAGAGTCCTCGACACCATCACAGAGAGTCATCCTCGACCAATCCTAGTCGATTTCGAGGACTCTTAGTCGAGATCGACGAAGGCCGGAGACCAGATCTAGGCCTGTCGAGGAGAGCCACCCGAGAAGACCTAGTCGGCAAGGCCACTCTACTCGATATCGACAAGAACTACTCGAGGTCGACGAGCACTAGGATCCATGTCCGAGCCTGTCGAGGACTAGCTAGCCGAGACGACAAGCCATGCCAGTCGATCACTTTCCTACTCGAGGTCGAAAAGGCTCTTGTCGAGGTCGACGAGGATTCCCCGAAGCTGTGCGACGCAGTTTGATCAACTCTACTCGGATTGGGAGTCCTTGGAGCCGAAGTTTTCCAAAGTCTATCCGATTTATCCACATCTATCATGAAGAGAAGGAGTTCTATCCATTGAAGACCTTTTAGATATATTTTCCTATTTTGGATTTAACTATGTTATGGCTTTTATTTATCTTTTTAAGTTTTAGATAAAGTTTTAGATATAGATAGATATCTTCTTTCCTAGAATAGTTAGGGAATGAAGCCTATAAATAAAGCCCATAGGGCTCAGTTCTATTCATTCAATTTTCAGTAGGAGAAGTAGTAGTAGAGAGAGAAAGAGAGAGTGAGCGGCCGATTGGAGTTGTGAAGCGAGAGCGGAGTTGGCTTCAAGCGGTTGTAAACTTTGGTTTATATTTATGCAAGTTGTTTCTTTTCAATCAATGATGTCTGAGTTTGCGATGAAGCGCGAGTAGTCCACCCACTTCTAGGGTTGGGGCGAGCCCGACGATAGCCATGCATAATTAAGGTAAAAATCCGACCTTTATCATGTTTTGAGCATTTTCCTACTTGTTGATGTGTTTATTGCCCATCTAATGGAGATCCATACTAACAACTTGGATTATAGACATAAAATCGGTAGAGACAATTAGGGTTTCTTGAGAGAGTTGTCTAATTGTTGGAAAAGGCGAAAGCTTAATCCTTTAATGCGATTCACATGATTATCTGTTTGGTTCTACCTTATGCATGCTTGGTTATTGTCGTTACAAACCCTAGTCTTGGAAGTTCTTTTACATTAAGTTTAAAGTTCGAAATCCCAAAGCCTTTGCATTTATTTAATTTCGTTTTACTCCCTGCCCTCGTCGATCTCGACCAAGCCTGGTTGACCTCGACCACTAATTCTCGACCCAGAGTCGCCGTAGCTTACCTGTGCAGGAACTCAACCAGATCTGCTCGACCAAGACGAAGGCTACTCGATCTCGAGTAGAGCCTTATCGAGATCGACCACCGTTGTCGAGCTGATGTGCCCTGTTCGATTGTCCGAGCTTCTGTCGACTAACCTTAGTCGAGTTCGAGGACTTCTGTGGTCGACTTTCGTGAGATTCCACCGCTGCCTAGGATCCGCTGACACGCTTCCTCGTGGATCGATCCTGACTTCCCGCTGCTACATCAGGAGGATGTCTTGTAATTATTTGCAAGGGACGGAATCCGGTTTGCTGTGATTTATTTATATTTTATTATTGCATACTCGATTTCCTCCTACAACAAATTGGCGCCGTTGCCGGGGACGCGCCAGAACTGTACTCGAGGTCGACAAGGCCTACTCGACCTCGACAAGCGCTCTACTCGACCTCGACAAACCTTTGTCGATCTCGACCACCACCACTGAGCCAGAAACTTTCCAGGAGCCTAAGTATGGGGTCCCTGTACTCGATCTCGACCAGCAGTACTCGACATCGAGTAGACCCAAGCCCAAAGATTTCTGTTTTGGGTCCGAACAGGTAAGTTCAGGTATGAATTCTACTCCCCCTCAGTCCATAAATAAAATTTTCAATGATTTAAGAGGAAATAAAACATCGTGGCGAGAGAACCTGCAGAAACTGAGGGCTACGAAGAAAAAGAAGAAAGAAAAGGGAGATGATGCAAGCAACCACTTGTCAGCTGAGCTTACATACTACCATCAGAACCTAGACGATCCAGGAGAAGGGCCAAGCATGGGAGGGCCCTACAATAATGATCCTTGAGCACAAACGGTGAAGTCGGCCTAGCGACTCTAAAATCTAGAGCGTGTATATAAACTTTATGAATTTTTTGGACTTTTTGGTTTTTGTTTTTATTTTTATGTTTTAGAATTCTTTAAGTGGATAGTCTTGTTTTTTGTGGAATCTAATACTTTTTGATCGGCAAGCATATAAGGATCGCGAAAGGTGGAAGGAAGAAGTCCCTGAAAACCAGTCAGAATCAACGAAGGCTATGTCGACGACGACGAGGAGGAGAAGCCAGAAGTTACTCGACCTCGAGTAGACGTACTCGACCTCGACAAAGCCCAGAACCTCTTCGACTTCAGAATCCACTAGACGCAGACGAGCCTACTCGAGATCGAGTAAACCGTACTCGATGTCGACCAGCCATCTACTCGACATGCCCAGTTTCACCTTCCTCGATGCATTATCCTGTGAGTTCCTTCCTTTACTCTTGTTTTTATTTGATTTTATACAGTGAGGACACTGTAATGTTTAAGTATGGGGTGGGGGAAGGGCTTACTTTGTGCATATTTGCTATATTTGATCATATTTGACATATATATGCATTATTTCTTAGAATTGCTACATAGCTATTTTGGAAGGCATTATTGATTTATGTGCTTATATGCATGAATTTCCAAAATTTGAGAAAAATGACCCCCATTGAAAATTTTGAATAATGTCATGGAAGCTTATATTGAACTCGACGATGCAAAATTGGATTCATTAGAGATATAGCATGAAATTGCCTAGTAAAGGGAAGTCACAATGAAGTGCATTATTTCTTGAAAACCATGAAAGGAGGTAAAATTTGAAATTGCTTTTGACGTGTTGCATGATAAAATGATGGAGGACTTTATATTTCCATATAATGCTCATTGTTATAATCCTAGCCTTACCCATTCTTATGCATTACACAAAAGCCATATTATGCCTTATTTCAAATATTGCTCCACATGATCTAAAGATTTCCATTCTTTACCTTATCCGGGGATTATGTTGAGAATGATGTTACACTATGGAGATGTCATATGGTGTTTGTGTTGTTATCATTATTGGAGTTTGGAAGGAAATTGTTTGAATATATGGAAAATTTAATGAGTGAAAGAAAATCCAATCACCTCAGGAGATAAAGGTAGATTGACCCTGCTCTTTGAGATAATAGTTTGGAGAGATGGGACCCATTGTGAGGAGTCCAAAGCACTAAGTATCCGGGGCCATTCATGACACCCATGTTTGTGACTCGCGAGAAGAGTGTGCTGAGGTTAGAGTAGGGCTGTTACTTGAGCCGAGTAGCTCGAGCTCGGCTCGGGCTCGGCTCGAAAAAAACTCGACTCGAGCTCGCTCGAATTAAATATGAGCCAAGCTTGAGCAGAATTCTGAGCTCGAGCTCGGCTCGAGTAGCTCGTATAGCTCATTTTATGGGTGAAATTACAGTTCTTCCTTATGTTTTATTTAACCCCATGTAAATAAGTTTTATTTAACCCATTGTAAATAGGGCGTATATCTCTTTTCGTAGGTGAAATTACAGTTTTGTCTCTAGGTTTTATTTAACCTCTTCTTCTAAAGAGTCTGTCAGCCGTTTTGCCTTTTTGACTCCATTCACTTTGAATCACAGATCTACATTTTGTGAGTAGCTCGAGCTCGACTCGACTCGGCTCGAGAAAATGAGGCTCGAGCTCGAGCTCGGCTCGTTTGTAAACGAGCCGAGCTTGAACACCCACTACTCGAGCTCGTTAGCTCGTATATCAGCCCTAGGTTAGAGATGTAAAAGCATTATTATGAATAAAAGCATTATGAAAGGTGATGAATCAAATGGAGAAAGTATGTGGTATGAAATTCAGTTTGAAAATGATCCATTTCCCCGGATCAAAAACACCACATTGCCAAGAATTGCCCACCTTTTAGCCTTTTACCAAATCTACTCCATATTGAGCTTAAATTAAAATCCTCTTGATTATTAATGCTTTGTCACACATGAATTGTTTATGCATAACCCTCCTTTTGTGAGTAGATGTTGCTTTTATATATGTGCACATGCATGAATTTGTGACACTATTACCTTTTCAAGGATGGTAATTGATTGCAGGGTTATATGAGAATGAATCTGATATGTTGAGAGTTTGAATTCTTCCCATGAATGACAATTAAAAGTATTGCTTGAGGACAAGCAAGCTTAAGTATGGGGTGTTTGTTGTGAGCTGAATTTGCCATGTTTTACATTTAAGTTTATATCGATTTCTGCATACATTTCATTCATTTGGGCTAAGATAGTACATAACATATGTAGTTTATGTTTATTTGCCAAATTATGGAATCTACACCAGTTTCTGTTTAAATCGCAGAATTCGAGGCGTTTTACAGCAATTCTAGGGAAGGTCGGAAAAGCTCGGAAAACAGCTACAGAAGTCCAAGGTCAAAGCAGCAATAAAACCAGTCGAATCGAGCCGAGAAACCAGACTACTCGACCTCGAGTAGCCCTTACTCGATCTCGACAAAGTATGTCCGAGCACAGCTTGTCGAACAGGAGCAACGTCAAGAGCCAGACCACCCGACTTCCGGACCCAACTCGATCTCGACAAGACCAGTTCGAGATCGACAAAGCCCAGTGCCACATCCGGAGTCGACAAGGAGAAGATCTGCCCAAGAAGCCGAGGACGAGAAGCCGAGCACATCCCAACTCGATCTCGACTAGACCTGGTCGAGATCGACAAGCCACCCCGAGCCAATCCGAGGAAGAGTCCTCGACACCATCACAGAGAGTCATCCTCGACCAATCCTAGTCGATTTCGAGGACTCTTAGTCGAGATCGACGAAGGCCGGAGACCGGATCCAGGCCTGTCGAGGAGAGCCACCCGAGAAGACCTAGTTGGCAAGGCCACTCTACTCGATGTCGACAAGAACTACTCGAGGTCGACGAGCACCAGGGTCCATGTCCGAGCATGTCGAGGACTAGCTAGCCGAGACGACAAGCCAAGCCAGTCGATCACTTTCCTACTCGAGGTCGACAAGGCTCTTGTCGAGGTCGACGAGGATTCTCGAAGCTGTGCGACGCAGTTTGATCAACTCTACTCGGATTGGGAGTCCTTGGAGCCGAAGTTTTCCAAAGTCTATCCGATTTATCCACATCTATTATGAAGAGAAGGAGTTCTATCCATTGAAGACCTTTTAGATATATTTTCCTATTTTGGATTTAATTATGTTATGGCTTTTATTTATCTTTTTAAGTTTTAGATAAAGTTTTAGATATAGATAGATATCTTTTTTCCTAGAATAGCTAGGGAATGAAGCCTATAAATAAAGCCCATAGGGCTCAGTTCTATTCATTCAATTTTCAGTAGGAGAAGTAGTAGTAGAGAGAGAAAGAGAGAGTGAGCGGCCGATTGGAGTTGTGAAGCGAGAGCGGAGTTGGCTTCAAGCGGTTGTAAACTTTGGTTTATATTTATGCAAGTTGTTTCTTTTCAATCAATGATGTCTGAGTTTGCGATGAAGCGTGAGTAGTCCACCCACTTCTAGGGTTGGGGCGAGCCCGACGATAGCCATGCATAATTGAGGTAAAAATCCGACCTTTATCATGTTTTGAGCATTTTCCTACTTGTTGATGTGTTTATTGCCCATCTAATGGAGATCCATGCTAACAACTTGGATTATAAACATAAAATCGGTAGAGACAATTAGGGTTTCTTGAGAGAGTTGTCTAATTGTTGGAAAAGGCGAAAGCTTAATCCTTTAATGCGATTCACATGATTATCTGTTTGGTTCTACCTTATGCATGCTTGGTTATTGTCGTTACAAACCCTAGTCTTGGAAGTTCTTTTACATTAAGTTTAAAGTTCGAAATCCCAAAGCCTTTGCATTTATTTAATATCATTTTACTCCCTGCCCTCGTCGATCTCGACCAAGCCTAGTCGACCTCGACCACTGATTCTCGACCCAGAGTCGTCGTAGCTTACCTGTGCAGGAACTCAACCAGATCTACTCGACCAAGACGAAGGCTACTCGATCTCGAGTAGAGCCTTGTCGAGATCGACCACCGTTGCCGAGCTGATGTGCCCTGTTCGACTGTCCGAGCTTCTGTCGACTAACCTTAGTCGAGCTCGAGGACTTCTGTGGTCGACTTTCGTGAGATTCCACCGCTGCCTAGGATCCGCTGACACGCTTCCTCGTGGATCGATCCTGACTTCCCGCTGCTACATCAGGAGGAGGTCTTGTAATTATTAGCAAGGGACGGAATCTGGTTTGCTGTGATTTATTTATATTTTATTATTGCATACTCGATTTCCTCCTACAACACAACTCGGATTTAAGGATCTGTAACAAGCGGCGGCCGCCGCCTGATACACGGCGCCGACCGCCGCCTGATACACGGCGCCGACCGCCGCCTGATACACGGCGCCGACCGCCACCCTCAGTGCTCTAAAGTTCTTGTCCGACGATGATAACCACCACTACCATGATCAAGTAGGTTCCCTTTTCCCTCACTTGTGATTTTAATTTTTTAATTTTTTTTGTCTTTCTTTGATTTTCATTTAAGGGTGATGAAAAGTTTATGTGTGGGTGGAAAGTTGCATTTTTAGATTCATTCATTCATGTTTATATTCTAGTGTTTGTATTCATCTTTATTTTCTACTGTTTTTGTTTGCATTTGTCATTCATTCATATATTCATGTTTACTTTTCCATTATCTTATTGCATTAGGAAAAAAAACATGAAAAATGTCAAAAACCCAAAAATATCATGCATTTCATAAATATGTGTTATTCAACTACCCATTTTGCAATGTTTGTCCTCTATTATATATTTTAGCATGATTATATAAATTCCATAGCATGTTGGGATTGTTTAGCCTTATCACCTTAAAATGTTTTTCTTATGAAGCATGATTTGGTGATGTAATTGAGCATGTATGATTGAGCTTGAGCATTATTGAAATCCTACACAATATAACCCTTGTGAGATTGTTTTTTAGCCTTATTGGAATCATATAATTCCTTTTGCTTGTATGGGTGATTTACTCTCCTTATCTTTCTACCTCTTGATAATGACTTCATTATCTATTGTCAAAACTGACTCACATGTTTGTTGCTTGAGGAATTTTATGCTTTTATGTTTATATTTCGCTTTAGTTGCATATTGAGTGTTTAGTGTGAAATAAAGTGGCAATGGTTGAGATACTTAGTAACTGGATCTACGCATGACACCCATGGGTATGATTAACGCAAAACGGTGTCAAAAGCTACCCACTATGGAAGAAGCTTGATCATTGAGTAACCGGGTTCATTCTTGATACCCATGTTTGCAACTCGCGTCAATAGATGTTCAAGTGGACTTTATTCAAGTAAGTTGAGGTGTTGATAGACCGGGGCATTCATGACACCCATGTTTGCGACTCGCGTAAGGACGACACCAAGTCCGAAAGAAAGCAAAACAAGAAAATGAAAAAAAAAGCCGAAAAGAAAATAAAAAGAGAAAGACATAAATGAATGAAAAGAGAGAATTCTATAGCCAAATTGCTTATTTTTATTGTTTTTCCGCAAGTAATGGCATTTCGGTGGAGATTTGGTGATATTGCTGTCAATTTCTACGAGCTTAGTTGCATTTTGGATTGAGTTGAGAGTTGAACTTTAAAGTCTAAACACAAGAGAGCATGAGTGAAACACATATTCCCGGTGAGGTGGGATGATTTCTACTTCTATGCTTTGATCGCTAAGTACATGCTATGATGTTTATTCACTTGATCTTGTGTTCATTTAAATTTGATATTGCTTTTGATGAGGCAAATGCATGATGAATATGTTTATGGGATGTTTGGTTATTGCTATATTTTTCATTGGTTGAGGACAAGCAAAGACTTAAGTGTGAGGGGGTTGGAGTTATGACAATTTGTTTGCTTCTTTCATATTTAGTTTGCACTTGTTATGGTATTTAAAAAAATTTGTTTAGACATGAAGAAGTCTCTATCTTTTTTCTCTACTCTATGTTCACTAGAAGACTAACGAAGCTTAAGCGTGGGGGAGTTTGATAATGCATATTTTATATATATAGGCATTATAGGTAGGTCTTAGGTGCATTAAGTATTCATATTGCATGTTTACTAAGCTTATTCATATAGTTGGTCATTTGGTATTCGAAGTGTGGAATCTACGGTTTCTAGTGTTTATTTGTCGGTTATAAGATCCAGCCTCGAAAGGTGGAGAAAGAATGGAGCAAATGGACAAAGGGGAGCTAAGGAACAAGAGCGGAAATGGAGAACATGCATAAATCCCATCTTTAAGGTTTTGTGAAGTTGGAATTAGCTTCTAAGGTCTTCATGAAAATCGTAGTGCTTGGAAAGATCTTTCCAACGCATATTCATAAGCTCCAATCAGACCAAGGATGACTCCAGAAAGTGAGTTACAAGTTCAATCTGTATATGTTGTCAAGATGTACGGACCGCGCCCGTCGTCTTTTCCACGGCGCCCGTCGTGCTCGTCAGCTCCAGATTTGTGATACGCAACCCTAGTCTATCTTTATGGGAACTTTTATCTACCGTCTAGGGTTTTGTTCGCTGCCTTTGAGCCTATAAGAGAGATGAGAGGATTTAAAAAACTAACATTACAATAATTCATTAACTCTAAGAGAGATGAAAGGATTTAAGTTCAGGGATTCAAGGTAAGTTATTGCCTTGAATTCTTGTGGTTTTGCTACGATTCAAGACTTATTTGATTGATTGTGAGACTTTATTTCTATATTATTCATAAGTTTATTTATCGTCTTGTTCTTCATTGTTTATATTTGTGATTCTTTCTATGACCGCGCATCTAGTTAGAATTCGCATCTATGCTATGAATCCATTGTTGGTTTCTTGACACTACAAAAAAAAAAACAATTTAGCATCGGCAATTTACCGTGGCGAAAAGCTGATATGGGGTGGCAAAACCTATTTGTCCACGGACGTAGCCACGGGAAACTAGGGGTGACCAAGTCTGCGGTGGCAAAATGTTAATAGTTACGGATGCTTGCCGTGGCGACCAACCTAGCCACGGCATAGCTACGGCTAAGCGACCCCATATGAAAGACACGACACATTTGCGACGGTAGGTTGCCGTAGCTAAGGTCGGGGTGGAAAATAAAAAAAAACCTGCTTTTTAGCCCGGATTCTTTAGACTCGGGCTAAAAAGTCCAATACTTTTTTAAAAAAATTAATACACACAATTTACCTATATAATAAAATTTCATTAATTATACAAAATTTACATTTATAATAAAATGACAAAAAACTACATAATTTATATAGAATAAAAATACATAATTACAAAATATACATATACAATAAAATGTCCAAAACTACATTTTAACCAAAAATAAAATGTCCAAGAGACAATAGTAATTCTAACTCCAAACTTACTGAACTAAAAGACAGCAGTTGCTGCCTCAACAAATGTTGAAATCAACTCCGGTGAGTACCCGAGTCCAGCACCAGCTTATGGCAACTGTGAATATCAATCCTTCCAAGGCCTGCCAACCAGAACCTCGAGTATTAGAAGAGTAACTTGTAAAATCACCTATGGCAACTTAAAGCAGTAGAAGAGTAACTTGTAAAATCAATTCTTTTGCCTGTTAAATATAACATATATATGAGTTGATTCTACAAGGACAGAGGACTTACCAAGAACCTCGAGTATTCGTTTTCACGATGACTTGTCTGATTGAGAAGAACTTGAGGGTTGCATTGCTACCTAGACACCATATAAGATAAGAATATATCGGGTGCAAGTACTCAAAAGAGGGTTCTGATAGAGAATATAGAACAACAATGTAGAAAAACCATGGTTTATGTTCACACCCAGGCAGGATTCATATGCATACGTAAACCATTAGATTTTTTTAACTTAAACAAAGAAATTAAGTTAAGCTTAGAACTAAGCATGTATAAAAAAAACCATGGTTTATGTATACACCCAGGCAAGATCAATCAAAGTTGATCTTAGACAAGTAAAACAAGCATAGACAAGAATCATCCACACAAAGGCGACATGAGAATTTAAAGCATACTCAGATTTACAGGTATGGTCCATATGGACATTTGGACTAGTTTAAAATAGGAAACATAATCTTTATGAACAAGACTTAAAGAAGAATACAAGACTAATGCAGAGACTTATGCAGCAAGCCAACAACCCAAATAAAAAATGAAAGTTTGTCACCACAATTGCTAGGGATTTATGATTCCAAATTCAAAAATCATAATGAGTTGTCATGTAAATTACATGTCTCATTATTTATGATAAGGAAAGCTAAAGCACCAGCTGGTTGTGCAATATTTCCTTAAGTGAATGTGCAGTTGCCTCGCTGGACAATAACAACATCTCTTGAAAGCTAAAGACGGAAAAAGAAAAAAGTCAGAAGACTACAAATAAGTGTTAAAAAACACGATCAAGCAAGTCCACCTAGAATATCATATTCAAGGCAAGATTCCTATAAAAATGGTTTTAGTTTGCAACTCCACAAGTTAAAAAGTAGTTAGAATTGGTAGCACATCCTTTGTCAAAACAACAAAGCATGAAGAACTATGTTATTAATAGCTCTAAGATTGTAAGAACTCCTATGTCGGGCCTTGGAAATAAAAAAAACTTTAAACCCCCAAATTGTTCATACATTCAGAGTCCAATTCGATTAATAATTAATATAAAAAAAACACTTGTAAAAATATCCCATTCAAATCTGCAATTCATTTGAGCAAGGGTTAAGAGTATATACCCCAATACCCATAAGCTTACAAAGGTTTTAATGCTCACAGCTAAGGGTTCAAGGCGACCTTCGGTGCTCTCGAACCGGATCTGATTAGTTGTATGTACATACAAGAGAGAATAACATACACGAACTGAACAACATAGCTCAAATTGCATTCTTTAGCAAACCTCTAAAAAGAAGGAAGCCCTCAATAATTGAAATCAGCATTACCTCTTCAGCAAGCACTCCTTGAGCAAACCACACATGCCATTAATATGAAGACCTAAAAGTGTTTTATAGACTGGATATTAAAATTAAGGAAAAAAATGAAGTATAAAACTATTGTGAAGAGAAATAAATAAAATGATCATGAAACAAACACCAAGATATTTTATAGAGTTTATAAGTATTTTTTATATAATTAATTTCAAAATAAAATCCATTTTTAAAATTCAACTTCAACTCAAATCTTCAACCCATTAATTAAACCATATTTAGCTTGGGTATTCATAATAGTACACTGAATCTCATCTCATATAAGAAAAAGATGAAGATGCATATGGAAATTGAATACCCCATTTGCTTTATCTGACATCAATCATAAAAACAAGAAATCTACTTGAAGAATATTAATATGAAGAAAGCAAAGTGGAAAGTCTAGTACCCCTAGCAGAATACAAGTTTAACAAACAAGAAATCTGCTTGAAGAAGAACCTCTCATACTCAGCAGCTCAAGAGTACAGTAATTTAAGTAACATTAATTTGAGCACCTAACCTCATCCACTTGAAATCTGCTTGAAGCAGAACCCCCCATGCCCATCATTTTCTGAAGAAGAAAGTTCTTGGAGAACTTTGTCCAGCCCCTTACTGATTGAATGCATCTCCTCAACAAGAAATTTTATTTGTACCTAGATAAAAAATTGTGAAATAGGTCAGAATTGTTGTGAACATATCTGCACAAATAGCATGGCAAAGCATGACTGGACCTTAAACATTGGCGTGAGTGCATTTATGGACAGTCATTGTGGCATGAAACCATTAATAAAAATTATAAGCATCCTTATAAAGTCATACTCAAGCTGGAACCAATTACATCTATGAACTAGAAGGTGAGTCATGCCAAGATGATTAGGAACACTCATAGCATTAAACAAGTTACTGGAATCTTTGTTTCCATCTAACATAGTTATCGAATTTAGAGTAAGAGATAAAAAGATGCTTCCCTAGTAAGTTAATAAGTAATCAAAAAATAAATATAATGCATGTCGGAAGCATCACTGCACTTAGATTGCCAAAGAACACCTTCCACACAGTGCATGCTTTTGCTTTAGCTCACCAATATTCATTTGTCGTTGGAGCTGCCACAACAAAATGATGCATCGATCAGTTCACCAAAATTTAAAATGACTGGTCACTAAAGTCAGCTCACTTACCGTGTGTTTTCCATCAAGGTAGTCAAGACCTTCCTTTAACATGATACAAAACTGCACAAACAAGAAATCAGAGCAAAGACATGTTACAATCAAAAGCTGGAAGAAGAAAAGTGAAAAAACAAGGGAGAGGAAGAGAAAATCATGTCATTTATACCTGAGATGCATTAAGGTCCTCGCCTGCACTAGCCATAGCAACGGTTCCTGTCTTCGAATGCTTCCGATCACAGTGAATTTCATCCTTGAAAAAGTGGGCTTGATTACCATATAAATTATAAGAGTAATTTAACAAGTTCAAGAGTAATCGACAGACATGTTCAGAAACAATTAAGCCTAGTTTCATAAAGCCAAGTGCAAGAGCTCACAGATTAAGTACAAGAGTAATCATTTAATAACCAACAAAAAGGATTTAAATTACTCCTACAACGTGAGAAATATGAAAGGTTCTGGTGGGATCAATTATGAAACAATTAACCTCATTTGTTCAGCTGCCTTGTCAATTTCATCCCTTGCAAATCCATAAGCTGAACTCTCATGAATAAATACAACCCCGGCACCAAATACAACTATTACTTGCCAACCAAAGTAAAGTAATATCAAAGGAAGAGGGCAAAGGCAAAAAAAAAACTACTATAACATATAAAATTAAAAACCAAGTCCACGCCAGAAACCATACGGGGAAGAAGGGGTGGTAATTACAATAGACAGTGATCAGACCCAAAAGAATATCAATTACGGTAGCCTGACCACATAGGACGGACATAAAACCCTTGAGGTTGTGGTTTTGAAGACACTTCCTTGATTACCTAAGCATTTGACTGAAAGATAAGATAGTATACATTCCTTTTTTTGACAAGGCGAGTGACATCCATTTCAAAAGTAGCTCATTATAAAGAACCGCTAGTAAGACTTACATTTCTTATAGAATGTTTACCATTTGCAAATCCAAAGTGAAATTGTTACAAAAGAATCCTATTAATTTTCCTACATGGTCCTTTGCTTATTTAATGTAGGATTACTAGGCATTATAAGGAAGATGGTAAAAAATGAAATGAAATGAAATTGACAATGCAGTCAAGAAGACGGTGAAAAAAATGAAATGAAATTGACAATGCATTTGATGATTAAGGATGCCAGTAAAACAATATAAATAGGGCCATTATCAAGCACATTGTATGTCAACAACAACTCAACCGAAAATGGATGGGAGTTGACCAACATAACTAGGCCCATTATTATTGAAACTTGAAATTAGAAGTAAAACCTAAAATATACAAACCACAAACCTTCAAACATGTAAGAACACAAATTTGATTCTGAGAATTAGGTAAAAATAAATTATAGGCATCTAAAATTGGTAAAGAGAACTAGCGAGAACCCAAATTGAGCAACAACACAAAGAGAGCATCTGGACCTAGTTATGATTACAAACACAAATTACATGTGAATTCCCTTGGATCACCTTTAGCTTTTTTAAACACTACTCCTTAAAACAACTTACCATACACAAATCAACAAATAACATCTTTTAGAAAGACACTCAATTCCAAACTTACAAACTGTTTTGTATGGGATTCAAGACATGTAACTTATAGTCTTACACATACTCTTATCTGGATAATATGAAATGTGACTAGAACTTACTAAGCCTAAACACTCATCCCATAAAAGTTAGCCAACTGGATTCATCAAATCACAATTAACAACCTAAAAGAACAAAAAGGTGAAATGTGATAAACTCAAATAGTTCGCTAAATACCTGGCTAGTCTGCTTATCAAGCTCCTCGATCAAATAAACTCGATTCTGTGCGTCCTGCTAACCTAAGAAGTTCAAACAAGCAAGCAATCCTTTCAACATATCTCAAAATTGAGGATTCATTTAACAATCTCAAGACCTAATCGCAGTAATACTAAAACAACAAAAAATGAACGCAATCACAAACAGATAAATGAATAAAAGAATACCGACCAGCGACGTATTGAGAACCCATAGTAGCGAACATCGCGAGCATGAGAGTTAAGAGTAGAGATCCGACAAGCAAAGTACCACCGGCGGCCAGCCGTGAAGGCAAAGTACATGTGAATTCCCACCAAATCAAACAGGAAATCAAATCAAATTACTGATGAATAAGGTTGTGAAGAACAAATTAAGAGGAAATTGAAATAAATAGAAGATGGTGGAAAGCTTACCTCTTGAACTGGGAGAATCAAAACAAGCTGATGAACAAAAGCCACGAGGGAGGATCAGCAAGCCAGATCCGTGCTCAGTACACGCAGCCGGAAGAAGAAGACAGCACCGGAGGCGATTTCAGCTTCGTGCGACTGATCGACGACCGGAAGGAGAAGAGGAGGCGATTTCAGCTTCGTGCGACCGGAACCATTTTCGCTTCCACTCCCATCCATTTTCAGAGCATTCTACATCTGGAGAGAGGACAAGATCTCCATTGGGGTTTGGGGTTTCGGATCTGAGCGATTTAGGGTTGATGTCGGGACTAGGGAGATTTGGGATTTGGGGTTCTACTTTGGGGTTTGGTGGCGGATGAAGCGTGGAACTAGGGTTCCCGAAACCTCTCTTTATTTTATTTTTAAAAAAAGCTTTACTTTTTTATGAAAAAAAATATATATGTTTTAGCCACGGGAGATCTATTGTCGTCGCAAAGTATCCGAATTTGTTGTTTTTTTTGCCACGGCCTCCAAGCTGTTGCTACCGTGGGTGGCTAATGTGTTTTTTCTTACCCAATGGCCACGGCAAATCTTTGCCGAAGCTACCGTGGGTGGCTAAATTGTTTCTTTTTTTGTAGTGTGGCTACGGCAGACCCTTGCCGTTGCTACCGTGCTCCTCATCCGTAGCTCCACCGTGGCCAAAATCACCCTACTAGCTACGGCAGACCCTTGCCGTTGCTACTGTGCGTGGCAAAATTCTTTTTTTTTTGTAGTGTGATAGCAAATGAAGTCATTGATTTAGTAATATTTCTATGCCTTTGTAGTGGATGATAAGAATTGATCTATATCGTTAGATGTTGATTATGTCGATTAGGGTTGTTCCAATTGTGTCTTAATTGCATTAAATCGATATGCCAATTGGTCTAAGAACTTGAGTGTTTAATGTTATTCTTTAGTGATATTGAATAAGGTGATTGTATTCCTCCGGATCCTTCCACTTTAGTCAAGTCGAGATAGGCTTAGGAATAATATTGCAATCAACTCAAGGATCAAGTAAATCAACCAATGTTACGAATTGTAGGCAAATCACACTCTTATCTTTTATCTTCTCTTTGTTCCTATTCGTATTTTTATATTAGTTTAGCTGCATTATTTATCTTCATTCATATTCCTATTCTATTGTTAGTGTCATAATTGGTAAATACACATTGCATTGAGGTACTTGTTTCTCTGTGGGTTCTACCCCTTACTTAACCGCTATACTAGGTTGCTAGTTTAGTTTGTTAGTTTGAGTTATTTCTTTGGCTGGGTGAAATCTAACGACGTTTCCCTTTCGTAAAAACCCAACCAAGTTATACACTCAGGAAGACAAATGATAAAGGTAAACGCTACCCGAAGAAAAAGCACTTGAAAACTGACCAAACATGACACAGATTTCAACACTCGATAGAAGAGGGGTATCGAACCGGCCAAACATATATAAAAATATGTATTGATAATGCATATTTTAGATAAACATTATATGTAGTTCTTATTGCATTTAGGTAGTGGTTTTGCATATGTTTTGGTCTATTTCTATATAATTCTTGTGAAGTATTCGAGTTCGAAATCTACGCATTTTTAGTGTTTATTCTACAATTTTACTTTCCGACCATGGATGAGATCTTAGAGGAGCTTAAATGACTGATTTTGGAGGATAATAAGGCTAAGGAAGGAGCATCAAGGGAGCAAGGAAGCACAACGGCGAAGCTAAGGAAGGATCGTGGAGCCTAAGGAGCGGCGTCCGCCGGTTTTCCATGTTCAGCAAAACGCCGATTTTAGTCCGAAGATTCTATCTCATTATTATATTATTATCTTATTCTCTAGGGCTTTGCACGACTCTATTTAGGTTATTTTCATCTAATTGTTGTGAGAGTGAGTGAGAGAGAGAGAGATATGAGCGTTCTTTTGGCTATGAATTACTAAACTCATACCAACTCGAAAAGGGGTCGATATAAACCAACAGAAAGTCATTGTCGAGAAGTCTACCAAGGGGAGCCATGGTACCAATTGGTACCGAAACTACTGATGCATACAACTTGGCAAAGACCTCTACCGAGCTAACTTGGCCACTTTTAAAGGTGGTTTCCCCTCGGATTGTGACACCATTGGTCCCATTTCTGAGAAAGAATACGAAGGACCCCACCGACACCAAATATAAGAAATTTTTCCAGGTGTTGAAGAGCTTGAACATTAATGCTCTAAACAAGATGCCCATCTGCATGAACTTTCTCAAGGAGGGTCGCGATTGGCCCTCTCGCGACGGCGAGAGGGCCCCGGAGACTTGGCCGAGTCACACCTTACCTCCTTTGGGTTCCTTGTTGGTTTTTGACCCGATTCCTTTCGAATATGTTTTAGATAACGGATGATTTTAGAAGCGGTATCTTGGGATATTATTTTATTATTAAATGTTGAAATGAGATTTTGACGGAACTGGAATTATCAAGTTTTATGCTTGGAAAACATGTTAAAGAGTGTCATTTCAAATGTCAGAATCCTTTGTCTTGGTTTGATGATCGAAGTTGGCTTTTGAGAAATGAGTTTGGAAATGTTGTTGGTGGGATTTATCGATGGTTTTCATTGGAGTTAAACTGGTCAAATGGTCTTGTTAATGCCTATCGTATCGGAAAGGCTATAAAACGGTTTTACTCTCGCTTGGTTTTGTGAAACGTTTTGAGAACTCGATTTCTGTGTGTATGAGTGGTAGTATGGTAGCTTATCGAATTTATGTGATTATAGGTGTTTGTTGCTTTTGGATCTCCGCTTGTGTTATCTTTAGTTGTTCAGCATTTCCAGGTAAACTGGACCTCCTGCCTGATGTGTCATATGATGTGCAGGTGTTGCATATGATAAAGCATGCTATGTAGTATCATGCTAGGATTGCATTTGTGAATGAGCATTTGGCTAGCTACTTGGTGTGTTTGAAAATAGAACGGTTGTTATCTGTGTGTCCTAGAGTCTTTGCTAGGGTCATAAGGTAGCCCAATCTCATCAGGTTTTCCCTGAGTCAGTAGCGTCGATATGAGCATGATATGGTAGCTCAGCACCACCGGGCAAGAGATGAGATGATGATGCTATGTTATGATGATGAGATGATGATGAGATGATGATGAGATATGATGATGCTATGTTATGATGATGATATGCTATGATGATTATGCGCACACATTTATGATGGAATTGGGTACTGTACTGGGCAGGTTCGCTTATGAAAAAGGGGGCGGAGTAGGAGAGGGATATGCCACTTGCCATTGTCTGAGGCCCTTTACAGTTTTTTCGCGTATTATTATCTCTGATGAAAACATGCTTGTGTTTAAATCCTGTACTGCATTAGACCATCCTTTATTTAGGTATAGGCATGTTATATGGCCTCAGTGCGATCTTTAGGGCCCACAAGCGATTACTGGGCCTGACTTCGTGGATAGTGTTAGGTACTTGCTTCTTGCTTGCTCCCTGCTTCTATGACGGGAAATCTCCTTGGGCGGAATCGAAGAACCGGTCTAACCTGTTAACTTGGCTAAGTGGAAATCAATTATACTTATGGTTTTGGTTTTGACCCAGCTCTGTCGTGACAAGTTGTATCTTATTTTCGTTATCCGTTCCGCTTCCTTAAATGAAATTCTATGACATAGTTATTAGGACATTTTAAGGGTACCCAACGGCCCTACGATGGTTTTGGGGTTCAAAATCCCCACTTTCATACTAATGTTGAAAGAGGTTTGAAACCTCCACCCGTACTTGGATTTGCAAAATCTGAATGAAGATATCCGACCATCGAAACGTAACCCGGGTATTTATATCTGGGCCGCGTATCGCAAATCTGAATATGACGAGGCGGCGGGTACCGTCTGTATAGTGTTGACAGCTTCGACAGACTGAACTTGTAATGCACTTTCTAGAGTCATCCTTTGTTCGATTGACGCGTATGAATATGCGTTGGAAATCTCTTTCCAGGAACTACGATTCTCATGAAGACCTCAGAACCTAATTCCAACTTCTCAGAACCTCAAAGATGGGATTTCTCCATGTCCTCCATTTCCGCTCTTGTTCCTTAGCTCTTCTTTGTCCATTCACTCCAAGTTTTCCCCACCTTTCGAGTCCGAATCATAAGACCTAAAAATAAACAATAAAAACTGTATATTTCGAACTTTGAAAACCAAATGATCAAGAATATGAATAAACTTATTAAACATGCAATATGAATACTTAATGCACCTAAGACCTACGTAAAATGTCTATCTAAAATATGCATTATCACCCGTGTATGTCAACATTCCAGTCTTAGCATTGTACATGACACCGGTTAATATTTACCTGCCACTAATGAGATTTTTCCTACTTTCATCATGCATCTATTATAGTTGATAGATCAATTTTCACTACTTTATCTAAACTTAGAGCAAGGCAACGAGAAATAGCAAGCAAAATAATAAAGAATTAATTTTGAACTCTATTAAAAAAATTCATTCGATTAGATGTCCTCTCGTTTAGAGCTTTCGATCACTACCCGACCGTCTAAGGGATATTAAAAATTAATAAATAAAACCTTATAAGTATTGAATGATGTAATCACTATCCACTATCCACCTACTTCTCTTTAAACTTATGAGGGTTGTGTTTGATCATGTGCTTGATCACGAGGTCCGTCAAGTAAAACAATTTACATGGCATGTAAAATCGTCTAGGCGTCATGTAAAATACATTATATGTCATGTAAAATACATATGGATTTTGTGTCAATTCAACACAATACGAGCTCCTCATTTCCCTAATACTTTCCCTCTCTCCTCCTTTCCATCTCAGTTCAATCGCAACGTTGATAAATATCCATTGAAGGTGGTGGTGGCGGTGGCGGTGGAGGGTTTTCGATCCACTGAAGTTGGTGGTGGAGGAAGGCATTTCTTGCACTCAATCTCCACGAAGACAAAGAGGCGGAGGGGGAGGATGAGCGGATTAGGAATCCGACGAATTAGGAAGGAAGAGGTGTAGAAATGGACTCAAGCATGCCTTGATCAACACCAAAACAACTTATGAGCAACAAGCATTGATTTTTATGAGACGGATGGAATATATTACAGCTGTCATGTAATATATTACAGTCATTATTGACAATAACAAGGGCAACCACTGAACTACACGTAAGACAAGAAACAACCAAAATATGTCCAGTGGACAACCATAAGATGTCCAGTATGGAATTACATATTGGGCATTTGATTTTTATTGTTGTCATGTATAGTGTACATATTGACCGGTATTAATGCGACTTCATTACTTATTGGAGTTGTTCCGAAACAATAGGCTTTTTTACCTTTTTTCTCTCTCATCTTTTTTCTCTCTCGTCCTTTTTCTCTCTCGTCCTTTTTCTCTTTCTTACTTAATTAATTTTCTCTCTTATCATTTCTTTCTCTCTTCTTATTAAATTTCTCATTGACTTTTCCATTCTTTTCTCTCTTCCCCCCTTTCCCTCTCTCCCCTCGTTAATACTTTTTGAGCATTTTTTTTCAATCATCTCTCTCATTTACTATTTTTTTCAATCATCTATCTCTCAATTAATCTTACAGATTTCTAAAACTTGCTGAGAGAGGGCATGCTAATTGCTTGCGGGATCTATTCGGTGACAAATAGGGCGACACTAGAGTCAGGGAAACATTGAGCAAGATGCAAGACAGAAAACAACCATGGGGTTTCTAGTAGGAAATCATTGGGTGTCCAGTAGGCTACCAAAGGATGTCCAATAAGAAACTAGAGAGTAGAAAGTTTATGTATTGTTCAGTCATCAATAAAAAAAACAAAAAGGTTCACCAAGCCTCTACGAAGGCTCCTCCACTTCGATTCCACCTTGTCTACTTCAAATCTGGCATCCACTTGCCTCGAAATGACATGGAAAAGCCACCAGAACGAAGGTGAAGGATGAAGGCACCAAAGCGGTGCTCTGGCGGTAATTCATACCAGCGGTGCAGGCTAAATTTAGGCTCTCATGGAGATCCCGTCACCCTCGAAGGTAAAAAGATAGAAGACAAAGAAATCAAAGAAAAAATAAGCTCTGCAATGAAGCTCTTCAATGGAGAGCGGTGGAGAGAGGTAGAGAGAGAAAGGGTTTAAGATGGGGGACAGGGATGGACAATAAATGCCCCCATGTTGCTTCTCTCTCTCTCTCTCTCTCTCTCTCTCCCCACCTGTTACAATCTATGAGCTAGGTTTAGCAAATTGTGTGGATAGTGGGTAAGGGGTGCTAAGGGGGTCGAGTTTAAGGGTTACTTTAGCAAATCCCCCTAATTTTTATTGATTTTAGTAATTTTCAAACTTAATAAATTTTACTTCATCCGATTCATTAAGTAAAATATGTCATTTTATAAATTAAATCTTGTCAAAACATATCATTTTAGATATTTTTATGTCCACTTCAAAAAATTAACCTAATAATAATTAGAGGGATTTTAGTTATCGTTTTAGAAATAAAAGGTTCCAACACTTAACAAATTCCCGTCAAAACAGTGACAGCTTGATGGTGATTTTCGGCAAAGCTCCATGTCGAATTTGGAAAATCCTTCAACAGAAAATTTGTAGATCTCTTCGTCCTCGTTCCGTCATGGTATGGTGCGCCTCAATCCGATTAATATTGACTCCAAGAGTCAAAGACAAGAACGGAAGCAAAGACCCGATGAGCAAGAATAAAGACTCGAAATTGAAAGCAAGATACGACCGATAAGGACTGATTCGAATTAAAATAGAACGAGAAAAAGACCCTAGGCCTCCTAAGAGGGTAAGAACCAAATATCAATGACTATAAAGCCCGCCTCTACAACCTTACACAACCAAGCGAACAACTTGGAGGCACAAGGAGGGGACTTGTGATTACCAGGATCACCAAGCTCTCGCGAGGTTGATGAACTCAAAGCAAACCATGTTAGATCAAGAACCAATTTGCAATCGATGAGCAACGCTACGAATCGATTGACTTTCTCACAAACTGTATTTTTCTATTTTAATTGAAAATCAAGCCTTGAAAAAGGATGATTCCTTGCTAGCTTTTGATGAAAACTTAGAGATAAATGAATACGCTAAAGTGCATATTCAATTAGAATCTTATGACGATGAAATGAAATATGATTTATGCACTACTACAGGTTTTTTTCTTAGTGTTGTAGTGACCTCTAATGGTCTTGAGAGGAGTCTTCATAGCCACGTGGTATTCGACCCAGGAGCTCGTGTGGGTGCATTCGCGGACTCTTATGCGACCTTAGATTCGAGGTCTGATCCTTTTCAAGAAACGGAGGATGATGCGAGACCATCCAAGACACCTTCGGACACACCTATACTTGGGGATGGACCTATGATTCGAGCTCACGAGAATGATGTCATCCTCAAGAGGAAGAAGAAGGCTTCACCATGGGAGAAGGTGTAAAGGTGGAAGCTTGACGTTTTAGATTCGTTCAGCTTTTGACAGCTTTTTGACGTCTCAGTAAATTGAGTCGTAAGGAGTCAATATTAATTGGATTGAGGCGTGCCATGCCTTGTCGAAACGAGGACGAAGAGATCTACAACTTTTCTGTTGAAGATTTTTCCAGATTCGACATGGAGCTTGGACGAAAATCACCATCTTTGCAAGCTGTCACTGTTTTGACGGGAATTTGTTAAGTGTTGGAACCTTTTATTGCTATTTTTAGAGATCTTCTTTACTTACGTTATTTTAGGTAATTTATGGGTTATTTTTAATTATTCTTTTAATTATTAGTTTCCATCTAAATCAGCCTTACGTTATATATATTGACGGCTGATCAGTTGTACAGACGGACGCCTCTTTAAATTAGAAAAATACAATTTGTGTGAAACACGCCTGTGAGAAAATCAATCGATTCGTAGCGTTGCTCATCGATTTCAAATTGGTTCTTGATCTAACTTGGTTTGCTTTGAGTTCATCAACCTCACGAGAGCTTGGTAATCCTGGTAATCACAAGTCCTCTCCTTGTGCCTCCAAGTTGTCCGCTTGGTTGTGTAAGGTTGTAGAGGCGGGCTTTGTAGTCGTTGATACTTGGTTCCTACCCTCTTAGGAGGCCTGGGGTCTTTATCTCGTTCTACCTTAGTTCGAATCACCCTTCTATCGGTCTTTATTTCATTGCTTTGTTTGATCGAGTCAAGTCCCTTTGTTTAGTCTAAATTCAGTCCAATCGAGTCCTTCGTTTTCTGCGTCGTTTGTTGTTTCTTGAGTCTTTGCTTCCGTTCTTGAGTTTGTTGTTGATTGTCAAAGATCGGGTCATCCTACGGCTAACCCCGTATTAGGTTATAGGGATTAAATTCATTACTATTTCTAGCTAGGAAGTCTGCAGGCGAATTTGCTTCTCTGTAGCAATGTTGCACCTGAACCGAAGTGAATTCCTGCATCAGTCTTGAGATCTTCTCTGTAATTGTCATGATCTCTCAGTGAGGTGTGTTGACCCTCATAATAGCCTTTATAACTTCCAAGTTATCTTCTTCTATGATTATCCTTCTCTAGCCTCTAGCAAGGGCTAGTTCTAGTCCTCTACAAACAGCCAGAGATTCTGTTTAAATTACAGATCCCTTGGTAACCTTTTCCTGAAAGAAATCTACGATTTTCCCATTCCAATCATCGACAATACCCCCAACCTGGCAATCCCCCGAAGGTTTAACCGAGCCGTCTAAATTAATTTTGTAGGTGGCTCTCAGTGGGTTTGTCCATTTGTTAACTCTCCTTTTAGGATTAGGTTGTATTTTGGAATCCTTTTGGTTTGTTTTCTCCCACACAACAATACTATTGATAGCTTGCCTAACAAGAGTATCTGCATTGTCTAAACCTTTTCCTTTAAATATAAAGGAGTTCCTGGCTTCCTAAATTGTTTGCCATATTACACATGTGTTCAAAGTGGGAATTTGTTCTTCTAATTTTCCCCAAGTATGACATTGTTGTTGATGAGTTTTTCAACCCTAGAAAAGCTTCTCCCGTAAGTTTTTCATAGTTTTTGAAAATTTCTTTCGTAAACGAACAGTTTACTAGGAGATTGTCTAAATCTTCATTTCTTAGGTCACACAATGAACATTGTGTGGTAACTTTGTTAAAATATCTATTAAGACGTTCTTTTGTCGCTAGACCATCTATCCAAATTTTCCAACTGAAATTTTGAGTCTGAGAAGGAATGCAGAGATTCCAGATCCACGAATTGCCTCGTACGGTTGTCAATGGGGGTTGTAGCATTGCTTTGACATATTTTGTTGAGTAATTACCTTGTCTGTCATACTTCCAGATTAATTTATCCGGGGTATTCCACTTAGGGATTTGAATTTGGCATATTTCATCAGCAATATGAGAGGGGATAAGTTGTCTAATTAGACGCCCATTCCATTTCTTGTCAATAGTGAGCAGGTGTGCAACTTTCATATCAGGGTCATTGGTGTTTCTGTAGCTATATAATTTGGTATCCTTAAGCCACGGGTCAGACCAAATAATAATTTTCGAGCCATACCCTACTAGCTAACTAGAGAAGGCCCTTTTGAAAGTTTTCTCTAAGGTGAAACAATCTACCAAATTGCCAAGATGTGTTTTGACTGTTCAGGTCTGGGATTTTGTTATTTCTGAGATACTTCTCATTGTTTACTTTAACCCAGATTAATTTATCCGGGGTATTCCACTCAGGGATTTGAGTCTGGCTTATTTCGTCAGCAATATGAGAGGGGAAAAGTTGTCTAATTAGACGCCCATTCCATTTCTTGTCAATAGTGAGCAGATGTGCAACTTTCATATCAGGGTCATTGGTGTTTCTGTAGCTATATAATTTGGTATCCTTAAGCCATGGGTCAGACCAAATAGTAATTTTCGAGCCATCCCCTACTAACCAGAGAAGGCCCTTTTGAAAGTTTTCTCTAAGGTGAAGCAATCTACCAAATTGCCAAGATGTGTTTTGCCTGTTGAGGTCTAGGATTTTGTTATTTCTGAGATACTTCTCATTGATTACTTTAACCCAGATATTGTCCGGATGGGTGTAAATTTTCCAGAGAAGTTTCATTTGAAGGCTAATGTTACGCTCTTCAGATGATTGGATGCCCATACCACCTTGGTCTTTAGACAGGCAAATTTTATTCCAGCTGATCAGCTGGAATAAAAGTTTTTATTTATTCGGTCAATTTTAGTTAGGACTCCTTTCAGAAGAAGGAAATTTTGCATTAGATAGTTTGTTCGGGAACTTATATCTGCTTTTATCAGAGTTACTCTACCAGCTCGTAAAAGCGAGGAAGCTTTCCATCGAGATAGTTGTTTTTTAAGTTGTTGAAGAGCTTCATCAAAAACATTATTCTTTACACTTCCACTTACTATTGGAATTCCCAAATGCTTTTCCATGCCTCTGGCTACAGGTATATGCATTTGCTGAGCAAGATCAGAAGCCTTAGTTGGGCATACATTTTTGGAGAATGGGATGGAATGTTTTTGGTAATTGATAGTTAAACCCAAGAGGTTAGAGAAAGTGTTAATCATGTTTGTGATTGTGTCCAGACTTTTGTATGAGGCCTTGGAAAAAATAAGGGTATCGTCTGCAAAGGTTAAAAGGGGGATCGGGTTACCTTAGGGGGATAATTTGATTCCAACTAGAGCGTCGTGTAGGCAGGATTCTTCATATAGTTCTCTAGCTAGGTTTTCCATTACTATAATGAATATATAAGGGGTTAGAGGGTCACCTTGTCTGAGACCCCTATCGGGTCTAAATGGTTTGCCAGGGCTGCTATTAACGAGGACAGAAAGAGTCGTTGTCGAAAGACATTTCATGACCCATTTGATCCATTGATGATGAAACCCCAGCTTGTTGAGGGAGGCTTGAATATATTTCCAGCTTACCTTGTCGTAAGCTTTTTCCATATCAAGTTTAATCGCCATCCATCCATTTTTCCCCTTTTGTTTTTGAAAAGTGTGGAATATTTCATGTGCAATAAGAGCATTATCTTGAATCGATCTACCTTCCACAAAGACACCCTGGAAAGGGTTGATAATGGAAGGTAGGATTGGCTTGAGTCTATTTGCTATTATTTTAGATATAATTTTGTAGATTGTGTTACATAGGCTGATGGGTCTGTAATGGTTGATAGTTGTTGATGCCTCTACTTTAGGGATAAGAGCTAGAAAGGTCTGGTTTATTTCTTTAAGGATGGTTCTAGAATGGAAAAAGCTCTAACTGCTTTACAGACAAAGTCTCCCACAATATGCCAATATTTAGTGTAAAATTCTCGAGGATAGCCATCTGGACCCGGCGACTTGTTTTCAGCCATGCTAGTGACTGTTTGTTTAATTTCTCTGTTAGTTGGAATCTTAATTAGGCATTTGTTCTGCTCATCAGTAATTTCTTTGTTTAGATACTTTAGTTGTTGTGGGTTTACATCCAGTGTATTTGGACAAAGGAACATTTCGGCCATCTCCTTTGAAATTTAGTCTTGAATCTGACTTCTGTTAGGGATCAAAATACCTTCTTTAGATGTGAAGCTAGATGTTGAATTCCTGCTACTTCGAATTTTCACATTAGTTTGATAGTATCTCGTGTTTTTATCAGTTAGTTGTAAATGTATAGTTCTAGCTCGTTGCTTCCAGAATTTATAACTGGAGTTTAGGATCTGATTTCTTTTATGTTCAAGTCTATTTATTTTTTTGATATCCATATTTGAAAGAGTGCCCCAAGGCAGGGCCTCCTGCAAATCGTTAATTTGTTGGTCTACTACTGACAGTTGCCGATCAAGAATATGCTTGTGCGATTTACACCATTCCTTAGTATATTTTTCTTAAGCAGTTTTGGCTTTTGAATTAGTTTGGATCCGAAGGATCTATGCATTTTGTTTCTCCAAACATTCTTGACAAGTTTCTCATAATCAGGATTTGTTGACCAAGCCATCTCAAATCTGAAGGGGGAACCTTTGTCACTCACGGTTGATCCTAGATTTGTGGTGATCAGGCAATGATCGGATGAGGTGAAAGGGTGATGGTGAACTTTTAGATCTTTCATTTTTATGTAGATATTATGGTGGACCAGGATTCTGTCGAGGCGTTCGAAAGTGTTATCCACACTACTTCGGTTTTTCCTCCAGGTGAAGGATGAGCCAATAAATGGAATAGTATGGAGATTTAGTTCTTCTTTAACTTCTCTTACTCGAGCAAATCTATTGATAGACGAGGTAGCGCCTCCTAATTTTTCATTAGCATTCTCTATATCATTTAAATCTCCCATGATTATAATAGGGAGACCATGAGTATTTGTTTTACAATAAATATCTTGCCAGAAGATTGATTTCTCATTATCATTCGTATGGGCATAGACAAACATTACAGCTGTTGGGAGGTCATCAATGATCATCTTGATCATGATAAGCCGTTCTATTTTTTCTAAGATTGAGGTATCTTCAATTCCTTTTTCTTTTTTAGAAAGGATCCAAATCCCACATTTGCAGCCAGAAGATGGAACAAAGATTATATATTGGAAACCAGCCTCTTTCAGTTGCATTTTTGTTGGGGGATTCATAGCTTTAGTTTCAGACAAGGCTAGGATGCCAAGCTTATGTTTTACTCTGGTATGTTTTAATTCAAACAAGATCAAGGGTCTCGTCGAGCCCCTAATGTTCCAATATCCAATCCTAATCATAAATTATCCTTATGAATCTGCCCATAAAGCTTTTAGATTTTATAGTTAACTTACCTTTGGGAGAGATGGTGCCAGATGAGCTTTTTCCACTACTTTTTGCTCTTCTGTTATGATTCAATGGCTTACACCTCAGTATTGGAATGCTAAGAGAAGCACTCCCGTACTTTCGAGTTTCAATTTTACCTTTGCACCTGATGTTCAATAATGTAAGCTGAGATTGGTAAATGGTTATAGGCTTTCTGGCTTCAAGCAGTAAGCCAAGATTTGTTTTAATTGTTGTTGGTAAGAGTTGTGGGTAAAATTTTGTTTGGGTGTCCACCACACAATGCCCTTGAGTATTGGTGGGGTTATACCCAGAAGTGTTGGAGAAAGAAATTAATAACAGAGAGTACTCATTACTTAAAATAGGAACCTTAGCAAGGCTTTGCCTTCTCGTGGAAACATGTAAGGACATCAAACACACAGAGCAACGTCACGAGAGAGAAGAGACAACAGGGCATAAACTAAAAATAGAAACAACCAAGGAGAAGAGACCCAAGAAGAAAAGCAATAGATCAAAATCATAACAGATAATAGTAGCGGTTAAGATAGATTTAAAAAGAGGGAAACACTCATCACTAGGGGAAAAAGGATGAGTGTTACCATACATGTAGTAACTGGTGAGTTCCACTGACGAGCATACATAAAATACATAGGCAAAAGATCATTAGTGCTAAGATTGATCAAGACAAAATTGTTGAGGCTGGCATTATTTAGTCTAGAATGAGCAAAACCATGCTCACAACCATCCAAATTGAGGTTGAGACTAATCATCATCAGGTTTTCTTCTTCTTTGGCTTCTTGGTCGTCGAGGAGGAGACCTCAGTGTGTTCATCCTCATCTTTACGCTTGCCTGGATCAATGTGGTTCTGTTCAGCATCATCTCCATGGGGCCTAATCACAATGCCTCCCATCTTCATAACCAATGAGTGATCAGATTTCAGGGAGAGATGCGAGCCCTCTGAGTCGAAGCTGGTGTCAATTTATGGGATCCTTATTGATTCATATTGTAGTTATAGTGAATAGGCGGCGAAATTGGTTATATACTCATAAAAATTTGATAAATTGGGTATTTTTTAATCAAAATTTTAAATTTTTTGATATACCTATTAAATTTTTTTATTTTTTTTATTTTCCATAATGTATTTAATCTAATAAGATTGAATAAAAATGCAAATAGAATATAATTATATACTAAACTTAATTAATTTTAATATAAGTATAAAAAAAATGGCGAATTTGCAAAAATGACCCAAATATCCGGACCCCTTTGCATCCTCTATCCAAACAAATTGTAAAATCTAACTCTCCCCCCTCAAAACCCCTCGTTACTTCACCTGTTGTAACGAGTGGAGAGAGAGAGAGAGAGAGAGAGAGAAAGAGAGAGAGAGAGAGAGTTTGTAGAGGAGAGAGAGGTCAGGATCTCGTCACCCATCCAAAACCCTTTCTTTCTATGCCCCTCTCCATCGAAGAGCTCCATTGAAGAGCTTATTTATTCTTTGATTTCTTTTTCTTCTATCTCTCTGTCTTCGAGGGTGACGGGATCTTCATGGCAGCTAGAATTCATCTTGCGCCTCTGCTGTGAATCACCGTCGGAGCACCGCTTTGGTGCCTTTGTCCTTCACCTTCGTTGTGATGGCTTTTCCATGTCAATTCGAGGCGAGTGGATGCTAGATTTGGAGTAGAGGTGGTGGAATTGACGTGGAGGAGCCCTCTAGGAAATGAACACCCAAAGCAAAACGACAGGACACATATTTGAATCGACTAGACATGAGTTATCGGAAAAACATATTCATCATAGGCTTCAGATAAAATATGGGTAAATTTGCTTCAGATTTTAGGGAGACACCTCTCGCATAACCATTATCGAAAGCAAACTTGTCCATTTTCTATCCGATGTTAATGGTGCATCTGTTTCTCCGATAAATCTTGTCCAGTCGATTCCAATATGTGTCATGTCATTTTGCTTTGGGTGTCCAGTTAAAACTTACTGCTTACACGTCAACCTGCAAATAAACCTCGCCCAATTGCTTTTTCTTCGAAGAGAAACAGCAATAGTAAAGTCGCAGAGGAGATATGACTCTTCCATCTCTCTCTGTCCCATCCTCAGTGATCTCTCTCTCTCCTCTGCAACTTTACTTTTTTTTCCACTCTCTCCTCTGCAGACTTTCTTTTACTTCTCTCTCTCCCCCTCTCTCTCTCTCACCCTTTCTGATTTTTGCCAGGTGTCAATCAATGGAAGCCCAAACACCCCCCCCCCCCCCCCCACTTACCTGCTACCAGGGGAATCTTTTACGTCATATCCGGTTTGGCCTAATTTAAAACCGGGTTGGGTTAACCTTGCAAATAAACAGGTTTTTTGGGTTACTTTGTGCATTTCCCTCTAAAAAAATTCACTTTACAATTATTGGATAGAAAATATAATTAAAAATTTTAGTATAAAATTTAAACTTCAACATAATTATAATAATTTTTATGAAGTAATTTTATTTCGAATATCAAATTGCATCTTTTAATTCAAAATATTTATTTTATTAAAAATGACCGTAAACTATATTAAAGGAGGAAAGTATATATTTTATTTGTGTAAAATTGAATCATATTAAAAACTTACTTTGTTTGGGAGAATCCGAAATAAATTACTCATTTTTATAATTATTTGAAAGTTAACTAAGTTTAATATTTAAATTTCAATAATTTTTACATTTAATAGTATAAATTAAATATATTATAAATAAGGGTAATTTGCTAAAATGACCTCCATATCCGGATGGCTTGCAAGAGTAACCCAATCCGGAAAAAATTTGCATGAAAGCGGATATCCGCTTGACATGGGGAGCCGGTGGCCGGTCACCATGTGGGGTACAACTGGACAGTCTCGGTGGGAGTGGGGGGCATCTTTACTCCTGCAAAAGCAAGGACCAATGAGAGAGGAGGGAAGAAGTAGTTGCTGCAGTGGCAGAGGACAGAAGAGAGAGACAGATAGAGGGAGAGAGAGAGAGAGAGAGAGAGGGGGGGTGGTGGTAAAAGTGCAGGCTGAGAGGACAGATAGATCAGTTAGAGTGTCAGTGAGGGGGAAAAATATTGTTTCAACTAAATGACATATTGTTTAAGATAAAACCAATTGAAGAAGGAAGAGTCTGGGGTTTATTTTACGGATTACGTGTAAGCAGTAAGGTGTAACTCGATTAACATGTCAGATATTCGCTTTAACTGGACACGATTGGAAGTACGAAAAACACAGGTCATTTACTACCATAATCGAATGGAGAAGATTTATGGGATAAACATATTCTCTATAATGACATATTGTTTTATGTGTGCCAATTATAATATTTACCCATACTTGGATGCCATGATCTCGTTATCTACGGCCGTCACTAGCATGCTTGACCCATATTGGAATCGAATGGATAAGATTGACAGTGGGGGGCATAAACATACTTATAATGACATGGTAAGGTGAAGAGAAAAACCATAGAATAACAAAAAAGTGGGTGGAGGTAAATTCGTGGGCCGACTGGTAATCCTATAGTTTTTACTGGACACGAAATAAATACGACATGACGGAAATTAAAATATACTGGACACAACATGGCGGATACGACACAGGAGCAAACATTTAAAAGATAGTAGGAGAGGTCCTGAACATAGAAGACAGTGAAAACCAAACTTAAGGTAACAAGCCACGAAATTGTGGCTGCGTGGTGAATCTGTATCCATCCCAATCGAAGTGTGGACGCATATTGCGGGCACGATGGTCAGACGTCTCGTCGCTGAGTGGGAAGTAGACCGTGAAAGTTCGGTCACTCCCATAACCGGACACACCAAGGACCCTCCCGGCCCAAAACCCATCATTGTCGCGACAGTCGACACGGTCTTCGGGCATGTAGGCGTCGTAAGAAATACGAGGCGGCCGTGGACGAATTCGTTGAACCGGGAGGACCTCCCTCAGCAGCTCTCTTCTGTTGTTGCGTAGGAGGGTCACATATTCGACCTCCCAGTGGTTAGGGTCCAGTTTGCGCACAAGGGTCGCCTCGTAGAACGACCCGAGCATCCCAGACTCACCGCCGACAATCTCTACTCTTTGATTTCGTCGATATGACGGCGGCGACATTGGTCCTGCATAAGATGAAACAAATAAGGTAGTATAATGATACAAGTAGCACAACTGAAATCTACACAAATGAAGTGATCGACAAACCTCCATCGTCTGATTCGTCGGATGATATAACGATGGGGACAGGTCGGGGAGGGAGGCCAGATGAGGAGCTGGGGTAAGAGGATGCCATTTCGTTGAAGGGTTGTTGGAGAGGTTGTTAAATGGAAATGGGGAGTTAACTTCACCGATTTATGGGGAGTATGGATGGTGAATGGCTATCATATAAGTGGGGTGTTTGTGGGAAATAGCAACACTGTGCCAATGTGACCGTTGAGGGAGGGAAAAAAGAAACAAAAAGCAAATTGGATTGAATGGCCGTGTTTTGTTGTTGTCTACAATGAACATGGCAGTGGACTCATCTACACATGACACGTGTCAATTATGACATGACAAAAGATAAAGTGGGTTTACTTCTTGTCGGTAGACGCTACATGACACCCCTTTAAAACAACTAGCCGGTTAATTAACAGCTACTGGATAACAAACAGTTTTCCTCTATACAACTTTAGCAGTGGTTTTAGTAAATTTTTGACCTTTCTATAAAATTTGGTTTGCCACTCACCATTAATACTAAAAAGATGCAAAACCATAGGGAGAGGAGTACACCCATAGTAATTTAAAACCACGAAATACATTTTCAAACAATATATTATGTTGAAAGAAATGAATAAAATTTTGACCCAACAATAACTTCAGAGAGACCAGGGGGGGGAATCTCGCAGAGGGTAGGTAAAGACATTTGATAAGACAGGAGAGAGAGAGAGAGAGAGAGAGAGAGAGAGAGAGAGAGAGAGAGAGAGAGTGTGTGTGTGTGTGTGAGAGAGAGAGAGAGAGAGAGAGGGCGGGACAGAGAGATGGCGGGAGTGAGATTAAATCTCCCGCCGTGTCATTTACCCCTTAAGAGAATAAGAGGGAGAGGAGGGAGGAGGGGGAGTCCATAAACCCATTAACGCGCTTGACACCTACAGGGGTTAACTGGACAGACAGCGACTTCTTGGCGGAAATGAGTAAGTCATCCTTCCATTTAGGTTATGCGATACATCTCTCCTCACAATGTGTTCTTCTCCCTGTAAAACTGAATGCCCCCCCCCCCCCCCCACTAACTAATGGAACAGGGGAGAACTCGTCCGTGTGTATCACTGTATTGTTTGGCGGATGGTGGGCTTGTGAAGAGGGCACTTGGGTCGTGAAGTGGTCGAGGAGTCAGAAGGCCGTACTGGTAGACGAAAGTATTGACTACGTCTCGCTGAAGAAACACCTGATGGCCAAGTTTAATGTCGATGGGAGGAGGCATGACGTTGAGCTCACATATGTAAAGCCGAAGAAGGAAGGGTGCAGACCTTTTTCCATTGGGGATGATGAAGACTTGCAGGCCTACAAGTTCGTAAATGGTCTTTCCGGTGAACGATTCTGGCCTATCGACCTCCATGTCTCCCTGATACGCAAGGTTGGCGGCGATTTCACCACTACGGAAGGATCCACAACGGCCCATCCACTCGGGGGTGGGCCACACTTGACCCTAGAAGATCACCCACAGTTACAAACTAAAACCCTCTTGGCAGGGGATGAGGAATTGGAAGGTGTGGTAGCACAAGGTGTCGATCGAGCAGGAAGAGTTGTCCAGTTAGAAACTAAAAGTGTCCAGTTAGAGAGCTCACTTGTCCAGTTAGATAATCCACGTGTCCAGTTAGAACAAAGTGATGCGTTGTACAACGCAGTTGCTTATGACCGTGGGAAGCAGGTCATTTCTGTGAGCAGTGACGTCGATGATGTAGTCAGCCCGTGGGATCACGATGCGGAGCGAGCGGTAAGGGAAGTAGAGGAAGCATACCAACGCGGAGAAGGGAAGACCGGAGCGTTTCCGACGACTGTGAAACTTGAACCAATAGAGTGGGCGCGTCCCGCTAATGGGAAATTTAAATTGCAGAAGCGTCGCCGCACGTAGCGGGGGCATAGGAACTTCCATCTGCGGGGCCTTTTGGAATGAAGTCGATAGTACGCCCATTTTGGTTAGATGCCTTTCGCAAAGAATTATGTTGGTTGTCTGCAACTTCGTATGGGGGGTTTTGTTCTAGTTTGTTCTAGTTCTAGTTTGTTCTATTATGTTAACGGGATGCCATATGACATTACCCCCTTTTGACATGACACTATCGGATTTTGGCATGACAATAGTTGCATATTGACATGACAGTTGCTCCATATTGCCATGACATGTCACAATTAAAAAACCAACGAATACAACAATCCAGCAATAAGTACATATCCAAATGTCTAAAACCAACAAACATAAGTGCATAACCAAATGTCTAAACCAACTAACAAGTCTACACAAACCAACAATGTTTATAAAACCAATGGGGGCGTTTTTTTAAGGATCGGATGGGGTTGTAAGACGTCCGTGAAATATGGCAACACAAAGGGCATGGCGGTACGCCGCAATGAATGGATCGTCCAGGCCACGAAACTTGGTGTCACCGGTCGGGAGGAGCTGCAGGAAACGGATGGCATATGGACCGCAGTCGCCCCTACATCAAAATAACGAAAATTGCTCACACAACCTGTGCGAATGTTTTCTAAATGAAAAGCCGATAATGACTTACGATTGTTTGTTTTGGGGAATCCCCTTCACCCTTTTGTACGCCAAAGGTTTCGGGACTTTGCCAACCCATTTGACTCGAAGTTCAGGGTGGCCGTTCATCAAAATGGGGAGGAGGTGGGTAACCGCCTTCAGGAGGCCCGGCATATGGCGTTCAGCGACGTGGCTTGTGTCGCAATCGTACACGTCCAATGTCCACTCCGCGAAGTTGATGTCAAGGGCCACCCAGTGCTCGTTCTTCAGATTCCAAGGTGCCAACACGCGGTCGACATCGGCCCAACCCGTCGGAAACTTCTCCGGCAACTTGCTGTCGAAGTATTGGGTCATCGTGTCGTCCCCCTTCACCACCTCAAGGTCCCCCTTCGCGTCCGCCAGTTTCTTCTGCAGGTGATACCCCCACAAGAAATCCAGAACGGTGACCCCTTCGTACTTGTCACCGGCGTTGATGTCCTTCCGCAGTAGGGCGCAAGCTTGCTCAATATGCTGGACGCAAAGAAAAATCTTTATTTTGGAAGACCATACGAGGAAGAAGGTGACGACTCGAACCACAATGTGGGAACGTAACTAACCTCGGATGACACCCAGTTGGTGGGTGATTGAAGTGTCCCAAAGAACTGCTTCGCCAGTATGGTGCCTTCCACCGACCGGACGGGGTCACTTCCGTCCTTCATCCACGCAGCGAACGCATCAGCATCTGCCCTGGTCGCCATGCCTAGCTCGACGGCATCCATTGGCTTCTTGCCCACACGCGGCTTCTTCGCTGGCTGCGTTTCCTCCGCCTGGGACAACGTATCAGGATGTTGACGGGTGCTTCTTCTCGGCCGTATGAGGGGCACCTCAGCCTCAGCCTCAACATCAGAACCGGATGCCACCAGCGCCTCCTGCAACTTGAAGCCCATTGCGCATGACATGACAGTAAACACAAATAACATGACATCATTTATATATTCTCATGACAGTCTCATGCGCAAACCTTGTCCTTGTCCTTCAACTTGTCCTCCTTCAACTTGGCCTTGGCCTTCAACTTGTCCTCCTTTCTCTTCTCCTTGCCCTCGTCCTTGTCCTTGCTCTTATCCTTGTCCTTCCCTGATCCATGAATCTCAGCACATGACCTCTGCGTATATTAACATGACATCTAAAATGATAAACATGGCATCTATATGAATTGACATGACGATTATGACCTGATACCGGGAGAACCTTACCTCCTTTCCCAGAACTTCCTTGTCCTTGCCCTCCTCCTCCTTGCCGGTATCCTTGTCCTTCACTGATCCCTGAACCTAACCACATAACCTCTTATTAACATGACATATACTGGAATTGGCATGACATGTATTGATACTAACATGACATACATTACTAACAACATGACATTAGCAGGAGATGACATGACGCTTGTGATCTAATACCAGGAGAACCTTACCTCCTTTCCCAGAACTTTCTCTCGCTCCTCCGACTCCCTGGTCCCCTTCAACCGCAGTTCCCTCCTCATGTTTTCAATCGCCTCCTCAAGCGTCGCCATCTTCGAATTTACCTCCGCGGATATACTCCTCAACAACTCGTCCATCTTTGCCACTAACCGTGACTCTATCTGTAATAGGGTAGCTTGTGTCTGCGTGCCCTCCCCTGATTCTTGTGTTGACCCACTTGCTCCCTTTGGTTGTTTCTTTGTTGAGGGTTTGACATTTGCTGATAAGAACACCCGGGCTATGTCGTCGAAGAAGTTGTCCCGCTTGTCGTGAGTGTTTCGGGCATCGCGGTATAAACCGGTTGCTCTCTCCACATCATCGGGGAGCAGAAGAGGCCTCACGGCTGCAGGGTCATTGAAGTGCCCCAGCTCCTTCGCCTCCTGCAGTCGGGTTTCGATTGAGGCATACTCGAGGTTCGGGTCTCTAAACTCGTATCGCAGACACCTGGGGTACAGCTTCTCATCTATGACATTCGCGAATTGGTCGGGCCATTGAAGTGAGGGCTTCGTACAACCATAGCTGCAATTACATATTGTCCAGTGAATAATCAGTTCATGTCCAGTCAATAAATGTTAGCCGCCTAGTAAACCAGTATAGGGCGTCCAGTCATATCTGTGTACGAACCTGGAAGGCGAGAGGGAAACCCATCAGGCAATAGGCCGGACGTGCATTGGAGCTGCCCTCATCCCGTTGGAGCTTCTTCTCGATTGCACGGTGTAGGAACTCGTTCGTTCGCTCGTAGCAAAGCCGACCCCACGGAAACGCCAGGAACCTGTCAACGTCGCCGACAAGGTCGACCACCCACCCATGAATGTAGTTTTTGGCTTCCTTCCCGAACAATACTCCCTCGACCAACATCAGCAGGACAAATTTCAACTTTCTGGTGGACGATTTCTCAGATGCCATCGCCACACGGAACTCTACCTCGAACTCAGACATCCTCATCTTTGAAATTCCAAAGAAATCATACACTGCCTTCTCGAACCCGTTGTCGTCCTCGGGCTCTTCGCCATAGCCACAGTTGAGACCGGTGACAATGGCAAACTCAGCTATTGAGAACCTGACAACCGCTTCATGGATCTTGTACCATGTTTCATTCTCCTTCTTCGACTTCAATTGTCGTTGGAGAACATAGTGTACAAGCTGTCCCGAGAACTGGACCCTTGTGCCCAGTCTTGCAATGCCCCCCAACGGGCTGTCGGTCAGGCGCTTCCAATGGGACTCGCTCAACCGGTTGTCAATGTTAACCAGGAACGCCATCCGGGAGTATTGATTAATTTTTCCTTTGAAGTGTCATTCTTCCTCTACGGCGTACACAGCCTGCACAGACTTGAACATGTCAGCCACACTGCAGCACAACAATCACAACTTACATTACTCGGACGAAAGCCATATTACCGCGCCGGATGTTTGCGCTGTACGGTCTACAATCTTCTTCATACTTCGCTGCGACATTTTTAATATTCACCAGATATCCTGCACAGTGGAAGACCTAACTTCAGTATTCTACACATCAATTCTTCTCCCCCAACCCACGGTTCCCTTCATATCAATATCAAATGCACCATGACAGAAACACAATTACACATGACACATACACATATACACATGACACATGGTTGTGAAAACATGACAGCATACGTATTCAATCCGTCCTTCTCCATTTGCACACAAGTAATCCTATTCCAGATAATTTCGATTCCACATAAACTTTTCACCCTTTCTACAACTTTCTCTAACCCTAATGCGCCGCATTTCAACCAATTTTCCCCAAATTCCCCCCTAATGCGCCGCATCTACAGTCATAAGCCCCATTTCGCCCAATTCCCACCTAAACTGAACGGATCTACACTCCCCTTCTCCTGATAAGTTGGATTCAACAACACAGTTGCCCAATTTCCCCGTTCCCAACAATCCCCTTCTCTCCCAGACGCGCAAACCCCAGTACCCAAACTTTCCACCAATTGTTTTTAACTTGACGCCGGTTACTTCCGACATGACAGGGCGATATTGCGTACTGTCAACCCATTCGACCCCTTCTTCCCATTTTCACACAATCCAAACCAGTTTTGTTTCTTCAAATCTGTTCCTCCCCTACCAATCGAAGCAAAACGTATTTAATCGGCACTGTGAGGGTTTACTTACTTCGAAGTCTCGTCTCCTCTTCTGCACTGTCGTCCTCTTCCTCGCCTTTGCTGCTTCTTTTCCTCTCTCGCTCTGTCGTCTCCTTCCTCTTCTTCTTCCTTCTCTTCTTCTTTTCCTCAGCCTTGCATGTGGAACTGTTGCCCTCTCTCTCTCTCTTCCTCTTTTGTAAGCCGTGAGAGCAGTTGGGGTCGACAGTTTTCAATTGAAACCGCTTCCACTCTCACTCATCCACTCTCTCTCCCACAATAACTTCCACCACTTCCACTCTCTCTCTCCACAATAACTTCCCCTTTCCTCTCTCTCCACCCCGCTTCCTCTCTCTCCTCCTTTTACCTTCTCTCTGTCCCGGTTAAATGCCCTCTGTCCGGTTATATCCAACCGGCAAATTTGCCTTTTTTTGGTGGGGGGGGGGGGGTGTAACCTTTGCAAATGTTGTGGATAGGGGGTTAGGCTAGCAAACCATTTCGGGGCAAGGGTTATATTGTATAAATCCCTCTATAAATAATTAAATATATAAACGTTTTAATCAGTATATAACCAATTTTAATCTTTTAAAGATGTATACCCAACTAATTAAATTTTGATGAAAAACCATCTTATACGGCTGAAGAATAACCGTCTATGTAGCCCACCATGACTGATGAAAGTATTTATGGGATAGAGTTCCAGTAGAGTTTGTAAAAAAGTATCTCAACTACTGATTTTCAGTGGTTAAAAATTCCCTCTTCTTTCCTTCCCCCACCATTAGGGGTGGGCACGGGACGGGACGGGACGGGACGGGATTGAGCCAGGACGAGACTCGTCCCGCGAAATTTTTATGGGACGGGATTTACACTTTTTTTCGGGACGCGATGGTGTCTGGACGGGACGGGACGGGCCTTGTCCCGCAAATAAAAATAATAAAATATTATATAAATTTGCAAAGTGAAAAATGCTTTCATAATTCATTAATTTGTATAATATGTTGAATATGGTATTCTTTTCAACTATATTATTCAATAATTATAATAATAATAATAATAATAATAATAATATTATTATTATTATTATTATTATAATGATACTATTATTAATTCATACAATGATTGTATAATTAATTATAATGTTCAACATATTTGGCTACATTATCTTACTAGATCGGGACGGAAAGGAATTGAGACGAGATTCACCAGATATTGTCTCATTATCGATTGATAGTTGGGAAGAATACCGTATTTAGCTATTTGCCTCTTGTACCTCTAGAGGTTGGAGCTCAATTAATTTGTTACGAGACTTTCAACTAACTTTATGTAATTCTTTTTTCATAATAATAATAATAATAATAATAATAATAATAATAATATTAATAATAATAATAATAATAATAATAACAATAATAATAATAAAATAATAATAATAATAATAATTATTATTATTATTATTATTATTATTATTATAAAATAATTATACTTTACAAGAAAAAAATTATAATATGATATAGTAATAATAATAATAATAATTTATTATAAATTAATATTATTATTAAATTATATTATAATATTATATAATAATAATATTATTATTATAATCAATTATTATTATAAATTGAAAATTATTATTATAATTATAAATAATATTTTCTCAAATAATAATAATATTATTATTATAAACAAATATTATTATTATTATTATAAATGGAAGATTATGATTATAATTATAATTATAATATTTGCTCAAAATAATAATACTAATAATATATTATTATTATTATTACAAAAATTATTATTATTATTATTATTATTATTATTATTATTATTATTATTATTATTATTATAATAAGCGGGATGGGACGGGATTTACGGGATCCCACCGGGATCGTCCCGTGTTTCGTCCCGCATAATTTTTGCGGAACGGGATTCGCTATTTTGTCCTAAATTCCAATGGGATCGGGACGGGACGTGATCGAGATTTGCCGGATTTGTGCCCACCCTTACCCACCATCATCCTCAATTTTTTTTTAATTTTATTTTTCGAGAGAGGAATGAGAAACTCTATTTGGTTTAATACCACCGGATCGGGATCGGGATCGGTATTTATGTAGCATATGTTTGGGGAATTGGGGGTAACTCAATATTGTTGACCACCCACTTTATTCATTTGTTGAAATTGATAAAAAAAAAAAAAAAAAAAATTGTTTAGTAAAAATTAGTAGTCTGAAGATAGATGTTCAAAGACCGTCATTCATGCATAATGTTCAACGAAAATGGTACCCTACGCTAATGGTGCCGAAAGTGATGCCGTTTGGAAAGATCCACTGTCACTTAATTACATGGATGGTTCAAAACGGCATATAACTAAACATACCTTATTTCGAACTAAAATGAGACTGTCACCGACGTCTATATTGGTTTCTGTGCTTAAATTACGGTTTTTCTATATTCTTTATAGGGGGTTTTGCAAAATAGCCACGAAAATAGGCTTATTTTGCGAAATATCCGCATTTTGGGACATTTTTGTAAAATAGCCGCAATATAAACCCCATTTCCTTTGTTTCACGGATCTTTCTCTCTCCTCCGAGCTCTCCCTCTCCGCGCGCTCTCTCTTTCTCACGCCCGAACTGCTCAACGGCGATTGTGAGCGAGACCGAGATCTATGGCTTCGGTGCCGGATCTGAAGCAATTCCGTCCATCTTCCTCCTTTCCTCCTTGTCGCTGTCGCAGCCGCGCCGCCTCCAAAGACGCCATCTGAAGCAATTCCATCTTCCGTCTTTGGAGATCTGAATTCGCCATTTATGTCCAATTGATGGAGATCGAGAGCGCCGGAGAGCGAAAATGCCGGAGCGAAGTCGAGCAACGGCCGAGGGAGGTCGAGCGAGCCGGAGGCGGAGCCGGAGGCCTGCGAACGGTGAATCTGGAGAGACGGTCGAGCGAGCGAGGTTGAAGAAGGACTTAGCGAGCGAGCGAGGGAGGCGGTGGTGAGCGAGCGTCGGAGCGAGCGGCACCGGAGCGAAGGAGGCCGGATCGAGCGAGGGCGGAGCGAACCGCCGACGGTGGCGGCGAGCGCGGCTCTACTGGTTCCTCTTCGCAGAAATTGGAGGAAGAAGAAAGAAATTTGACGAAATTACAAAAATCACCCTAGAAATATGAGAAATTAAAAAAACTATCTATATTTTATTATGTGATTCATAATCTATATTTTTATTTTTATTTTTGCACAAAAAAATGTTATATTTGCACAACATACGATTATATTTGCACAATTTACGGTTATATTTGCACGACAAAATGTTAAAAAAAATAAAAAATAAAACTAGACTTGCTTCAATTTATTCTGAATTGTTTACAGTTTATTGAGAAAGTATGAAATTATATTGAGATAAAATAAGATCGTGTTGAGAATAAATTAACAAGTCTCGATTGTTGTGCAACTCTTACAACAGAGTCGTCCAATTCTTACAACAGAGTCGTGCAACTCTTAAAACAAGAGTCGTACAACTCTTAAAACCGAGTCGTGCAACTCTTAAAACAGAGTTGTGCACCTCTTAAAACAGAGGTGTGCAACTCTTACAAGAGAGTCGTGCAACTCTTAAAACAAGAGTCGTGCAACTGTTACAACAGAGTCGTGCAACTATTAAAACAGAGTTGTGCAACTCTTAAAACATGGTCGTGCAACTCTTAAAACAGAGTCGTGCAACTCTTGCAACATAGTCGTGCAACTCTTACAACATAGTCGTGCAATTCTTAAAATAATATTGAGATAACATAAAATCATGTTGAGAACAATTTCAGAAATCTCGATTGTTTTGCAAAAAATAACCTATTGTTGAGCAAAAATAAGAGTAAGTTGTGCAAATATAACAGGATGTTGTGCAAATTTAATCATAAGTTGTGCAAATATGACCCTAGTCTAGTTTTTATTTATTTTATTTTTTTAACTTTTTATCGTGCAAATATAAGAGTACTTTGTGCAAATATAACCATAAATTGTGCAAATATGATCCAAGTAGAGTTTAGAGTTGCACTTTTTTCCGTGTCAGCACTTTTTTTCCCATGTCAGCACTTTTTTTAGAGTTGCACAAACATGGATAACAATTTCACAAAGAATCGAAGAAGCACATGAAAAATGAATCATAAGCCGATCAAATGATGTCGACCAATTCCATCAAGCCTGGATAACAATTTCACAAACATGATCCAAATCTTTTTTTTTCTACATGGATAACAATTTTTTTTTACTTTATAATATTATTCGTGCGCATTTTATTCTAATTTGTGCACTTTTTATTCTATTTGTGTCAGCACTTTTTTCAAATAATTTTTTTTTCACGTCAGCATTTTTTTCAAATAAGATCATGTTGAGAATAAATTCACAAGTCTCGATTGTCGTGCAAATCTTAAAATATAGTCGTGCATTTGTTACAACAGAGTCGTGCAACTCTTCCAACAGAGGCGTGCAACTCTTAAAATAGAGTTGTGCAACTCTTACAACAGAGTCGTGCAACTCTTAAAACAGAGTCGTGCAACTCTTAGAACAGAGTCGTGCAACTCGTACAACAGCGTCGTGCAACTCTAAAATTTCATAGTGTTATTCATGAAATTTATAGTTTTATTCATACAAACTAAAATCTAATTTGATTCTTCTTAAACTAAAAATCTAATTTGGGCACATTATAGTATTATTCTTGCACTTTTTAATCTAATTTGGCTCTTAAACTGTATTTTAAAGTTGCACAACCGTAGTTTAGAGTTGCACAACTGTAGTGTCAGCATCTTTTTCTATTTTGTTAATCAGAGAAAACAACTACTGTCAACGATGTTTGCAATTTTAGTGATGAAAATGTATTGATCAATTTTATTTCTTTATAACTCTATCAGCACTAAAATTGCAAACACCGCACCTTTAATTTCTAAAAAGATGCTCTATTCACTTTGGTTCATGAATTGTATCCTCTATTCACTTTGGTTCATGCAAATTAACCTATAAAGGTAGAGAGACACATGAACTATTAAAACAGAGTTGTGCAACTCTTAAAACAAGATTCGTGCAACTCTTACAACAGAGTCGTGCAACTCTTACAACAGAGTCGTTCAACTCTTACAACAGAGTCGTGCAACTCTTAACACATAGTCGTGCAACTCTTACAACTTGTTGTGAAAAATATAACTAGATCTGAAGCCGATTGAATTAGATCTGAAGTCAAATTTGAGCGAGCGAGACATCGAAGATTGAATTAGATCAGAATTAGATCAGAATTTCGATTGAATTAGATCAGAATTTGAGCGTGCAACTCTTAAAACAAGAGTCGTGCAACTCTTACAACAGAGTCGTGCAACTCTTACAACAGCGTCGTGCAACTCTAAAATTTCATAGTGTTATTCATGAAACTTAGAGTTTTATTCATACAAACTAAAATCTAATTTGATTCTTCTTAAACTAAAAATCTATTACTACAATCTCCCCATTATTCATTCAATTTTGGATCAACGTGTTGTACATATAGTCACAAAAGGCCGATCAGGCAGGAGCATTCAAAGCCTTAAGGTGTATATTGGCCTCATATCCCTAGAATAGTAGCCGAACAAGCCTGAATCAACAACTATCTAGTGTAATGCTTCAATAGATATGGTTAGAGGCTAATATTGACAGTGTTTACATGAATCAACAACTATCTATAACAATAATGAAGAATACATGAATGGTTCATGGTGCTGATTGCTTATACAAGAACAGATGTTGTAGTGTTAGAGACTAAGATCAACAAGAATCTCGTCTATTAATCCATCTAAGAGTAGCTCATCAACAAGAATCTCGTCTATTAATCCATCTAAGAGTAACTCATTGATACTCTAGTGATCTCTTCAAGTTGATCTGCAGATCCTGTGCCGGTCTCCAAGTGTAATGGTCTTCATGCTGAAAATATAACCATACTTGTCATCAAGCAGACATTCAAGATTTAAACATGAGTGGAAACATCAAAATGGATCTTTCTAGCCCACAAAATGAAACAAGGATACACAGAAAAGTGTAGATGGAAGCCTCGCTTACAAAGTGGACTATTTATGGAAGACAATCAGTATTAGAATTTGATTAAAATGAATAACCCAAGCACTGACCTGTCATCATCAGAGTCATCATTCTCATCATCTGAATCAGTAGATGTGATGGTTACATCAGGCTTAAGTTGAGCTGACTGGAGTAGGGGCGGCATGACAACACTCATATAAGGTAGAAAATCTTGTCCCAGGCACATGCAAAGTTTGGCCCATGCCTGATACAAAACTCAAGATTAATCCAAAGCAGCTTCAAAGAGCGACAAAATATCTGGCAGTGGTATGAAAGCAAGAATGAAACTGGTATGAATGTATTGGTGAATGCAGCAATTCGGTTAAGCATTCTAACACAACGCAACCGAAGAGGAAAGTATATGGCAGTGGGAACCAGCCGGGCTACTCCATAGATGATTTGAGTCAATGGATAAGCAAGGGGCTTAAAATCAGCTTCTGAACCATAAGTACATATGGCTACAGTCCAAAGCTCCAGGCAATTTATATACTTCCATTCATAAACCTTTCGGAATGCTTCCTAAAATGCATGAAAAGGGCAGTAAGAATTTTTATCACACAAAAATTATCACCCTAACATGTATTGACATATCACAATTCACTCAATGATATTATTACACAAGCAACAACCTATTCATTTTCTCAATCCTTATATACACTCCCAATATTTCATGAATAATAAACTGAAATAAAATCAACCAAGGGAGAGAAACTCAACTAGAAAAAGAAAAAAAAAGTAAGTTTAAAATATAAGATCATCCAGTCAATCTAGCAACAGAATCTGAAACACAGAGGAGCAAGAAGGGGAGAGAGAGCGCATCAAGTCAACTGACCTTATTCTTTGTGTTCAGTGCATCTCTCAAAATCATAGCCAATTGCCGAATGAATGTAAAAGCATGTAGGTATGCCGTTGGAAGGTCAACACCGAAAAGTTCAGTCACACAGTTTGCTGAACAATTGAACTATGCTTCCTCATGGAACCTATTATGCACTGTTAGAAGTCATCCGACAGAAAGTGCCAAGAGGAAAAAAACTATTACGACAGAAGAAAAGCATCTTGATTACCTATCTGTCCTTGAGGTCCTCCAGCAGAATTAGGTCGACTACTCAACTGAGGGAAGTCATTTATATCAAATGGTGAGTTATCATTAGAGTTCACACCATTCAACACTCCCATTGAGCTCAGATTATTCTGTGACAAATGACCCCAACAGAGGGATAGGAATTTCCAAGCATAGAAATCACATGTGGATTTGCTGAAACCAAATAGAGTTAATTCTCTTATAACAAACACTTAATACACCACTCTTAAACATCTTTATAACTATGGCAGCTCACTACCTCAGAAGAAAATAGAAATGTCTTTGTGAATAAAAGGTTATATAAGAGCTTAGAGCCACCATCATGAAGATAATATAGGAGTATAGTTATATATGGTAGTAACACTAGTAGCAAAGCGCAGATCTCCAACCTAGCCAACCCATCAGCCATAATCCATGGATGAGCTTCACAAACATCAATACCATAGATTGATCACAAGTGAGAATAAGCTACCTAATAGGAAATTACGAATGAAAATTAAGAATAAGCTACCTAATAGGAAAGGATCCAGCTCTTGAATCACTAGGCAAAGGGCTATGCTGGAAGTCGACTTTTGATTGCAGGAGCACCAAGAAATGACTGCATAGTGAGCATGGACTCTGATGAAAGGAAAATAAAGAATAATGAAGCAGATTTTGAAAGAAACAAGATGAAGCTTTCTGTGGTATGAATGTTACAAGTCATTCGGTTTGTATATTATTTGTTTCCTTTTCCTCCAAACTTCTTAGTTATCTTAGATTATTTCTAACATGCTTTAGAGAAGAAAGAAAGAGCAGAAAAGCTTCTAGTTGAGCTGGAGCAGAGACAGATAACTCAGCAATCAGAAATTGATAAAGAAGAGAGAGATAAATCAGGAATTAAGACCTTTTAAGACAGTAGGAGGACGAGGCTCAACAGTATGCTAATTTCAGGAACTCAAAAACCTAAGTTTGTTTGATATGAACTGGAATTCAAAGTTGATTTGGTTCAAACATGAAACTACTCCTGATTTCAATTCATAAAGTACAAGCTCGGGGCGAAAGAGGCATACCTGAGGGATAATCAAGGGCAGCCATCGAGTTACACCATAAGGATAGGTGTAACTCGAAAGCCTGAAGTAACAACGGTTTGTGCTTCTTCAGCGGTTTTAATCTGACATGTGCTTCAAGTTAGCATTAAAGGTGTCAGCAACATCCAAAAATGTTTGGTGCCTGAAGTTGTAGCTTTTGTTACTTTATGCTTCTGTTGGTTGCAACACCAAGCATTTAAGTTTGCACACTTTGCTACATTCAAATTGCACATTTAAGTTTTATATACGCATACCTAGTATTTATATATATATAAACATACATGAGCACCAAGCATGACAGTAAGAGAATGTAGATTAATGTATATTTGGATTAGTGTATTTATGAGGACCAAAGCATGACAGCAAAAGCAACACCATGACCCAAGAACAACACATTCAACATCATTGCACCCACATCAACCAAATTTCCAACTCTAGTACAAGGAAAACAAAGCAAATTACAGACATCTGATTCAATTGAACCTGTATCATCCAGTAACTTCACAAAACAAATCAAGTAGGATTACTAGACTAGAGATAGAGGATATCCACAGCAGCAAGCAATGTTACAGATACCATGAATGCTGACAACCCCAAAATCAAACCATGACAGACATCAAAACCTAAACAAACATGGAAACAAGCTGAAATGTTCATTCTGATCAAATATAATCCTACATCGAGCGACAATGTACACTCAATTGAATTGGAAATTGGAGAGATTACCTAGAGGAACTGGTACAGATGGAACATTCAATTTGGTCAGATCGGTGTAATATTGCTCTGTTGCTCCATATTCAAGCTCCAAAAACATTCAAATATCAGTGTATCCACCAAGAAGGGAGGAACATCTGCAGGAGCAACAATAGGGCAGGAGTTACCTGAACATCTACTGAATCCGCCTTTGCCGCAACTCGAGAGCCTAAAATCGGAAGATTCGCCGGATGATATGGGGGGATTGAGGGACTCGGACGCTGGAGCAGTGGCCACAGAGTTGAAGGGGAAGGGGCTTTTCTGCAATAGCATGGAGGAATTGGGGCTCATCATATTAGGTGAGGCATTGATCGAAACTCTTGAAATCGAAAACTAACCTTGAAAACTTGAAAATCGGCTTTCCTCGCTCCCTCGCTCGGCCTCGCTCCCTCGCTCGGCCTCGCTCGCTCCGGGAAGACGAGAAGATCCGAGATCTGGCGGAGGAGATCCGGCTATGCTCCCGCTCCCTCGCTTCCTCGATCAGCCTCGCTCGCTCGCTCGCTCGAGGAGATCTCGGATCCGGCGCTCGCTCGATCGACCTCGCACCGGCCTCCGGCGCTGGCTCTCTCGCTCGCTCCGCCGCTCGCCCGCCACCAGACAGCGATTCTGGCGCCGGATCGAGAGCTTCCATCGCCTTCAATCGGGAGCGGAGAGAGAGATTGGAGAGAGGAGAGAGTTGGGATTTTCGGAAAAAAGAAAAGTGTCCGTACAATAGTAAATAAGTATATATAGCGGCCAATTCACTAATTTGTCCAAACACGCGTCTATTTCGCAAATACGTCCAATTAATGTGCCTATTTCGCAAATTTTTTCTTCTTTATATTATGACTTTCTATTTATTTTTATATTTTTAAGGAAATTATATTCCTAGATTGAGGGTCTCTACCATCTTTTTAGAATCACAAACCTCATTTGGTTACCTTTAAGAGTCATGTTTATCAAGGATATTAGAAAGACTAGAAATACTAATATTTTATTCTTATTTTTCAGTCACATCATCCTAGGTTTAGCATCTCATTCTCATTCTTATCACTTTATCAATAGCATCCCTAGTATCACAAAATCAATCTTTTCATACCAACTCAATTTATAAATATATATACCCCTCTTCAACAATTCTTTTAAGTCTCGATTATACATTATATTAATTTATTATTATTAAAATAATATTATTTATAAACTAAATAGTGTGAACTATATATAACCAAAAAATGAATATAGTATTATATCTTGCATTATTTATTATTTCAAATTATTCCATAATTATAATTCTATTTTTCGGATTATATTTTGCATATTTATAATCAAAGAGAAATATTTTTTTTTTCAAAATATAGTCAAATATATTCAAAATTGATGTTTACATGTAAATAAAAATGAATCTAATATTATATCTTGCATTATTAATTATTTCGAACTATTCCATAATTATAATTCAATTTTTTTTGGATTATATTTTGCATATTTATAATTAAAGAGAAATATTTTTTTTTAAAATATAGTAAACATATTCAAAATTGATGTCTACATGTAGATAAAAATAAATTTAGTATTGTGGTAATTTTTTTGTTTTTACATTTTTATTACCGAAATATTGATTTTAATGTGTAAAACACTTTCTCCCCATAAAAGATCTCGGTCGTCCATCAAAGGGAAAGTATCCTCCATGCAGCTCCCCTCCTGTAGCCCCATATCAGCCCCACACGTGTCCCCTTTTTGTTTCTCCAAAGCGACGTCGTTTAGCTTTCCATTGTCCGAAAAATTGAAATGGGATCCAAGCTAGTTGTCTTCCACATTTAATTACAATGGCTAGTATCGATACTTTTCCAGTATCCCGGTAGTATTGCATATGGTACTTATTCATTTTTTTTAATAATAAATGCTCTAGTATATGTGAACATAAAAGAACCGATAAAAATGCTCTTAGGGTTTTCAACCCTTGCTAACCCCTCTCTCTGTGTAAAAGTTGTTGGAATTAGGAGGGGGTTTCTCTCTTCTTCACAGTCATATTGTGTATTTCATCTTGGATTTGGGGGTTTGTTGAGGGTCTATTGTGTTTTGGCCTTCCCCTTTGTGAATCTGAACTAGTCCTCTTGGGTGGTCTCTTGGCATCTCGTTTCGGGTTGCTTGTTCAGTTCTGTCACCATCCTTGGGTCTTCTACATCCTAATCCTCGGTTTCCTCCCTCTAATTGAGGTTTGTGTGCCAAGTGTCCCTCTTGGTCAGTTTGGGGTTTGGGTGTCGGTCTGTTCGATTCCCCCTTTCCTCATCTTCCTCTTGCAAATCTTGTTCCCTAGGCTAGGTTTTGTTAGGCGGCGTTGGTGGCGCTCTCCTCGGTCCTCCCCTGGTTCCCCTTTGCCCCCTTCGTTTCACTCGGAGGTTCCTTATGCGGCTGGTGTTCGTCTGCTGCTCCTTCCCATGCATGGTGGCGGCTTTGCTTCGGCCGGTGATCGGCCTTCATCTCGGCATCCAGGTCTGGGCCTGGGTGCCTTCTCGATGGAGTGCTAGCGTTGAAATAGCTTGGCGAGCAAGGATCACCTTGCTCCTTGCACGCCAAGTATTTCCCCCCAAATAAATAAATAAAAACAGAAGTCATATATTTTTAAATATATTTATTCATACTCCCTTTATTTTATAAATATATTTATATATATACATACATGTATATCCTGAATGGGTTCGATCTAAATCTCAAAGGGGTTTGACCAAAAATCCCAGAAGAGCGTGGAAGATCCCGACCCTCTCGAGGTTCTCGAAAATCTAAATTGTAATCGTAATAAATTGTTCTCCCCATACGCTATGTGTTCTCTGGAGCTTTGCACACAAATTTTTTTGGGATGTTTGATATGCACTTATTGGCCCGTTTTTAGTGCATTCCTTTGTCTAATGAATGAAACCCTCAAAGAGAACTTTACATCAATTCTAGAATCCTACATGGTATCACAACCTTTTCTTGCTCACGGAACCCTAATTTGATCCTCCCGCGCCACCCCTCGTCTTACCGCCGCCGGCGTCGTCTCCTCGCCGCCGCTCTCTCTCTCTCTCTCTCTCTCTCTCTCCCCTCGCCTCACCGGCCCCTCCCCTCCGCCGACCGACCTCCCTCAACGTCCTCCTTCCCCGCTGACCAGTTCCCCTCTCTGCCTAAATCCCCACCGCCCATCCCTTCTGATCTCAACCCCGTCTATTCCCTCCTGTACGAATTGCACCGCCACCAATCGAATTCATCACGAATTTGATTGTCGATCTCATGATTAATTATCCTCACGAGATTAATTCATGATCAGTGGAGTATTTTCGTTTCTCAATTCAAATTCCATGTTCGATTCATTACATTGTACGCTGGCAAGAAAGTCAACGCCCTTGTTTTGATTTAATTCCATCTGATTTCAATCATTTTTTTTTATTCCTCGCCGACCAAAAAAAAAAAAAAATTATGTCCTTGGTGCCTAGCTTCAACCCTCATTGGATGCACTTCGACTCTCCTTCCCCTCGACATGTCGGTTCTCATGCCTATCTGACAGCGTCTGATCATGGCTATGTTCCGCCTAATGGGCATCACGCCTTCTCCTCTATGCAGCCGACATCTCCCGACTCTTCTTGTTACATGGACACTGGTGCCACCTCCCACGTGACGAACTCCTCAGGTAACCTCTCATCTATTTCCTTTAAAGGCCCTGCACATTTTATTATCGTCGGCAATGGTGGTCGTCTTGCTACTTCGGGGATTGGCCACGCCAAATTACAGACCCCAACACACCCACTACACCTTAACAATGTCCTCATTGCCCCAAAGATTGTCAAAAACCTTATATATGTCCGTCGGTCCACTGCTGACAATAATGTTTTTCTTGCATTTGATCTCTTTGGTTTCTCTGTGAACGATCTTACTACGGGGGTTACTCGCATGAGATGTAACAGCACCGGGGAGATCTACCCAGTCACACCGCCTCCTGCGTCCAGTCAGTCGTGCCCGGTCGCCCTCTCGGCATCATCGTCTAGCCTGTGGCATGCACGCCTAGGCCATCCCAATGCTGCCATTCTCGATGTCCTCCGATCTCAAAGTCTTGTCACCTGTAACAAAGACCTACGCTCTAGTTTATGCTCTTCTTGTCAGTTAGGCAAACATGCAAGACTGCTGTTCTAACGGTCTTTGAACTCAACCCTTGCTCATTTTGATATCATTCATAGTGACATTTGGACCTCTCATGTGCCTAGCAAGGAGGGTCACACGTACTACCTCTTGTTTCTTTATGATTACACTCATTTCTTATGGGTTTTCCCGTTGCATTTCAAGTCCCAAGTGTTTCATGTCTTTGCCAAGTTCCATGTCTACATCAAAACACAGTTTCACACATCCATCAAATGTTTCCAATGTGACAATGGCCGTGAATTTGATAACAAAGACTTTTACTCTTTCTTCGCCACCTAGGGTTATCCAACCCGTAGGATTCAAACACTTCTTATTTCACTTCACTTGAGCCTAGAACTTCCTAGAGAAACTGCCCTTTCTCTATACAAAGCCTCACCGCTTCTATTCTAGCTCTCAATCTTACAAGTGAAATAAAAGCTCACACCACACACCAAGTGTGCTTTGATCGAGTATAAAATACTCTAAGTGTAAAATGAATGACTTGTACAATAAGTGCTAGTGTTTCTCTCAACTCTTAAACAATGAACAACACTTAGGCTTTTGGAGAATGTAAGAGAAACTAAATATGATGAATGCTTTATGATGCTATGATTGCTTCACTGCTTGCTTAGGTAGGTATCATCCTTCTTGTCCTTTGTCTTTATATAGTCGGAAAACTTGTAGAGCTTCTTGGAGGGAGAACCGTTTGAATTTCAAATTCTTTCCAAGACATTTGAATTCTTTCCAGAAGTGATCCTTCCAATTGTGTGCTTTCCAAGATTGTTCCTTCAATCTTCTTCATGATCACGTATGATCAAATATGGATCGGTTCTTTCCTTGTATTGCAAATGAAATCCTAAAAGAACATACATAATGTATCTAGCACACAAAATGAGTTAGATGAGAAACACATATATAAATCGATTAAGACCAATTCACATCTCATAGCCCAATATAAAGCCCATTATAATTTAGACCCAACAAGGTTGGCCTCGGATTCTTTCCTGTGAGAGAACAATTCAAATAGAGAAATGCATAAGTGATATTCCAAACATTTTATTCTGGATTTCAAGACCTTGAAACCCAACTTTTTGTCTTTCATTATCCTTTAGATCACCTGCACGTTAGGTCTCAAGATCTTACAATCAAGGTGGAGTCTTCAATCTCCCCCTTGATGGAAGACAAAACCTGTTTCAGTATTCATAATATAGTTCCAGCAATCATTATAAGGATATAAGCATATTATATAATATGAGCATAAAATGTTTGGATCATCTAAGTTTTAAAACATCAAAGCACTTAAACAACCAGTGCCAAAACGCAGCAACCAAAACCAACCAAAACATTCTCTTCCTTTTTGTCTTCCAACAAAAGGGTAGAGAGGTGAAAGTGTCTGAAAATGTCAACCAAACGCCAGAAGTTTTAAAAGTCGAGCAACAAAATAAGAGTTTTTAGAAAGTAGAGCAAAGAGGGTGGGAGATCAAGGCCTTGAGTCAGAATCCCCATCTGCAGTCTTCTTCTTCTTGCTCCTTAGAGCCTTCTTGCCTTTCTTAGCAGAGGATGGCTCAGCAGCAGAGGATGTGCCAGGGGCGCCAGGTGCAGTGGGGTCTTCAGGAGGGGCGATGCCAGCACCTTTCTCAACCCATTCGCCAAAGGTGGGGTACTGCTTGTTGGGTGGAAGGTACTTCCTTCTGACCTCATCTCTGCACCTCTTCCTCCACCTATCCAGGGCGTCTTTGGTGACCTTGTCTCTCTCCATTTTTGCAAGTTGTCTCTAAAGCTCCACATCCCTGTACTTCTTGACCACACCATATTTCTCGACTGTGAGGATGGTGGGTTCATGGTGAGTGGGGCGCAGAATGGGATGTTTCTTCACTTGATTTTCACAGTTAAGGATGACATTCCCTGTGTTCTCACGCACATGATCGAAAGTTTCTTGCTCCATTGGCATGATAGAGCATGTAGCAGTGTACGTTAGAGCATTGAGAAGCATCATCTGATCTAGCTTGCAGTTGACCATAGAGAGCAGCTCATGAGTCTGGTCCTGGCGAATCACCACATCCGACCACATTCTGCTCAGATCAAACCTAAGGTCTTGAATCTCAGTCTCCACAGCAGCCAATTTGTCCTCGTTCACATTAGGTCCAGCAACATGTTTTCCTTTCGAATCTTTCTTCAGAAACCGATGTCCCCTCAGGTTGTTGACAGTACCCAATCTCTCGAGACATCCTTCAACAATGATCCCGCTATAGGATTGTTTTTCCTCTCCTGATGTGTCGATATCAAAGGCTTCAAAGATTTTGGGCAAGAGGTTTGCATAGGGTAATGGCATAGGCCGAGAGGAGGTAGAGACATGGGTCATGTAATCGAGAATGAGTTTGGGAAAATCAGGCTCATATCCGTTCATAATTAGGAAAAGGATCTCGAGAAGATTCTCGGTCACCAATTACCTGGAATGGATGCGTGGGAAGATACAGCGAGCCAGAATAGTGAAGATGAGCTTGGCTTGAAGGTTGAGGGCAGTGTGAGTGGGTTTGAGGGACGATGAAGATCCAGGGCCTTGAGATTTTAGGAAGAATTCATCTCTTGCTCGTGAGAGACACTCGAATCGGCTTGGGAATTCTTTTGTGGGGATTTCAGTTGGAAGATCAAGGATGAGAGCAAGACTCTCGGGAGAGAGGCGAATTCGGGTGTTCTTGACCTTGGATACTAGGGTTAGGGTTCCATTTACCCGATGAACAGTGAGATTAGCATAGAAAAGTCGAGTAAGCTAGGGATAGGCAAAATTACCAGGGTTGAGGACAGTCCAGAAACAGGTAGATTTTAGGAGGGAAATGCAAGGCAAGGGCATGGATTGGAGAAGGGAGAAATTGACAGCATCACAGAAGCATAATCTTCGGTTGCAAAAGTCATGTTTCCAGGACTCTGCAACCTCTTTAGAGAAAACCCAGTTGGGGGAAATGCCAGAGGATACCTGGGGAGGACGAGCAGGAGCAGAAGTGGCTGGAGCTTTGCCTTTGGATTTCCTGATCAGAGGTAGTGGCGAAGGTGAGTTCTCGCTGGAATCTTCAGAGTGATCTTCATATTCTTTCATAATCTGCTTGCCCTTGTTGGCCGGCATCTTGTACCTCTTAGCAGATGGAGCAGGTGACGGGGAGGCTGAAGAGCGCTTTGATCCCCCCATTTTTGGTTTAGAAGCAGGGAGGGTTTTTTGGAAATCGGTGAGAGAGAGAGAGAGAGAGAGAGAGAGAGAGAGAGAGAGAGAGAGAGAGAGAGAGAGAGAGAGAGAGAGAGAGAGAATGGAGTGGATTAGACCGAGAGGAGGGGGGGGGGGGGATTAAAAAGCAAAAATCTGGAAACTGAATCGTTTCTCTATTTTTTCAAATCGGCAAGTACAGGTTCAATAACTCACATGAATAGTAGGTAATGATTATCTGATTTTTCTAAACCCAAGGTGTCAAATCCACTTGCAAAAATTAAAGAGATTGAAATAATTTTAAAATGGAAAACGAAATATTTGAAAACAGATATTTGAAAGAGATAAAGAAAATCAAAGAAACTCTTGTTGAATATCCATAAGATACTAATTAACAGAGTTTGATCCAATATAATTTTATTCGGATGATCATCTCGGATCCTTATGAAGTCAAGGCCTTGAGATGTCATTTGAATTCTGAAGTTTCATATAGGGAGTGATTACCCCCCCTAAGAAAGTGCTTCCCTATTAAGCATACCCAACTCCAGTCTAATAAAGTTAAACCTATCTTGAGGGAGTGGTTTAGTAAAAATATCAGCTAACTGAAAATCAGTAGATATAAAGGATATTGATACATCACCTTTCTCCACATGATCTCTTATTAAATGATGTCTCACGTCAATGTGTTTGGTTCTCGAGTGATGCACCGGATTTTTAGTGACAGAAATAGCACTAGTATTATCACACAATATAGGGATACCTTTGAGAACAATTCCAAGGTCTCTGAGGTGTTGTGCTATCCAAAGGATCTGAGAGCAACATGCACCAGCAACAATGTACTCGGCTTCTGCAGTTGATAAGGCCACTAAGTTTTGTTTCTTAGAGTGCCAACTTATCAAGGAAGATCCTAGGAGTTGGCAGCAACCAGAAGTGCTTTTTCTATCAACCTTGTAGCCTGCAAAATCTGCATCTGAGTAGCCTGTTAAATGAAAGTTACTCTGTTTGGGATACCATAGCCCAAGATCTTGAGAACCATTTAAGTATCTGAAGATTCTTTTCACAGCAATAAGGTGAGACTCTTTGGGGTCACTTTGGAATCGAGCACACATACAGACACTGAACATTATATCAGGTCTACTAGCAGTAAGGTATAAGAGTGAACCAATCATACCTCTGTACTCCTTTTGGTTCAAATTCTTACCATTCTTATCTTGATCAAGGGAGAGAGTGGAGCTCATAGGGGTCTTTGCTACCTTTGATTGTTCCATTTTGTATTTCTTAAGCAGATCTCTGGTGTATTTCCCTTGATTTAGAATGATTCCCTTACTTGTTTGAAGAACTTGTAAATTGAGGATGAAGTTTAATTCTCCCATGAGACTCATTTCAAATTCTCTGCACATAATCTCAGAAAACTCCTTGCATAGGGAATTGTTAGTAGCACCAGATAATATATCATCAACATATATTTGAACAATCAAAAGATCATTTCCACGAGTCTTGATGAAGAGAGTTTTATCAATCAATCCTCTTTGAAAACCATTTTCAAGAAGGTATTTGGACAATCTTTCATACCAAGCTCTTGAGGCTTGTTTGAGACCATAGCGAGCTTTGTCCAATTTATACACATGATTAGGAAATTCTTCACTTTCAAAACCTAGTGGTTGAGCAACATAAACCTCTTCTTCCAAGAACCCATTTAGAAATGCACATTTGACATCCATTTGAAATAGCTTGATGCCCATGAAAGATGCAAAAGCAAGTAATATACGTATGGCTTCTAACTTTTCTACGGGAGAAAATGTCTCCTCGTAGTCTATACCTTCTTCTTGATTGTATCCTTGAGCAACAAGCCTTGCTTTGTTTCGAATGATCTTTCCTGCTTCATCCAATTTATTCCGAAACACCCATCTAGTTCCTATGAATGATTGGTGCTTTGGTCTGGGTTGAAGAGTCCATACCTTGTTCCTTTCAAACTCATTTAACTCATTTTGCATGGCAGTGATCCAGTCTGAGTCCTTGAGTGCTTCAGCTGGGGTTTTTGGTTTTACAAGAGAAACAAAAGCATAGAAGGCACAAAGATTTTTTAATCTAGATCGAGTTTGTACCCCAGATGATGGATCTGATATGATGTCTTGAGCTTAGTGTGAAGAGGCATGTTTGAACATTCGTTGCTTTGGACCCTGATCGCTTGGGATAGTAGCAGGCCTTTCTTCAAGGTCTTGAGTGACAATTTGAGAGTTGGATTCTTGAATGACTGAATCCCGATTATGTAGTTCATTTTCAAGGTCTTGAGATAGCTCGTTGGTATCTTGGATTTGTTCTTGCATGTTTCTTTCTTGGTCCTGCTTATTCTCAGTCTTGTCCTCTTCTTCTCCATCCGAATCATGACGATTTAGATTGAGATATGCAAAACCTTCACTTAACACACCATTATTGCTTTCGTCGAATACCACATGGATACTCTCCTCAACAATTTTGGTTCGCTTGTTATAAACTCTATAAGCTTTGCTAATAGTAGAATAACCAAGGAAGATGCCTTCATCACTATGTGCATCAAATTTCTCAAGGTTATCTTTGCCATTGTTATGAACAAAGCAAGTACATCCAAAAGGTTTAAAGTAGGAAATGCTAGGCTTTCTTCCTTTGAAAAGCTCATAAGGAGTCTTTTTCAAAATGGGGCGAATTAAGCATCGATTCAAGATGTAGTTGGCCGTATTAACAGCCTCAGCCCAGTAGAATTTTGGCAAACCATTTTCCAAAAGCATTGTCCTAGACATGTCCTCCAAAGTGCGGTTCTTTCGTTCCACAACTCTGTTTTGTTGAGGAGTTCTAGGTGATGAAAAGTTGTGTGAAATTCCATATTTAGCACAAAACAAATCAAATTTAAGTTGATCAAATTCTCTACCATGATCACTCCTAATGGAGACAATAGGTATGTTTTTCAAGGTCTACAACTCCTTACAAAGTTTAGAAAACTCGAGCAAAACCTCTGATTTTTCTCTTAAAAAGGAGATCCATGTAAAACGAGAGAAATCATCAATAATAACCAAGATGTATAGTTTACCCTTTGGAGATTTGACACGCATAGGTCCACACAAGTCCATATGTAGCAATTCAAGAGGGCGAGAGGAACTTACAACCTTTTTAGGTTTGAAGGAACTGTGGGTCTGTTTACCTCTTGTGCATGCATTGCATAGATCTTCTTTCTTGAAGTTCAGATCAGGCAATCCTCTAACAAGATCTCTTGTTTTAAGTTTATTGAGGGTGTGCATGCTTACATGACCTAGTCTTCTATGCCATAGGCTGGGGTCTTTTGTCAAGACCTTGAGACACTTGAGTTTTGTACCTGTAATATGGTTAGCATTTACGGTATAAGTGTTGTTGTGCCTGTGAGCAGTGATGATCAGATCATCAGTCTCTTCATTCCTGACTTCACACTTGTGTCTTTCAAAGCCAACTTTGTTTCCTTTGTCACACAACTGAGAGATACTCAAGAGGTTATACTTTAATCCATCAACAAGATAAACATCTTCAATGCAACTTTCTGAATTACCAATATTACCAATACCAATAATGTTACACTTCCCTTTATCACCAAGAGTAATTGTTTCAATGGTTTGTTCCTTAAGATCTTGGAATAGAGATTTCTTTCCACTCATGTGTCGTGAGCATCCACTGTCCATTATCCATTTTGGCTCTTTGTTCTTGATGATATCCTGCAATACAAACATCAACCTTTCCGGCTAGACCAATACATAGTTTGAGATTCATAATGAGGATAAACCATATTGGGTAGTCTTGTCCCCTTAGGAACCCAAACTTGTTTTATCTGCTCATTAAGTCGAACAGGACATGTATTTCAAATGATGTAAGGATCTTTTCGCCTATATGGACAAGTTTCCTTAACATGCCCTTTCTTACAACAGTGGAAGCAAGTAGGTGAACGCCAATAGCCTTTAGCTTTAACACAAGTGGTACTAGGTTTCTTTGGAAAGTTCTTGTTGTATCCAATACCACTCCTATTAATAGAGAGTTGTTCACCCAGCATCTTATCAAGATTGGCTTTAGATCTGGTGAACTGAATGAGTGAAGTCTGCTGGTCTTGACACTTATCGATTAGCTTTGCCTTCTCTTTCTCTAAATCCTCATTATGATTCTTTAGAGAGGAGAAGTTTTGCCTGAGATCATAATTTTCTGAGCTCAAGATCTTGACTTTAATGTCAAGGGCCGACCGAGAGGTTTCAAGATTTTTCATTTCCAGCGACATATCACTAATACAATTTTGTTGATCTATCAGCTTTTCCTAGCTTCAAGGTGTTGATTTCACTGTTGTAAGCGTCTTCATTAGAAATCATATTTCTCAGGACTTCAGAAAGAACATCGGGGGCGGGGGCTAGACATTAGGTTTCTTACCACTTTGTTCAAGGTCTTGATTCTGTAATCCTTCATGTTCAGACATAAGGAAGAGATTTGCCTGCTCTTTTTCAGTGTCTGGGTCACTTGATGAATCTGAGTCACTCCAGGTTGCAAGAATAGCCTTTTTCTTTTGTTCATATTTCTTGAACTTATTTCTTTTCTTCATAGGACACTTCTTTACGAGATGATCTGTCTCGTCACACTCAAAACATGTTAGCACTTTTGGCTTCTTTGACATGTTGGGAGACTTGCCTTTGAATCTAGATGAATTAGCATTTTCACGGTTGGAAAATTGTTTTTTCATCTTCAGAATTCGAGCTAATCCCCGTCTGATGAGAGCAAAGGGATCATCTTCGTCGTCTGATTCATCACTCTCAGATTGTGAGTGATCTTTCTTAACTTTGAGAGCAAGGTTCTTTGTTGTTGAGGGTACTTCTCCATCTTCCTCGTTTAGTATCATCTCATGAGTAATAAGTTTTCCGAGAAGATCATCTAATGGTAGTGTAGAGAGATCTTGAGCTTCCTCAATTGCAGTAACCTTGGGACCCCACTTGATTTTTGGGAGGCTCCTTAGAACCTTCCTAACTTTCTCTGGGTTGGAGAAGGTTTTTCCAAGTGAGTCGAGGTTGTTTACAATCTGAGTGAATCTCGTAAACATCTCTTTTACCGTCTCATCAGGATTCATCTTGAATAGCTCGTATTGCCTGAGAAAGATATTAATCTTACTCTCTTTGACTTGACTGGTGCCCTCATAAGAAACTATAAGCTTGTCCCAAATTTCCTTGGCACTTTTGCAAGCTAAGACACGGTTAAACTCATTAGCATCAAGAGCACAGTACAGTAGATTCATAGCTTTGTAGTTCTTAGCAATGTTTTCAAGATTAATCTGATCGTAATCAGATTCAGTTTTATCAACTTGCTTTCCATCGACAGTCTTTTTTGGAACGTGTAATCCATTCTTGACCAGGCCCCATAGCTCAAGGTGATCAATGATGAACATTTGCATCAATGATCTCCAGTGGACAAAGTTATTGCCACAGAAAAGTGGAGGTCTATTGGTTGACCTTCCTTGAGCAAAACCTCCATCACCTATGGTAGACATGTTGAAAACTCACAAGATTGTTAAATCAAAACAGTGAGTCAAGCTCTGATACCAATTGAAGAGTCTATAAGGCGATGAATAATACTCTAGAAGGGGGGGATGAATAGAGTATGGACGATTTTCGCAACAATAGAAGTTTAGTGCAACTTGTCAAGACCTTGATACAGGCTATCAGGACTTGACGAAGTAAAATCGAATATGATAATGTAAATGCGGAATATAAAAGATGAACACGCGAATTTTTAACGAGTTTCGGCACGAACTTGGCCTACGTCCCCGTCTAGGGTTATCCAACCCGTAAGATTCAAACACTTCTTATTTCACTTCACTTGAGCCTAGAACATCCTAGAGAAACTACCATTTCTCTATACAAAGCCTCACCGCTTCTATTCTAGCTCTCAATCTTACAAGTGAAATAAAAGCTCACACCACACACCAAGTGTGATTTGATCGAGTATGAAATACTCTAAGTGTAAAATGAATGACTTGTACAATAAGTGCTAGTGTTTCTCTCAACTCTTAAACAATGAACAACACTTGGGCTTTTGGAGAATGTAAAAGAAACTAAATATGACGAATGCTTTAGGATGCTATGATTGTTTCACTGCTTGCTTAGGTAGGTATCATCCTTCTTGGCCTTCGTCTTTATATAGTCGGAAAACTTGTAGAGCTTCTTGGAGGGAGAACCGTTTGAATTTCAAATTCTTTCCAAGACATTTGAATTCTTTCCAGAAGTGATCCTTCCAATTGTGTGCTTTCCAAGATTGTTCCTTCAATCTTCTTCATGATCACGTATGATCAAATATGGATCGGTTCTTTCCTTGTATGGCAAATGAAATCCTAAAAGAACATACATAATGTATCTACCACACAAAATGGGTTAGATGAGAAACACATATATAAATCGATTAAGATCAATTCACATCTCATAGCCCAATATAAAGCCCATTATAATTTAGGCCCAACAAGGTTGGCCTCGAATTCTTTCATGTGATAGAACAATTCAAATAGAGAAATGCATAAGTGATATTTCAAACATTTTATTCTGGATTTCAAGACCTTGAAATCCAACTTTTTGTCTTTCATCATCCTTTAGATCACCTGCACGTTAGGTCTCAAGATCTTACAATCAAGGTGGAGTCTTCATTAATGGTTTAGATCATGAAATCAACCATAAACAGACAGTTTTGTTTCTCGACATCTTACGCTTCTTGAACCAGTAAATATATAAATCAACCAAAATGGGTTGTGAAGAACCAGTAAATATATAAAGATTCAAAAAGGGTCCATTGTAACATTCCAAACCGGTCTAGATACCGAGACAACCTCTCGATCAGTAAGGCTTCTGCATAAAATCATTTTCGTTTTACTAGAATTTTGGTTTTAACACAAACATATCTGAATGAAATACCTAGTTTCGGCCTTTTGTTTGTGTTATTCTGACATTTATAAATTTGAATGTGTACGTCCTTTTCTTAGTGTGAACTGAAGAATATGGATGATCCTAAAAATGTACTGGCATTGTTTCGCTCTCTCTTAAATTAAAGCTCTCCTATAATTAATTCCTCATTTTGTTCAGTTGATCGAAAAACGTATCTGTTGAGGTCGTCCATAAAGGAAAAGGACAACAATGGGTTGCTCCTTCTGAGGCAGCAATTGGTGGCCCATTTACATTGGTTAGCACTGAGAAGTGATCAGAACCAGGTACTTACTCATCTGGTTTTTGGAGGGAAGTGGGTACTTGTGTATTTTGGTTATACCTGATGCTGGGGCCATATCAACTTGAGAAACACTATTCACATTTTAGGATTTGTAATTGTACGTCGCTTTTCTTTCCATATTTATATATATTTTTAACACTATTCACATTTTAGGATTTGTAATTACTTAAAACCAAAGCCTTTTGGCCTCAACACGTGTCGCATCCTCGCGCCAAGTTATTTAAGACAATTCTTTTTTATTTAGCAATTGGGATTAATTAAAAACTTTTTTAAAAAAAATAATGTTAATATTAACTATACAATATTATTTTATTTCATATTAATTACACATTATTATTTCCATTTGTTTTTAAAAAATATGATGAATTCAAAAGCATTTTTTATAAATAAAAAATTATAGTTCCAAATATATGATTTTTCTATTTTAGGCAATTCATTTTTATCTAACCAATGGGATTAATTCAAAAAAAATTTTAAAACATAATAATATATAGTTCCAAATATATGATTTTTTGGAGCAGTCAATCTAAATATAATGAAAACTATTATTGCTCTTATAATAAACTTAAATTTTGGATTTTCACCCAACCAACCATTTTTTTTTTTTTTTTTGGAAGCAAGATAAGAATTAGGAGGTCCGCCGCCGAGCCGACTTCTTTCCTAGAGCGTCCGAGCGGACGAGAACCCGAAGTTCTGGATCAGTGGCCAAGCTATCATCGGCAGGGATGCAGTACGCCAGACGGGCAATCCTGTCAGCAACTGCATTCGAGTCCCTGAAAACATGACGAATAGCAACATTAGAAATGAAATTCAGATGTAAAATAGTATCGGCCATCAGCAGCTCGATATTCCAAGGGCACGACCAGTCCCCCAGGAGAGCCTTAATGACGACCAGACAGTCACCCTCTATTAGGAGATTATGAATACCCAGGTTTCTTGCCCTCGCAACACCCATATGAAGACCTAAAGCCTCAGCGAACACCGCCGAGGTGTTATTACAAGTGCCCGATCCGAGCGAGAAAACTTGGCCAAGGTGATCGCGAATGACGAAGCCATACGAACCAGACCCTGACGCACAGTGTGAGCCGTCGAAATTGAGTTTGTGATGGCCCTGTGGCGGCTTCACCCATGGTTGATCTTTGTGTTTTGTAGTTCTTGTTAAAGCGGGGATGTTATTTCGACTCCTCGATGCGAAGTTTGAAGGTATAGCGTGCGTGGTGTCACTATCCAAGCGTTCCGCCCAAGTTCTCTTGCTGGAGTTACAGAATAGAGTAATTGCCTAACACGAAGTCGAATTGGTGTGTTGAAACACCAGCTGGTTCCTGAAGAACCATATGCCCCACCAAGCGAAAGCTAGATTATTAAGGACCTTTGTTCCAACCGAATCATGAATCCTATTAAGGATGGAGTTAGGTGTAGTAGTCGAGTCTGAACCATGATTGCTCAGGAAAGCGATTCGTAGTTCTGCCATAACAGATTTAGTCATGGGGCATCCCAGGAGCAGGTGAAAGGTAGTCTCCGCAGAACAACCGCAGAAACAGCAACCCGACGGGACCGCAAAATGTGAACGCTGTAGGCGGTCAGAAGTAGGCAGGCCGTCACCCAACCAACCATATATAAACTACATAAAACCTTAAATGATAAAAAAAAAATTAAATTTTTTTTTAATGATTTCCTCCCAGTCTATATATATAATGAGAAATATTTTTGCTTAGATGTGATAATCACTTTAATTTTATGATTTCCTCCCAATCAACATAACCTAGGAAAAAATCCAACTAACGACATTTGTACAAGTTCTTCAATTAATCTAGCTATATCTAAATAATAAACCATAAGAATTTTTTATGAAGTGTTATAAGCACTTTTATTTTGAGATCGATTTTCACCCAATTAATCTATTCTACTCAAATCTTAAACTCATGTAATTTTTACACATTTTTTAATAGAATAGATTAATTGGGTGAAAATCTTAAACTCATGTAATTTTTACACATTTTACTAATTAACTGTTAAATACTCACTGCCATGGCGCGGGGGCTTTACTATTTAACTGTTAAAAAAAATACAGGTACTTACTTGTTAAATCCCCAACAAGGAAACGATTCAGTTTACCATCTCATGAAGCACAAAGGTCTGAGGAGATACTTAAAGAGATCAACAGGAATAAAGCAATAGTACTAGAGGAGGCAATTGAATTCGGTTGTTAGTAGAGGTGGCAATCGGGCGAGTCGGGTCGGGTTATTCGATTTCGGGTCATATCGGATGTGATGACAATTCGGGTCTGATCGGGTTCGGGTCGGGTTTATTCGGGCATTAGTTTATCGGATACAATCGGGTTTTCGGGTCCTATTCGGTTCGGGTGAATCGGGTTTCGGTCTAAGCGGGTTCGGGTGAATCGGGTTTTGGTCACAACGATTTTGGTTGAATTGAGTTCAATTAAATCGAACCCGCAAGAATCATATTGGGTAAAACAAATCAATTTTTTTTACCTATGAGATATTTATCATTCTATATAGATTAAGCAAATGTTTATCAATTCTTAATCAATACTACATTCGTTAAAAAAAATGTAAGTCTTCTCACTTTTTATAATATTTTTTTAAAAAGTCAAAATCATATAAAATATTATTTTTTTACTATTAATTTCATACTTATCACTCATAACTACGAAATTATAAAAATAACGAGAAAATTGATATTTATATAGTCTGGGCGTCTTAAAAAATGCTAAAAAGCTATTTTTTTTTAATGGAGGAAGTACAAAATTATATTTAATTATACTATATGCATGATAATATTACCATCCATTATTAAGTAATCAAATACTTAGATTGTTTTGAGTATTTTAGGAAAAATGCTATGATTTTTTTTTTATTTCGGATATAATCGGGTTTGAGTTATTTCGGGTGTCGGGTATAATCGGGTTCGGATAATTTCGAGTTTCGGATATGCTCGGGTCGGGCAATTTCGGGTTTCAGGTTGATTTCGGGTCGGTCCATTCGGATATAATCGGGTTCGGGTTCTTACTGGGTTCGGATTGCTTTCGGGTTCGGGCTTAACTCGAATCGGGTCGATCGGTCTCGGATCCAAACTTTTTTTTTCAATTATTCGAGTGTCGGACGGGTTCGGGTCGGATCAATCGGATCGATTTTCTCGGGTCGGGTATTGCCAGCTCTAGTTGTTCGGATCGGGTTTGGGTATACCCATTCGGGTTCGGTCATATGTCGGATCAGGTTATATGTCGAGTATATTGTATGTTCGGTCATCGGGTTCTAATCAGGTCGGGTAAGTTTGGGTCAAATGAATTTCAGGTTGGGTCGGATTCAGGTTGGATCAAGTCGGATCATATGAAATTTTATTATAAAATGATGCTTATATTTTTTTATCTTAATTATAGACTATTAGATTTCATTTATTTAGTATATTAGGTCATTTTTATCAATTGATACTACGAATAATAGGAATAATAATTTTTTATTCTTCTCCTTCCGCCAAATCATCCTAGCATCTCATTCATATTTTTTCCACTTTATCAGTAATATCCTTAGCATCCCAAAACACATCGTTTTTCAATGACTTCAATTTACAAATATACCCCTCTCTAGTAATTATTTTCATTCTATGATTATATTATTATATTCGTTTCTAATTGCAAAAATATTTTTATTATACTTTTTTAAAATGACAAAAACATCAAATAACTTATTCAAAATTTAATTCTAACTATTGAAAAATATTTAAAAATAGTTTGTTCATGTATTATTATACATAATTCAATGAAAAATAGCTATTTAAAAATTTGGTCAAACATATTTGAAATTGATTTCTACGTGTAGAGAAAAATGAATCTAGCTAGTATTATGGTAATTTTTTTTTGTATAATTTTTAATGTCAAAAATATAATTTTTTAATACAAAATCGGTATTTTCAACATTAAATCTTTACCGTTGGTCTTCCTCCACGTGGCGAGCATCGAACGGGCATCTTTGAGCAGCTGCAGCGTATGACACGTGTTGAGCCCCCTGCCTAGATCTGTGCGGCCAGCCGCTGCGTTTTGTCCCTTTTATTTTGCATACGACGTAGTTTTACTTGTAACAAATGCCAAAAATCAAATTGCGTTGGAGGACAGCCTGGCAACATTTATTACACCGGATACTTCGACCGATACTAGCTCTAGTATCTGAATAAGCGATACTTGCCTTCTCTTACATTAAAAAAATTATTTTCTCTCTCTCCTAATGGTGATCGTCCCCTGACGGTCTTCGCTTCGTCTTACTTCTCTCCGGTCAACGGTTGTGGGAGCCTAGCTAGGACATCTCGCCGGCACGGTGCGGGGATACAAGCGATGGATTATGCGATTAAGGTTTGCTTTTTTCAGTTTCTCTAGGGTAGGGGTGGGGATGGAGAAGGGAAAGAGGGACAGCGGGGGCATGAAACTGACGACGGAAGAGGCGAAGGAGGTTAGGCTAGGGGGAAGGGACAGGGAGAACGATGCTAAGAAGGGATCGACGATGCTCGTTGGATAATTGATGACGGAGAGGCCGTTCAATACCTATGGCCTGCAGGCGACTATGAAAGGGGCATGGAGACTTGAGAACGGATTCTCGTTCAGGGAATTGAGACACAACCTGTTTGTTTTCCAGTTCGCAAACGAGGGGGATAAGGAGAAAGTGTCGAGGGGAGGGCCATGTGCTTTTGACAAATCCCTTCTTTCTTTAAAGGAACCAGGAGGGGAGTAGCCCTCAAAGATTGTATTTGATGCAGCGCCTTTCTGGATAAGATTATATGATTTGCCACTGAATCTGATCACAGAAGAGACAGCAAGGGCGATCGGGGAGGTGTTTGGGGGAACTCTTGAGGTGGATCAAGAAGAGCTAAGGGTGGGGGCAAGGTACTTGCGAATGCGGGATCAGGTGGAGATTAAAAAGCCTCTAAGGAGGGGAGTTCTGATGAGGGTGGAGGACAAAAGAATATGGGTGGACATAAAATATGAAAGGCTACTCAATTATTGCTACGGGTGTGGTAGGCTTGATCATGTAGAGGTTGATTGTGAGGGTGCTGCGAGAGATCAACATGAGTACGGAGAGTGGCTGAGGGCGTCCCCGATAAGGAGGGGGGCTGATAGAGATAGTGGAAGACGAGGGAGCTGAGAGGGGCTTCATAATGTGAGAAAGGGGGGGGGGAGGGGAATGACAAAGAAGGAGTGCAGGAGGAGGTTGATGTGAGGAAAACTTTATCCTGGATACTAGAAGTAGGAGATGACGGGGAGAAGGAGGTAAACAATGAGGGTACAGAAGGAATGGAGAGGGAGACAGTTACGAGGGAGGGGGTGAAAGGCTTGGGGGATCTAAGTTTGGGCGATAGGGATAGGAGTGAGCGGGATGATGTGGTGAATAAGGATGGTGGGAGAGGGGCGACCGAGCAGCAAGAAAGGGAGAATGTGGAGAGGGACAATCTGGAGATGGAAATTGTTAAAAGTAGTGAAGGAGGAGCTAGAAGGGAGGGGAAGGAGATTATGGCGGAGGGGGAGGTTGAGAAAGGAGGGAGAAAAAAGAAAGGCTGGAAAAGATTGGCTAGGATGGGGGCTAGTGAGAAGGGTGGGGAGGAGAGGATTGGGAATAAAAGGAATAATATGGAGATGATGGAGAATGATATGGAAATTGATGAAAGTGGCAGAATGGAGAAGCGTATTAGAGTCCAGAATAGCAGCTCACAATTGATATCGGCGGGGGAGACGGATAGTCTCCCTTGCCGGGACCAATGAGTATGTTAAGCTACAACTGCCGGGGATTGGGGAAGGCATGTGCACTTGTTAGACTCACCAATCTGGTGAGAAGAGAAGGCCCCAGAATTGTGTTTCTCATGGAGACACGATGTGAGAAGAAAAGAATGGAGGAAGTTCGGATAAAGCTGGGATTCCAGAACTATTTCACAATAGATTGTATAGGGAAATCTGGAGGGTTAGGGCTGCTATGGGACGATGAGGTGAGTGTGAGGATCACGTCGTACACAGCACACCACATTGATGCAAGGGTGACGGACCCAGAGGTGGGAGAGTGGAGACTTACTTGCATGTACGGGTGGCCGAGACGGGAGGAAAAGCAATTTACTTGGGGTCTGTTGAGGCGATCGGGCCTTGATCAGCATGAGGCGTGGCTTTGTATGGGAGATTTTAATCAAGTGTTAAGGGCGGAGGGTTGATGCCAAGGGTCGAGGAGATGGATGCATTCCGATCAGCTCTTGAGGATTGTGCGCTGCGGGCTACGCCCTTCACGGGGTCGCGGTTTACTTGGGACAATGGTAGAAAGGGAGAGAACTTTATTCAGGAACGGCTTGACTACGTAGTTTGTAATGATGAGTTTTTGAATAAGTTTCCTGGTACGAGTGCAGTTCATCTATCCAGACAGGGCTCTGATCACATACCAGTCATGGTATATCCGCTCCGATTGGAAAGGGAATTGGGAGAGGAAAGAAGGGGAGCTAGACCTAGCATATTCGAGGCGTTATGGGCGAAGCATGAGGGAAGCGTAGAGGTAGTGCGCAATGGGTGGGGACGAATGACGCGGGTTGGGGTACCTAAGAGAGTGGCTCGATGCATGGAAGATCTAAAGGAGTGGAACCGGGTTACATTTGGAAATATCTTAAGGAAGCTAGATAGAGTGAGAGAGAAGTTGAGGGAGCTGCAGAAGAATGGGATGTCAGGAGACTTGGTGGAGCGGAGGAGGGAGTTGGAGAGGGAGGAGGAGAGGCTAATGGAGGAGGAGGAGGAAATTCTGTGGTACCAGCGAGAAAAGGCTTATGAATTTAGATGGGGTGACAGAAACACCAGGTTTTTTCATGAGAAGGCTAACGGGAGGAGAAAACGAAACGAAGTGCGACGACTTGTGGATGATAGTGGTATGGAGTGGATGAGTAGGGAGGGAAAGACGGAAGTAGCTGTGAGTTACTTTGAGGAATTGTTTAAGGCAAACCTGAATTCAATCCCAGCTACAGAGGCTCTCGGACTCTCCCCGATCCTGACGGAAGAGGATAACCACGAGCTCCTGCGTCCGTTCTCTAGCAATGAGGTAAAATCTGCCCTCTTCTCGATGCATCCCACTAAATCTCCGGGCCCTGATGGTATGTCGGCATTGTTTTACCAACGATACTGGCATATCGTGGGGCCTGAAGTCACTCAGTTTGTCCTTGATATTTTAAATGGTGCCCCCTTTCCTGACAATCTCAATGATACTTACATAGCGCTAATTCTGAAGGTTCATAATCCGTTCAGGATGAAGGAATTGAGGCCAATTAGCCTATGTAACGTGATGTATAAGATTGTCTCGAAAGTCTTAACTAATCATTTGAAGGTGTGTTTAAGCAAGGTCATCTCCCCTAATCAAAGTGCGTTTGTGCCTGGAAGATTAATCACGGACAATGTTCTATCAGCTTTTGAAATCTTCCATTATGTGAAGAAAAAGACGGGGGAGGGGGGGGGGGGGGGGGAAGAAAGGCTACATGGCGGTCAAGTTGGATATGGCCAAGGCTTACGATCGTGTGAATTGGGATTTCCTCGAACACTGTATGAGAGGGCTGGGCTTTCATGAGGATTGGGTAATGAAGACCATGAGGTGCGTGCGATTGGTCTCTTTTTCGGTGTTAATGGGAGGATCGTTGTCTCGGATTTTCTTTCCAGAGAGGGGACTCCGCCAGGGAGACCCGCTCTCTTCTTATCTCTTCTTGATGTGTGCAGAAGCTTTCACGGGGCTGATCAGAAAGAGCGAGAGGGAGGGCCGATGGCATGGGATAAAAATTGCACCCACAACTCCAATATTATCCCATCTCTTTTTTGCTGATGATAGTATTCTGTTTGCAAGGGCTAACTGTCAACAAAGCTCAGAAATTGTCAGAATCCTCCGCACCTATGGAGAAGCATTGGGACAACAGATTAACTTTGCGAAGTCAGAAGTGTCTTTCAGCAGAAACACGAGGATCTCCGAGAGGAGATTCAAGGGTTACTTGGGGTGGTAGAGGTGGAAAAGCACGATAAGTAACTAGGCCTACCGACCATGATCGGGAGGTCAAAAAAGGTGATTTTTGCCAACGTTCGGGAGCGGGTGTGGAAAAAGTTGAAAGGATGGAAGGAGAAGTGCCTCTCTCAAGCCGGAAAAGAAGTTCTGATTAAGTCTGTTGCCCAGGCCATTCCTATGTACATGATGTCATCCTTCTTGATGCCGAGCTATCTCTGTAAGGAGCTGGAGCAACTGATGAGCAATTTTTGGTGGGGAGATAGCAACGACAAGAGGAAAGTTCACTGGCTCTTGTGGAAGAGAATGTGTATGTTGAAGGATAGGGGAGGGCTCGGATTTAGGGACATGGAAGCGTTTAACTTGGCGCTCCTGGCTAAGCTTGGATGGAGAATCATGCATGATTCGGGTTCCTTGCTCTCGAGACTTTTTAAAGCACGGTATTTTCCACGTGGATCTTTTATGAGTGCGACTCTAGGGAGCAACCCGAGTTATGCTTGGAGAAGCATCCTCCGAGCCAGGGAGGTGATCGATGAAGGGTCCTATTGGGTGGTTGGGAAAGGGGCTGATTTAGAGGTGTGGCGTGACAGGTGGATTCCTAGGCCAACGTCGTTCAGGGTTGTGGCCAATCCTCACAGGTAGACACGGCCACGGGTCCGACCCGCCGGGTCGACGGGTCGACAACCCGGGGAGGGTGACCCTAACCCTGACCCGGGGTTGGGAAGGGTCGGCGGGTTGGGTGACCCGTCGGGTCGACGGGTCGACTGACGGGTCGGCCACGTGGCACCAAATCGGGTACCCAACGAGTTTTGCGGGTCGACCCGCCGGGTCAACCATTTTTTTTTTTTTAAAAAAAATTGTTTTAAACCCAAAATAAAACTCAACTCAAGTCTTTCACCACACTTTCGAAATGGAAAGATTTGAGGTTGACAAAACATGGTATGTGGGAAGATATATATAGATATCTTCATTCCACTCCCATCATTTCATCACACTTTAGATGTGGGAAAGAAAAGGTTGAATTGTGGGAATGACAAGTAGGGTATGAGGATCTATATATAGAGAAAATAGAGGTATGTAGCCCACTTTCGATGTGGGACAGAAATATGAGATATGAAAGAAAATGTGAGAAATTGATATTTAAGTATATGATGTAAAATGTAATGTAATTAAAGTCTTTGGATTATATGGTGGAATATAATGTAATTTAAGTATTTGGATTATATGATGTAACATATAATAATATAATTAAAGTGTTTACCTCTTAGGATTTAATGAAATGAATAACACATGATGATGAAACATCATGATACAATATATCAAGTTATGTTGGATTAATCTTTCTATTTAATTTAATTGATAGTTGTGTTGATCCATTAATCAATCATAAGTATTTTATTTTAATTACTTGCATTATTATGTTAATTTCTTGATCAATGATTTCAAATCTAGGTTCTTCTTCATATAGACATGTTAAACTTTCTCGTTTAAAGTTGAATTAGCCACATGTTGTATATACACTTAATGATGATGTTATTAGAATTACATACTTGGGTTGCTTGTTATGACGTACATGAAAAGACACATTGAAAAAGTATTGCCAATATTATATTTCATTCTTGTGTTTGAAAATCCGAAGTTCTATATCATTTTGAAAATAAACGAAAACTCGACATTAAGGATACTATACATTAGTTAGGATATGATTTGTTTGGATATGGATGAGGTAGACCAAGAAGTGCCCGAAGTTCTATATCATTCCGAACTTCGGGCACTTCTTGGTCTACCTCATCCAGAATTTCAATTTTTTTGGTTTTTTTATTATCTTTCAAATAAATTAGTTAGGATATGATTTGTTTGGATATTTATTTGATAAGATCAAAATAAAATAAAATCTTATCTTAACAAATCATATCTATTTTGTTATTCAGATCCTCATCCTCATTGAATAAGAATTAAAAATATAATATTAGATTATCTATTTAAAAATATTTTACGGAGATTCTAAAAATGATTTCTCCTTTAATGCAGGAATTTAAAATTATTATTTAATTAATTTAATTCACAAATCTCATTAACCACTTGATATATGCAAATCTAATTTAGTTACGGTGGAATTAGCAAATCTAATTAATTAATTAAATAAGAAATCTAATTTAGTTATGATGGGGTGGATTCATATTACGATATATGAAATCTAATTTAGTTACGATTTTTTGGATTTGTTTTACATTTAGTTTTATGTAGCAAATTGATGATAATTTTGATTCTATCTTTTTTATTGGTTAAGCCAATATGATTTATATAATAATAAAATATATTTAATTTAATTAATTTACAAAACCATATCATAGGAAGTGAAATCGGTTAACAATTATATAAATAATTAATTTAAACTATTTTCTCTTTTTTAATTCTAACAATTATCAAACTTATCCATTATATATAATAAATGATACATCATTTTTTTTACAATTCATCCTTTAATTATTGTATAGACAAGATAAAAATTTGATCAAAAAAGTTTAATAATAAGTTTATTTTAATAATTGATTAAAATATATCGAATATTTTGAGGCAATTAGGTAATAAATTACTTTATTAGATTTAAAAAAATAATTAGTTTATTTTAGTTTAGTTTTAAAATATAATAGATTTTTTTATTTATAATATATTATTGAATTAATGAAACTATATTAAAGGAAATCATTAGTTGAACGGGTGTTAATAGGAAATTTATTTAAATTCAAACAAGAATTTAGATAAAGTGATATCTTCTTCTTTTATTGTCATATCTAGTTTTAATTTGTTTGAACCAAATCATGAGTTAATTAAGTTTGAAAGATATTATAAAAATTCATGACAATTCTATTTTAACTTATATAAATGATTTACATATGTATAAAATTATTTTATAAAAAATATCCGCACAAACGTGCGGGTACTAAACTAGTTAACAAGTAAACATATATCCATTCTGACTTTTGGGGTATCTTTCAATGTTGAACTGGAATACAACAATCAAAATTGTTGGGAAATTAAAATTTGTTGTTGTTTATTAATCATTCTTTTTAAAATGAATGAGAGATCCTTGTTAGCTCAACGACCGGGTCTATCGGGTTTCTTTCCACCCCAACCCTCCCTGTAGATTGGAGAGAACGGAATCAGATCGATGAAAGAGAGAAATGAGTTCCATGTCCCTCAAAATGTCAAACTCATCTGTCAATTATCATCTCCCTCTTTCAAACTTCAAATAGTACAAAAGAAAATCATAAAATGAAAAAAACTGGTAGGGAAATTAAAAAGAAGAAAAAGAAGAAAAAAAACAAAAAACAAAAAATGGGTGTATATAGCTGTCCACTGGAAGCTGTAGCTTCGTGCGTAAGATGAGATTTGAGATGTAATCATGTAATCCAACCTTTATTATGTCCCCCCTCTTCTTTTCAACTTAGATTTCCCCGGACTTTTTCCTTTCAATAATCAAACAAACCAACCAAAATTCAACCGGAAATGGAGTTAGATTTCCTCCACCTCCTCCTACCAAATTAGATTTAGACACACAATTCCAATTGATTGCAACCCCCATTTTAGGCCTCCCATCCCCATCCTGTACGTTCTTTTCATACCTGCAGAAAACCATTAATTTAGAAAATGGCAGATATATCGACTGATAGAACAAGCGGCGGATGCAGTCTCTTTGGCGTCGTCTTCGGGAAGAACAAGTTCTGGCCGCGAAGATCAGCCTCCACCGGCACCCTTTCCTCCAAGGCGAGCAGCAGCAGCAGCACCCCTAACCCCTCCTCGAAGCGCCGGAGGAACAGCTTCCACGACGACACCTTCGTCCAACAAGATCCTAGTAATGACTTGGCCGCAAGAGGGGCCCGGAGCGGCCCCAAATCCCCTCCGCCAAGAGCGCCGCATCAGCAGATGCCGAGACCCCAACAGCAGCAGATGGTGATGACGAGGAGCGCCGAGGAGAGGATCGCTGTGGCGCCAACTGCTGGGAGACGGAGTCAGCAGCCAAAGAAGCAGATGCCGAAAGAGGTCCTCGGTATCTCAGGGGAGCTAGATAACTTGGTGGCCGAGCACCAGAGAGCCAAAGGCGGCAATGCCAATCTCGTCAGGGCGTCTTCGGGCAATGTCATGCTCTACGGCCATTTGGGTAATCTAAGGCAGCCGACGCCCAATCAGCCTCAGTCGAGCTCCAACAACAGCGCGAGGGATCACGAAGGAGGGCAAGCTCAGATGCCAAATGTGAAGGCGAACACGATTTCTGCCCCGAGGTACAGCAATACCGGGATGGGTAACATAGTGAAGAACAAGAACAGCAATCCGAATAAGCAGGAGAGGAGCGTGGTTCAGTCGAATGGCGGAGGGAGTTCCCTGTGCAGGGCTATATCTTGCAGAATGGACCCCGAGGAGCTCAAGATACTTGGAAACGAGGATTACAAGAATGGTAGGTTTGCGGAGGCATTAGCATTGTACGAACGTGCCATTGACATCGACCCTTCCAAGGCTTCTTATAGGAGCAACAAGAGCGCTGCCCTCACCGCGCTTGGAAGGCTGCTTGAGGCGGTTTTCGAGTGCCGAGACGCCATCCAGATTGATCCTCACTACCACAGAGCTCATCACCGTCTCGCCAATCTTCATCTCAGGTTAATTAATTAATTGCTCATTTATTTTTGGCTTATTTGGATGTACATCTGACTCTCAGACCCTGCCTCATCGCGAGATATGCTGGCTGTTGTTGTTGTTTTATTATGTAAGACTGAAAAGTATTATGATTATATATTGATGGAACGCTGCGCATTGGGCGCAGATTGGGAGAGGCGGAGAAAGCGTTGCAACATTACAAACAAGCAGGGCCGGATACTGATCCGGATGCGGTAGCCAAGGCTAAGGTGGTGCTATCCCATGTCAGGAAGTGTGACCAGGCAAAGAGGATAAGGGATTGGAACAGTGTGCTTAAGGAGACCGACAATGCTATATCAGCAGGGGCGGATTCAGCTCCAATGGTATTACCTCCGATATATCTCATGTTTGGTTATTTTTAGGTATCGTTTTCTTATATATGTTTGGTGATTGATTGATTGCTATTTGGGAAAACAAAGATGTTTGCACTCCAAGCAGAGGCACTCCTGAAGCTGAATAGGCACGAGGAGGCGGACACGACCTTGACTAACAGCCCTTGTTTCGACGTCGACCAAACCACCAAATTCTTTGGGCCTGCTTGCAATGCTGCATTGCTCTTGATAAGGGCTCAGGTTGACTTGGCCTGTGGAAGGTTTGTAAAATGTCTTCCTTTTGGGTGTTTTCTTTTTATTTTTCGAATCATTATCTATGTCAAATTCCCTAATTAGGAAAAGATGAGAAAAATAAAATAAAAAATAAAAATTAAAGGAGAGATAATTATAGATTGTGCTAGTCACGTTTTATTGGAAACAGCTAAGAACGGAGTAAAGTAATCCAACATGGGGATAGAATTAGCAAAAGGTCTAAACCGGTAGTAATATTTAAAATTGGATTAGTGCCCAGTAATCTCTCTTTATTTGCCAAGTCATATTCTAAAACAAAAAACTTGAGACAACACGAATCATTCCAATTTCAAATTGGATTTGAATATTTTGTTTTTTTCTTTATAAAGGTTTTTTGGCTCCCATGATTAGTGCAATTAACCATCTAAACAAAATTAAATTTTATAATACATCCAATGTTGCAAAGATTTCATGGGATTTCGGGCAACAGTTGCACCTTGGGTTCATAAAATCATTTGCCAATCTTCCTTATCAAGTTTGTTTCTAATATTTTACTTTTGCTAAAATGATCTCTAAGTTTGGCAAGATTTCAATTCCTTATATTTGAGTGTGCGAGGTTCATTTCACATCTTTTACAGCATACATACGTATCCTAATTTTATGAGGACTGTGGAATGATGGCTTTGAACACATCAGGTTTGAGGAGGCAAATGCAGCAGCGCAACGAGCAGGCCAGCTAGACCCGTCGAATAGGGAGGTGAATCCCATAACCCGAAGGACTAGAGCGATTGCATCTGCCCGTGGGCGTGGGAACGACTTCTTCAAGGTGTCTAGGTTCTCAGAGGCGTCTATTGCATACAGTGAGGGCCTTGAGCACGACCCTTACAACTCGGTCCTCCTCAGCAACAGGGCAGCCTGTCGCTCCAAGCTCGGGCAGTACGAGAAGGCCATTGAGGACTGCAATGTTGCCCTTAAAGTGAGACCGTCTTATAGCAAGGCTAGACTAAGAAGAGCTGATTGCAACTCCAAGGTACTGTATTTTTTATGAATCACTCTAACTTGTGAGGATTATGAGATTAATATTAGTGATTTCTCAGCTGGGGAAATGGGAGATTGCTATCCAAGATTACGAGGTTTTGATGAGGGAATCCCCTGGAGACGACGAGGTAGGAAAAGCCTTATTCGAGGCCCAGCTACAACTCAAGAAGAAGCAAGGGGAAGATGTCACAGGCTTAAAGTTCGGCGACAATGATGTGATTGCAATTCAAAGCAATGAGCGGTTTAGGCATTTCGTTTCATTGCCCGGTGAGTGTGATCGCAATTTATACAACAGCAAAGCAATTGCGAACACTATCAAGCATGAATCTCAAGTCTTAGCTTGTGCAGGTTTAGCTGTGGTATTGTTCTTTAACAAGCCAGGGGAGAAGCAGACACTGCATTTCATGGACAAACTCTGCAAGAGATATCCAACTATAAACTTCTTAAAGGTAACTGCTGGTGTATCTCAAAAGTCTCAATTAAGTCTTGTTATGTTGTGAAACTTTGTCATGTTTGTTGATAAATTTCCTTCCCAATGGATCGGATAATGTAGGTGGAGGTTGATGACCTTGAAATTATCGCAAAATCGGAAGGTATGGTCTCGTTTCCTGCCTTCAAAATATACAAGAATGGGTCGACAGCGAAAGAAGTTTCGGGGGACGATCATGAACTATTAGAGAGCTCCATCAAGGAGTACACAACATAGAGATGGAGGGAGGATAACCATACAATAGCTCCATTAATGTTTTTAGTGTGCATTGGAGCATCAAAAAGATGTTTCATTGGCACTGGCAAGGAGTGGTGGGCTGGCTTTTCCAAGACTAGCTAGTGATCTCAAGAGAACAACAAAAGTTTTTGGGGCCCTTGTTGGAAGATTGGGCTAAACTTGGCTTTTTGATGTTTGTTGTCAATTTGTACAGATTAATGGGAATGCAAACAAAGGCTTCTTGTCTCCATTTTGTAAACACAAATTGGTGTTTGTGAAAAAGGGTTTGGCTTGGTAATACGGTTTCTGTTGTGAATTATTGTGCATCTTCATGACATAAAATGTTGTTTAAATTTGAAAAAGGTATTTCATAATTTCTTACCCGGCCGGATCCACCGGACTCAAATTCGACTAAAACTTAAAAATCTAGTGTCATATATAATCTGAACCCGAACTTGAGCCCAACCCATTTTAGTCTAGTGCCAGAATGAACACGGTCATAGACAAAGCTGACCCAACTCATACCCAACCCGAACAAGACTTGACTCATCCTTATAATTACTTTATTTTTCCTTAATTTTAAACACTCAAATAACACAAATTGCCTGTAAATAAAGTTAGTAGTTAATAATTAAGAGAAACAAAAAATAATAATCATTTAACAGTAAAATTAAATGTGATCTGACCTGAAATTAACACAATAAACCTGATCTGAACCTACAATATACCCAACATATGACCAAAACCCGAATGATATACCCTAACATGACCCGAACAACCATACTGAAGTTCGTTGGGACTCGGGATCGGGGGTCGTGTGCACACGTGCGCTAATAGCCTAGGACATAAGTCGAGCGGGGTTCCATCATAAAACCAATTGTCAATAGAAGGAGTAGTCCACCCACTCATATACTTGGGCTTGTTATGTTAACTTTCCGACGTGGGACACTTTTGGTCAGGATCGACACGGGCCGTTAGGCTAAACGCTCTGATACCATATCAAACTCCGACTCGGACCGATGACTGGGGGTCGTGTGCACGAGCGCACAGGCAATAGTACCCTAGCACACAAGCCGAGCGGGGTTCCATCCTAAAACCAATTGACAATAGGAGGAGTAACCCACTATGCTAAGACTTTATCTTTCACATTTTCAATGTGGGACTCTTTTTTGTCTCTTCACATTCTCAACACGCCCCCGCTTTCGCCTCTAGTATCTCATTCTGTCCGGACTCGGGGATCAGGGGTCATGTGCACACATGCTTTATCTTTCACATTTTCAACGTGGAACTCTTTTTGGTCTTTCTTCACATTCTCAACACGTACCCGCTTTCGCCTCTAATTGACACTTGGACAGCGGGTCTAGCATCTCATTAGGTAGGACGATCTGAAGCAGTCTTCCTTCCTATAGTGTCCTTCCGGACAAGAACACATAGTTCTGTTTTAATCAACAGTCTATCATCGGCAAGAGAGCGGTAAGCAAGACGAGTGATCCTATCTACAACAGCATTCGACTCCTTGTAGACATGACGAACAACAACATTAGAAAACGTGCAAATGTCTAATTTCGTATCCGGTTGTAGTAGTTCGATGTTCCAATATCACTTCCAATCGCCCAACATAGCGTTGATGGCTATCATGTTATCTCCTTCTATAAGAATGTTTTCTAACCGAAGCTGCTTAGCACGCGAGACACCCATCTTAATAGCTTAAGCTTCATCGAATAGGAGATGGAATAATTGTTGCAAGTACCATGACCCAACGAGATGATGTTTCCGTCCAAGTTACATAAAAAAACCCATAGGCCGCGCGCTAAGCCATTATTTAGCAAGGAACCATCGAAATTAAGCTTGACATATATATAATCGTCACGTGGCCGGTTTTTCCCAACCTTCATTTCTCCCTGGAACACATTTGTCTTTAATGCGTGAGGTTGATACATTACCAATCATGTGATTTAACTAGGTGTAAGCCTACTTGACACAAATGTCCGACATTTTATTAGCTATGTGTGTGGTGTTGTTTTGTGTATTTTTGTATGATATATTTTGTGGGTTTATAGGTTTTTTTTATAGGGGGTAATTTATATGGTGTGGAAGATATACATCAATACTTGCGTTTCAAGACGTTGAATACATTGCCAGATGTTTAAATTTGACGGTATAATTTTTTTTTTAAAATTATTTTCTCTCTTATTTTCATGGTTGTAATTATATGTCCTTGAATACACCCATAACTATCTATAATGACTATCTAAAATATGCATTATTAGCTAACCTAAGCCTCAATGAATCAATGGATTAAAAAATGACTTATTTTCTTTATCGATATACTTACAAAATTCATTCATAGAAACTTGGTGTTACAACTTATCATAGATTCATAACCACTTGATTTTGTAATTTTCCTACTTATATATATAACTTTATGAAATGTACATTTTAATATATTTAAGGGCGGGTTTGTGAAATTAATTAGAAAACATAAGTAACCTTATACACATGTTTACATGGTAAATCCTCATTACTAATCATGTGATTTAACTAGGTGTTAGCCCACATGACCCAAATGTTAGACATTTTGTTACGTATGTGTGCGGTGTTGTTTTGTGTGTATTTGTATGTATTTTTTGTGGGTTTGGAGGTATTTTTGTAGGGGGTAATTGATATGGGGTGGGAGGATATACATCAATACATGCGTTTCAAGACGTTGAATACATTCGTAGATGTTTAAATTTGATAGTATTAATCTTTTTTTTTAATTATTATTTTCTTTTTTATTTTCATAGATTTAATTATATGTCATTGAATACACCCAAAACTATCTATAACCACTATCTAAAATATGCATTATTAGATAACCTAGCCTCAATGAATCAATGGATTAAAAAAAGAGTTATTTCGTTATCGATATACTTAAAAAATTCATTCATAGAAACTTGGTGTTACAAGTTACAATAGATTCATAACCACTTGATTTTGTAATTTTCCTACTTATATAGATAACTTTATGAAAAGTACCTTTTAATATATTTAAGGGCGGGTTTGTGAAATTAATTAGAAAACATAAGTAACCTTATACAAATGTTTACATGGTAAATCCTCATTACTAATCTTGTGATTTAACTAGGTGTCAGCCCATTTAACGCAAATGTTAGACATTTTGTTACCTATGTGTGGGGTGTTGTTTTGTGTGTATTTGTATGTATTTTTTGTGGGTTTGGAGGTATTTTTGTAGGGGGTAATTGATATGGGGTGGGAGGATATACATCAATACATGCGTTTCAAGACGTTGAATACATTGCCAGATGTTTAAATTTGATAGTATTAATCTTTTTTTTTAATCATTATTTTCTTTTTTATTTTCATAGATGTAATTATATGTCATTGAATACGCCCCAAACTATCTATAACCACTATTTAAAATATGCATTATTAGATAACCTAGCCTCAATGAATCAATGGATTAAAAAAAGACTTATTTTCAAGGGCGGGTTTGTGAAATTAATTAGGAAACATAAGTAACCGTATATGTAAAGACCGGGAAATTTTAGAATATTAAATTATTAAAATAGTGATGTATAATCATTCCGATTTCTAAGATTTGGGAGGTTTGAAATTTCCGTCCTTGAGCTATTGGTTTATTTTAAATATTTCAAAACGAGTTCCGGCATGATTCTAACGGATTTTCCGACGGATTTCAATTGTGCTATTTTGACTGGAGATTTTTAAATACGAGCGAGCTTTTATCAGATTAATTAATTCGGTTTTGAAAATTTTATTTGAGATTTCGAGTCGGGATAATATTGAGAGAGCGGGTGTAGGGATTTATTTCATGGGTATCTTGAGAATTCATTTTGGGATATTCATCACTCCTTACCTTTGTATTCTTCTCGGAGCACGCCTCTACTGTAACGTCTGCTTATCCAACTCATTTCTTGTCTTCTTGCCAAAACTAGCACACAGCTACCATGTTCCTCCAGTCCTCCCAACTTTTTCCCCAAATTTGGCAAGTGCCAAGCGGACCCTTATTTGAAATTGCAGCAACAGCACTCCCTCCCTCTCTCTTATTGTCCGGATGCAGCCCAGGACTCCTCTTTGTCCTCTTTTAATTGGAACCCAGCACACCTTTGTCTTCTTCCTCACCACAGCTCACACCTTCACCCTATTTCATTCACCCAATTACCTATGAAATCTGAGTTTTCCTAACCCTAAACCTCACCCAAAATCAGCCTCACTCTTCCCTTGCTCCCTCCTCATTTTCTTCCCAGCAAAACGCCAGTAAACCCCCACTGTTGGCCCTGTTTTGCTGAACAGCACCACCCGCCATCCCTCCTCCTTACTTCCTCCTTCTCGTCTCTGTCGGCCAAATCGGCCAGCCACCAGCTCCTCCTTCCTCCGAAATCCGCAGCAGAAGTAGAAGACACCCCGGAGCGCCGCCAGGAGCACCACCGCAGGCACCCGCTCCTCTGATTTTCGATTTGGCCTCGTAAGCTTTCGATCTCCTTATTTCGACTTAAAACCATGTAAAAGCGCACCTTTGAGCCTCCTATATCTTTCCTAGGCCAATACAACTGGTATCCGACGCCGGAGAAGTCTAATCGAGCTGAATCGAACCACCGTCCTCTTTTTCCGGCGAAACTCGGTGAGATTCCTCCTCCTTTCTCCTTGCTTCGCTTCGTTATTTCTGTGTGTAGTGGGGTCGGGGAGAGATTTCGATCGGAGTGGGGGTGGTCCGAGTCGGGAACGGAGCTCCGGCGGTGGCCAATCTCTCCTCCCTTCTCTTCCGTTTTCCGTTGACGTTGTCCAATGTTTCTTCCTCCTGTTCTGATTTGGGGAAGAAGATAGGTTCAGTGAATTTGTTTTATTTTTGGTCCGGTTCAGCCATAATAATTATTAATCCGGTTCGGTTCATTAGTGGAAAGGGATGGGTTGAGTGTTGGGCCTATTCCTTCCTTTCTTCAGATTTCATTGGGCTCGGATTTGGAATAAGAGAGTTGGGCCTTGGGGTTTGGGTTTTAAGAGTTGTTGTTGTTAGTATGTATGTTATGTTAGTTTATTGGGTTATTATTACTATATGTTATTCTAAGTTTTGTGATAATATATATATTCTCTGAAAATATTTTATATATTATATTATTATGAGGTGTTTTATTATGAGATCTTAGAAATGGTTTTAAAAGTGATATTATTGGAATATGTATTTTATGAGGATTAGAAATGAGATTTTAGGAATTTTGAAGTGATTGTCGATCTTGGTCTAAGTAGGGGGATTTTAAGGATGGATTTAATTTAGGTTATTTTTGATAAATATTGTTCGAATTATTTAAAAGAGATTTTTCAAGTTTTCAGAAATGTCCTTTAAGAACTTGTGTTTGGAAAACCATCATGCCGGGATTATTTTAATAAGTATAAACTTGCAAGTTGATTAAGAATTTAATGTTTAATGTCGGGATCTTTGCCTTGGCTTGATGATGTTGGTTTTGGGACGGAAATTGGAAGAATGATTTTGGTCGATGTTGATCGTATCGGAAAGGTTTTGAAAAATGGTTTTACTATCGATTGGTTTTGAGAATATTGGGAACTAGGGTTCTGTGTATATGAATGTTAGCTGATAGCTTATGGAAATGGCTTGATGATAGGTGTGTATTGCTTTTGGATTGCTTCGGACTTGCATCTGGGCCCTTGCTTATGTTATCTTGCTGTTCTGCATCTTCGGGTAAGTTCCCTAGGGGGCTTACTCAGGTTGGACATCCATGCTTGTTGTTGCATTTTATGTTAGGTGTTGCATATGCATAAAAGCATGCCATGTAGTATCATGTTTAGGTTGCACTAATTGAATGAGAATCTGCTTACTTTATGTGTTTGAAACAGAACGACCGTTATCTGTGATAGTCCTAGAGTCTTTGCTAGGGTCATAGGGTAGCCCAACCTCATCGGGTACCCTGAGTCAATCGAGTCATGAACTTCCTTATATTATGAGATGCATGCGGGCTTTATTGTGGAGCGGGTTAGGCATGCGTGTCGCCCGATTATGATGGAATGCATTCACGAGTTGGCCAGTCTCCGCCCTATCGGAAGGGGGTGGAGGTATGAGAGGGATATCCCACTTGGCATTGTCTTGGGCCCTTTACAATATTTTTACACATTATTATAACTAGGGGCATGCTAGTGTGTTTGACTTTCGTAATGCATTAGAGCATCTTTATTAGGTATAACACATACTATGTGGCCTCAGCGAGGACTGCCGGTTCCGCATGAGTGGCTCGATCTGACTCCTTTCCCCGTTCTTTTTTATAAGGTATCTCTTCAGATTTTGATCGCTCGATGTCTATATGACGGGGTTCCCTTTTTGCGAATCGAAGAACCTGGCTAAATCTCTAACTCGTTATAAATGATAATCATCCATTTATGTTTTGGTTTTGACCCGGCTCTGCCGTGGCGCTTTGTATCTTAATTTTGCTTCCGCTTTACTTTCATTTGAATTGAATTTTGCGACATAGTATCAAGATAGGTTAAGGGTACCCAACGACCCTTCGTGGTTTTTAGGGTTTGAAATCCCTCTTTTTACTAATCTTAAATGAGTTTGAAACCTCGACCCGTACATGGATTGCAAGATCCGAACAAGGGTTTTCATCCCTTGAAACGTAACCCGGAAATCATAATTCTGGGTCGTTACAGTATAAACATGTTTACATGGTAAATCCTCATTACCAATTATCTGATTTAACTAGGTGTCATCCCACTTAATGCAAATGTCAGACATTTTGTTAGCTATGTATGTGATGTTGTTTTTAGTGTTTTTGTACGATATTTTTTGTTGGTTTAGAGGTTTTTTTATAGAGAGGTGATTGACATGGTGTAGGAGGATATACATCAATACATGTGTTTCAAGACGTTGAATACATTGCTAGATGTTTAAATTTGATGGTATTAATATTTTTTATTATTATTTTCTCTCTTATTTTCATACCTGTAATTATATGCCCTTGAATACACCCAGAATTATCTATAATGACTATCTAAAATATGCATTATTAGCTAATCTTGCCTCAATGAATCCATGGATTAAAAAAAGACTTATTTCGTTATCGGTATACTTACAAAATTCATCCATAGAAACTTAGTGTTACAACTTATCATAGATTCATAACCACTTGATTTTGTAATTTTCCTACTTATATAGATAACTTTATGAAAAGTACCTTTTAATATATTTAAGGGCGGGTTTTTGAAATTAATTAGGAAACATAAGTAACCGTATACACATGTTTACAGGGTAAATCCTCATTACCAATCATATGATTTAACTAGGTGTCAGCCCACTTGACGCAAATGTCGGACATTTTGTGTGGTGTTGTTTTGTGTGTTTTTGTATGATATTGTTTTTGTGGGTTTAGAGGTTTTTTTGTATATGGTGGGTGATTGATATGGTGTGGGAGGATATACAGTAATACATGCGTTTCAAGACGTTGAATACATTGCCAGATGTTTAAATTTGATGGAAATAATCATTAATTATTATTATTATTTTCTCTCTTATTTTCATAGCTGTAATTATATGTCCTTGAATACACCCCGAACTATCTATAATTACTATTTAAAATATGCATTATTAGATAACCTAGCCTCAATGTATCCATGGATTAAAAAAAAGACTTATTTCGTTATCGATATACTTACAAAATTCATTCATAGAAACTTGGTGTTACAACTTATCATAGATTCATAACCACTTGATTTTGTAATTTTCCTACTTATATAGATAACTTTATGAAATGTACCCTTCAATATATTTAGGGCGTGTTTGTAAAATTAATTAGGAAACATAAGTAACCTTATACACATGTTAACATGGTAAATCCTCATTACCAATCATGTGATTTAACTAGGTGTCAGCCCACTTGACGCAAATGTCACACATTTTGTTAGTTATGTGTGTGGTGTTGTTTTGTGTGTTTTTGTATAATACTTTTTTGTGGGTTTAGAGGTTTTTTTTATAGGGGGGTGATTGATATAGTGTGGGGGGATCTACATTAATACATGCGTTTCAAGACGTTGAATACATTGCTAAATGTTTAAATTTTACGGTATTAATCATTTTTTATTATTATTATTTTCTCTCTTATTTTCATAGTTTTAATTATATGTCCTTGAATACACCCAGAACTATCTATAATCACTATCTAAAATATGCATTCTTAGATAACCTAGCATTAATGAATCCATGGATTAAAAAAAGACGTATTTCGTTACCGATATACTTACAAAATTCATTCATAGAAACTTGGTGTTACAACTTATCATAGATGCATAACCACTTGATTTTGTAATTTTCCTAGTTATATATATATTTTTATGAAAAGTACATTTCAATATATTTAAGGGCGGGTTTGTGAAATTAATTAGAAAACATAAGTAACCTTATACACATGTTTACATGGTAAATCCTCATTACTAATCATGTGATTCCAATAGGTGTCAGCCCACTTGACGCAAATGTTTGACATTTTGTTACCTATGTGTGTGGTGTTGTTTTATGTTTATTTGTATGTATTTTTTGTGGGTTTAAAGGTTTTTTTTTTGTAGGGGGTAACTGATATGGGGTGGGAGGATATACATCAATACATGCGTTTCAAGACGTTGAATACATTGCCAGATGTTTAAATTTAATAGTATTAATCTTATTTTTTTAATTATTATTTTATTTTTTATTTTCATAGATGTAATTGTATGTCATTGAATACACCCAAAGCTATCTATAATCACTATCTAAAATATGCATTATTAGATAACCTTGCCTTAATGAATCAATGGATTAAAAAAAGACTTATTTCGTTATCGATATACTTAAAAAATTCATTCATAGAAACTTGGTGTTACAACTTACAATAGATTCATAACCACTTCATTTTGTAATTTTCCTACTTATATAGATAACTTTATGAAAAGTACCTTTTAATATATTTAAGGGCGGTTTTGTGAAATTAATTAGGAAACATAAGTAACCGTATACACATGTTTACATGGTAAATCCTCATTACCAATTATGTGATTTAACTAGGTGTCAGCCCACTTAACACAAATGTCAAACATTTCGTTAGCTATGTATGTGATGTTGTTTTTAGTGTTTTGGTATGATATTTTTTGTTGGTTTAAAGGTTTTTTTTAGAGGGGTGATTGACATGGTGTCGCAGGATATACATCAATACATGCGTTTCAAGACGTTGAATACATTGCTAGATGTTTAAATTTGATGGTATTAATCTTTTTTATTATAATTTTCTCTCTTATTTTCATACATGTAATATTATATTCCCCTGAATACACCCAAAACTATCTATAATGACTATCTAAAATATGCATTATTAGCTAATCTAGCCTCAATGAATCCATGGATTTAAAAAAGACTTATTTCGTTATCGATATACTTACAAAATTCATTCATAGAAACTTAGTGTTACAACTTATCATAGATTCATAACCACTTGATTTTGTAATTTTCCTACTTATATAGATAACTGAATGAAAAGTACCTTTTAATATATTTAAGGGCGGGTTTTTGAAATTAATTAGGAAACTTAAGTAACCTTATACACATGTTTACATGGTAAATCCTCATTACCAATCATGTGATTTAACTAGGTGTCAGCCCACTTGACGCTAATGTCAGACGTTTTGTTAATTATGTGTGTGGTGTTGTTTTGTGTGTTTCTGTATGATATTTTTTTGTGGGTTTAGAGGTTTTTTGTATAGGGGGGTGATTGATATGGTGTGGAAGGATATACATTAATACATGTGTTTCAAGACGTTGAATACATTGCTAGCTGTTTAAATTTGATGGTATTAATCATTTGTTATTATTATTATTATTTTCTCTCTTATTTTCATAGCTTTAATTATGTCTTTGAATACACCCAGAACTATCTATAATGACTATCTAAAATATGCATTATTAGATAACCCAACCTCAATGAATCCATGGATTAAAAAAAAAAGACTTATTTCGTTATCGATATACTTACAAAATTCATTCATAGAAACTTGGTGTTAAAACTTATCATAGGTTCATAACCACTTGATTTTGTAACTTTCCTACTTATATAGATAGCTTTATGAAAAATACATTTTAATATATTTAAGGGCGTGTTTGTGAAATTAATTAAGAAACATAAGTAACCTTATACACATGTTTACATGGTAAATCCTCATTACCAATCATGTGATTTAACTAGGTGCCAGCCCACTTGACGCAAATGTCAATCATTTTGTTAGCTATGTCTGTGGTGTTGTTTTGTGTATTTTTGTATGATATTTTTTTGTGGGTTTAGAGGTTTTTTTTACAGGGGGTTATTAATATGGTGTGAGAGGATATACATCAATACATGCGCTTCAAGACGTTGAATACATTGCCGGATATTTAATTTTGATAGTATTAATCTCTTTTTAATTATTATTTTCTCTCTTATTTTCATAGTTGTAATTATATGTCCTTGAATACGCCCAGAACTATCTATAATGACTATCTAAAATATGCATTATTAGATAACCTAGCCTCAATGAATCCATGGATTAAAAAAAAGTCTTATTTCGTTACCGATATACTAACAAAATTCGTTCATATAAACTTTGCGTTATAACTTATCATAGATACATAACCACTTGATTTTGTAATTTTCCTACTTATATATATAACTTTACGAAAAGTACATTTTAATATATTTAAGGGCGGGTTTGTGAAATTAATTAGAAAACATAAGTAACCTTTGTAAAGACTCGGATTTTTAAATCCTAATTTTCTGGAATAAGAGAATTAAAAATGAAATTAAATCGGTTTTAAAACTTGTTTAGCGGATTCCGACCGGAGTATAAATTTAACGAACAATTTCCGTCCTTTTACCTCGGAAATTCAAAAGAATTATCGGATGACAATATCCTTTTCGATTTTAAAAATCTAATTGATCGAGGAAGCGAGAGTTGGGAAAAAGTAACATTCGAAAACTAATTTCAGGTTTCAAAATTCGCGTATTCCATATTTTAATTTGCGGGTATTTATCTTACTCATTCCCACACTCAATCCCTTGCCATACCGTTCAAATTCACACCCCACTCCCCGTCATTCAGCCCCATCACCCATCGACATCACCTTCACCATCACCATCCTCTCTCCGCTTGTACCACCCTCACCTCCCCCACGTCGCAGCCACCACAACCACCATCCCCTGCAGTGTTCATCTCCACCGGCTCACGTATCACCACCACCACCAGCATCTCTTGCCCCCGTCACAACCATCGATACCTCCTTCATCGTCACCAACGTCACCACCGTTGCTCCCACACCCCGTCCCAGCTTTCTCCTTGAAGGGAAGCAGCCACAACACCACCCACCACCACCTCCGACGTTCATTGCCACCCCGACGCCGCGCAGAAGCTGCTGGAGCCGCCACCGGAGGTCCACCACCCCGTTCAAGCGCGAACTCTGTTCGGTAAGCCATTCTCCTCCGTTTTTTATCGGAATCGTCCTCAAGCTTCACCATCACGCTCACCCATGTCCGACACACGTCCGACGAGCCATCGCGAGTCTCCAACGACGCCTAGAACTCCAATCAAGAGCTCCGAAGTCGCGAATTATCTCGGTGAGCTTCCGCCATTTCTTTCCTTCCTCAATTCGAATCCATGCTTCCTTCGATGTTTAGATTAGTCGAGAGTGAGTGAGGGCTGAGTGCGGGTCGATCGGATGGGCTCGAGAGCTCCGGCGAGCTCGAGAGCCTGTCCGAGAAGGCGAGGCGAGCTTGAGAGCGCTGCAAGGGAGCGAGGCCGGGAGTACGAGCGAGGAGCGAGCACAGGAGGCTGAGGCGAGGCGGAGCTGGGCGCAGGATGACGCCGGAGACGGAGGCCCAGAGGTGGAGCTTGGCGCCGACGGGAGTTCCATTTGAAATAAAGAAGATGAAAAAGGAGATGCCAATGTGGCATTGTAGGCCCCTTCGTTCTTTCTTTTATTTTATTTTAATCAATTGTCAAATTCTAAGGAAAAGAAAGGTAAGAAATATTGAGCCGGTTGGGTTTTAATTGCGGGTTCGGTTGGGTTCGGTTGGGTTCGATTTTATCCGTTTATTTATTTAATTATTAAATGCTATTTAAAATAAAGTATAATATTATTTGGCCTTAAAGATTTATAGAGAATTTGGAAAAGAATTTCAAGGTTGGAAAGTAATCTAATAAATAAATTTAATAAGCAATTTAGCGAGTATTTTCAAGGGTCGAAATACTTAACTATATAATTGAGATTTCTAACCGTTTGACTCGGATTTTGAAACGGTTTGGGATTAACTTGGGGATATGACTTATTCGATGATTAACTAGGATGATAATATGAGTGTTTAACTAACGACACGATATGTGTGACTAATAGCATAACTTGCGGTGATTTACTATATGAGATTAAATGTTAGATATTATGATGTTGATATATCTGTATGCCAAGTGTGAGTATGAAACGATAATATGGGAAATTGGCTAAGTATGATCTGAAGGTTTTCATGAGCTGATGAAGATGATGTTATGATCGAATTGAGAAAGATGTTAATTTATGAGATATGATGAGACAATATGAGAATTGAAGATGAGATGATAATGGTAATAATAACAAGATGGTTGAGTTATCATATGTGTGTATCTTACATGTTTTATATGTGACTTGTGTGCTTTGTATAAATTAGACTTAGACTTATTATGTTATTTATGGAATTACTAGGTGATCTCTGATATGTTGGATTGCTTGCCATTGCTGATCATTGTTTGGATTCTGCGCTTCTCTAGGTAAGTTCTTTGAACTTACTTATGATGGACGCTTTATGCACTGGGTGTTATATAGTAGGCTAGTGTCCATGCACCATACGACCTAGAATCACGCTTAGGAGCTAAAATAAAAATCATATGATTGCTATATGGCATTGCAAGAGAACGACCGTTATCTGTGAAGTAACTAGAGTCTTTGCTAGGGTCATAGGACGACCCAGTCCCATCGGGTCCCGTCCCGAGTCAATCGAGTCATGGAAGTTCCTTTACTTATATTATGAGCATGATTGCGAAAGCTAGCTGCCTGCGGGCTTTATTATTTCTTATGGGGCGGGTTGGACATGTGTGCCGCCCAATTATTATGGAATGCATTCACGAGCTGGCCAGTTTCCGCCCTATCGAAAGAGGGTGGAGGTAGGAAAGGGACATGCTACTTGGCATTCGGTGTAGATCCATTTACCGCTTCCTGCATTATATTAAACTGTCAGTATATATATATATATATATATATATATATATGTTATTTAATTTCCGCACTGCATTACACATTTCATCTTAGGGATAGGATGCTTATTATATGACTCTTAGAGTGTGTTTACACACGCGCATGAGTGACCTGATGATTGACCCAGATCCCCCTCTTTTTTATAGATTCAGGTACCCGCTTCACTCCTTGATTTCATGCTGTTATGACGGGGTCCATTCATATGGTGGAGAGTGAGTGTTGAACTATGACTTCACCAGATTTACACTTTTTGGGATTTCTTCCTACTTATACTATGTTTGACCCGGCCTTGCCGCGGAACTGGTTGTATCGTTTTCAGAACTTATCTCCTTTGCATGATAAAATGTTTTCCGCGTTGTAGACTTAGGACAGGTACATGGGTTTACCCCGGGGTCTTCAACGGACTTTAGGATTTGGGTGCGAAATCCCGCTTTAAACTACAAATCTTCGGTTTCAAACCTTCAACCTGTGCTCGGTGCGCAAGATCCTAACGAGGGGTTTTATCCCTCGAAACGTAACTCGGGAATCATAATCCTGGGCTGTTACAAATGTGGTATCAGAGCTTGTAAAGACCCAAAAATTTAAAATATTGTTTTGAACGTATTAAGATGTTTGTGATTATTTTATGAAATTTGTAATTTAAATGAAATCTATGGGGTTGAAATTATTATCTACTGTAGTATAACTTTTACAAAGCGGAAATAACGAGTTGTTTTTGTGATTTCTTGTAATATTATCTAACCCTAATTAGCGGAGTATATATACCTTGTAATCTAACCCCGTCAATCCAATTTCACTCTCCTCATTTTCATTCGTCCGCCTCTGTTATCTCTTTCCTCCGATCTGGAATCTGTCTCGTTGCCCAGCCTGCTCGCCGACCCTCAAGATCACACTCCAATGGCTTCCCTTGTTCATCCTTTCTCTCTCTCACTCTTGGATCTGAGCTGCTGCTCGTGACCTCGCCGTGACACGCCGTCACCGGAGTCAATGCCTTCCCCCACCACTTGACCTCCTTGGACCCGTCGTCGAGACCGACCGCGATTTCACCCACCTCGGGGCCGCCATCGAAGCTTGAGCCAGCAGCTGTCGATGTACACCATCTCCGGCACCCTCTCCTCCCCTGACTGGACTGACGAGCTGCTGGGCGGCTGAAGAATGAGCCAGGAGCTGGATCCGAGCCTCCGTAAACCGAAGCCCAATTGCAAGCCTAAATCAGACCGGTCTAGCCCGACCTCCGAGCTGCAAAGGCTCGGATTTTTAAACCCTGAATTTCACGGAAAAAGAAAATCAAAATGAATTTTAAAGCGGGATTTAGCGGAAAAAATAAAAAAAATAAAAATAAATAAATTATATAATCAATTGAGAGAGCAACCGTTAAAAGACCAATCGTCGTAAATTCAAATCTCCGACCCGGGACCACAATTCCGTCAACTTCTACCATTCTTATCTATTCCAAATCATCCCCTCCTATTGGGGTAAAATTCTATCTAAACCTCCCTCCCTCATTTCTTGAATCTCCCTTTGATAGGAAACAAACAAACAACACCTACCTATGCCTTTTCTGAATTGGCCAAGACCTGGCTACCTCTCTTCATCTTTTCAGGAAAAAGAAAATAAAAGGGGATGCAGAACCTACCTCTCCCTTCATTTTCAATCCTGCATTTTCCCCTCTTTCATTATCCTTTACACAAAATTCAAGCACAACCCTTCCCAATGTTCTTCCCTCCTTTCACTCTTCCTTGTCCCTTCCTTTGCTGGCCGGGAACACCACCACCACCCCCCCTTCTTGTACTGTCGACCACACCACCACCAACTCTCCTTCCTCTCTTTCCAGCAACCCCGAACAGCACCTGAGTACTCGTGACACCTCCGAGCGCTGCTTTCCGCGAGCCACAACGAGCGACCCATAGCTCGGCCTCCCTCCTCCTTCTCCGGCGACCAGAAGCAGCCGTCGATACGGGATCCGCCGACGTCTTCTCCTCCTCTTCTCTTTCCCCATGGCTGCTATCAAATCAGATCGGTAAGCTTCCCTTTGACTTCCTTTGGTCTAAAACAATGTAAAGGTCCCTCCTTTAATTCCCCACTCTTCCCAGGTCACCTCCGACCTGAATCCGGCTCCGACAGAGTCAAATCGAGCCCCAATGTCGCCGGCCATACCCGACCTCCGACATCGCCATTCTCGATCGAAAATCTCGGTAAGCCTCTCACCCTTCTTTCTACTCGAAATCGCCAAGCAATCGAACATCGCTCACCTCCGAGCCTTGCTCCAGGTCCGGGATAAAAGTCACGCCACCGTTTCCCCGAGCACCTTTTCCGGCGAGTGATCCCTCGGTGAGCGTCTCCTTCCTTCCTCCTCCTTCTTTTCGTCCTGTCTCTGTGTGTGTGTGGGTGTCGGCTCAGTGGTCGGAGCTGGGCACCATCGCCGGCGGCCCTTCCTCCTCTCCTTCCTTTTTCGGTTTCGAACCCAGCCCTGATCTCCATTCCGCCTTGTTCGGATAAGAGAGGAAGAAAAAGGCTCTGGGACCCTCTCCATTGCCATCTCACTTGCCACCTTGGCATGGGTCCCATTTCTTTTTTTAATCCCAGCTTTTGATCAGGTGAAATGGAAGAATGGGACGGCTATTGGGCCTGTTTTTGTGGGCTGGTTCCATTCCTTTTAAAAAGGGGAAAGGAATTTGGGCCTATTTATATAATAGAACCTTGTTTTAAGAATTTAACAAAAGATGTGTTCGGATTTGGATTTCCCAAAATAAAAAGGGGTCGGTTTTGGATTTTTATAATTATATGGGCAATCGGTAATTAAAAAAAATATATAATATTATGAAACTTGGATTTTAGAAAAGAGGAATTTGACGAGCATTTTTAAAAGGTCGGAATTTCTAACTAGTCAACTCGGTTTTCAAAACGGGTTTCGGGACTAACTCGGGAATTATGTGCTCGATGACTAACTAGCATGATTGGTGTGATGATTGTCTAATATCATGATTTGTGCGGACTAATGGCATGATCGGTCGACTAATAGCATGCTGAAATGTTAATATTATTTATCGTTAACTTATGCGTTGAGATATGATGAATATGATGCACTTGAGCTATGTGATATGCGAATACATGGTTACGAGTATATGAATGTGGATGAATGGAATGATGAGAACGATATGGTATTGGGGAATGTGAAAATGTGATGAATGATTGAACTTGAAGAAATGACGATTGCGATATGATTGTTATTCTCGTTGAATGATGTGTGCTTGCGTGCTTGAACGATTAGATGTAGACTTATATGGACGTTATGATATGTATCTAGGTGATCTTTAATGCTTGTCTTGCTGTTCTGCACCGCCAGGTAAGTCTCTTCGGAGCTTACTCAGATTGAATAGAGCTATTCCCTGCCTTAGGTGCATGATATACCAGGTGTTGCATTCATGATCAGCATGCCATGTAGTACCATGCTAGGTTGCATCTACGTTGAGCATCCCATTTCTTTATGCGTATGTAAATAGAACGGCCGTTATCTGTGATAGTCCTAGAGTCTTTGCTAGGGTCATAGGGTAGCCCAGTCTCATCGGGTACCCTGAGTCAATCGAGTACTTCCTTATATTATGATATGCCTGCGGGCTTTATTGTGGAGCGGGTTAGGCATGTGTGCCCCCCGATTATGAATGAATGCATTCACGAGCTGGCCAGTCTCCGCCTGTCGGAAGGGGTGGAGGTAGGAGAGGGATATGCCACTTGACATTGTCTTGGGCCCTTTACAGTATTCTGCACATTATTATGAACTAGGAGCACGCTAGTGTGTTTGAATTTCGTACTGCATTAGAGCATCTTTATTAGGTATAGCGTATATCTGTGCTTATGGTTGGGATGCAGAGTTAAGTGGGCATCGATCTGATCCCGCCCCAAATCAATTTTTTTAGGAATTATTTATGTTCATCCTATCGGTGCTGTTTGCTTATTGTGTGGGTCATTTTGTCGGCGGAGAGTGAGCGCTGGGGTATAGACTTCACCAGACTCTGATTATACTTCTTCGGATTTACACTTTAGACTCCGTTTTGACCCGGCTCTACCGTGGCACACATTTGTATTATACTTGTTTCCGCTAGTCGCATGATTTCTGATTTCCACGCTTAGATTACGGCAGGTACATGGGACTTCCCCGGGGATTCCAACGATCCCTTCGATTTTGGGTACGAAATCCCCCTTTGAAAACACTAAAGTAAGTTTCGAAACCTTCAACCTGTACTCGGGGCGCAAGGTCCTAACGGGGGGTTTAATCCCTCGAAACGTAACTCGAGAATCATAATCCCGGGCCGTTACAAAGGGGTATCAGAGCTGAGGTTATGCAAACCGAGTATGATAGGTTGAAGTGGTTTTGAAATGGCCCAAGGTTTTCAAATGGTTTTTCGAAATGTTTTAGAAAGGGCAAAATGAATTTAATATGGCTAACTCAAATGGACTAAATATGAACTTGACTCAATAAATTCGGTAATCAAACAAAGGGAAATGACGGGGTAATAAAGGCGCTAGACTATCCTTATTGGATGTAGTCGGGAATGGGTAGGGAAGATACTAGATTTCTTTTACAGATAGGGTTTGAAGACCCCGAGGAGCCCGAGGGTTGGAGTAGCTTGGGTTAGGAGGCCGTGAGGTATTTGCCCCTCCGGTCAGCCGTCCCTCGAAGGACGGCATAGATCGTCTCTATTATTATATGCATTATATCCAACTGGGCCTGAGGGCGATCCTCCTCGAAGAGGATCATATTAACCCCGTTGATTGCTTAAATGTTGAGTGCTGTTTTGCTTAAGATAGAGAACTAATCAGTATGTCTTGACTTGAATCATGTATTGAATAACTGTGCAAACGGGATAGCGGGAGAGTACCTCGTTCTTATGTCATTGGAATTCCTGTCTTGTCGGAATGGAACTTCCTTAATTCAAACCCTTTGATGATTCTGACTTCGTCATCCGTCACACCAAAATATTTAGGCATGTTAGCAAGGGTCAAAGAGCACCCGCTCACCCCGTTTCGAGTCCTGTCTCGTATCCCACCATCTATGCTTCTACCGAGTCTTGTACTAGAGGTTGGTGTCTCCCACGGGAAATTTGGGTTGGTCATCTAATTACCTTCAAAAATCATGTCGGATGTGAGGATTACTTGAGTATGTTAGTGTGAGTGATGACTGAAGTAGTTTCGAGTTAGGAGTGAGTTGTCTCATGGAGTCACCCCTTTGATCCTCGTAATGGTCAACCATGTCTTCTTTCCATAGGAGTCTAAACACGAGTTTATCCTCATCTCTCGGGAACAACGTGAACGTCATTGTGTCCTACCGAGCGAGTCATACTAGTGTCCCACGGGAAACGGGGTGATGAGTAAGTGATTGCCCTTAGGGAATTCTGTCTGATTATAATGATAGCCTCCTTTATGACTTCATGACATGGAATGTCGGGGTATTTTAGCATGACTTGATTGATAACTTGCATGGTTACTTCTATGAGGAGATATTTGTACCATATGTATGAATCTTCCAGAATTATTATCTTTCCATGAATTAGGTTCATGATAGTGTGATCAACCCTTGTTGTATGTTTAATATGAGGAATGAATGTCTTAGCATGCTAAATTGACTTAATTGGACCTCGTTGACTATGTATATGTTTAACGAGTATTGCTAGTATCATGTAGGACATATACCTCCCAAATTTGGACCCTCGTATGATTAATTGTCGTACTCGTCTTACTATGTGAATATGAATGTATGTGATATGATAGTTGTTGTACCGCCCCCTGTAGGACTTGACTATACTTGTAGTAGGATTATTGGAATGCATTTTAACATGCTGCATTGGCCCCATATCATCTTGATATGCTTATGTGTGTACCTAAGGTGAGTGATTAATCATACATGTTATATTATGTGATGCTCGCTAGATCTTGCATAACTTGTGTTGCATATGTCCATTGTCGGTCCATGTATAAATTATCTTAATATGTCAGGCATGACTGGTAAATGAAGTGATAGGGTACTTGCTTGTCCGCGTGCATGAAGGAATTGATTAGATGAACGTGTTGTGAACTCATAAATCGTTATTCTTGAGATAGGTACATGCTAGTGTGGAATAATGTTGTCGAGATACTTCGTGATTGCTATGTGTTCCTTGCGGAAAATATAACCTCATAGAATGACCTAAGGGCATTGTTGTAACTCTCGGGTTGAGATCTTATCTCTAGTCTCACCGTCTAGTCCTGGTCCATGTCTGAATCATTGAAGAAGTCGTGTTGTCCGCCCTTGTCTCTCCCCTATCTCCGTAACTCCTAATCCTTGCAATCCTTCGATGAGCGCCGACATGAAAGGAGGAAGCGACGAACAAGTGGCACCGGGACGGCACCGCGGAAGCATGGTGGGTCCATGGTCCATAGACTCCAAGGACGACGTCACCGATGGCAAAAAGAACGAATATGCTTCAAGGATGGCAGACGTGAGCAGGATCCTCCCAACTGACTCGAGGAAGAGCATTCTTAATTCGAACCGTGGATTCTCTTATTAGTCGGAATTGATGGTGTGTGATAGGCCTAGAAGTGACATGATGAGATTGGTAGTGACGAATGTGCCGAACCAGTAGTGAATAGTGACCGGCTAACTTGTGCTTGCGATGATGTATCTTGATGCTTGAGTGTACTGACCTGCTAGTAAATCGGTTATGGGTTATATATATGGTGGTGTATTCTTCTTGAGAATGAGTCGAGTGTTTTCCTTAGTGAGACGGATCCGGAAATCACAGGTAGATTGAGGTCTTCGAGTTGGTCATTGGTTATGCGAGATGGAATGCATGAAGGATGTGTTAGCTTGGGTAGAGTCGAGTGAGTTATGGCTTGTCGGAGATAGTGTTCAGTGAGTATATTTTAGCTTCCAGGTGGGTCTTAGGTGAAGAGTGGAGTTAGCATGGCGAGATTTCGAGGAAGAGGTCCTAGCTATAAGTTTCGGTAGGTAGTGGGTGCAAGTATAGGTGATTTGTGTAATTCTAGAGGTGGATGAGTAAGTTAAGAGTGGTTTGGATGGATTCTAGAGGGGACGTGTTGATAAACGAGTTAGTGTGCCAGAAGAGTGTCTAGATAGTCTAGGAGCGAATCGTGGCGGCGTCGAGGATGACCGGTTAAGGAAGGTCTAAGGAATCATAGAATTCGGGACTAGGATGTATGTGCTGGATTGAGAGCGATTTTGATAAAGGAGGAGGTTGAGGAATTGCTAAGGATGAGTAGTATAAGGTTGCTTGATAAATCGTCGATCTTGGGGATTTGATTGTTTGTATCAGAACTGTATGTGCGATGAGTACTTGGGGTTGTTTAGGTAGGATTGGCAAGGCTTGGAGAAGTTGTGAGTGAAGGATTTTAGGTGCATTGTTGGAGGATTTTAGCATAGGGAAAGAATCGAGATTGATGTGTGGAAATTATTTGGCTATTGAGGTATTTGAGGATGTATGAGGAACCTTCGAGGAGAGGCGGGTAACTAGGAGAGAATGTCTTTGAGGTTGCTTGTAGGACTTTTTGCTCGCGGTTCGAGGCAGAGAGATTATGAGTATGGATTTGGGAACTAGGCAAAGCAAATTGTATTAGGAACGTTAGAGGATGCAAGATTTTTAGAAGGTTGGCAAAATGGCAGTACTTGGGAAACTCGGATGAGGACGATTTAGGGATTCTGCGGAAATGATGATCGGTAAAAGAGGCCTTTAGATGGTAAGGTTTCATCGTTAAGAAGTAGGAGAATGAGAAAATATGAGGATATGCGGAGACGAGGATCTAGAATAGACCGGCTTAGGAGTCGTGGATTTCAGGTTTCGTGAGTTTCGGAATGGGATGAATAGATAGAGTCGGTCGTTTGTCCCTGAGGATAGCCAATGGTGATGAGAGTCTTGATGATTTGTCGTTGGGAGTAGCACTAGATGAGTTTCTGCGATATAATTGGTCGAGAGTAGGCGGTTGAGTGGATTCTAGCAAGGTAGGATGCTTGTGTTGGTGATGCCGAGGATAATGATGGGAGTGTCAGGTGTGAAATGGTCAGTGTGGGTTGGGTTCTTAGAGGTGGATGGCTAGTGAAAGTGATTAGTGGTATAGTAAGTGCGATCAGGTTAGCAAGAGGATTCGAGATGTCTCCTTGGGAGATAATGGTTAGGCAGATGGGAAGAGTAAGCGAGATTGTTAAGGAGCACCAAGGTCGATCGAGAGAGCAGTTCAGTCGAGGACTTGGGATTTCTCTTAGAAGGTGAAGATGAGACTGGTAGAGGACCTCTAGGATGAGGGTATGCTTTATAGAGAGTCTTGGTAGTCGATCGAGTTTTTTTTGGCTTGTCGGAATAAGGGTCTTTTAAGGGAATTTTGCGATTGGGAACTCTATGAGATGGTTTAGATGGTCGAGTGAAAGGTAGGACGTGAGATTGGGGGTTGAGATAGATTGATCTTTAAATGGCTTAATGGCATATGATTTGGGATGCCTAGTAGTCGGTTTTGGGGATTTGGTCTTGATTACGAATCGTTATGAGGCTAGAGAGTTGTATATGAGCGGGATGCAATGGTATTTAGAAATAGTATCGGATTTGAGTTGGTGGACCGGATGAGGTTGATCTTGGTGCGAGAGATAAGGAGTACGTAGTGGTCGTGTCTTGTTATGGTTGATAGCTATAGACAGATTCTTTTGAGGATGTGATCTAGTGTATGCTTTACTTGGGGCCGAGTGTTGTGCGAATCCTATGCGATAGACGATGATGATTCCTTGATGTATTACCATAGGCAATAGTGAGTTGTTAGTGCTAACATAGTTACCCCCCTCTGAAAATGAAATGCTGGTGTGCGGAAGTACTTGATGCCTCTGGTGAGATGATGCTCGGCAGTTAGTATAAGTATGATGCGACTATTTGATTGATATGATGTGTAACTTCTGTGATGTGATGAACCCTACTATGTATGATATTATGCTAGATGTGTTATGGTATGTGACTACCCTTGACATGAGTATGACCTAGTTATGAAGGTGTGATACGAATGCCATGATGCACGATTGCTATGTTATATGATGCTTTGAATTGAACTTGCTAAGATGCTAGAGCCGAATTGATGAAATTTGATTCTAACTTGGAACTTAGGAAGGAAATATGGGATTAGCCCTTAGAGGTGGATGATTCCACCTCTTAAGATTTGAACTTGCTTGGCTAACGACGGGTTCAAGGGATTTTGAATATTGTTTAAAAAGGAGACTAACTTGGATTTCGAGAAATCGAATGCGATCGAGAATTTCAATAATTTTGAAACTAATCCTTTTCAAGCTAAGAAACCCCCCTTTTATTTGAAATTTTCTGACCGAGCTTGTATTAATGACGCTCCACAAAGTGGATACAAGCATTTTATAGGGGCCCTTATAGACTGCTTGATAAGACCTAGTGGAGATGCCGTAATGCTTTTCGAGTTATGATATAACTGAGAAGTCGGGGTAAGGATGTGGTAAGGGCCCATATTACATTCTCACTACGACCTATTGGGGATATTATGGACATGACGACGATACTGTGAGAATCTCGTAGGGGCACTTATGAGGCACTTATGGAATCAATGGAATGGTCCTTGGACTCACTTACTCCCAACTTCACCCCCTACCTTGTTTTGGTTTTAGTCTCGGGGACGAGACTTATTTTTAGAGGTGGATGATGTAAAGGCTCGGATTTTTAAACCCTGAATTTCACGGAAAAAGAAAATCAAAATGAATTTTAAAGCGGGATTTAGCGGAAAAAAAAATAAAAAAAAATAAATTATATAATCAATTGAGAGAGCAACAATTAAAAGACCAATCGTCGTAAATTCAAATCTCCGACCCGGGACCACAATTCCGTCAACTTCTACCATTCTTATCTATTCCAAATCATCCCCTCCTATTGGGGTAAAATTCTATCTAAACCTCCCTCCCTCATTTCTTGAATCTCCCTTTGATAGGAAACAAACAAACAACACCTACCTATGCCTTTTCTGAATTTGCCAAGACCTGGCTACCTCTCTTCATCTTTTCAGGAAAAAGAAAATAAAAGGGGATGCAGAACCTACCTCTCCCTTCATTTTCAATCCTGCATTTTCCCCTCTTTCATTATCCTTTACACAAAATTCAAGCACAACCCTTCCCAATGTTCTTCCCTCCTTTCACTCTTCCTTGTCCCTTCCTTTGCTGGCCGGGAACACCACCACCACTCCCCCCTTCTTGTACTGTCGACCACACCACCACCAACTCTCCTTCCTCTCTTTCCAGCAACCCCGAACAGCACCTGAGTACTCGTGACACCTCCGAGCGCTGCTTTCCGCGAGCCACAACGAGCGACCCATAGCTCGGCCTCCCTCCTCCTTCTCCGGTGACCAGAAGCAGCCGTCGATACGGGATCCGCCGACGTCTTCTCCTCCTCTTCTCTTTCCCCATGGCTGCTATCAAATCAGATCGGTAAGCTTCCCTTTTACTTCCTTTGGTCTAAAACAATGTAAAGGTCCCTCCTTTAATTCCCCACTCTTCCCAGGTCACCTCCGACCTGAATCCGGCTCCGACGGAGTCAAATCGAGCCCCAATGTCGCCGGCCATACCCGACCTCCGACATCGCCATTCTCGATCGGAAATCTCGGTAAGCCTCTCACCCTTCTTTCTACTCGAAATCGCCAAGCAATCGAACATCGCTCACCTCCGAGCCTTGCTCCAGGTCCGGGATAAAAGTCACGCCACCGTTTCCCCGAGCACCTTTTCCGGCGAGTGACCCCTCGGTGAGCGTCTCCTTCCTTCCTCCTCCTTCTTTTCGTCCTGTCTCTATGTGTGTGGGTGTCGGCTCAGTGGTCGGAGCTGGGCACCATCGTCGGCGGCCCTTCCTCCTCTCCTTCCTTTTTCGGTTTCGAACCCAGCCCTGATCTCCGTTCCGCCTTGTTCGGATACGAGAGGAAGAGAAAGGCTGTGGGACCCTCTCCATTGCCATCTCACTTGCCACCTTGGCATGGGTCCCATTCCTTTTTTTAATCCCAGCTTTTGATCAGGTGAAATGGAAGAATGGGACGGCTATTGGGCCTGTTTTTGTGGGCTGGTTCCATTCCTTTTAAAAAGGGGAAAGGAATTTGGGCCTATTTATATAATAGAACCTTGTTTTAAGAATTTAACAAAAGATGTGTTCGGATTTGGATTTTCCAAAATAAAAAGGGTCCGGTTTTGGATTTTTATAATTATATGGGCAATCGGTAATTAAAAAATATATATAATATTATGAAACTTGGATTTTAGAAAAGAGGAATTTGACGAGCATTTTTAAAAGGTCGGAATTTCTAAATAGTCAACTCGGTTTTCAAAACGGATTTCGGGACTAACTCGGGAATTATGTGCTCGATGACTAACTAGCATGATTGGTGTGATGATTGTCTAATTTCATGATTTGTGCGGACTAATGGCATGATTGGTCGACTAATAGCATGCTGAAATGTTAATATTATTTATCGTTTATTTTATGCGTTGAGATATGATGAATATGATGCACTTGAGCTATGTGATATGCGAATACATGGTTACGAGTATATGAATGTGGATGAATGGAATGATGAGAACGATATGGTATTGGGGAATGTGAAAATGTGATGAATGATTGAACTTGAAGAAATGACGATTGCGATATGATTGTTATTCTCGTTGAATGATGTGTGCTTGCGTGCTTGAACGATTAGATGTAGACTTATATGGACGTTATGATATGTATCTAGGTGATCTTTAATGCTTGTCTTGCTGTTCTGCACCGCCAGGTAAGTCTCTTCGGAGCTTACTCAGATTGAATAGAGCTATTCCCTGCCTTAGGTGCATGATATACTAGGTGTTGCATTCATGATCAGCATGCCATGTAGTACCATGCTAGGTTGCATCTACGTTGAGCATCCCATTTCTTTATACGTATGTAAACAGAACGACCGTTATCTGTGATAGTCCTAGAGTCTTTGCTAGGGTCATAGGGTAGCCCAACCTCATCGGGTACCCTGAGTCAATCGAGTACTTCCTTATATTATGATATGCCTGCGGGCTTTATTGTGAAGCGGGTTAGGCATGCGTGCCCCCCGATTATGAATGAATGCATTCACGAGCTGGCCAGTCTCCGCCTGTCGGAAGGGGTGGAGGTAGGAGAGGGATATGCCACTTGGCATTGTCTTGGGCCCTTTACAGTATTCTGCACATTATTATGAACTAGGAGCACGCTAGTGTAAGTTTCGAAAGGTCCTAACGGGGGGTTTTATCCCTCGAAACGTAACTCGGGAATCATAATCCCGGGCCGTTACACGAGCCCCTTGCTTTGAATCGATAACGGGATTTGGGTATACCCTCTTGGACATCCTTTAATTGCAATTTTGTTGGGTTATTGACAATTCCTTGCTTTGAGAATCGTTCAACTGGGGACTGAGTTTGTTTTTCCTTGAATTTAATCAATTAGAATTTCTTGCCGTTTCTGTTGTTAGGAATGGACTAATTGGATTAGATAGTATTAACATCTATTAAGATATGGATTAAGGGCTATTGATGTGCGTGCCAATTGAATTAAGGTCATATATATTACCACTTGAGTGCCATTGATGTATGAGTTAATTATGGTTAGTGAGTAAAAATTTATCATGCCTTGAATTGTAAGCTTGTTGTGCTATTCGAGATATGAAATTGGTTCGTTTGACTTGATATCACTACCTCATATTTAAGCTAGGTAAAATTAGTTAACTAGAGTAGTAAAATGAATATTTTAGGTCCTTTAATTGGTTGAATGCTAGTGTAACTATGTAGGAAGTGTCTTGAGAACTTGATGTGCCGTGTGAACTTACGATACATGGACTTGGTGTGGCTATGACCTTAAAATACGGTTTAGTTACAATTTAACCTTAGTTCTTATATGTCGACTTACTTTGGTTTATCCCTTGGGAATGATTCATTATGCGAGTTGAAAAATAAGACTTGTTGATCCTTGATGTTGAGAACTTGTGAATTTGGTTGAGTATTTCAGGATTTGATAAATTATGAATTACTTGAGCAGTTGTTAGGCAAAACCTAAAGTAGAATGTTTTGAGTGGTGATCTTGGTAAGACTTTTAACTTAGTTCCATACCTGATGGGAACAAGGTTAATTGAGAATGGTGGTTATGATGAGATGTTAGTTATTTGAATAAAATATTGTTGAATCCTATGTTGACTTGAAAGCCTACTTGTGTGTTAATTAAGTATGTATTGATGAGTTGTTCCTTGCTTATTACTTGCTAGTGTGATTGGATGATTCTCTGAGTGGCTTGTGGACCGATGGATGATTATCTGAGTGGCTTGTTTGCTGGTTAATTGGATGTGAAGACTTCAGGTAAGTTCCCTAGGGGCTTACTCAGGTTGAACATTCATGCCTGTTGTTGCATTTTATGTTAGGTGTTGCATATGCATAAAAGCATGCCATGTAGTATCCTGTTTAGGTTGCACTAATTGAATGAGCATCTGCTTACTTTATGCGTTTGAAACAGAAAGGCCGTTATCTGTGATAGTCCTAGAGTCTTTGCTAGGGTCATAGGGTAGCCCAGCCTCATCGGGTACCCTGAGTCAATCGAGTCATGAACTTCCTTATATTATGATATGTCGGCGGACTTTATTGTGGAGCGGGTTAGGCATGCGTGCCGCCCGATTATGATGGAATGAATTCATGAGCTGGCTAGTCTCCGCCCTATCGGAAGGGGGTGGAGGTAGGAGAGGGATATGCCATTTGGCATTGTCTTGGACCCTTTACAGTATTTTTGCACATTATTATAACTAGGAGCATGCTAGTGTGTTTGACTTTCGTACTGCATTAGAGCATCTTTATTAGGTATAGCACATACTATGTGGCCTCAACGAGGACTGCCTGTCCCGCATGAGTGGCTCGATCTGACTCCTTTCCCCGTTCTTTTTTTAAGGTATTTTCTGCAGATCTTGTTTGCTCCTTGCTTCTGTGACGGGAAACCCTTTGGCGAATCGAAGAACCTAGCTAATATTCTAACTTGGTAAAATGGTAATCACTTGCTTATGATTTGGTTTGACCCGGCTTTGTCGTGGCATTTGTATCCTAGTTTTGCTTCCGCTTACTTTCGGTTCAATTGGATTTTGCGACATAGTCTTAGGACAGGTAAAGGGTATCTAATGGCCCTTCGAGGTTTTTAGGGTTTGAAATCCCTTCTTCTACTAATCTTAAATGAGTTTGAAATCTCGACCCGTACCTCGATTGCAAGATCCGAACAAGGGGTTTTATCCTTTCAAACGTAACTCGGAAATCATAATTCTGGGCCGTTACAGAGCTGAGGTTTTGCAATCCGAGTACAATAGGTTGAAGATGGTTTTGAAAATCGCCTAATGTTTTCAAATGGTTTTGAAAAATGTTTTATAAGGGCAAAATGAATTTAATTGAAATTAAACCTAAAATGAATAAAAGGGAAACAATCTCATGGGTAGAGAGCAAAGTGATAGACATCCCTTATGGAGCCTTATGGCGGAGCGGGAGTTCCATTTGAAATGAAGAAGATGAAAAAGGAGATGCCAATGTGGCATTGTGGGCCCCTTCGTTCTTTCTTTTATTTTATTTTAATCAATTGTCAAATTCTAAGGAAAAGAAAGGTATGAAATATTGAGCCGGTTGGGTTTTAATTGCGGGTTCGGTTGGGTTTGGTTCGGTTCGGGTTTATCCGTTTATTTATTTAATTATTAAATGCTATTTAAAATAAAGTATAATATTATTTGACCTTAAAGATTTATAGAGAATTTGGAAAAGAATTTCAAGGTTGGAAAGTAATCTAATAAATAAATTTAATAAACAATTTAGCGAGTATTTTCAAGGGTCGAAATACTTAACTATATAATTGAGATTTCTAACCGTTTGACTCGGATTTTGAAACGGCTTGGGATTAACTTGGGGATATGACTTATTCGATGAATATCTAGGATGATAATATGAGTGTTTGACTAACGACATGCTATGTGTGACTAATAGCATGACTTGCGGTGATTTACTATATGAGATTAAATGTTAGATATTATGATGTTGATATATCTGTATGCCAAGTGTGAGTATGAAACGATAATATGTGAAATTTGCTAAGTATGATATGAAGGTTTTCATGAGCTGATGAGGATGATGTTATGATCGAATTGAAAAAGATGTTAATTTATGAGATATGATGAGACACTATGAGAATTGAAGATGAGATGATAATGGTAATAATGACAAGATGGTTGAGTTATCATATGTGTGTATCTTACATGTTTTATATGTGACTTGTGTGCTTTGTGTAAATTAGACTTAGACTTATTATGTTATTTATGGGATTATTAGGTGATCTCTGATATGTTGGATTGCTTGCCATTGCTGATCATTGTTTTGATTCTGCGCTTCTCCAGGTAAGTTCTTTGAACTTACTCATGATGGGCGCTCTATGCACTGGGTGTTATATAGTAGGCTAGTATCCATGCACCATACGACCTAGAATCACGCTTAGGAGCTAAAATGAAAATCATATGATTGCTATATGTCATTGCAAGAGAACGACCGTTATCTGTGAAGTAACTAGAGTCTTTGCTAGGGTCATAGGACGACCCAGTCCCATCAGGTCCCGTCCTGAGTCAATCGAGTCATGGAAGTTCCTTTACTTATATTATGAGCATGATTGCGCAAGCTGCCTGCGGGCTTTATTATTTCTTATGGGGCGGGTTGGGCATGTGTGCCGCCCAATTATTATGGAATGCATTCACGAGCTGGCCAGTTTCCGCCCTATCGGAAGGGGGTGGAGGTAGGAGAGGGATATGCTACTTGGCATTCGGTGTGGATCCATTTATCGCTTCCTGCATTATATTAAACTGTCAGTATATATATATATATATATATATATATATATATATATATATATATATATATATATATATATATATATATATATATATATATATATATATATATATATATATATATATATATATATATATATATATCTGTGTGTGTGTGATTTAATTTCCGCACCGCATTACACATTTCATCTTAGGGATATGATGCTTATTATATACCTCTTAGAGTGTGTTTACACACGCGCATGAGTGACCTGATGATTGACCCAGATCCCCCTCTTTTTTTTAAATTCAGGTACCCGTTTCACTCCTTGATTTTATGCTGTTATGACGGGGTCCATTAAGATGGAGGAGAGTGAGTGTTGAACTATGAATTCACCAGATTTACACTTTTTGGGATTTCTTCCTACTTATACTCTGTTTGACACGGCCTTGCCGCGGAACTGGTTGTATCGTTTTCAGAACTTATTTCCTTTGCATGATAAAATATTTTCCGCGTTGTAGACTTAGGACAGGTACAGGGGTTTACCCTGGGGTCTTCAACGGACTTTCAGGATTTGGGTGCGAAATCCCGCTTTAAACTACAAATCTTCGGTTTCAAACCTTCAACCTGTGCTCGGTGCGCAAGATCCTAACGAGGGGTTTTATCCCTCGAAACGTAACTCAGGAATCATAATCCTGTGCCGTTATAACCTTATACACATGTTGACATGGTAAATCCTCATTACCAATCATGTGATTTCACTAGGTGTCAGCTCACTTGACGCAAATGTCAGACATTTTTTTTTTTTTGATTAAGTAAGAATTCGACGCCCGGACAGGCCCGGGGGTCGATAGGCCGAAGAACTCGGCGACGGATATAAACCAACAAAAGGCACAGCCGAAAAATTACAAGAGTACAAATAAAGGCAAAGACTAGCAAATGATGAAAGAACCGAAGCAGTGTGCGGCAACTCATCCATCAGTTGGTAGAGGCAACGCAGGGGATCCCTGGGGAACTAAGTGGAAACCTCAGATCTGGACTCTGTCAATGAGCCATCAGGTCTCGATCACGTCCACGACCTCTCGCATGTCGACAAATAAGAAGAAACACCGCTCATAAACTGCTAGCCTCGAAAGCCCCACCATCGCACCACCAAGCAATTCGACAACCTGCCAAACACTATACGGATCCAAATAGAAATTTCCTCGTCTACAAAAATATCATCAAGCCCTTACGATACTTACTCAAGTCCTTTCGGGTGGATTTACTCAAACCCTTCCGGGTGAAATTTTATATAACAACGTTGAAATTCTATTTATATATAGAAAGTAAAAAACTATACTCCAACAATCTAAAGATAAATTATACTACAGTACAACGTAATACTGTATTTTTTTTTCTCAAGCTTCCAGCGCAAGCCGCAAGGAATAATTTTTTTTATTTTTTTTTTAAATCCTTGCAGTGCAAGGATGTATATTTTTTTCCTTTTTTTTTCCTCCCTTCTTCTCAACGGAGGAAAGGGTGTAGCCAAGCACTGCTGCAACCAGACGGAGGAAGAAATGGCCAACTACCGGCAGGAGGACGCCGGCGAGGCCACCCCAAACCAACGCCGACGGTGCACTAGCCGGGCCACCACGAACCCACCCTTGCAAAGGGAAATTGGATTGACAAAGGGTCCAAAGAGATTCAGACCTAACGGGTTTGGGGCTTAGGGTTCACGATCGAACCAGGAGGGGGCCAAAAACCCCAATTGAAGAACGCGGTAGCAGAAAGAGGGTGAGATTCAGTGCTACCGGATATCGTTTCGCCTGGTCTTCGATCGGTGTTTGTGTACCCGTCGATTTTGGTTCTTGATTCGGCTCGCCGTCATCTGCCAGGACTTCGACGGTGAGGGACACAAGATGGAGGCGGGATTGGGGCCGAGATTCCAGGAAGAATGGATAAACAAACCCTAGATCTGAGATTGAGGCTTGGTTGTTCGAATTGGTTTAGGACGGAAGGTGACTCATGCTCCACAATTAAAGAACCGTAGAAGCCCCAAAGAAATAGACTTTCCCCAAAACTCAGTAGAGAAAGAAACTGAAAGGGGTGGTTCACAGAAAGAGAAAGAGAGGACATGGACTCCTAGAAAGACTCCACAAGGGGTTTCACTCCATAGTTGTTTATTCAGGCCTCCGAAGAGGTAGGTTTTAGGCCTCCGAAGAGGGTGTTTTTCAAGCCTCCGAAGAGGTGGTTCTCAGACTTCCGAAGAGGGTGGTTTTCCGGCGGTTTTCCGGCGCAAGTGATTGACAGTGGCGGTGTTCTCCACATCAGATCCGATATATCCAAGGGATGGAATCGCCTTTCTTTAAAAAAAAAAAACGATGAGGGTTCGTGTTGTTTTGTGTGTTTTTGTATGATATTTATTTTTGGGTTTAGTGATTTTTTTATGGGGGGGGGGGGGGGGGGGGGTTATTGATATGGTGTGGGAGGATCTACATTAATACATGCGTTTCAAGACATTGAATATATTGCCAGATGTTTAAATTTGACGGTATTAATCATTTTTTATTATTATTATTTTCTCTCTTATTTTCATAGTTGTAATTATATGTCCTTGAATACACACAGAACTATCTATAATGACTATCTAAAATATGCTTTATTAGATAACCGAGCCTCAATGAATCCATGGATTAAAAAAAAAAGACTTATTTCGTTACTGATATACTTACAAAATTCATTCATAGAAACTTGGTGTTACAACTTATCATAGATTTATAACTACTTGATTTTGTAATTTTCCTACTTATATATATATAACTTTATGAAATTAATTAGAAAACATAAGTAACCTTATACACATGTTTACATGGTAAATCCTCATTACTAATCATGTGATTTAACTAGGTGTCATCCTACTTGACGCAAATGTTAGACATTTTGTTACCTATGTGTGTGGTGTTGTTTTGTGTGTATTTGTACGCATTTTTTTGTTCGTTTAGAGGTTTTTTTGTAGATGGTAATTGATATGGGGTGGGAGGATATACATCAATACATGTGTTTCAAGACTTTGAATACATTGTCAGATGTTTAAATTAAATAGCATTAATCTTTTTTTTTTAATTATTATTTTCTTTTTTTTATTTTCATAGATGTAATTATATGTCCTTGAATACATCCAAAACTATCTATAATCACTATCTAAAATATGCATTATTAGATAACCTAGCCTCAATGAATCAATGGATTAAAAAAAGACTTATTTCGTTATCGATATACTTAAAAAATTCATTCATAGAAAATTGGTGTTAGAACTTACAATAGATTCATAACCACTTGATTATGTAATTTTCCTACTTATATAGATAACGTTATGAAAAGTACATTTTAATATATTTAGGGGCGTGTTTGTGAAATTAATTAAGAAACATAAGTAACCTTATACACATGTTTACATGGTAAATCCTCATTACCAATCATGTGATTTAACTAGGTGCCAGCCCACTTGACGCAAATGTTAAACATTTTGTTAGCTATGTGTGTGGGGTTGTTTTGTGTCATTTTGTATGATATTTTTTGTGGGTTTAGAGGTTTTTTTATAGGGGGGTGATTAATATGGTGTGAGAGGATATACATCAATACATGCGTTTCAAGACGTTGAATACATTGCTAGATGTATAAATTTGATAGTATTAATCTTTTTTGTTAATTATTATTTTCTTTTTTATTTTCATAGATGCAATTATATGTCCTTGAATACACCTAATACTATCTATAATCACTATCTAAAATATGCATTATTAGATAACCTAGCCTCAATGAATCAATGGATTAAAAAAATACTTATTTCGTTATCGATATATACTTACAAAATTCATTTATAGAAACTTAGTGTTACAACTTATCATAGATTCATAACCACTTGATTTTGTAATTTTCCTACTTATATAGATACCTTTATTAAAAGTACCTTTTAATATATTTAAGGGCGGGTTTTTGAAATTAATTAGGAAATATAAGTAACCTTATACACATGTTTACATGGTAAATCCTCATTACCAATCATGTGATTTAACTTGGTGTCAGCCCACTTGACGCAAATGTCAGACATTTTGTTAGCTATGTGTGTGGTGTTGTTTTGTGTGTTTTTGTATGATATTTTTTTGTGGGTTTAGAGGTTTTTTTGTATGGGGGGGGGGGGGGTGATTGATATGGTGTTGGAGGATATACATTAATACATGCGTTTCAAGACGTTGAATACATTGCCAGCTGTTTAAATTTGATGGTATTAATCATTTTTTGTTATTATTATTTTCTCTCTTATTTTTATAGCTGTAATTATATGTCCTTGAATAAATCCAGAACTATCTATAATGACTATCTGAAATATGCATTATTAGATAACCTAGCCTCAATGAATCAATGGATTAAAAAAAACACTTATTTCGTTATCGATATACTTAAAAAATTCATTCATAGAAGCTTGGTGTTACAACTTATCATAGATTCTGTAACGGCCCGGGATTATGATTCCCGAGTTACGTTTCGAGGGATAAAACCCCTCGTTAGGATCTTGCGCACTGAGTACAGGTTGAAGGTTTGAAATTCTATCCTAACATTTTGAAGTGAGATTTCATACCCAAAATTCGAAGGGATCGTTGGAATCCCCGTGGAAGTCCCCTGTACCTGTCATAAGTATAAGCGTGGAAAACCAAGAGTCATGCAAATAGTAGAATCAAGGTGTAATACAAGAGGGTGAAACGGCAGAGCCGAGATAAAACCAAATCAATAAGCGTATTTATCAAAATTTAATATACAATGTTAGTGGAGTTAAACCATTTCTTTGAGATCGCCCAAGAGAGTTCCCATGTCACGGAAACAAGGAATAATCATGCTGTAAACCAAATCTAAAAAAAATGTATGCAGGGCGGTGTCAGATCGAAGCCCTACGCAATATAATCCCAAACAAGCAGACATAGACACACGCTAGTCCTAATAAAGATGCTTCTAGATGCAAGGCGGAATATTAACACACTAGCATGGTCCTAAGATCAAGTGCATAAATATAATAAGGCCTTAGCACCGAATACCAAGTGGTATATACCTCTCCTACCTCCACCCCCTTCCGATAGGGCGGAGACTGGCCAGCTCGTGAATGCATTCCATATAATCGGGTGGCAGGCATGCCCAACCCGTATCCACAATAAAGCCCGCAGGCATCTCATAATATAAGGAAGTTCATGACTCGATTGACTCAGGACTTGACCCGATGAGACTAGGTCGTCCTATAACCCTAACAATGACTCTAGTTACTTCACAGATAACGACCGTTCTGTTTACAAAAGCAATGAGTAAACGAATGCTCAATCATGAGTGCAATCCTAGCAGGATACTACATGACATGCTTTATTATGAATGCAAGCACCTAGTATGCACATGGCTACAAGCAGGGAGATCTCTTTTCGAATCTGAGTGAGCTCATATAGGAACTCACTTGGCTAGGCAGAACAGTATAATAGAAGATCCATCATACATCATTCAAATTCACAAGGTATTACCTAGATACATATCAGAAAATATATATAAGTCTATGTCTAATCATACAAGCATTCAAGCACACATCATTCAACGAGAATAACAATCATATCGCAATCATCATCACATCAAGTTTAACCACTCATCATGATGCCACATTCCATAAAACCACATCATTATCATCATTCCGTTCTGCCACATTCATATATTCGCAATAATACTCATATATCCGCATGATCATATATCTCCAAATTAAGTTCATCATATTAATCATAGCTCATAAGGCACAAGTCAAATGATACGAAATTCTAACATCTCATCATGTCGTTAGTCATTCATTCATGCTATCGGTCCACACAAATCATGATATTAGACAATCATTCATATCAATCATCCTAGTTAGTCATCGAGCACATAATTCCCGAGTTAGTCCAGAAAACCGTTTCGAAAACCGAGTTGACTAGTTAGAAATTCCAACCTTGGAAAATGCTCGTCAAATTCCTTTTTAAAATCCAAGTCTCATAATATTATATTTATTTTAAATCACAATCATTATATCTTGAATCTTAGAATAATATTTTATATTTTAAATCTCCCGTAATATTATACAATATTTCAAATACCATCTTTTAACATTTTCATAAAATATTTCCAAATCTTTTAAAAATCCCAACCAATTTTATTTAATAGAATCCGCCCTTTTTAAATTACCAACCCGGCCCCTTTTATTTTGTTAAATACCAAACCGAGTCTTTATTTTATATTATCAAAAAACCGAACCGATTTTATAAAAATATTTACCGTAACTGGACCCAATGATTTCAGATTTGGAAAACAAATTCTTAGGCCCAAAATCCCTTTTCATTTTGCTGAAGAAACAAGTAAGGCCCACAAGGAACCCAGCCCATCTCTCTCTTTCCTTCCAAATTTTAGATTCAGAAGGAAAAAAAGGAGACGTGGGCCTGGGCTGATGAATTGGCGATGGCGGGGTCCACACGGCCTCATCTTCCTCGTCCTGCTTCCACCTCTGCTCGCTCGGAAGGAGAAGAAACCAGCGACTGCGGCTCGCTCCTCCGCCTCTGTCCTTCCTTTCTCGGCTTCCGACGACTGGATTCTCCTCGGCCTCAGCTCTTCTTCCTCCACTTCTCGGCTTGTACGCACAACGCCTACTCCGCCTCGCTCGGGATCTCGTCGTTAGCTCTCGACCTCGCTCGGGGGTTTGGGAAGCTCACCGAGGGGCGTCGACTCGCCGGAGTACTCGTCGATGGTCCGATTTGACTTCGTCGGTGCCGGATTCCTACGAATCTGAGCTTAGGATGGAAGGGAGAGGTGTAAAGGTGGGGATTTACAGGATTTCAAAGCAAAAGAAGAAGGATGGAGCCTTACCGAGGGATCTTCGATTCGCCGGAAAAGGTGCTCGGGAGGCGTCGCTCTAGCTGCGTGAATGCGAGTCCAGGAATGAGGTTACCTGGGAAGGGTGATGGGGGGTTTAAAGCTCCATTTTTAATTAGTTAGGAAGCGAAAGGAAGCAAGGAGGAGGTCTCACCGCGTCAAAACGAAAAGCAGGGGAAGAGGAGGTCGAAGGCGGCGCTGGAAGGCGATGGTGGAAGGGTGGTGAGGTGGTGGCGGCTGGAAGGAGGCAAGGAGCTCGATTGCTCTCGCCAATTTCAAAGAGAGAAATAAGGGGGTGTTTGGCCTTTGAGTTTGTGTGGGTGTGGAAAGAGGGTCAAGGTAATCTGATTTTTGTTTTGAAGAGAACAAGGGGATATGTTCACCAATCAAAGTGGAGGGCAGGTGTTGTTTGGAGCTGTGTTGAAAATGAAATGTGGGGAGATGGAGCAGCTTTTCCTCGGTCAACACAGGGAGAGTAGGAGCTAGGTCAATCAGACAAGGGTTGTGGCCATGTGTTGACACCTTACCAACTATGGGGAAACAAGGGTGTGTGGAGGAGAGGAGGAAGGGGTGTAGTCTAGCCAAAAGTGGGAGGAGAGAGATGAAAAATGATGATGAGTGAGATGCTGCAAATCGACAAGAAGGGGAGTGAGGGATTGTGTGCCAACTTGAAATTGGGATGGAAGAAAAGAGGGTAGAAACATAATCCTTAAATCTCAAATTCCAAAATATCTGTAGGGAACCCATAAACTCACTATCTCGATCCTATCCCGACTTGATCAATTAAATTTAAAATTCTCAATCCGAATTAAATAATAAAATTCTCGGCATATGAAAGTGGGAAGAAAATTTTTAAAATTTCGTTCGAAATCTGCTTTAGTTAAAAAATCCGAGTTAATGAGTTTTCCGTTAAATTCCACTTCTAAATTCATTTTGATTTTGATTTTTTTTTAAAAAAATTAGGATTTAAAAATCCCAGCCTTTACATCATCCACCTTTAAAAACAAATCTCGTCCCTGAGACTAAAACAAAACAAGGTAGGGGATGAAGTTGGAAGTAAGTGAGTTCAAGGACCATTCCATTGATCCCGTAAGTGCCTCATAAGTGCCCCTATGAGATTCTCACAGTATCGTTGTCGTGATCATAATACCCCCGATAGGTCATAGCGAGAGTGTGATACGGGCTCTTACCACATCCTTACCCCGACTTCTCGGTTATATCATAACTCGAAAGGCATTACGACATTTCCACTAGGTCTTACCAAGCGTCCTATAAGGGCCCCTATAAAATGTCTGTATCCACTTCGTGGAGCGTCATAATGCAAGATCGGTTGGAAAGTTTTAAGGGAAATCTTAGTTCGAAAACGTTTGGTTTCAAAATCATTGAAATTCTCAATCACGCTAAATTTCCAAAAATCCAAGTTAGTTCTTTTTGACATCATTCAAATCCCTTAACCCGATGTTAGTCAAGCAAGCTTCAATTTTAGGAGGTGGGATCATCCACCTATAAGGTGAATCCCAATTTTCTTCCTAGGTTCCAAGTCAGAATCGAAGTTCATCAATTCGGTTGTAGCATCCTAACAATTCCAATTCAAGGCATTGTATTTCGTACCAATCGTTCAATATAGAAATCATATCATACGTTTATGAACATATCATACACATGTCAAGGATAGTCACATAATACAACATATTTAGCATAATATCATTCATAGTAGGGTCCATCACATCACTTCATAGAGGTTGCACATCATATGATTAAGATAATCACGTCATATCAATCAGATAAGGACATCATACTCATGCTAACCACCAAGCGTTATCGCATTAGAGGTAAATAAGTGCTGCCGTACACTAGCATTTCATCAAGTTCAGGGGGGTAACTATGTTACTACTAACAATTCATTATTGTCTAAGGCAATTCATCAGGGGATCAACATTGTCTATAGCACACAATTCGCACAACACTCGGCCCCAAGTAACGCACAACACTAAGTCACATCTTCAAGAGAGTCTGCCTATCACTACCACCCATAACAAAACACGACCACTACCTTTTTTTCTTCTTTTTTTTTTCGCCTCAAGATCAACCTCACCTAAGTCTACCAACTCAAATTTGATACTAGTTCTATATACCATTACACTCAGCTTAGCATACAATCTCTATAGCCTCAAAACTATCTTCAATTCAAGGCCTACATCCCAAATCAATTAGGTACCCCAACTCATATGCCCTCGAGCCATCTAAACTCGTACCTCGGAGTTTCAAATCGCACAATTCCTCCATTCCGACAAGTCATCACCTCGACCAACTGCCATGACTCTCTATAAAGCACAACCTCGTCCTAGGGGTCCTCCACTAGTCCCATCTTTACTTTCCGAGAGAAATCCCAAGTCCTCTACTAAACCGCTCTCACGGTCTATCAAGACACTTCTCAACTCATCTTGCTAACCTGGTCATACTCCCCGCACCACTAACCACTCTCACTAACCATCCACCTCTAAGAACCTAACTCATATCGTCCATCTCACACCCGACACTTCAATCCAAATCCTCGACAACTCTATCGTGGAATCCAAAGTAGCACTACCCTCAATCCCGAATTACCAAGGCCTCATCACCAGCTCCTATCATCAATGACCAACCACAGATTCTACCTACTCACCCCATTCCGAAGCTCACGAAACCTGAACCACTCATAACCCCTCAAGCCGATCTACCCTAGATCCTCTTCCCAGCATATTCCCAAATTTCCTCATTCCAAATCTTATTAAACCTTAACCATTCAAAATTCTCAAGTCGTCCTACTCTAGTTCCTCATCTCTTCATATCCCTAAATTGCCTCAAGCTTCTACTTCTTAACCATGACACCTTATCGTCCAAGGCTCACTTTCACTGATAATCATTTCTGCATAATCCCTAGATCATCCTCATCCGAGTTTCCCGAGTACCGCAACTTAGCCAACTCTCTAAAACATTCTTCCCCTAGTGTTCTCAATAATTTTATGCTTTGCCAAATTTCCAATTTCATGCTCAAAATCTCCCTATCTCGACCTCAAACTCACAACCTTACGAGAAATCTCAATGACATTCTTGCCTAACTACCAGCCCTTCCTCGAGATTCATCTCACGCCCTCAAATACCTCAATAGCCACAATAACATCCACTCACAACTCTCGATTCGTTCCCTATCCTAAAATCCTCCAACAACGCATCTAGAAATTCCTTCACTCACGAATTCTCCAAGCACTACCAATCCTATCGAAACAATCCCTAAATACTCATCACACGTACAACCTTGATATGAACAACCTAATACCCAAGATCGATAATTTCCCAAGCAACCTTATACTACTCTTCCTTAGCGATTCCTCAACCTCAGCTTTTACCAAGATCGCTCCCAATCGCCACAGATACAACCTATTCCCAATTTCCATGATTCATTAGACATTCCTTACCCGATTATCCTCAACGCTGCCCACCTATAGAACTACACTGACTACCTATACTCAGACCCACTCTCAAGGTCACCCAAATGAACTAGTCTAGACCTCAGCCAACCACCCTTCTATGCCACATGTGATAGCGTCTATTCTAGCATTGTCTTTGGGAACTCTTGTGTAGAGTTTAAGGCGTTTTACTAGGTATTCTACCTATTTCTTAGTCCTTTGTGTCCCATTTCGAGAAATTGGTGTCTACCACTAGTTTGTTGTGATTTCAGGTACTTTTGAGCGGTTTTGGAGCCGATTCAAGAGCTAAAGGATAAGGAGGTGATTAGAGGCGCTTCCATGTGGAAATAAGTCATCAAAGACGAGCTAAGAGGTCAAGAGATGAGCAAAAATATGAGACAAGATGCAAGCATATCAAGTGAATCACTCGTAGGAGCTCAAGACGATGTAGCACGACTCGCGGGATGGCCTTCACAAGGGAATTTGTGCAATTTTCAGCTTCAGCAAGTTGTCACAACTCGTGGGAGGCCTTCACGAGTCGTGACAGGAGAACTCAGCTCCTTGTAGCGCACTGTAGGCTGTCACGACCCGTGACAGACTCTTCACGAGTCGTGACAGTGCCAGATCAGCCAAACCTTTCACATTTCCCTTCTTAAAACAAATGTAATGGCCAGAATTCAGGGAGGAGTTACGTTTCTGTTTTGAGAATGAAAGCTCAGGCCGACATTGGAGATTGTGGTGGAGCTTTTAGGTGAACTTTGGAGACTAGGATTTTTGGAGAAGAAAACTCGTTCGATCTATCAAATTTCGGTAAAGTTTATTTTCATCTCTATTGTTCTATGTTTGTCTTGCCGAATTTGATTGAATCAAGCATGTACTTTTCCATGAGTGGCTAAACTTCTTGTTCTAGGGTTGAGATTGTCCCGACAATGCGAAAATAGGCTTGTTCTTAGTATCTCTCGAATGATTCATGAATGAGGTTGTGGTTTAATCATGTTGTGCTTATTCTAATTGATGTGAGTCGATTAGATCCGATTTAGGGTTTGAAATTGAAAGACTAAAACACCTAAATTGGAATTTAGATGGTGAATTGAGACCGAAAGGCGATTAGGATCCATCAGAACTACATGATTAAACCCGAAGTTTATTGATCGAAAGTGAAACTAAACTTCTTGGGGATTCCTAGGTTATCCTTGATGTTTTGGGCAATTTTGAGATTATTCGGAGCTGAAAGGCGAAGTTAGTATGACTATTGCCTAAAACTCTACGAACTTAAAGGGCCTAAATCGGTTGCTTGAGCCCGAAAGGAGAATTGCTAACCGATTTAGACACATTCGCGCTAAACCCGAAAGGTGATGTGCGATTACCTTAGATATCCTACCTCCACAATTTGATTTTGAAATCACTTGAGCAAGAAAATATTTTATGCCTATTGACGATGCATTGTTGGTATATCCTTAATCCTAGAACGTTTTCCCCATATATATTTCATAATACTTGATTGCTTTTCTTGGTTACTTTACACACAAACACTCTCAAATCTGCTTGTTTATTCCGAACTTGGTCGAACTAGCTCGAAATTACAATCGATACTCCATTGGTCCTTGTGATACGACACTCGATATACTACAACTGAGCCCCATACACTTGTGCGTGTAGGTTTTAGCCTATCAAGTTTTTGGCGCCGTTGCCGGGGACCGGTGCTAGTATCGATCGTCTTTTTGACAACTAGTTCACTAAGTTCTTTTTGTTGCTTTGATTTTTTTCTTTTTGTTTTTGGTTTCAGATATGCTCTTTTGAAGATGAGTCATGTTCCCTTCTGTGATGTTTGTGCATCTTTTGGTCATGCCACTCGTGATCATCAGTTCTCTGTTTATGAGACATATGCCTATTGCGAGTTTTATGGTGGTTTTGGACACACAATTACTGAATGCCCGGTTTTGCTAGCTCCCACCTCCCATGATGCAGATTTCATGTACCGCATTTGCAATCCTGATGGGCATTATGAGTGGGAGCACACTTATGAAAGAGATTCAGTCGAGCTTGAGTGCCAAACTTCGCAACCTTCTCCTGATCCAGAGCCTTATTCACATTCATCCATTGATAAGCTAGTCGCTAGGATAGCAGAGCTGAAAGCTGAATTAGCGCAACACACATTGAATGCTCTAGCTATTCCGGAGAGTCTCCCAATCCAAACAGATGTCAGTGACAATGAAAATTGCACTGGTGTTTCTTTTGAGATTGAGGAAATTTTGGAAGAGCATGTGCAGTTGATGGAGCCAGAGATTGATTTTGAGGAGGATGAACCCAAAGAAGAGCTCCAATTTGTTGTTCACCAAGCATACATGGTGCCATCACTGTTTTATGAAGGGATGGTTCAAGAAAATGTTGATCAACAATTTGGGGCATTTGCTGGAATGCTTGCAAAATGGCACAAGGAGGAGATATCAAATAAAGTTCCTGTCGACATACCGCCTCCCATCAAGTCCCAAGCGGTGATCTTATTATTTGAAGACGGTGGTGAAAATGAAGGCACAAAGGGCCAATGGGATGAGAAGAGGAGGAGCACACGCCTATGGAGCTTGAGCAAAAAGCGATCTAAATCATGTCGCTCCAAGAAGACTCTGCTGGAAGGATGGGACGAGCGATGGACCGTTCATTCGGGTCGATTTAAGCTTCTCGAAGGTAATAAGGGTCGGCTTCAGACCTTAAACTAGCGTTTTTCGGGAGGCAACCCGAGGTATGTTTTCTTTATTTTTAGCTTTCAGTTTTTTTTTCTTTTTTTTTTTTGAGGTTGATTTGCAAAAGTGCAAGTATGGGGTGGAGAGTGCGCTATATTGAGAATATTGTTTGTGTTTTGAGCTGAATTGAAGGTGTTTGACACCTATCTACTAACCCCCATCTTGTCGAGTTTGTTGCTTCTTTGTGTTGGTTATCTTGTCTAGGCTTGGATGCAAATGGCTCTAGCTTTGCTACCTACACATGCTCTACATGTTGAAATTGTGAGTATTCACATCTCTTACTTGATTATTTTGCACATTGAGGACAATGCTTTGTCTAAGTATGGGGTGGGCGTGAATACTTCACAATTTTTGCAGTTTTTTGTGTCTATTTGGCTCGCGCTTATTGGAATATTTGATGATTACCTGAGCATTGAGCCATTTCCTTGTCTGACTAGCTAGATTGTTTACCCTCTTGCTTGATTCTGTATGTTTCTCGCCTTATACTTTGATACTCAAGCTTGACATTATTGTTTAGACCGCATTATGTGATTTATGTGCACAATTGAAATATGATTGAGGAAGTTTTGTTAGCCTATTTCTCCTTACCTACCCTTGCATTTGATCATCTACTTGAAGCCTTCTGAGCCTTAGAAGCCTTGTTCTTTGGTAGCTCCACAAGATTTTCATAGCCCGCTATTGTCCTTTACCCAATCCGGGATTTTGGGTCATGGTGGTGTATTTTGTTGTGTGGATGTGCTTCAAGTGTGGGGTGATTTTTCTTGATTGTGATAAAAAAAAATTCTTGGGATAAGAGGAGAATAAAATTCACTCTTTTGCAAAAGTCAAGAAAATAAAAAAAATACGGTTAGTAACCGATCCTGCTTGTGGAGAATAAAATTCACACAAGTAGGAAGAAGTGCAGAGTGAGGAGGCCGAGACACTTAGTAACCGGGTGCATTCATCACAAATGTTTGTATTCGTGTAAAACGGTGTCGAGACTAGAGAGGTAAGAAAAAGAGTGAAAAAGGAAAGAAAAAAAAAGAAAATTTTTGATGTGGTTGACAAAAGTGAATATGAAAAAGTTGTTGTGATGGAGTTTGTTTGGTGGATTGGTATGAGTTTGATTCTTTGAAAGTGTGTGTTTTTCCGATTGTTCTCGAATGATCCTTTTTCCCGGATTTTAGCACCACATGGCCTGAAAATTTCCATACCCAATTGTTTCCGCCTTAGCCTCATCATAACCCTATAAAGCCCTCATGATTTTGTTGTGTACATATTTTCAAGCGGTGAAGATTATTAAGATTGTTCAAGCTTTGTGGATGATGAGTAGTGAGGTCGAGGTTTAAGTGAAGTGCATTAGAGGATTTTGGTGTTTTGATGTGCTAGTCAAGCTTGATTAGTGGCAATGATATGCTAGGACGGCATTCGTCGGATAATTCTAATTAGCATACGCTATCTTATGGTTTATTATCTTAGTCTTGCTTGGGGACAAGCAAGGGTAAGTATGGGGTATTTTGATAGCGTCTATTCTAGCATTGTCTTTGGGCACTCTTGTGTAGAGTTTAAGGCGTTTTACTAGGTATTCTACCTATTTCTTAGTCCTTTGTGTCCCATTTCGAGAAATTGGTGTCTACCACTAGTTTGTTGTGATTTCAGGTACTTTTGAGCGGTTTTGGAGCCGATTCAAGAGCTAAAGGATAAGGAGGTGATTAGAGGCGCTTCCATGTGGAAATAAGTCATCAAAGACGAGCTAAAGAGGTCAAGAGATGAGCAAAAATATGAGACAAGATGCAAGCATATCAAGTGAATCACTCGTAGGAGCTCAAGACGATGTAGCACGACTCGCGGGATGGCCTTCACAAGGGAATTTGTGCAATTTTCAGCTTCAGCAAGTTGTCACAACTCGTGGGAGGCCTTCACGAGTCGTGACAGGAGAACTCAGCTCCTTGTAGCGCACTGTAGGCTGTCACGACCCGTGACAGACTCTTCACGAGTCGTGACAGTGCCAGATCAGCCAAACCTTTCACATTTCCCTTGTTAAAACAAATGTAATGGCCAGAATTCAGGGAAGAGTTACGTTTCTGTTTTGAGAAAGAAAGCTCAGGCCGACATTGGAGATTGTGGTGGAGCTTTTAGGTGAACTTTGGAGACTTGGATTTTTGGAGAAGAAAACTCGTTCGATCTATTAAATTTCGGTAAAGTTTATTTTCATCTCTATTGTTCTATGTTTGTCTTGCCGAATTTGATTGAATCAAGCATGTACTTTTCCATGAGTGGCTAGACTTCTTGTGCTAGGGTTGGGATTGTCCCGACAATGCGGAAATAGGCTTGTTCTTAGTATCTCTCGAATGATTCATGAATTAGGTTGTGGTTTAATCATGTTGTGCTTATTCTAATTGATGTGAGTCGATTAGATCCGATTTAGGGTTTGAAATTGAAAGACTAAAACACCTAAATTGGAATTTAGATGGTGAATTGAGACCGAAAGGCGATTAGGATCCATCAGAACTACATGATTAAACCCGAAGTTTATTGATCGAAAGTGAAACTAAACTTCTTGGGGATTCCTAGGTTATCCTTGATGTTTTGGGCAATTTTGATATTATTCGGAGCTGAAAGGCGAAGTTAGTATGACTATTGCCTAAAACTCTACGAACTTAAAGGGCCTAAATCGGTTGCTTGAGCCTGAAAGGAGAATTGCTAACCGATTTAGACACATCCGCGCTAAACCCGAAAGGTGATGTGCGATTACCTTAGATAACCTACCTCAACAATTTGATTTTGAAATCACTTGAGCAAGAAAATATTTTATGCCTATTGACGATGCATTGTTGGTATATCCTTAATCCTAGAACGTTTTCCCCATATATATTTCATAATACTTGATTGCTTTTCTTGGTTACTTTACACACAAACACTCTCAAATCTGCTTGTTTATTCCGAACTTGGTCAAACTAGCTCGAAATTACAATCGATACTCCATTGGTCCTTGTGATACGACACTCGATATACTACAACTGAGCCCCATACACTTGTGGGTGTAGGTTTTAGCCTATCAACATGCTCACACCACACACCCACTACCTACCGACACAAGTTAGTCAGACAAGCATTCACTACCAGCTCAACATATCAGTCATCACACATTTCTTTAGTCAGTTCCAAGCCTATCGCACGACACCAATTCCAATTCGCATAGGAGAGAACGTCATTTCTTGAGTCATCTAGGAGGATTACGTCTGCAACCGCCATCTTCAAAAGGCGTCCGTCCTTTGGTGACGTCAATTCTAGGGTCCATGGGCCCGCCACACTTCCGTTGCACCACTTTGATTCCATTCGATTGCTCGCTTTCTCTTCTATGTCGATGTCCATCATGGGGATCGCGAGGGGTTAAAAGTCATGCAGATAGGGGAGAGCAAGGGAGGACAACACGACTTCCTTAAGGATTCAGACACAGACCAGGACTAGAGATGACGAGACTCAAGACAAGACGCGGAACCGAGAGTTACAACAATGCCCTTAGGGTATTCTACGAGGTTACGGGTGCGGCAAGCAAACACATGGCAATCACTAAATATCTCAATCATATCATTCTGCACTAGCATGTACCTATTAAAAGAAATAGCTTCATATGCATCCATAACATGTTCACATAATCAACTTTTCATGCACGTGGAACATGCTAAAACTTATCATCTCATGCACTAATCATGCGTGGCCTATTAAGATCATGTATGCACGAACCGACAATAGACATATGCAGCATAAGTTATATATGACATAGCGAGCATTATAGGATATCGCACGTATGATTCATTACTCACTTTAAGTGTACATATAAGCATGTCAAAACAATGTGGGTTCCAGGTAAGCATGTTAAGATGCACTCTAATAATTGTGTGAGGGGATATGGTTAAGTCATTTGGTCATAGCAACTATCAGATCCAATACAACCATGTATATGTAGTATGACAAGTATGGCACATAATTGCATGATGGTCAATAATTAGGAGATGTATATCCTACATGATACTACCAACACTCATTAAGAAAGTACACAGTCAATGAGATTCAATTTGATCAACTTAGCATGCTAGGAATTATTTCACATGACACTAATACAAGATGGTTGACCACACTATCATGGACCTAATTCAATGTAGAGTAACTATCGTGGGGATTCGTACATTCGGTATATATATTCATTTGTAAGTGTAATCATGCAAGATACATGGAAAGTCATGCTGGAATATGCTAACACATCATGTCATGCAATCACAAGGTGGGATACTATCATAACTTGACAGAATTCTCCAAGGGCAATCACCGACTCATCACCCCGTTTCCCCATGGGATGCTAGTATGACTTGCTCTGTAGGACACAAGGACATTCACGCTGTTTCCGAGAGGTGGGGGTAGAACTCGTGTTTAGACTCTTGTGGAAAGAAGACACGGGGGTCCATTACGAGGATCAAAGGGATGACTCCATGAGACAACTCACTCCTAACTCCAAACTACTTCAGTCATCACTTCCACCAATATACTCAAGTAACCCTCACATCCGACATGATTCCGAAAGTAATTAGTTGACCAACCCAAATTTCCCGTGGAAGACACCAACCTCACGTACGAGACTCGATAGAAGCATAAATGGTGGGATACCAAACAGTACTCGAAACGGGGAGAACAGACACTCCTCGACCCTTGCTAACATGCCTAAATGTTTTTGGTGGGACGATTGACGGAGTCAGAATCATCAGGGGTTTGAATTATGGATGAGGTATTCCGACAAGACAGGAATTCAAATGACATAAGAACGAGGTATTCTCCCGCTATCCCGTTTGCACAGTTATTCATTACGTGATTCAAGTCAAGGCATACTGATTAGTTCTCTATCCTAAGCACAATAACACTCAGCATGGAAGCAATCAACGGGATTAATATGATCCTCTTCGAGGAGGATCGCCCTCGGGCCCAATTGGATATAACGCATATAATCACAGAAACGATCTATGCCGTCCTTCGAGGGACAGCCGACCGGAGGGGAAAATATCTCCGGTCTCCCATCCCATGTCACTCCAATCTTCGGTTCCTTGGAGTCTTCAAGTCCACCTGTAAATAATAAGCTATATTTTGCCTACCCGTTCCCAACTACATCCAATAGGGATGGTCTAACACATTTCCTACCCCTTCGTTTGCCTTTGTTTAATTACCGGATTTATCAAGTCAAGTTCATATTTGGTCCGTTTGAGTTAGTCATATTCAATTCATTTTGCCCTTTCTAAAACATAAAAATATTTGAAAACCGTGGGCCATTTTCAAAACCACTTCAACCTATCATACTCGGTTTGCATAACCTAGCTCTGATACCAACTTTGTAACGGCCCGGGATTATGATTCCCGAGTTACGTTTCGAGGGATAAAACCCCTCGTTAGGATCTTGCGCACCGAGTACAGGTTGAAGGTTTGAAATTCTATCCTAACATTTTGAAGTGGGATTTCATACCCGAAATTCGAAGGGATCGTTGGAATCCCCGGGGAAGTCCCCTGTACCTGTCATAAGTCTAAGCGTGGAAAACCAACAGTCATGCAAATAGTAGAATCAAGGTGTAATACAAGAGGGTGACACGGAAGAGCAGAGTTAAAACCAAATCAATAAGCGTATTTATCGAAATTTAATATACAATGTTAGTGGAGTTAAACCATTTCTTTGAGATCGCCCAAGAGAGTTCCCACGTCACGGAAACAAGGAATAATCATGCTGCAATACAAACCTAAAAAAAATGTATGCGGGGCGGTGTCTGTAAAGGCTCGGATTTTCAAATCCTAATTTTTCAGAAAAGGACAATTAAAAATGAATTTAAATCGAATTAAAAGCTCGTTTAGCGGATTCCGACCGTAATATGAAATTTGACGAACGATTTCCGTCCTTTTACCTCGAAAATTGAAAATAATTATCAGATGACGATATCCTTGTCTATTTTAAAAATCTAATTGATCGAGAAAGCGAGAGTCAGAAAAACTAACATTCAGAAACTAATTTCGGGATTCAAAATTCGCGTATTTGGAATTTACTTCCGGATAAATGTTTACCCATTTCCACACTCTAACCTCACCAACTCCCTCACCATACCTCTTAAAAGATCAGCCCTTACCCCGTCATACACCATCACCATCCATCCCATTTCCCATCATTCACCATCTCTGCTCCCATCTTCACGCCACTCACCACCTACTCCCGTCACCACCATCAGCCCTCTCATCGACGCCATTGCCTCCACCGCGCCTCTGTTTTCCAAGCCCAGAATCGGTACCTCCAGCCTCCACCTCTGCATTTCCTCGACGAGCAGCAGGTCGAGCCACCCCCTTCGATGTCCAAGAGCACCCAGGAGCCGCCCAGAAGCCGACAACGCCGCCGACGAACCATCGAACCATCGCCTCCCCTGTTCGAGCGCATATAACGTTCCGGTAAGCCGTTCTCACTCGTTTTTTATCGGAATCGTCCTCGAGCTCCACCATCACCCTCACCCATGTCCGACGCAGGTTCGACGATCCATCGCGAGCCACCCACGACGCCCAGACCCCCGATCGAGAGCTCCGAAGTCGCGAAATCCATCGGTAAGCTCCCGCCTTTCCTTCCTTTGTTTCTTTTCGATTATGTCCTTGGGTCGGGCTGTGGGCAAGTGTGAGCGTGTGTGAGATGAGTGCGAAGAGTCGGGTGGGCTCGAGAGCCCCGGCGAGAGCTCCGACGAGCTCGAATAGGCGTCGAGCGAGGCGAGACGCAGCGGAAGCGAGGTGAGGCAGCACCGAGCAGACGAGCGCGGGTGAGCCGAGGCGAGGGTAGCTGAGCGTAGGAGGCTGAGTGATCGAGCGTTCGGGTACGAAGTCGAGCAGCGGCAAGCGCGAGCACGAGAGACGAAGCCGGCGGGAGCTGAGCCATGGCGCGGCCGCGGGCGGAGTCCATTTTGAATCAACGAAGAAGACGGACAACGTGGCCTTTGGTGGGCCCCAATTGCTAACATACATATATATATTTGTTATTTATCAAACCGGGTTGGGATTTTATAACCGGTTCGGTTCGGGTTATTCCGTTTATTTATTTAACTAATTAACGGAATTAAAAGTATTATATATATACAATATTATTTGAGGTTTTAAATAATAAAATATTATTTTGGGAGAATTATAAGGTTGGTTTATTAAATAAAAATGGTTTGAACTTTAGAATATTTGGAAAAGAATTTCAAGGTCGGAAGATGATTTAATAAATAATTGAAAAAGGGAATTTAGCGAGTATTTTCAAGAGGTCAGAACCCTTAACTGGTTAATTCGGATTTGAAGCTAACTTGTGAATAAGACGATGATTAATAGCGGGATATTGTGGTGAATTTCATAAGAAATTAAATGTTTGATATTTATGATGATGATATAATATGCAAATTTGGCTAAGTATGATATATATATATATATATATATATATATAGGGAGTATATTTTTTTAAAACTGATGAGTTGACAAATTATGACGAATAGTATGAGATAAGAGATGGTTGATCGGGATAAATTGAAAGTATGATTGATTCAAGCTTACTTATCTATCTGCTAATTTGAGCGAGTAATATATGTGTTTAGAAAGGCTATAGAAGTATACTTAGTATATTCTCGTTATGTGATTAAGTGATATTCTGTGATCGTGACTACTGTGTGCTGGATTCTTCTTTTGGTGATCTTCTAGCCAAGTAAGTACCTCCGGGGCTTACTCAGTAACCAGTACCTCCTGCCTGATGTGTCATATAGTATGTAGGTGTTGCATATGCATAAGAGCATGTCATATAGTATCATGCTTAGGAATTGCATTTACGAATGAGCATCCTTATTCTGTATGCGTTTAAATACAGAACGGCCGTTATTTGTGAGTCCTAGAGTCCTTGCTAGGGTCATAGGGCCGCCCAACTTCATCGGGTATTTTCCTCCTCGAGTCATTTATATATATCACGAGATACGAGATGGGCATGAGATATGATATGATGATGAGATTTGATATTATTATAGCATCGAACTGGCCAGTCTCCACCTTGTCTGGAAGAGGGGTGGTGGTAAAAGAGGGATATACCGCTTGGTATTCTTTGTTAAGGCCTTCCTCAATATCCTGCACATATGAATTAGGAGCATGATAGTGTGGTTTTATTTCAGTACTGCATGAAGGAATCCTTTATTCTAGGTATAGGCGTATTATATGTCCTCAGCGCGGTCAGAGGACCCGCAGGCGGACTCTTGGCCTGACTTGGTGGTATAGTTTCAGGTACCCGATCTACTACTTGATTTTGTGCTGATATGACGGGGTCCATTCATTTGGCGGAGAGTGAGTGTATGAACCCTGACTTCACCAAACTCATGCCTTTTGGATTTCTTCCTATTATACTCCGTTTTGACCCGGCTCTGCCGTGGCACTAGCTGTATCGTTTTCAGAACTTTCGCCCTTTGCATGATAAAGGTTTTCGCGCGTTGTAGACTTAGGATAGGTACAGGGGTTTACCCCGGGGTCTCCAACGGACCTTCCGGGTTTGGGTGCGAAATCCCACTTTAAACTGCGCATCTTCGATTTCAAACCTTCCACCTGTACTCACGGCGCAAGATCCCAACGAGGGGTTTCATCCCCCGAAACGTAACTCGGGAATCATAATCCTCGGCCGTTACAAAGGTGGTATCAGAGCCAGGTTTTGCAATCCGAGTACAACAGGTTGAAGATGGTTTTGAAAATCGCCCAATGTTTTCAAATGGGTTTGAGAAATGCTTTCAAAAGGGCAAAATGAATTTAATTGGAATTAAAACGTAAAATGAATAAAGAGGAAACAATCTCGTGGGTAGAGACCAAAGCGATAGACCTCCCTTATGGATGTGGAACTCGGGGAATGGTAGGCAAAATACTAGCTTTGATTTACAGATGGTCCTAGATAACTCCAAGGAACACCATGGAGGTTGGAGTGTCGATTTAGGTGACCGTGAGGTTTTGCCCCTCCGGTCATCCGTCCCTCGAAGGACGGCATAGATCGTCTCTATGCTTAATTTATGCATATATGCAATTATGCCCGAGGGCGATCCTCCTTGAAGGGGATCATATTAATCGTCGAGTGCTTCTGTGCTGAGTGCTTAAATTAACCGTTCATGTAGTACTCATGGTCGATACTAGACTCGGTTCTGTTGGGCGTGGGGGTAGGGCACATCGTGGTCGGGGACGCCCTCGTCGGATTGTTGTTGAGAGCGTCGAGGAGCGCGCTGCTGACGATCACGTTGAGGAGCAAGCTTCACCTCCGCCGGCTGACGATCAGATTCCGATTCCCACAGAGACTAGACTTGGATAGCTAGAGGCGACACTTCACGACATTCTGAGCGAGTTACGGGGAGGATCCCGATCTGCAGCACCGACGCCCGAGGTTCCTGTTCAACCAGCTGAGCTCGTAGCCGATGCACGCCCTGAGAAGCGCGTCGACTGGGTCAAGACATTAGCTCAGTGCTGTCCTCCGGCTTTTACTGGAGAGGTTGGGGGGGATATTGAGAGATGGTTCCGTGAGATGGATGGGTTGTTCGACCATGTTGTTGTCCCCGCTTCCGAGAGACAGAGACTTGCCGCAGGCCGTCTACAGGGAGACGCTTTTGACCGCTGGTCTTTATTTAAGATAGATCAGGCTGAGTGGACCTACGAGGAGTTTACGGACCTGATGCTGAGAGAGTACCGCCCTCTTGGGATTGAGATAGCCCGACAGGTGTCCTTTATGCGAGGCTACTACGACCGATCAGCTTCTGTCTCTACCATCGTTCGCCAGTTCAAGAAGGAACTGGTCTACTGTGCTCACTTGTGCCCTTCCGATGAGAGTCGGATTCGCATGTTATCGATGAGACTGCCGCCTCCAGTACTTCTGCATGCCTCTAGCTTGGGAGCTGTCAGCTTTGATCGATTCTTGGAGGTCATCCTCCTGTACGACCAGCAGCGGATCTTGTCCGAGACTGCATACACCACTTCTCGCCCTGAGGCGAAGAAAGCGAGACCAGCGGATGGTCGCGGAGACGACAGATCCAGGAGAGGAGGTTATGGAGGAGGATTTAGAGGGGGATATCACGGAGTTACACCGAGGGCACCCCAGCCGCCCGGTCCAGCTGTTTATGGAGGAGATGCACGAGTGAGGAGTGTCACTTGCCATGGATGCTTCGAGAGGGGTCATTATGTTGCTTCCTGCCCAGATCGTTCGATTGTCTGCTTCACTTGTGGCACCATGGGGCATAGAGCTGCCCGTTGTCCCCAAGACGGTAGAGCCCCGCCGACTGCACCGCCACCGAGACTTCCTGCGGCTCCACAACCGCCACTGCTGACTTATCCCCAGGGTCAAGGGCGAGGAGATGCTTCTGGTAGAGGTCGAGGAGGAGGTAGAGGAGGTAGAGGAGGTAGAGGTTACGATCGTGGAGGCAGAGGGCCGTCAGGGCCAGGTCAGGGTAGAGGTTCGTCATCTGCAGGGCCATCTAAGTCCGGGTATGATCGTGGCCAGAGTTCCGGAGGCCGACGACCAGCATTACCCCCACCGCCCCGCGTGTTCCAGATGAGAGCTGATGACCGTACTGCCCCTACTTCCGCAGGTACTATACATTTCCATGATGCGTGCTTGTCTATATTGTTTGACACTGGTGCTACTCACTGCTTCATAGTAGAGGCATGCGTTGCTAGGCTGAGCCTGAGCTGCACGAGTGGTTTACCCCTTACTATTGGTCTAGCGGACGAGGCAAAGGTTAGGACGAGTCGGGAGATTTTAGGTTGCCCCATCCATATAGGTGAGCATGAGTGGCCAACCGACCTTATTGTCATGCCATTGAGGATGGATGATCTCATTCTGGGTATGGATTTCATGGACCACTATGGAGCGATCATCAATCTGAGGACGAGGACGGTGTCTATCTTGGCGGATGACGGGACTGAGCACCAGGTTTGGGGGAGCGACCCCAAGAGGAACGGAGCGCTCATTAGCGCAGTCAGAGCCGCCAGACTTCTAGACCAGGGATGCATGGGGTATTGGTGTTACGCTTTAGAGGTGGATCGCACACATCCCAGCTTGGCAGATGTCCCTGTTGTGAGGGACTTCGCATATGTGTTTCCAGATGAGCTACCGGGACTTCCCCCACCGAGAGAGGTTGACTTTAGGATCGAGCTAGACCCAGGCACCAGACCTATTTCACGAGTCGCTTACCGCATGGCACCGACGGAGATGGCGGAGCTGAAGGCTCAGTTGGAGGAGCTAGCCGAGAAGGGTTACATCAGGCCTAGTGCATCACCTTGGGGAGCACCAGTGTTGTTCGTCAAGAAGAAGGACGGGTCATTGAGACTATGCATCGATTATAGGGAGCTAAACCGTGCGACGGTGAAGAACCGTTATCCCCTTCCCAGGATTGACGACCTGTTGGATCAGCTGCAGGGCGTCGTTGTCTTCTCGAAGATTGATTTGAGGTCCGGTTATCACCAGCTGAGAGTAAAGCCAGAGGATGTCCAGAAGACCGCTTTTAGGACTCGCTATGGTCACTACGAGTTCGTGGTCATGCCGTTTGGGCTGACCAATGCACCAGCTGCTTTTTTGGAGCTCATAAACCGCGTGTTCATTGACTACCTGGACAGATTCGTTGTCGTGTTCATAGATGACATTTTAGTCTACTCGAGGAGTAGAGAGGAGCACGAGGAGCATTTGAGGATCGTGCTCGAGACGCTGAGGAAACATCAGTTGTATGGGAAATACAACAAGTGCGAGTTCTGGCTCAGAGAGGTGGCTTTCTTAGGCCATGTGATTTCAGCTGAGGGAGTCGCCGTGGATCCGGCGAAGATTGATGCTATCGTTGCTTGGGGGGTGCCCAAGAATGTCAAGGACATCCGCTCGTTTCTTGGATTGGCCAATTACTACAGGAGATTCGTTCAGGGTTTCTCGAGCATTGCTAGGCCGATGACGCAGCTGCTGAAGAAGGATGTTCCTTTTGAGTGGAGTGTGGAGTGTCAGGCCAGCTTTGAGCTTCTGAAGGAGAAGCTGACACCCGCCCCAGTACTAGCGTTGCCAGAAGGGACAGAGGACTTCGTCGTCTACACAGACGCTTCGCGTTTCGGCTTGGGATGTGTTTTGCATCAGAGAGATCGGGTCATCGCTTATGCTTCGCGCCAGTTGAAGCCTGCAGAGGTGTCCTATCCCGTTCATGACTTGGAGTTGGCAGCTGTAGTTCATGCCTTGAAGATTTGGAGGCATTACCTGTACGACACTTCATGCAAGGTGATGACGGATCACAAGAGCTTGAAGTATATTTTCACTCAGAAAGAGCTCAACATGCGACAGAGACGGTGGCTAGAGCTTCTAAAGGACTATGACTTGGACATAGTTTATCACCCAGGAAAGGCCAATGTGGTGGCAGATGCGCTCAGTAGGAAGACTCACCAGGAGGCATCAGTTGCGAGGCTTACAGCTCAGAGGGATTTGCAGACAGATTTGATGAGGTGTTGCTTTGAGGTGTGGGTTCAGCGGGAGAATGGACAGTTATCATTCTTGGAGGTTCAGGCTGAGTTGACCGAGGAGATTCGGCGAGGTCAGGCAGACTGTCCAGAGATTGCAGTTCTGAGGGATCGGATGTCCCAGGGTCGATTCAGAGAGCTTGTAGAGAGAGGAGATGGGATGCTGACCTTTCAGGGCAGAGTGGTAGTTCCGTCGACGTCAGATCTGCGGCAGAGGATCATGCAGGAGGCTCACTCCACTCCTTATTCTGTCCATCTAGGGACGAATAAGATGTATCAGGATTTGAGGAGATGTTATTGGTGGCAGAGGATGCGAGCAGACATCACAGATTTTGTAGCCAGATGTCAGGTTTGCCAGCAGGTTCGGATTGAGCACCAGAGACCGGGAGGACTTGTCAGGTCGCTTCCCGTTCCCGCGTGGAAGTGGACAGATATCTCGATGGACTTCGTCACTGGGCTGAGGCGAGATGTCAGAGGATTCGACGCCATTTGGGTCGTGGTCGATAGGTTGACCAAGTCGGCTCACTTCATTCCGATTCAGGAGACATGGCCAGCATCGCGGTTAGCTGAGGAGTTCATTTGCCTGATCGTGAGACTTCATGGAGTACCTGAGAGGATCGTATCTGACAGAGATGGACGTTTTACCTCGAGGTTTTGGCACCAAGTTCAGGAGAGCCTAGGTACTAGACTGCATTTCAGTACAGCTTTTCATCCTCAGACAGATGGACAGAGTGAGAGGACGATTCAGACCTTGGAGGATATGCTGCGATCGTGTGTTTTGGAGTGGGGAGACCGTTGGGTTAGACACCTACCATTGGTGGAGTTTTCATACAACAACAGCTACCATGCGTCGATTGAGATGGCTCCATATGAGGCTCTGTATGGGAGGCGATGCAAGTCGCCAGTTTGTTGGGATGAGCCTGCGGACACGGTTTCATCTTTACCGGACCTAGTTAGAGAGACCATTGATAAGGTGGGACGTATCCGTGAGCACATGAGAGTCGCCCAAGATCGCCAGAAGAAGTATGCAGACAGGCGGAGGATAGAGATTGAGTTCGAGGTAGGTTCGCATGTGTGGCTTCGAGTTTCGCGTACCAGAGGAGTCCGACGGTTTGGGATCAAAGGGAAGTTGAGTCCGAGGTATATTGGCCCGTTTGAGATTCTGGATAGAGTTGGAGAGGTGGCCTATCGTTTAGCTTTGCCCCCATCTTTGGCTGGTGTTCATGACGTCTTTCACGTCTCACAGCTTCGCCAGTATATCCCTGACCCTAGCCATGTCCTAGACTATTCAGACCTTCAGGTTGAGCCTGACCACACCTTTGTAGAGCGTCCTGTGAGAGTTCTTGACCGTCGAGTCAAGAGGCTTAGGAACAGGGAGGTTCCTTTGCTTCTAGTTCAGTGGTCTAGGAGGAGCCCTGAGGAGGCCACGTGGGAGACTGAGGAGAGTATTCGGGCTAGTTATGGGGATGTCCTAGACGAGTTGCTCGCATCCTATGTCGAGCCGAGTATAGATATTTCCCTGACCTCCCGAGTGCGGTGAGTTGTCTTGTTGGATTGGGGTTGGTTGGTAGTATCTCTTTGCTTGTGTACTTATGATTGGTAGTTGTGTGCAGATCCTTGGTGATATGATATGATGAGCTGTGATTATGTGATGAGTTGCTAGATATTTTATGGTATGCGACTATACTTGACGTGTTTAGGTCATGCTATTAATATGTGATATGAGTGTCACTCTATATATATATGAGGCGTGATGATAGAAATGATGGGAGTAGAAGTATTGGAATTTGATCATAACATGGAACCTAGGAAGAGAATGTGGGGTTAGCCCTTAGAGGTGGATGGTGAGATGAACTGAGAATGTAGAAATGAGCTTTACTAATGTCGAACATGAAATTTTGAATCGTGTTTCAAAAGAGACTAACTTGGATTAAAATATATATATATATATATATAAAATAAAATAAAATTACCACACTAGTTTCATTATAACGCCCCACGAAGTGGGTAAGTATTTGAGTTATGATATGGCCTAGAAGTCGGAGTAAGGGTGTGGTAGGGGCCCATATTACATCCTTACTACGGTCTATTTGGGGATATTATGATCACGACAACGGTACTGTGGGGATCTCATAGGGGCACTTATGAGATGCTTACGGGATCAACGACATGATCCTTGGACTCAACAAATTCAAACTTCATCCCCTATTTTAAGAAGATTTTAGTCTCGGGGACGAGACTTGTTTTTAGAAGTGGATGATGTAAAGGCTCGGATTTTCAAATCCTAATTTTTCGGAAAAGGACAACTAAAAATGAATTTAAATCGAATTAAAAGCTCGTTTAGCGGATTCCGACCGTAATATGAAATTTGACGAACGATTTCCGTCCTTTTACCTCGAAAATTGAAAATAATTATCAGATGACGATATCCTTGTCGATTTTAAAAATCTAATTGATCGAGAAAGCGATAGTCAGAAAAACTAACATTCAGAAACTAATTTCGGGATTCAAAATTCGCGTATTTGGAATTTACTTCCGGATAAATGTTTACCCATTTCCACACTCTAACCTCACCAACTCCCTCACCATACCTCTTAAAAGATCAGCCCTTACCCCGTCATTCACCATCACCATCCATCCCATTCCCCATCATTCACCATCTCTGCTCCCATCTTCACGCCACTCACCACCTACTCCCGTCACCACCATCAACCCTCTCATCGACACCATTGCCTCCACCGCGCCTCTGTTTTCCAAGCCCAGAATCGGTACCTCCAGCCTCCACCTCTGCATTTCCTCGACGAGCAGCAGGTCGAGCCACCCCCTTCGATGTCCAAGAGCACCCAGGAGCCGCCCAGAAGCCGACAACGCCGCCGACGAACCATCGAACCATCGCCTCCCCCGTTCGAGCGCATATAACGTTTCGGTAAGCCGTTCTCACTCGTTTTTTATCGGAATCGTCCTCGAGCTCCACCATCACCCTCACCCATGTCCGACGCAGGTTCGACGATCCATCGCGAGCCACCCACGACGCCCAGACCCCCGATCGAGAGCTCCGAAGTCGCGAAATCCATCGGTAAGCTCCCGCCTTTCCTTCCTTTGTTTCTTTTCGATTATGTCCTTGGGTCGGGCTGTAGGCGAGTGTGAGCGTGTGTGAGCTGAGTGCGAAGAGTCGGGTGGGCTCGAGAGCCCCGGCAAGAGCTCCGACGAGCTCGAATAGGCGTCGAGCGAGGCGAGACGCAGCGGAAGCGAGGTGAGGCAGCACCGAGCAGACGAGCGCGGGTGAGCCGAGGCGAGGGTAGCTGAGCGTGGGAGGCTGAGTGATCGAGCGTTCGGGTACGAAGTCGAGCAGCGGCAAGCGCGAGCACGAGAGACGAAGCCGGCGGGAGCTGAGCCATGGCGCGGCCGCGGGCGGAGTCCATTTTGAATCAATGAAGAAGACGGACAGTGTGGCCTTTGGTGGGCCCCAATTGCTAACATACATATATATATTTGTTATTTATTAAACCGGGTTGGGATTTTATAACCGGTTCGGTTCGGTTCGGGTTATTCCGTTTATTTATTTAACTAATTAACGGAATTAAAAGTATTATATATATACAATATTATTTGAGGTTTTAAAAGATAAAATATTATTTTGGGAGAATTATAAGGTTGGTTTATTAAATAAAAATGGTTTGAACTTTAGAGAATTTGGAAAAGAATTTCAAGGTCGGAAGATGATTTAATAGATAATTGAAAAAGGGAATTTAGCGAGTATTTTCAAGGGGTCAGAACCCTTAACTGGTTAATTCGGATTTGAAGCTAACTTGGGAATAAGACGATGATTAATAGCGGGATATTGTGGTGAATTTCATAAGAAATTAAATGTTTGATATTTATGATGATGATATAATATGCAAATTTGGCTAAGTATGATATATATATATATATATATATATATATATATATATAGGGAGTATATTTTTTTAAAACTGATGAGTTGACAAGTTATGACGAATGGTATGAGATAAGAGATGGTTGATCGGGATAAATTGAAAGTATGATTAATTCAAGCTTACTTATCTATCTGCTAATTTGAGCGAGTAATATATGTGTTTAGAAAGGCTATAGAAGTATACTTAGTATATTCTCGTTATGTGATTAGGTGATATTCTGTGATCGTGACTACTGTGTGCTGGATTCTTCTTTTGGTGATCTTCTAGCCAAGTAAGTACCTCCGGGGCTTACTCAGTAACCAGTACCTCCTGCCTGATGTGTCATATAGTATGTAGGTGTTGCATATGCATAAGAGCATGTCATATAGTATCATGCTTAGGAATTGCATTTACGAATGAGCATCCTTATTCTGTATGCGTTTGAATACAGAACGGCCGTTATCTGTGAGTCCTAGAGTCCTTGCTAGGGTCATAGGGCCGCCCAACTTCATCGGGTATTGTCCTCCACGAGTCATTTATATATATCACGAGATACGAGATGGGCATGAGATATGATATGATGATGAGATTTGATATGATTATAGCATCGAACTGGCCAGTCTCCACCTTGTCTGGAAGAGGGGTGGTGGTAAAAGAGGGATATACCGCTTGGCATTCTTTGTTAAGGCCTTCCTCAATATCCTGCACATATGAATTAGGAGCATGATAGTGTGGTTTTATTTCAGTACTGCATGAAGGCATCCTTTATTCTAGGTATAGGCGTATTATATGTCCTCAGCGCGGTCAGAGGACCCGCAGGCGGACTCTTGGCCTGACTTGGTGGTATAGTTTCAGGTACCCGATCTACTACTTGATTTTGTGCTGATATGACGGGGTCCATTCATATGGCGGAGAGTGAGTGTATGAACCTTGACTTCACCAAACTCATGCCTCTTGGATTTCTTCCTATTATACTCCGTTTTGACCCGGCTCTGCCGTGGCACTGGCTGTATCGTTTTCAGAACTTTCGCCCTTTGCATGATAAAGGTTTTCGCGCGTTGTAGACTTAGGACAGGTACAGGGGTTTACCCCGGGGTCTCCAACGGACCTTCCGGGTTTGGGTGCGAAATCCCACTTTAAACTGCGCATCTTTGATTTCAAACCTTCCACCTGTACTCGGGGCGCAAGATCCCAACGAGGGGTTTCATCCCTCGAAACGTAACTCGGGAATCATAATCCTAGGCCATTACAGTGTCAGATCGAAGCCCTACGCAATATAATCCCAAACAAGCAGACATATACACACGCTAGTCCTAATAAAGATGCTTCTAGATGAAAGGAGGAATATTAACACACTAGCATGGTCCTAAGATCAAGTGCATAAATATAATAAGGCCTTAGCACCGAATACCAAGTGGTATATCCCTCTCCTACCTCCACCCCCTTCCGATAGTGCGGAGACTGGCCAACTCGTGAATGGATTCCATATAATCGGGTGGCACGCATGCCCAACCCGTATCCACAATAAAGCCCGCATGCATCTCATAATATAAGGAAGTTCATGACTAGATTGACTCAGGACGGGACCCGATGAGACTAGGTCGTCCTATAACCCTAACAATGACTCTAGTTACTTCACAGATAACGGCCGTTCTGTTTACAAAAGCAATGGGTAAACGAATGCTCAATCATGAGTGCAATCCTATCAGGATACTACATGACATGCTTTATTATGAATGCAAGCACCTAGTATGCATATGGCTACAAGCAGGGAGATCTCTTTTCGAATATGAGTGAGCTCATATAGGAACTCACCTGGCCATGCAGAACAGAATAATAGAAGATCCATCATACATCATTCAAAGTCACAAGGTATTACCTAGATACATATCATAACATATATATAAGTCTATGTCTAATCATACAAGCATTCAAGCACACATCATTCAACGAGAATAACAATCATATGGCAATCATCATCACATCAAGTTTAACCACTCATCATGATGCCACATTCTATAAGACCACATCATTATCATCATTCCGTTCCGCCACATTCATATATTCGCAATAATATTCATATATCCGCATGATCATATATCTCCAAATTAAGTTCATCATATTAATCATAGCTCATAAGGCACAAGTTAAATGATACGATATTCTAACATCTCATCATGTCGGTAGTCATTCATTCATGCTATCAGTCCACACAAATCATGATATTAGACAATCATTCATATCAATCATCCTAGTTAGTCATCGAGCACATAATTCCCGAGTTAGTACCGAAAACCGTTTCCAAAACCGAGTTGACTAGTTAGAAAATCCACCCTTGGAAAAGGCTCGTCAAATTCCTTTTTAAAATCCAAGTCTCATAATATTATATTTATTTTAAATCACAATCATTATATCTTAAATCTTAGAATAATATTTTATATTTTAAATCTCCCGTGATATTATACAATATTTCAAATACCATTTTCTTTTAACATTTTCATAAAATATTTCCAAATCTCTTAAAAATCCCAACCAATTTTATTTAATAGAATCCGCCCTTTTTAAATTACCAACCCGGCCCCTTTTATTTTGCTAAATACCAAACCGAGCCTTTATTTTATATTACCAAAAAACCGAACCGATTTTATAAAAATATTTACCGTAACCGGACCCAATGATTTCAGATTTGGAAAACAAATTCTTAGGCCCAAAATCCCTTTTCATTTTGCTGAAGAAACAAGTTAGGCCCACAAGGAACCCAACCCATCTCTCTCTTTCCTTCCAAATTTTAGATTCAGAAGGAATAAAAGGAGACGTGGGCCCGGGCTGATGAATTGGCGATGGCGGGGTCCACACGGCCTCATCTTCCTCATCCTGCTTCCGCCTCTGCTCGCTCGGAAGGAGAAGAAACCGGCGACTGCGGCTCGCTCCTCCGCCTCTGTCCTTCCTTCCTCGGCTTCTGACGACCGGATTCTGCTCGGCCTCAGCTCTTCTTCCTCCTCTTCTCGGCTTATACGCACAGCGCCCACTCCGCCTCGCTCGCGATCTCGTCGTTAGCTCTCGACCTCGCCGATACTCATTCCGACCCACTCATACTCTCATTTTTCGATCAGTTAGCACAAGGAAGCAGAAAATCGGAACTATGATGAAAATCGGAATTAGTTAGGAAGCGAAAGGAAGCGAGGAGGAGGTCTCACCGCGTCAAAACGAAAAGCAGGGGAAGAGGAGGTCGGAGGCGGCACTGGAAGGCGGTGGTGGAAGAGTGGTGAGGTGGTGGCGGCTGGAAGGAGGCAAGGAGCTCGATTGCTCTCGCCAATTTCAAAGAGAGAAATAAGGGGGTGTTTGGCCTTTGGGTTTGTGTGGGTGTGGAAAGAGGGTCAAGGTAATCTGATTTTTGTTTTGAAGAGAACAAGGGGATATGTTCACCAATCAAAGTGGAGGGCAGGTGTTGTTTGGAGCTGTGTTGAAAATGAAATGTGGGGAGATGGAGCAGCTTTTCTTCGGTCAACACAGGAAGAGTAGGAGCTAGGTCAATCAGACAAGGGTTGTGTCCATGGGTTGACACCTTACCAACTATGGGGAAACAAGGGTGTGTGGAGGAGAGGAGGAAGGGGTGTAGTCTAGCCAAAAGTGGGAGGAGAGAGATGAAAAATGATGTTGAGTGAGATGCTGCAAATCAACAAGAAGGGGAGTGAGAGATTGTGTGCCAGCTTTAAATTGGGATGGAAGAAAAGAGGGTAGAAACATAATCCTTAAATCTCAAATTCCAAAATATCTGTAGGGTACCCGTAAACTCACTCTCTCGATCCTATCCCGACTTGATCAATTAAATTTAAAATTCTCAATCCGAATTAAATAATAAAATTCTCGGCATATGAAAGCGGGAAGAAATTTTTTAAAATTTCGGTCGAAATCCGCTTTAGTTCAAAAATCCGAGTTAACGTGTTTTCCGTTAAATTCCACTTCTAAATTCATTTTTATTTTGATTTTTTTTTGAAAAATTAGGATTTAAAAATCCCAGCTTTTACAGACTCATAACCACTTCATTTTGTAACTTTCCTACTTATATAGATAACTTTATGAAAAGTACATTTTAATATATTTAAGGGCGTGTTTATGAAATTAATTAAGAAACATAAGTAACCTTATACACATGTTTACATGGTAAATCCTCATTACCAATCATGTGATTTAACTAGGTGCCAGCCCACTTGACACAAATGTCAAACATTTTGTTAGCTATGTGTGTGGTGTTGTTTTGTGTGTTTTTGTATGATATTTTTTGTGGGTTTAGAGGTTATTTTTTATAGGGGGTTATTAATATGGTGTGAGAGGATATACATCAATACATGCGTTTCAAGACGTTGAATACATTGCTAGATGTTTAAATTTGATAGTATTAATCTTTTTTTAATTATTATTTTCTCTCTTATTTTCATAGTTGTAATTATATGTCTTTGAATACGCCCAGAACTATCTATAATGACTATCTAAAATATGCATTATTAGATAACCTAGTCTCAATGAATCCATCGATTAAAAAAAAGACTTATTTAGTTACCGATATACTTACAAAATTGATTAATAGAAACTTGGTGTTACAACTTATCATAGATTCATAATTGATTTTGAATTTTTCCTACTTTATATATATATATATATAACTTTATGAAAACTACATTTTAATATATTTAAGGGCGGGTTTGTGAAATTAATAAGAAAAGATAAGTAACCTTATACACATGTTTACATCGTAAATCCGCATTACTAATCATGTAATTTAACTAGGTGTCAGCCCACTTGACGCAAATGTTAGACATTTTGTTACCTATGTGTGTGGTGTTGTTTTGTGTTTATTTGTATGTATTTTTGTGGGTTTAAAGGTTTATTTTGTAAGGGGTAATTGATATGGGGTAGGAGGATATACATCAATACATCTGTTTCAAGACTTTGAATACATTGCTAGATGTTTAAATTTGATAGTATTAATCTTATTTTTTTTAACTATTATTTTATTTTTTATTTTCATAGATGTAATTGTATGTCCTTGAATACACCCAAAACTATCTATAATCACTATCTAAAATATGCATTATTAGATAACCTTACCTCAATGAATCAATGGATTAAAAAAAGACTTATTTCGTTATCGATATACTTGAAAAATTCATTCATAGAAACTTGGTGTTACAACTTACAATAGATTCAGAACCACTTTATTTTGTAATTTTCCTACTTATATAGATAACTTTATGAAAAGTACCTTTTAATATATTTAAGGGCGGGTTTGTGAAATTAATTAGGAAATATAAGTTACCGTATACACATGTTTACATGGTAAATCCTCATTACCAATTATGTGATTTAACTAGGTGTCAGCCCACTTAACACAAATGTCAAACATTTTGTTAGCTATGTATGTGATGTTGTTTTTAGTGTTTTTGTATGATATTTTTTGTTGGTTTAGAGGTTTTTTTTTATAGAGGGGTGATTGAGATGGTGTAGGAGGATATACATCAATACCTGCGTTTCAAGACGTTGAATACATTGCTAGATGTTTAAATTTGATGGTATTAACCTTTTTTATTATTATTTTCTCTCTTATTTTCATACCTGTAATATTATATTCCCCTGAATACACCCAAAACTATCTATAATGACTATCTAAAATATGCATTATTAGCTAATCCGGCCTCAATGAATCCATGGATTAAAAAAAGACTTATTTCGTTATCGATGTACTTACAAAATTCATTCATAGAAACTTAGTGTTACAACCTATCATAGATTCATAACCACTTGATTTTTTAATTTTCCTACTTATATAGATAACTTTACGAAAAGTACCTTTTAATATATTTAAGGGCGGGTTTTTGAAATTAATTAAGAAACATAAGTAACCTTACACACATGTTTACATGGTAAATCCTCATTACAAATCATGTGATTTAACTAAGTGTCAGCCCACTTGACGCTAATGTCAGACATTTTGTTAGTTATTTGTGTGGTGTTGTTTTGTGTGTTTTTTTATGATATTTTTTGTGGGTTTAGAGGTTTTTTGTATAGGGGGGGGGGGGGGTGATTGATATGGTGTGGAAGGTTATACATTAATACATGCGTTTCAAGACATTGAATACATTGCTAGCTGTTTAAATTTGATGGTATTAATCATTTATTATTATTATTATTATTTTCTCTCTTATTTTCATAGCTTTAATTATATGTCTTTGAATACACCCAGAACTATCTATAATGACTATCTAAAATATGCATTATTAGATAACCTAGCCTCAATAAATCCATTGATTAAAAAAAAGTCTTATTTCGTTATCGATATATTTACAAAATTCATTCATAGAAACTTGGTGTTACAACTTATCATAGATTCATAACCACTTGAATTTGTAACTTTCCTACTTATATAGATAGCTTTATGAAAAATACATTTTAATATATTTAAGGGCTTGTTTGTGAAATTAATTAAGAAACATAAGTAACCTTATATACATGTTTACATGGTAAATCCTCATTACCAATCATGTGATTTAACTAGGTGCCAGCCCGCTTGACGCAAATGTCAAACATTTTGTTAGCTATGTGTGTGGTGCTATTTTGTGTGTTTTTGTATGATATTTTTTGTGGGTTTAGAGGTTTTTTTATATAGGGGGTTATTAATATGGTGTGAGAGGATATACATCAATACATTCGTTTCAAGACGTTCAATACATTGCCGGATGTTTAAATTTGATGGTATTAATCTTTTTTTAATTATTATTTTCTCTCTTATTTTCATAGTTGTAATTATATGTACTTGAATACGCCTAGAACTATCTATAATGACTATCTAAAATATGCATTATTAGATAACCTAGCCTCAATGAATCCATGAATTAAAAAAAGACTTATTTCGTTACCGATATACTGACAAAATTCATTCATAGAAACTTGGCTTTACAACTTATCGTAGATTCATAACCACTTGGTTTGTGAAATTAATTAGAAAACATAAGTGTAACGGCCCGAGATTATTATTCCCGAGTTACGTTTCGAGGGATGAAACCCCTCGTTGGGATCTTGCGCCCCGAGTACAGTTTGAAGGTTTGAAATCGAAGATGCGTAGTTAAAGTGGGATTTCGCACCCAAACCCGGAAGCTCCGTTGGAGACCTCGGGGTAGACTCCTGTACATGTCCTAAGTCTACAATGCGGAAAATCCTTTATCATGCAAAGGGCATAAGTTATGAAAATGATACAACCAGTGCCACGGCAGAGCCGGGTCAAAACGGAGCATATGTAGGGAGAAATCCCAAAAGCATGAATCTGGTGAAGTCAGATTTCAAACACTCACTCTCCGCTATATGAATAGACCCTGTCATAACAACACAAAATCAAGCTGTGTATCGGGTACCTGAAACTATACCACCAAGTCAGGCCAAGAGTCCACCCGCGTGTCCTCTGACTGCGCTTAGGACATATAATACGCCTATACCTAGAATAAAGGATGCCTTCATGCAGTACTGGAATATTAACCACACTATCATGTTCCTAATTCATATGTGCAGAATATTAAGTAAGGCCTTAACAAAGAATACCAAATGGTATATCCCTCTTCTACCACCACCCCACTTACAGGTAGGGTGGAGACTGACCAGTTCGATTCGATAGCATCTCAAATCTCATCATCATATCGTATCTCATCTTCATATCATATCTTATCATCATATCGTGGATCTTGCGAAAAGAAAATAATAATGCCGATAATAGTAAAGGTGTTCCAACGACCCGAATGACTCAGGACGAACCCGATGGAGCTGGGCTGTCCTATGACCCTATCAAGGATTCTATGACTCACAGATAACGGTCGTTCTGTATTCAAATGCATACAGAATAAGAATGCTCATTTGTAAGTGCAATTCCTAAGCATGATACTACATGGCATGCTTTTATACATATGCAACACCTACATACTATATGACACATCAGGCAGGAGGTACTGGTTACTGAGTAAGCCCCGGAGGTACTTACCTGGCTAGAAGATCAGCAAAAGAAGAATCCAGCACACAGTAGTCACGATCACAGAATATCACCTAAGTACATAATGATAATACACTAAGTATACGTCTCTAGCCACTCTGAACAATATAACACACATTCATACAAGCAGATAATTAACAAGCTCACATCAACCATACTTTCAGTTCACCACGATCAACCATCTCTTATCTCATACTATTCATCAGGATATATATCATTATCATCATAAGTATCGAACATTAATCTCTTCTAAAAATCACCACAATATCATGCTATTAGTCATACGAATCATACCGTTAGTCAAACGATCATATTATCATGCTAGCTAGTCATCGAATAAGTCACATTTCCAAGTTAGTTTCAAAACCGTTCCAAATCCCAGTTAAATAGTTAAGTATTCCGACCCTTGAAAATACTCGCTAAATTGCTTTTTAAATTTATTTATTAGATTACTTTTCAACCTTGAAATTCTTTTTCAAATTCTCTTTTTAATCGACGAGTCTTAATAATTTATGTTAAGTCTCAATAATATATAATATTTTAAACACCGCTTAATAGAACTCCTTTATAAAATATTTCCAAAACCCCTAAAATCCAAACCATTTTTATTTAATAAAACCAACCCTTTATGAATCTTACCCAAATAACATTTTATCTTTTAAATTCGTAAATAATATTTTAATATATTTTAATTACCCCTAATGAGTTAAATAATAACGGATAATCCGAACCGAACCGAACCGAACCAAACCCAATTAAATCCAACCGAACCGAACCAAACCCAATGAGTTAAATAATAACGGATAATAACGGAGTAATATATATAAGGAAGCGGGACCCACAACATATCTTCTTCTTCGTTGATTCAACTTCCCAGCTCCCGCCATGGCTCCCGATTCACCATCCCACCGGCGAGGCTCCTCTGACCCTCCTTCCTCCAACCTCCGGCTTCTCCTCTTTGAGTCCATGGTCTCGCATCGACCTCCTGCTCACCAGGACTCGCCCAACTTGCGCCTCGCTCTTGACGCTCGCTCGCGCACTCGCCTCTCGCGCTCCCGGTCTCTCTCGAGCTCGCCGGAGCTCTTGTCGGATGTGTCGAGCCCACCTGACGTCCCGCACTCAGCTCACACACACTCACGCTCGCCCTCAACCCGACCCAAGACAGAATCGAATCAAAACAGAGGAGGGAAATGCGAAAGTTACCGAGGTGATTTCGCGACTTCGGAGCTCTCGATCGGAGTGTTGGGCGTCGTCGGTGGCTCCCGATGGCTCGTCGGACCTGCGTCGGACATGGGTGAGTGTTATGGTGAAGCTCGAGGACGATTCCGATAAAAAACGGAGGAGAACGGCTTACCGGAAGCTAAACACGCTCGAACAGGGACGTCGGAGCTTTGGTGGCTCGATGGGAGTTCCTGGGCGACGTCGGCTGCTTCTGTGTTCTCGAGGAGAAGGATGGACGGGAGTGCTTTGGTTTGCGCTCGATCAGGGGATGCTGGTGGAGTTGCTGGGACGGTGAGTTGGTGATGGTGCAACGGTGATGGTGTTCGGTGAGCACGGGAAGATTAAGGAGAGAGCGGGAGATAGTGAGCAGAAGAGGGTGATGGAGAATGACAGTGATGGGGAGGGATGGTGAATGAGACGTGTGTTGCTTCAATATAGGAGAGGGGTGGGTATGGTAGGGGAAGAGGGCAGGTAAGGTAGTGTGTGGAAGTGGTTAAATAAATACCTGGAAATAAATTTCGAATACGTGAATTTCGAATCCCGTAATTAGTTCCCGAATGTTAATTTCTCTTAATCCCACTCTCTTGATCAATTAGATTTTTAAAATAAAAAAGAATATCGACATCCGATAATTATTTTTAATTTTTGAGGTCAATGACGGAAATTATTCGCCAAATTTTACATTCAGGTCGGAATCCGGTAACGAGTTCTAAAACCGATTTAATTTCATTTTTAATTCTCATTTTCCGAAAATTTTAGGATTTAAAAATCCGATTATTTACAATAAGTAACCTTATACACATGTTTACATGGTAAATCCTCATTACTAATCATGTGATTTAACTAGGTGTCAGCCCACTTGACGCAAATATTAGACATTTTGTTACCTATGTGTGTGGTGTTGTTTTGTGTTTATTTGTATGTATTTTTTGTGGGTTTAAAGGTTTTTTTGTAGGGGGTAATTGATATGGGGTGGGAGGATATACATCAATACATCTGTTTCAAGACTTTGAATACATTGCTAGATGTTTAAATTTGATAGTATTAATCTTTTTTTAATTATTATTTTCTCTCTTATTTTCATAGTTGTAATTATATGTCTTTGAATAAACCAAGAACTATCTATAATGACTATCTAAAATATGCATTATTAGATAACCTAGCCTCAATAAATACATGGATTAAAAAAAAGACTTATTTCGTTATCGATGTACTTAGAAAATTTATTCATAGAAACTTGGTGTTACAACTTATCATAGATTCATAACCACTTGATTTTGTAATTTTCCTAGTTATATAGATAACTTTATGAAAAATATCATTTAATATATTTAAGGGCGGGTTTGTGAAATTAATTAGGAAACATAAGTAACCATATACACATATTTACATGGTAAATCCTCATTACCAATTATGTGTTGTGTTTAGTGTTTTTGTATGATTTTTTTTGTGGGTTTAGAGGATTTTTTTTTATAGAGGGGTGATTGATAGTGTGTGGAAGGATATACACCAATACATGCGTTTCAAGACGTTGAATACATTATCAAATGTTTAAATTTGATAGTGTGTGGAAGGATATACACCAATACATGGGTTTAGAGGATTTATTTTTTGTATTGGGGGGGGGGGGGGTGATTGATATGGTGTGGGTGGATATACATTAATACATGCGTTTCAAGACGTTGAATACATTGCTAGATGTTTAAATTTGACGTTATTAATCATTTTTTATTATTATTATTTTCTCTCTTATTTTCATAGTTGTAATTATATGTCCTTGAATACACACAGAACTATCTATAATGACTATCTAAAATATGCATTATTCAGTACAACAGAAGTCGTTTTTAGCGAGGAAATTTTTCCTCGCTGAACATTGATATTTCGTCGCTATAGCTATTTTGCGACGAAATATGCTTCCTTTTTAGATGGTCACTGAAAGCTCCTCACAAAAGAGTCTAACGTGGAAAAAATTAATCGTCGCAAAAAATATTTGGCGAGGAAATCAATATTTGTCGCTATAAGTCTTTAACGACTATTAAATTCATCGTAAAAGGTGATTATATTTGTCGCCAAATATGCTGAAGGATTCCATAGTAGTTGTTGAATGCACTTGGCGATAAAATTTATTTCCTCGCAAAATTGTATATTTCCTCATTAATGATGATATCAAGTTGGATCGATATTATTTCGCGACTTATATTTTTGTCACTAAAAAAAAAAATTTCATCAGCAAAATGTTGATGGAATCGATAATAGTCGCTAAACACATTTAGCGAAAACATAAAATTCATCGCTAATATATTAGTTAGCGAGTAAATTGTTTGTTACCATAAGCATGATATCGCGAGGAAATCGAATCCATCATTGTAGATATCATTTTAGTCATGTCATTATAAGAATCTTTTTAACGATGAAATATGTGTCATCAGATAAAATAGGATATGGCGAAGAAGTTGTTCCTTGCTAAATAAACACATTAGCAAGAGAATATAGTTTTCATCGCTATATATATCGATAAAGAGACAAAAAAAATTCTCGATAAATCCAATTATCAACGACCATATCAAATTATCATTATAGGAAATGTATTTTTTGGGATGAAATTACTTTCCTCCCAAAATTTCATATCATACAAATTAGAAACAAGATGGTTATTGTATATATAACAATCTTACTAAGTAGAAGTTCTATAATAAAATATGCTAGATATCAAGTCCTTGAATTTGGCTATGAATTCTTCAAATTTTGTAGCCTTGCTCTTGGTTCTTCTCATAGACCTAGCTGTGTGCAGCTTACCTGTTGGAGTGACTGATGTCGGAGCTTTACCACACTCTACAGTTGGTCTTGTATGCTGGTCAGGTGAGCCATCTTTGACCTTCTCTTCCACATAGATGATGCATGTTTCACTTGCTTTATGGGTCCAGGCGACTACTCATGTGACATGCCATCCTAGTCCAGCAAGCACAGCAGATACCACTGATAGTAGTCCTGGTTTATCGACAGTTATAATCTCCAAGGTTGTGCTCGTTGTGGAGATTTGTGATGGCCTCAAACCTCTCCCTAGGCAAGTTTCTACGCCATCTTCCAGTTTCCCTCTAGTTACACATAAAGCCTGAAAATTTTGTACAGGTCCATGGTCAGTAGAATTCAAAAAATTGCATAATGAAGCGAAAGACAATGCAGAATATCCGCTGCTAGGCAAACTAGTCATCACTCCAGGCGCCGCTCCCCCAAATCGCTATTTGGCTTCGCCGGTTGGCATGGGAGCAACGAATGGGAAAGCGAAGGAGGGAGTACAACGAGGCGGCGAAAAACTAATTAGGGTTTTTCCTAGCGATGGGGATTGAGGATTCGGTGTTGAAAGAAGGGGATGAAAAGGAACAAGAGGAGAACAAGGAGATGAGGAATGACCTCTCCCAGGGACGGAGGAAGAGGAGGAGGGGTGCTTCCCTATCGTTGAACTGCAGGGATGGAGGAAGAAGGACTTGGCCTTTGGGATTTTTTTTTAAATGGAATTAATTTTGGGGATGGTTGGTATAATTTGATTTTCATGGTAAATTTTTCGGGTATCAATTGCTGCAAAAAATTAAGTTAAAATTTTTTTGATCTGAAAAAATTAAGTTAAAATTTGACAATACTTGGAGGGAAATGAATTTGAGTATCCCGCTAAAAAAAGGCTTTTTTCAAAATTTGGTTTAAATTTAATTATCAACATTGGTATATATATATATATATATATATATATATATATATATATATATATATATATATATATATATATATATATAGTGTATTGTCTATGTTTGTATCAACATGAAAAATTTAAAGAACAATGTTATAAAAATTTTACATGCTTTTTTCTAACCAATTTTAAATAACGTGATATGTAGTGACATAATTCTAATAGTATAGTTTTAATGCCTAATTCATGAGTCAATTTTGTCATAATTTAATTGGTCCTTGCTTATAAGATATACATTAACTCTTATTGGGACCAAGATAGAATAATAATAGGATTATATTATAAATTATAAAAAAATAGAAATTTAATACTCTATACCATCCAATAAGTAAAAGTTTAGGTGAAAATGGTAAGACAAATTAAGCTACATACATGATAAATAAAAGTTGTATCTAACACCAAACTATAAAACCCATATCGACATTTTTATAGAACATAATTATGATCATATAAGATGATAATATCTATCTTCAATTGTGGAGGATATTGAATAAAATTAAGGAAACATAACTCAAAATAATACGAAGTATCAAAATTTTAACCGAAAACAATACGAACTTTAGTTTCAACTAATCATGTACGAAGTATGCCGATATTAATCCAAAACAACATGCTTATCAATTCATGCTATTTTTTCGACGATTTTGCCATCCAAAGTGCTTTCTCCTTTAGTATTTCATACGATTTCGCTCGCCTAAATATCTTCTCCAAATTAACCCAAAATAACAGGTGTAAAGGCTCAGATTTTTAAATCCTAATATTTGCGGAAAAAAGAGAATTAAAAATAAAATTAAATCAGTTTTAAAACTCGTTAAGCGGTTTCCGACCGGAATGTATAATTTCGCGAATAATTTTCATCATTTTACCTCGAAAATTCAAAATAATTATTGGATGACGATATCCTTGTCGATTTTAAAAATCTAATTGATCAAGGAAGCGAGAGTCGGAAAACTAACATTCGGAAACTAATTTTGGAATTCGAAATTCGCGCATTCGGGAATTATTTTCGGGTAACAGTTAACCAATTCAACACACAATCTTCAACCACTCCCTCACCATACCCTTTCAAATCCATCCCTCTCCCTCCATTCCTATTTCTGATGTTCGACGTCCCAACTCCCACGCCATTCCGCCATCGCCATCACCGTCACCTCCCCTCCCGCTCTTTGGTTCCACATACAGCTCATCACCACCACTGTTTCCATCACTCTTCAACATTCGCGAACACCTCGGTGAGACCCCAAGCCTGCCTTTCTTTCCTCGTTCGATTTTATGCATCTTTGTTTACTTAGACTAGTTGGGAGGGTAGTGAGGGTCGAGTGCGGGAAGCTGGGTTGAACTCCGTCGAGTTCCGGCGAGCTCGAGAGCAACGGAAACACGAAGGCGGGAGCGTGACCGAGGGTCGTAGATGCGAGCGCGAGAGTGGCTGTGAGGGAGCCGGGGAGGGTGAGCAAGGATCAGGTGGCGAGGGCTAACCTGGGGCGAGTTCGGACGAGCAAGGGCTGAGATGAGGCGCAGCGGCGGCGTGGCCGAGCTGGGCGGGCACCATGGCGTCGAGCAGCGAAGGCACAGCGGGAGCTTCTCCATTCGATTTGAGGGAGGAAGAAGAAGACTCCCTGGGCCCCTGTCCAGTCAGCTCAATGGGGCCCACTCCTTCATATTTTTATTTGTTTGATGAACCGGGTTGGTTTGAGGTTTAGCGGGTTCGGTTCGGTTTGGGTTAAAAGCGTTGGTTCGGTTCAGGTTTATTCGTTATTTAATTATTTAATTATTTATTTGACTTATTAATTAATTATTTAACCGTTTTCCGATAATTGATATTTAGAAATCGATTTGTGTGTCGGTATTTAAAGAGGGCCGGTTTTAAAGTATATAAATTGAATTTTAGTAACGGTTGAAAGTTAGTTAAGTCCCTAAAATGATGATTTTAATTAACGTAAAGTATGTCGGGATTATTTAATTGGATTTTTGGAAGTATTTTTAAAGATTAAATATTTTATGAATTTGAATTGGCTAAGTATAATTTTGAAGTAATTGTTTTGACTAACAACTTGACTAGCGAGTGAGATTTTATGGATTGAAGTATGATTGAGCCCGTTATGAAAATGAAAATGGAATAAGATGATATAAGATGTTGAGATAAAGGATGCTGATGATGCTATGATTAATGGATTGATGAGCATGTTATGTAGTGGTAAATGGATCCCGTTGTGTGAAGTTTACTTATGCATATTTATTAATAATTGCTAGGTGATCTGTAACCTGCTTGCTTATATCTTGCTGCTTTTCATCTTGCTGATCTGCTACTCCAGGTAAGTTCTTTGAACTTACTCATGATGGGCGCTCTATGCACTGGGTGTTATATAGTAGGCTAGTGTCCATGCACCATACGACTTAGAATCATGCTTAGGAGCTAAAATGAAAATCATATGATTGCTATATGTCCTTACAAGAGAACGACCGTTATCTGTGATAGTCCTAGAGTCTTTGATAGGGTCATAGGGTAGCCCAACCTCATCGGGTACCCTGAGTCAATCGAGTCTATATGAACATGATATGATAGCCCAGCACCATCGGGCAAGCGATGAGATGATATGATATGATGATGCCGTGGTTTGTGCACCACCACGAGGAAATTGATATGCTATAGCACCGAACTGGCCAGTCTCCGCCCTATTGAAAGGGGGTGGAAATACGAGAGGGACATGCCATTTGGCATTCTGTGTGGATCCATTTATCGCTTTCTGCATTATATTAATCTGTCAGTATATATATATATATATATATGTGATTTAATTTACGTATGGCATTACGCATTTCATCTTAAGAATAGGGTGCTTATTATATGCCTCTCAGAGTGTGTTTACATACGCGCATGAGTGACCTGATGATTGACCCAGATCCCCCTCATTTTTTTTAGATTCAGGTAACCGTTAGCCGCTATCGTTGCTTATGTGGATGCTTGGCGGGTTCAGACTTTTGGCGTTAGATCGAGAGGTTGAGAGACCACCACACTTCCTCTCTTTTATACTCCCTTTCGGATTGTATTTAAACTCAACTTTATTTTTGCGTTCGCTCGATTTCGCGATTAGACTAAGGCAGGTATTTGGTCCCCAATGGATCCGCGATCTTTAAGGGTTCGAAATCCCTTCTTTTAGTACAGATATTTTGTTTTAAAACTCAACCCGTACCTGGATTGCAAGATCCGAACAAGGGGTTTTATCCCTTGAAACGTAACCCGGAAATCATAATTCTGGGCCGTTACAACAGGCTCTCAATTCCAATGATTTTTTCTGGAAAAATAGCCGGAATTAAGTTAATATAGGCATAGTTCATACGTACATGGATTAGGGTTGTTATATGAACTGAACAGCTCGAGCTCGGCTCGAGATCAGCTCGAAAAAGCTCGGCTCGAGCTCGCTCACTTATTTAAACAAGCCGAGCTTGAACAAAATTTTAAGCTCGGTTGAAAGCTCGGCTCATTCGAATAAAGCTTGAATAGCTCAAATTATATGGAATTTCTAAAATTTCCTTTAAGTTACCATGTTATAACCAAGTAGAACTACTTGAAGCTCAAAAAAAAGCTCGACTCGAGCTCGTTCATTTCCTAAACAAGACGAGCTTGAACAAAATAAAAAGCTTGTTTAGAAATTAGACTCAGCTCGAGCTCGAGCTCGTTTAACAAATGAACAAGCTTGAACATCCCAAGCTCAGCTTGTATTACTTTGAGTTATTTTTCCTAAAATTAAAGGTAGGGTTGTTATTCGAGTCGAACGAACCGAGTATTGTTTGTTCATATTTAGTTCATTTAGACTATTAACAAGCTCGAGCCGAACCTAAATTTTGACTTGAGCTTAAAAATGTGCTCATATTCGGCACGTTTAGGAAATGAGCAAGCTCGAGCCGAACTTTTTTCGAGCTTTAGGCAATTCTACTTGCTCATTATACAGTAACTTCAAGAAAATTTTAGAAATTCCATAAAATTCAAGCTATTCGAGTTTAATTCGAACGAGCCGATCTTTGGACTGAGCTTAAAAAATGTGTTCATAATCGGCTAATTTAGAAAATAAACGAGCCCGAGTCGAGTTTTTATCGAGCGAGTACGAGTCGAATTCGAGCTACTCGTGTTCACATAACACCCCAAATTTATTTATATTTTGAAAGAACCTAAATAAAAAATATTAAAATTATACTATATAATATGCTAAAATAATTTTATTTATGTCTATATTATTTTTTTACTGAAAAAATTGTTTATATATTTTTTATAGGAATAGATCTAGATGATTTATAATACTGTATTAACATATTATATGTGAACGAAACGAACCTATTTATATAAATTTAATACGGAGTACTAGTATAAGATATTACAGTATGTATATATAAAATCACAAAAATACAATATTTGTTCCTTTCCCCTTCTCTGTCTTCTGGTTTTCACGTCTTACGACCATCCGATCCATCTAGGAAAGCTAGTTCTCTGATTGCTCCTGGTACTCATCTTCTTTCTCTTTCATCCACCGTATTATCCTTTTCCTTGGACGCTTTGACCTATTCCCGACTCCCTAATCGTTGCTTCGTTTTGCATCCCTCTTTGTCGTCGTATCCTCCTGATAATTACCTAATCTTGGCCCTGAAACACTAGTAAGTGGTAACTCATCTTGATTACTACTATTCTCGATTTCTGCCGAAGCAATTTGTTCCAAATTTGGTTGCTTGTGCATTATAAACTCTTGAAATTTAGGTTTAGATATGTTAGTTGATGATGCCCTCAAGGTGTTCGATGAAATTCCTAGGATATATTGTTGCTCAATTGCCTGCCTTGACTTCTAATTTAAGCCTTATCAAACATGTGTAAGTTTAATTCCTAATGATTTTTGTTTTATGGGTTTTGGGTGATTAATAGTGGTTTGTTTAGATTTCAGAAGTCAGCTACACTTTTCTTCCCCTCTTGATTTGCAAAGTCTGAATTAGGTTCTTGTGTTTACGATTTGTGAGTTTGTTGTATTTCGGTTGATTGATTGATGATGTTTTGATCCTGCATAAGTTTGTTTGGCAGTTGCTGACTGAGTTTGGGATTAGCTACGTTCATTGGTTGCTGATCACGTCTGGTTATTTCTGTTTGAGTTGCTGCCTTCATGGGATATTTTTGCCCTAAGATTAGGGTATTTGGTTACTTCCATCAGCACCACCTTGTTCAGGAACCCAAGTGCGGAAGCCAAATATCAAAATCCAAATGTCAGTTAGTCGGATGTTAGAAACCCAAACAAGATGGTTGACACCCAAACAAGATTAGCTGGCTAAGTATTTTATCTATTTGTTTGGTGTTTGTAAGCCACATAAAATTTATAATCTTTTGAATATCTTCATAACTTATATGGATTTTGGATAATGTTATTGCTCTTTGTATGGTTAGATGGTTTAAATCCTGAACCTTTAGTAAATAAATCTTTGAACCTTTTCTTATGAAACCTTGAACCTTTACACTCGCGGGTCAATTGTTTTGGTTTCACTGGCCTCTAAAATGAATTTTGAACTGCTGGTTTGTTGGTTTTTTTTGGAGCTGATCTCGCTGTCTTTTGGCCTTAACTATGGACTGTTTTGCTCTTTTTTTTACACCGAATCCCATATGACCATAGTTATAATTCCTTGTAGGCAGTAAAATCTCATTTCTTTCTTGTTGTCTTTTGCCTTAACTTCCTGAGTTTAAAAATGCCTTGTATAGGTCCTGAAAAGGACTTCTCCATTGAGACCCTTTCGATCAAGACTCCCATCATATTGATTTTCATGGAGTTTTCGATAGAAGAAATGCAACTTGAAGCAATTAGCCTGACAACACCATGGACTGTTGTTCTGAATTGGAGGAGGGGTGATACATACGCATTTATCTATCTATTCATCAGTTCATACTACATATAAATTTTGTGGCAGTTGGATCTAAGCTGATGTGTATGCAATTATAGCCTATTGTTATGCATTGCTTTCAACAATTTTGATTACCCAATTAATTAGTAATTTTGTGTGTTTTGATCTTGCAGCTAAGGTTGACGAAAAAGATCGAGTAGATGCATTCTGGTAGCTATTCAATTTCGAATTAAGAGGAAGCGGAACATCTTAATCAAGGTATCCAGTTTGTATGATACTTACTTTATCTTTATTTAACACTTTGGGCTAACAGAAGTGATTGTTTGAGATCTATTTATTTATTTCTGTAACGGCCCGGGATGATGATTCCCGGGTTACGTTTCGAGGGATGAAGCCCCTCGTTAGGATCTTGCTCCCCGAGTACAGGTTGAAGGTTTGAAATTCTATTCTAACATTTTGAAGTGGGATTTCATACCCAAAATTCGAAGAGATCGTTGGAATCCCCGGGGAAGTCCCCTGTACCTGTCGTAAGTCTAAGCGTGGAAAACCAAAGATCACACAAATAGCGGAAGTAAAGCGTAATACAAAGGGGTGCCACGGCAGAGCCGGGTCAAAATATGATCAACCATTCAAATTCGAGCCATAATTAAATTGGTGAAGTTGGAATCTCACCTCTCTCTTTGCGACATGTTAGACCCAGCGGTCATGGACTCAAATCAGCATCAATAGTAGTAAGCATAACGGATACCTAAAAAAATTGATATGGGGCGGGATCAGATCGATGCCCACTTTAGCTCTGCATCCCAACCCTAAGCACACATATACGCTATACCTAATAAAGATGCTTCTAGATGCATTGCGGGATATTAACACACTAACATGCTCCTAAGATCAAGTGCATAATAATAATAAGGCCTTAGCACAGAATACCAAGTGGTATATCCCTCTCCTACCTCCACCCCCTTCCGATAGGGCGGAGACTGGCCAGCTCGTGAATGCATTCCATCATAATCGGACGGCACGCATGCCTAACCCACTCCACAATAAAGCCCGCAGACATCTCATAATACAAGGAAGTTCATGACTCGATTGACTCAGGACGGGACCCGATGAGACTATGTTGTCCTAGAACCCTAGCAATGACTCTAGTTACTTCACATATAACCACCGTTCTGTTTACATACACATAGAGAAATAGAATGCTCAACGATCAATGCAACCTAGCATGGTACTACATGGCATGCTAATCATGAATGCAACACCTAGTATATCATGCACCTATAGCAGGGAATAGCTCTATTGAATCTGAGTAAGCTCCGAAGAGAGTTTCCTGACTATGCAGAACAACATAATAGAAGATCCACCATACATCGTTCATAATCACAAAGTATCACCTAATTACATAACGAGAGAATATATATATAAGTCTATGTCTAACTATCAAGCACTCAAGCACACACACCAATCAATAGAACAAGTAACATATCATAAATGTCATTATATCACACATTTCATAACGTCACATCGCTCACTATCAACCAATTCTGCATGCTCATACTCATCATATCCGCATATATCCCAATAGTTCATCACAATCATAAAGCATAATTTGTCCGTTAATATCCTACTAACTCGTCACAATTATATAACCCTTTAACCTCTTATAATAAATCATCACAAGTCATGCTATTAATCACACATATCATGCAGTTAGTCATGGAATAAGTCATATTCCCAAGTTAGTCCCAAGCCGTTTCAAAATCCGAGTTGACTAGTTAGAAATTTTGTCCTTAGAAAAGATTCGTCAAATCCCTTTTTTTTAAACCCGATAATACCTTTTAAAATCTCCAAGTCTCAAAATAGTATATTTTCTTTCAATTACCATAATATTATATCACATTTTAAATACCATTTTCTTATAACCATTTTCATAAAATATTTTCAAATCCCTTAGAATCTCATATAATAATAATAATAATAACAATAATATGATTTTAAATCTAAACGATAATATCTCATAATATTTTATATTCCAATAATAAATTTTAAATCTACAACTTTTAAGAGTCATAATATGATACAATATATAATCCAATTTCTATATTAACATAAATATTTGATAATATAAGTATAAGAGTAAGTTTTAAACTTTAATACATCTTTTATAGATATAACCCAACAAATCAAGCCCCAATCAAATTAGGCCCAACCCAAAATCTGATTCCTTTTGCATAAACCGAACTGGCCTTTTTATTTTAATTAGCCGAACCGGACCCATTTTAAAAAAAAGGAAAACCGAACCCAATTAATTACTGTTCATCATCTCCCCCCACACCCTGCGTTGAAATTCAAGAGGAGAGGGAGCTCGGCCGGCGACTGGACTCCGACCACCCGATCCCACTACCCCACACGTAAATACAGAAGGAAAGGAAGGAAGGAAGGAAGAAGCTCACCGAGGATTCGAAGTCGGACGCGTCGGGCTTCGCCGGAGACTCGATGGGGCTCGCCGGAGGCAGAGATGCGTCTTTCTCGGCCTAAATTGAAGGTGGGGGTAAGAAAGAAGGAACCTTGCTTAGGATTCTCGATCGAAGAAGATGGGAGTGGGCTTACCGGCGGTTCTTGAGTGAAGCAGGGGAGGAAAACGCTCGGGCTGGCATCGGATCCGGTCCTGGGGCTCCTGGGCTCGGTGCCCTCGGCTCGTCGGTCGGAGGACGGAAACGCAGGTGTGGCGAGGCTGCTGCTACTTTCTAGGACACCAAAAGGAGAGGGATGGAAGCGGCTGTGGAAGCTCGGCGCGTCTCGGCCCTTCGGACAGCGAGAATAGAGGGAGGTGGGAGCTGCTCAGCTGCTGGCGGCTCTGGGTTCTTGCCGACGTCAAGGGAGGCGGAAATGGTGCTGCTGCTAAGCTGAAGACGGTGAAGGTCGGGGAGAGGCGGCGGAAGTGAGGAGTGATGGTGTTTCTTAAGGGTTGCGAGAACAATAGGGAAAAAGGGGAGTTTGTTGGGTCTGGATTTCAGAAAGGATAAGGCAAGGGGGAGTCAAGGAAGTTGTATTGGTGAGGGTTGTTAGGGGAGGATTCACACTTTAAAAGAAGGAGATAGGAGGTGGCTTGCTTGCTGCTGTTACTGAAATCTGAAGGGGAAGGAGCTGTCTGCACTCTGCAGGAGTTGGCGTGGGAAATCAACGGGTCAAGGAGCTGTTTGGCTTCTTTCCAAAAATGGAGGGCAATGGTGGTTGAGGAAGGGAAAGTAAGGTGAGTGTTACACCAAAATGGTTTGCTCTATTGAATTTCGGAAATGGCAAGGGGAGAAAAGGCAAAGGGAGGTGGTCCCAAAAATAAGGTTTGAATACCCGAGATAAATACTGAAACCCGCTCTCTCGATCAGTTAGAATTTCAAAAATTCGAGCAAGGATGTCGCCATTTCAAGTTAGTTTTTAAAATTTTATTTTAGGTCGGAATTCCGTTCCATGAATTTTAAAATCCGAGTTAGCGAGTTTTACGTTAAATTAAATTCCACTTTTGAATTTTTTTTTTTTTTTTTTGAAAATTTAGGATTTAAAAACCCGAGCCTTTACATCATCCACCTCTAAAAACAATTCTCGGCCCCGAGACTAAAACCAAAACAAGGTAGGGAATGAAGTTTGAAATTGGTGAGTCCAAGGAACATTCCATTGATTCCGTAAGTGTCTCATAAGTGACCCTATGAGATTCTCACAGTATCGTCGTCATGATCACAATATTCCCGATAGATTGTAGCGAGAATGTAATATGGGCCCTTACCACATCCTTACCCCAACTTCTCGGTTATATCATAACTCAAAGCATCATAGCACCCCCACTAGGTCTTAGCAAGCAGTCTATAAGGGCCCCTATTAAATGCTTGTATCCACTTCGTGGGGCGTCATAATGCAAGCTCGGGTCGGAAAAGTTTCAAAGGGGTCCTCGGTTTGAAAAGGATTTGTCTAAAAATCATTGAAATTCTCGATCGCGTTCGGTCGCTCAAAATCCAAGTTAGTCATTTTTAAACATTGTTCAAATCCCTTAAATTCGACGTTAGTCTAGAAAATTCCAATTCTCGAGAGGTGGAATCATCCACCTCTAAGGCTAATCCCATATTTCCTTCCTAGGTTCCAAGTCATAATCAAATTCATCAATTCGGTTCTATCATCCTAGAAATTCCAATTCAAGGCATCATATATCATAGCAATTGTCTAACTTAGCAATCGTATCACTCATTCATAACCAGGTCATACTCATGCCATGGACAGTTACATACCATAGCATATCTAGCATCTTATTGTACAAGGTAGGATTTATCACATCATCTCACAAAACTACACATCGTATCAATCAGATAAGCACGTCATATCCGTCGGATGAGCACATCATATCAATCACATAACCATATCATACTCATGTTAACTACCAAGCGTCATCGTATTAGAGGCAAACAAATACTTCCATACACTAGCATTTTATCGAGTTCAGGGGCTAACTATGTTAGTACTAACAATTCAACATCGCCTATGGCAATTCATCAGGGAATCAACATCGTCTAAGCATATAATTTGCACAACACTCGACCCCAAGTAAAGCATACACTAGATCAAATCCTCAAGAGACCTTGTCTACAACTACCAATCACGACAAGACATGACCACTACTCATCATCACTTGCATCAAGATCAACCTTACCTAGGTCTACCAACTCAATCCAATACTAGTTCTAAATACCATTGCATTCCGCCTAGCGTACAATCTCTCTAGTCTCATAACTATCCGCAATTCAAGGCCAATTACCCAAACCAACTACTAGGGGTCCCAATTCCCAGGCCATCAAGCCATCTAAAAACCATCCCACTTCGACATCCTGACCTTAAATCCTACTTGACCACCTAAACCCATATCTCGGAGTTACCAATCGCACAATTCCCTTATTCCGACAAGCTTAACAACTCGACCAACAACCAAGACTCTCTATAAAGCACACCCTCATCCTAGGAGTCCTCTACCAGTCCCACCTCGCCTTCTAGGAGAAATCTCAAGCTCTCGACTCAACCACTCTCACGATCGATCTAGGTGCTCCTTAACAATCTCGCTTACTCTCCTTAGGTTCTCAAGACTCTTCCTGACCATTATCTCCCAAAGGGACATCTCGAATACTCTTGTTAACATGATCACACTCCCCGTACCACTAATCACTCTCACTAGCCATCCACCTCTAAGAACCCAACTCATACCGACCACCACACCTGTCACTCCCGATTAACTTCTAACGCAGAAAACCGTCTAGTGCTAACTCATAACCACGAATCATCAAGTTCCACATCGCCCGCGTCTATCCTCAATGACCAATCACACATCCTACCTACTTGTCCCATTCTGAATCTCACGAAACCTGAACATCCCCGACTCCTCAGCCGATCTATTCTAGATTCTCGATCAGCATATCCCCAAATTTCCTCATTCCAAATCTTACTAAACCTTAAACGTTTGAAATCTTCAAGTCATCCTACTCTAGTTCCTCATCTCTTCATATTCCTAAAATGCCTCAAGCTTCTACTTCTTAACCATGACACCTTACCGTCCAAAGCCCTCTTTTACCGATCATCATTTCCGCGCGCAGAATCCCTAAATCGTCCTCGTCCGAGTTCCCCAAGTACCCCATTTCGCCAACCTTCTAAAATCCTTCATCCTCTAGCGTTCCTAATACATTCCGCTCTTCCCAATTCCCAATTCCAAGTTCCGAATCTCTCTATCTCAACCTCAAGGGCACAGTCTTACTAGAAACTTCAACGACATAGTTGCCTAGCCACCAAACTTTCCTCGAAGACTCATCTCACGCCCTCAATTACCTCAATAGACACAAAAACCTCCTCCCACAAATCTCGATTCATTCCCTATGCCAAATCCTCCAACAACGCATCTAGAAATTCCTTCGCTCACGAATTCCCCTAGCAATACCAATCCTATCGAAACAATCCTCAAATACTCATCACACGTATATCCCTGATATGAACAACCCTATACCCAAGATCGATAATTTCCCAAGCAAGCTTATACTACTCTTTCTTAGCAATTCCTCAACCTCTTCCTTTACCAAAACCGCTCCCACTCACCGCATATACAACCCAGTGTTCTAAAAATCGCACCTAGGCACCACCTGGGCGGCGCCTAGGCGCTAGGCAGCAGGGCACCTAGGAATTTTTAAGCCTAGGCGGTCCTCTAGGCGGTAATCCGCCTAGACACCACCTAGTCTTGCCTAGGCGCCGCCTAGACCCCGCCTAGGCCCGCTTAATCCCGCCTAGGCACGCCTAGTCCCGCCTAACCCGAAGATTATTTAATTTTAGGTTTTAGGCATGTGATTAATCAACTTAGGGTTTTTTTATCTCCATATTCGAATATATTTTCTTTTGAGTCACACATATGGTTTTGGATAAGTTTTGGATTTTAGAAGGTTTAAAGTCGCTAATCGGACGCCTACTTTTGCATTTATTTACTTTAATGTTAGTTAAACACGATAAATTTGGGTTTATGAGTTATATTATGGATTATTATTACATGATATGAATTATTTACATGTGTTATGCTTCAAAATATAAGGAAATAATTATGTTTGTTCCAAGTCCGCCTAGGCGCCGCCTGGGCACCCGCCTAACCGCCTAGGCGCTAGGCGGCCACCCACCGCCTAGCGGCCGCCTAGCGCCTTTTAGAACATTGATACAACCTAATCCCAAATTCTATGATTCCTTAACTGATCATCCTCAATGTCGCCCACGATTCGCTCCTAGACTATCTAGACACTCTCTCCCGGCACACTAACTCGCCTATCAACACATCCCCTCAAGAATCTCTCCGATCCACCCTTAGCTCACTCATCCACCTCTAGAACTACACTAACCACCTATACTTGCACCCACTACCTACCGACACTTCTAGCTAGGACCTCTTCCTCGAAATCTCACCATGCTAACTCCACTCTTCACCTAAGACCTACCTGGAAGCTCAAATATACTCACTGAACACTATCCCCGACAAGCCATAACTCACTCGACTCTACCCAAGCTAACACCTCCTTCATGCATTACATCTCGCATAACCAATGACCAACTCAAACACCTCAATCTACCTGCGATTTCCCGATCCATCTCACCAAGGAAAACACTCGAAACATTCCCAAGAAGAATACACCACCACGTATATAACCCATAACCGATTTACTAGCAGGTCAGTACACTTAAGCATATAGGCACATCATCACAAACACAAGTTAGTCAGGCAATCATTCACTACCAGTTCAGCTTATCAGTCATCACACCTCAATTTAGTTAGTTCCAAGCCTATCGCACGACACCGATTCCAGATCGCATAGGAGAGATCACGATTCGGACGAAGAACGTCATTCCTTGAGTCATCTAGGAGGATTACGTCTGCAACCGCCATCTTCGAAAGGCGTCCTTCCTTTGGTGACGTCGATCCTAGGGTCCATGGGCCATGGGCCCACCACACTTCCGTTGCGCCACTCTGGTGCCACTCGATCGCTCGTTTTCTCTTCTATGTCGACGTCCATCAAGGGGATCACGAGGGGTTAGACGGAGATAGGGGAGGGCAAAACGACTTTCTTAAGAATTCAGACACAAACCAGGACTAGAGATGACGAGACTCAAGACAAGATACAGACTCGAGAGTTACAACAATCCCCTTAGGGTATTCTATAAGGTTACAGGTCCACATGGCAATCATAAAATATTTCAATCATATCATTCCACACTATCATGTACCTATTAAAGGAATAGCGTCCTATGCATCCATAACATTTCACATAATCAACTTTACATGCACACGGGACATGCTAAAACTTATCATCTCATGCACTAATCATGCTTGACATATTAATACTCCATCCGTTTCACAATACATGTCCTTTTAGTTTTGGGCACGCTTTTTAATGAGCGAAAAACTCTATAAAATATCATTTTTTTAATTATTATTTTTATATAATTTGATACTTATTACTAATAAGTATTACATTATATAAAAAAAATTAATTAAAAATAATATTTTATAGAGTTTTTCGCTTATAAAAAACCGTGCCCAAAACTAAAAGGACATGTATTGTGAAACGGAGGGAGTATCATGTATGCACAAACTGACAATAGACATATGCAACATAAGTTATATATGACATAGCGAGCATTATAGGATATCACATGTATGATCCATTATTCTCTTAGTGTACACATAAGTAGGTCAAAACAATGTGGGTTCCAGGTAAGCATGTTAAGATACACTCAAATAATCGTGTCAAGGGGTATGGTTAAGTCATTTGGGCATAACAACTATCACATCCAACACAACCATGTACATGTAGTATGACAAGTATGGCACATAGATGCATGATGGTCAATAATTAGGAGATGTATATCCTACATGATATTACCAACTCTCATTAAGAAAATACATAGTCAATGAGGTTCAATTTGATTAACTTAACATGCTAAAAAATTCATTTGTCATGGCTCTCATACAAAGAGGGTTGACCACACTATCATGGACCTAATTCAAAGGAGAGTAACAATGATGGGAATTCATAGATTAGATATATATATTCGTTCATAAGTGCGATCATGCAAGTTATCAGACAAGTCATGCTGAAATATACCAACACACCATGTCATACAATCACCGACTCATCACCATGTTTCCCCGTGGGACGCTAATATGACTCGCTCGGTATGACACAAGGACATTCACACTGTTTTCGAGATGAGAGGGTATAATTTGTGTTTAGACTCTCGTGGTAAGAAGAAACAGTTGATCAGTATAAGAATCGAGAAGGATAACTCCATAAGACAAATCACTTCTAACTCGAAATTGTTTCATTGATCACCCTCCCTAAAACACTCATGGATTCCCCATATCCGACACACCCCCGGAAGTAGCTAGTTGACCTACTCAAATTTTCTCGTGGAAGACACCAACCTAAGGTACGTGACTCGATAGAAGCATTGGTGGTGGGATACAAAACAGGGCTCGAAACGGGGAGAGCGGATGCTCTTCGACCCTTGCTAACATGCCTAAATGTGTTGGTGGGATGGTTGACGGAGTCAGAATCATCAGGGGTTTGAATTATGGAAGAGATATTCCGACAAGACAGGAGTTCCAATGACATAAGAACAATGTATTCTCCCGCTATCCCGTTTGCACAGTTATTCAATACGTGACTCAAGTCAAGGCATACTGATTAGTTCTCTACCCTAAGCACAATAGCACTCAGCATGGAAGCAATCAACGATCAAGCTATCCTCTGGGCCACCCTTCGAGGGGCGACTTGTAACATCCGGCCCTCGGGGCTCGAATGCTACTCGGCACGTAACCCGAACTGGGTCCCGATGAGCTAAGAGTGCCGAAGGATATAATGATCTTACAACGAGGGACATGAAAGTTAGGAATAGTCATGAACATGCACTCATAACATAGAAAGTCATGTAACACGGAAGTCCGACACAAACACCCCCTAGCAAGTGGGTCCGACACCCCAAGTCATGTAAATATGCAATAGTAAAGTGTAACAATAACATTTTCCATCATTCCTAGAAGAAAACATAGAGCATATAACACAAACAGTCTAAAATGCCCAAATCCCATGCACACAACAATTCCTATGCACGACTCGGACCCTTGTGATCATCATCTCTCGCCGACTGTAAAGTATAGCTGGTACCTGAATCTGTATAATAACAACAACGAGGAAAAGAATCACTATCCAATCAATAATATATAACTTAGGCAATAAATACTACGGAGTATGTAGGCGATGCACGCTACACCCAATTCACAATAATGAATCTCTATATGTACCACACCAAAGCACACTTATATAATTGCATCAACCACAAAGAAGTGTCTTGTTTACAAAGCTTAGACACTAACCACACGAATTGCCTTAACCACAAAGCTTAGATACCAATTAATGTAACAATGGAATTTAGAATGTGGGACTAGGAATTAGGAGCCCGTAGTTTATGATTATGATAATGTTAATTAGGGGAAATTATTTGAGGTGGGCTGAACAATATTAGCTAGGCGGAAGGATTACTTGAATTAAGGCATTTCTAGAATTCATAATATGTTAAGTCCTTTAGTATTTTATTATTATTATTATACTTACTAATTGGACTAGGGTACATCTTTAGAGAGGGTTAGGAAGTAGAGGGGGAGGAAACAGAAGCACGGGCGGTTACAATTGAGAGGAGAGGACGATCAGGCGATCCAAGCACGGAACGGCGATCGCATAGGAGGACGCCAACGCCTGCATATATCGACGGTGAGGATCCGATTCGGGTGAGCGACGTACTTGTTGATATTTATGCGTGCTTTTCGTGAATCGATCGGGCGATAGATTGAGTGAATTTAAGCAGTTGGTGATCGAATAGAGTGATCGGGGTTGGGCGTTGGGTTTGTAGGTGTATATGGGTGATGCTCATTGTTTGAAAGGGGTAGGTAACCAGTAAAGGAGTAGATATATATGCCTCTGTTTTATTGATGATGTACTGGTATGTTTGACGGTAGGTTATTCGATTAGCAGACTTGTATATATGCCTCTCAATTCTTATTGTTTCGTCAAACATAGGTAAACCTTTAGATGCGTTCATATATGTTATGTAGTTAGGGAATTAACCACTGTGGGAATGGTGTAATGTGGTAATTAGCGAGTGAAGTTGATTGGGATACAATTGAATCGATCCGGATGATTTCTGGATGTGTGTAGGTCTTTGTTTACAATGGGGCAAGTTAGCAGATGAGTAAGGGAATGTATTTCATTACGAGTGGGATGGGTAAATTCATATATATATGTAAATTATCATTTAAACTATATATGAATATTATATGTGGTATTAGCTAGACTAATTAAGGAATGCGGATATATATAGTGGTGGTACGGTACGTGTAGTTTGATTTAAATAGGACATATATATATATATATATATATATATATATATATATATATATATATATATATATATATATATATATATATATATATATATATATATATATATATATATATATATATGTTGCCCATGTCGTGTGCTATGGTTACAATCACACAATTTATATTAGAGTAATGTGTTGGCTACTAGGTGATCGTGTGGATTGAGTACACTTGGGCACTGGTGAGCGTTGTGTGGAGTATTGTTATCGAATCAAGGTAAGTCTTTTGAACTTACTAACTATGCAATTGCAATATATGGTTCTCGTGGTGAAGCTTACGAGGCCTTGTGGTCGTATGAGTAGTGTGTGCACTTACCTTGTTGTACTTAAGTGAGGTGTGCATTGCGTTATTTAATTGTGTGCATTTATCTACCTATTTTATGTGGTAAGTGCCCAAGCTTTGTGATTACGGGTACTTCTTTGTGAGTAAAGGCCATTCTTTGTGGTTAAGGCAATTCGTGTGGTTAGTGTCTAAGCTTTGTGAACAAGACACTTCTTTGTGGTTGATGCAATTATATAAGTGTGCTTTGGTGTGGTACATATAGAGATTCATTATTGTGAATTGGGTGTAGCGTGCATCGCCTACATACTCCGTAGTATTTATTGCCTAAGTTATATATTATTGATTGGATAGTGATTCTTTTCCTCGTTGTTGTTATTATACAGATTCAGGTACCAGCTATACTTTACAGTCGGCGAGAGATGATGATCACAAGGGTCCGAGTCGTGCATAGGAATTGTTGTGTGCATGGGATTTGGGCATTTTAGACTGTTTGTGTTATATGCTCTATGTTTTCTTCTAGGAATGATGGAAAATGTTATTGTTACACTTTACTATTGCATATTTACATGACTTGGGGTGTCGGACCCACTTGCTAGGGGGTGTTTGTGTCGGACTTCCGTGTTACATGACTTTCTATGTTATGAGTGCATGTTCATGACTATTCCTAACTTTCATGTCCCTCGTTGTAAGATCATTATATCCTTCGGCACTCTTAGCTCATCGGGACCCAGTTCGGGTTACGTGCCGAGTAGCATTCGAGCCCCGAGGGCCGGATGTTACACGACTAACCTGAGGGGCAAAACCTCACGGCCTCTACCTAACTCGCCACTCCAGCCACTACGACGCAAAGCCTTGGAGTCTTTTAGGCCCATCTGTAAAGAGAAAGCTATATTTTGCCTACCCGTTTCCAACTACATCCAATAGGGATGGTCTAACCCCTTTACTACCCCTTCGTTTCCCTTTGTTTGATTACCGGATTTATAGAGTCAAGTTCGTATTTAGTCCATTTGAGTTAACCATATTAAATTCATTTTGCCCTTTCTAAAACATTTTGGAAAACCATTTAAAAACCTTGGGCCATTTTCAAAACCACTTCAACCTATCATACTCGGTTTGTACAACCTCGCTCTGATACCATCTTTGTAACGGCCCGGGATTATGATTCCCGGGTTACGTTTCGAGGGATGAAACCCCTCGTTAGGATCTTGCTCCCCGAGTACAGGTTGAAGGTTTGAAATTCTATTCTAACATTTTGAAGTGGGATTTCATACCCAAAATTCGAAAAGATCTTTGGAATCCCCGGGGAAGTCCCCTGTACTTGTCGTAAGTCTAAGCGTGGAAAACCAAAGATCACACAAATAGCGGAAGTAAAGCGTAATACAAAGGGGTGCCACGGCAGAGCCGAGTCAAAATATGATCAACCATTCAAATTCAAGCCGTAATTAAATTGGTGAAGTTGGAATCTCAACTCTCTCTTTCCGCCATGTTAGACCCAGCGGTCATGGACTCAAATCAGCATCAATAGTAGTAAGCATAACGGATACCTAAAAAAATTGATATGGGGCGGGATCAGATCGATGCCCACTTTAGCTCTGCATCCCAACCCTAAGCACACATATACGCTATACCTAATAAAGATGCTTCTAGATGCATTGCGGGATATTAATACACTAACATGCTCCTAAGATCAAGTGCATAATAATAATAAGGCCTTAGCACAGAATACTAAGTGGTATATCCCTCTCCTACCTCCACCCCCTTCCGATAGGGCGGAGACTGGCCAGCTCGTGAATGCATTCCATCATAATCGGGCGGCACGCATGCCTAACCCGCTCCACAATAAAGCCCGCAGGCATCTCATAATACAAGGAAGTTCATGACTCGATTGACTCAGGATGGGACCCGATGAGACTAGGTCGTCCTATAACCCTAGCAATGACTCTAGTTACTTCACAGATAACGGTCGTTCTGTTTACATACACATAGAGAAATAGAATGCTCAACGATCAATGCAACCTAGCATGGTACTACATGGCATGCTGATCATGAATGCAACACCTAGTATATCATGCACCTAAAGCAGGGAATAGCTCTATTGAATCTAAGTAAGCTCTGAAGAGACTTACCTGACTATGCAGAACATCATAATAGAAGATCCACCATACATCGTTCATAATCACAAAGTATCACCTAATTACATAACGAGAGAATATATATAAGTCTATGTCTAAGTATCAAGCACTCAAGCACACACACCAATCAATAGAACAAGTAACATATCATAAATGTCATTGTATCGCACATTTCATAACGTCACATCGCTCACTATCACCCAATTCTGCATTCTCATACTCATCATATCCGCATATATCCCAATAGTTCATCACAATCATAAAGCATAATTTGTCCGATAATATCCTACTAACTCGTCACAATTATATAACCCTTTAACCTCTTATAATAAATCATCACAAGTCATGCTATTAATCACACATATCATGCAGTTAGTCATGGAATAAGTCATATTCCCAAGTTAGTCCCAAGCCGTTTCAAAATCCGAGTTGACTAGTTAGAAATTCTGTCCTTGGAAAAGATTCGTCAAATCCCTTTTTTTTTAAACCCGATAATACCTTTTAAAATCTCCAAATCCGAGTTGACTAGTTAGAAATTCTGTCCTTGGAAAAGATTCGTCCTTGGAAAAGATTCGTCATATTCCCAAGTTATTCATTCTTGATCCGTTTTTTTTATTCGTTGTTTTTGGTTAATTCTATAGACTTGTTGTAATGGTGAATGATTCTTTTTCTTTTTATATATAATCATCGATCTTGTTAAAACTATGACCTTTATGTTTCATATCATAATGAATCTTGAGCAAGCTTGGATCTTGACATTTAACACTATGTTATCCCACTACCTACAATCTCTACAAATTCAGTTTATGCAGCGAATTTGATTGTCAATCCAAGAAATATTACTTTCAGCAGAAATGGGCAGAACACCAAATCATGTTTATCTAGCAGTGGTGTTGAATCCAATTGCCAACCTTATAGTGTTTAGTAAGCCTATTATTCTTATAAACAATCAGTCTCTTTAACCTGTAAAAACCAATTGTGCTCCTAGATTAGTCAAATCGATTTGTTTTAGCGAACAACTGATCTGAAACATGATTAAAAAAGCAAGGTAATTGGGATCTCTTTTTTTTTCATCCGATTGAATTGCTTTATTATAAACATTCTACCTTGTCACTAAGGCTTCTTCATACTGTTTTCCTATCATATGAACTCCTAGAATGCAATCCCAGCAGCCACGGGAGCAGTTGCAGCAATAGTTTTTCATATGCTTGGATTATAAAGAAAATGGGCACTTGCCAATTAATTGTGCTCATAAGTTTTCAGTCTTGTGACATGCTGAGCATTGCGTTTTTTTTTCATTTGACAACATTATGGTCTCGAACATAACAAAAAAAAAACATTCACATAAACATGGATCTAGCATCTTGATTCTTTTGTTGGGAAAAAAGAATCTTTGATTTTGTATTCTGAATTTGCATAGTTACCAATGATGTTGGAAAGAAAAGAGAAGATAAGTTAGACATTGGAAATTTGGCGTGTATACTTTGTGGCATTTTCAAATCCAGTACCGAGTTACATTATTGACATTACGAATTTATGATGATTGATGGGAAGAACTAAGGAGTGGAATTGTTTCTCTTATTTACTATATACAGTGGTCATGTGTTATTTAATTTACCGGTGTTATGGATTTAGGTGCTAGTTTCTAATTTTCTAGTTGTCTATTGCTTAATAACTTGCTTATCGAACAAGTATGAGACGTGTGTTAGTTGATTGACTGGTTTTATGGATTTAGTTGTCTATTTCATTTTCAGGTCAATTTTAATTTTTATTTAAGCCTATTAGCTCAAATGGTAGATCGATGTGCTCAAGCATAAAGATGCCGGTTCAAATCCTGCATAGGCTATAACAATAATTTAGTTTATAACTATGTATTTTTCTCGCCAAAGAAGTTGGGTCATGATTCTCTCTAATTTCACATAAACCAACAACGATAAAAATAATATTTCCTCGTTAAATGATACTCTTAGTAATGAAAATGACATTTCATTGTTAAATGGTTGTTTTAACGAAAATATATATTCTTCACAAAACAGAACATATGGCGAGAAATTTAAACTTTTCTCGTTAATGAATTTGAGTTATTTTTCACTATTTTTGGCCAAACCAATAATGATAAAGTAAATGGTATTCCCTCGCTAGTAATATGTTTAGTGATAAATTCTTTGTCGCCAATAAATTTGACACATTTGACATAATTTCACTAAACATATAACGGAAAAATTGGAATTGGTCATGCATTTCCCGCTTACTAGTAGCGACAAAAGTGATATTTCCTCCCTAAATGATTGTTTCAACGACAAAAATATTCCTCATAAAAGATGAACATGTGGCGATGAATTAAAACTTCTTTCTCGTTAATGACTTTGAGTCATGTTCTCTATTTTTACCCAAGAAATAACGACGAAAATGGAATTTCCTCGCCAACTAATACGTTTAGCGCTAAATTATTTCCTCAAGAAAAACATTTTTTTAGCGAGAAATTAAAATTTTTGTTGGTAATACAATTGACAGATTTTACATTATTTCCACCTAGCAAATAGCGAAAAAAGTGTAAATTCATCGACAAATGTATTTTTAGCGATGAATTCATTCCTCGCTAAAAATTCCCCATTCGTCGCTATATTCCTTATGGTTTAGGTGACCATATCATGATAACAATTAACGACGAGCCAACAAATTTGTCGCTAGATGCCACTTTTTGCGAGGAATATAAGTCTCTCTCTAAAGTTTAAGTGCCATTTTATGAGGAACATATATGTTCGTCGCCAAATGTCACATTTAACAAGGAAAAATAATTTGACACTAAAACTTTTATCACTAATAATCATTTATGTTGTAGTAATTAGATAACCTAGCCTCAATGAATCCATGAATTAAGAAAAAGACTTATTTCGTTACCGATATACTTACAAAACTCATTCATAGAAACATAGAAACTTGGTGTTACAACTTATCATACATTCATAACCACTTGGTTTTGCAATTTTCCGACTTATATAGTTAACTTTATGAAAAAGACCTTTTAATATATTTAAGGGTGGGTTTGTGAAATTAATTAGGAAACATAAGTAACCATATACACATGTTTACAGGGTAAATCCTCATTACCAATCATGTGATTTAACTAGGTGTCATCTCACTTGACGCAAATGTAAGACATATTGTTAGCTATGTGTGTGGTGTTGTTTTGTGTGTTTTTGTATGATATTTTTTGTGGGTTTAGATGTTTTTTATATAGGGGGTCAATGATATGGTGTGGGAAGATATACATCAATACATGCATTTCAAGACGTTGAATACATTGCCAGATGTTTAAATTTGATAGTATTAATCTATTTTTTTAATTATTATTTTCTTTTTTATTTTCATTGATTTAATTATATGTCCTTGAATACACCAAAAACTATCTATAATCACTATCTAAAATATGCATTATTAGATAACCTAGCCTCAATGAATCAATGGATTAAAAAAAGACTTATTTCGTTATCGATATACTTACAAAATTCATTCATAGAAACTTAGTGTTACAACTTATCATAGATTCATAACCACTTGATTTTGTAATTTTCCTACTTATATAGATAACTTTATGAAAAGTACCTTTTAATATATTTAAGGGCGGGTTTTTGAAATTAATTAGGAAACATAAGTAACCTTATACACATGTTTACATCGTAAATCCTCATTAGCAATCATGTGATTTAACTTGGTGTCAGCCCACTTGACGCAAATGTCAAACATTTTGTTAGCTATGTGTGTGGTGTTGTTTTGTGTGTTTTTGTATGAAATGTTTTTGTGGGTTTAGAGGTTTTTTTGTATAGGGGGGGTGAATGATATGGTGTGGGAGGATATACATCAATACATGCGTTTCAAGACGTTGAATACATTGCCAACTGTTTAAAATCTATGGTATTAATCATTTTTTGTTGTTATTATTTTAACTCTCATATTTTCATAGCTGTAATTATATGCCCTTGATGGTATTAATCTCTAATGACTATCTAAAATATTAATTATTAGCTAACCTAGCCTCAATAAATCCATGGATTAAAAAAAAGACTTATTTCGTTATCGATATACTTACAAAATTTATTCATAGAAACTTAGTGTTACAACTTATCATAGATTCATAACCACTTGATTTTGTAATTTTCCTACTTATATATATAACTTTATGAAAAGTACATTTCAATATATTTAAGGGCGGGTTTGTGAAATTAATTAGAAAAGATAAGTAACCTTATACACATGTTTACATGGTAAATCCTCATTACTAATCATGTGATTTAACTAGGTGTCAGCCCACTTGACGCAAATGTTAGACATTTTGTTACCTATGTCTGTGGTGTCATTTTGTGTTTATTTGTATGTATTTTTTGTGGGTTTAAAGGTTTTTTTGTAGGGGGTAATTGATATGGGGTGGGAGGATATACATCAATACATCTGTTTCAAGACTTTGAATACATTGCCAGATGTTTAAATTTGATAGTATTAACCTTTTTTTAATTATTATTTTCTCTTTTATTTTCATAGTTGTAATTATATGTCCTTGAATAAACCAAGAACTATTTATAATGACTATCTAAAATATGCATTATTAGATAACCTAGCCTCAATAAATACATGGATTAAAAAAAAGACTTATTTCGTTCTCGATATGCTTAGAAAATGTATTCACAGAAACTTGGTGTTACAACTTATCACAGATTCATAACCACTTGATTTTGTAATTTTCCTAGTTATATAGATAACTTTATGAAAAGTACCATTTAATATATTTAGAGGCGTGTTTTTGAAATTAATTAAGAAACATAAGTAACCTTATACTCATGTTTACATGGTAAATCCTCATTACAAATCATGTGATTTAACTAGGTGCCAGCCCACTTGACGCAAATGTCAAACATTTTGTTAGCTATGTGTGTGGTGTTGTTTTGTGTGTTTTTGTAAGATATTTTTTGTGGGTTTAGAGGTTTTTTTTATAGGGGGTTATTAATATGGTGTGAGAGGGTATACATCAATACATGCGTTTCAAGACGTTGAATACATTGCTATATATTTAAATTTGACAGTATTAATCTTTTTTTAATTATTATTTTCTCTCTTATTTTCATAGTTTTAATTATATGTCCTTCAATACGCCCAGAACTATCTATAATGACTATCTAAAATATGCATTATTAGATAACCTAGCCTCAATGAATCCATGGATTAAAAAAAAGGCTTATTTCGTTACCGATATACTTACAAAATTCATTCATAGAAATTTGGTGTTACAAGTTATCATAGATTCATAACCACTTGTTTTTGTAATTTTCCTACTTATATGTATATAACTTTATGAAAACTACATTTTAATATATTTAAGGGCGGGTTTGTGAAATTAATTAGAAAACATAAGTAACCTTATACACATGTTTACATGGTAAATCCTCATTACTAATCATGTGATTTAACTAGGTGTCAGCCCACTTGACCCAAATGTTAGACATTTTGTTACCTATGTGTGTGGTGTTGTTTTGTGTTTATTTGTATGTATTTTTTGTGGGTTTAAAGGTTTTTTTGTAGGGGGTAATTGATATGGGGTGGGAGGATATGCATCAATACATTTGTTTCAAGACTTTAAGTACATTGCCAGATGTTTAAATTTGATAGTATTAATCTTATTTTTTTTAATTATTATTTTATTTTTTATTTTCATAGATGTAATTGTCTGTCCTTGAATACACCCAAAACTATCTATAATCACTATCTAAAATATGGATTATTAGTTAACCTTGCCTCAATGAATCAATGGATTAAAAAAAGACTTATTTCGTTATCGATATACTTAAAACATTCATTCATAGAAACTTGGTGTTTCAACTTACAATAGATTCATAACCACTTGATTTTATAATTTTCCTACTTATATAGATAACTTTATGAAAACTACCTTTTAATATATTTAAGGGCAGGTTTGTGAAATTAATTAGGAAACATAAGTAACTGTACACACATGTTTACATGGTAAATCCTCATTACCAATTATGTGATTTAACTAGGTGTCAGCCCACTTAACACAAATGTCAAACATTTTGTTAGCTATGTATGTGATGTTGTTTTTAGTGTTTTTGTATGATATTTTTTGTTGGTTTAGAGGTTTTTTTTATAGAGGGGTGATTGACATGGTGTAGGAGGATATACATCGATACATGCGTTTAAAGACGTTGAATACATTGCTAGATGTTTAAATTTGATGGTATTAATCTTTTTTATTATTATTTTCTCTCTTATTTTCATACCTGTAATATTATATTCCCCTGAATACACCGAAAACTATATATAATGACTATCTAAAATATGCATTATTAGCTAATCTAGCCTCAATGAATCCATGGATTAAAAAAAAGACTTATTTCGTTATCGATATACTTACAAAATTCATTCATAGAAACTTAGTGTTACAACTTATCATAGATTCATATCCACTTGATTTTGTAATTTTCCTACTTATATAGATAACTTAATGAAAAGTACCTTTTAATATATTTAAGGGCGGGTTTTTGAAATTAATTAAGAAACATTGTAACCTTATACACATGTTTACATGGTAAATCTTCATTACCAATCACGAGATTTAACTAGGTGTCAGCCCACTTGACGCTAATGTCAAACATTTTGTTAGTTATGTGTGTGGTGTTGTTTTGTGTGTTTTTGTATGATATTTTTTTGTGGGTTTAGAGGTTTTTTGTATAGGGGGGTGATTGATATGGTGTGGAACGATATACATTAATACATGCGTTTCAAGACGTTGAATACATTGCTTTAATTATATGTCTTTGATGGTATTAATCATTTTTTATTATTATTATTTTCTCTCTTATTTTCATAGCTTTAATTATATGTCTTTGAATACACCATGAACTATCTATAATGACTATCTAAAATATGCATTATTAGATAACCTAGCCTCAATGAATCCATGGATTAAAAAAAAAGACTTATTTCGTTATCGATATACTTAAAAATTTCATTCATGGAAACTTGGTGTTACAACTTATCATAGATTCATAACCACTTGATTTTGTAACTTTCCTACTTATATAGACAGCTTTATGAAAAATACATTTTAATATATTTAAGGGCGTGTTTGTGAAATTAATTAAGAAACATAAGTTACCTTATACACATGTTTACATGGTAAATCCTCATTACCAATCATGTGATTTAACTAGGTGCCAGCCCACTTGACGCCAATGTCAAACATTTTGTTAGCTATGTGTGTGGTGTTGTTTTGTGTGATTTTGTATGATATTTTTTGTGGGTTTAGAGGTTTTTTTAATAGGGGGTTATTAATATGGTGTGAGAGGATATACATCAATACATGCGCTTCAAGACGTTGAATACATTGCCGGATGTTTAAATTTGATAGTATTAATCTTTTTTTAATTATTATTTTCTCTCTTATTTTCATAGTTGTAATTATATGTCCTGGAATACGCCCGGAACTATCTATAATGACTATCTAATATAAGCTTTATTAGATAACCTAGCCTCAATGAATCCATGGATTAAAAAAAAGAATTATTTCGTTACCGATATACTTACAAAATTCATTCATAGAAACTTGGCGTTACAACTTATCATAGATTCATAACCACTTGATTTTGTAATTTTCCTACTTATATATATAACTTTATGAAATTTACATTTTAATATATTTAAGGGTGGGTTTGTGAAATTAATTAGAAAACATAAGTAACCGTATACACATATTTACATGGTAAATCCTCATTACTAATTGTAACGGCCCGGAATTATGATTTCCGGGTTACGTTTCAAGGGATGAAACCCCTTGTTCGGATCTTGCAATCCAGGTACGGGTCGAGGTTTCAAACTCATTTTTATGGTCAGAAATAAAGAGTGATTTCGAACCCTGAAAATATCGTAGGGCCGTTGGGTACCCTTAACCCGTCCTAGGGACTAACTCGCGAAATTCATTTCGAACGGAAGCAAGACGGAAACAAAATTCAGATAAAAAGCGCCACGGTAGGGCCGGGTCAAACCAAAACATAAGTGTGTAATTACCATTTTACTAAATTAGGATATTAGCTAGATCCTTCGATTCACCAAAAAGAAACCCCAGCATATAGACATCGAGAACTCAAATCTGCAGAGAATACCTTTAAAAAAGAACGGGGAAAGGAATCAGATCGAGCCACTCATGCGGGACCGGCAGTCCTCGCTGAGGCCACATAGTATTTGCTATACCTAATAAAGATGCTCTAATGCAGTACGAAATTCAAACACACTAGCATGCTCCTAGTTCATAATAATGTGCAGAAATATTGTAAAGGGCCCAAGACAATGCCAAGTGGAATATCCCTCTCCTACCTCCACCCCTTCCGATAGGTGGAGACTGGCCAGCTCGTGAATGCATTCCATCATAATCGAGCGGCACGCATGCCTAACCCGCTCCACAATAAAGCCCGCAGGCATAATATAAGGAAGTTCATGACTCGATTGACTCAGGGTACCCGATAAGGCTGGGCTACCCTATGACCCTAGCAAAGACTCTAGGACTATCACAAATAACGACCGTTCTGTTTCAAACGCATAAAGTAAACAGATGCTCAATCAATTAGTGCAACCTCAACATGATACTACATGGCATGCTTTCATGCAAATGCAACACCTAACATAAAATGCAACAACAGGCATGATTGTCCAACCTGAGTAAGCCCCCTAGGGAACTTACCCGAAGATGCAAAACAACAATAGATAACACAAGCAAGGGCCCAAATGCAAGTCCAAAGCAATCCAAAAGCAATACACACCTATCATCAAGCCATTTCATCTCCAATCAAACCCATCGATAAATCTTACCAATAATATTCCCAAACTCATTTCCCAACTCTTAAATCTCAACTCAAGTCAACTCAGAAAATCAACAATTCTTTTAAAACCATAATTAGTCAAATTCCGACATTAAACATTTAAACCTTAAAACCAATCTCTCAAAATCATACCATAGAAATATTTCCGACATTTTATTTTAAAACCTTGACTTTAATATTTCAAGTAATTTAAGACACTGATAAACATTTTCAAAAGAAATCCATCTTTATTAACCCATATTTATAAACAACATTACTAAATTACTTTACCATTTCTAGATCACAACAGTAATACTACATAATATATTACACCCCATTTATTTAATATTTACATAAAATGTGCCTAAGGTTTTAAAATCTATTTTAAAACTCAACATTCATGTCCAAAGATTAGGCCCAAGACCCATTAAAATCCGGATCCCATTTAACCCAAATTCAGATTTTTGAAGAAAAGGCCCAACAAAGGCCCCAAAACTCTTTTAAAAGAGAAACGAGCCCAGCCCAAACAAAACCCAACCCAATCTGATTTTTAAAAGAACCGGACCGGTTCAAGAAAAGAAAAAAAAAACAGGGAACCCGGTCCATTGGACCTTTCTTCCCCAAAACAGGCGAACAGAGCGCTGTTCGAAATCCGGAAAGGGAAGAGGAGGAGAAGGCTTCTCCGGCGACAATACCGAGCTCCGGCCACTCAATTGGGCACCCAGGACTACACATCGAGAAAGAAAGGGAAGAATAGGAAGAAGAAGCTCACCGAAATGGAATCTCGTCGGGAAAGCTCAAAGACGCCTCGTCGGAAGGTTTCGAGGTCGTCGGAGTCGAACCGATGCTCGCCGGAGACGTAACCAAGCCGGAAGTGGCCTATGAAGAGTGTGAGGGGATTAAAGGTCCACCTTTACTCGATTTGGAGTGTTAAATAGAGAAAGAGAAGGAGGAACCCTCACCGGTGGTCTTCGATCGGAAAACAGGGAAGGAGGAGGAAGACGGCGCTGGGCGGCGGTGGCTCAGGGATCCTGGGCGTGGTGCTCGGCTGCGGGTTGCTGCTGCTGTTCACCGGAAGCGAGAGAGAGATGGGACGAGGGTGCTCGGCGTGCCTCGGCCCCTTGGACAGCGAGAAGCAGAGGGAGAGATGGGAGCTGCTCAGGAGGTGCTCGGTGGTGCGGTGGTGGTGGTTCGCGGCAACGACAGACGGAAGAGCTGCTGAGGGGCTTGGGTTTGAAAACAAAAGGAGAGGTGTGAGTGTGTACTGCACTGTGTGAAATCAGACAAAGAAGGGAGAGGGAGGCCTGCATCAATTCTGAAACAACTAGGGAGAGAGGTGCTGTGTTTGGCATTTTGCCCAAAAAAAAATGTACATCTTGAGAACAAGGTGATAAGATTTTTCTACAATTAAACAACCTTGAGATAAGATGGAATTAGATAAGAATTAGTGAAATAAGACAAAATCGTGGCCCCGAAGATAAAGTTTGAATACCCGGAATAAAATATCTTGAAACCCGTTCGCTCGAATCAAAATCCGACTCTATTAAAATAACGCTTCAAAATTATGAAGATATCGACATCCCAAGATTTACTTCAAATCTCGAGGCAAGACGATAGAATTGTCCTTCACAGTAAAAAAATTGGGCCGGAATTCGCTTTAAGAGTTTCAATTTCGATTTAGTAATTTAAGGACGAGTTTCCCTTAAAAATATCCGAATTATTATTATTATCATTATTATTATTTTTTTTCGACTTAAATCCATTTTATATTATTTGTTGAAATTTATTATTTAAAAATCCGGGCCTTTACATAATCCACCTCTAAAAACAAGTCTTGTCCCCGAGAGTAAAACCAAAATAAAGTAGGGGATGAAGTTTGAAATTGATGAGTCCAAGGGCCATGTCCAGAATCTTGTAATTATCTCGGTTGCGTCTTCCGGGATTCTCACAACATCCTAGTCACGGTCGTGACATCTCCAATTGGCCTTGACAAGTATGCGATAAGCGCCCCTATCACATCCTCGCTTCGACTTTTCGAAAGTGCCACAACTCTAAAAGTTCTACAATGTCATCACTAGGTCTTAGCAAGCACCCTACAAGCGCCCTCATAAAATGCTTGTATCCACTTCGTGAAGTATCATAGAGTTGCCCGGGTTTGAAATGTTTCTAAAGGGATTCCGCAATTGAAAATAAAGATTAGCCTCAAAGTTCTCGATATTGTTCATTCTTTTACAATCAAAGTCGACCCTTTTCCAAAACCGTTCAAAATCTTCAAATCCAACGTCTAATCAAGCAACCTTACACCAAAACAAGTCAAATCCCTTCAAATCAAGATTTCGTCAAAATCTTCCAACCGCTAGATCAGTTTCTCGCATAACCATCAATCAATTTCAGAAGTACGGAGGTGGAACCATCCACCTCTAAGGGCTAATCCCATATTCTCTTCCTAGTTTCCAAAATCATTCAATCATCATTCTCAACTCAATATGCACATAAGTAAATCAACTCATCAACTCATAACATCATCAGCCACCCCTCATATGGCGATCTCAACATCAAACATAGTCACAAACCATCACACAACCGTTTACCATAGACACAAACATGCCAACAAATCTCAAGTAACAAAGGAACAACAACTTCAACATACTACAAATCATAAGGTATATCTACATCATACTAATTGCGTCACAAGTGCATAATCGAATGCTCATCACTCATCACATAAGCACACATGTCCAGAAATCAACGGGTTAAATGTTATGGGGTTAGTACGTCAGTACACATCAAATCTCACTATCTCATATCGATATTGCAACACAAGTAGAACAGATTCATCACGTTAACATATCAACACAACAAAGTCATGCTATTATGATTCGGAAAAAGGGAGATCAAGCAGTATATAAATCACCAAAATGTCAGCATGCTCTGAAAGACATCACCCTAACTCATCACAATATCGAATGACAATCATTTAGAAATCATGCACCATTATCTCATATATAATAATAATGATTATACTTTAAGTCATTTTCATCATTTACATAGCCAATAATCATGCTTGTCAACCATATAGTACACATCATGCTTACTACCACATAATAAAACATCATACTTCCACATAATAGCACATCATTATCTCATAGTTCATACTCATCATTACTTCATATATCATATCACAACACGTCCTAACATGCTTCTAAACCAATATAACAGGATATCGAAGTATTAATACATCATGGTAACAGTTGTCACTACCAACTAGATTTTAATATTGCACATCAACATGTAATTCCATATCAGGTTCATCATGGTCGTTATCTAACATCATGCCAGCAGATATAAATAATTCACATAATCAAGAAAATCCTGACATCATACCAGTCAAAATAAAACACAACCTCCACTCGCCCATCTCCACTATCAAACCAAGACTAATCCTCTTCTAGACCCGCTAACGTCAACTTAGACAAAATTCCCTAAAGAAATCCCAATTCATCCCGATGCTCAAATCTCGCCCTCATTCTACCAAACTCTCACACACACCATCCACCTCTAAGAACCCAACTCCTATCTCTAACTTCACACCCGAGAACCCTCTCATACTATATCATCAATGCTCACAAAAGCCGTTCCCCACACTTCATATACTACCCAAGACATCACAAACGTCATACCCTGCTAACCACATGGATCCCTCTCTCGCGTCTTACCGCGTAATACCATCGATCATCCTAACTGCCTAGAAGTCTTTTACCGCTCATCAAAACCACCAACATTGCCTCTCATAAATCTCAAAGCTCACTCAGTCTTACCTAAGCCAACAATCCTCACATCTACTCTACTTCACACCATCCTCGAACATCCTAATGATTCAAACCCCTTTCACTGCCCTCCGACCACTCTACAAGAGAATCTCACCCACATATAAAAAAGAAAGCAGTTATAAAAACTGTAACACCTAAGGCATGCATCATTTTAGCTAGCATTTATAATAGCATCGTTAATACATCCTCAACATTACAATCTTATCAAGAAGTCTCAATTTACCATCATGATCAATAATCATTGCAAACATCATATATGAACGTAATCAAGTCAAGCTACCATGTTGCATTATAACCTTATCAGATACAATTCAGATCTCTTAGCATATGTAGTTCACATTTTACAAGCAAAGGAATTTAAATCATGCTCAGCAACTTAGAGTAGCAACACGTCAAGACATCAGGGTACATTAGATCTATAAGGCATCACATCATGTCATTATAGACGACAGGCAATCAGGCAACAATCATCATCAAGTCAGCACATCAACGCGTAAATCTCATCGTCAAGTTAGTGCAATATCATTGTCACAAGTTCAAAAGGGTTAGCAATTCAAACGGAGAACACTCTCGCTTGCAAGTCATATCTTACTCAGTAACCGTAATTCTTGATGCGCGCCCGTTCCGTCGACATCATTGATCTTGAGGCCCGTGGGTTATGGGCCCACACTTATGTTGCATTGTTCAATCGCCATCCAACTCCTCATTCTCTTTTCTGTGCGGTCGCTCGTTCAATGTATCGCGTAGGGGTTTAAGTTAACGGAGATAGGGGAGTGACAAGATAAGACAACCTAAATTCCTTTCGGGGACACACACGTACCACAACTAAAGACGACAATACTAGAGGCAAGACTCTGACCCGGCAATAGCAACAACGCCCTTATGGAGGTCCATTAGGTTGCAATCGCGACAAGCAAACATGAATTCATCATGGGGCATATCAATCACTCTAGTTCATACTAACATGTACCTAACTCATGATGAATTACATACGCATTCATTTCAGAAAACACAATCGAGTCTGGCACTATTGCAGGTGAGATGAGCTAATCGCAAATTCTTTCATGGAAGCAGACATGCTTAGCAATCTTAAACGAGATATGCAGGATAAACATAGGAATTATCACATGTACGAACAATGTACGAGTATGGTACACACATCTACTAATGAGGTCAAATGTAGTATGGCGAGGTACATCATAACAATTAGGTTAAGCGTCATGCGAGAGCACATAGGAGCAGTATGGTATCTATCACATCGGACAATAATAATCATATACTAGGTTAAGAATGACATGTAATCATCCGACGAGATACATTTAGAAAGTATAGGTCCTACATGATGCTAGTGATACATGATGTCATACAAGCATAGTAATGAGTCATTTAAAGAGTTCAACATAATATTTAGGATAGCAAGAGGAAAATCACATAGTAACAAGAATGACATCACGAGCGACAAATCATAATCATGCTAGGAATGAACCATCATAGGACACATGTAATGATACGATAGTTATCAAATCATAGAATAAGTACATCACGTGATTATTTAGCGGGTCATATTGTAAATCATAAGCCATACAAGACACTACTGGCATATATCGAACACGAGCACAATCAAGGTAATTCGACCAGATTCATCATAACATTTATGTGTTATGCGTATGTAAAATCATGGTATAGCGTGGTGTGTGATCATGCGATGTGCCAAGTCTTACATTCATGCAAGTGCGAGATGATAAAACAGAGTAATAGGGAAACACTACCGAGAGGTAAGATGTAGGCATGCTAAGATAACCGTCACGAAAATCAAGTCGCTCATCTAATTCAACATCAGTCTAATCATGAGTAAAACGCCAAAGAGGAGATGAAAGAGGAGAATCACACTATCAGGGACCCAGCTCAAGAGAAAATCAGCAATAATGCAAGCAAGATATAATTCACATGAGTCACAACCAAGGATCCTACATGGTACTAAAGGCTCTACTTGGCATACGATACATGCATTCAACTAATCATGGCGACACGTAAGAAATCAATTCAATCACATTCCAACAACATAGAAACATGAGGAAAGTCTTACAATGTATAACACGAGTTTAAGTAATGGCAATATGACTAGAATACGGGGACATGAGCTCAAACCAACACATACTAAGATAAAACACGCGTTTCTCAAGACTCAATTATACCACATATTCTCCATCCAACGCAAGTATTCACACAACAACGCAAATTGCAAAACAATCAACGTTAATTAATCTACCGAATACAGAACAAATGGGAATACTATAGATTCTTGTTACAAAAGGAATAAGGAGCATCGACACATCATCATCTAGCATGCTAAGGAGATCATTTCCAGGAAATTGTACAGAGAAGAGTTTATCACACTATCATGGACCTAACCCAGGCGAAAGCATATAGGTTCGTATCATGTGGTTTATGCTTCCAATCAATCATACGATCAATGGGCCAAGCAAACATGCTATAAAAACATGCAATCATGATAGAAGGCCAAACACAATACGCAACTCATTGTTAGGACTACTAAATCAGACTTTAGCATATCAAGCATTCAGCATTGAATCAGTCAATAACACTCATAATGATCTCATTTGAGTCTCCCAACCCATCTGTAAGGAACAAGCGTATATTTGCCTACCCATTGCAACCTACATCTAATAGAGATGGTCTAACGCCTTTCTACCCACTCGATCCCTCTTTAGTCGGTTTTCCTCTTTTATTACAAGTCGAGTTCAATACTTAGTCCAATTTAGGTTAGACATCTTAAGTTCATTTTGCCGTTTCAAAACACTTTCAAATCCTTTGAAATTCATGGGCGGTTTTCCAAAACATACACTCGACCCTTGTGTACCCGAATTGCACAACTTCAGCTCTGATACCATCTTTGTAACGGCCCGGAATTATGATTTTCGGGTTACGTTTCAAGGGATGAAACCCCTTGTTCGGATCTTGCAATCCAGGTACGGGTCGAGGTTTCAAACTCATTTTTATGATCAGAAATAAAGAGGGATTTCGAACCCTGAAAATATCGTAGGGCCGTTGGTTACCTTTAACCTGTCCTAGGGACTAACTCGCGAAAGTCATTTCGAACGGAAGCAAGACGGAAGCAAAATTCAGATACAAAGCGCCACGACAGGCCCGGGTCAAACCAAAACATAAGCGTGTAATTACCATTTTACTAAATTAGGATATTAGCTAGATTCTTCGATTCGCCAAAAAGAAACCCCGTCATATAGACATCGAGCACTCAAATCTGCAGAGAATACCTTTAAAAAAAGAACGGGGAAAGGAATCAGATCGAGCCACTCATGCGGGACCGGCAGTCCTCGCTGAGGCCACATAGTATGTGCTATACCTAATAAAGATGCTCTAATGGAGTACGAAATTCAAACACACTAGCATGCTCCTAGTTCATAATAATGTGCAGAAATACTGTAAAGGGCCCAAGACAATGCCAAGTGGCATATCCCTCTCCTACCTCCACCCCTTTCGATAGGTGGAGACTGGCCAGCTCGTGAATGCATTCCATCATAATCGGGCGGCACGCATGCCTAACCCGCTCCACAATAAAGCCCGCAGGCATAATATAAGAAAGTTCATGACTCGATTGACTCAGGGTACCCGATGAGGCTGGGCTACCCTATGACCCTAGCAAAGACTCTAGGACTGTCACAGATAACGGCCGTTCTGTTTCAAATGCATAAAGTAAACAGATGCTCAATCAATTAGTGCAACCTAAACATGATACTACATGGCATGCTTTTATGCAAATGCAACACCTAACATAAAATGCTACAACAGGCATGAATGTCCAACCTGAGTAAGCCCCCTAGGGAACTTACCTGAAGATGCAGAACAACAATAGATAACGCAAGCAAGGGCCCAAATGCAAGTTCAAAGCAATCCAAAAGCAATACACACCTATCATCAAGCCATTTCATCTCCAATCAAACCCATCGATAAATCTTACCAATAATATTCCCAAACTCATTTCCCAACTCTTAAATCTCAAGTCAAGTCAACTCAGAAAATCAACAATTCTTTTAAAACCATAATTAGTCAAATTCCGACATTAAACATTTAAACCTTAAAACCAATCTCTCAAAATCATACCATAGAAATGTTTCCGACATTTTATTTCAAAACCTTGACTTTAATATTTCAAGTAATTTAAGACACTGATAAACATTTTCAAAAGAAATCCATCTTTATTAACCCATATTTATAAACAACATTACTAAATTACTTTACCATTTCTAGATCACAACAATAATACTACATAATATATTACACCCCATTTATTTAATATTTACATAAAATGTGCCTAAGGTTTTAAAATCTATTTTAAAACTCAACATTCATGTCCAAAGATTAGGCCCAAGACCCATTAAAATCCGGATCCCATTTAACCCAAATTCAGATTTTTGAAGAAAAGGCCCAACAAAGGCCCCAAAACTCTTTTAAAAGAGAAACGAGCCCAGCCCAAACAAAACCCAACCCAATCTGATTTTTAAAAGAACCGGACCGGTTCAAGAAAAGAAAAAAAACAGGGAACCCGGTCCATTGGACCCTTCTTCCCCAAAACAGGCGAACAGAGCGTTGTTCGAAATCCGGAAAGGGAAAAGGAGGAGAAGGCTTCTCCGGCGACAATACCGAGCTCCGGCCACTCAATTGGGCACCCAGGACTACACATCGAGAAAGAAAGGGAAGAATAGGAAGAAGAAGCTCACCGAAATGGAATCTCGTTGGGAAAGCTCAAAGACGCCTCGTTGGAAGGTTTCGAGGTCGTCGGAGTCGAACCGATGCTCGCCGGAGACGTAACCAAGCCGGAAGTGGCCTATGAAGAGTGTGAGGGGATTAAAGGTCCACCTTTACTCGATTTGGAGTGTTAAATAGAGAAAGAGAAGGAGGAACCCTCACCGGTGGTCTTCGATCGAAAAACAGGGAAGGAAGAGGAAGACTGCGCTGGGCGGCGGTGGCTCAGGGATCCTGGGAGTCGTGCTCGGCTGCGGGTTGCTGCTGCTGTTCACCGGAAGCGAGAGAGAGAAGGGACGAGGGTGCTCGGCGTGCCTCGGCCCCTTGGACAGCGAGAAACGGAGGGAGAGATGGGAGCTGCTCATGAGGTGCTTGGTGGTGCGGTGGTGGTGGTTCGCGGCAACGACAGACGGAAGAGCTGCTGAGGGGCTTGGGTTTGAAAACAAAAGGAGAGGTGTGAGTGTGTACTGCACTGTGTGAAATCAGACAAAGAAGGGAGAGGGAGGCGTGCAGCAATTCTGAAACAACTAGGGAGGGAGGTGCTGTGTTTGCCATTTTGCCCAAAAAAAAATGTACATCTTGAGAACAAGGTGATAAGATTTTGCTACAATTAAACAACCTTGAGATAAGTTGGAATTAGATAAGAATTAGTGAAATAAGACAAAATCGTAGCCCCGAAGGTAAAGTTTGAATACCCGGAATAAAATATCTTGAAACCCGTTCGCTCGAATCAAAATCCGACTCTATTAAAATAACGCTTCAAAATTATGAAGATATCGACATCCCAAGATTTATTTCAAATCTCGAGGCAAGACGATAGAATTGTCCTTCACAGTAAAAAAATTGGGCCGGAATTCGCTTTAAGAGTTTCAATTTCGATTTAGTAATTTAAGGACGAGTTTTCCCTTAAAAATATCCGAATTATTATTATTATTATTATTATTATTATTATTATTATTATTTTCCGACTTAAATCCATTTTATATTATTTGTTGAAATTTATTATTTAAAAATCCGGGCATTTACATTAATCTTGTGATTTAACTAGGTGTCAGCCCACTTGACGCAAATGTTAGACACTTTGTTACCTATGTGTGTGGTGTTGTTTTGTGTTTATTTGTATGTATTTTTTGTGGGTTTAAAGGTTTTTTTGTAGGGGGTAATTGATATGGGGTGGGAGGATATACATCAATACATCTGTTTCAAGACTTTGAATACATTGCCAGATGTTTAAATTTGATAGTATTAATCTTTTTTTTTAATTATCATTTTCTCTCTTATTTTCATAGTTGTAATTACATGTCCGTGAGTAAACAAAGAACTATCTATAATGACTATCTAAAATATGCATTATTAGATAACCTAGCCTCAATAAATACATGGATTAAAAAAAAGACTTATTTCGTTATCGATATACTTAGAAAATTTATTCATAGAAACTTGGTGTTACAACTTATCATAGATTCATAACCACTTGATTATGTAATTTTCCTAGTTATATAGATAACTTTATGAAAAGTACCATTTAATATATTTAAGGGCGGGTTTGTGAAATTTATTAGGAAACACACAGAACTATATGTCCTTGAATTAAGGGCGGATATACACCAATACATGCGTTTCAAGATGTTAATTTTTTTTAATTATTATTTTCTTTTTTATTTTCATAGCTGGAAGTATATGTCCTTGAATACACACAGAACTATCTATAACGACTATCTAAAATATGCATTATTAGCTAAACTAGCCTCAATGAATCCATGGATTAAAAAATAGACTTATTCATTAATAGAAACTTAGTGTTACAACTTATCGTATATTCATAACCACTTGATTTTGTAATTTTCCTACTTATATAGTAGATAACTTTATGAAAAGTACCTTTTAATATATTTAAGGGCGGGTTTGTAAAATTAATTAGGAAACATAAGATTTGTAGTTTAAAGCGGGATTTCGCACCAATCATGTAACGGCTCGGGATTATGATTCCCGAGTTACGTTTCGAGGGATAAAACCCCCCGTTAGGATCTTGCGCTCCGAGTACAGGTTGAAGGTTTGAAACCGAAGATTTGTAGTTTAAAGCGGGATTTCGCACCCAAATCCGTAAGGTCCGTTGGAGACCCCGGGGTAACCCCTGTGCCTGTCCTAAGTCTACAATGCGGAAAATCCGCTTAGGCGTGCAACCAACATAAGTGAAATTAAAGCAAAATACAATCCCAAAGGTGCCACGGCAGACCCGGGACAAAACAACGTAAAAGTGTATAAAAGAGAGGGAGTCTAGTGGTCTCTCGAGCTCTCAATCTAACGCCAAAAGTCTGAACCCGCCAAGCATCCATATAAGCAAAGATAGCAGCTATCGGTTACCTGAATCTAAAAAAAATGTGGGGGATCTGGGTCAATCATCAGGCCACTCATGCGTGTATGTAAACACACTCTGAGAGGTATATAATAAGCATCCTATTCCTAAAATGAAATCCGTAATGAGGTAGTTCCCTTCATAGTTAGTAGACTCCTTACTTAGGGACGACCTGCACCGTGGGTGAGGTAGTTCCCTTTGAAGGGGCGCGCAGTTACAAGAAATGCCAAATAGCATGTCCCTCTAGGCTCATAAGGAATCCTCTAGCAACTCCCTTCAAAGGGAACTACCTCACCCACGCTGCAGGCCGTCCCTACGTAAGGAGCCTACTAACTATGAAGGGAAGGCAAACAACGACACCCATATAAGGCCTAATGCTCTAAGAGTCTTATGTCGACTTATTACCAAAAAGCCTTCCTCAACCATCAAGTGCAAGCAACTTTCTATAATAAGCCCCATTAAGATGACAAGAATTGAGAAAAATGTCACATCCAATAAACACCTATAACGACCGTTTTCTAGCAAAGACATATAGCAAGTCATATGGTTTCCATTTTAGATCCTAAGCGTGATTCTAAGTCGTATGGTGCATGAACACTAGCCTACTATATAACACCCAATGCATAGAGCGCCCATCATGAGTAAGTTCAAAGAACTTACCTAGAGAAGCGCAGAATCCAAGCAATACAACAATCAAGCAAGTCCAGGCAGATTAGAGCTTACCTAGAAGATAGGCAACATAATAAGTCTAAGTCTAACTTACACAAAGCATATCAAACAACACACTTAAGATTCACATAAAACATAACTAAGTTAACCATCCCATCATCAACAACATTTATGCCTCAATTCAATTTCTCATCTCGCTTCATCATCTCATACTGTGGTCAACATATATAATCCGCCATCTCATGAGCTTAAGATAACCTCCATATCATACTTAGCCAAATTCGCATACTATCATTTTACACTCATACTTTGCATTCGAATATATATCATCATCATCACCAGTACCCAATATTTAATCTCTTATAATCAATCACCACAATTCTTGCAATTAGTCACAAATATCATGTCGATAGTCAGACGATCATATTATCATGCTAGTTAGTCATCGAACAAGTATAATTCCCAAGTTAGTTCCAAAACCGTTTTGAAATCCAAATCAAACAGTTAAGAATTTTGACCCTTGAAAATACTCGCTAAGATCCTTTTTCAATTATTCATTAAATTACTTTCCGATCTTTGAAATTCTTTTCCAAATTACTTTTAAAATCCATAAGTCCAAATAATATATTTTAAACCCCCAATAATATTATATTTTATTTTAGTTACCATTAAATAATTAAATGAGCGGATAAACCCGAACCGAACCGACAAATCCCAACCGGTTAACCAAATAACAATTATATATATGGTCGCGCTCCGGTGAAAACCAATATTGTGGTAGAAACCGTGAGGAGCGTTTTGATTGGTTGAAACTGTGGGGCTCACAGGTGGGGCAATTCTGATAGTAATTTGCAACTTTACCCAAGCTTTATAGAAATTACAAATTTGTTCAAACTTTTTATAATTTTATCAAAGTGAAATAACGAAGATTTATAAATGACTTTTAGTGGTACTAACTACCATAATCTACTAACTATATTATGAATAATAAGTTTTCTGTGGTTTTAAGCCCACCACGCTCTGCAACTAAAACTTTTCAAGCTAAAGAGTTTTGACCCATACCTGAAAGTAGTTACTCTGGACCACCGACGTTCCTTAGCTTCCGGCTTTCTAGAGGTGGCTAACCTTCAACGAGGCCTCCCTTAGTCCAGATTGAGCACAGATATGTTTCGTTTCCTACCTCAGACCGTAGTCTCTAGCTTTTGGTTTTGTTTTTGAGAGGGTGAAGGGATTTGAATCAAGAAAACAAAATATTCAAAACATAGTGTTCAATTAAGTAGCTTTCCCTTTTTTAAAAACAAACTTTATTGAATCTGGGAAATATTACAACACACAAGCACTCTTAACTTAAAACTTAGACACACTTAACAGTCATATCAGAAGATCCATTGAAAGGTTTTGAACTTTAGAGTGATAGAAACACCAATCTACTTAAATTCAAAATGTTTCTACTTCTCTTTCTGATTTACAAACTCTCTTCTTTCTTCTCCTATGGTTTCTCTCTCTGGAATTGTGTCTTGAGAAGTTGGAGAATGGCTCTATTTATAGAGCTAAGTAGAGAGCATTGGATACCTCTTCCAACGTCTCTTTTATAAATGGCCGACATATGGGCCCCTACGCACTCAGAAAAGCACACAGTACAACAATTATTTTACAGGTTCACGTGATAAAAGCAAAAACAGTAAAAGCAGAAAGTACAATAATTGTGCTTGGTGGATGATGATGGCTTTCAGTTGTCCAGGTTCTGGACCCCTTCGTCTCCCATGTTGGCTTCCAGGTCATCATCATTGTAATCTTGAACTAGATCTAGAGTATTATCAAACTCTAGATCTTGATCATTGTCTAGATCGAGATCAAGCATTAATCCTTTAGTGTATTCTCGATCCCATGCAATCAGTAAATCGATCATCCTCTCGTGTCCCCTTTTATCTAGAAAGTGACCGGCCTCTATCTCTGCTAAGTAAAGATTGATGGATTCAGTCCTGTTTATGGCTTGCTGCATTAGTGGATTGAGTTGTGAGGTTACTATGAAGGTTGTATTTCCGACTTTGAATATCCCACAATCTGTCTGTCTGAACTTGGTGATGTAGTAGTAGATGTAGAAGAATCCTTTTTCTCTTGCCTCCCAAGTGTGCCTTACTACATCGATTCTTCCTTCCATTACTGGATCTTTCACGTACCAATAATCTTCCCTCATTAGTAGGAAGATTAGGTAATGTGGTAGCCGGGTTTTTCCCTGGCTAACATCTATGCAGGCACTGATAACACGGCAACAACTTATGTCTTGTATTTTTTCGAATGTTACTGCTCTGAGGAAGACCTCTGATAGCACACATTTAGGTAGGCATATTAGGTTGCATTTAGCATGATTAAGATGTATATAATGCATAATTTAAGCTAGATTTGCATTTATACTTGTTTTGTTGGTGGAGTCGGAATCTACACACTTTTATTGATTATTTCAGGTATATGTGGATCCGACGAGGAATGAGGAAGCTCATGGATGAAGGAAGAGTGAAGAGGAAAAGGAAAAGTGAAGATCCCGAGAGCGGAATCGAAGTTAGAGAGCCTAAGTGAAGAACAAGTCAGCAGAAGTTGTCGCCAGACATGCTGAACTTGTTTCGCACTTTCTGGAAGCCTCGGTTGTCCGATTGACCATTATGACCATGCGCTGGAAAGCTCTTTCCGAGATCTAAGACTTTCATGTTGACATCGGGACCAAATTCGAAACGGAAAAATCACTGAGAACAGTAAAAGCCGCCCCGCGGCCAGAAGCTCTAACGAAGGATTTCACAATCGCATGGCCGCCCCGCGGCATGGGTTGGCTGCCCCGCGGCCTCTGCAGAACCGCCGAATGTGACGAATGGACTTTTTATCTCTATAATTAGGTTTTTAGAATTATTATTTGGCCGACTCTTTTGGAGGCTATTTAAGGACTATTAGGGTTATTTTCTTAGACATCTAACTCATCATCTAATTCATTAGTTTATACACTTGGAGATTATCAATTGAGAGAACCCTAGAGGGGAGCCTCCATGGCCATGGAGTGCTAAACTCTTTCGTTTCGTCTATGGATTTAAGCTTTGGTTTGATAAAGTTGTGAGATTTCTATTCTTGTTTTATTCCTATTGATTCGTATTGATTCTTTCGCGAATATTGTTGATTTCTTCTAGTCCGCGCAACTAGTTGAGATTATTGCTAGGATTTTGTAGATTCCTCGTAGCGAACCTTAATCCATAGTTGCAATCATGCCTTTTTAGGACTCGTAGGACTAAACTGGTGTGTAGAGAATCAATTATATGTTAAATGCTGACTCGTAGCTTGGTGTTGCATGTATCCTGGTTAATCCTTAATCTTAATGCTACTATTAGGTTAAATCTTGACCGTATTAGGGTTATCTAATTAGTAAGGGTTACTAGGACTTGTAGGACTAGTAATTTACACAAGATCAGGACAGGAATAATAATAGGATGAAAAGAGAACTTGAAGAAGAATCGAGGATCAACTAACTAAACTAAAGTGGATATTTGTAGATGAAACTATTTTCTCAATTGTTATCTCTACTAACTTGTTTATAGTTTATTTTCTCATCTTCAATCACCAAAACCCCTCTTTCCTACTAATTGGTAAATATACATTGCTTAGGAATACTTGATTCTCCGTGGGATCGACCTCTTACTTGCTTACTATACTAGTTTGTAGGTTTGAGTTATACTTTGATAGGAACAACGACAGTTTCCTCCTGTCAAATTTTGGCGCCGTTGCCGGGGAATCAAAGTTTATTTCTTTGTTTTGTGTGTTTATGAATTTTGTATGTATCTAATTTGTTGTGAACCTATCTTACGGTTCATAACACCCTTGCTACTAACTTTTGAGATGCTGAGGTTATTGCAGTTTCAAGGTGAGAACATTCACCAATCTCTTACTAGATTGCAGAGATGTGTTGACATCCGTAAGTCACGGGGCTATCAAGACAGCATCCGAGATATGATTGTTTGCATAATTGACAGGATGACTACTGAGACACGAGCGCTTGCTGAACACATGAGTAACGGAGGCCTAGCAAGATTAGGTTTGTCGGGGTTATGGGATTTTTTCTGTTATATGGATTACCATATTGCGCAGGAAGAATCCTTCACTTCGGTATCACTACCAATGGGGGACTTTGTCACACACTTGGACGATGAAATCCAAGCCCTTACTCAAGCGATACAGGAGAATGCTCAAGCGATACAGGAGAATGATGAGAGGATCAAAAACTTGGGGGAACAATTGAGCCAACTTATTCAAACATCAAGCGAGATAATAGCAGAGCAGATGGTCACCCCTCAAGTTGATAAAGAAAGCCAACCCATTCCGTCATCTCTTGAGACAGTGAAGGATGCAAGAATGGAAGATCCTGCCGAAGTCATTGTGCTTAATTCATTCCCTCCTAGTTGGTTTCATAACGAGAAGGAATTGTTCACAGACAACGATAGTTTCTTTGACGATGGAGAAGAGGGTCTAGTGCTTCCTGACATGGAATTTCATGAGTCGCGCATGAGGTTTCATGTGTTTTGTCTCCTACTGCATCTGATGCATTCATTCTCAGCCCCCCCGTTGATGAACCATGTCTAGAGTCACCTGCTGAGGCTCAAGAGGTAATAAAGATAAACTTTTGCAATTTGGAAGGTAATAGTGATTATGTTGATCCTTTTAATTGCTATTTTGAGAAACCACCAGTGGAACTGAACTGGTGGTATTATATTCCTCCATCAGAGAGTCATGCTCAACTCTTTGATAAATTGAAAAGGTATTTAAGTGTTATATTATATAGTTTCAATTTATTATTGGGTTATGATGTCCTGTTTAAGATGTGTTCACAGGATTATGATAGGTTGTTGAGGGCCTTGACGATGTCTGATAGGTAAGGAATTAAGATTGAGAATAAGTCATACCGATGACATAAAACAAAGGCGCTGCTTGGGAGGCAACCCAAGGTAAGTAGTTCTAGATTTCTTTTTCCTAAAATTCATTGAATTAGTTTGGTTTGGGCATTTTTCGTGGGGCACTAACACTGCAGGTTGAAAGCTGAAAAGGGAAAAGGCCGCCCCGCGGCTTGTACAGGCCGCCCCGCGGCAAGGTCTTGTCTCCGGCCGCCCCGCGGCCTCTGACGGGACAGACAAGTTTCCTTTCCTCACCTCCCTCCTGACCTACCACCAATGCAATCAACAAGTCGGTTTTTCTTTCTTTCCTTCGTATTTTTATATTTTATTGTCTTTAATTTTCATTGAGGACAATGAAAGATTTAAGTGTGGGGGAAGGATTGCATTGCATATAGATATATTTTGCATATCATGTTTATTTTGTTTTCATATTTATTTTTACTCATATATTGCATTTGCTAAAAAAAATCCAAAAATATCATGCATTTCATACACTTTAGGTCTTATTTTCCCATCTAGGCTACTTGTCCTCTATATTTATCTTATCATGTACCCCATGACTTGCTTGAAGTGTTTGAAGCTTTGAATTGTATTTTATAGACTTTTTGGGAACAAGATTGATGAGATAATTGAGCATGTATAGTCTTTGGAATTTAAGTAGTATTGAAGTTCTAACAATTTGACCTTGTGAGTTATTTTGGCCTTATTGGGACTACACATGTATGTCCTCTAGTTTCTTTGTGTGTGAATACTCTCCTTGATTACTTCCTCTTTAAATTGCGTTAAGATATCTTTATTAAGGCTACATTTACATGATTTTTGCATGTAACCTTAAAGTGATTGAGGCATGATTTTCTTTTAGCCATATTATACTCTATCCACCCGTATACATTATCCTTTGCTTGAAGCCAATTTGAGCCTTATAAGCCTATTTTGTGAGCTCCACAAAATCTTCCTAGCCAATTATTAGCCTGACCCATCCGGGAATTAGGAGAAGAGTTGGTGAATATCTTGATGTATTGATGGAGTTGCTTTGAGTAGAGAAATTATGTTGGGTGATTCATTTGTACTTCATAGAGATGGTTTTTATGTGCTTATTAGTTGAGACCTAAGGAGGATAAAATTCACTTAGGGGTAAAAGTCAAGAAAATAAAAAGAAAAAGAAAAAGAAAAAAAATCATTATCAAAAGAAAAAAAAAATGAATGAGTGTGTGTGGATATTTGAAAATTGTGAGCGAATTTGTATTGTGAAGGAGTACATGTTATTGGAATGGTATTTGAAGTGTTTGGTGTTGTTGTTTTTCTGGTTGTTTACTAACCCTTTTTCCCGGATTTTTAGCACCACAGGACATAAATATTTTCCATACCCTGTGTTCCTACCATGGCCCCATTACAACCTATTCAAAAGACCTCATGATTTTGGTTGCATGTGAAGTCACTAGTGGTGGAGATTTAGACCACTGACGCAATTTTGTCGTAGCTAAGTTTTCAAGGATTGAGTTTGAGCGCGAATGTTTAACCCTAAACACATGAGCGAGAGTGAAAACACATTTTCCTGGTGAGGTTGAATGAATATGCTTGCTTTATTCCTTAGATTGCACCTATACGTGTTATGACATTAATTGTCAATCTTCGTTTCCCTATTTTGAGCTTTTAAGTGTTTTACCAAAGTTATTACATGGATTGCTTTTCTATGGGGTGTTGATTTGATTTTGGTTTTAATTGCTTGAGGACAAGCAAAGGCTTAAGTGTGGGGGAATTTAATAGCAGACATTTAGGTAGGCATACTAGGTTGCATTTAGCATGATTGAGATGTATATAATGCATAATTTAAGCTAGATTTGCATTTATACTTGTTTTGTTGGTGGAGTCGGAATCTACACACTTTTATTGATTATTTCAGGTATATGTGGATCCGACGAGGAATGAGGAAGCTCATGGATGAAGGAAGAGTGAAGAGGAAAAGGAAAAGTGAAGAGCCCGAGAGCGGAATCGAAGTTAGAGAGCCTAAGTGAAGAACAAGTCAGCAGAAGTTGTCGCCAGACATGCTGAACTTGTTTCGCACTTTCTGGAGGCCTCGGTTGTCCGATTGACTATTATGACCATGCACTGGAAAGCTCTTTCCGAGATCTACAACTTTCATGTCGACATCGGGACCAAATTCGAAACGGAAAAATCACTGTGAACAGTAAAAGCCGCCCCGCGGCCCGAAGCTCTAACGAAGGATTTCGCAATCGCCTGGCCGCCCCGCGGCCTGGGTTGGCTGCCCCGCGGCCTCTGCAGAACCGCCGAATTTGACGAATGGACTTTTTATCTCTATAATTAGGTTTTTAGAATTATTATTTGGCCGACTCTTTTGGAGGCTATTTAAGGACTATTAGGGTTATTTTCTTAGACATCTAACTCATCATCTAATTCATTAGTTTATACCCTTGGAGATTATCAATTGAGAGAACCCTAGAGGGGAGCCTCCATGGCCATGGAGTGCTAAACTTTTCGTTTCGTCTATGGATTGAAGCTTTGGTTTGATAAAGTTGTGAGATTTCTATTCTTGTTTTATTCCTATTGATTCGTATTGATTCTTTCGCGAATATTGTTGATTTCTTCTAGTCCGCACAACTAGTTGAGATTATTGCTAGGATTTTGTAGATTCCTCGTAGCGAACCTTAATCCATAGTTGCAATCATGCCTTTTTAGGACTCGTAGGACTAAACTGGTGTGTAGAGAATCAATTATATGTTAAATGCTGACTCGTAGCTTGGTGTTGCATGTACCCTGGTTAATCCTTAATCTTAATGCTACTATTAGGTTAAATCTTGATCGTGTTAGGGTTATCTAATTAGTAAGGGTTACTAGGACTCGTAGGACTAGTAATGTAAAGGCTCAGATTTTTAAATCCTAATATTTGCGGAAAAAAGAGAATTAAAAATAAAATTAAATCAGTTTTAAAACTCGTTAAGCGGTTTCCGACCGGAATGTATAATTTTGTGAATAATTTTCATCATTTTACCTCGAAAATTCAAAATAATTATTGGATGACGATATCCTTGTCGATTTTAAAAATCTAATTGATCAAGGAAGCGAGAGTCGGAAAACTAACATTCGGAAACTAATTTTGGAATTCCAAATTCGCGCATTCGGGAATTGTTTTCGGGTAACAGTTAACCAATTCAACACACAATCTTCAACCACTCCCTCACCATACCCTTTCAAATCCATCCCTCTCCCTCCATTCCTATTTCTGATGTTCGACGTCCCAAATCCCACGCCATTCCGCCATCGCCATCACCGTCACCTCCACTCCCGCTCTTTGGTTCCACATACAGCTCATCACCACCACTGTTTCCATCACTCTTCAACCATCGGTGCACCCTTCATCACCATCATGCATCCACCGGCCTTCCTTCCTTCGAATTCGATCCACCTCGGAGCCTCCCTCATCGCTGTCAGATAAGCCGAGACAGTCCAAGAAGCAGCTAACGCCACCACCGAGGCTTCGTCGCCTCTGTTTGAGCGAACCAACCTTCCGGTAAGCCTTTCTCCTTTGTTTCCGGTCCAAACCACTCTCGAGCCCTATCATCACACTCACCCACATCCGACGCAGGTCCGATGAGCCATCGAGAGCCTCCGACGACGCCCAGAACTCCGTTCGAAGCTCCGACATTCGCGAACACCTCGGTGAGACCCCAAGCCTGCCTTTCTTTCCTCGTTCGATTTTATGCATCTTTGTTTACTTAGACTAGTTGGGAAGGTAGTGAGGGTCGAGTGCGGGAAGCTGGGTTGAACTCCGTCGAGTTCCGGCGAGCTCGAGAGCAACGGAAACACGAAGGCGGGAGCGTGAGCGAGGGTCGTAGATGCGAGCGCGAGAGTGGCTGTGAGGGAGCCGGGGAGGGTGAGCAAGGATCAGGTGGCGAGGGCTAACCTGGGGCGAGTTCGGACGAGCAAGGGTTGAGATGAGGCGCAGCGGCGGCGTGGCCGAGCTGGGCGGGCACCATGGCGTCGAGCAGCGAAGGCACAGCGGGAGCTTCTCCATTCGATTTGAGGGAGGAAGAAGAAGACTCCCTGGGCCCCTGTCCAGTCAGCTCAATGGGGCCCACTCCTTCATATTTTTATTTGTTTGATGAACCGGGTTGGTTTGAGGTTTAGCGGGTTCGGTTCGGTTTGGGTTAAAAGCGTTGGTTCGGTTCAGGTTTATTCGTTATTTAATTATTTAATTATTTATTTGACTTATTAATTAATTATTTAACCTTTTTTCGATAATTGATATTTAGAAATCGATTTGTGTGTCGGTATTTAAAAAGGGCCGGTTTTAAAGTATATAAATTGAATTTTAGTAACGGTTGAAAGTTAGTTAAGTCCCTAAAATGATGATTTTAATTAACGTAAAGTATGTCGGGATTATTTAATTGGATTTTTGGAAGTATTTTTAAAGATTAAATATTTTATGAATTTGAATTGGCTAAGTATAATTTTGAAGTAATTGTTTTGACTAACAACTTGACTAGCGAGTGAGATTTTATGGATTGAAGTATGATTGAGCCCGTTATGAAAATGACAATGGAATAAGATGATATAAGATGTTGAGATAAAGGATGCTGATGATGCTATGATTAATGGATTGATGAGCGTGTTATGTAGTGGTAAATGGATCCCGTTGTGTGAAGTTTACTTATGCATATTTATTAATAATTGCTAGGTGATCTGTAACCTGCTTGCTTATATCTTGCTGCTTTTCATCTTACTGATCTGCTACTCCAGGTAAGTTCTTTGAACTTACTCATGATGGGCGCTCTATGCACTGGGTGTTATATTGTAGGCTAGTGTCCATGCCCCATACGACTTAGAATCATGCTTAGGAGCTAAAATGAAAATCATATGATTGCTATATGTCCTTGCAAGAGAACGGCCGTTATCTGTGATAGTCCTAGAGTCTTTGCTAGGGTCATAGGGTAGCCCAACCTCATCGGGTACCCTGAGTCAATCGAGTCTATATGAACATGATATGATAGCCCAGCACCATCAGGAAAGCGATGAGATGATATGATATGATGATGCCGTGGTTTGTGCACCACCACGAGGAAATTGATATGCTATAGCACCGAACTAGCCAGTCTCCGCCCTATTGAAAGGGGGTGGAGGTACGAGAGGGACATGCCATTTGGCATTCTGTGTGGAACCATTTATCGCTTTCTGCATTATATTAATCTGTCAGTATATATATATATGTGATTTAATTTACGTATGGCATTACGCATTTCATCTTAAGAATAGGGTGCTTATTATATGCCTCTCAGAGTGTGTTTACATACGCGCATGAGTGACCTGATGATTGACCCAGATCCCCCTCATTTTTTTTAGATTCAGGTAACCGTTAGCCGCTATCGTTGCTTATGTGGATGCTTGGCGGGTTCAGACTTTTGGCGTTAGATCGAGAGGTTGAGAGACCACCACACTTCCTCTCTTTTATACTCCCTTTCGGATTGTATTTAAACTCAACTTTATTTTTGCTTTCGCTCGATTTCGCGATTAGACTAAGGCAGGTATTTGGTCCCCAATGGATCCGCGATCTTTAAGGGTTCGAAATCCCTTCTTTTAGTACAGATATTTTGTTTTAAAACTCAACCCGTACCTGGATTGCAAGATCCGAACAAGGGTTTTTATCCCTTGAAACGTAACCCGGAAATCATAATTCTGGGCCGTTACAAAGATGGTATCAGAGCTCAGGTTGTGCAATTCGGGTACACAAGGGTTGAGTGTATGTTTTGAAAACCGCCCATGAGTTTCAAGGACGTTTTGAAAAGGATTTAAAGGGGCAAAATGAATTTAAGATGCTTAGCTAAAATTGAACTAAGTAATAAACTCGACTTGTAATAAATGAGGAAAATCGACCAAACGGGGACACGAGTGGGTAGTAAATGCGCTAGACCACCCCTATTGGGTGTAGTTGGGAACGGTAGGCAAAATACTAGCTTGCTCTTTACAGAGGGTCCGGAAGACTCCAAGGAGATTGCACCAAGGTGGTTGGATTGGCGAGTTAGGTAGAATCGCGAGGTTTTTGCCCCTCCGGTCAGTCGCTCCTCGAAGAGCGACATTAGATAGCTTGATGTGCTTTATATATTGAGACTGAGTATGATCTCCCTCGAATGAGGTAATTATAATTGTCATTGACTGATTCTATGCTGAGTGCTTGATATGCTAAAGTGTGATTGATATGCCTAACAATTAAACGTGTATCGACTGATTTGTGCAAAAGGGATAGTCGGAGTACCCTTAATTCTATGTGGTCAACCCAACTTGTGTAAAATAGCCCATTCTACTATGTTTGTTAACCCTTTGATGGTTCTATCGAGTCTTTTTCCTGGATGTCAGTATCTTTCATGGGAATCGGGTTGGTAAACACATTGCGTCATAAACTCGTGTATGTATATGAAGGTTGTCTGAGTGAGTATTGGAAGGTAGTTCTTGATGTCATTTTGAGTCAAAAGTAAGGTGTTTCCGGGGTTGTCTTTCTTGATTCTTATGATGATCAACCGAGGTTTTCTTGCCACAAAGAGTCGTACGTACCCAGGTCCCACGAGAAATAGGGGTGATGAGTCAGTTGGGGAAGGTCAATGGTTGCCCTTAGGGATCTCTGTCCGGTTGTAATGGTGACTCTCTTTGAACTGCATGACATGATTTTGTAACCTCCTGCATGTACCTTGCAAATGCTCATTTGTAAAATGTTGCTCTTGTTATTACATCTGTGATTAGTTACACTAATCAAGTCATGTGTTATACCTCACTCTCTATCGTGATTACGTTGTCATAGCATGCCTACTTGACTTATTGTATTAATTGTATTAATGATTGATTGGAAGCATAAACCACATGATATGAACCCACATGATAATTGTATTCTCCTGGGTTAAGTCCATGATAGTGTGATAAACTCTTCTATGCATGTAAATGATCTCTTTAGCATACTAGCTATACTAGCTGACGACGCCTTGATGCTTGCTTATTGCCCGTTTTATGAGAAGAATCTACAACATGCCCATCTATTTTGTATTCGTCAGATTAACGACTGTTGGTTGGTTGCACTTGATATTGTTGTGTGATTAGTTGCGTTGGATGGGGAATATGTGGTATAATTGAGTCTTGATGAATGCATGCTTTAATGTTTATGACTCCATGATGGCCATTGTGTGAGCTCAAGTTACACATGTTATGTCTCTATCATCCCAGCATGCCCTACTCAGTATGTTGCATCGTCATAGTAGTGCATGAATGTAAATGTCATGTGTTAGGAAGCCGCATAATTAATGTTCTCCCTGTAAATAGGTTCATAATAGTGTGATCGTTCAGTTCTAGTGTCATGATAGAGTGAGTTCCATACTTGATGAATATGTGTTATAACTTGATGTTAACATGCCTTATATGATACGAAATTCCCAGTACATGTTAAGATGATTATCCTTAATGTAAATTTGTGGTTGTATGACATTCTGTACCCATGCTTGCCCCATTGCTTAGGTCCCGTGTTGCATCTTGCTTCCTGTCCTCATTATATGTCGCCTTGTATGTCTAATTGACCTGTTGTATTGGTCGTACTAACGACTGATTTGAAGCATGAATTGCATGACGGGAGTTTGTATATAGTTATTGTCTTCCCCTAGATTAGACCCATGATAGTGTGTTACACTTCCCTTGTATGAATGTCGTAAGATGATTTCCCCGCATGATTAGTCGATGTTACCCATGGTTTATTGACTAAATTAGTATTTCAATTGTGATCATGCTATTTGACGTGATATCTTGGTAAATGTATGCCTTATTCAAATGGTTGTTGAGTTGGAATACCTTGTATGCTAGTCATATTGCTTGTTGCGTAGGCTTGCATTATGCATTGCTATATTCCTCCCATGCTTCTATATCGACGGGCTATGTTAATATGATTTCTTACACATCGATGTGTTGGTCATTCAAGCGCATGTATGTATCGAATGTCCTATTGAGCTTTTAGCATCATGTAGGGTCATTGGTTGTGACTTGTGCGAATTTATAACTTGCTTGCATTATTGCTGATTCCCTCTTGAGCTAGGTCCCTCATAGTGTGATCCTTCTCTCTTTCTATCACCTTGAAATATCTTACTCATGCAAATTAGATTGATGTTGAATTCGATGATCAATTGCTTTATGTGATGGTTTATCCTAGCATGCTTACATGTGGTCACTCAGTAGTGTTTCCCCTATTACCTTATGCATTCCTGTAGTGTTGGCATATATGTATGACTTGACACCTCGCATGATTACACACCACGTTATATCATTTCGCATATGCATGACAGATGAATGTTAAAATGAATTTAGTTGAGTTACCTTGATTGTGGTCATGATTCGATATGTGCTAGTAGTATCATGTAGGGCTTATGATTTCCAATATGACTCGCTAACTGATTACATGTTGTACCTGTTCTATGATGTGATAACTATTGTACCTTTATATGTGTCCTATGATGATTCGTTCCTAGCATGATTATAATCTATTGCCCATGATGCCCTTCTTGTTACTTCAATGACGCCTCATGTTTCGTGAACATCCTGTTGAACCCCTTGTAATGACTCTTGACTATACTTGTATCACATTATGTGTCGCTAGTATCATGTAGGACCTGTGCTCTCTAAATTTATCCTGTCGTATGATTACGTGCCATGCTTGACCTATTATATGACCAGTGTGTTCGGATGAGATAGTTACTAGGTTGCTCCTATATGTTCTCGTATGACATTTAATCTGGTTGATATGTTACACCTCGCCATGCCGTATTTGACCTCACCTATTGATGCGTACACCATGCTTGTGCATTCGTTCATATACACCATACTCGTCATCGTCGTTAAATCCCACATGACCTCGAATCTTGCATGATCATTTTTTATTCCGCATAACTTGCTTAAGTTGCTAGGCATATCTGCTTTGATGGAATAATAGACTACTATCTTGTCTCGCATGCACCAGTATAGGAATCGATCGTGTTGTTGGAAATGAATACGAATGTTGCTCCCCTGAGATAGGTACATGTTAGCGTGGATTAGTGTTATTGATATTCTCCGTGATGAATTCGTGTTTGCTTGTCACGATTATAACTTAATGGACTTCCATAAGGGCATCGTTGCTATTCTCAGGTCGGAGTTTCGTCTCTAGTTGTCATCTTTAGGGTTTGTCTGTGTTTGCTCCGAAAGGAACATTGGGTTGTCCGCTCTTGCCCCTCCCCTATCTTTGCTAACTTGAACTCCTACGCAACACGTTGGACGAGCGACCGCATGAAAGAGGAAATGGAAAGTCGGATAGCGATAGAGCAACGCCGCGAAGGCGTGGGCCCATAACCCACGGGCCTCAGGATCAACGATTTCGGCAGGACAAACACATTTTGATGATGACGATTACTGAGTACGATATGACTTGCAAGCGGGAGTGTCTTCCGTTCTAACTCTTAATCCTCTCTGAATTAATTGAGATGGTATTGCATTGATATGGCGATGGAATTTATGTGTTGATGTGCTGACCTGGTAATGAATCTTGCATGATCATCCATTTTCTATGATGATATGATTCGATATCTTACAGTTTTCATGTACCATGATGTTTCGATGTTTTGCTACCTTATATTGCTAAGTATGATATGAACTCTTGTGTCTATAAAAGTATGAACTGCGAATGCTGAGGAACCTGAATTGTTATCTGATAAGGTTATGATGAAACTTGCTAGCTTGAATTGACTATGTTCATATATAGTGTTTTGCAATAATTTTGAGCATAATAGCAAATTGAGACCTGTTGACTGATGATAATATGGGAATTTTCTTGCTTACATGACTTGTTAATATGTACTGGCATGATGTTAGATAGCGACCATGAGGAACTTGGTATGGAACAATACTACATGTTGATATGCAATATTGAAATCTAGTGAAAGTGACAAATGCTATCATGATATATTGATGATTTGCTAACCTGTTATGTTGTTGTAGAAGTATGTTAGGATGTGTTGCGACATGATATATGAGATAATGATGTGTTATTATATGAAAGCATGACGATGCATTATGTAGTTAAACATGATTATTGATACGTCAAATGATGAACATGACTCAATGGTGCCTGGTTACTAAATGATCGTCATTCGATATTGTGATGAGTTGAGGTGATGTCTTTCAGAGCATGCTGACATGTTGGTGATTTATATACCACTTGATCTTCCTTTTCTGAATCTTAATAGCATGAGTTTGATGTGTTGATATGTTGACATGGTAAATCTGCTATGACTGGTTATACTTGTAGTGCGATGTTATGCGATTGTGAGAATTGATGTGTACTGACATACTAACTCCGTAGAACCTAGCCCATTGATCTCTTGACATGTGTGCTTGCATGATAAGTTATGAGAATTTGATTATGCACTTGTAATGCCTTCGGTATGATGTAGATATGCTTTATGGCTCGTGGTATGATGTTGGGATTTTGTTATTGCTTTTAGCATGTTCTAAAGGGATGGTATGATTTATGTTATGGGTAAACATGTTATGCGGTTGAGATGTTGACTATTTGAGATTATCATGATTGATGTTAAGATTTGCCACATGAGAGGTGGCTGATGATGTTATGAGTCGATGAGTTGGTTTACTTTTGTTCATGTTGAGTTGAGAATGATGATTGTTTTGATTCGGAAACTAGGAAGAGAATATGGGATTAGTCTTTAGAGGTGGATGATTCCACCTCTCGTGATATGAAATTTGTTTGACTAACGTCGGATTTGAAGATTCTGAATGGTTTTGGAAAAAAAAAAAAACTAACTTGGATTTTCAAGGAATAAGCGCTATCGAGAATTTCAATGATTTCAAGGTCAACCTTTCCATTTACAAAACTCTTTTGAAATTTTCGGGTCTGGATTTACATTATGGCACCTCACGAAGTGGATAATAATATTTGAGTTATGATATGGCCAAAGAGTCGGAGTAAGGATGTGATAGGGGCCCATATTACATTCTTACTACGGTCTATTGGGGATATTATGATCACGGCAACGGTACTGTGAGGATCTCATAGGGGCACTTATGAGGTGTTCACGGGATCAATGACATGATCCTTGGACTCACCAATTTCAAACTTCATCCCCTGTTTTTTAAAATGATTTTAGTCTCGGGGACGAGACTTGTTTTTAGAGGTGGATGATGTAAAGGCTCAGATTTTTAAATCCTAATATTTGAGGAAAAAAGAGAATTAAAAATAAAATTAAATCAGTTTTAAAACTCGTTAAGCGGTTTCCGACCGGAATGTATAATTTTGCGAATAATTTTCATCATTTTACCTCGAAAATTCAAAATAATTATTGGATGACGATATCCTTGTCGATTTTAAAAATCTAATTGATCAAGGAAGCGAGAGTCGGAAAACTAACATTCGGAAACTAATTTTGGAATTCCAAATTCGCGCATTCGGGAATTATTTTCGGGTAACAGTTAACCAATTCAACACACAATCTTCAACCACTCCCTCACCATACCCTTTCAAATCCATCCCTCTCTATCCATTCCTATTTCTGATGTTCGACGTCCCAACTCCCACGCCATTCCGCCATCGCCATCACCGTCACCTCCACTCCCGCTCTTTGGTTCCACATACAGCTCATCACCACCACTGTTTCCATCACTCTTCAACCATCGCTGCACCCTTCATCACCATCACGCATCCACCGGCCTTCCTTCCTTCGAATTCGATCCACCTCGGAGCCTCCCTCATCGCTGTCAGATAAGCCGAGACAGTCCAAGAAGCAGCTAACGCCACCACCGAGGCTTCGTCGCCTCTGTTTGAGCGAACCAACCTTCCGGTAAGCCTTTCTCCTTCGTTTCCGGTCCAAACCACTCTCGAGCCCTATCATCACACTCACCCACATCCGACGCAGGTCCGATGAGCCATCGAGAGCCTCCGACGACGCCCAGAACTCCGTTCGAAGCTCCGACATTCGCGAACACCTCGGTGAGACCCCAAGCCTGCCTTTCTTTCCTCGTTCGATTTTATGCATCTTTGTTTACTTAGACTAGTTGGGAAGGTAGTGAGGGTCGAGTGCGGGAAGCTGGGTTGAACTCCGTCGAGTTCCGGCGAGCTCGAGAGCAACGGAAACACGAAGGCGGGAGCGTGAGCGAGGGTCGTAGATGCGAGCGCGAGAGTGGCTGTGAGGGAGCCGGGGAGGGTGAGCAAGGATCAGGTGGCGAGGGCTAACCTGGGGCGAGTTCGGACGAGCAAGGGTTGAGATGAGGCGCAGCGGCGGCGTGGCCGAGCTGGGCGGGCACCATGGCGTCGAGCAGCGAAGGCACTGCGGGAGCTCAATGGGGCCCACTCCTTCATATTTTTATTTGTTTGATGAACCGGGTTGGTTTGAGGTTTAGCGGGTTCGGTTCGGTTTGGGTTAAAAGCGTTGGTTCGGTTCAGGTTTATTCGTTATTTAATTATTTAATTATTTATTTGACTTATTAATTAATTATTTAACCGTTTTCCGATAATTGATATTTAGAAATCGATTTGTGTGTCGGTATTTAAAGAGGGCCGGTTTAAAAGTATATAAATTGAATTTTAGTAACGGTTGAAAGTTAGTTAAGTCCCTAAAATGATGATTTTAATTAACGTAAAGTATGTCGGGATTATTTAATTGGATTTTTGGAAGTATTTTTAAAGATTAAATATTTTATGAATTTGAATTGGCTAAGTATAATTTTGAAGTAATTGTTTTGACTAACAACTTGACTAGCGAGTGAGATTTTATGGATTGAAGTATGATTGAGCCCGTTATGAAAATGACAATGGAATAAGATGATATAAGATGTTGAGATAAAGGATGCTGATGATGCTATGATTAATGGATTGATGAGCATGTTATGTAGTGGTAAATGGATCCCGTTGTCTGAAGTTTACTTATGCATATTTATTAATAATTGCTAGGTGATCTGTAACCTGCTTGCTTATATCTTGCTGCTTTTCATCTTGCTGATCTGCTACTCCAGGTAAGTTCTTTGAACTTACTCATGATGGGCGCTCTATGCACTGGGTGTTATATAGTAGGCTAGTGTCCATGCACCATACGACTTAGAATCATGCTTAGGAGCTAAAATGAAAATCATATGATTGCTATATGTCCTTGCAAGAGAACGGCCGTTATCTGTGATAGTCCTAGAGTCTTTGCTAGGGTCATAGGGTAGCCCAACCTCATCGGGTACCCTGAGTCAATCGAGTCTATATGAACATGATATGATAGCCCAGCACCATCGGGCAAGCGATGAGATGATATGATATGATGATGCCGTGGTTTGTGCACCACCACGAGGAAATTGATATGCTATAGCACCGAACTGGCCAGTCTCCGCCCTATTGAAAGGGGGTGGAGGTACGAGAGTGTAACGACCCAGGATTATGATTCCCGAGTTACGTTTCGAGGGATGAAACCCCTCGTTGGGATCTTGCGCCCCGAGTACAGGTTGAAGGTTTGAAATCGAAGATGTGTAGTTTAAAGTGGGATTTCGCACCCAAATCCGGAAGGTCCGTTGGAGACCCCGGGGTAAACCCCTGTACCTGTCCTAAGTCTACAACGCGGGAAATCCTTTATAATGCAAAGGGCATAAGTTTTGAAAGTGATACAACCAGTGCCACGGCAGAGCCGGGTCAAAACAGAGTATAATTAGGGAGAAATCCCAAAAGCGTGAATCTGGTGAAATCAGGTTTCAACCACTCACTCTCCGCCATATGAATAGACCCCGTCATAACAACACAATATCAAGCAGTATATCGGGTACCTGAAACTATACCACCAAGTCAGGCCAAGAGTCCGCCCGCGGGTCCTCTGACCGCGCTGAGGACATATAATACGCCTATACCTAGAATAAAGATGCCTTCATGCAGTATTGGAATATTAACCACACTATCATGTTCCTAACTCATATGTGCGGAATATTAAGTAAGGCCTTAACAAAGAATACCAAGTGGTATATCCCTCTTCTACCACCACCCCTCTTCCAGACAAGGTGGAGACTGGCCAGTTCGATGCTATAATCATATCAAATCTCATCATCATATCATATCTCATCATCATATCATATCTCATGCCCATCTCGTATCTCGTGATATATATAAATGACTCGAGGAGGACAACACCCGATGAAGCTGGGCTGCCCTATGACCCTAGCAAGGACTCTAAGACTCACAGATAACGGCCGTTCTGTATTCAAACGCATACAGAATAAGAATGTTCATTCGTAAGTGCAATTCCTAAGCATGATACTACATGGAATGCTCTTATGCATATGCAACACCTACATACTATATGACACATCAGGCAGGAGGTACTGGTTACTGAGTAAGCCCCGGAGGTACTTACCTAGCTAGCAGATCGGCAACAAAATCACCTAGTACATGATTGAATATACATAGGTCTACATCCAACTATTAAGCACTCAAGCACACCTCAATCAATAGAACAAGTAACACGTTATGGAAGTCATTTCATCGCATCATCCGCTCCACAAGACCACATCGTTATTCAACCAATTCCGCATGTTCATATACATCATTTCCGCATATACCTCAACGGTTCATCCAAATCATAAGACATAATTTGTGTGATATAAAATCCTACCAGATCGTCATAATTATCCAACATTTAATCTCATATAATAATTCACCACAAGCCATGCTATTAGTCATACATATCATTCTGTTAGCCAAACGGTCATATTATCATGCTAGTTAGTCATCGAATAAGTCTTATCCCTAAGTTAGTTTCAAAACCGTTTCAAATCCCAGTTAAATAGTTAAGTATTCCGACCCTTGAAAATACTCGCCAAATCCCCTTTTGAATTTATTTATTAGATTACTTTCCAACCTTGAAATTCTTTTCCAGATTCTTATAAATCTTTAAGTCCCAATAATATATTTTAAATCTCAAATAGTATTACATGATATTTTACATACCATTTATTTAACACTTTTATAAATTATTTCCAAATCCCTTAAAATCCCGAACATTTTTATTTAATAAATCAACCCTTATAATTCTCCCTAAATATAATAATTTAAATACCGCTAATTAGTTAAATAATAAACAGATAACCCGAACCGAACCGAACCCTACCGAATCGAACCCGTTAAATTAATCCAAAAACCGATTCATTATATAACAAAACAAAAGTGGCCCCACATGCCATGCCACCTCGACTTCTCTTCTTCGTCCAAATGAAGCTTCCCGCCGGCCATGGATGCTCGACGTCGACATCCTCACTGCGCCTCGGCTCCATCAAGCTCGACCTTGCTCGCGGCCAACTCCTCGGCTCTCGCTCGTCCTAGCATGATCGTTCACCTCTATTCGCACTCGCTCGACCATGCTCCTCGCTCGCTTGCGCTCACGCCTCGTGCTCTCGGCTCGACCTCGCTCACTCACCCCTCTCTCGAGCTCGTCGGAGCTCTCGAGCTAACCCAATCGTCCCGCACTCAGCCCTCACTCATCCACGACTAATATAAGCATCAAAAGGGAGCATGGAGTCGAACAAGAAAGAAAAGAAGACTTGGGAGCTCACCGACGTGTTCGCGACTTCGGAGCTCTCGATCGGAGTTCTGGGCTTCGTCGGTGGCTCGCGATGGCACGTCGGACCTGCGCCGAACATGGGTGAGTGTGATGGAGGAGCTCGGGAGTGATTTGGATCGGAAACGAAGAAGAACGGCTTACCGGAAGATTGTTCGCGCTCGAACGGGGTGACGGAGTTCCGGTTGCTTACGGCGGCGATGGGGAGCTTCTGGGCTGCTCCGGCTGCTGCTGGTGGCTCCGAGGGTTGTCGAGGATACTGCTGTTGTTGTCTTGGGGAAGGAGGAAGCAAGGAGGAAGAGATGGCTTGGGATTCCTTCTTCTCGGCAACACAGGAGAGACGGTGATGATCGATGGTGGCTGAGGTGGTGGTGATCGGCGATGAAGTGGTGATTGGCGGTGATTAAGAAGATGAGAATGAGCGGTGATGGTGATAGACTGAGAGGGTGATGATGAATGAAGATGAAGCAGTGATGGTGAGCAAAGATGGTGATGGCGGAATGGTGAAGGCGTGGAGCAGGTGGGTGATGGCAATCAAATAGACAGTAGGGGATGCAGTGCAGGTAACGTAGGGAAAGGGAAGGTAAGGGGGGTTGAGTGTGGAATTGGTTAAAAACTTAGTCAAATAAATACCCGAAAGAAATCTCGAAATTAGTTTTCAAGTGTTAGTTTTTTCCGACTCTCGCTCTCTCGATCAATTATATTTTTAAAATAGACAAGGATATCGTCATCTGATAATTATTTTCAATTTTCGAGGTAAAAGGACGGAAATCGTTCGTCAAATTTTATATTCCGGTCCGAATCCGCTAAACGAGCTTTTAATCCGATTTAAATTCATTTTTAATTACCTTTTTCCGAAAAATTAGGATTTGAAAATCCGAGCCTTTACATCATCCACCTCTAAAAACAAGTCTCGTCCCGAGACTAAAATCTTTTTAAAATAGGGGATGAAGTTTAAAATTGGTGAGTCCAAGGATCATGTCATTGACCCCGTAAGTATCTCATAAGTGCCCTTATGAGATCCTCACAGTACCGTTGCCATGATCATAGTATCCCCAATAGACCGTAGCAAGAATGTGATATGGGCCCCTACCACATCCTTACTCCGACTCCTCGGTCATATCATAACTCAAAACATCACAACGTCCTCTTTAAAACACCGTTCAAAACATCAAGTTCGGCATTAGTCAAAAGCATTCCTAACCTCTTCATTCATCCTATCATCCACTTCAAAAGGCTAATCTCATATTCCGTTCCTAGGTTCTAAGACATAATCAAGGTTCAACAGTTCAATTTCTATCATTTCCATCATCAAGCATCATGTATATATATCGAATAACAATAGCACCTCACGTCTAATAACATAACATAATCACCTCACGAATAGCCACATATCATAGCATATCTAGCATAGTATCATATATGGTAGAATTTATCACATCATCTCACTGAAGTTACACACCATATCAATCATATAAGCACACGTTATATCAATCAGATAAGTACATCATACTCATTCTAACTACCAAGCGTCATTCCATTAGAGGCAACAACTGCTTCCGTACAGTAGCATTCCATCGGGTTCAGGGACAACTATGTTAGTACTAAAGTTCTCTATTGTCAACAATAACACATCAGATAATCAACATCGTTTATAGCATAGAATTCGCACAACCTTCGGCCCCAAGTAAAGTATACACTAGATCACTATCTCAGGAAAATCTGCCTTACACTACCAATCATGACGAGACACAACCACTACTCACTATCCCTTGCACTAAGATCAACTTCACCGAGGTCTACCAACTCAATCCACTACCAGTCCTAGGCACCATTGTATCCTGCTCACATACAACATTTCTAGCCTCATAACTATTCGCACTCAAGGTCGAATACCCAAACCAACTACAAGGTATCCCAACTATTATGCCATCGAGCTATCTAAGGGCCAATCCACTCGACCATCTAAACTATTTTTCGGAGTTCTCAATCACACGGTTTCCTGATTCGACAAGCTTAACAACTCGACCAACTACCAAGACTCCATATATAACACGTCCTTTCCCTAGGGTCCTTTATCAGTCCCATCTTTACCCTCTAATAGAAAATTTCGAGTCCTCAACTGAACCGCTCTCACGATTGATCTAGACACTTCTTAAAAATCTCGCTTACTCTTCCTAGCCTCTCAAGGCTCCGCCCGACCAACATCTCCTAAAAAGACATCTCGAATCACCTTGCTAACCTGATCATATTTCCCACGCCACTAACCACTCTCACTAACCATCCACCTCTAAGGGCCCAACTCATGCTGACCATCTCACACCTAACACTCCCGTCCAATTCTAATGCAGAACCCAACAAGTGGTACTCCCAACCATGAATCACCATGACCCTCAAGCCAACCCCCACTATAGATCATCTTCCCAGCATACTCTACTTGGACTAGTTCCCTCAACTCCGCATGTTTCCCCAAATTGCCTCAAATCACACTTCCTCAAACTTCGAAATCTCTACCGCTTAAACCCTAATGTACCGATCATCATTTTCACCGAATTCGTATGACGTGCTCGTCCGAATTTCCTAAGCACCGTAACTTCACCAACCTTCAAAAATCTCTTATCCTTTAGCGTCCTCAATACCTTCTGCTTTGCCTGGTTCCCAAATCCATGCTCATAATCTCCCTATCTCAACCTTAAGCCCACAGTCTTACTAGGAATGTCAACTACATCCTTGCCTAGCTACCAGCCTTTCCTCGAAGATTCATCTCACATCCTCCAACAATGCATCTAGAGATCCTTCACTCATAAATTCTCCAAGCATTACCAATCCTATCTGTACAACCCTCAAATACCCATCACACGAACGACCCTGATATGAACAATCTAATATCCCCGATCGATAATTTCCCAAGCGGCCTCATACTACTCTTCCTTGGCAATTCCTCAACCTCATCCCTTATCGAAATCTCTCCCACTCACAGCACACATCACCTAGTTCCAAATTCTACGATTCCTCAGACGTTCCTTAATCGATCATCCTCGACATCGCCCACGATCCGCTCATAGACTATCTAGACACCTTCCTTAGTACACCAATCGGTCTCACAAAACCTCCCCTCAAGAATCCCCGGATCAACTCCTAGCTCGCCCATCCACCTCTAGAACTACGCCAACTGTCTATACTCACACCCACTTGTAAGGTCACTCTCATGCAACTAGTCTAGACCTCAACCGCTCACACCGCGCACCCACTACTTACCGACACTCCTAGCTAGGACATCTCCCTCAAAATCTCAACATACTAGCCCCACTCCCCACCTAAGACCTACCTCGAAGCTCATCTATATTCACGAACCACTATCTTTGACACATCCCAACTCACTCGGCTCTACTCAAGCTAACACATCATTCATGCACCCCATCTCACACGACCAATAACCCAATCCGAAGACCTTAATCCACCTGCCACTTTCCAACCCGTCTCACTGAAGAATCTCACGACTCAAGCTCAAGAAGAAAGCACTCACATACATATAACCCATAACCTACTCACTCGCAAGTCAGAATACCAAGCACCAAGGCACATCGTCATAGAAACAAGTTAGTCATGCAATCATTGCTACCAATATATTCAGCACATCCGTCATCACACATTCAATTATGTCAGTTCTAAGCCTATCACAAAACATCAATTCCGATTAGTATAGAAGAATCCACGATTTGAGTTAAGAACGTCCTTCTTTGAGTCATCTAAGAGAATCACGTACGCGGCTACCATCTTTCAAATGTGTTCGTCCTTTGTATACTTTTGGCGACGTCAGTCCTGTGGTCTATGGGTCATGGACCCATCACACTTCTGTTGTGCTGCTATGGTGCCACTTGGTCGTCGGTCCTTTCTTACATGTCGGCGCTCATCGAAGGATTGCAAGGGTTAGAAGTTACGGAGATAGGGGAGAGACAAGGGCGGACGACATAACTTCCTTAAGAGTTCAGACATGGACCAGAACTAGGGACGACGAGACCAAGGAGAAGATCCTAACTCGAGAGTTACAACAATGCCCGTATAATTGTGGCACACAAGCACATAAAAATCAAGAGATATCATCACATTATTTCACACTAGTATGCACCTATCTGAAGGGATATCGATTTATGCATTCATAACATGTTCATATAATCATCCTTATGTGTGTGCAGAACAAGCTAGCAACCTATCATTTCATTCACCAATCATGCTTGACAGACTAAGAACATGTATGCACACACTGACATGGGACATATATGTCATAAGTTATGCAAGACCTAGCAACCGTCACAAGATATCCTATACACGAATTATCACTCAATTTAGATACACACATAAGCAAGTCATAATATTGCGAGATTGAGGCAAGCATGCTAAGATGCACTCTAAAAATCAAGCTAAGGGTATAGTCAATTCATGCAGAGTTGGTATAGCAACTATCTCATCACATACATCCATATTCACATACTAAGACTAAGATGTCACACAATCATATGAGGGCTTGTAACTGGGAGGTATATATATCCTACATGATAGTAGCAATACTTATTAAACATGTACACAGTCATGAGGTCCAATGAGGTTCATCTGGCATGCTAAGTCATCCAATTCACATTTTAACATACAACGAGAGTTGAGCACACTATCATGGACCTAGTTCAGAGCGAGACAGTAATCATGGGGATTCAACACATACGACACATACATCTACTCATAAGTGCAACCATGCAAGGTACTAGGCAAGTCATGCTGAATTATACCAATATACAATTTCATGAAATCACAAGGAGGCCATCATTATAGCTCGATAGAATTCTCTAAGGACAATCACCGACTCACCACCCCGTTTTCCCGTGGGACACTAGTATGATTCGCTTGACACAAGGACATTCACGCCGTTTCCGAGAGGTGAGGGTAGAACTCGTGTTTAGACTCTTGTTGCAAGAAGACATGGTTGGCCATTACGAGGATCGAAAGGGATGACTCCATAAGACAACTCACTTCTATCTCGAAAAGATTTAAATCCTCACTCCCATTAACACACTCAAGTAACCCTCACATCCGACACGATTTCCGAAGGTATTTAGTTGACCGACCCAAATTTCCCGTGAAAGACCCCAACCACAGGTACGAGACTCAATAGAAGTATCGATGGTGGGATACGAAACAAGACTCTAAACAGGGGAGCGGATGCTTCTCGACCCTTGATAACATGCCTAGATGTTTTGGTGGGGCGGATGACAGAGTCAGAACCATCAGGGTGTTTGAATTATGAAAGTGCTATTTTGACAAAACAAGAATTCCGATTACATAAGAACAAGGTTTTCTCCCACTATCTCGTTTGCACAGTTATTCAACACAAGATTCAAGTCAAGGCATATTGATTAGTTCGCTATCCTAAGCACAATAGAGCACTCATCACGGAAGCAATCAACAAGATTAATATGATCCTCTTCGAGGAGGATCGCCCTCGGGTCCAATTGCATATATGTACATATATAAACGTAAGCATAGAGACGATCTATGTCGTCCTTCGAGGGACGGCTGACCGGAGGGGCAAAACCTCACGGCCTCCTAACTCAACACTCCAACCTCTGTGGTGTTCCTTGGAGTCTTCTAGGCCCATCTGTAAATAAAAGCTAGTATTTTCCCTACCGTTCCCCGAATTCTACATCCATAAGGGATGTCTACCGCTTGGGTCTCTACCCACGAGATTATTTCCCCTTTATTCATTTTAGGTTTTAAGTCCAATTAAATTCATTTTGCCCTTTATAAAATATTTTCCAAAACCATCTGAAAACATTGGGCGATTTTCAAAACCTCTTCAACCTATTGTACTCGGATTGCAAAACCTCAGCTCTGATACCACCTTTGTAACGACCCAGGATTATGATTCCCGAGTTACGTTTCGAGGGATGAAACCCCTCGTTGGGATCTTGCGCCCCGAGTACAGGTTGAAGGTTTGAAATCGAAGATGTGTAGTTTAAAGTGGGATTTCGCACCCAAATCCGGAAGGTCCGTTGGAGACCCCGGGGTAAACCCCTGTACCTATCCTAAGTCTACAACGCGGGAAATCCTTTATAATGCAAAGGGCATAAGTTTTGAAAGTGATACAACCAGTGCCACGGCAGAGCCGGGTCAAAACAGAGTATAATTAGGGAGAAATCCCAAAAGCGTGAATTTGGTGAAATCAGGTTTCAACCACTCACTCTCCGCCATATGAATAGACCCCGTCATAACAACACAATATCAAGCAGTATATCGGGTACCTGAAACTATACCACCAAGTCAGGCCAAGAGTCCGCCCGCGGGTCCTCTGACCGCGCTGAGGACATATAATACGCCTATACCTAGAATAAAGATGCCTTCATGCAGTATTGGAATATTAACCACACTATCATGTTCCTAACTCATATGTGCGGAATATTAAGTAAGGCCTTAACAAAGAATACCAAGTGGTATATCCCTCTTCTACCACCACCCCTCTTCTAGACAAGGTGGAGACTGGCCAGTTCGATGCTATAATCATATCAAATCTCATCATCATATCATATCTCATCATCATATCATATCTCATGCCCATCTCGTATCTCGTGATATATATAAATGACTCGAGGAGGACAACACCCGATGAAGCTGGGCTGCCCTATGACCCTAGCAAGGACTCTAAGACTCACAGATAACGGCCGTTCTGTATTCAAACGCATACAGAATAAGAATGCTCATTCGTAAGTGCAATTCCTAAGCATGATACTACATGGCATGCTCTTATGCATATGCAACACCTACATACTATATGACACATCAGGCAGGAGGTACTGGTTACTGAGTAAGCCCCGGAGGTACTTACCTGGCTAGCAGATCGGCAACAAAAGAATCCAGCACACAGTAGTCAAAATCACCTAGTACATGATTGAATATACATAAGTCTACATCCAACTATTAAGCACTCAAGCACACCTCAATCAATAGAACAAGTAACACGTTATGGAAGTCATTTCATCGCATCATCCGCTCCACAAGACCACATCGTTATTCAACCAATTCCGCATGTTCATATACATCATTTCCGCATATACCTCAACGGTTCATCCAAATCATAAGACATAATTTGTGTGATATAAAATCCTACTAGATCGTCATAATTATACAACATTTAATCTCATATAATAATTCACCACAAGCCATGCTATTAGTCATACATATCATTCTGTTAGCCAAACGATCATATTATCATGCTAGTTAGTCATCGAATAAGTCTTATCCCCAAGTTAGTTTCAAAACCGTTTCAAATCCCAGTTAAATAGTTAAGTATTCCGACCCTTGAAAATACTCGCCAAATCCCCTTTTGAATTTATTTATTAGATTACTTTCCAACCTTGAAATTCTTTTCCAGATTCTTATAAATCTTTAAGTCCCAATAATATATTTTAAATCTCAAATAGTATTACATGATATTTTACATACCATTTATTTAACACTTTTATAAATTATTTCCAAATCCCTTAAAATCCCGAACATTTTTATTTAATAAATCAACCCTTATAATTCTCCCAAAATATAATAATTTAAATACCGCTAATTAGTTAAATAATAAACAGATAACCCGAACCGAACCGAACCCAACCGAATCGAACCCGTTAAATTAATCCAAAAACCGATTCAATATATAACAAAACAAAAGTGGCCCCACATGCCATGCCACCTCGGCTTCTCTTCTTCGTCCAAATGAAGCTTCCCGCCGGCCATGGATGCTCGACGTCGGCATCCTCACTGCGCCTCGGCTCCATCAAGCTCGACCTTGCTCGCGGCCAACTCCTCGGCTCTCGCTCGTCCTAGCATGATCGCTCACCTCTGTTCGCACTCGCTCGACCATGCTCCTCGCTCGCTTGCGCTCACGCCTCGTGCTCTCGGCTCGACCTCGCTCACTCACCCCTCTCTCGAGCTCGTCGGAGCTCTCGAGCTAACCCAATCGTCCCGCACTCAGCCCTCACTCATCCACGACTAATATAAGCATCAAAAGGGAGCATGGAGTCGAACAAGAAAGAAAAGAAGACTTGGGAGCTCACCGACGTGTTCGCGACTTCGGAGCTCTCGATCGGGGTTCTGGGCTTCGTCGGTGGCTCGCGATGGCTCGTCGGACCTGCGCCGAACATGGGTGAGTGTGATGGAGGAGCTCGGGAGTGATTTGGATCGGAAACGAAGAAGAACGGCTTACCGGAAGATTGTTCGCACTCGAACGGGGTGACGGAGTTCCGGTGGCTTACGGCGGCGATGGGGAGCTTCTGGGCTGCTCCGGCTGCTGGTGGTGGCTCCGAGGGTTGTCGAGGATACTGCTGTTGTTGTCTTGGGGAAGGAGGAAGGAAGGAGGAAGAGATGGCTTGGGATTCCTTCTTCTCGGCAACATAGGAGAGACGGTGATGATCGATGGTGGATGAGGTGGTGGTGATCGGCGATGAAGTGGTGGTTAGCGGTGATTAAGAAGATGAGAATGAGCGGTGATGGTGATAGACTGAGAGGGTGATGATGAATGAAGATGAAGCAGTGATGGTGAGCAGAGATGGTGATGGCGGAATGGTGAAGGCGTGGAGCAGGTGGGTGATGGCAATCAAATAGACAGTAGGGGATGCACTGCAGGTAACGTAGGGAAAGGTAAGGTAAGGGGGGTTGAGTGTGGAATTGGTTAAAAACTTAGTCAAATAAATACCCGAAAGAAATCTCGAAATTAGTTTTCAAGTGTTAGTTTTTTCCGACTCTCGCTCTCTCGATCAATTATATTTTTAAAATAGACAAGGATATCGTCATCTGATAATTATTTTCAATTTTCGAGGTAAAAGGACGGAAATCGTTCGTCAAATTTTATATTCCGGTCCGAATCCGCTAAACGAGCTTTTAATCCGATTTAAATTCATTTTTAATTACCTTTTTCCGAAAAATTAGGATTTGAAAATCCGAGCCTTTACAGAGAGGGACATGCCATTTGGCATTCTGTGTGGATCCATTTATCGCTTTCTGCATTATATTAATCTGTCAGTATATATATATATATATGTGATTTAATTTACGTATGGCATTACGCATTTCATCTTAAGAATAGGGTGCTTATTATATGCCTCTCAGAGTGTGTTTACATACGCGCATGAGTGACCTGATGATTGACCCAGATCCCCCTCATTTTTTTTAGATTCAGGTAACCGTTAGCCGCTATCGTTGCTTATGTGGATGCTTGGCGGGTTCAGACTTTTGGCGTTAGATCGAGAGGTTGAGAGACCACCACACTTCCTCTCTTTTATACTCCCTTTCGGATTGTATTTAAACTCAACTTTATTTTTGCTTTCGCTCGATTTCGCGATTAGACTAAGGCAGGTATTTGGTCCCCAATGGATCCGCGATCTTTAAGGGTTCGAAATCCCTTCTTTTAGTACAGATATTTTGTTTTAAAACTCAACCCGTACCTGGATTGCAAGATCCGAACAAGGGGTTTTATCCCTTGAAACGTAACCCGGAAATCATAATTCTGGGCCGTTACAAGTAATTTACACAAGATCAGGACAGGAACAATAATAGGATGAAAAGAGAACTTGAAGAAGAATCGAGGATCAACTAACTAAACTAAAGTGGATATTTGTAGATGAAACTATTTTCTCAATTGTTATCTCTACTAACTTGTTTATAGTTTATTTTCTCATGTTCAATCACCAAAACCCCTCTTTCCTACTAATTGGTAAATATACATTGCTTAGGAATACTTGATTCTCTGTGGGATCGACCTCTTACTTGCTTACTATACTAGTTTGTAGGTTTGAGTTATACTTTGATAGGAACAACGACAGTTTCCTCCTGTCAACCTCCTTCTGGAACTTAGTGAAATACTTGTACAAGATGCTTTCTTCTTCTTTCTTTGGCCATGGTCTCCTGTTATTGTGGTGGATTCCATTGCACATTCCATATCTCCACGAATTTAAAAAGTCTGCATCTTCATTTGGCATGATCGTTGCTGGAGTATCGTGATCTCTCAAGGTTACCATCCAGTAGAAGTTGTCGAAATCTCTCATTTTCCATCTTCTACAGATGTCTTCCTGGAGTTCAGTAGGTAGCTGGAGAACTTTTATAATTATCTCTAGAGTTAACATTCGTATAACCGCTCTGTATCTCGCTTGTAGGAGTCCACGACGGAATCTATTCTCAGTAAATCTTCCAAAATCAACAGAAATATGAAAACTTGGAGGGGAAACCCATCCTTGGTATCCTCTTCTTTCTCCTAAGAGATTAATGTCCCATGGGTGGAACACTCATTGCGGATTTTTCCACTTCGTTTGATTTCTCTGATCCATCAGCTAACTCTCTTGTTAAGCTGTCAGCAAGAGAATTTTTGGATCCCTGCACATGTTCAATGGTAAAAGTAAATTGATTAAGGGCTAATTGCCAACGCAGGAGTCTCCCATTCGCTTTCATATTATCAAGATTGTTATTTATGAAACCCAATATTCCTTTACAATCTGTTCTGGCTATAAAAGGTTTAGGAGCTAGGAAGATTATAAATTTCTGGATTCCCCGATAAATTGCAAGAATCTCCTTCTCCATGACAGTATAATTATACTCAGATTTGTTGAAGCTGCCACTGCTATACCTGCAAAGCTTGTTATCTTTCTTTATTTTTAAAACAGCTCCCCAATGATAATCACTAGCATCTGTTTCAAGAACTAACTCATCATCTTCATTAGGTAAAGTTAATATTGGAAGTTTTTCACATCTTCTTTTAAGTTCTTTGATTACTTTAGTATCTGATTGAGTCCAACTCCAAACTTGATCTTTCTTTAATTTTAATTGAAGAGGTTTTCTCAATTTGGCTAGATCTTTTATAAAATAAGACGCGTAAGTAAGACAACCTAGAAATCTTTCTAGTTGTTTTCTATCTTTGATTTCATCAGGAAATTTTTCTACCTTTTCTAGAATATGTTCTTGCAAAATAATTTGACCAGCTTTAATCTTTAATCCTAGGAACTCAATTTCAGGTTTAGCATAAATGCATTTTTTCTGTCCTAAAATGATTCCATGGTCAATACATTTTTGAGTTATAGCTTTCAAGTCATGCTTATGTTGTTCTATAGTTTTAGAGAAGATTAGGGTGGTGAGTTGGGCACCCGCATACGCATCCTGGATGTGCGGCACCCGCGTACACATCCAGGATGTGCACCAGGTGACATGCCAGCGGGATTTGCCACACGTGTGGAGTGAGGATTTAAAAAAAATTAAAAACGTAAATAATAAATAAAATAAAATAATTTAGTTATATATAAAATAAGAAAAATAAAATAATTTAGTTATATAAAATAATAAAATAAAATAAATAATAAGAATAAATATAATTTGATTATATACATAAATAAATCAAGAATTAAAGAAAAAAATAGTATAATTAATACATGGATAAATATATATATAAATATATAATAAACAAATAACTATTTAATAAATTAAGAAAAATATAAATATATATAATGACTACATATATAAAAACAATAAAAAATAAATGAATAATTAATAAAAATAATATATTTCATAATTACTTATTATAAAAATTATATATACATAAACTAAAAATAATTTGTTTATATAAATAAATAAATGAATAATTAATACAAATAATATATTTCATAATTACTTATTATAAAAATTATATATAGATACATAAAATAAAAATAATTTGTTTATATAAATAAATAAATGAATATTTAATAAAAAAAATATTTAATAAATATTGAATAAAAAAATCTATTTATATAATTACTATAATTACTATATATTTATATATGTATATATAAATAATATAATCACAAACATAGATAAATAAATAAAATTTATTCATTGATAAATTAATTATTATTAATTATATTAATTTAGAAACTTTAGTAATATTCTGTTAATATAAAACTCAATTAAATATAATAAAACAAATAAACATATATGAATTAAAAAATCAATTAAATCTTGAAACTAGGTAATAACAAAAAATAATGAAAATTAAATTAAATTTTATTGGGTATTTATGTAAATAAAAATATACATAATTAATACATAAATAAAAATAGTAAAAAAAAAAATAGTTAATATATATATATAATTAATATACAAAAATATATGTATAATTAATCAATTGGTAAAAAATAATAAAAAAATATAATTTATTTATTTATTTATTTATTTATTGCATTGAATTTTTATTGTTTTATAAATTTTTGATTTGTTTTTAAATAAATTAATTTATTATATTTATTATTTATTGTTTTATATGTTTTTAGTCATAAATAAATTTATTTTATTTAATTTTTACTATTCTGATTTTTATTTTTATTTGTTATATTTTTTTCTACTTTATTATAATTGTATTTGTTTTTATGAAATTAATAAATTTATTCTATTTATTATTCATTGTATATATATATTTTTTAATTTTATAAACTAAAAAATATATTTTATTTTGTATGATCTTTTTCAGTTAAAGATATGTATAATTAATAAATTGGTAAAAAATAATAAAACATAAATAAAAAAATTATTTATTTATAATTAATAAATTTGATTTTTTTTGTAAATAAATTAATTTATTATATTTATTTTTTATTGTTTTATATGTTTTTTGTTTTTTAGTCATAAATAAATTTATTTTATTTAATTTTTTCTATTCTTATTTTTATTTGTTATATTTTTATTCTACTTTATTATAATTGTATTTGTTTTTATGTAAATAAATAAATTTATTCTATTTCTTATTTATTGTTTTATATATTTTTAATTTTATAAATTAAATATTTTATTTTATTTTTTATGATCTTTTTCAGTTAAACATGTTGGATCTTATTAATTTGAGAATTAAAATAGATTAATTAACATCTTAAACATGGTAGAGAAACAAATTGTGTTATATACCCGAGTCTTTGAAATCAATATTCCCCTTAGCCTCTGTCCCGAACCAGGTCGCAACTAATTCCTCCAGTTTGATGACACGATCCATCAATTCTTTTTCAGTCTACCTCTTCTTCCGCTCAAACACAACAATTGCACCATTTTCACCGTCACCTTCCATGAATCTCCTCACTGTCATGAGATCGAACTGCAACTTCTTCAATTTCACATCCGGATGCTTAGGGAAGGCCAGAACTTGCCTCCATATCCCCATGTAGGGTAAAAGTTTGAGGGGGTGATGTTTTATGTGCTCTTTATAGACTAGTCTACAACTGATGGTCCATAATGGTACGCGATTGCATTCGAGCTTCAAATCTTCTTTTGTTAATAATCAACAGAATTCTCGATGCTGATAATATATAGACGTGTTGGTTTGAGTTAATCGACTCTTCATGTAACGGCCCAGAATTATGATTTCCGGGTTACGTTTCAAGGGATAAAACCCCTTGTTCGGATCTTGCAATTCAGGTACGGGTCGAGGTTTCAAACTCATTTTAAGATTTGTAGAAAGGGGGATTTCAAACCCTAAAAACCTCGAAGGGCCGTTGGGTACCCTTAACCTGTCCTAAGACTATGTCTCTGCACTCGTCTCTGCTCTCGTCTCGCATCCTCGACCTCCCTCTCGAGCTATCGGAGCTCTCGACCTCGCCCAATCATCCCGCACTCATCCCTCTCTCACTCCCGACTAGTCTAGACATCGAAAAAGACTAAAAAAGAATTGAAACGAGGATAAATTCGAAGCTCACCGAGATGGATTTTTCGCGACTTCGGAGCACTCGATTGGAGTTATGGGCTTCGTCGGTGGCTCGCGATGGCTCGTCGGACCTGCACCGGACGTGTGTGAGCGCGACGATGAAGTCCGAGGTCGATTCCGATCGAAAACAAGTGAGAACGACTTACCGGAAGTTTCGTTCGAGAACGAATCGGGCGCGACCTTGGATGTGGCTCTAGGGCTCGGGGTTGCTTCGGGGGCTGGTGGTGGCTCTAGTGGCGGATCCGGTGGTGGCTCTGCTGCTGTGGGTGGCTCCTAGGGATGCTGCGGCTGCGGCTGCTGCCGCTGGATCCGAGGAGGTGTCGAAGGTGCTGCCGTGGCTGCTGCGCTCTCGAGGAAGAAGGAGGACGGTGGCGATGGAGCTCGGTGGTGATGGTGAAGGTGAAATGGTGATGATGAGGAGATGAAATGGTGACGATGAGTGATGGTGAGGTCCGTGAGGAGGTGAAATGGTGATGGTGAAGCGTGACGGAGATGGAGTGAAGGAGAGAGCAGGAGAGGGTGATGTTGGCTGAAATTGACGGGGAGAGGGGTTCAGTTTGCAGGGTAAGGTGAGGTGAGGGAGTTGGTGAGAATTGAGTGTGAATTTGGTTAAACCAATACCCGAAAATAAGTTTCGAATACGCGAATTTCGAATCCCGTAATTACTCTTCGAATGTTAGTTTTTCCGACTCTCCCCCACTCGATCAATTAGATTTTAAAAATCGACAAGGATATCCCGATCCGATAATTATTTTGAATTTTCGAGGTAAAAGGATGGAAATTATTCGTCAAATTTTATATTCCGGTCGGAATCCGCTAAACGAGTTTTAAAACCGATTGAATTCCATTTTTTTCATTCCCTTTTTCCGAAAAATTAGGATTTGAAAATCCGAGCCTTTACAAATCATGTGATTTAACTAGGTGTCAGCCCACTTGACGCAAATGTCAGACATTTTGTTAGTTATGTGTGTGGTCTTGTTTTATGTGTTTTTGTATGATATTTTTTTATGGGTTTAGAGGTTTTTTTTATAAGGGGGGTGATTGATATGGTGTCGGAGGATCTACATTAATACATGCGTTTCAACACGTTGAATACATTGCCAGATGTTTAAATTTGACGGTATTAATCATTTTTTTTTATTATTATTATTTTCTCTCTTATTTTCATAGTTGTAATTACATGTCCTTGAATACACACAAAACTATCTATAATGACTATATAAAATATGCATTATTAGATAACCTAGCCTCAATGAATCCATATATTCAAGACGTCGAATACATTGCTAGATGTTTAAATTTGAAGGTATTAATCCTTTTTATTATTATTTTCTCTCTTATTTTCATACCTGTAATTATATGCCCTTGAATACACCCAAAACTATCAATAATGATTATCTAAAATATGCATTATTAGCTAATTTAGCCTCAATGAATCCATAGATTAAAAAAAAGATTTGTTTCGTTATCGATATACTTACAAAATTCATTCATAGAAACTTAGTGTTACAACTTATCATAGATTCATAACCACTTGATTTTGTAATTTTCCTACTTATATAGATAACTTTATGAAAAGTACCTTTTAATATATTTAAAGGCGGGTTTTGAAAATAATTAGGAAAGATAAGTAACCTTATACACATGTTTACATGGTAAATCATCATTACCAATCATGTGATTTAACTAGGTGTCAGCCGACTTGACGCAAGTGTCAGACATTTTGTTAGTTATGTGTGTGGTGTTGTTTTGTGTGTTTTTGTATGATATTTTTTGTGGGTTTAGAGGTTTTTTTGTATAGGGGGGGGGGGGGGGGTGATTGATATGGTGTGGTTGGATATACATTAATACATGCGTTTCAAGACGTTGAATGCATTACTAGATGTTTAAATTTGACGGTATTAATCATTTTTTATTATTATTATTTTCTCTCTTATTTTCATAGTTGTAATTATATGTCCTTGAATACACCCAGAACTATCTATAATGACTATCTAAAATATGCATTATTAGATAACCTAGCCTCAATGAATCCATGAATTAAAAAAAAGACTTATTTCGTTACCGATATACTTGCAAAATTCATTCATAGAAACTTGGTGTTACAACCTATCATACATTCATAACCACTTGGTTTTGCAATTTTCCGACTTATATAGTTAACTTTATGAAAAAGACCTTTAAATATATTTAAGGGTGGGTTTGTGAAATTAATTAGGAAACATAAGTAACCATATACACATGTTTACATGGTAAATCCTCATTACCAATCATGTAATTTAACTAGGTGTCAACTCACTTGACGCAAATGTAAGACATTTTGTTAGCTATGTGTTTGGTGTTGTTTTGTGTGTTTTTGTGTGATATTTTTTGTGGGTTTAGACGTTTTTTTTATAGGGGGTGAATGATATGGTGTGGGAAGATATACATCAATACATGCATTTCAAGACGTTGAATACATTGCTAAATGTTTAAATTTGATGGTATTAATCTTTTTTTTAAAAATTATTTTCTCTCTTATTTTCGAAGCTGTAATTATATGTCTTTGAATACACCCAGAACTATCTATAATGACTATCTAAAATATGAATTATTAGTTAACCCAGCCGCAATGAATCCATGGATTAAAAAAAAAACTTATTTCGTTATTGATATACTTACAAAATTCATTCATAGAAACTTGGTGTTACAACTTATCATAGATTCATAACCACTTGATTTTGTAATTTTCCTACTTATATAGATAACTTTATGAAAATTCCATGTTTACATGGTAAATCTCATTTGATCATCTTCTTGATTCTACACACGCGTAAACATACACATGTTTACATAGTAAATCCTCATTACCAATCATGTGATTTAACACGGTGTCAGCTCACTTGACGCAAATTTAAGACATTTTTTTAGCTATGTGTGTGGTGTTGTTTTTTGTGTTTTTGTATGATATTTTTGTGGGTGTAGAGTTTTTTTTATAGGGGGGGTGATTGATATGGTGTGGGAGAATATACATCAATACATGCGTTTCAAGACGTTGAATACATTGCTAGATGTTTAAATTTGATCGTATTAATCTTTTTAAAAAAAATTATTTTCTCTCTTATTTTCATAGCTGTAATTATATGTCCTTGAATACACCCAGAACTATCTATAATGACTATCTAAAATATGCATTATTAGCTAATCTAGCCTCAATGAATCCATGGATTAAAAAAAAACTTATTTCGTTATCGATATACTTACAAAATTCATTCATAGAAACTTAGTGTTACAACTTATCATAGATTCATAACCAATTGATTTTGTATTTTTTTTTGCTTATATAGAAAACTTTATGAAAAGTACCTTTTAATATATTTATGGGCGGGTTTTTGAAATTAATTAGGAAACATAAGTAACCTTATACATATGTTTACATGGTAAATCCTCATTACCAATCATGTGATTTAACTAGGGGTCAGCCCACTTGACGCAAATGTCGGACATTTTGTTAGTTATGTGTGTCGGACATTTTATTAGAGGTTTTTTGTATAGGGGGTGATTGATATGGTGTGGAAGGATATACATCAATACATGCATTTCAAGACGTTGAATACATTGCCAGATGTTTAAATTTGATGGTATGAATCATTTTTTATAATTATTATTTTCTCTCTTATTTTCATAGCTGTAATTATATGCCCTTGAATACACCCAGAACTATCTATAATGACTATCTACAATATGCATTATTAGCAGTGGCAGATCTAGTGTATCAAAGCTATGTGAGCGGAAATGTTTTAGTCATGACAAAGAGACAAAAATTAACAAGCCAAAATACGATTATTATATAGTGCTTCATATATAATACAAAAGAAATTCAAGAATTATCAATTATAAGAGTTATGGAGTATTTGACATTCATAATAATAAATAGTTTCATGACAAATAAAATATGATCAACGAAATTACGCTCTATGATCTCCCGTCGACTTGAAATGGTCAACGACTTCCTCTGTAAAATAATATATAAGCATAAAAAATAGATGATATAAAATACTAATCTCATCTCAATATCTACAATCAAATTCATAAACAATTCAAAACCCTAATTTAGTAAATTTGAAGTTGAATAAAGAATAATTAGAAGAAGAGTAAAAAAATACACCTCACAAATTAGATTAAAGAAGTGGACCGAACTTGAAGTTTGACAAACGCCGAAAAAAACGTGATGCGTCGCCTATTAATACCGGTTTTTGCTGATATGTGTGTGGAACAGTGGAACGGTGGAACTTGGAACTTTGTAAGGAGGGTGAGTCGTGACTCGTGAGGCAGTATTTGATTCCAAATTAAATAAAAAAAGCTTTGGTTTTGAATTAACAGGTCTTTGGGCCTTTAATTAATTAAGCCCACTATGGCACCACCCACCTAACAAAAATTTCACCCAGCAATATTTTTTTTACCTTGCCCTCAAAAAAATTGACCCAGCTGGTGCTGGGTGTGCTTCCACTATCGTCCGCCTCTAATTATTAGATAACCTAGCCTCAATGAATCCGTGGATTAAAAAAAAGACTTATTTTGTTATCAATATACTTACAAAATTCATTCATAGAAACTTGGTGTTACAAAATTCATTCATAACCACTTGATTTTGTAATTTTCCTACTTATATAGATAACTTTATGAAAAGTACATTTTAATATATTTAAGGGCGTGTTTGTGAAATTAATTAAGAAACATAAGTAACCTTATACACATGTTTACATGGCAAATCCTCATTACCACTCATGTGATTTAACTAGGTGTCAGCCCACTTGACACAAATGTCAAACATTTTGTTAGCTATGTGTGTGGTGTTGTTTTGTTTGTTTTTGTATGATATTTTTTGTGGGTTTAGAGGTTTTTTTTATAGGGGGGTGATTGATATGGTGTGGGAGGATATACATCAATACATGAGTTTCATGACTTTGAATACATTCCTAGATGTTTAAATTTGATGGTATTAATCTTTTTTAAAAAAAATTATTTTCTCTCTTATCACTACTAGAATTATGTTAATAGACATCAGGTCTTTTACATCGGTTAGAAAAACGCCTGATGTTAAAAATAGTTATGACATCGTTTTAAAAATTGTCGATTTTATTGAGATTTAATACTTCGGTCGTACTATTTGAACAACGTTAAAACTCCATTTTAAAAAATTTTGAAAGCGCGCGTTTAACACTTAGGTAAAATTTGAAGCGTTAAAAGAGGTAGCTCCAATCACTTCCGTGAGATCCCAACCCTTGAGAAAAAAAAAGTGTGAATCCCCTTCTTATAAAATTCTCACTTCTAGTTCCCTTCCACACTCTAAAAAAATTTACCCTTAAACTCAAATTTCCCCAAACTGAAATTTGAAATCCCTAGTTGGTATTCTCTGTTCTTCTACATTGATTCAGTTTCTATGGTCTCTCTTCCTCGACCTTCTCTCGATCTGAGAATTCCTACCCTCAGCCATGGCGAATCCTGATGTACCCCATGGTCTCCTTAATTCTTCTCCCCCTCTCGATTCTTTCCTTTCCTTCAGATCTAGCGCCTCTGACTACCACGTGTTGTGAGCTGAATCTGCCATGTTTTACAGTAACACTTATATCGATTTCTGCATACATTTCATTCATTTGGGCTAAGATAGTACATAACCTATGTAGTTTATGTTTATTTGCCAAATTATGGAATCTACACCAGTTTCTGTTTAATTCGCAGAATTCGAGGCATTTTACAGCAATTCTACAGAAGGTCAGAAAAGCTCGGAAAACCACTACAGAAGTCCAAAGTCAAAGCAGCAACGGAACCAGTCGAATCGAGCCAAGGAACCAGACTACTCGATCTCGAGTAGACTTTACTCGATCTAGACGAGCGTAGCCGAGCATCCTTGGTCGACAGAGCATTGTCGAAGAGCCAGACCAACTCGACTTCCGGACCCAACTCGATCTCGACAAGCCCTAGTCGAGATCGACGAAGCCCAGCGCCACACCCGGAGTCAAGGAGAGAAGCTGACCGAGAAGCCGAGGACGAGAAGCCGAGCACACCTCTACTCGATCTCGACAAAGCCTTGTCGAGATCGACAAGCGCCACCACGCCAGTCCGAGTCCATGCCGAGGAGCTCTAGTCGACACCATCAGAGAACCATCCTCGAGCAATCCTACTCGATCTCGATGAGCCCTAGTCGAGATCGACGAGCCCTTGAGTCCAGATTCCAGCTTATCGAGCAGAGCTAGCCGACGAGTCCAGTCGACGAACAAATCTGGTCGAGGTCGACGAGCCGTGGTCGATGTCGAGTAGACTGGATCCCAGAAATGCGTCGACGAGTTCCTGTCCGAGTAGAGTTGGGATTCCTTGGGGCCGAAGGAGGAAGATTCTATCCAAGTCCATCAAGTTCTATCTATGGAAGATGCAATCTATCAAGACATGAAGACTTACCTATTTAGATTTATCTTTTCCCTTTTAGATTTATTTCCTTAAAGCATTTTATTTATCTTTAAGTATTTTAGATATATATTTAGATAGAGATAGATGATTATTTCCTTGATTAGCAAGGTTTTATCACTATAAATAAGGTCCTAGGGGCTCAGTTTTATTCATTCAATTTCAGAGACAATTAGTAAGTTACATAAAGAGAAGAGATTGTAAGTTGGAGTTTATTTTATGCAAGTTAGTTCTTTTCATTCAATGTCTGCAATTGCAATGAGGCGTGAGTAGTCCACCCACTTCTGGGGCTGGGGTGAGGCCGACGGTGGCCATGTGAGGCGATGCGATAAAGGTCAGATCTTTTGTGCAATTCATCTTCTATCCCTATGAGCATGATTCTTTTGCGAGAGTTGAAGGTGATCCTTGTTTGTGTTATTGAAGCGAAACTGATCTTAATGCAACTTGGATTAATTATGTGAAAAAGGGTTAGTAACAATTAGGGTTTATGCGAAAGCCTCTATATGCCTATTTGTTAATGACGAAAGTTATTTGATGGAAAGCATGATCTTTTATGCCTTCATGTGTTACTTTGCATGGTTATCGTTGTGGTGTTGATACCCTGGCTTTGGAAGTCTTTTAATATATTGAATTTATTTCTGTCAAAATTCTGAGTTTTTGGTTTCGAAAATTTGCAATTTAAATTTCTGAAGTTTCTGCATTCTTGTCGACATAGAGTAAGCCTTGTCGATCTCGAGTAAGACGTGGTCGAGATCGAGTAGGGACTGGTCTTAGTCGAGTTGAGTTTTCTTCTGTTCTTGTCAATTTTCAGTTTCTGTTGACCTGCCTTTGTCGATCTCGAGTAGCTTGTGGTCGAGATCGACGAACCCTTTTGCTTTGCTTTTATTTTCTGCTTTGCTTTGTCTTTTCTGTCTTCGTTTAGTTCATTGCTTTTGTTTGTTATTTTCTGATTTTATTTGTCTTTCTTTCCTTGTTTCTGTGTTTCTGTCTTTCTGCTGCCTTGTCTGTGAGAATTTACAGCTACCTGAGAACTGCTGACGTGCTTCCTCGTGGATTCGATCCTGACTATTCTCTTACTACAACGGGAGGAAGTCTTGTATTTATTTGCTGAGACAGGGAAGTCAGTTTGATCTATACTTTATATTTATTTCATACTTGACCATCCTCCTGCAAACAACAAATTGGCGCCGTTGCCGGGGAGGCAATCAATCGCGCCTTAGGTAGTCAGTTCTCACTGTTTCTTTGAGTTACTTTTCAGGTGTATGCGCCGTTCTGGTCAAACACCTGAGTTTGACGCCTTAGACGAACCGGAACGCCTATTTCACATCAGAGTTAAACTACAAAGAGCCATGGCAGCTGCGGAGACACAGGAACAGCTGATCGCTAGGCTTACAAGGGAATTGGCCGCTAAGGATGCTGCTATCGCCGCTGAGAAAGCAGCAAGGGAACAAGCACAGGCTGAGCTTGCCCAATATCCAACCACGGCAGAGGACTACATGCACCCAACTCTCGTCGTGCCTGAATCGGCGATTCTAATCCCTGATAACTCTTTTGAAATTCGCACTCAATTTCTTATAGAGCTTAAAAATAATGCGTTTTATGGTAGATTTAATGAGTGTCCTCTTGAACATATTACAGACTTTTCTGACATATGCCGTACTCTTGCTGAAGGTACAACTCTGGAATATGTCAAGATGAAATCTTTTCGCTGGTCTCTCGTTGGGCCTGCACTGAAATGGCTGGAAGGGCTGAAAGCAAGATCACTCACAACCTGGGCCCAAGTAGAGCAAGAGTTTCTGAACAAATTCTTCCCACTTGCCAAAACAGCACATCTCCGCCAGAGAATCACCGCCTTCAAACAGAAGCAAGGGGAACCGCTGGCAAAGGCATGGGAGCGCTACAAGGAACTTCTGCGATCTTGCCCTACTCATGGACAACCACCCTACGTCATTCAGGAGATCTTCTTCAACTCTCTTGATCAAGTCACAAAGGACATAATCAACCATTATACTCGCTATGAGTATCTGACAATGCCGACAAGTGACGCATGGGGTGTGCTAGAGAAGCTCACTAACTACGACAACAAGTATGGGTCTACTGCAACTTATGAAGAGAACCCATACGCCAGGCCAGCACCATCCATGCCCCTATATGAGCCACCTAAGGAGATTGATCCAGATGTTAGGGAACAGTACTACAGAGACCAGAATAAGAAGCTCATCAAGCAAGTAAAGTATCTCTCTGTCAACCAGCCTTGTATTGAATGCAGATCGCAAAGGCACACCACTCCTGAGTGCCCACACGCAGAGCAAGTCAGGATGGCAGAGCACTATGAGGATGCAGCTTACGCAGGGGGTCCCAGTCGCTACATGGGGGACCAAAGGTTTCAGCAGCCACAATGGAACCAAGGTGTCCCTAGGAACCCCGCGCCCTACAGAGCTCCAGGACATCCGGAAAGGGACCAGAAAAAGGATGATATACAGACAGTCTTGGAGGAAATAAGGAGGAATCACTCAGAAACTAGGCAATCCTTCAACTCAGTCTATACTCAGATGCAAGGTGTCAACTCTAGGCTTGGGGAAATTGATATCTGGCGGAAATCAGTTGATACACAGATTGGTCAGCTAGCAGCAGGAATCCGCAGACAGTCAGGTGCGCTCCCTCGATCTTCAGAACCAAATCCTAAGGGAAAGACTGGACACATCGCTGCTATAAAACTCAGAAGCGGCCATCAATTGCAAGAGCCAGAGGTCGGAAAGCAGCAGAACGACGAGGAACAGCAAGTCAATCTCGACAAAGCAGTGGTCGATCTCGACGAAGGCCTCGTCGATCTCGAGGAGAACCTGGAAAAATCTTCGTCTGCACCGCACAGCAACTCGACTACGCCCAATCTGGTCGATGTCGACAAGACTCTAGTCGATGTCGAGGAGCCCCTAGTCGACATAGAGCAGCCTGCAGCACCTCCGACGTCTGTTCTGGCTCCGAATCAGAAAAAGAAGCTGCCTTTCCCCACAAAATCTCTAAAGGACCCGACAGAGAAAAAGTTTCAGCGCTTCATCAAGATGCTTCAGAAACTCAACGTCACCATCCCCTTCACAGAAGCTCTCAATGAAATGCCATCTTATGTCAAATTCCTGAAGGAGATTCTGAGCAAAAAGCGGTCAATGGCTGAAATTACAGAGGAATGCAGCCATCTGGACATATTGGAGAAGAGGCCGGATCCAGGTAAGTTTGCTATAACTATTGGGTTTGGTCCATATAAAATTAATGCCCTATGTGATCTTGGAGCTAGTGTGAGTATAATGCCTTTAACGATTTGGTCCAAGATTAAGATAGGTGCCCTAGAGCCTGTGGATGCTAGACTTTACATGGCCAACAACACTGTGGTCATCCCAACAGGCATGGTGGATAATGTGCCAGTACAAGTAGGTAAATTCTTCGTCCCTGCTGATTTTCTAGTTGTTGATATGCAAGAAGATCCTGCTTGTCCAATTATTCTAGAAGACCATTCTTGGCGATGGTGGATGCCAACATAAGCGTAAGGAAAGGAGTGCTCACCTTCAACATCAGCGATGAGGTAATTGAGTATTCCTTTAATAAATTTGAAAGGCATACAAGTCCAATGGAAGAGGTCAAATCTATCTCAACTGGCTACATCACCTGCAGGGAACCCAAGGTCAGAAATATGACCCCTGAGGAGATGGAAAAGAGGGACATGGAGGCCCAGGTGGAGGAGATCATGGCAATCCTCAAGGAGAACACAGAGAATCCAATCGACACGGACCAAGGTAAGTCGTTGTGGATTAATTATTTTTCGGATGCCTTGACAGGAGCTAAGTATGGGGTCAAGATCGACCGGACCCTAGTCGATCTCGACCAGACCCAGGAGACTCCACCAGCACCAGCCTCGTCGAGCAGCCAGACGGAAGCAGAACCCTACTCGACCTCGAGTAGACTCGTCGAGATCGACAAGCCCTCTACTGACTCGACTCCTGCTTCCTCGATGCTGAGACCACCAGACGGACCATCCTCGTCGACCTCGACTAAGCTTGTCGAGATCGACCACCACCCGGCGCCACCAGATCTGCCTTCCTCGATAAGCAAGCCACCAGGAGCAGAATCCTTGTCGATGTCGAGTAGTCTACTCGAGGTCGACGAGCCATCGTCTTCATCGACTTCTGAATCTTCGAGCAGGACACCACCAGAACCTGCAGACTCGTCGAGATCGACTAGCCCTAGTCGAGATCGACCAAACACAGTGGTCCCCGATTCCGTCTTTGCAAAGGTAAGCCAAGGTATGTATCTTTCTTCTCCTATTTCCATTAAAGATTTATCTATACATGGGAGAGGTCTGCCTCGGTATGTGCGATTGTGCAGGATATCCAATGATGAGCCTAAGAAGTATGAAGTTGGAGACAAGCTCTATGTCTCTAAATCAAAGGATCATTGGTTCCCCAACAAATTCAACAAAAAGCGGATGGGACCGTTCGTGGTGAACAAGATCCATTCTGGAGGATTACAGCTGATGGACAAGAATGAAGTCTTATTTGAGGCCCAAGCTACATGGGCCCTGCAAATGCCACCTTGAGCTAAATGGAAAGTCGGCCTAGTGACTATAAAATCTAGAGCATGTACATAGACTTTTTAGGACATTTAAGACTTTGTTGTTTTTGTTTTGGTTTTTAACACTTTTATTTTTGCTATTATGGGTATATGTCTGCCATAATTTTCAGGTCCGTGGATAGAACCAAGCTATATTCAAACTCGTCCCAGGAGGTGCTTCCATTCGAAAATATGAGGCCCTGCACATCTGTCTTGTGAGTTTCTTTCTTTACCCTTGTTTTTATACAGTGAGGACACTGTAATGGTTAAGTATGGGGTGGGGGAAGGGCTTACTTCATACATATTGATCATATTTGACATATATGTGCATTATTTCTTTGAATTGCTACAAGGCTATTTTGGAATTCATTATTGACTTATGTACTTATATGCATGTTTTCCAAAAATTGAAGAAAAATGACCCCCATTGAAAATTTTGAATAATGTCATGGAAGCTTATATTGAACTCGACGATGCAAAATTAGATTCATTAGAGATATAGCATGAAATTGCCTAGTAAAGGGAAGTCACAATGAAGTGCATTATTTATTGAAAACCATGAAAGGAGGTAAAATTTGAAGTTGCTTTTGACATGTTGCATGATAAAATGATGGAGGACTTTATATTTCCATATAATGCTCATATTGTTTAAATTCCTAGCCTTACCTATGCTTATGCATCACAAAAGCCATAATATGCCTTATTTTAATTATTGCTCCACATGATCTAAATATTGCCATTCTTTACCTTATCCGGGGATTATGTTGAGAATGATGTTACATTATGGAGATTGTTATATGGTTGTTGTGTTTATCATTATTGGAGTTTGTAAGGAAATTGTTTGAATTATATGGAAAATTTAATGAGTGAAAGAAAATACAATCACCTCAGGAGATAAAGGTAGATTGACCCTGCTCTCTAAGATAATAGCTTGGAGAGATGGGACATATTGTGAGGAGTCCAAAGCACTAAGTATCCGGAGCCATTCATGACACCCATTTTTGCGACTCGCGAGAAGGCAGTGCTGAGGTTAGAGAGGTAAAAGCATTATAATTGATAAAAGCATTATGAAAGGTGATGAATCAAATGAAGAAAGAATGTGGTATGAAATTCAGTTTGGAAAATACTCCATTTCCCCGGATCATTAGCACCACATTGCCAGAAATTGCCCACTTTTTAGCCTTTTACCAATCTACTTCTTATTTGAGCTTAAATTAGAGTCCTCTTGATTATTAATGCTTTGTCACACATGAATTGTTTTTGCATAACCCTCCTTTTATGAGTAGATGTTGTTTTTACATATTTGCACATGCATGAATCTGTGACATAAGTACCTTTTCGATGATGGAAATTGATTGCAGGGTTATATAAGAATGAATCTAATATGTTGAGAGTTTTGATTTCTTCCCCTGAATGACAATTAAAAGTATTGCTTGAGGACAAGCAAGCTTAAGTATGGGCTGCCGAAGTTGGGAGCCCCACCTACGCGATTGAGCGTGGTGATGAGATGTGAAGTACAACGTTTCGTAGATCTGGGTAAATCTTTTGATTTTTATCCACTTTGTTTGGGTTTTATGAGTATCTTTGATTTTTTTAAACCTTTGCAAAAAATTTGTCTCATGATGTTCGTTAGGAGATAGCGGCTGCAATGGCAGATCTTGTGTTTGGGATGGTAGATCTAGGTAAGTATTGAGGTATTTTGTTAGATCTAGCCCTCCTCCTTCCCTTTTTTCGCATTCTGGTCATCTTTTTCTTGTCGAATCTTGTGCCTTTCCATCTTCGAGCTCAAATGGAGCAGGGAGTCGGCGCCTTCCTCCTTCTAATTCTCTATCTCCCATGTCTTTCTCCGTCTCTCAGGCTAGGGTTTCCAAAGCTTGACATCGGGACTTCCTGCTTGTGCCTAGATCCACTGACGTGAGTTTGCTCATATCTACCTCGACCATATGAGCGTGCTTACCCAGGTACACGAGCGCATCTCCCCAAGAAAGTAAACACCCTATTCTATAATTTTGCTCCTCTTTTGGTTGAATTGGGTAAAGGTTCTTGATTCAGGGTTCAAATCGGTTTAGGGTTCTTGATTTAGGGTTCAAGGCTCTTGATTTATATTGTATATGCTAATTAGTAGTTTAAAAACGAGAGAGATGATAGGATTGAATGTTAATGCATTCATGCAGGAGCATTGCATGAGAAACTAGAAGATAATGTTGAAGTTGACTCCTCATGTAAGTATAGATATTAACACTTGCTTACTTTTGTATTTTCCTTCTGCTGCTAAAAATAATGATGGATATGTCTTAAGTCTTGTATGTTAAATAATGAAAATGTATCCTTTGGTTCATATCAGGTTATAGCATATATCGATGCTGATGGTATCTCAAAAATGGTTGTTGTTGTGTCATATTTCTTTGATCGTAAGTTATTTATAATATCCTTTATTAATGAATGTTTGTCTACTAATTGACTTTCATGTAGCGTATTCATGTGAAGCTTAAGATCCACTTTTACAATTTGCTATTTATTTGTCATCTTGTTCTGTTTCAATATTGATGTTTGCGGGACACTCCCTCAAAACATGTTCTTTTAACCACATATTGGAAGATGTAAATAGGTTTTCTTTCTTTTGCTTCTAGTGCTAATATTCTGGTCCTAATTTGATTGTTGAAAGATTTTTTTTATGTATCTATTCCATCCCTACCTTGTGTCTCTTTATGAATAGCTTTATTAGTCAAGTATTGACATTTTTTCTGTAGGAATGGTGTTAAATCATTATCATTGGAAAGATCGATTACCTGAGAAAGCTTTCAATTTCAAAGGTTGGGTTGTTCATGTCATTTGTTATCATATAATCAAAAATGTTTACCAGCAAGTGTTTCCTCTTTTATGTTAATTCTGGCATTAGTTCTGTATGCTTCTCGATGTTTGTTGTTGCATGTACCCATTTTGATTAGTGACAGTGTATAGAACTGGTCCAGCTGGCCGGTTTAACAAGGGACAATAAAATAATAAGATAAAGCTGATTTATTTATAACATTTTCTTGTTTATATATTATAATTTGGGAGTTTTTCTTATGATAGCACTTTTATTTAGTTGTTTATTTACATGTTTTTTCTGTTTTCTACAACCATCTTTCTTGGACACCAAAGACCTTGCTTCTATTAATTTGTGGATGAACAATACTCACTCCAGGTCGAGCACTCACTATGATCCACATCACAACCTACTTAAATGAAGGAGCTTCAGTCTCGCCTTCTCGCCTTGTCAGATTTAAAGGATACATCTCTATCTATTCTCAATGTGGTATGTCAACCTTATTTTCTTGATTCATCTTCTGATACCACTCTTGACTAAAACAATAACCAGGAGCTATCTTTCTGTTGATACTTTATATTTTGTGCAATTTTCAGTCTTATGCAACTTTTATCTTTGAATCAATAGTATCTACAATCGCTCCTCTCGCCGTCTTCAATCAATCCTGTTAATGAGGTCTATATTCACTCTCAGGTTGGTCATCACTTCTGAAATTGTAGTTGGCTGAAACTGTAATCCTCTTGGATGAAATAAAGTCTAATCGAATCCCCAAATCATTCATGTGTTTGGTTGTAGACCCTTCTTTGTGGTGGTTTGGGAAGGCAGCATGCCTTAATTTTTTAGTAGAAGGTTAAGGAGTAAGCTCTTCAGTATGTCGATCACTAAGGATAACGCTAAAAACGAAGCCTTGGCTGGGGAAAGAAGTGGAATTTTAGGAACGCATATGTATTTAGAGAGGGTTGATTGCACTATGACAGTTCATGGAAAAAGTATGACAACTGAGAGTTGTAATGGTGTGGTTACTGTTGTAACTAAAGAGAGTGAAAAAGATGCTGAGAAGAGTGCTTGTACATCTTCTAAGGCATGGGATCAGCATGAAAGTATGACAGCTAGGGGGCGAAAATTTGTGCAATTGATGGATTGTGTTGTTGCTGGTAGGATGTCTAACTGTGATCTTTGTGGTCTTATGAGAATGCAAAATGGATTTGCTTCTTCCGTGTACTGCTATTGTGTAATAATAAGCAGAAAATATATACATGTAGATAATAATAACAAATACTAATAGATAGAACATTATTGAATGCTTTGACCTATTTTGATTATTGGGAAGTAGCCTATGAATGGATACAAACAGAAAATGAGACATCATTTAATAGAACAAAAAGTGATTTTGAAATGTATTGAAACACAACAAAATGACAAATAAAACTAATGTGTTTTGCGCAATTATACATTGTTATTCATAAAGAAAATGATGTTGTAATATTTTTAGACATCATTTCTTTCAAATAAACTGATTTAAATATGTACATATAACATTGTCTTTGTAAATATTTAATGTTGTATACTATTTTTTAAACGAAATAACAAGACAAAATAGAAAGAAAAAGTTATTAAACATGAAATGAATCACCTATAACTGATGTAAATAAGATATTACAACATCGTTTTTTGAAAAAAATATCGATGTTAATGTAAATCTTTTTATTTTTCTACATATCTTTAGATAGCTAGAAATGAAAAATAATAATGTTTTAACACTAGGTGAATCAATCAAAATGTAATTAATACATGCATTTAAGTCGATATTACAAAGAGAAACGATGTTATAAATCATTATAGACATCAGTTATAAACCGATGTGGTAAAGTTTGGATTTTTAACACCACCCACTAACACGTCGATTTTTTTTTGATTAACATCGGTTTATACCCGATGTCTATGAACAGAATTCTAGTAGTGTATGTTCATAGCTGTAATTATATATCCTTGAATACACCCAGAACTATCTATAATAACTATCTAAAATATGCATTATTAGCTAATCTAGCCTCAATAAATCCATGGATTAAAAAAAGACTTGTTTCGTTATCGATATACTTACAAAATTCATTCATAGAAACTTAGTATTACAACTTATCATAGATTCATAACCAATTGATTTTGTAATTTTCCTACTTATATAGATAACTTTATGAAAAGTGTAACGACCCAGAATTATGATTTCGGGTTACGTTTCAAGGGATAAAACCCCTTGTTCGGATCTTGCAATTCGAGTACGGGTTGAGTTTTAAAACAAAATATTTGTACTAAAAGAAGGGATTTCGAACCCTTAAAGATCGCGGATCCACTAGGGACACCAAATACCTGCCTTTGTCTAATCGTGAAATCGAGCGAAAGCAGACATGAAGTTAAATTTAAATAAAATCCAAAAGGGGGTATAAAAGAGAGGAAGTGTAGTGTTCTCTCAGGCTCTCGATCTAACGCCAAAAGTCTGAACCCGCCAAGCATCCACATAAGCAACGATAACGGCTAGCAGTAACCTGAATCTAAAAAAATTGAGGGGGATCTGGGTCAATCATCAGGTCACTCATGCGCATATGTAAGCACACTCTGAGAGGCATATAACAAGCATCCTAATCTTAAGCTGAAAGGTGTAATGCGATGCAGATACTTAATCACAAATATATGCTGACAATTTAATACAATGCAGAAAGCGATAAATGGATCCACACAGAATGCCAAGTGGCATGTCCCTCTCCTACCTCCACCCCCCTTCCGATAGGGCGAAGACTGGCCAGTTCGTGAATGCATTCCATAATAATCGGGCGGCACGCATGCCCAACCCGCCCCATAAGAAATAATAAAGCCCGCAGGCAGCTTTCGCAATCTTGCTCATAATATAAGTAAAGTAAGTTCCATGACTCGATTGACTCAGGACGGGACCCGATGGGACTGGGTCGTCTTATAACCCTAGCAAAGACTCTAGTTACTTTACATATAACGGCCGCTCTCTTGCAAGGACATATAGCAATCATATGATTTTCATTTTAGCTCCTAAGCGTGATTCTAAGTCGTATGGTGCATGGACACTAGCCTACTATATAACACCCAGTGCATAGAGCGCCCATCATGAGTAAGTTCAAAGAACTTACCTGGAGTAGCAGATCAGCAAGATGAAAAGCAGCAAGATATAAGCAAGGAGGTTACAGATCACCTAGCAATTATTAATAAATATGCATAAGTAAATTGTACACAACGGGATCCATTAACAACTACATAACATGCTCATCAATCCATTAATCATAGCATCATCAGCATCCTTTATCTCAACTTATCTCAACATCTTATATCATCTTATTCCATTGTCACTTTCATAACTAGCTCAATCATACTTCAATTCATAAAATCTCACTCGTTAGTCCAGTTGTTAGTCAAAACAATACTTCAAAATTATACTTAGCCATTTCTAATTCATAAAATATTTAATCTTTAAAACTACTTCCAAAAATCCGATTAAATAATCCCGACATACTTTACTTTAATTAAAATCACCATTCTAGGGACTTAAGTAACTTTCAACCGTTACAAAATAATTCAATTTATATACTTTTAAACCGACTCTTTTTAAATATCGACACACAAACCGATTTCTAAATAATCAATTATCGGAAATCGGTTAAGCAATTAATTAATAAATCAAAATAATAAATAAATAACGAATAAACCCGAACTGAACCAACGCTTTTAACCCAAACCGAACCGAACCCGCTAAACCTCAAACCACCCGGTTCACCAAACAAATAAAATCTGAATGTGTGGGCCCCCCATTGATGACTGGGCAGGGGTCCCATGGAGGATTCTTCTTCCTCCCTCAAATCGAAAGGAGATCCCGCTGGTGCGCTTGCAACTGCTCGACGCCGCCCGGAGTGGGAAGCCCGCCGGTGACTGCTCGTCCTCATCCTTCCTTCATCTTCCGGCTCCTCCTCTGCGAGCCCATGGTCCCGCCCTGCCTCCAGATTCCTCGCAGCTCACTCGCGCCGCACCTCGCTCCCCGCTCGCACACTCTCTCTCTCTCTCTCTCTCTCTCTCGGCCTCGCCGGCTCTCGAGGTCGCCGGAGCTCTCGAGCTTTCCCAAGCTCCCCACTCTCAGCTCACACACACTCTCTTCCCGACCTTGAAGAACGAAAAGGAAATGAAGGCTAACGGAAAGAAAGGAATGAAGCTCACCGAGGTTCGCGAATGTCGGAGCTTCGAACGGAGCTATGGGCGTCATCAGAGGCTCTCGATGGCTCTTCGGACCTGCGTCGGATGTGGGTGAGCGTGATGGTAGGGCTCGAGAGTTGTTTGGATCGGTAACGAAGAAGAACGGCTTACCGGAAGGTTGTTTTGCGTTTGAATGGGCGGTGGATCTTCGGTGGCTCGTCGATGGCGTTGAGTGCTCCGGGGGCAGCCCTTGTTGCTCTTCGATGAAAGGGGAGGAGGCGAGGATGACAACGGTGATGAAGGAACACCGAGGCATGGTGTGTGGCGATGGTGGGGAGAGGATGCACTGAGGGATGTAATGGCGTTGGATGGTGTTGAAGGCTCGGCGTTAGATGGTGGTGGAGTAGCTGAATGACAGAGGGAGTAGGAGGGACGGGTGATCAAAAGTGAAAGGAGGAGGGAGTGAGAAAGTTGACGGTGATGGGATGATTGAAAGGAGGATGGACAGATGGGTTTATAGGCAAGGGGAGGGGCGGGTTTACAGCTAGAAGAGGGGAGGCTACTGTAGAACTAGGCGGGAGGGTGGCTTGATAGGAAAGGGTAATGAGTGCACTTGTCAAATCTTAATTACCCAAAAAAACAAATCATAAACCCCGATTTTCGATCTTAATCAGAAGCAGTTAAATTAAATATCGAAACCTGAGATAAATAACGAGTCCCGGAAATATTTTAAGTTTCAGAAGACATAAGGCGAAATAAATTATTTTCAAGTTCGAATAACAAATTTATGCCTGGATTGGCCTCGAGAAATAAAATAAATCGGTTACTAAGGACAAAATTTTGAAATTTTTCCGGAGTCTTAGAACTTAAATGAATTTTAATTTAGAATAAATCTATAATTTATACAAATAATATTTTAAAAATCTCGGATGTTACATCATCCACCTCTAAAAACAAGTCTCGTCCTCGAGACTAAAATCACTTTAAAGTCAGAGGATGAAGTTTTAAATTGGTGAGTACAACGATCATGCCATTGATCCCGTAAGTTCCTCGTAGGTGCCCCTATAAGATCCTCACAGTATGTTCTTCGGGATCATAATATCCCTAAGCGGTCGTAGCAAGAATGTGATATGGGCCCCTATCATATCCTTTCCCCGACTTCTCAGTTATATTATAACTCAAAAAGCATCATAACGTCCACTAGGTCTTAGCAAGCTATCCATAAGTGCCCTTATAAATGCTTGTATCCACTTCGTGAGGCGTCATAATGTAAATCCAGTCCCGAATGATTCAAAAGAGTTTTGCAAATGGAAAGATTGACCTCGAAATCGTTAAAATTCTTGATAGGATTTATTCTTTTAAAATCCAAGTTAGTATTTTTCAAATCCGTTCAAAATCTTCAAATTCGACGTTAGTCAAGCAATTTCACATCACGACAGGTGGAATCATCCACCTCTAAGGACTAATCTCATATTCTCTTCCTAGTTTCGGAATCAAATCAATCATCATTCTCAATTCAGCATGAACAAAAGTAAACCAACTCATCAACTCATAACATTATCAGCCACCTCTCTTGTGGCAAATCCCAACATCAATCATGATAATCTCAACCACATAACATTTTTACCCATAACATAAATCATACCATCCATTCAGAACATGCCAAAAGCAATAACAAAATCTCAAAATCATACCACGAGCCATAAGGCATATCTACATCATACTGAAGGCGTCACAAGTCCATGATCGAATTCTCATAAGTTATCATACAAGCACACATGTCAAGAGATCAATGGGCTAGGTGTCACAGGGTTAGTATGTCAGTACACATCAATTCTCAAAATCGCATAACATCTCACTACAAGTAGAACCAGTCATAGCATATTTACCATGTCAACATATCAACACATCAAGGTCATGCCTATTAAGATTCAGAAAAGGAAGTTCAAGTAGTATATAATTCACCAACATGTCAGCATGCCCTGAAAGACATCACCTCAACTCATCACAATTTCGAATGACGATCATTTAATAACCAGGCACCATTGAGTCATGTTCATCATTTGACGTATCAATAATCATGTTTAACTATATAATACATCATCATACTTTCATATAATAACACATCATTATCTCATATATCATGTTGCAACACATCCTAACATGCTTCTACAACAACATAACAGCTTAGCAAATCATCAATATATCATGATAGCACTTGTCACTTTCACTAGATTTCAATATTGCATATCAACATGTAGTATTGTTCCATACCAAGTTCCTCATGGTCGCAATCTAAAATCATGCCAGTACATATTTACAAGTCATGTAAGCAAGAAAATTCCCAAATTATCATCAGTACGTCAACAAGTCTCAATTTGCTATTATGCTCAAAGTTATTGCAAAACATCATATATGAACATAGTCAATTCAATCTAGCAAGTTTCATCATAACCTTATCAGATAACAATTTAGGTTCCTCAGCATTCACAGTTAATACTTTTATAGGCACAAGAGTTCAGATCATGCTTAGCAATATAGGGTAGCAAAACATCGACACATCATGGTACATGAAATTTATAAGACATCGAATCATATCATCATAGACAATGGATGATCATGCAAGATTCATTATCAGGTCAGCACATCAACACACAAATTCCATCGCCATATCAATGCAATACCATCATCAATTAATTCAGCGAGGATTAAGAGTTCGAAGAGAGGACACTCCCGCTTGCAAGTCATATCGTACCCAGTAATCGTCATCCTCAAAACGTGCTTGTCCTGCCGAAATCGTTGATCTTGAGGCCTGTGGGTTATGAGCTCACGCCTTCGCGGCGTTGCTCTATCGCTATCCGACTTCCCATTTCCTCTTTCATGCGGTCGCCTGTCCAACGTGTCGCGTAGAAGTCCAAGTTAGCGAAGATAGGGGAGGGACAAGAGCGGACAACCCAATGTTCCTTTCGGAACAAACACACACCAACCCTAAGGATGACAACTAGAGACGAAACTCCGACCTCAGAATAGCAAAGATGCCCTTATGGAAGTCCATTAAGTTATAATCGCGACAACCAAACACGAATTCATTATGGAGCATATCAATCACACTAATCAACACTAACATGTACCTATTTCAAAGGAGCAACATTCGTATTCATTTCCAACGACACGATCGATTCCTATACTGATGCATGCGAGACAAGATAGTAGTCTATTATTCCATGAAAGCAGATATGCCTAGCAAGTTATGCAGAATCAAGAATGAGCATGCAGGATTAGAGGTCATGTGGGATTTAACAACGATGACGAGTGTGGTGTATATGAACGAATGCACACGCATGGTGTACGCATCGATAGGTGAGGTCAAATATGGCATGTCAAGGTGTAACATAACAACTAGATTAAGTGTCATACGAGAACATATAGGAGCAACCTAGTAACTATCTCATCCGAACACACTGGTCATATAATAGGTCAAGCATGGCACGTAATCATACGATGAGACACAGTTAGAAAGCACATGTCCTACATGATACTAGCGACACATAATGTGATACAAGCATAGTCAAGAGTCATTAAAAGGGGTCCAATAGGATGTTCACGAAACATGAGGCATCATCAAAAGTAACAAGAAGGACATCATGGGCAAGAGATTATAGTCATGCTAGGAACGAATCATCATAGGACACATATAAAGGTACAATAGTTATCACATCATAGAACAGGTACAACATGTAATCATTTAGCGAGTCATATTGGAAATCATAAGCCCTACATGATACTACTAGCACATATCGAATCATGACCATAATCAAGGTAACTCGACTAAATTCATTCTAACATTCATGCGTCATGCATATGCGAAATGATATAACGTGGTGTGTGCTCATGCGAGGTGCCAAGTCATACATCTATGCCAGCACTAGAGGAATTCGTAAGGTAATAGGGGAAACACTATAGAGTAATAACATGTAAGCATGCTAGGATAAACCATCATAGAAAGCAACTGATCATCGAATTCAACATCAATCTGATCATGATGAGTAAGATATTTCAAGGTGATAGAAGGAGGGAAGGATCACACTATGAGGGACCTAACTCAAGAGGGAATCAGCAATAATGCAAACAAGGTATAAATTCGCGCAATTCACAACCAAGGACCCTACATGACGCTAAAGGCTCAACATAACATTCGATACATACATGCGCTTGGATGACCAACACATCGATGTGAAAGAGATCATATTAACATAGTCCTTCGATATAGAAGCATGAAAGGAATATAACAATGCATAATGCAAGACTACGCAACAGGCAATATGACTAGCATACAAGGTATGTATTCCAACTCAACAACCATTTGAATAAGGCATGCATTTACCAAGACATCACGTCAAATAGCATGATCACAATTGAACTACTAATTTAGTCAACAAACCACGTGTAGCATCGACTAATCATGTAGGGAAAATCATCTTACGACATTCATACAAGGGAAGTGTAGCACACTATCATGGGCCTGATCTAGCGGAAGACAATAACTATATACAGACACTTATCATGCAATTCATGCTTCAAATCAGTCGTTAGTACGATCAATACAAAAGGTCAATTAGACATACGAAGGCGAAATATAACGAGGACAGGAAGCAAGGTGCAACATGGGACCTAATCAATGGGGCAAGGATGGGTACAGAATGTCATACAACTACGGATTTACATTAAGGATCTTCATCTTAACATGTATTGGGAATTACTTATCATATACGGCATGTCGACATCAAGTTGTAACACATATCCATCAAGTAAGGAACTCACTCTATCATGATACCAGAACTGAACGATCACACTATCATAAACCTATTTACAAAGAGAACATTAATCATGCGGCTTCCTAAGACATGACATTTACATTCATGCACTAGTATAACGATGCAACATACTGAGTAAGGCATGCTAGGATGATAGAGATGTAACATGTGTAACTTGAACTCACACAATGGCCATCATGAAGTCATAAACATTAAAGCATGCATTCATCAAGACTCAATTATACCACATACTCCCCATCCAACGCACTAATCACACAACAATATAAAGTGCAAAACAACCATCTGACGAATACAAAATAGATGGGCATGTTGTAGATTCTTGTCATAAAACGGGTAATAAGCGAGCATCAAGGCATCATCAGCTAGTATGCTAAATAGATCATTTACAAGCATTCATACGAAGAAGAGTTTATCACACTATAATGGACCTAACCCAGTAGAATACAATTATCATGTGGGTTCATATCATTTGGTTTATGATTCCAATCAATCATTAATACAATTAATACAATAAGTCAAGTAGCCATGCTATGACAACGTAATCACTATAGAGAGTGAGGTATAACACATGACTTGATCAGTGTAACTAATCACAGATGTAATAACATGAGCAACATGTCATGCAGTTCAGAGAGAGATGCCTAAGGGCAACCATTGACCTTCCCCAACTGACTCATCACCCCTCTTTCTCGGGGGACCTTGGTACGACTCTTTGTGGCAAGAAAACCCCGGTTGGTCATCATGAGAGTCAAGACAGCCTCAGAAACACCTTACTTTTGACTCAAAATGACATCAAGAACTACCTTCCAATACCCACTTAGACAAACTTCATATACATACATGAGTTTCTGACGCAATGTGTTTACCAACCCGATTCCCATGAAAGATACTGACATCCGGGAGAAAGACTCGATAGAACCGTCAAAGGGTTAACTAACATAGTGGAAGGGGTTGTTTCACACAAGCTGGGTTGACCAGATAGAATTAAGGGTACTCCCACTATCCCGTTTGTACAGATCAGTCGATACACATTTAATTGTTAGGCATACCAATCAGACTTTAGCATGTCAAGCACTCAGCATAAAATTAGTCAATGATAATTATAATGACCTCCTTCGAGAGAGATCGTACTCAGTCTCAATATATAAAGCACATCAAGCTATCTAATGTCGCTCTTCGAGGAGCGACTGACCAGAGGGGCAAAAACCTCGCGATCCTACCTAACTCGCCACTCCAACCATCTTGGTGCAATATCCTTGGAGTCTTCTGGACCCTCTGTAAAGAACAAGCTAATATTTTGCCTACCGTTCCCAACTACCCCCAATAGGGGTGGTCTAGCGCCTTTACTACCCACCCGTGTCCCCGTTTGGTCGATTTTCCTCATTTATTACAAGTCGAGTTCATTACTTAGTCCAATTTTAGTTAGGCATCTTAAATTCATTTTGCCCCTTTAAATCCTTTTCAAAAAGTCCTTGAAACTGGTGGGCGGTTTTCAAAACATACACTCGACCCTTGTGTACCCGAATTGCACAACCTCGCTCTGATATAATCTTTGTAACGGCCCAGAATTATGATTTCCGGGTTACGTTTCAAGGGATAAAACCCCTTGTTCGGATCTTGCAATTCGAGTACGGGTTGAGTTTTAAAACAAAATATTTGTACTAAAAGAAGGGATTTCGAACCCTTAAAGATCGCGGATCCACTAGGGACACCAAATACCTACCTTAGTCTAATCGTGAAATCGAGCGAAAGCAGACATGAAGTTAAATTTAAATACAATCCAAAAGGGGGTATAAAAGAGAGGAAGTGTAGTGTTATCTCATGCTCTCGATCCACATAAGCAACGATAACGGCTAGCAGTTACCTGAATCTAAAAAAATGAGGGGGATCTGGGTCAATCATCAGGTCACTCATTCGCATATGTAAGCACACTCTGAGAGGCATATAACAAGCATCCTATTCTTAAGATGAAATGCGTAATGCGATGCAGATACTTAATCACAAATATATGCTGACAGTTTAATATAATGCAGAAAGCGATAAATGGATCCACACGGAATGCCAAGTGGCATGTCCCTCTCCTACCTCCACCCCCCTTCTGATAGGGCAAAGACTGGCCAGTTCGTGAATGCATTCCATAATAATCGGGCGGCACGCATGCCCAACCCGCCCCATAAAAAATAATAAAGCCCGCAGACAACTTTCGCCATCTTGCTCATAATATAAGTAAAGTAAGTTCCATGACTCGATTGACTCAGGACGGGACCCGATGGGACTGGGTCGTCCTATAACCCTAGCAAAGACTCTAGTTACTTCACAGATAACGGCCGTTCTCTTGCAAGGACATATAGCAATCATATGATTTTCATTTTAGCTCCTAAGCGTGATTCTAAGTCGTATGGTGCATGGACACTAGCCTACTATATAACACCCAGTGCATAGAGCGCCCATCATGAGTAAGTTCAAAGAACTTACCTGGAGTAGCAGATCAGCATGATGAAAAGCAGCAAGATATAAGCAAGCATGTTACAGATCACCTAGCAATTATTAATAAATATGCATAAGTAAACTGCACACAACGGGATACATTTACCACTACATAACATGCTCATCAATCCATTAATCATAGCATCATCAGCATCCTTTATCTCAACATCTTATATCATCTTATTCCATTGTCACTTTCATAACTGGCTCAATCATACTTCAATTCATAAAATCTCACTCGTTAGTCCAGTTGTTAGTCAAAACAATTACTTCAAAATTATACTTAGCCATTTCTAATTCATAAAATATTTAATCTTTAAAACTACTTCCAAAAATCCGATTAAATAATCCCGGCATACTTTACTTTAATTAAAATCACCATTCTAGGCACTTAAGTAACTTTCAACCGTTACAAAATAATTTAATTTATATACTTTTAAACCTACTCTTTTTAAATATCGACACACAATCCTCATTACCAATCATGTGATTTAACTAGGTGTCAGCCCACTTGACTCAAATCTCAAACATTTTGTTAGCTATGTGTGTGGTGTTGTTTTGTGTGTTTTAGTATGATAATTTTCTGTGGGTTTAGATGTTTTTTTATAGGGGGGTGATTAATATGGTGTGAGAGGATATACATCAATAAATGCGTTTCAAGACGTTGAATACATTGTCAGATGTTTAAATTTGATAGTATTAATATTTTTTAATTATTATTTTCTCTCTGATTTTCATAGTTGTAATTATATGTCCTTGAATACACCAAGAACTATCTATAATGACTATCTAAAATATGCATTATTAGATAACCTAGCCTCAATAAATACATGGATTAAAAAAAAGACTTATTTCGTTATCGATATACTTACAAATTTCAGTCATAGAAACTTGGTGTTACACCTTATCATAGATTCATAACCACTTGATTTTGTAATTTTCCTACTTATATACATAACATTATGAAAAGTACATTTTTATATATTTAAGGGCGTGTTTGTGAAATTAATTAAGAAACATAAGTAACCTTATACACATGTTTACATGGTAAATCATCATTTCCAATCATGTGATTTAACTAGGTGTCAGCCCACTTGATGCAAATGTCAAACATTTTGTTAGCTATGTGTGTGGTGTTGTTTTGTGTGTTTTTGTATGATATTTTTTGTGGGTTTAGATGTTTTTTATAGGGGGGTGATTAATATGGTGTGAGAGGATATACATCAATACATGCGTTTCAAAACGTTGAATACATTGTCAGATGTTTAAATTTGATAGTATTAATCTTTTTTTAATTATTATTTTCTCTCTGATTTTCATAGTTGTAATTATATGTCCTTGAATACACCAAGAACTATCTATAATGACTATCTAAAATATGCATTATTAGATAACCTAGCCTCAATAAATACATGGATTAAAAAAAAGACTTATTTCTTTAACGATATACTTACAAAATTAATTCATAGAAACTTGGTGTTACAACTTATCATAGATTCATAACCACTTGATTTTGTAATTTTCCTACTTATATAGATAACTTTATGAAAAGTACATTTTTATATATTTAAGGGCGTGTTTGTGAAATTAATTAAGAAACATAAGTAACCTTATACACATGTTTACATGGTAAATCCTCATTACCAATCATGTGATTTAACTAGGTGTCAGCCCACTTGACACAAATGTCAAACATTTTGTTAGTTATGTGTGTGGTGTTGTTTTGTGTGTTTTTGTATGATATTTTTTTTGGGTTTAGATGTTTTTTTTTATAGGGGGGTGATTAATATGGTGTGAGAGAATATACATCAATACATACGTTTCAAGACGTTGAATACATTTTCAGATATTTAAATTTGATAGTATTAATCTTTTTTTAATCATTATTTTCTTTCTTATTTTCATAGTTCTAATTATATGTCCTTGAATACACCAAGAACTATCTATAATGACTATCTAAAATATGCGTTATTAGATAACCTAGCCTCAATAAATACATGGATTAAAAAAAGACTTATTTCTTTATCGATATACTTACAAAATTAATTCATAGAAACATAGTGTTACAACTTATCATAGATTCATAACCACTTGATTTTGCAATTTTCCTACTTATATAGATAACTTTATGAAAGTACCATTTAATATATTTAAGGGCGACTTTGTGAAATTAATTAGGAAACATAAGTAACCATATACACATATTTACATGGTAAATCCTCATTACCAATTATGTGATTTAACTAGATGTCAGTCCATTTGACGCAAATGTCAGACATTTTGTTAGTTGTGTGTGTGGTGTTGTTTTTAGTGTTTTTGTATGATATTTTTAGTGGGTTTAGAAGATTTTTTTTATAGCGGGGTTATTGATATTGTGTGGAAGGAAATACATCAATACATGCGTTTCAAGTCGTTGAATACATTGCCAGATGTTTAAATTTGATAGTATTATTATTTTTTAATTATTATTTTCTTTTTTATTTTCAAAGATGTAATTATATGTCCTTGAAAACACACAGAACTATCTATAATGACTATCTAAAATATGCATTATTAGCTAACCTAGCCTCAAAGAATCCATGGATTAAAAAAAAGACTTATTTCTTTATCGATATACTTACAAAATTCATTCATAGAAAATTTGTGTTACAACTTAACGTAGATTCATAACGACTTGATTTTGTAATTTTCCTACTTATATAGATAACTTTATGAAAAGTACATTTTAATATATTTAAGGGCGTGTTTGTGAAATTAATTAAGAAACATAAGTAACCCTATACACATTTTTACATGCTAAATCCTCATTACCAATCCTGTGATTTAACTAGGTGTCAGCCCACTTGACGCAAATGTCAAGCATTTTGTTAGCTATGTGTGTGGTGTTGTTTTGTGTGTTTTTGTGTGATATTTTTTGTGGGTTTAGAGGTTTTTTTTTACTAGGGGGTGATTAATATGGTGTGAGAGGATATACATCAATACATGCGTTTCAAGACATTGAATACATTGCCAGATGTTTAAATTTGATAGTATTAATCTTTTTTTAATTATTATTTTCTCTCTTATTTTCATAGTTGTAATTATGTATCCTTGAATACACCAAGAACTATCTATAATGACTATCTAAAATATGCATTATTAGATAACCTAGCCTCAAGAAATACATGGATTAAAAAAAAAACTTGTTTCGTTATTGATATACTTACAAAATTCAGTCATTGAAACTTGGTGTTACAACTTATCATAGATTCATAACCACTTGATTTTGTAATTTTCCTACTTATATAGATAACTTTACGAAAAGTACCATTTAATATATTGAAGGGCGTGTTCGTGAAATTAATTAAGAAACATAAGTAACCTTATACACATATTTACATGGTAAATCCTCATTACCAATTATGATTTAACTAGGTGTCAGCCCACTTGACGCAAATGTGAGAGATTTTGTTAGCTTTGTGTGTGGTGTTATTTTTAGTGTTTTTGTATGATATTTTATTTTGTGGGTTTAGAGGTTTTTTTTTATAGAGGGGTGATTGATATGGTGTGGAAGGATATACATCAATACATGCGTTTCAAGACGTTGAATACATTGCCAGATGTTTAAATTTGATAGTATTAATTTTTTTAATTATTATTTTCTTTTTTATTTTCATAGATCTAATTATATGTCCTTGAATACACAAAGAACTATCTATAATGACTACCTAAAATATGCATTATTAGCTAAAATAGCCTCAATGAATCCATGGATTAAAAAAAAAACTTATTTCGTTATCGATATACTTACAAAATTCATTCATAGAAACTTAGTGTTTCAACTTATCGTAGATTCATAACCACTTGATTTTGTAATTTTCCTACTTATATAGTAGATAACTTTATGAAGTGTACCTTTTAATATATTTAAGGGCGGGTTTATAAAATTAATTAGGAAAAATAAAAAACCTTATGCACATTTTAACATGGTAAATCTTCATTACCAATCATGTGATTTAACTAGGTGTCAGCCCACTTGATGCAAATGTCAGACATTTTGTTAGTTATGTGTGTGGTGTTGTTTTGTGTGTTTTTGTATGATATATTTTTTATGGGTTTAGAGGTCTTTTTTATAGGGGGGGTGAATGATATGGTGTGGGAGGATATATATCAATACATGCGTTTCAAGACGTTGAATACATTGCTAGATGTTTAAATTTGATGGTATTAATCTTTTTTAAAAAAAAAATTATTTTCTCTCTTATTTTCGAAGCTGTAATTATATGTCCTTGAATACACCCAGAACTATCTATAATGACTATCTAAAATATGCATTTTTAGCTAATCTAGCCTCAATGAATCCATGGATTAAAAAAAAGACCTATTTCGTTATTGATATACTTACAAAATTTATTCATAGAAACTTGGTGTTACAACTTATCATAGATTCATAACCACTTGATTTTGTAATTTTCCTACTTATATAAATAACTTTATGAAAATTACATGTTTACATGGTAAATCTCATTTGATCATCTTCTTGATTCTACACACGCGTAAACAAACACATGTTTACATGGTAAATCCTCATTACCAATCATGTGATTTAACTAGGTGTCAGCTCACTTGACGCAAATGTAAGACATTTTGTTAGCTATGTGTGTGGTGTTGTTTTCCTATGTTTTTGTATGATATTTTTTTTGGGTTTAGAGGCTTTTTTTATAGGGCGGTGATTGATATTGTGTGGGAGGATATACATCAATACATCCATTTCAAGACGTTGAATACATTGCTAGATGTTTAAATTTGTTGGTATTAATCTTTTTTTTTAAAATTATTTTCTCTCTTATTTTCATAGCTGTAATTATATGTCATTGAATACACCAGAACTATCTATAATGACTATCTAAAATATGCATTATTAGCTAATCTAGCCTCAATGAATCTATGGATTAAAAAAAGGACTTGTTTCGTTATTGATATACTTACAAAATTCAGTCATTGAAACTTGGTGTTACAACTTATCATAGATTCATAACCACTTGATTTTGTAATTTTCCTACTTATATAGATAACTTTGAGAAAAGTACCATTTAATATATTGAAGGGCGTGTTCGTGAAATTAATTAAGAAACATAAGTAACCATATACACATATTTACATGGTAAATCCTCATTACCAATTATGATTTAACTAGGTGTCAGCCCACTTGACGCAAATGTGAGAGATTTTGTTAGTTGTGTGTGTGGTGTTGTTTTTAGTGTTTTTGTATGATATTTTATTTTGTGGGTTTAGAGGATTTTTTTATAGTGGGGTGATTGATATGGTGTGGAATGATATACATCAATACATGCGTTTCAAGACGTTGAATACATTGCCAGATGTTTAAATTTGATAGTATTAATTTTTTTTAATTATTATTTTCTTTTTTATTTTCATAGATCTAATTATATGTCCTTGAATACACCAAGAACTATCTATAATGACTACCTAAAATATGCATTATTAGCTAAACTAGCCTCAATGAATCCATGGATTAAAAAAAAGACTTATTTCGTTATCGATATACTTACAAAATTCATTCATAGAAACTTAGTGTTACAACTTATCGTAGATTCTGTAAAGGCCCGGATTTTTAAAATAATAATTTAAAAAAAAAATAAAAATAAAATGGATTTAATTTGGATGTTTAAAGGAAAACTCTTCATTAATCTACTAAATCGAAATTGAAATTCTTAGAGTGAATTCCGGCCCGAATTTTCAATTTATACAAACAGATTTTATTCAACTTTTCAGGAATTTCATTATTAAAATGCAGATTGGAAAATTAATATTTATTTTGAACGAGTCGAGATAAGATCGAAGAACGGGTTTCAATATTTATTTTTAGGTATTTTAAAATTTGGGTTGGGACCACTTTCTATTCTTACTCTTTTGTGTGATGTGCCCAGTCAACTCTCCCCCTCTCTGAATTCTTCTGCACAACTAATCCTATTTTATGCAAGTCTAGCCTAGTTCAGCTCTTGTATTCATACATCCCCCTCTCCTGTTGTCTGATGGTTCAGAATTAAACGCCCTCCTCTAGTTCCCATCTCCTCCCTCCGTTCCCGTGAAGATCCCATCCCCAAGACACCTCCCTTTTGCTCAGCTCCTCACCATCACCGCCGATCCTTGCTGTCGTCGGAGCACCACCGCACCTCGTCACCACTGGAAACCACCACCCGCCACCATCTTCCTCCTCCATCTCCCCCGTGAAGCCGCCGCCGCCTCCAATTCCTCTCCTCTGGTTTTGCCGAGAGCACACAAGAGTATCACACCCCTCTTTCTTCAATCCACCTACGCTAAGCAGCAGCCGCCGTTTGGACTCTCCTCTGACACCGTCCGAGCCATTGGCGGTCACCCAAGCCAGAGCCGACCACCGCCGAGCTCTCCTCGCTCCTTCTTCCCTGGGTTCCGATGTAGCTTCGGTAAGCCACCCTCTCTCCTCCTTCACTCAATAGGACAGTAAAGAGTCTCCTTTTGACCCCCCCTCCTCCAACCCAGGCCAACCGAGCGCTGATTTCGCTTCCGACGAGCGCGAACGACACGCGAAGCACCTCCGGCGAGCCCTAGGAACCTCGGTGAGCACTCCTTCCTCTCCTTCCTTTTCTTGCTCGTTTTCTGGCCTCTAGTGTCGGGTTGGGGTGGTCGGGAAATCTGGCGTCGCCGGCGTCCTCTCCCCTCCTGTTTCTCCGTCGAACAGAGCTCTTGAATGAGGGAGATGAACAGGGTCTTTCACTGAACCGGTTTTCTGTTTTGAAATGTGAGTTCGGTTCAGCAATTTCTTTTAAAACGAAAATCAGTGAACTGGGTTCTTTAAATGAGGGTTGGGTTGTAAGATTGGGCTGGATCCGAATTCTAAAATCAGTTTAGCTTATCTCTCCATTGGGCCTATGGGTGTTTCTATTGTTAACTTGTTATTGTTGTTATGCTATTATATAGTTTTAGATAATTATTATTTGACTAATATATTATTATTATTATATGTTAATATTCTAAGTTTGGGTGATAAATATATTTCTGGAAATATTAATTATATTATAAGTGATTTTTAAAAGAAAATAATAGTATTAATTGGAATATGTATTTTGTGGTGTCTTAATATGAGATTTTAGAAAGGGTAAAGTGATCTATTGGGGATGATTTATCAAACAAACTAATTATTGAGTTAGAAATGAGGATTTGTAAAATGTATTTTGTGGTGTCTTAATATGTATTTTGTGGTGTCTTAATATGTATTTGTTGAGTTAGAAATGAGGATTTGTAAAATGGATTGATGTCGGAATTTGACCAAGTATGATTTTAGAAATTATTCTGAATATGAGTTGACTTAATTTGGGATTTAAGAGCTTGTAAAATATTGTTGGTAAGATTTATCAATGGGTTGATTAGAAATGAAATGATTTTGGTTGATGTTGATCATATCGACAAGGTTTTGGAAAATGGTTTTACCATCAATTGGTTTTGAGTATGTTGAGAACTTGAAGTTCGTGTGTATGAATGATGGGCCGATAGCTTATGGAAATGACTTGATGATAGGTGTGTATTGCTTTTGGATTGCTTTGGACTTGCATTTGGGCCCTTGCTTGTGTTATCTTGGAAATAACTCAGATTAAATAGAGCTATTCCCTGCTTTAGGTGCATGATATACTAGGTGCTTGCATTCATGATCAGCATGCCATGTAGTACCATGCTAGGTTGCATCGATCGTTGAACATTCTATTTCTTTGTGCGTATGTAAACGGAACGGCCGTTATCTGTGATAGTCCTAGAGTCTTTGCTAGGGTCATAGGGTAGCCCAGCCTCATCGGGTACCCTGAGTCAATCGAGTACTTCCTTATATTATGATATGCCTGCGGGCTTTATTGTGGAGCGGGTTAGGCATGTGTGCCCCCCGATTATGAATGAATGCATTCACGAGCTAGCCAGTCTCCGCCTGTCGGAAGGGGTGGAGGTAGGAGAGGGATATGCCACTTGGCATTGTCTTGGGCCCTTTACAGTATTTCTGCACATTATTATGAACTAGGAGCATGCTAGTGTGTTGAATTTCGTACTGCATTAGAGCATCTTTATTAGGTATAGCGTATATGTGTGCTTATGGTTGGGATGCAGAGTTAAGTGGGCATCGATCTGATCCTGCCCCAAATCAATTTTTTTAGGAATTATTTATCTTCATCCTATCGGTGCTGTTTGCTTATTGCGCGGGTCATTTTGTCGGCGGAGAGTGAGCGCTGGAGTTATAGACTTCACCAGACTCTGATTATATTGTTTTGGGATTTATACTTTTGACTCCGTTTTGACCCGGCTCCGCCGTGGCACTTGTATCTGTATTTTACTTCCGCTTTACTTCCGTTTGAAATGTTTTCTGCGACATAGTCTTAGGACAGGTTAAGGGTACCCAACGGCCCTTCGAGGTTTTAGGGTTTGAAATCCCTCTTTCTACAAATCTTAAAATGAGTTTGAAACCTCGACCCGTACCTGGATTGCAAGAACCGAACAAGGGGTTTTATCCCTTGAAACGTAACTCAGAAATTATAATTCTGGGTCGTTACAAAGATGGTATCAGAGCTGAGGTTGTGCAATTCAGGTACGCAAGGGTCGAGTGTGTATTTTGGAAAACCGCCCATGGATTTCAAAGGATTTGAAGATGTTTTGAAGGGGCAAAATGAACTTAAGACGTCTAAACTCAAATTGGACTAAGTAATGAACTCGACTTGTAATAAAAGAGAAAAACCGACCAAAAGGGGACACGAGTGGGTAGTAAAGGTGCTAGACCACCCCTATTGGGTGTAGTTGGGATTGGTAGGCAAAATATCAGCTTGTCCTTTACAGATGGGTTGGGAGAATCGAATGAGATCATTATGAGTGTTATTAACTGATTCGGTGCTGAGTGCTTGCTATGTTAGAGATCTGATTTGGTATGCCTAACAATGAGTTGTGTATTGACTGACCTGTGCAAACGAGATAGCGGGAGTGCCTTTATTTCTACATTGTTAAACCCATCTTGTGTTAGATAGCCCTCCACTATGGTTGTTAACCCTTTGATGGTGCTATCGAGTCTTTCTCCCGGACATCAGTGTCTCTCACGGGGAATCGGGTTAGTAAACAAATTGTGTCGGAATCATGTATGGATATGAAGGTTCTTTGAGTGAGTATTGGAAGGTGGTTCTTGATGGCATTTTGAGTCAAAAGTAAAGTGTCATTGGGTTGTCTTTCTTGATTCATATGATGATCAACCTTTATTTTCTTACCCCAAAGAGTCTTACCAAAGTCCCATGGGAAAGAGGGGTGATGAGTCGGTTAGGAAAAGTCAATGGTTGTCCTTAGGGATCTCTATCCGGTTGTAATGGTGACTCTCTCTGAATTGCATGACATGATTTTATAATCCCCCGCATGTACCCTGCCAATGATCATTAGTAAAAAGCTTCTCATGTTAGGCCTTGCCATCTGTCTTGATTTTATTGTTTAAGCTCATGTTGCGGTTAGTTACATTTCTCAAGTCTCGAGTTGTGTTTTTTTTTCCTTCTGTCATGATTGTTTGTTGTTATAACATGTTCACCTGGCTTGTTGACTGTATGGTCGATTGGAAGCATGAACCACATGATATGAACCTATATGCTTGTTGTTTTCGTCTGGGTTAGGTCCATGATAGCGTGATAAACTCTTCTCTGTACAAATGCTTGGAAATGATCCCCTTAGAATGCTGGATGATGACGCGTCGATGCTCTTTATTCCTTTTGTGACAAGAATATATCGCATGCCCATCCATGATAGTGTTGATGATTTTGCAAGTTGATATTGTTGTGTGTTACTTGCGTGGAAGGGAGAATAGGAGGTTTAATTGAGTCTTGGTGAATGCATGTTTCATTTTAGTATGTGCTGATTTGAACTCATGTTCCCGTATTCTAGTCATATTGCTCAATACTTAAACTCGTGTTATACATCGTAAAACCTTCCCCATGCTTCTATATCGTCGGAATATGAGTGATTGATTTCTTGCGTACCGTTGTAATTATCAATTAAATGTTTATATGTATAGCATGTTATGTTGAGCTATTAGTGTCGTGTAGGACCCTTGGTTGTGACTGGTGTGAGCTTATATCTTGCCTACAATATTGCTAAATTCTCTCCCGGTCTAGGTACTTGATAGCGTGATTCTTCCCTCTTCTTAAAGTGTTTTACTAATCCTGATTAGACTGGTGCTGAATTCGATGATCGACTTGCTTTTCGTGATAGTAACTCCTAGCATGCTTACATGTTATCGCTCGGTGGTATTTCCCTATTACCCTATGATATTCTCTCGTGCTTGCATGAACGTATGACTGGACACCTCGCATGATCACACACCACGCTATATCATGATTTCGCATACGCATGATGCATGAATGTTAGAATGGATTTAGTCGAGTTACCTTGATTGTATTAATGTTTGATAAGTGCTAGTAGTGTCTGGTAGGGCTGACGATTTCCAATATAACTCACTAAAAGGATCACTTGTTGTACTTGTTCTATGATGTGATGACTATTGTACTATATATGTGCTCTATGATGGTTCGCTCTTAACATGATTATAATATGTCGCCAATGATGCCCTTCTTGTTATTTTGATGATGCCTCATGATCCGTGAATATTATGTTGAGCTCCTCTTAATGACTCTTGATCATGCCTTATCATGTATCGCTAGTACCATGCATTACTTACGCTTTTAAATGTATCTCGTCATATGATTACACGTCATTCTCAACCTATTATATGATCCTTATTACTAGATGTGATAATTGTCATTCTGCTCTTTTGTATCCTCGAATAACGTTTAGTTTGATTTTATGATGTACCTCGCCATGCTATATATGTTTGACCTTATGTGTTGACGAGCATCCCATGCTCGTGCATTGTTCATATACAAGATGTTTGTCATCCTCGTTAGCCTTGTATGACCATTACTGGACCCGCATATCTTACTTGAAATTGCTAGGCATATCTGCTTCCCTGGAATAAGAGGCTATTAGCTTATTTCGCATGAATCCGTGTAAAAGTTGATTATGTCATTGGGAATGAATATGTATGTCGATCTCCTTGAGATAGGTACATGTTAGTGTTGATTAATGTGACTGATGTGCTCCATGATGAATTCGTGTTGTTTGTCGCGATTATAACCTAATAGACTTCCATAGGGGCATTGTTACTATTCTCGGGTCGGAGTTCTGTCTCTAGTTGTTGTCTTTAGTGTCGGTCTGTGTTTGTTTCCGGAAGGGACTTTGGGTTGCCTGTTCTTCTCACTCCCCTATCCCTGCTAACTTATACTCCTCCGTGATACTTGGACGAGCGACCGCATGGAAGAGGGAACGAAAAATTAGATAGCGATAGAGCAGTGCAGCAGAAGCGTGGGCCCATAACCCACGAGCCTCGGGATGAATGATGTCGACGGAACGAGCACGCATCGAGAATTGTGGATGCTGAGTACGATATGACTTGCAAGCGAGAGTGTCCTTTGTTCGAATTGTTAATTCTTCTGAATTTGTTGGTGACAATATTGCACTGACCCGACGATGAGATTTACGTGTTGATGTGCTGACTTGGTAATGATTGTTGCCTGATTGTCTATTATCTATGATGGCATGATTTTACGCCTTATAGTTCAAATGTGCCATGAACCATGATGCCTTGATCTGATGATACTCTGAGTTGCTAAGCATGATCTAAATTCCTGTACCTATGGAAGTATGAACTGAAATGCTAAAAACCTGAATTGTTTATCTTCTAGGGTTATGATGCAACTTGCTATCTTGACTTGATTATATGCATATATGATGATTTGTAATAATGATTGAGCATGAGGGTAAATTGAAACTTGTTGACATAGTTGCAATGATTGATTATGAACCCATGATGCTATGTTTATAAATGTTGGTTGACCTGATGTAGATCTTATGCGTGATGATTTCATGATTGTTTTTCCTTTAAACCTGTGGGTGAGATCATTTGGTAGTGTGGTTAGAGAGCGGTAAAAGAATTTGAGCGATTAGGATGACCGATGGTTTATTAGGCAAATCACGAGAGGGAAATGTTGGCAGGGAATGATGCTTGTGATGTCTTGAGTAGTATGAGAAGTGTGGGGAATGGCTTTTGAGAGTGTTGAGGACATAGTATGAGAGGGTGCTCATGTGTGAAGTTAGAGATAGGAGCTGGGTTCTTAGAGGTGGATGGTGTGAGAGAGTGCTTGATGGGATGAAGGGTGAGATTGGAGTACCGAAATGAATTGAGATTTCTTCAGAGGATTTTGTCGGAGTTAGTGTTGTTGAGTCTAGAAGAGGATTAATCTTGGCTTGATAGTGGAGATGGGCGAGTGGGGATTGCGTTTTATTTTGACTAGTATGATGTGAGGATTTTCCTGTTTATGTGGTTTATTTATATCTGCTCGCATGATGTTAGGTAACAACCATGATAGACCTGATATGGAATGACATTACATGTTGTTATGCAATATTGAAATCTAGTTGGTAGTGACAAGTGTTACCATGATATATTAATACTTTGATATCCTGTTATATTAGTTTAGAAGCATGATATGACATGCTGTGATATGACATATGAAGTAATGAAGAGTATGAACTATGGGATAATGATGTGCTATTATGTGGAAGCATGGCGTTTTATTATGTGGTAGTAAGCATGATGTGTACTATATGATTGACAAGCATGATTGGTGGTTATGTAAATGATGAATATGACTTGAAGTATGATCATGGTTAGTATATAGGAGATAATGGTGCATGATTTTTAAATGATTGTCATTCGATGTTGCGATGAGTTAAGGTGATGTCTTTCAGAGCATGCTGACATTTTGATGATTTATATCCTACTTGATCTCCCTTTTTCTGAATCTTAATAGCATGACTTTGTTGTGTTGATATGTTAACGTGATGAATCTGTTCTACTTGTGTTGCAATATCGATATGCGATAGTGAGATTCGATGTGTACTGACGTACAAACCCCATAACATCTAAACCCGTTGATTTCTGTACATGTGTGCTTACGTGATGAGTGATGAGCATTCGATTATGCACTTGTGATGCCTTCAGTGTAATGTAGATATACCTTATGATTTTTGGTATGTTGTTTAGATGCACATTTTAACCTTTAGTATGATTTGGAGATGATTTGTGACCTTGTGGAACTGTGTGGATACATGGTTGAGACTTGTCGTATGATGTACTCTTTGAGGATCGATTGGTTATGTGGTTATGCATTGCTTATGACTTGTGAATCTTGCTAGAATGGAGACTGATAGATTTATTTGATTATGGAAACTAGGAAGAGAATATGGGATTAGCCCTTAGAGGTGGATGATTCCACCTCTCAACCTCTGAATTTGATTGTTTGATGTGCGCGAAACTAATCTGGTGGTTGGAAGATTTTGACGAAATCTTGATTCGAAAGGATTTGAGTTGTTTGGTGTAAGGTTGCTTGATTAGACGTCTTATTTGAAGATTTTGAACGATTTTGAAAAAGGGCCAGCTTTGATTGTAAAAGAATGAACGATATCGAGAATTTTGAGTCTAATCCTTATTTTCAATTGCGGAATCTCTTTAGAAACTTTTCAAACCCGGGCAACTCTATGATGCTTCACGAAGTGGATACAAGCATTCTATGAGGGCGCTTGTAGGGTACTTGCTAAGACCTAGTGATGACATTGTAGAACTTTTAGAGTTGTGGTACTTCCGAAAAGTCGAAGCAAGGATGTGATAGGGGCGCTTATTGCATACTTGTCAAGGCCAATTGGAGATGTCACGACCGTGACTAGGATGTTGTGAGAATCTCGGAAGACGCAACCGAGAGGATTACAAGATCCTTGGACATGGCCCTTGGACTCATCAATTTCAAACTTCACCCCCTACTTTATTTTGGTTTTAGTCTCGGGGACGAGACTTGTTTTTAGAGGTGGATGATGTAAATGCCCGGATTTTTAAAATAATAATTTAAAAAAAATAAAAATAAAATGGATTTAATTTGGATGTTTAAAGGAAAACTCGTCATTAATCTACTAAATCGAAATTGAAATTCTTAGAGTGAATTCCGGCCCGAATTTTCAATTTATACACACAGATTTTATTCCGCTTTTCAGGAATTTCATTATTAAAATGCAGATTGGAAAATTAATATTTATTTTGAACGAGTCGAGATAAGATCGAAGAACGGGTTTCAATATTTATTTTTAGGTATTATAAAATTTGGGTCGGGACCACTTTCTATTCTTACTCTTTTGTGTGATGTGCCCAGTCAACTCTCCCCCTCTCTGAATTCTTCTGCACAACTAATCCTATTTTATGCAAGTCTAGCCTAGTTCAGCTCTTGTATTCACACATCCCCCTCTCCTGTTGTCTGATGGTTCAAAATTAAACGCCCTCCTCTAGTTCCCATCTCCTCCCTCCGTTCCCGTGAAGATCCCATCCCCAAGACACCTCCCTTTTGCTCAGCTCCTCACCATCACCGCCGATCCTTGCTGTCGTCGGAGCACCAACGCACCTCGTCACCACTGGAAACCACCACCCGCCCCCATCTTCCTCCTCCATCTCCCCCGTGAAGCCGCCGCCGCCTCCAATTCCTCTCCTCTGGTTTTGCCAAGAGCACACAACAGCATCACACCCCTCTTTCTTCAATCCACCTACACTAAGCAGCAGCCGCCGTTTGGACTCTCCTCTGACACCGTCCGAGCCAGTGGCGGTCACCCAGGCCAGAGCCGACCACCGCCGAGCTCTCCTCGCTCCATCTTCCCTGGGTTCCGATGTAGCTTCGGTAAGCCACCCTCTCTCCTCCTTCGCTCAATAGGACAGTAAAGAGTCTCCTTTTGACCCCCCCTCCTCCAACCCAGGCCAACCGAGCGCTGATTTCGCTTCCGACGAGCGCGAACGACACGCGAAGCACCTCCGGCGAGCCCTAGGAACCTCGGTGAGCACTCCTTCCTCTCCTTCCTTTTCTTGCTCGTTTTCTGGCCTCTAGTGTCGGGTTGGGGTGGTCGGGAAATCTGGCGTCGTCGGCGTCCTCTCCCCTCCTGTTTCTCCGTCGAACAGAGCTCTTGAATGAGGGAGATGAACAGGGTCTTTCACTGAACCGGTTTTCTGTTTTGAAATGTGGGTTCGGTTCAACAATTTCTTTTAAAACGAAAATCAGTGAACCGGGTTCTTTAAATGAGGGTTGGGTTGTAAGATTGGGCTGGATCCGAATTCTAAAATCAGTTTGGCTTATCTCTCCATTGGGCCTATGGGTGTTTCTATTGTTAACTTGTTATTGTTGTTATGCTATTATATAGTTTTAGATAATTATTATTTGACTGATATATTATTATTATTATATGTTAATATTCTAAGTTTGGGTGATAAATATATTTCTGGAAATATTAATTATATTATAAGTGGTTTTTAAAAGAAAATAATAGTATTAATTGGAATATGTATTTTGTGGTGTCTTAATATGAGATTTTAGAAAGGGTAAAGTGATCTATTGGGGATGATTTATCAAACAAACTAATTATTGAGTTAGAAATGAGGATTTGTAAAATGGATTGATTTGTTGGTGTTGATTTTAACATTGATTGATTATTACTTAAAAAGGTTCGAAAATAATCATGCCGGAAATCGTTTTAATAATATGATTTTGGGAAATTGGTTAAGAATTTAATGATTGATGTCGGAATTTGACCAAGTATGATTTTAGAAATTATTCTGAATATGAGTTGACTTAATTTGGGATTTAAGAGCTTGTAAAATATTGTTGGTAAGATTTATCAATGGGTTGATTGGAAATGAAATGATTTTGGTTGATGTTGATCATATCGACAAGGTTTTGGAAAATGGTTTTATCATCAATTGGTTTTGAGTATGTTGAGAACTTGAAGTTCGTGTGTAAGAATGATGGGCCGATAGCTTATGGAAATGACTTGATGATAGGTGTGTATTACTTTTGGATTGCTTTGGACTTGCATTTGGGCCCTTGCTTGTGTTATCTTGCTGTCCTGCATCTTCAGGCAAGTCTCTTCGGAGCTTACTCAGATTGAATAGAGCTATTCCCTGCTTTAGGTGCATGATATACTAGGTGCTTGCATTCATGATCAACTGGCCATGTAGTACCATGCTAGATTGCATCGATCGTTGAGCATTCTATTTCTTTGTGCGTATGTAAACAGAACGGCCGTTATCTGTGATAGTCCTAGAGTCTTTGCTAGGGTCAAAGGGTAGCCCAGCCTCATCGGGTACCCTGAGCCAATCGAGTACTTCCTTATATTATGATATGCCTGCGGGCTTTATTGTGGAGCGGGTTAAGCATGCGTGCCCCCCGATTATGAATGAATGCATTCACGAGCTGGCCAGTCTCCGCCTGTTGGAAGGGTTGGAGGTAGGAGAGGGATATGACACTTGGCATTGTCTTGGGCCCTTTACAGTATTTCTGCACATTATTATGAACTAGGAGCATGCTAGTGTGTTGAATTTCGTACTGCATTAGAGCATCTTTATTAGGTATAGCGTATATGTGTGCTTATGGTTGGGATGCAGAGTTAAGTGGGCATCGATCTGATCCCGCCCCAAATCAATTTTTTTAGGAATTATTTATGTTCATCCTATCGGTGTTGTTTGCTTATTGCGCGGGTCATTTTGTCGGCGGAGAGTGAGCGCTGGAGTTATAGACTTCACCAGACTCTGATTATATTGTTTTGGGATTTATACTTTTAACTCTGTTTTGACCCGGCTCCGCCGTGGCACTTGTATCTGTATTTTACTTCCGCTTTACCTCCGTTTGAAATGGTTTCCGCGACATAGTCTTAGGACAGGTTAAGGGTACCCAACGGATCTTCGAGGTTTTAGGGTTTGAAATCCCTCTTTCTACAAATCTTAAAATGAGTTTGAAACCTCGACCCGTACCTGGATTGCAAGATCCGAACAAGGGGTTTTATCCCTTGAAACGTAACTCAGAAATTATAATTCTGGGCCGTTACAGATTCATAACCACTTGATTTTGTAATTTTCCTACTTATATACTAGATAACTTTATGAAGTGTACCTTTTAATATATTTAAGGGCGGGTTTATAAAATTAATTAGGAAACATAAAAAAACCTTATACACATGTTAACATGGTAAATCTTCATTACCAATGATGTGATTTAACTAGGTGTCAGCCCACTTGACGCAAATGTCAGACATTTTGTTAGTTATGTGTGTGGTGTTGTTTTGTGTGTTTTTGTACGATATATTTTTTATGGGTTTAGAGGTTTTTTTTATAGGGGGGTGAATGATATGGTGTGGGAGGATATATATCAATACATGCGTTTCAAGACGTAAAATACATTGCTAGATGTTTAAATTTGATGGTATTAATCTTTTTTTTAAAAAATTATTTTCTCTCTTATTTTCGAAGCTGTAATTATATGTCCTTGAATACACCCAGAACCATCTATAATGACTATCTAAAATATGCATTTTTAGCTAACCTAGCCTCAATGAATCCATGGATTAAAAAAAAGACCTATTTCGTTATCGATATACTTACAAAATTTATTCATAGAAACTTGGTGTTACAACTTATCATAGATTCATAACCACTTGATTTTGTAATTTTCCTACTTATATAGATAACTTTATGAAAATTACATGTTTACATGGTAAATCTCATTTGATCATCTTCTTGATTCTACACACGCGTAAACATACACACGTTTACATGGTAAATCCTCATTACCAATCATGTGTTTTAACTAGGTGTCAACTCACTTGACGCAAATGTAAGACATTTTGTTAGCTATGTGTGTGGTGTTGTTTTCCTATGTTTTTGTATGATATTTTTTGTGGGTTTAGAGGTTTTTTTTATAGGGCGGTGATTGATATTGTGTGGGAGGATATACATCAATACATGCATTTCAAGACGTTGAATACATTGCTAGATGTTTAAATTTGTTGGTATTAATCTTTTTTTTTAAGATTATTTTCTCTCTTATTTTCATAGCTGTAATTATATGTCATTGAATACACCAGAACTATCTATAATGACTATCTAAAATATGCATTATTAGCTAATCTAGCCTCAATGAATCTATGGATTAAAAAAAGGACTTATTTCGTTATTGATATACTTACAAAATTCATTCATAGAAACTTAGTTTTACAACTTATCATTGATTCATAACCAATTGATTTTGTAATTTTCCTACCTATATAGATAACTTTATGAAAAGTACCCTTTAATATATTTAAGGGCGGGTTTTTGAAATTAATTCTATTTCGCAGTTTCTAAATTGAATGTCATAAATGACACAAATATGTAAAATCTATATTAATATCCCTAGTATTTAGAACATTTTCTGAAACATCACTTGTTAACCTCGGAATAGCAAAACATTTTTTCAATTTAACACCCAGATTTTTAATGAGGGATTTGGTAATCTGACAATTAAATAATTAGTGATTTGTATCTTCTATATCAGAATTACGAAGAGAACAAATAGAATGACCTCTATTTATATATCTATTTAGATGAACAGTAGTAGGTAAGATATCTAAAATAATTTTCGAAATAAAATTTTTACTATTCGGAGCCAGATCAAGTTTCCAAATCTAGTCTGCAGAAACTGTTTTTGTATTTCTTGTATTGAATAGAGATGATGTGGATTTGACAGAAAAGTTCCCATTATTATTATAAATCAAAATTAACTTATCAAGAATATCAGTTATTGGAATGTGGATATTTGTAATCATATGAACAATATGATAGGGAAATAAATAGTTTAATTTATCAATACCCCAAGAATTCATACTTGTAAATAAATCACAAACTTTTAAATTAGAGTCACATTACTCACATTCATTCCTGAAGCAATCAAGGTATTGAGCATTTACCCAAATGTCAGACCACAAATTGATAGTTTTCCCACTACCAACTAGCCAGAGTAAACCTTTAGAGAAAAGATCTTTAATGTTAAGAAGATGTCCAAATTGCCTGGAATTTTTTATTCTTCCTGTTTTCATTAAAGATTCTTTTGACAGATATTTATCGGTGATAACCTTTGACCAAATATTCTCAGAATTTGCCATAATTCTCCAAAGTAACTTCATTTGCATACCAATATTAATTTGCTCAGTTGTTTTAAACCCTGACCCCCACATCATTTTTAGGAGTACACAAATGATCTCAGCTAATTAAAGGATGATAATTATTAGGTTGAAGTTTATTCCAAAAGAATTTGTATTTTCTTGATCAATTTTTTGAAGGATTTCTTTTGGAAGAAGAAATGATTACATAAGGTAATTAGTTTTAGAATTTAGGTTTGCGTGAATCAGGACCGATCTACCAGCTTGAGAGAGAGTATTAGCTTTCCACTTTGACAACTATTTTTTAAGGCTTAAGATTGCCTCATCAAATACAACATTACAAATAGGGGTATTCCAAGGTATTTTTACATTGTTTTAGTCACAGGAATATTTAGCTATTGAGCAAGTGATTGAGCTTTACTGAAGGAATATTTCTAGAAACTTGTAACGGACTTTTATTGTAATTTATAGAAAGACCAGACATATTGGAAAACGTACACAAGATGTTTTTAATTGTATGAAGACTTAACTCATCAGCACGAAAAAAATAAGCGTATCATCTATAAATGAGAGAAAAAGAATAGGATCACTATTGTTTGTAAGTTTGATTTCAACCAAAGGGTCATATTCCGAAGATTCTTATTGCAACATTCTTCCTAATAACTCCATTACCAATACAAAGATATATGGTGCAAGGGGATCTCCTTGGCGAATACCCCGAGAAGTTTGAAACTTATGGCCATGCAAGTTATTAACTAATACTGAAAAACTAGTGTTAGTAAGACAGGTCATAACCCAATTAATCCATTTAGAGTCAAAACCAAATTTGTCTAGAATAATACAAATAAAATTCCAACGGATCTTATCGTAAGCTTTCTCCATATCAAGCTTTAATGTCATCCATCCAATTTTCCCCTTTTTGTTATGAAACGAGCTAAGAACTTCATGAGCTATCAATATATTATCTTGAATATTTCTTTCTTGTACAAAAGCTCCTTGAAATGGATTAATAATACGAGGTAAAATAGGTTTCAAATGATTAGCCAATAGCTTTGAAATAACCTTGTAAACAGTATTACACAGACTAATCGGACGATAATGTTTAATGCTACTAGGTATATCAATTTTCGGAATAAGCACAATGAACGTTTCATTTACTTCTCTAAGAAGAACACCAGAATGAAAAAAAGATTTAATAGATTTACATACTAGACTACCGACAATGTTCCAATATTTTTTTATAAAACTCCGGCGGGAAACCATCAGGACCTAGGGACTTTTCATCTATCATTGAAAATAGAGTATCTTTAATATCTTTATCTGAGAAAGATTTAGTTAAAGCAATGTTTTCAGAATTAGTAATAGTATGATCTATTAAATTTAGAAAAGATGGATTACTACTCGTCGGTGCATTATTTGAAATGAATATTTCAGCCAATTCATTTGTAATTTCGTCTCTAATTTGCTTCTCGTCCTCAATTACTAAACCATATTTATTTGTAAAATTACTAATAATATTTTGAGAGTTCTTAATTTTTGAAATTGATTGGTAGTACTTGGTATTTCTGTCTCCAAACATAAGAAAGTTGGATTTGGCTCGTTGTTTACCGAAATTATTAAATTCCATGAGCGCATCAATTTTATCCAACAATCTATTACTCGTTGTAAAAATATATATATTTGATCCACTCCCTTAGCCCTTAGGTATGGTGCACTAAATTAAATATTCAAATTCTCACCTTAATTAGGAAACCAATTAATTCATGCCTTTAAATATATACACTACCGTATCAACAATATGTACATTTAAGAGTATTTAACTTTTAATTTGAGAAACACTATATCCTAAGCCAATACACTCTCCTTCGATCACGATATGATTGATTCACCAAATCAATTAATATGATACTAGTGGAATACCCGCGTCATCGCGCGGTTGCGTTGGAAAAAATAAATAAATGAAAATATACAATACTTATTACTCCGTATAAGGAATGACCAAATAAAAAATAAACAAATGTTTTAAAATTCTAAAACAACAATATTGTTATTGAATGACATAAGTGTTTAGAAAAGGCACATAGTTGGTGATATAGGCTTCTCCATTCAAATCCTGAAGAAAAAAATATTGATTAATACAAAGGGATGAATTTGTATGATGGATAACATTTATAGGTTAATACTAAATTATATACAAAGTAAACTGTAAATATAAAAAGTTGAATAATGAACCCAAATGCGTAACTTACATAAGAAAGAGAAATCAATTTTTATTATCCCTTGAATTTGTGAATAAAGAGCGGGCATTCCGGGGTTCGAACCGGGGACCTATGGGTACTACCCACAACTCCTTTTCGGTGAGCCATTCCGGAATGGTTACACCATGTTATCCCAACTAAAAGAGAAGGTCATCAGCCTGATTAATGAAAGCAATGAGACCAACATCAGTATAATATTTAAAAAAAAAACATATTAAAAAACATGTTAACAAATGTACCGGCTATGATAAAGCTTTCAGGACTTCTTTGTACACCACATTAGTTGTAGTGTTCAGTGGGTGACCGTCCTTATCACAAGATAGAATTTTCAAGCCGGCTTTGCTTATAACCCTTGAGACAGCAACATACAACTAACCATGACAGAAGACTGGCCTCTTAATGTACAACCCTACACGTGTAAGAGATTGCCCTTGACTTTTAATAATGGTCATGGAAAAACAAACCGACACTGGGAATTGTCGTCGCTGAAACATGAACGGTAAAGATGCCATTTGCGAAGGGCACATGACCATACGTGGTATGAAGACCTGGTCCCCAACATTTCTACCTGCCATAACCTTGGCTTAAATGACGTGGTTACACAGCCGGGTGACTATCCATCTCATTTCATTTCATAAGTCGGCGCATTGGTCGATGTTCCTCATCAGCATAATTGGAACACCAACCTTCAATCGTACGTAAGACATGATTCGGTATATCCGAAGCTTTGACGATATTAAGAAAATCAGTTGAATATAACGGTTGGCCCGAACTTATATATCCATCCGTTTTCAAGATACTATCAGAACTAAGGTATGTCTCATCATCTCCTGGCATATTTGCAAGTATGAAGTCATTGACCTCATCCACTAATTCATGGGTAGGAGAAAGGATAGCTCTTTCTTGAAAACAGCTCAGATTAGAAAAATATTGCATCAAAGAGGGATAAGTAGATTCAACAATTGCTGCAACAGGATCACCTGTGTAGGTAAGCAACAGATCATGAGGTATCTAAATGGTACACTCGCCAGCATTATGGGTGTGTATGAATGCAATTTTAGTAGTTAATAAACTAGTAAAATTGGGGGTTGAAAATTTTAACATAGTATGGGGAGGGGTTATTTAGTAGATTTTAGTTTATTTGGGGGTTTATTTAAGAAGCTATTTTTGATAGCTTTTTGGGAGTTTATATGGTTTATTTGATTTGAAAATACCATAATACCCCTAATAATAACAAAATAAACTACACTTTTTACAAATAAACTGTTTTTTCACCCCATACGGAGTTTATATTTTTTCATAAATTTTTAACTACTTTTTACCAGCAGTTTATAAATTTTATCCTGTTTATAATTTTAGTCAGTTTATTAACTCCGTCCCATACGAACCCTATGTTCTCCCAATGTACCATTACCTACTTTCAAAATCCATTCTGAGAACGCTTGCAGTACTATACACGTTTGGATTTTCCATCTATGGATAGACAAATGAAGTGGTTGATAGCTATTTAACATTCTTTTATTGATTTAACTTTATATATAAGTGATATGCAATATTTTGTAATAACTTTATCCGAAAAAAGAAACATGTGGTAGGATCTTATGATTCTACGATCCGATCCTACGATACGATTCTATTGAACCCCCACCGATCCGATTTAAAAACCCGATCTAAAGAACATTGAATATAATATACTTGTAATAAACCTTAAAATTTCTTCATAAAAATCAAAGTGGATAAAGAAGATTACAAAGTTCATAAACAAGATTGTAAAGTGGCACATAGATTCAAGTGGAGTCGAACCACTAACCTCCTAAACGACAATTGCCCGACCAGTTGCAAATTACTTCATTCAAAGGCTTCAAAAACTCAGCTGACCCTGTCATGTCTAGATTCTGCAAAATTTATATCGAATTCCAAGTGAATTACAATTTTTAGAGAGAATTAACAAATGAAAGGATAAATTCCACCACCACCTAAAAACTCTGTTAAAACTAAACCTTTAACTTAACTCTTCAATTGGTAAATAAAGAGCGGCCATTCCGGACTTCGAACCGGGGACCTAGGACTATTATCCACAACTCCTTTCCGGTGAGCCATTCCGGAATGGTTACTTTTAACTCAACTCGTTAAGTAAGTAAACATACTAGGTAATCCCTAACCACCATGAGCAAATCCTGACCACCATAGTAGGATATACCTATATACACAATTCTACACATTCTCATTAAATTCCCACTCAGAAACCAGGAAAAAATAAAAGAAAATAAGATCGATCTATTTATAACGCCTCTTTATGTTAGATTGAATGAATAATTGCACAACCACTAATAATCCATTTCAAAATTGCATAACGATGGCAACAATTGGAAGTCGATTAACAAATATTTAACGGAGAAGAGGAGAGTGAATCATACCAAAAGATGATGAAGCAAAAACTGAATATCTAGGGTTTGGAAAGGAGAGAGGGAGAAGAGAAAGTGCGTGGGGGCATGGATGGAGGTACCTCCGGTCTAATTTACTGACTGATTTCGAATTAGAGATTAAAGATGGATGGGATGAATGAGAAGAAATATCGGCAAGCGGGCAACGATCTGAGGGTATATGTAATGGAGGAGGAGAAGGTCTGTTGACATATGGGGAGAGGGCCTTCGGGCATTGACCCGGCAACTTGCACAAGCCCAATATAAGAGTAGGGGAGGGGGTATCCGATTGCTAGGAGAGTTGAGCGACAGAGATGAAGCGAGCCGGCCCAAGCCCTCTTATAATTAAAAGTACTATTTTATAGCGTGTCTCACACTAATTAGTGACAACTTTTCGGTTGATATTAATATGCTCTCCACAAGTGCATGAACGTCATCCTTGGATAAGGAATTACCATACAAAGCTAACATCAAGCCACTTTAACTAATGAAACAAAGTTTGAAAAAATAAATAAAAAGCGAGTTGATATTATACACGTCTGCTCTTAAGAGGGTGATAACAACAACCCATAAACTTGTGAAAATTGAGTCAAACAAAAGCTTCCATCATGGTTAAGATATATAGGCTTTCAGTTGCTCAAACACATTGTTTTTAGATGGCCTATTTGTAATCCCCCTCAGATTAGAAAAATACCAGCAGCTTTACAACAAAGAAAACAACCTCCAAGTTTACTAAAACCTTTCCAGAATGAAAAGAAATGAGTTGCAATATTTCATAATTAAAAAAGGGAAAGATAACACACCATTAGGATATCGCATCTCCAAATCTTATAACTTGTGGACTATTGCAATAATAAGATTGGATATTCAAAGACTTGTTCACTGCAATGAAGAATATGACGGTTTACATATATTTGGTAGTATTAGGCCATTTTAGACAAGGCTGATATTTCTCACAAGCTAACTAATTAATATATTACCTTATGAATATACTTGCAACCTGCATAGCTCAGAGTCACCATCAACTTCATTTCTCCTTTGCATAACGTTCCTATAGTCATCCCTATTAGCAACTACCTGCACACAAATATAGAAAAGTTCAAAATGAAAAGTGGCAATTATTTGATTCGCCATTATAGAGAGGACTGTTCACCATCAAAATCAATCAGATATATGAAAAATAAATTATCTCTGAAAATGTGGAGTGCTCTCTTCTTGGACATTAATATCAAAAGTGTTCTATATGTTGAAGTCTAATCAAACACTAACCTGCATCTATACAAGTTCTGTTTTAATACGCCTTGAAGCTTCACTTTCATTACCCTCTCCGCGATGCCCACACAAGGAGTCTATTTCATTATTGAAAAATAATTGAAGGAGAATTTTCTCGCGCCATTTGGAAAAGATTGGATACTAACTTTTCACTCTCCCCCATCCATTTTGAAACCAAATCTGAAGAAGAAATACTGACAAACAAGAACAAACAGTTGGTTCAAGACATTTGAACTTCAAAATTAAATGAGAAAGGGGAAAAGGACATAAAAGATTTAGACATCAATTGATGATAAAAACACATCTTCTGTATTACTTAGTCAAAAGGCCAGGGTCAAACCAAATGCATCCACTAAATAAATGTATGAAACATTCTCACAAAATATGTCACATTGCATAATCACTCACCACATTTTAAAGAAGTAAAATGCCAGCCAGTATAGTATCACACATCTCAAAGAAAACTGCTATAAAAAGAGAGTAACCTTCTAGCCTAGATGATTAAAATCCAATTCACTTTTCCATTGTTACTTACATTAGTAAATAGGAGAATTCTAGCTATACATCGCTCCCTCGGTTCCTTACCAATGTCATGAACAGGTTGGTTCGTATACCTATATATTAAACTCTTAACATAATTACTGGATTTTTTTTAAAAAAAAGGTGGAATGAGATGGTCATTAGTGAGGGAGGATGAAGAGAGGAATAGGATAATGATTGTGGTCTTCAAATTCTCGGAGGACTTTGTGTAGAGTTAACACTGCATAACCATTAATCCAAAAAACACTCAGGCAACCATAACTTTTTAAAGTGTAGCTCGTTTAGAGTCGATCATAGAAATTTCAAATTTAAGGCCATCGATTGACAGCTTACTTGCATGGGACGATCTACCTCATTTTGAATATAGTGTATAGCTCTAGCATTGACATCATATATTGAAATTGGACCAAAGGTATGGTTGTATTTAGCTTCCTGCCATGTACAAAATATAAGAAGCAAATTGTTTGAGTTGTCAGTAGTTGTTGGTACAATGTCTAAACAACAAATCTTTTAGTCTTAAAAAAAATATTAAAGTTGATGTCAAATTTTAGTAGAAAACCCAGCAATTGGATAATGGAAGAATTTGGTCTCGAAGTAATCGAATGAATAATATTTTACAACACCTAAACCCTAAAATTCCAATCCTAAATTTTCAAATTTGATTGCCCGCTGATCAAAACAAACTAAACCTAATTCGAAATTTTCATCCAATCAAATCTCCAAATTCAAGTACATAAACCATAAGTTACTGAAATTTCATTGTCCTAGTAAAATAAAATTGAAGTTTCTACGGCCTGCAATTGCACCTTAGGACAAAATTAAACTTCGAAGGCAAAATTCATGAAATTCGGAAAGTAGTATGAAAAAGCGAGAAATTAAGGGAAAAAGGAGTCACCTAATGAAGCAATGGTCGATTAATTTCTCCTGGCAGAATCAGAAATTTGATACTTCATTGTTGAGGGAATAAAACAAACTGACCTTGTGTGAAAGCGTTTCTCTTCATAAGGAGGAGAACCTTCCGTCGAAATCAGCCCTACTTCAGTGATGTAGGCGTTTCGCTTTGGAGGTGGAGTCGTTTAGGTGTATGTCGGCATCGATTTGGGACCTGTGAGTGGCAAGAGAAGAAGAATTAGAGAATAATAGTAGGAGAGAGGGCAAATCGGAATCTAGGAAAGGCAGATGTAGAGAGGAAGGAGAAATCGAGAAAGTGGTGGCGATGAAATGAAACCAGAGAGAATAGACAGAGGTTGAAGAGTACGGAGGAAGACATAGGGCAATTTCGTAATTAGAAAATATGTTTGTTAGAGATCATTGGTATAATGGTAACTCAACTTTGAGGCAATGTGCGCCTTTTATATACTAGGAATAGTGGTCATGCGTTGCACGGCGTTTTGTTGTATCTGCTTTGGTTATTGATAAAATAAATGCTTTGCTTAACTTCTTATAAATCATACGATAAATTTTATATATAACATGTACCAAGAAATAAAAGAATTCATTTGGTCTGTTTGAACGTATGTGCAAAGCTTTTAGAGAACATAACAAAATGAAGCTTCTTCTTGCTCTGTAGTCTCACTTTGCTCATAACAAACATGCGTCCACGTGCAAGGTGAAACCAGAGAAGCCAATGCAAGTTTGATATTGGAAACTTCTACCAAGAAGCGTACTCCATGTCTCCAAGATGTGAATTGGAATCAACCATCAAACTGCCTCTCGGTTGTAGCTCTAAAATTTGCAATTCAGCTCGCTTGATGGAGTCTGTAGATCAACATAAAGAAGTTGTTGGGTTACCGGGTGGGCGAATCCTGCTAACATCTTCTCATCCACACAGTTTACAAAACCCAAGAAAAGTTTCACGGAACTTGGTGACTGAAGACCCTCTCTCTCAAGCAACAATGCTGACTGATGAAGTTGAATTGAAGCATAAAGCTGCTTTTCAGCTATAATGCATGCTGGAATCTGAGGCGAATGGATTAACAAAATCATGATATCACCACATATAAAGAAAACAGTTAAAAGGAAGAAAATAGTATTATTATGATGACATATATAAGTGAAATGACCTATGAATGCAATACCTCATACCTTAGATATTCCCTCAATTTGGTCCAACAGGGAGACTATATGACATAATTTAACTGATCTTTGCCTCAGGTAAGTGTTTGTTTAACACAAAAAAAAACATTTTAGGCAGATTCACCGAATTATCTTAAGATCTGAGGGAGAGAAGAAAAAAAACAGATCAACAAGAAGACATAATGGATAGATCAAATTTACTAAAAGAAAAACATAAGGCACGAAAAAGGTAAGACACAAGTATGTATTTGTTTGGCATAAATAAGGCATCAAAGGCATTTTGTAATGTAATAGTCAACAAAGGAATAAACCAAAGTATACTAAGCAATAATTAGACTTAGTTAATTAATAAGGATGAAAATAAGAACATAGACAAAGACTCGAGCTAAGCATCCAACCAAAAAGACCAGCCACAAAAAAAAAACAAATTGAAAGATAAGAATTCATAGATCCAGGATCATGTATCCATCCATACAGAAAATGTATATGTATTAATCTGGGATTCGTAAATGAAGAGAATAAATTTTGTGCAAATATTATGCAAAACCCATGTCAAGAAAAAGAAGTAAGCTGTTAATACCTTTTCCACTCCAATGAGATGTTGTTAAAACTTTTTCCACTCCAATGAGATGTTCAACGTCTGTTTTTTTTCTCAAACACAATCACTTTTTTTTTCATCTTCATCTCCTTTCCCACCAAAACTCTGCGCAGTGTCCTATGGCATTTAAATTAAACTCAACTTAACTAACCAGGAGAAAGGGGAGCTGGCTGGCCAGAATTCATTCTCAACCCCATAGTGGTGCAAAAAAAGAAAGAAAAAGAACAACCCTTTCATTTGTGCAAAATAGATTCTTAGATCTAATTTCACACCACTCCAACCTTAATCTTTTGGTAGTAATGTGCTTAACAATGCTACAGTTGAAAATATGGCTTAATTTTCTTATCTTTTCATCAAATCTTAGTTGTATATTGTAACCCACTAAAACGTTGCAAAATAATCGAAACACAAATTCCTCCCCAAAATCTTTCTTAAGCATTTCTACAAACACTTTAAAGGCATAAAAGCAAGGAAACACCAAGCCTCGACATCAAAAGTCAAATTTAACCAATCATTAATTAGAATCGCATAATATTAAAAACAATTAAATACAAATTACCTGCGATATCTCGTAATGCAGAACTATGAAGATCGGTCTTCAACTCAGCAACGATATCAACTTGTATAAATGGAAGAAGGAAGTATATTAAAGTAAATAAACACCACTTCCATCATAACAGAATGCCTGAATAACATAAGAGAATAAAAAGACCTGGGAAAAGAGGAACTCAATAATCATAATCTCGTTTTCTTCGAAAAAAGGGAGATATTGAATTGAATTAAAGAGGAAAAAAAAGGAATTGAATTGAATTGAAGAGAAAAAAACATACCTATGATTAGGCCACAATGACGCCCAATGATATCATTCAACAAATTAGAACCAGATAGCAAAGACAAGCCTAAAATTAAGAATATCAAATTCAAAAATGAAACTAAATCCAAACCAGAAATCATACGGGGAGGAAGTGGCGGTAATTAGAGTCAATCCAATCAAAACCATAAAAACAAACTATGATAGACCGAAAATAGGCTCGTAATTATAGAAACCAAGTAAATTGATGAATGAAACAATTGTCACTTTGTGAGTAGCCAGTAAAGTTAAGAACAAAGGGAGAAAAATCGAAAGACAAGAACAAAGAACAAAAGGATTACTGACAACTGACAACTGATAGAGACATCAAGAAGTCAAGAGCATGAAATCGAACTCACCTGGTGCCTCTCACGGAAAAAAGGGACGAGGCGAATAAAAAACAAAAGAAAGGAAAAGAGAGATGGCATGAGGAGAGGAAGACGAATGAAATGCTATAGGTGATGAAGCGAAAGGCTGCAAGAGTAGACGCAATACACCTCCAGAAATCCACCCGTAAGCAAAGGATTAGCCATATTATTATTATCAAACTATAGCCTAGAACAATACAAGCATTAAAGACATACTAAAAGACAGTTGCATATCAGCATCCATAAACTCACCAGCCAATGCAAAATAGAATCTGGTTGCAACCTAGCTTTCTAGTTTCTACATCTTATAATGAAAGCAATAATATCACGTTTATTGCTGACTGAATCAATCAATGATAGATCATTGCAGATTGACATAGTAAAGAATTGTGATTGCTATAGACATGCAAAACATAGCAAGTTCTTAAGGTCATGTGGTATCATCACAAACCAAAATCAACCAAATAGAAAATTAGTAACATTGAAGTTAAATTATTGAATCAAGATGATAATTGAGGGCATAGAAAGCAATATGGCACCAAGAAGAGTACATACTGCACCACCATAAGCAAAGGAACCGGAGACGGTGAAGAAAGAGTAATTGTCAGCCATAACAAATTCTTCATCTTCATGAGTAACTGTCAACTCTCCGGGTTTTTTTACAATTCTTCATCTTCATGAGCAATTGTTTACCCAAGTCAAGTTTTCAGCTTCTTGTTTTAGGTAGAGGGAGGATCTTCTAACCCTCCTCCTTTATACAAGCTCCAAACAAGAACACTTTCCAAGTCATTGCGGGTCCTAAACCTCAAGCTCAAATAAGGGAAATAACTAACAAGGGAAATAAGACATCAAAATCTAAGTAGGAACATGCAGTTAAGCTATGTAAATCCCAGGACACAACGAATTCATGTGAATGCAAAAATTGAAACCTAAAAATACAATTGAACACAAGCAAACTGACATTCACAGAGAAACCATAGAAAAAGAAAGAGAGAATAAAATACATATTGAATGATTCAAGTAGAAACCATAAAATTTGCAGCAAATTGAGAATACAAAAGGAACAACCAAATAAGTAAAGTCAATATATAAACCTAGAGAGCAAAGATGATGAACCTGCAGCGACGGTAATAGCTCAGAGCTAAAGACGAGAAGTGAAGATTTACAAAAATAGGGAACCTGCAAAACCAAGAAAAAATTTTCAAATCAAAATAGCACAAACCCAAAACAAGGCCTCAAAGGAAACGCAGACTCAAAAAAGTTAAGGGGGACAGTAACAAAAACCAAATAAAATGAATATGAAATTAGTCAATGAATATTATACTGAATTCAGGGTCATGCTAATATGCCACACAATTTAACAGACTACGTAAATGAGGGCGGCTAGTTACGGTATGGTTCTCCGATAAGAATCACAACAATCTATAAGAAGCTAACCTCATTAGGCAGAGTGATTCTCAAAAGTCAACACCAAGTGGCGCACGCTCATTTAAAACATCTACAAGACAGCTTATCGAATAGTTCAAAATCAGCTCTAAATCGAATAGAAATAGAGATTGTTAAGGCAAAAAAAAAAAAGCAGCAAGAAGAAACAAAAAGAATTAGAAGGAATTACTATTAGAATCACAAATTACCTACGATATACAGGAAGGTAATTCAGAACAATAAGAGCATACCAAGAGAGACAGAGAATAGGAGCCTGGTTAAGAATTTCCATCAAATAGCCAAAAGCATGAAAACTTAAGGATATGATCTATGATCTAGATGTTATACAATCTGTCAGGTAACATAGTACTCTATGATTGACATAGTACTCTACCTTTTCCGCTTGTTATCCAAATGAATCTTGAAGATAGGCTATTAAAATGGTTTTTGTAACTTATTCCCTAAAATTGAAATTTGAGAAACAAATTGCTGGAAATTGCATTATAAGAAACAAAAAAGACAACAACAAGTGAAGAGGAGTCCAACAAAGCTACCTGAGTATTGTTAGTTTGAGATAAAAACCGACAGAATCCTCTAATGGAAAAGTTGTTGGACAAAGCTAACCTTGAAGTTCAGGAGGGCATGTTTCTCCTTTTCTACACAGGACTTCCGAATGTCAACTAACAACCCTAACAAATTAGAAAGGAAGCCAATTAAAAACATTGAAAAATGTCAATTGAAAACATAACAAATCGACCAACAACATAACGAAATCAAAATTAAGAATTTTTATAAAGAGGGAAAGAGGGGGAGAAGTTGAGTTGGGCAACAGTTGCCCTAATTGAAGGAAGGGGAAGTTACACAGAGAGAGAGAGAGAGGGAACAAACTTACCAGAGTGCAAAGGGAAACCACCAAGCGGACAACCTAAAATGAAGAGCAGATGCCACAGGTAGATGGGACCGAAGGAATAGGAAAACAAAGGGAGGTTAGAATCGATTGAATCAGATGGAAGGAGGAATGGGCGAGGAGCGGCAAAAGAAGGATGACATAGAGGCGGCAGTGGGAATGGAAACGAACCTGAAAGAGAGCGAGATGATGACGAAAAGAAAGGCGGTGGGACAGAAGCACAAAGATTGCGGTGTAGTCGTCAAGGATGAAGAAATCCAGAAAGGTAGAAAGATAAGAAGATAGGACCACGGGAAGAAGAAGGTGGCAACTACGGTCTACGGCGGTCGGCGGCCACGAGGGAAGGGGAAGAAGAAAGATAAGCGTGAACAGTAATTATAGAACAAATGCATTCTTGGCCGTAGATAATGGGAATAGTGAAGGGCTCAGATCTCCCCATAGCATATGTTACCGCGACTTTTAGTAGTATAGAAGTATAGATATAGATGTCTATATTTTTTTTCCCTAATTTGCAAATCCATTATCTTGATTTAATTGGTAAAATGTCCAATCTCTTTTGCCTCTGAGTGTGCCCCCCAGTATATCTCCCTTACCGAGTCAATTTTTTTTTTCGGGCGTCCACACTTTTTTTTCGTGTCAACACTTTTTTTTTGTTCAAATATAACTTGATATTGTGCACATATAACATTATGTTATGCAATTATAATATTTTTTTTTCGTGCCATCACTTTTTTTTTCGTTTTCAACACTTTCGTTGTGCAAATATAACTTTATTATGTGCACAAATGACAATCTGTTGGGCAAATTATTAGGAGTGTCAGCAACATTGGTGTTAATACTGACACTGTTATTAAGGGTGTCAGCAAAGGTATTAAAAATAGATATTCCTATTAGTAACCCATACCATTTTTTTTCATCTCACATACGTCCGTATTTACAATGGAATTACACAAAAGTTACTGTTAGGAGTGTCAGCAACATTGGTGTTAATGCAGTGTCAGCAAAGGCGAAAGGGCAAGCTCGTATTTCTTTGAGTGTAAAGGGGAATAATTAAGATTATATATCTAGATATTATTATCTCTTTCTTGGGACCAAATCATCAATATTGGTCTTTGTCCCCTCTCCCTGTCTTCTCTTCACAAGCCTACAATACAAAAAAAAAACCCATTGATTTCACATGTAAAGAAAAGGAAAATGAAAGGAGTTTGTGAGAGGGGATAGAAGATTAAGGGAGATCCGTGATAACTGGCTCCGTTTGCGGCTATTAGTAGGTTGCGCTGGCTGTTTTGGGGGTTTCATACTCATGTATTTTGCTTGTTTCAAAGTTTCTATCTATTTGGTTTATTTTACTTGGCTTCGCTGTGGGTTTCTCCTTTGCTATCCTCCTTGCACTGTTGTTGTCTTGGGTTTGTCTTGTAGGTCTTCCGTTCGCAGTCGGAATAAAGGGTTGTTCGATCGTTTTTCAACTCCATTTGGTCGAGATGATACAATTGTACTAAAGCTTCACAAGTGTTGTTGCAGGAGGATGTGTCAAGTATAAAAATATAAATAAAATATAAAGCAAACTGACTCCCTGTCTCAGCAAATAAATACAAGACATCCTCATGTCGTAGTAGAAGGCAGACAGGATCGATCCACGAGGAAGCGTGTCAGCGCCCGCCTTTTCAGTTCCAGAAACAATGCGAATTCGACCAGAAGCGTACTCGACGTCGACCGGAAGTCCTCGACGTCAACCAGAAGTCCTCAACGTCGACCACACTATCGAGTAAAACAGAAAGCAAAAACGAGCAGAAAAGAAAACCAAAGCGACGTCGACCAGGTGTCCTCGACGTCGACCAACCTTCCTCGACGTCGACCAAGAGTGCTCAATGTCGAGTAGAAACAAAAGCCAAGATCGCAACTTTTCGAACAGAAACGAATGTAAACACGAAATTTGTAACTAAAATCAATAAACTAAAATACTTCCAAGATCAGGGTTTCAACACCACAACGATAACCATGTAAAATAACATGTATAAGCATAAAAGATCATGCTTTTTCATCGAATAACTCTCGTTATTAACAAATAGGAAGATAGAGGCTTTCGCATAAACTCTAACTTTTACTAACCCTTTTTCACATAATTAACCCAAATTGTATTAAGATCACTTTCGCTTCAATAACACAAACAAGGATCACCTTCAACTTTCGCAAAAGAATCATGCTCATAGGGATAGAAGACGAATTTTCATCAAAAAATTGTACCTTTACCGCATCACCTTACATGACTACCGTCGAGCTCACCCCGACCTTAGAAGTTGGGTGACTACTCGCTCTTCATCATCAAGAAACACATTAATAATAAAAAGGAACTGAATTGCATTAATAAAATAAAAGAAAGCTTACAACCAATCGAAGCTAAATCGTCTCTCAACTCTCTTGCTCCTCCTCGCCACAAGCTCTCTCTCTCTCTCTCTCTCTCTCTCTCTCTCTCTCTCTCTCTCTCTCCTACTTACTCGATATTGTGTGTAAAATTGAATGAACACAATCCAGCCCCTAGGACTTTATTTACAGGGTTCATTCCCTAGATAATTAGGAAAGAATCACCTATCTATATCTATATCTATCTATATAATACTTAAATATTCAATTTGGAAATAAAATAATTATATCTAAAATGAAACTAGGACTATTGTGGACAGATCTTCCTTCTCTTGATAGAACTTGATGTCTCTTGATAGAATCCCACGAATCTTGAATTGCACGTAATCACAATGCTCAGATTTCTCCTCGATCTCGACTCAGACAACTTCTGGAATCTCCTCGACGTCGAGTAGAATTCTTCGTCTCAAGTGGTCCTATGCTCAGCTCGTGATCGATCTCGTCCTCTGGAGCAAATGTCGAGTAAAATTTGGTCGATGTCGACCAGTTTGGTCGACTTCGACTAAATCTGTGCGCTTTCAGCATTCTGCTCTGTTGTTGAAATGCACTTTCCCGAGTTCTCGTTCGTCGGAATTGATGCATATAAACATGCGTTGGAATGATCTTTTCAAGGGCTACAACTTTCATGAAGACGTCAAAGCTTGATTCAGAATGTTGAATGTCGAAAAATGGCCTTTTCTCCGGCTGCACCATCCTTAGCTTCTTCATGACTTTCCTTTAAGCTCTAAAGTGCGTCCGATTTCTGTGAAATACAACAAGAACTTGTGTAGACCTCTATATATTACAAATAAACATAAACTACACAGATTCTGTATAAATCAAACCCAAATGTATGAAATGTGTGCAGAAATCGATATAAAAGTGTATGTAAAACATGGCGAATTAGGCGTACAACAACAACACTACTAGAAATTTGTTATTTAACATCGGGTAATAGCCGATGTCTTTCAAAAAAAAATCGATGTCTATGTGGGGATGTAAAAAGTCAAAAGTTTTTCACATCGGCCAGAACCCGATGTATTTGTATGTTATAACATCGTTTATATTTTTAAATCCGATGTCTTTGTTATACTATAACATCTATTATAAAATATATTTGATGTTATAGCGTACAAGACATCGGCTATTACCCGATGTTAAAAAGTTTTGACCTTTTACCTCCCCAACATAGACATCGATTTTTTTTTGAAAGACATCGACTATTACCCGATGTGAAATGACATATTAGCGGGGGTTTTTTTTTATTATCGTAGCCTATGCGAGATTTGAACCCGCATTGAAGGTTCGATAATATAAAAACAATGTAATAAGAAATACTCTAGAAGGGGGGTTGAATAGAGTATGCCTGTTTTTCGCATAAAGTCTCAAGACTTTTGGAGCTTGTACCAAAACCTTTGCAATAAACCTGAATCACAAAGTTAAACAATTCGAACCAAGTGCGGAAATATGGTAAAGCAATAAGTAAAGGATGCAACGAATTGTTAACGAGGTTCGGCACGAACTTGGCCTACGTCCCCGCCTAGGGTTCTTCCACAGCCCTAGGATTCAACAAGCTTTATTGATTCACAAAGCTTAGGATCCTAATAGCTCACCGAGAAGCCTCTCTCCTATACAATTTCAATCTAGTCAACTCACGTTCCCTTGGAGTCCTAGACCAATCTAGAAGAGCCCCACCTCTCTCAGCTATCTAGTACAATCCTCTTACTCTCAGTGAATCAATCGCCTAGTGTCTACTTCCTGAGTTACAAACTCTCGAGTATAACACTCTCTCGAAATATATCCTATAAGCTCACTGTGTATCTCTCAAATGCTTTGAAACAAAATATAAGACTCTTAAGAACAAGCAGAGAGAACACGCTGAAGAGAGAAGTATGCTTGAAGGCTGATTGTGCAATGATATTCTTGAAGTGCGTCAGTCCTCTCTCTCTCTTCTTCATCTCCTTTATATAGTGAAGATCATCGGTGCCACTTGAGGAAGGAATCTTCTCCAACGGCTAAGAGAGGATCATGGCTTGAGTGGAATCTTCTATCTTTGGAAACTTCGGAAGCCATGATCTCGATTTGATCTTTCTCAGCTATGAACGCTTTAGGAAGGAGATATAATTCAAATAGCTTCCTGAAAGGTTAGTGAATATATAATAATAATATGGAAGCATATAATAACATAATATAATATTCGGACATAATATAATAAAGTACAGGTTTTGTGTTTCATCAACACAGCTGTTAGCTTCAAGACCTTTGACACAAACTGTCTGTCAAAGCCGTTGAAACTAATTCCGATTCTCATCAAGGGAGTGGAGTTATCAATCTCCCCCTTGATGAAAGACAAAACCTGTGCATCCCTGCAACTTAGTCAAACAGATATATCATAAGCACAATCGGACTAAGTACCTGCATGGGTTAGACAAATGTTGGATCATATAAGTTTTAAAACCAATGAAAGACATCCAACAAAATAAGGTCTAAATCATCAAACCATCTCCCCCTTTTTGTCTTTCAACAAAGGGAGGAGTTTAAAAACAGTTACCAAAATCAGACTTACCAAAATAATTCAAAATTCAAAAGTTCCTTTCAAATCTTAAAGGCAAGAAAAGATTTATCCGATTTAAAAAATAATTTCCACAAATAAACTATACTCGGATAAAATAAAATCGGTAACAAATAAAAAAGGTTTAAAAAACCATTAAAACTATATTTAATCAAATATCTATAAAGATATTAACCAAATATATGATCCGTTATATGTGCTCTACTGTTCAGTTCACAACCTTTGAAACGAGGTTCAAGGATCTTGACACAGAGTAGAATATATCTTTCGTAAAGGGAATGCTCCCCCTACGAAAGTGCATCCTTGTTAAGCATTCCGATCTCACGTCTAATGAAGGTGAAGCTGTCCTCTGCCAAAGACTTAGTAAAAATGTCAGCCCATTGATAATCAGTAGAAATAAAAGATATGGACACATCACCTTTTTCGACATGGTCTCTAATGAAATGATGCCTTACATCAATATGTTTGGTTCTTGAATGCTGAACATGATTCTTAGTGATGGAGATGACACTTGTATTGTCACACTTAATTGGAATACCTTTGAGGTTGAGGCCAAGATCTCGCACTTGTTGAGCTATCCAAGGGATTTGGGGAGCAACAGGCTCCAGCTGCAATGTATTCGGCTTCCATCGTGTGCCAATGACTAATTGATGCTTTGGCCTAGGCTTCAAGGTCCAGACTTTGTTCCTTTCAAATTCATTAAGCTCACTTTGCATAGCAATGATCCAATCTGACTCTTGAAGGGCCTCATCTACCTTCTTTGGTACAATAAGAGAAACAAACGCGTGAAAAGCACAAAGATCTTTAAGTTTAGAACGAGTTTGAACACTAGAAGTAGGGTCAGAAATGATATCCTTTAATGAGTGTGATGAGGAGTATTTGAATTTCCTTTTGCTAGTCTCAGCTCCTTGATTCGTCATACCATCAAGATTGATTTGTGGTACATCTGACTCCGTGGTCCTGTTAGGTTCAGTTACAGCAGTTTCGGACATCTCAACACTGTTGAATTGGACACCAAGGGCTTTGGACGCATCATCAACACCTTGGGCCAATTCTTCAGTGTTAAGAATCAGTTCCTGCATGTTCCTCTTCTCTGTGTTCTTGGTAGCAGCATCATCACCTTCCTCGTTCTCTTCATGGATGTTAAGATCTATATAACCTTTTTGGGTTTGAAGGAGCTACGTGTTTGTTTACCTCGTGTGCAAGCAATGCACATGTCAATACCTTTGAAGTCCATCTCAGGTAGCCCTCTTACAAGCCCTTTGGACACAAGCTTCTGTAGTGTATGTGGACTCACATGACCGAGTCTCTTGTGCCAAAGCTTTGGATCGTCCGTCAAGGCCTTTAAACAGGTTAAGCTTCCTTGTGCCACTTGATCAGCATTTACAGCGTATATGTTGTTGTAACGATATGCAGTCAGAATAACTTCACATGTATCATCTCTGCACACTATACATCTTTTCTTGTTAAATATGACATTGTTACCACTATCACATAATTGAGAAACGCTAAGCAGATTATACTTTAAACCATTAACAAGATAGACATTTTTAATACTATGGCTGGAATCACTTCCAACACTACCAATACCAACAATGTCGCATTTCCCTTTGTCACCAAGAGTGATTGTTCCCGTGGATTGCTCCTTTAGATCATGAAAGAGAGAATTCTTCCCACTCATATGCCTCGAGCAACCACTATCAATAATCCATTTGTGTTCTTTCACCTTGGTGATCTCCTCTTTTGGGCTTTCCATAAGTTCTCTTACAGTAGCTTCAAGCTTTTCATCGTGGGATTCATCCCCAGAAGCCATGAGACAAATGTTGGCCTTTTCATCGTCGGAGTCAGAGTCGGAATCACTCCAAGTAGCTACCATGGCTTTCTTCTTCCATTTGTCACCTTTCTTGGGCTGGTTTTTTGTCTTTTGAGGGTAGTCCTTCACAAGATGATCTGTTTCACCACATTCAAAACAAGACAACGGTTTAGTCTTCTTTTCAAACTTGTTGTATTGAGACTTACCTCGAAATTTTGAAGACTCTGATCCATCCTTGTTGTTGAATTGCTTCTTCATTTTGAGAATTCTAGCAAGGCCTCTTGTGATGAGAGCAAAAGGATCATCCTCATCAACATCCTCATCTTCGGAATCAGATCCATCCTTGGGCTCATCCTTCTTAGACTTGAGTGCTAAGTTCTTGGTGCTAGCTGGAAGTTCTCCATCGTCTTCATTAAGGATCATCTCATGCGTGATCAGCTTCTCAAGAAGGTCATCAAGGGGTAGAGTAGTGAGGTCCTGGGCTTCCTCTATAGCTGTTACTTTTGGACCCCATTTCTCCTTAGGAAGGCACCTCAGTATCTTTCTTACTTTCTCCACATTGGTAAAGCTCTTGCCGAGAGAGTCAAGGTTGTTGGTAATTTTTGTGAACCGTGTGAACATGGCCTTGATTGACTCATCAGACTTCATCTTAAAGAGCTCGTACTTTCGAAGGAAGATGCTGATCTTGGTGTCTTTTACTTGGCTCGTTCCTTAATAGGTGACGACCAACTTATCCCAAATCTCTTTCGCTGAGCTACAAGAAGAGATACGGTTAAACTCATCAGTGCTAAGACCACAATAAAGTAAGTTAATAGCCCTGTAGTTCTTGGAGATGGTTTCAAGATCTGCTTGGTTGTATTCAGACTCCTTCATTGCAATTTTGGTGTCATTTGGTCCTTCCTTCTCTGGAATCTTCGGACCATTCTCTATAATGTTCCAAAGCTCTAGATCTTGGTCTATGATGAACATCTTCATCAAAGATCTCCAGTGGACAAAGTTGTTTCCTACAAAGAGTGGCGGTCTACTTGTGGACCTTCCCTGTGCAAATCCTCCGCTTGCTTCACCAGACATTATCGAAAACCCACAAGATTGGTAGATCAAAAGCAGTGAGTAAAGCTCTGATACCAATTGAAGATTCGATAATATAAAAACAATGTAATAAGAAATACTCTAGAAGGGGTGTTTAATAGAGTATGCCCGTTTTTCGCAGAAAGTCTCAAGACTTTTGGAGCTTGTACCAAAACCTTTGAAATAAACCTGAATCACAAAGTTAAACAATTCGAACCAAGTGCGGAAATATAGTAAAGCAATAAGTAAAGGACGCAACGAATTGTTAACGAGGTTCGGCACGAACTTGGCCTACGTCCCCGCCTAGGGTTCTTCCACAACCCTAGGATTCAACAGGCTTTATTGATTCACAATGCTTAGGATCCTAATAGCTCACCGAGAAGCCTCTCTCCTATACAATTGAATCTAGTCAACTCACGTTCCCTTAGAGTCCTAGACCAATCTAGAAGAGCCCCACCTCTCTCAGCTATCTAGTACAATCCTCTTACTCTCAGTGAATCAATCACCTAGTGTCTACTTCCTGAGTTAGAAACTCTCGAGTATAACACTCTCTCGAAATATATCCTATAAGCTCACTGTGTATCTCTCAAATGCTTTGAAACAAAATATAAGACTCTTAAGAACAAGCAGAGAGAACACGCTGAAGAGAGAAGTATGATTGAAGGCTGATTGTGCAATGATATTCTTGAAGTGCGTCAGTCCTCTCTCTCTCTCTTCTTCATCTCCTTTATATAGTGAAGATCATCGGTGCCACTTGAGGAAGGAATCTTCTCCAACGGCTAAGAGAGGATCATGGTTTGAGTGCAATCTTCTATCTTTGGAAACTTCGGAAGCCATGATCTCGATTTGATCTTTCTCAGCTATGAACGCTTTAGGAAGGAGATATAATTCAAATAGCTTCCTGAAAGGTTAGTGAATATATAATAATAATATGGAAGCATATAATAACATAATATAATATTCAGACATAATATAATAAAGTACAGGTTTTGTGTTTCATCAACACAGCTGTTAGCTTCAAGACCTTTGGCACAAACTGTCTGTCAAAGCCGTTGTAACTAATTCCGATTCTCATCAAGGGAGTGGAGTTATCACGCATCTTTGTGTTTGAACACAATGCTCTACCATTTGAGCTAATAGGCTTTAAATTAGATAGAATGTTCTTATATAATAATAATAGCAAAAAGAGCATGTGAAACTTAAGAAAGACATTTATTAAGCTTCAACGCATAAACTTAAGAAAGACCAAGCATGCATCACCTTGTTTTCACTTTGTTTTCTTCTTAGATAACACCAAGTCTAACTGGAAAGTACATGAAAAGGCAACACTATATGATGATAGCCGAAGGTATTATTACTGATTACCATAAGTTAAACCCACTCGATATACATGACTTGCAAGTTAACTATAGTTCGAATAAGAGATACTTCACCTGTGCTGATAAAGGCTTGTCTCATCAGGCCATACGACTTGTTGATTCTCATTGTTCGAAAACCATGTTGTCCATCTTGCATTGTACCCATTACCAAAGGTAACTGCATTCCATTCTGAAACTGAGGCAACCACATATTATCCATAAGCATTGCTGGATGAAAAGAGAGGAGGGAGAGAGGAAAAAGATTTACTTCAGGCAAATAGTGCACCACTTCATTACTGCACTCAAGGGACATGACACAAACAGGTTGTAAAAATGAAAATTTGACACAAATTGAAGAATAAATCATTTTGAAAACTGCCCATGACAAGGAAATACATATATAAATCTCAGTTCACCACGTTACTTATCACTTACTCCTCGTCCAGCAGAAGTTGAACCATACTGAGAAGCCCGTTCCGCACCACCCTGATGAAAAAATACCATTACTTAAAAAAATATTACTAATCTAACTTATAAGTCATACCTTAACTTATATAGACACATTCAGTTATTAAGTCAAGTTATAGGTTACACGCATCCATGCCAATTGCAGCCTAATTCTCCAAGATATTTTTTTTAAAAAAAAGACACCCTACGAGATGAGACGCATATGAGTCTCCGTAAGGAGCATGATATCCACCCTCCACGGTGCTAAACTTCATCCCATATGATCTGCCTTGCAGTACCAAAAGTACGACATAATAATTCAATGAGAGGATGGCTACTAGCACTACAAAGGCAAGAGTATTAGCAAAGCTTCAATCATAAAATAATTTAGAATGCCAAATCTTGCAGATTATGATCTACATGAAGTTTAAATATTATTCAAAAGAAAGTTACAGAAAATCTCTTTCGTCATTTCATAATTGCAAGCAACGAACTCTTAAGATATGAAATAACGAACATTACATATGCCCAATTTTCTTTATTATTTCTCCACATTTATAATATCCTAGAAGAACAAAAAGATTGCTCATTCCCACCTTCTCCATCACAGAAATGTCAGTCAATTTTAAAAGATAGATGTCTAATAAGAGATATTTGGATGTTTAGCAGATCTTAAAATAAATAATTGAGCTGGGATGTTTTTAGAAATAAGGGAAATTAGGCATCCATGTTAATCTAGGTTCAAGGATATGGATACACAGGCATGGAAACTCACACACATAGATGCATGCAAGCAACATTTTCTAAAGCAAAGGAAATGGCCAATGTAAGACTCTGAAATCAACATCGAACTCGAAACCTTACCAATGGTCAATTATCACTTCTTTTTTAAATATCCAATTTCTTTTATTGGATAAACTTCACATACAGATTCATCTTCAACCAAGCACCACATAGAGTATCCAGTGAAAACATGATAAAATAGCACCAAGCATGAGTATAACCTCAAAGAGGTTAGAAATAAAAGAGCACCAAACATGAATATAGTGGCCACAATCGCTCCTTTCCCTACAATCTAAACCCCTAAAAAAACAAAACTCACAGCAGCAAAATGAATTTCAAAAATCAAGACAGAACAAATACAAAAACAAAGGGTTGGAAATAAAAAGAGGTGGAAGAGCGAACCCTAGGAGGAGTTAGAGCAGGAGCCGTCAGCAGGATCACCATTGGAGGTGGAATAAGCTCTGGAGGAGTGGAGCTTCTTGAAGGAGCCGCTGCAGTAGCGCAAGTAACGCTGGAGAATTACATCAGATGGCTTCAACACCGGGGATTCAGGTGCAGTAGGTTCAACTCTTCGTATACGAACACCTTTCTAATCAAATCCCATTCCCATTGCCATACCAAGTTCAGGATTAGGGGTGTTATGTGAGACAAGCTACTCGTGATCGGCTCGGGTTCGGCTCGTATAAAACTCGACTCGAGCTCGTTCATTTTCTAAACAAGCCGACTATGAGCACATTTTTAAGCTCGGTCCAAAGCTCGGCTCGTTCGAATTAAACTCGAATAGCTCGAATTTTATGAAATTTCTAAAATTTTCTTAAAGTTATTGTATAATGAGCAAGTAGAATTTCCTAAAGCTCGAAAAAAGCTCAGCTCGAGCTCGCTCATTTCCTAAACGAACCGTATATGAGCACATTTTAAAGCTCGAGTCAAAATTTAGGCTCGGCTCGAGCTCGTTCATATTCTAAATGAACTAAATATGAACAAGTAATACTCGGCTCGTTCGGCTCGAATACCAGCCCTAGTCAGGATTTTCCATTTTCTGCCACGCCACCCCAAGAATAGGAAACCCTGCCACCAAAATTGGGAAATTTTAGAGATGTGATATAAATATTAAGATATTTTCTATATAGTTTATATGCCAGAAGAGAACTATAAAATATATAATATATATCTCTTCACCGATGAAGTTTCATAAATTACAACTATTCGCACGAACCTCTATATGCCCCATTCTTTTCATAATCTGTGATAAAATGCATGATAAGTGGGGTTGGTATTACATAACCAAGATTCTTTACATCTTTGTGTTTAAGGGCTTGAAATGCAATTCCAACATATTTTTATTTTGTCACTAAAAGCAGGACCACTCAGATTGCCTGAATTGATGACAACATCTATCTGTCAATATAAAAAACAAAAGTACCATCATACATGTTAAAACTCCAGGAAGCTTAGTTGATCCATGGACATATGAAAGTATCTCCACGCATGAAACAACACCACTACTAAGAGCATGATTAACTGAATCGATAAGTCTGGCTGAAAATCTGAACAACAACATATAACATTCATTCAAAGAAGTAAAAAAAAGCAACACCAAAAGAATCTAACAATCATATTGATGCTGAATAGGTTACACAGCAAACAAAAACAGTAAGTTGATCCGAAAATGGATCTAAATCGTCTCCCCTCAAACTAAAAACACAAATTCATCATATATTTCACTATTGCAGGCAAGTAGGCGAAGCAATACATCAGCTTTAAAACTTTGTGAAAGACCTTCAGTCCAAATTGACAATCAACAATCAATTGAATACAAAAATTAAGAGGTGAATTAAACAATCAACAGGTCCAGACGATGACAACGAAAGCATTTAGAGAAGTCAGGTAGATTAGAGAATGAAATTAAACCCTAGATCTAAAAATTAAAGAATGAAATTACACCACAAAATCCTAGATTTGAATTTGAGAGGAGCATTCGAGGTCTAAAAACTCAAGAGAAAGTCGAAGGGAGACGGAGGACGTGAATGCTTACCAGAGAAGGTTACGGGCAGCGGAGGGAGCAAGAGGGATAAGCGACGAGGGAGGCGGTCGTTGTCGTGGTTAGGTCATCGCTAGCAAAGAGAAGTCGCAAATGAGAGCCATAGAGAGACAGGGAGAAATCTATAGAGGGTGAGAGAGGGCTTGCCGGTTAGGGTTCCGGGAGAGAGGGCCGCCATCTTTATAGTCACCGACCAGAGTGAGAGAGAGGGAACAAGACAACGAATGAAGATGATGATATGAAAATGAAGCCAGTGATGGGAGAAGGAAGTCGGGTTTTGAAGAAGGAGGCCAGATTTGGAGCAGAGAGAATGAGACGATGACGGGAGAAGGATTTGGAGGAAGGAGGCCGCCGGATTTCGCTCCAGCGAGAAGGAACATGGGGACGGGGAAAGTAGAACCTTGAGCTGAAATGAAAGAGAGTATTGGATATAGTCAGTGATAAATCCCTCCCTTGATGAAAATTGGAATATATGTTTCAAAGGCTTTGACAGGATGTTCAGTGTCAAAGGCCTTGGAGCGTTAACAGTTGATGAAATACAAAACCTATCTTATTTGTCCGTATATTATTTTATCTTATTATATACTTCCGTTATATTATATATATATGTTGGACTAACCTTTTCAGGAAGTATATTCGAAGATTATATCCTTCCTTTAAATACATATTGAGGAGATCTAGTTCAAAATGGATTATGGCGTTGGAGTATCCATAAATAGAAGATTCAAAGATCATGCCTGATTCGAAGGAGCCGTTGGAGATCTGGCGTTGAAGATCCTCACACTCCATGCTCCTATATAAAGGAAAGGAAGGAGAAGACAGAGACAACAAGTGCTACACGAGTTTTCAATCACCAAGCGATTCTGTCTTCCAAAGTGTCTCTCTGCTAAGCGCTAAAAGAGTTTGTTGTTTATTTCACAGCCTTTGAGAGTAACTGTGAGCTTATAGGATATATTCATTTTAAGTGTTACTCGAGAGTTTATAACTCGGGAAGTTGCACTAGGCTATTGATTTGTGAGAGTAAGAGGATTGTACTAGATAGCTGAGAGAGGTGGGGCTCTTCTAGATTGGTCTAGGACTCCAAGGGAACGTGAGTTGACTAGATTGCAATTGTATAGGAGAGAGGCTTCTCGGTGAACTATTAGGATCCTAAGCTAAGCGAATCAATAAAGCCTTTGAATCCTAGGGTTGTGGAAGAACCCTAGGCGGGGACGTAGGCCAAGTTGTGCTGAACCTCGTAAACAATCACTCGTGTTCTTTACTTATTGCTTTACCTTATTTCCGCACTTGGTTCGAATTGTTTAACTTTGCGATTCAGGTGAATTTCAAAGGTTTTGGTACAAGCTCCAAAAGTCTTGAGACTTTCTGTGAAAAAACGGGGATACTCTATTCAACCCCCCTTCTAGAGTATTTCTTATTACATTGTTTTTACATTATCGAACCTTCAATTGGTATCAGAGCTTTACTCACTATTTTTGATCTAACAATCTTGTGAGTTTTCGATCATGTCTAGTGAAGCAAGCGGAGGATTTGCACAATGAAGGTCCACAAGCAGACCGCCACTCTTTGTAGGAAACAACTTTGTCCACTGGAGATCTTTGATGAAGATGTTTATCATTGACCAAGATCTAGAGCTTTGGAACATTATAGAGAATGGTCCCATGATTCCAGAAAAAGATGGACCAAATGACACCAAAGTTGCAAAGAAGGAGTCTGAATACAACCAAGCAGATCTTGAAACCATCTTCAAAAACTACAGGGCTATTAACTTACTTTATTGTGGTCTTAGCACTGATGAGTTTAACCGTATTTCATCTTGTAGGTCAGCTAAAGAGATTTGGGACAAGTTGGTCGTCACCTATGAAGGAACGAGCCAAGTAAAAGACACCAAGATCAGCATCTTCCTTCGAAAGTATGAGCTCTTTAAGATGAAGTCTGATGAGTCAATCAAGGCCATGTTCACACGATTCACAGAAATCACCAACAACCTTGACTCTCTCGGCAAGAGCTTTACCAACGTTGAGAAAGTAAGGAAGATACTGAGGTGCCTTCCAAAGGAGAAAAGGGTTCCAAAAGTAACAGCTATAGAGGAAGCCCAGGACCTCACCACTCGACCCCTTGATGACCTTCTTGGAAAGCTGATCACGCATGAGATGATCCTTAATAAGACGATGGAGAACTTCCAGCTAGCACTAAGAACTTGGCACTCAAGTCTAAGAAGGATGAGCCCAAGGATGGATCTGATTCCGAAGATGAGGATGACGACGAGGATGATCCTTTTGCTCTTATCACAAGAGGCCTTGCTAGAATTCTCAAAATGAAGAAGCAATTCAACAACAAGGATGGATCAGAGTCTTCAAAATTTCGAGGTAAGCCTCAATACAACAAGTATGAAAAGAAGACTAAACCATTGTCTTGTTTTGAATGTGGTGAAACAGATCATCTTGTGAAGGACTGCCCTCAAAAGACAAGGAGCCAGCCCAAGAAAGGTGACAAGGGAAGAAGAAAGCCATGGTGGCTACTTGGAGTGATCCCGACTCTGACTCCGACGATGAGAAGGCCAACATTTGTCTTATGGCCTCAGAAGATGAATCCCACGACGAAAAGCTTGAAGCTACCGTAAGAGAACTTATGGAAAGTCCAAAAGAGGTATTATCGGAATTCCTCTCCAATATGATTGCCAATGAAGAGAAGCTTATTGCTCAAACTAACATTCTTATTAAGAGAACTGTGGACTAGGAAAGAACTATTGAGGATCTGTCTATGAGGGTCAAAGGTCAAGACGCTTATTCCTCTCCAATATGATTGCCAATGAAGCTTCTTATTCAGGTCTTGACATTAAAGTCAAGACGCTTGACTCGGAGAAATCTGAACTCAAGCAAGATCTCTCCTCTCTAAGAAATGAGCATCATGACTTAGAGAACGAGAAGATCTCCCTGAATAGTAAGATTCTAGACCAACAGACAGCCCTCATAAGTTTTACCAAATCCAAAGGCACTCTCGATAAGATCTTGGGTGAGCAACAAAGATGTTGGGTGAGCAACAATCCAAAGTTTTTAAAGAAGCAACACATTACCACTTTTGTAAAGGCAAAAGGAAGCAGAACCTCTCCTATATGTCATCATTGTGCTAGAAAGGGATATGTAAAAGAGACCTACCCTTATGAAAGAAAGGATCCATATATTATTCGCAATACATTTCCTGTTCATTTGAGAAAAGAACGGATAACACAAGTTTGGGTCCCAAAAGGCACTATTTTACCAAATATGGTTTACCCCAACAATGGATCCAAATTTGCTTATTGGTCTAGCCACAATATCTATCTTGTTAATGGTTTAAAGTATAATCTGCTTAGTGTTTCTCAATTATGTGATAGTGGTAACAATGTCAGATTTAACAAGAAAAGATGTATAGTGTGCAGAGAAGATACAAGTGAAGTTATTCTGACTGCATATCGTTACAACAATATATACATCGTAAATGCTGATCAAGTGGCACAAGGAAGCTTAACCTGTCTAAAGGCTTTGACGGATGATCCAAAGCTCTGGCACAGGAAACTAGGTCATGTGAGTCCACATACGCTACATAAGCTTGTGTCCAAAGGGCTTGTAAGAGGGCTACCTGAGATGGACTTCAAAGGTATTGACATGTGCAAAGCATGCACACGAGGTAAACAAACACGTAGCTCTTTCAAACCCAAAAAGATATAGATCTTAACATCCATGAAGAGAACGAGGAAGGTGATGATGCTGCTACCAAGAACACAGAGAAGATGAACATGCAGGAACCGATTCTCAACACTAAAGAATTGGCCCAAGGTGTTGAAGATTCGTCCAAATCCCTTGGTGTCCAATCCAACAGTGTTGAGACGTCAGAAACTGCTGTAACTGAACTTAACAGGACCACGGAGTCAGATGCACTACAAGTCAATCCTACCAGTGTGACGAATCAAGGAGTTGAGACTAGCAAAAGTAAATTCAAATACTCCTCATCACACTCATTAAAGGATATCATTTATGATCCTACTTCTAGTGTTCAAACTCGTTCTAAACTTAAAGATCTTTGTGCTTTTCACGCGTTTGTTTCTCTTATTGAGCCAAAGAAGGTAGATGAGGCACTTCAGAAGCCAGACTGGATCATTGCTATGCAAAGTGAGCTTAACGAATTTGAAAGGAACAAAGTCTAGACCTTGAAGCCTAGGCCAAAGCATCAATCAGTCATTGCTCGATGGGTATTTCGAAACAAGCTAGATGAGAATGGCAAGGTTGTGAGGAACAAGGCAAGGCTTGTTGCTCAAGGCTACAATCAAGAGGAAGATATTGACTACGAGGAGACCTTTCCTCCCGTAGCCAGGCTTGAAGTCATTCGCATTTTATTAGCATTTGCATCTTTTATGAGCATAAAGTTATATCAAATGGATGTCAAGTGTGCTTTTCTAAATGGTTTCTTAGAGGGAGAAGTTTATGTGGCTCAACCCCCAGGTTTTGAAAGCTCAGAATTCCCTAATCATGTTTATAAACTTGACAAAGCGCTTTATGGTTTGAAACAAGCCCCAAGAGCATGGTACGAGCGCTTGTCTAAATATCTTTTAGAAAATGACTTTAAAAGGGGTTTGATCGACAAAACTCTTTTTATCAAGACCAAAGGAAAGGACATTTTGGTTATTCAAATTTATGTTGATGATATATTATTTGGTGCTACTAACACATCTTTGTGCAAGGAATTTTCTGACATCATGTGCAGTGAATTTGAGATGAGCTTGATGGGTGAACTCAACTTCTTTTTGGAATTACAAGTTCATCAATCCAAGAAAGGGATCTTTGTCAACCAAAGCAAGTACAATAAGGATCTCTTGAAGAAGTTCAAGATGGATCAATCCAAGGCAGCCAAGACTCCCATGAGCTCAACATTGTCTCTAGATCAAGACAAGACTGGAATAAGTGTCAATCAAAAGGAGTATCGAGGAATGATTGGATCTTTATTATATCTCACGGCTAGTAGACTTGACATCATGTTTAGTGTTTGCATGTGTGCTAGGTTTCAAGCTGATCCTATAGAATCTCACCTCGTGGCTTTGAAGAGGATCTTTCGATATCTCAATGGCACTAAGGAACTTGGTCTATGGTACCCAAAAGAAAAGGATTTCACTTTAATTGGATATTCTGATGCAGATTTTGCAGGCTATAAGGTGGATAGAAAGAGTACATCAGGATGTTGCCAATTCTTAGGAGCATCTTTGATCAGTTGGCACTCAAAGAAACAAAACTCAGTTGCTCTATCCACTGCAGAAGCCGAATACATTGCAGCTGGAGCCTGTTGCTCCCAAATCCTTTGGATAGCCCAACAAATGCGAGATCTTGGCATCAACCTCAAAGGTATTCCAATTAAGTGTGACAATACAAGTACCATCTCCATCACTAAGAATCCTGTTCAGCATTCAAGGACCAAACATATTGATGTAAGGCATCATTTCATTAGAGATCATGTTGAAAAAGGTGATGTGTCCATATCTTTTATTTCTACTGATTATCAATGGGCTGACATTTTTACTAAGCCTTTGGCAGAGGACAGGTTCACCTTCATTAGACGAGAGATTGGGATGCTTAACAAGGATGCACTTTCGTAGGGGGAGCTTTCCCTTTACGAAAGATAAATTCTACTTAGTGTCAAGACCCTTGAGAACCATGTCAAGGTTTGTGAACAAAATGGTGGAGTACATTTATCGGATCATATATTTTTGGTTAATATCTTTTTAGATATTTAATCAATTATATTTGTTTTAATCGGATCTCAAAAATTGTCCATTTAGTAATTTCCTTAAACCGTTAAAGTTTTTTTATTTTTGGAAATAGATTTTTTAGTTATCTTGTCCGATTTTAATGGATATTGGAATTTGAATTTGTAAACCTTTCAAATTGGCAATGTAATGATTTCTTTCCTTGGAACCCTAAACCCGTCCCATCACTCCCTCTACTTAAACCCAATTCTGTACCCGATTACAACCCACACTCAGATCTAAGCTAAATCCCTTCACCTGCTCCTTCTTCAACCTCTCATCTGTTCTTAGAAAACCCTAACCGATTTCCTCCATGGCACCCAAAACCAAGAAAGCTGTCACACCCAAACAACTTGGCGCCACCCCCAATGGACGTAAGGCCCCTGCTACCTCTCCCACACCTGAACCCGCTCCTCATGCTATCATCCCAACTGTCGTCCAGAGCACCATCGCCAAGAGCTCGGCCATTGTTCCCAAGGGCTCTCAAAAGCGCTCTGCTAAGAAGCCGATCAGTGCTAAACAGAAAGGGAAGAGGAAGATCTTGGCTGAGGAACCAGACGAGGATGAGGAGGAAGATGATCTAGACGCCCTCCTGGAAAGAGATGCTGCCAAGGAAGCCGAGGAGAAGGCCTTGAGGAAGAAAAAGGCCGATGAGGAGGCCGAACTTGCTAAGAAACTGGCCAAGGAAGAAGCTGAGCGGATTCGGAAGGAAGCCGAAGCCGAGGAGGTTCCATCCGAGGAGGAGCTTGAAGAAGATGAAGAAGAAGAGCAAGAGAGATCTGGAGAGGACCATGAACCTGAAGGAGATGAAGCGGGGTCCGGTGAGGACTCGGGGTCTGAGGAAGAAGAGGAAGAATCTTCCTCTCCTTCTCCTCCTCCTCCCCCGTCTCCGAAGAAGCGGAAAGCCCCTGGTCCTGTCAAGCCTCCATCCCCCAAGTGCACCAGGAAGGGCACTGTCAAGAGTCTTGTAGAGCCTGTCAAGAGAGTTGCTCCAACAGTTGCGCGCAGAAAGAATGCAGACCCCCCCGACCTATATCCAGGTAAATCAATCCTTGCCCTCCTCTTCGTTTCAAGATGATGAGACTGCTGGTAAGTGGGTAGACGAGTTTCGAACTCGTAAGATTAGTTGTTCTGATTTTTTAGATGTTGAGTTCTTTGAAGCTTTGAAGTTACCTTGCATTGAGCTCCTCAAAAAATCCCCAGTCTGGACTCTTCTTAACTTTGAGACTGTCTACTACCCCCAGCTTACCCGACTCTTCTACATTAACCTAAAAGCCAAAAATGACACCGATGGTTGGTCTTTGGAGTCTGTCGTCAAAGGGGTTAGAATCTCTCTCAACTCCAATGATTTTGCAGACTTCCTTGGCCTACCTACCCCAGTTCCACCCGCTGAAATCCACCCCTCAAAAGAAAATTGCATCATCTTAGCCCGAGCCAAATATCTCCTACCAGAAGCATCCAACAGCACCCCAAAACAACTCACCCACTCATCCCTAACCCTTGAGGCAAAAATAATTTTTAACATCATTGTTAGATGCCTCTTACCCCGTCTTAACTCTGACTCACTCCTTACCGACAATGCTATGGTCCTGCTCTACCGCATCTTAAATGGCCTTGATCCTGATCTGGCCAACACTATCCTTGGAACCATGGCTCATGCCAGAAAAGCTAGAAAAGGCTCCCCCCTCCCCTTTTCTACCCTTTTGACCCCTATTTTCAAAGCTTCTAGAATTGATGTCAAAAATGAAGAATAGCTGCGTCATACGGGTAAGTTCGACTCTAAAGGCCTTGAAAAGATTGGCATCACTCGGTCTCCCCAAGGGACCTTGAGTCTTGCCACTCCTTCAAAAGCCTTTCCCACTGCTCCAGCTTTCGATGAACCCATGGACAACCTAGAGTTGAGCTTGGAGGAGGTTCGCCTGGATATTAAGGAGCTGCAGAAGGAGTTGATGACGGAGATGAGCGGGATTTCAAAGATGCTGGAAGGAATGTGGACGAGGCTCACTGATGATGCTCCGGATGACTAAGCCTAAACCTTAACCCACCCTATCCCACCCCTGAAACTTGATACATTGCTGGTTTGTTGGAAACATTTTCAAAACTTTTGGTGAATTTCTGGTGACTGTTTTTACCTCCACCCTTTGTTGAAAGACAAAAAGGGGGAGATGATCGTTAGACTTTGAAAACCTCTGCTTAAAGTTCTTGGAAGTCCTTGGTTTTTTATTTATGGTTTTCGGTTGGATAGTGTTTTCATGCTTTAAAATTTTTTTGATCCAACATTTGTCTAACCCTTGAAGGTACTTAGTCTGATTTCTATTTTATTATCCTTTTTTGACTAAGTTGCAGGGATGCACAGGTTTTGTCTTTCATCAAGGGGGAGATTGATAAATCCCTCCCTTGATGAAAATTGGAATATATGTTTCAAAGGTTTTGACAGGATGTTCTGTGTCAAAGGCCTTGGAGCGTTAACAGTTGATGAAATACAAAACCTATCTTATTTGTCCGTATATTATTTTATCTTATTATATACTTCCGTTATATTATATATATATGTTGGACTAACCTTTTCAGGAAGTATATTCGAAGATTATATCCTTCCTTTAAATACATATTGAGGAGATCTAGTTCAAAATGGATTATGGCGTTGGAGTATCCATAAATAGAAGATTCAAAGATCATGCCTGATTCGAAGGAGCCGTTGGAGATCTGGCGTTGAAGATCCTCACGCTCCATGCTTCTATATAAAGGAAAGGAAGGAGAAGACAGAGACAGCAAGTGCTACACGAGTTTTCAATCATCAAGCGATTCTGTCCTCCAAAGTGTCTCTCTGCTAAGCGCTCAAAGAGTTTGTTGTTTATTTCAAAGCCTTTGAGAGACACTGTGAGCTTATAGGATATATTCATTTTAAGTGTTACTCGAGAGTTTATAACTCGGGAAGTTGCACTAGGCTATTGATTTGTGAGAGTAAGAGGATTGTACTAGATAGCTGAGAGAGGTGGGGCTCTTCTAGATTGGTCTAGGACTCCAAGGGAACGTGAGTTGACTAGATTGCAATTGTATAGGAGAGAGGCTTCTCGGTGAGCTATTAGGATCCTAAGCTAAGCGAATCAATAAAGCCTTTGAATCCTAGGGTTGTGGAAGAACCCTAGGCGGGGACGTAGGCCAAGTTGTGCTGAACCTCGTAAACAATCACTCGTGTTCTTTACTTATTGCTTTACCTTATTTTCGCACTTGGTTCGAATTGTTTAACTTTGTGATTCAGGTTGATCTCAAAGGTTTTGGTACAAGCTCCAAAAGTCTTGAGACTTTCTGCGAAAAAACGGGCATACTCTATTCAACCCCCCCCCCCCTTCTAGAGTATTTCTTATTACATTGTTTTTACATTATCGAACCTTCAGTCAGGAATCTCATGGGCGGGCATTGAAATTAATTCAAGATTTGATTTCGCGCCTTTTATAAAGAAATTCAAAATAAATATTTAACATCGGTCTAAAATATAAGATGATGTCTATTTTATTTTTAACATCAGACATTTAAAAACCGATGTTAAAAAATTGTATAACATGGCATGTTTTTTTTATTGATGTTAATGGACCGATGTTAAATAACAAAATTCTAGTAGTGCAAGCTATTTTTCTAGCCGATTGGCACACAAGCCATGTTTAACACAATTACCAATATGAATTGTGCTCTTATGGTCAATTACGTTGCCTTTGCCTCACAAGCTGCTTATTCACACTTTACTAATGGCTTTCAATCTATTGTATTTACAATATACATGGTTTGGTCAAATGGATTACACTACTTTTGCCTACAAGCAAGGTGTTTAAATGGGGTTTGGCTTGGACCTGTGGCTAAGCCTTACATGTTCTTCATACATTCACAACTGAAATTCTCTTCTAATCTTATTACATACAATTACCTTGTGCAAACGTTCCATATGTCCATTGTTGGTCCCAAACTGTTGATACTGAGTTTGTTTTCTTTTGATGTTAACCGATCTTGGAGCCTTGATGTCCGACCTATCGTTGCGTCAATGAATCGACTCGTTCTCTCATTTTGATCTATGTTTTTATCCTCCTTTCTCACGGAAGCTATCTCAGACTTTGCCTCCATCACGACATGGGATTTATGAACATCACTTTGGTTGGTTGCTACTGCCTTCCTATGCCAGTACATGATTGGTCGTACCCTTGCACGACAGATTACCAATACTCACTATTAACTAAGGCTCTAATTTGCTCTGCTTTACTATTGTTTATTCTCATAGGGTTCTCGTTCTACCTTGCCTCATGTTCTTGTTGCAGGTTCCTGGACATCCCCTTGGTTTTTGGCGCTTCAAGCTGTTGTTGCTGGTCTGTTTTTATGTGCAGGTTGGCTACTGGTGGATTCGGCTTATGCGGTGAACTGCAATTGTTTGTTGTCGCTGAGCTGTTTACTACCTTAGAACAGATGTATGTGGATGCTCTGACATATACACCAATGTTACCTTTTGTTAACTATAATGGCTCACAAGCCTACATATTTGCTTACCAAATTTTACAAAAGCCTTACAAGGCCAGACATTTTAATCTATTTCTTGTTAATAAATTATATACGTTTACCAATCTGATGTGCGTACTAATTGCGATGTTCCTGCTGCTGCTCGTTCTTACGCAGTTTATCTGCTGCTTCTCTTATATTATATCCCATCGGACAACACTTCATCTTAATGGATCACAAGCCTTGGAAAAATCTAATGACATTTCTCACATGCCTCAGAAGGCTCAATACTCACACCCCGATGTAGACACATCTTGTTCAAATTGCATTACCCTTTTATATTTACAAAAATTGATCAATAATGGGTCTTTCATTCAAAACCGTCCAAATCTGGTGTTTGCCTTGCTGCTGCACACCAAATTCACTTTGGAGCCAAATTGGTTTCGCCGATCGTTAATCAAGCACATACCGATATTACGCTTTTTGTAGCACATACTACAACTGGCCCCTTGATGTCCGTGATTTGTGCCATGTTTTTATATCTATTTCAACTCCTTATTCTATCATTTTATGTATTTTGGGTTGGAAATATAGCGAATTTGTGTAGTTTATGCTTATTTGCAAGAAATAGAGGTCTACACAAGTTTCTATTTAATATTGCACAATTTGGAGCTAAATCGGAGCAAAACCAAGAAGCACTAGAAATACACTTGATGTCTACTTAAGGAGCTCAAAAATTGACGGAAGAGCGCCTGACATCGAGCAAAGTTGAGCACAGAACGAGACACTGAAGAGTGGTTGATATCGACCAGAGATGGTTGATATCGACCTGATTCGAGTCGAAATTTCCAGGACAACTCGACATGACATGAAGACACAAAGAAAGCTCGATTTTGACCTATATTGGTCGATATCGACCAAAATCCACTCGAAATCCCTACCAGAGTCCAATATTGAGTGATCAGAGATGAAGTCGAGCAAACAACTCGATATCGACCAACTCCTAGATCTAGCACGAGTCGATTCCTTGTCTATCGGATTCCGAATTGAAGATTCCTTGCACATGAAGATCTATCAAGAGAGAATATGTTTATCCACATTAGATATATTTCGATTAGAGATTTAATTGTTTAATTTCCAAGTTTTATCTTATGTTTTTAGATAGAAAGATTTAGATATAGATATGATATTCTTTCGTTGATGAGCGGGGAATGAACACTATAAATAAGGCTTTAGGGGTTGGTTATAGAATCATCCAAGACAAGCCACAACACAAGAGTAGGAGAGTTAGGAGAGAGAGCTTGGAGTCGAGAGAAATTGTATTTGGCGAGAGCGGAATTGGCTTCCATCGGTTGTAAGCTTTATTTTATTTTATTAATGCAATTTAGTTTTCTTTTAATATTGACGAGTTTCCTTATGATGAAGAGCGAGTAGTCCACCTACTTCTCGGAACGGGGTGAGCCCGACGATAGTCGTGCGTGTTTAAGGTAAAGATTCGACTTTAATCATGCTTTGATCATCCACTGCATGTTATATGTTTATTACCTAATTAATAGAGATTCAGGTTAACAACTTGGATTATAAACATAAAATTTGTAGATACAATTAGGGTTTTTGAAAGAGTGGTCTAATTGTTGGAAAAGGCAAAAGCTTGATCTTTTGACGTGATTGCATGATTATCTGTCTTTATCTTGCCTTATGCATGTTTTTTTATCGTTGTTGCAAACCCCGGTCTTGGAAGTTTTCTTTTACATTGTTTATTTCAAAATCTGCAATTCGTTACGTTTCTGCATTCTACTCGAGTTCGATTAAACCTAGTCGACGTCCACCACTAATCACTCGATCAAGCAAGATCACTGCCATTTTTGTTTCTGCGCGTACAAGTGAAGTCGACGGGAACTGGTCGATATCGACTTGGCAGGTCAATATCGAGTAAATCTGGTCAAAATTTACTGACGTTTGCATAATTGCCAGAAATCGACTGACTGGTCGATATCGAGCACTACTAGTCGATATCGAGTAGTTTCCTAAGTCGAATTCCGACGTGAACGTAAGCTATCTAGGATCCGCTGACCTGCTTCCTCGAGGATCGATCCTGACTTTCTTTTGCTACAACGGGAAGGAGGCTTGTAATTATTTGCTCGGAACCAAATCGGTTTGGTTTACTTTATTTATATTTTAATTGCAAGTATCGATTTCCTCCTTCAACAAATTAGCGCCGTTGCCGGGGAAGCAATTATCCGCGCCTTAGGTAGTTAAATCTCACGTTTTCCTTGAGTTTTGTTTTTGCAGGTGTATGCGTCGTTCCGGTCAACCACTTGAGTTTGACACCTTAGCCGACCCGAAACGTCTTACACACATCCACTCTAGATTGAAAAGGATCATGACGACCGCAGAAACACAAGCTGAGATGATCGAGATGCTTTAGAGGGAACTAGCAGCCAACAATGTTGCTCTTGCCGCTGAGAGAGCACGCACCGAGCGGAAAATAGAACAAAAGAGGCAGGCGGAGGCTGAGCTTGCCCTATATCCAACTACTACAAAGGATTACATGCACCCAAAGCCGATAGTGTCTGAATCGGCTATTCTAGTCCCTCCTAATGATTTTGAAATTCGCACTGCCTTCCTTATTGAAATTAAAAATAATGCTTTTGAAGGGAGATTTAATGAATGCCCTCTCACTCATATTACTACTTTTGGTGATATGTGTCAAACTATTGCTGAAGGTGCTACTCTTGAATATGTAAGGATGAAAGCTTTTTGTTGGTCTCTTGTAGGTCCAGCACTAATGTGCCAAACTATTGCGATCCTGCCGTACTTATGGGCAGCCACCATATGTGATTCATGAGATTTTCTACAACTCTCTTGATCTAGCCAGCAAGGAAAGGATCAATCAATACACGCAATACGAATACCTCACGCAAACACCAGCAGAGGCGTGGGCATCCATTGAAAGGCTCACCAACTTCGACAACACCTATGGGGCTTTTGCGAATTACGAGGACAACACTTGTGCAAGGCCAGCCCCATCCATGCCCCTATATGAGCCTTCTAAGGAGATTGATCTTTATGTCAAGCAGCAGTTCTACAAAGATCAAAATCCCAAGCTCCTCAAGCAAGTCAAATTTCTATCGGTCAACCGGTCTTGCATTGAATGCGGCTCACATCGGCACACCACCCCGGAGTGCCCACATACAAAACAAGTCAGGCTAGCAGAAACTCACGAGGAGTTAGCTTACGCAGGGGGTCCCAATCGCTATATGGGGGACCAAAGGTTCTATCAACCACAGTGGAACCAAGGTGCCCCTAGGAACCCCCCACCATATAGAGCTCCAGGACATCCAGAAAGGGACTAGTAGAAAGATTATCTACAGATGATCCTCGACGAGATGAGGAGGAATCAAGCACAATAGCAGTAATCCACCAGCACCATCAAGACTCAACTCCACAGCCTCAATACACGATTTGGGGAGATGGACACCAGCACCATCAAGCTCACTGGGCATACAGATCCAAATTCTAAGGGGCAATCCGAATAAGTCGCTGCAGTACAACTAAGAAGTGGTCACAAACTGCACGAACCAAAGATCGGAAAAGCAAACGATAGCACTGGACAACAGGTCAAAATCGACCAAGCACTGGTCGATATCGACCAAACTCAGGTCGATATTGAGCAACCTCGTGTCGATATTGACCCATCTGCACCAGCAAACTCGATTCCGACCCCACCAATCGATATCGGGCAATATCAGGTCGATATCGAGCAATATCAGGTCAATATCGAGTCCCCACCAGTCGATATCGCCTCTTTTGCATCGCTCCCGACGACTGATTTTGCTCCGAAACCAAAGAAGAAACTTCGGTTCCCTTCTAAGGCGTTGAAACATCCCACTGCAGGTAAGTTTAAACTCTTTGTTAAGATGCTTCAGGAACTGAATGTTTCGATTCCTTTTATAGAAGCTCTTCAAGAGATGCCTGCATACGTCAAGTTTCTTAAGGAGATCCTTAGCAACAAGCGATCAATCACAGAAATCGACAGCGACTGCAAAAATGATGGATTTCCCTGAGAAGAGACCTACCCTGGTAGTTTTTCTATTACTGTGGGATTTGGACAACATAAATATGAGGCACTGTGTGATCTAGGAGCAAGCGTGAGCATCATGCCCTTATCAATCTGGTCAAAGGTAAAGATAGGAGCACTAGAGCGTCTGGATGCCAAGCTATAGATGGCAAACAATACAGTGGTCATCCCTACAGGTATGGTTGAAAATGTCCCTGTCCAGGTTGGTAAGTTCTATTTCCTGTAGATTTTCTTATCGTAGATGTGGCGGAAGATCCTGCTTGCCCTATTATTCTTGGTAGACCTTTTCTAGCTACAACAGATGCCAACATCAGCGTCAGAAAGCGATTGCTCACCTTCATGATAGGTAACGAGGTCCTAGACTTCTCTTTTGTCCCTAAAAAGGAGGAAATTCCATGGCTTGAGGTAAAGAGCATAGGCAACCACGGAGACGAACAGACAACAACGGAGAAAAACACCAAAAAGCTACTCGACGTCGACTACCTTACTCGACTTCGACTACTCCCACTCGAAGTCAACTTTCTCTGATGAACTCCAGATCTACCAAGAGCCTAAGTATGGGGTCCCTGTACTCGACGTCGACTAACCCTTAGCCTGGAGATTGCTGTTTCGGCCACGAAAAGGTAAGTTCAGGTACAATTCATGTCTCTCTTCCATCCATTAATAAAAATAAAAGGATTTTTAGAGGAGACAAGGCCCCGTGGTGAGCTAACTTGCACAGGATTAAGACTGGAAAAAAGAAGAAGGAAGGCAAAGGATTCTATGCGAACAACAACGTATCGGCGGAGCTGGAGTATTACAATCAGGACCTAGATGATCCAAGATAAGGGCCAAGCATAGAAGGGCCCCACATTAAAGGTTCTTGAGCAATAATGAAGAAGTCGGCCTAGTGAGTATAAAGTCTAGGGAAAAGACGTTGCAGAATCTGTCTAGCGAATTTTATAGGGAAAAGACGTTGCAGAAAGTACTCGACATCGAGTACCTATAGTCGACTACCCATCCTCGAAATCGACCGCTTCTCCACACATTACATCACTCGATTCCGACGATCTGCACAATCTGTCTAGTGAGTTTCTTTCTTTACCCTTGTTTTTATACAGTGAGGACACTGTAATGTTTAAGTACGGGGTGGGAGAAGGGCTTACTTTGTGCATATTTGACCATATTTGACATTATGTGCGCATATTTAAAGCTTATTTCTTGAATTGGTTATACATGACTACTTTGGAATTATAATTGATGTCTATGTGCTTATATTTTGTTTTCCAAAGTTTATGAAAATCATCCCCATGGAAAATTTTGAAATAGTGTCATGAAAGTCATATTAAACTCGACGATGCAAAATTGGATTCATTAGAGATATAACATGAAATTTCCTAGTAAAGGAAAGTCACAATAAAGTGCATATTTTTATGAAAACCATGAAAGGAAGTAAATTTGAAATTGCTTTTGACATGTTGCATGACAAGAGGATGGAGGACTTTATATTTTCTATATAATGCTCATATGTTTATATTCCCTTGCCATACGTATGCTTATGCATCAGAAAAGCCATAATATGCCTTATTTCAATTATTGCTCCACATGATCTAAATAGTGCCCATTCTTTACCTTATTTCCTATCCGAAAATTATGTTAAGAATGATGTTACATTATGGAGATTATTATATGGCTGTTGTGTTTATTATATTTGGAGTTTCGGAGGATGAATTGAATATTAGGGAAAATTTAATAAGTGAAAGAAGAACCGGTCACCTCTGGAGATAAAGGTAGACCGACCCTGCTTATTGAGATAATAGTTCAGCGAGATGGGAGACACAGGTGAGGAGTCCAAAGAACTATGTATCCGAGGTCATTCATGACACCCATGTTTGCGACTCGCGAGAAGGCAATGCTGTGGTTAGAGAGGTTGAAGTTTCGATAAAGTAAAACAAAGTAATATAGAAATACTCTAGAAGGGGGGTTGAATAGAGTATGTCGGTTTTTCGCAGATAGTCTCAAGACTTTTGAAGCTCTGCAAAACCCTTTGAGATTAGACTAAGTCTTTTCTCTGAAAACCTGAATCACAAAGTTAGATAATCGAACCAAGTGCGGAAATAAGGTAAAGTAGTAAATAAAGGACTCGATGAATTGTTTACGAGGTTCAGCATGAACTTGGCCTACGTCCCCGCCTAGGGTTCTTCCACAACCCTAGGATTCAAACGACTTTTATTGATTCACAAGACTTAGGATCCTAGTAGCTCCCCGAGAAGCCTCTCTCTTATACAATTGCAATCTAGTCAACTCACGTTCCCTTGGAGTCCTAAACCAATCTAGAAGTGCCCCACCTCTCTATGCTATCTAGTACAATCCTCTTACACTTAGTGAATCAATCGCCTAGCTTTCACTTCCTGAGTTACAAACTCTCGAGTATAACACTATAACAAAATATATCCTATAAGCTCACTGTGTAACTCTCAAATGCTTTGAAATGAAATAACAGACTCTTAAGGACTAGCTGAGAGCACACGAAGAAGACAGATCTCGCTTGAGGGCTTGAGGGAATGAAAGCTTGTGTTCAACAGATGTATTGAAACAAATCGGCAATTAAGGATCTTAACCAACGGCTAGAGAGGATCATGGCTTGATCTGGATCTTCTATCTTTGGAAACATCGAAGGCCATGATCTTTCGATTTGAATCTTCTCCAATTTTCAACAAAAGGAAGAAAATAATATTCGAAAATACTTCCTGAAAGGTTAGTGAAAATATAATAATATAATGGAAGCATATAACATAAAATAATATTCGAACATAATATCATATAGAACAGGTTTTGTGTTTCATCAATACTGTTAAAGCTTCAAGACCTTTGACAGAAACAAACTGTCAAAGCCTTTGAAACTTATTCCGATTTTCATCAAGGGAGGGAGTTATCAATCTCCCCCTTGATGAAAGACAAAACCTGTGCATCCCTGCAACTTAGTCAAGCAAATATAGTAAAAGCAAAATCGGACTAAGTATTTGCATGGGTTAGACGAATGTTGGATCATAGTTTTAAAACATGAAAATATCCAACCAAAAATAAAACCAAGGTCTTCTAAGACCTTTGAATCGCAATAGTTTAAAAAGTCTAACACCACAGAACATCTCCCCCTTTTTGTCATTCAACAAAGGGAGGAGGTAAAACTGTAGCCAAAAGTTTTGAAATAGTTTCCAAAAACCAGCAATGTTTCAGATTCAGAGATATGTTAGGGTAGGGTAGGGTTAAGCTTCATCGTCCGGAGCATCATTAGTGAGCCTCGTCCACAGACCTTGCAACAGCTTGGTTATCCCGCTCATTTCCGTCATAAACTCCTTGTGCAGCTCCTTGAGATCCAAGCGAACTTCCTCCAAGCTCAACTCCAGGTTGTCCATGTGTTCATCAACGGCTGAGGCACTGGGAAGAGCTTTTGAAGGAGAGGCAAGACTCCAAATCCCTTGGGGGGACCGAGTGATGTCAATCTTTTCAAGGCTCTTGGAGTCGAACTTACCCATATGACGCTGTTGTTCTTCATTTTTGAAATTGATTCCAGAAGCTTTGAAGAGATGGGTCAAAAGGGTGGCAAAGGGGAGGGGAGTTCCTTTTCTGGCTTTTCTAGCATGAGCCATGGATCCAAGGATAGTGTTGGCCAGATCAAGGTCAAGGCCATTTAGGATTCGGTAAAGTAAGACCATGGAATTATCAGTAAGGAGCGAGCCAGAGTTAAGACGGGGTAAGAGGCAACGAACAATGATGTTAAAGATAATTTTTGCCTCTAAGTTAAGGGATGAGTGGGTTAGCTGTTTTAAGGTGCTGATGGATGCTTCAAGTAGGAGATATTTGGATCGAGTAAGGGCTAGGCACTGTTCTTTTGTGGGGTTCTTGGGAGAGGGTGGACAAGGTCTAGGTAGGCCAAGGAAATCAGCAAAGTCGTTGGAGTTGAACGAGATTCTAACCCCTTTGACAATGGACTCCAAAGACCAACCGTTGACATTGTCTTTGGCTTTTAGGTTTATGTAGAATAGGCGGGTGAGTTGGGGATAATAGACAGATTCAAGGTTGAGAAGGGTCTAGGCAGGGGATTGTTTGATTAGAGAGATGGAAAGTAAGTTCAAAGCTTCAAAGAACTCAAGATCCAAAAAATCGGAACAACAAATCCTACGAGTTCGAAACTCATCTACCCACTTTCCAACCGTTTCAGCATTTTCAAACCATGAAGATGGTAAGGATTGGTTTACCTGGATGTAGGCGGGTGGATCAGCATTCTTCCTGCGAGCAATTGTTGGAGTAGCTCTCTTGGCAGGCGCCTCAAAGCCTTTGAGGGTGCCCTTCCTGATGCGCTTTGGAGAAGGAGGCTTGACCGTTGTTGGGACTTTCCGCTTCTTTGGAGACGGGGGAGGAGGAGAAGGAGAAGGAGAGGCAACGGGTTCTGGCTCCTCTTCATCCTCGTCCTCAGACCCCGAGTCCTCAGCGGACCCCTCATTGTTGTCGCCTTCAGCATTCTCGTCATCACCGGTCTCGACATCCTCCTCTTCTTCTACCTCCAGTTCCTCCTCAGCGGGAACTTCAGCCTCGACCTCTATCCTGATTCTCTCAGCCTCCTCCTCGACAAGCTTCCTTGCCTGCTCGGCCTCTTCCTCGACCTTCTTTTTCGTTAAAGCTTCCTCTTTGGCTTCCTTGGCTGCATCCCTTTCCAGAATGACGTCGAGATCCTCTTCTTCCTCTTCCTCGTCCACCTCCTCAGCGATGACCTTCTTTTTCCCTTTCTGCTTTGCATTGAGAGGCTTCTTAGCAGAGCGTTTTTTAGAGCCCTTGGTAACAGTAGTCGTACTCTCAGCGATGGTGCTCTGGACAACAGCGGGGACGATGGCTTGAGGAGTGGGTTCAGGTGTGGGGGAAGTAGAAGTGACCTGACGTCCCTTGGGGGTGGCACCAAGTCTTTTGGGTGTGGAAGCTTTCTTTAATTTGGGAGCCATGGAGGTAATCGGCTAGGGTTTATAGAACAGTTTGAGAGGTTGAAGAAAGAGAATTTGGAAGGGTTTGGATAAGTCTGAGTTTGTGAGGGAGTCGGGTACAGAATTGGGTTTAAGTAGAGTGAGGTGATGAAGTTGATTGGACGGGTTTAGAGTTCCAAGGATAGTAATCATAACATTGCCAATTTGAAAATATTCCAATTCAAATTTCAAATTTCTTAACCATTTAAAATAAAAGGGAAATATCCGAATTTATTTTGTTCCAAAAATATCTCAACGGATAAAAACATGTGATAAATAGAATTTTAAAATTCGATAAAAATATACTTGATTAAATATCTAAAAAGATATTAACAAAATATATGTGATCCGATATACGTAATCTACCATTTAGTTCACAAACCTTGACATAATTCTCAAAGGTCTTGACACTAAGTAGAATTTATCTTTCGTAAAGGGAAAGCTCCCCCTACGAAAGTACATCCTTGTTAAGCATCCCAATCTCTCGTCTAATGAAGGTGAACCTGTCCTCTGCCAAAGGCTTAGTAAAAATGTCAGCCCATTGATAATCATTTGAAATAAAGGAAATGGACACATCACCTTTTTCGACATGGACTCTAATGAAATGATGCCTTACATCAATATGTTTGGTCCTTGAATGGTGAACAAGATTCTTTGTAATGGAGATGACACTTGTATTGTCACATTTAATGGGAATGCCTTTGAGGTTGATGCCAAGATCTCGCATTTGTTGGGCTATCCAAAGGATTTGGGAGCAACAAGCTCCAGCTGCTATGTATTCGGCTTCTGCAGTGGATAGAGCGACTGAGTTTTGTTTCTTTGAGTGCCAACTGATCAAGGATGCTCCTAGGAATTGGCAACATCCTGATGTGCTCTTCCTATCCACCTTATAGCCTGCAAAATCTGCATCATAATACCCAATTAATGTGAAATCCTTTTGCTTTGGGTACCATAGTCCAAGCTCCTTAGTGCCATTGAGATATCGAAAGATCCTCTTCATAGCAACGAAGTGAGATTCTTTACGATCAGCTTGAAACCTAGCACACATGCAAACATTAAACATGATGTCAGGTCTACTAGCTGTGAGATATAGTAAATATCCAATCATTCCTCGATGCTCCTTTTGATTGACACTTTTCCTAGTCTTGTCTTGATCTAGAGATAATGTTGAGCTCATGGGTGTCTTGACTGCTTTGGATTGATCCATCTTGAATTTCTTCAAAAGATCCTTAGTATACTTGCTTTGGTTGACAACCCTCTCTTGGATTGATGAACTTGTAATCTCAAAAAGAAGTTGAGTTCACCCATCAAGCTCATCTCAAATTCACTGCACATAATGTCAGAAAATTCCTTGCACAGAGATGTGTTAGTAGCACCAAATAATATATCATCAACATAAATTTGAATAACCAAAATGTCATTTCCTTTGGTTTTGATAAAAAGAGTCTTGTCGATTAACCCCCTTTTAAAATCATTTTCTAAAAGATATTTTGACAAGCGCTCATACCAAGCTCTTGGGGCTTGTTTCAAACCATAAAGCGCTTTGTCAAGTTTATAAACATGATTAGGAAATTCCAAACTTTCAAAACCTGGGGGTTGAGCCACATAAACTTTTTCCTCTAAGAAACCATTAAGAAAAGCACACTTGACATCCATTTGATATAACTTTATGTTCATAAACGATGCAAATGCTAATAAAATGCGAATGGCTTCAAGCCTGGCTACGGGAGAAATGGTCTCCTCGTAGTCAATACCTTTCTCTTGATTGTAGCCTTGAGCAACAAGCCTTGCCTTGTTCCTCACGATCTTACCATTCTCATCTAGCTTGTTTCGAAATACCCATCGTGTGCCAATGACTGATTGATGCTTTGGCCTAGGCTTCAAGGTCCAGACTTTGTTCCTTTCAAATTCGTTAAGCTCACTTTGCATAGCAATGATCCAGTCTAGCTCTTGAAGGGCCTCATCTACCTTCTTTGGTTCAATAAGAGAAACAAACATGTGAAAAGCACAAAAATCTTTAAGTTTAGAACAAGTTTGAACACTAGAAGTAGGGTCAGAAATAATATCCTTTAATGAGTGTGATGAGGACTATTTGAATTTCCTTTTGCTAGTCTCAACTCCTTGATTCGTCACACCAGTAGGATTGATTTGTGGTACATCTGACTCCGTGGCCCTGTTAGGTTTAGTTACAGCAGTTTTTGACGTGTCAACACTGTTGGATTGGACACCAAGGGCTTTGGACGAATCTTCAACACCTTGGGCCAATTCTTCAGTGTTGAGAATCTGTTCCTGCATGTTCCTCTTCTATGTGTTCTTGGTAGTAGCATCATCACCTTCCTCGTTCTCTGCATGGATGTTAAGATCTATATCTGCAACACTTTCACTCAAAGAACCGTCATTGCATTCATACAATATAACATGTTTACTTTCTTCAACTAACTGGGTCCTTTTATTGAAGATTGTATAAGCTTTGCTACTTGTGGAGTAGCCAAGAAATATACCTTCATCACTACACGCATCAAATTTCCCAAGGTTATCTTTTCCATTATTATGAACAAAACAAGTACAGCCAAAGGGTTTAAAATAAGATATAAGTGGTTTGCGGCTTTTGAAAAGCTCATAAGGAGTTTTCCTTAAGATAGAACGAATAAGACAACGATTCAAAATATAGTTAGCTGTGTTAACAACTTCAACCCAATAGGTTTTAGGTAATGGATTTTCTAAAAGCATAGTCCTGGCCACATCCTCTAAGGTGCGGTTCTTTCGTTCCACAACCCCGTTTTGTTGAGGTGTCCTAGGAGTAGAAAAGTTATGGGAGATGCCATATTTAGCACAAAACAAATTAAACTGAAGTTGATCAAACTCCCTACCATGATCACTTCGAATTGACACTATGGGCTTGTTTCGTAAAGTTTGCAACTCCTTACAATGTTTTGAAAACTCAAATAAGGCCTCTGATTTTTCTTTTAAAAATGCAACCCAAGTATATCTAGAAAAATCATCAACAACGACTAGCATGTACTTTTTACCATTGGGAGATTTGATAGGACCACATAAATCCATATGTAAAAGTTCAAGGGGTCTAGAAGAACTTACAACCTTTTTGGGTTTGAAAGAGCTACGTGTTTGTTTACCTTCTGTGCATGCATTGCACATATCAATACCTTTGAAGTCCATCTCAAGTAGCCCTCTTACAAGCCCTTTGGTCACAAGCTTCTGTAGTGTATGTGGACTCACATGACCGAGTCTCCTATGCCAGAGCTTTGGATCATCCATCAAAGCCGTTAGACAGGTTAAGCTTCATTGTGCCACGTGATCAGCATTTACAGCGTATATATTGTTGTAACGATATGCAGTCAGTATAACTTCACTTGTATCTTCTCTGCACGCTAGACATCTTTTCTTGTCAAATCTGACATTGTTGCCACTATCACATAATTGAGAAACACTAAGGAAATAATACTTTAAGCCATTCACAAGATAGACATTTTTAATACTATGGTTGGAATCACTCCCAACGCTACCAATACCAACGATGTCACATTTTTCTTTGTCACCAAGAGTGATTGTTCTTGTGGATTGCTCCTTTAGATCATGAAAGAGAGAACTCTTCCCACACATATGCCTCGAGCATCCACTATCAATAATCCATTTGTGCTCCTTCACCTTGGTGATCTCCTGCAAAACAAACATCAACCTTTATGGCTAGACCAATAAGCAAATTTGGATCCATTATTGGGATAAACCATATTTGGTAAAATAGTGCCTTTTGGGGACCCAAACTTGTGTTATCCGTTCTTTTCTCAAATGACCAGGAAATGTATTGCGAATGATATATGAATTTTTTTTTTATAGGGGCTGGTCTCTTTTACATGTCCCTTTCTAGTACAGTGGTGACATATAGGAGAGGTTCTGCTTCCTTTTGCCTTCACAAAGGTGGTAATGTGCTGCTTCTTTAAAAACCTTGGATTGTAACCAATACCACTTTTGTTTAGAGAACTTTAGTGCTCACCCAACATCCTATCAAGAGTGCCTTTGGATTTGGTAAAACTTATGAGGGCTGTCTGTTGTTCTTGAATCTTATTATTCAGGGAGATCTTCTCATTCTCTAAGTCATGATGTTCACTTCTTAGAGAGGAGAGATCTTGCTTGAGTTCAGATTTCTCTAAGTCAAGCATCTTGACTTTAATGTCAAGACCTGAATAAGAAGCTTCAAGACTTTTGAACCTCATAGACAGATCCTCAATAGTTCTTTCCTGGTCCACAGTTCTCTTGATAAGAATGTTAGTCTGGACAATAAGTTTCTCTTCATTGGCAATCATATTAGAAAGGAATTCCGATAATACATCTTTTGGACTTGCCATAAGTTCTCTTACAGTTGCTTCAAGCTTCTCATCGTGGGATTCATCTTCTGAGGCCATAAGATAGATATTGACCTTCTCATCATCGGAGTTAGAGTCAGAATCGCTCCAAGTTTCCACCATGGCTTTCTTTTTCCATTTGTCACCCTTCTTGGACTTCCTCTTTGTCTTTTGAGGGCAATCCTTCACAAGATGATCTATTTCTCCACATTCAAAACAAGACAAAGGTTTAGTCTTCTTATCATACTTGTTGTATTGAGGCTTACCTAAAAATTTAGAAGACTCTGATCCATCCTTGTTGTTGAATTGTTTCTTCATTTTGAGGATTCGAGCAAGGCCTCTTGTGATAAGAGAAAAAGGATCATCCTCATCGTCATCATCATCTTCGGAATTAAATCCATCTTTGGGCTCATCCTTCTTAGACTTGAGTGTCAAGCTCTTAGTGCTTGCTGGAAGTTCTCCATCGTCTTCATTAAGGATCATCTCATGTGTGATCAATTTCCCAAGCAGGTCATCAAGGGGCAGAGTAGTGAGGTCTTGGGCTTCCTCTATGGCTGTTACTTTAGGACCCCACTTTTCTTTTAGGAGACACCTCAATATCTTCCCTACTTTCTCAACGTTTGTAAAGCTCTTGCCGAGAGAGTCAAGGTTGTTGGTGATTTCTGTGAATCGTGTGAACATGGCCTTGATTGACTCATCAGACTTCATTTTGAAAAAGCTCATACTTTCGAAGAAAGATGCTGATCTTGGTGTCTTCCACTTGGCTAGTTCCCTCATAGGTGACGACCAGCTTCTCCCAAATCTCTTTAGCTGACCTATGTTGTGAAGAGGAAATCGAGTATGAAATATAACAAAATAGATCAAACCAGATTCAGGCCCACGCAAATAAATACAAGACTCCTCCAATGCAGTAATGGGAAGTCAGGATCGAATCCACGAGGAAGCGTGTCAGCAGATCTCAGGTAGCTGTAAATCTCACAGACAAAGCAGCAGAAAGACAGCAACACAGAAACAAAGGGGCAGAAATAGAAATAAAACAGAAAAGATCAAACAAAAGTAAAGATCAAAATGAAAACAGAAAAGGCAAAGCAAAGCAGAAACAAAAGCGAGGACACAGAAGCTACTCGATCTCGAGTAACAGTCCTCTATATCGACTAAGGAGGTCGACAACAGAAACTCAGAAACGACAGCAGACAACTCGACCTAGACAAACCGTACTCGAGATCGACTACAGTCCTACTCGATCTCGACAAGCTCTGCTCTGTATCGACTAGAAAACTCAAAAAAACTTAAATTGCAAATTCGAACCCAAACTCGGAATTTCCGACGAAATAAATTCAATATATAAAAGACTTCCAAAGCCAGGGTATCAACACCACAACGATAACCATGCAAAGTAATACATAAAGGCATAAAAGATCATGCTTTCCATCAAAATAACTTTCGTTACTAACAAATAGGCATATAGAGGCTTTCGCATAAACCCTAATTGTTACTAACCCTTTTCACATAATTAATCCAAGTTGCATTAAGATCACTTTCGCTTCAATAATACAAACAAGGATCACCTTCAACTCTCGCAAAAGAATCATGCTCATAGCGATAGAAGACGAATTGCACAAAAAGATCTGACCTTTACCGCATCACCTCACATGGCCACCGTAGGGCTCACCCCAGCCCCAGAAGTGGGTGGACTACTCACGCCTCATTGCAATAGCAGACATTGATTGATTTAAAGGAAACTTGCATTAAACTAAATTCAAAGCCTTTACAATCCCGGCAATCAACTTTCGCAGAACGCCAAAACCTTAAAAACTTTAAATTTCCTAAACTGTCTCTGTGGAACTACTTGTCTCTGACTGAAATTTAATTGGAATAAGATATCTAATGCTTAGCCCCTAGGGCTTTATTTATAGTCTTCTATTCCTTGCTAATCAAGGATAGAATCTTTATATCTATATCTAAATTTATATCTAAAACATTAAAAGATAAATAAAAGCAATTTAGGAATTAAATCTAAAAGGAAAATAAATCTAAAGTAGGTAAGATGTCTTCCATGTCTTCTCCATAGATAGAACTTGATAGATGTTGATAGATCTCGGCCAAATTGGATAGAATTGGATCCAAGGACTCCCAATCCTAGTAGGACAGCGAAACCGCGTAACACGCTCCCGGACACGGCTCGTCGATCTCGACTAGGGCTCCTCGAGATCGAGTAGGATTGTCGTCGACAGGTGTGGCTCGGCTTCTCGGGTGACTGGTGCTCGACAAAGCTCGGACACGGCTCGGAGGTCTAGTCGATCTCGAGTAGCTCTACTCTGTATTGAGTAGGAACTGTCGTCTGGCTGGCTTGGTCGGGTGGCCCTGCTCGACAAGGCTCCTATCTGGGCTCACAGGTATAGTCGATCTCGAGTAGCCCTACTCTGTCTCGAGTAGATTTTCTCATCGACTAGGACTTCCCGGGTAGATCTACTCGACATGCTCGGACCTTGGCTCCGGGCTCCTCGATCTCGACTAAGCCTCTTTGAGATCTAGTAGAGGTGGTCTGCGTCTTCGTCCTCGGCTTCTCGGCTTGGCACAGCTCGTCGACTCCGGACATGGCTCCGAAGTGTGGTCGATCTCGACTAGGGTTACTCGAGATCGAGTAGGGTTCCGGGAGTCGGGTTGTCTCTGACTCGGTGTCCTCGACCAGCTCTGCTCGACCAGGTCTTCTCGGACAGCCCTCGTCGAGATCGAGTAGATGCTAGTCGATCTCGAGTAGAGTTCTCTCAGCTTTATGCTCTGTTCTTGAAACGCACTTTCCCGAGTCCTCGTTCGTCGGATTGACGCATAGGACCATGCGTTGGAAAGCTCTTTTCGAGCGCTACAATTCTCATGAAGACGTCAAAGCTTGATTCAGAATGAAGAATGGTGAAAAATGGCGTTTTCCCCAGCTGCAACATCCTTAGCTTCTCCATGAGTTTCCTTTAAGGTTCAAAGTGCGTCCGATTTCTGCGAAATATAACCAAAACTTGTGTAGACCTCCATATATTTCCAAATAAGTGTAAAATACACAGATTCTGTATTATTCTAACCCAAAAGCATGCAATGTATGCAGAAATCGATATAAAAGTAAGTGTAAAACATGGCAAATTAGGCTCATAACAAACACCCCAAACTTAAGCTTGCTTGCCCTCAAGCAATACTTTTAATTGTCATTCAGGGGAAGAAATCAAACACTCTCAACATCTTAGATTCATTCTTATATAACCCTGCAATCAATTACCATCATCGAAAAGGTACTAGTGTCTCAAATCCATGCATGTGCAAATAAAAAGCAACATCTACTCATAAAAGGAGGGTTATGCAAAACAATTCTTATGTGACAAAGCATTAATAATCAAGAGGACTTTAATTTAAGCTCAATAAGGAGTAGATTGGTAAAAAGGCTTAAAGGTGGGCAGTTTTTGGCAATGTGGTGCTAATGATCCGGGGAAATGGAGTATTTCCAAATTTGAATTTCCACATTCCTTCTCCCTTTGATTCAATCCCCTTTCAAAATGCTTTTCTCTATAATAATGCTTTTACCTCCCTAACCTCAGCACTGCCTTCTCGCGAGTCGCAAACATGGGTGTCATGAATGGCCCCGGATACTTAGTGCTTTGGACTCCTCACAATGTGTCCCATCTCTCCAAACTATTATCTCAGAGAGCAGGGTCAATCTACCTTTATCTCCTGAGGTGATTGGATTTTCTTTCACTCATTAAATTTTCCATGTATTTTTCAAACAATTTCCCGCCAAACTCCAATAATGATAATAACAACACAACAACCATATGATAATCTCCATAATGTAACATCATTCTCAACATAATCCCCGGATAGGGTAAAGAATGGCAAATATTTAGATCATGTGGAGCAATATTTGAAATAAGGCATAATATGGCTTTTGTGATGCATAAGCATAGATAAGGCTAGGATATACACAATGAGCATGTATGGAAATATAAAGTCCTCCATCATCTTATCATGCAACATGTCAAAAGCAACTTCAAATTTTACCTCCTTTCATGGTTTTCAAGAAAATATGCACTTCATTGTGACTTCCCTTTACTAGGCAATTTCATGCTATATCCCTAACGAATCTAATTTTGCATCGTCGAGTTCAATAAAGCTTCCATGACATTAATCCATAAATTTTCAATGGGGGTCATTTTATCTCAAACTTTGGAAAAATGCACATAAATCAATAATGCAATCCAAAATAGCCATGTAGCAATTCAAAGAAATAATGCACACATAATGTCACAATATAGCAAATATGCATAAAGTAAGCCCTTCCCCCACCTCATACTTAAACATTACAGTGTCCTCACTGTATAAAAACACGGGTAAAGAAAGAAACTCACTAGACTGGTGTGCAGGACCTCTTAATATTGAATGAAAGAACTGCCTGGGCCGAGTCTGAATATGGCTCATCCATGGACCTGAAAAGTGCAGAAGACATATACCCATAATAGAAAAACTAAAAGTTCAAAAAAACAAACAAAAGCAACAAAGTCTCAAAAGTCCAAAAAATAAATGTCTATTTACAAGCTCTAGATTTTATAGTCGCTAGGCCGACTTCTTCATTAAGCATTAGCTTGGCTCATCCTTGTCTAGAGGTATAGGTGGATCTGGTGGTTCCTCCAGTGGTGGGAAGCGTGGGATGTCATCCGGGGGCATCATGTGAAGAAGCTTAAACCTCCCCAAGTAGACGCTCCATGACTCCACCCATCCATCTTCCTGGGCTCCAGCTAGCATGCATAAAGGAATATATAAAGGAAATTTCCATACCTCATCATCATACCTCTTCCGATCCATTGGTTGATTTGTTTGTGCGTCTCCACCACAGCAAAACGGTGGAGTGGTAAGAGATATTTCCACCTCATCGTGCGGAGCTTCATGCCACTTTGCTAGGACCCCATACTTGAATATGAACATCGGTTGCTCAAAATCATCGGGGATAGCCTTCACTTTGTAAGGTAAAAGCGATCTTGGAATGCCCTGGGCAACAATGTCCAACTTCTTCTCTTCTAGTGCTTCTTCTTCTTGGGATTCTTCATATGATTCATCAACAATAGGTAGCAAAGTAGGAATGAAATTCGAGGAAGGACATACCTGGTTGTCGACATCGAGTGGGTCAATTGGCTCGTCGAGAGGAGGGCATGGTCCTTTAGACTTAATGGAAGCCTCAAGCCTTCGGATTTCGTCTTCCAGCCGAGCTATTTCCCTTAATCGTGACTCATCCACTGCGATCCTATTTCTCCGTCTCAAATCTTGATACCATTCTTCCCATGCAGGATTCCCTTCGACAAAGTCTTCCATCTTTGTACCTAAGCTTTGAAATCACAATCAAGAACACAAATTAGTGGCAAAAGCTTGGCACCTAGTTGGTACCGGTGAGGTAGGTGGTGGTAGGGTATGTGATAGGGTAAGAAAAAGGGATGGGCTTTTCTGAACCTTAAACACAATTAAACTAGGCGCGATTGATATCTCCCTGGCAACGGCGCCAATTTGTTATGAGGAAATCGAGTATGAAATATAACAAAATAGATCAAACCAGATTCAGGCCCATGCAAATAAATACAAGACTCCTCCAATGCAGTAATGGGAAGTCAGGATCGAATCCACGAGGAAGCGTGTCAGCAGATCTCAGGTAGTTGTAAATCTCACAGACAAAGCAGCAGAAAGACAGCAACACAGAAACAAAGGGGCAGAAACAGAAATAAAACAGAAAAGATCAAATAAAAGCAAAGATCAAAACGAAAACAGAAAAGGCAAAGCAAAGCAGAAACAAAAGCGAGGACACAGAAGCTACTCGATCTCGAGTAACAGTCCTCTATATCGACTAAGGAGGTCGACAACAGAAACTCAGAAACGAAAGCAGACAACTCGACCTAGACAAACCGTACTCGAGATCGACTACAGTCCTACTCGATCTAGACAAGCTCTCCTCTGTATCGACTAGAAAACTAAAAAAAACTTAAATTGCAAATTCGAACCCAAACTCAGAATTTCCGACGAAATAAATTCAATATATAAAAGACTTCCAAAGCCAGGGTATCAACAACACAACGATAACCATGCAAAGTAATACATAAAGGCATAAAAGATCATGCTTTCCATCGAAATAACTTTCGTTACTAACAAATAGGCATATAGAGGCTTTCGCATAAACCCTAAGTATTACTAACCATTTCACATAATTAATCCAAGTTGCATTAAGATCACTTTCGCTTCAATAATACAAACAAGGATCACCTTCAACTCTCGCAAAAGAATCATGCTCATAGGGATAGAAGACGAATCGCAAAAGAATCTCGCAAAAGGATCACCTTCAACTCTCGCATCACCTCACATGGCCACCGTCGGGCTCACCCCAGCCCCAGAAGTGGGTGGACTACTCACGCCTCATCGCAATAGCAGACATTGATTGATTTAAAGGAAACTTGCTAAAACTAAATTCAAAGCCTTTACAATCCCGGCAATTAACTTTCGCAGAACGCCAAAACCTTAAAAACTTTAAATTTCCTAAACTGTCTATGTGGAACTACTTGTCTCTGACTGAAATTGAATTGGAATAAGATATCTAATGCTCAGCCCCTAGGGCTTTATTTATAGTCTTCTATTCTTTGCTAATCAAGGATAGAATCTCTATATCTATATCTAAATTTATATCTAAAACTTTAAAAGATAAATAAAAGCAATTTAGGAATTAAATCTAAAAGGAAAATAAATCTAAAATAAGTAAGATGTCTTCCATGTCTTCTCCATAGATAGAACTTGATAGATGTTGATAGATCTTGGCCAAATTGGATAGAATTGGATCCAAGGACTCCCAATCCTAGTAGGACAACGAAACCGCGTAACGCGCTCCCGGACACGTCTCGTCGATCTCGACTAGGGCTCCTCGAGATCGAGTAGGATTGTCGTCGACGGGTGTGGCTCGTCTTCTCGGGTGACTCGTGCTCGACAAGGCTCGGACATGGCTCAGAGGTCTAGTCGATCTCGAGTAGCTCTACTCTGTATCGAGTAGGAACTGTCGTCTGGCTGGCTTGGTCGGGTGGCTCTGCTCGACAAGGCTCCTATCTGGGCTCACAGGTCTAGTCGATCTCGAGTAGCCCTACTCTGTCTCGAGTAGATTTGCTCATCGACTAGGACTTCCCGGGTAGATCTACTCGACATGCTCGGACCTTGGCGCCGGGCTCCTTGATCTCGACTAAGCCTCCTCGAGAGCGAGTAGAGGTGGTCTGCGTCTTCGTCCTCGGCTTCTCGGCTTGGCACAACTCGTCGACTCCGGACATGGCTCCGAAGTGTGGTCGATCTCGACTAGGGTTACTCGAGATCGAGTAGGGTTCCGGGAGTCGGGTTGTCTCTGACTCGGTGTCCTCGACCAGCTCTGCTCAACCAGGTCTGCTCGGACATCCCTCGTCGAGATCGAGTAGATGCTAGTCGATCTCGAGTAGAGTTCTCTCAGCTTTTTGCTCTGTTCTTGAAACGCACTTTCCTGAGTCCTCGTTCGTCGGATTGACGCATAGGACCCTGCGTTGGAAAGCTCTTTTCGAGGGCTACAACTCTGATGAAGACATCAAAGCTTGATTCAGAATTAAGAATGGTGAAAAATGGCGTTTTCCCCAGCTGCAACATCCTTAGCTTCTCCATGAGTTTCCTTTAAGCTTCAAACTGCGTCCGATTTCTGCGAAATATAACCAAAACTTGTGTAGACCTCCATATATTGCCAAATGAGTGTAAAATACACAGATTCTGTATTATTCTAACCCAAATGCATGCAATGTATGCATTAATCGATATAAAAGTAAGTGTAAAACATGGCAAATTAGGCTCACAACAACCTACAAGATGAAATACGGTTAAACTCATCAGTGCTAAGACCACAATAAAGTAAGTTAATAGCCTTGTAGTTTTTGGAGACGAGTTCAAGATCTGCTTGGATGTATTTAGACTCCTTCTTTGCGACTTTGTTTCCATTTGGTACGTCTTTCTCTGGAATCTTCTGATAGCATGCATTTAGGTAGGCATAATAGGTTGGATTTAGCTTAGTTAAGATGCATATCATGCATGATTTAAGTAGAATTTGCATATTTGCTTTCTATGTTGGTGGAGTCGGAATCTACACGTTTTTATTGATTATTTTAGGTAACTGTGGATCCGAGAAGGATAAATGGGTTGATAACGCATTGGATGAGAATGTCTAGTTGATCGAAAAAGCTTACATGGAGATCTCAAGAGGTTCTGAGAAGAAGAAACGAACCTAAACGAAGAACAAGTCTGTTGAAGTTGTCGCCAGACATGCTTAACTTGTTTTGCACTTTCTATAGGCCTCGGTTGTCCGATTGACTATTATGACCATGTGTTGGAAAGCTCTTTCAGAGAGCTACAACTTTCATGTTGACGTCGAGAGCTGATTCAAGACGGATTTTCCGTGAAAGACCAAGGCAGCGGCCGCCGCATGGTGTGCAGCGGCCGCTGCCAGGGACGTTGCAAAAAAGAATACTGATGTTGTGGCCGCAGCATACATGCGCCGGCCGCCGCATCTGCCGACAGCGTTTATAAGCTGCGTTTTGTTTAAATTAAACCCTAGAACCTTTTGATTTCTTTTATGGCCGACTTTGATGTTTTAAAAGGCCAAGTTTTATGTTATTTTAAGAACTTCTATTCTATTCTACGTTTTATCAGACAATTGGAGAGAGAACGATGTTCACCATGGGCGGCTAAACTCTCTTCGTTCTACTTGCAATTTGAAGCTTTATTTGGATTGATTGTGAGTTTCTGAATCTTGTTCCTTATTTCCTATATTGAATGCTTAAACTTCTTTGTGCTTGATTGTTTATTGTTTTGTTCTATCTTGTCTGGCCAACTAGTTAGATCAATTCAATTGCTAGGGTTTTGTAGATTCCTGATTGCGAACCTTAACCCAAGTAGTAAACTTGTCCCTTTAGGGCTGATTGAACTAATTGGATGGGTAGGAAGTTGGATGTGTTGTTAAATCCCTCTTTAGGGACTGCAAATACCTTGGCTAATCTCTGGACTTAATGCTATCAATTGGGTTAAATGCTTCTTTAGGGACTGTTCGATTGATAAGGGTTTCTATGACTGATTGGACTATTAACTATATTAGGTCGGGACAAGGGCATTCATAGGAAAACCAAAAGGACAAGAGGAACTTACAATATCAATTCAACCAAATAAAGTGGATAATTGTAGGTAGAGCGATTCTCTCTAAATTTATTTGCATCAATTTGTTTTTATTTTATTTTCTTTTCTTTTCAATCTCAATCACCCAAAACCCCCCTTTCTACTAATTGATAAATACACATTGCTGAGAAATACTTGATTCTCTGTGGGATCGACCTCTTACTTACTTGCTATACTAGTTTGTAGGTTTGAGTTTTATTTTGATACGGTTTATGCGACTAAAAACCGTCCATCATCTTCGGACCATTCTCTATAATGTTCCAAAGTTCCAGATCTTGATCTATAATGAACATCTTCATCAAAGATCTCCAGTGGACAAAGTTGTTTCCTACAAAGAGTGGTGGTCTACTGGTAGACCTTCCCTGTTCAAATCCTCCGCTTGCTTCACCAGACATGATCGAAAACTCACAAGATTGTTAGATAAAAAGCAGTGAGTAAGGATCTGATACCAATTGAAGGTTCGCTAAAGTAAAACAAAGTAATATAGAAATACTCTAGAAGGGGGGTTGAATAGAGTATGCCGGTTTTTCGCACATAGTCTCAAGACTTTTGAAGCTCGTGCAAAACCCTTTGAGATTAGACTAAGTCTTTTCTCTGAAAACCTGAACCACAAAGTTAGATAATCGAACCAAGTGCGGAAATAAGGTAAAGCAGTAAATAAAGGACTCGATGAATTGTTTACGAGGTTCAGCACGAACTTGGCCTACGTCCTCGCCTAGGGTTCTTCAACAACCCTAGGATTCAACCGGCTTTTATTGATTCATAAGACTTAGGATCCTAGTTCCTCCCCGAGAAGCCTCTCTCCTATACAATTGCAATCTAGTCAACTCACGTTCCCTTGGAGTCCTAGACCAATCTAGAAGAGCCCCACCTCTCTATGCTATCTAGTACAATCCTCTCACACTTAATGAATCAATCGCCTAGTGTTCACTTCCTGAGTTACAAACTCTCGAGTATAACACTATAACAAAATATATTCTATAAGCTCACTGTGTAACTCTCAAATGCTTTGAAATGAAATAACAGACTCTTAAGGACTAGCTGAGAGCACACGAAGAAGAGAGATCTCGCTTGAGGGCTTGAGTGAATGAAAGCTTGTGTTCAAACAGATGTATCACTATCTTCTTCTTCCTTTTCTTTATATTGAAACAAATCGGCGTCTAAGGATCTTCACCAACGGCTAGAGAGGATCATGGCTTGAGCTGGATCTTCTATCTTTGGAAACTTTGAAGGCCATGATCTTCCGATTTGAATCTTCTCCAATTTTCAACATAAGGAAGGAAATAATATTCGAAAATACTTCCTGAAAGGTTAGTGCAAATATATTAATATAATGGAAGCATATAACATAAAATAATATTCGAACAAAATATCATATAGAACAGGTTTTGTGTTTCATCAACACTGTTAAAGCTTCAAGACCTTTGACAGAAACAAACTGTCAAAGCCTTTGAAACTCATTCCGGTTTTTTCATCAAGGGAGGGAGTTATCAGAGGTAAAAGCAGATAAGTGAAAAAATCAAAGAGTAAATTATGAGAGGATGAGTTATGTGGAAATTATGATGGGAGAAAGAGCATCAAAGCAAGAAAGCAAAGTTTGAAGTAATTCTCCCCGGATTTAGCACCACATTGCCCAAATATAGCCCACCACTAGACCTGTCAAACAGGTCGGGCGGGTTGGGTTTGGGTCGAATCGTCTCGGGTTCGGGTCCATTCCGGGTCGGGTCATTTCGGGTTACGGGTCGTGAAATGCTCAACCCAGACCCATATTTAACGAGTTCGGGTCGACCCAACGGGTCGTGAACGCTACTCATCCATAATTTTTTAAATGTCATTTACTATTTATATACATTATTTTAAAATGATAAAATTGTGTAAAATATCAATAAAAATTTATTACTTGTTATAATTTCATTCTTTTTAGCTTTTGAAGTATGCAATTATATATAATATATAAATGGATATTTTATATAATTATTATCATCCTTAAAACCATACATGAATAGTAAACAACATTTAAAAGTAAACAGATGGAGTATTTTTAATGACTATTTACATAGTTCCAAAATCTAAAATTGTTATATTATCCTAATAATAGTTATATTATTGAAAGAAATAATTAATGTCTCTATAATAGTAATATGTAATTTTATATATATAACAAATTGTAATGTTAAATTATAAAGTAAAATTGATGATGAAAAATATAATATTCAGTCCTAATTATTATTAGTAATAAATTTCAATATTAGGTTAACTTGACCCAACGGGTGACCCACAGGTCGACCCAACCCGACCCAGAAATTTGCGGGTTGAACGGGTTCGGGTTGCTTCGGGTTTCGGGTTGAAATATTTGCGCCAAAACCCATGTTTTACGGGTCGGGTCAGGTCGGATCCTCGGATAGGGTCACGTTTTGACAGGTCTACCCACCACTATACCTTTTACCTTTTCTTCAACATGTGCTTAAATTAAAGTCCTCTTGATTTTTAATGCTTTGTCACGAATGAATGTTTTTGCATAACCCTCATTTTATGTGAGAAGTTTCTTTTGTTCACAGACATTGATTTGTGGCATTAGTACCTTTTCAATGATGGTAATTGATTGCAGTATTATATGAGTGATAGAGCATATTTAGTGTTGCATAATAGATTGCATTTAGCATAGTTTAGTTGTGAATATTGCATATATTTAGTTGAATTTACATAAGTACTTGTTGAGACGGAAGAGGCAAAATCTACATGATTTTATGGTTTATTTCAGATATAGTAGATTGAAGGTGAAATGAATCGAAATAGAGCAAAAACAATCTAAAGAAGATACATAGGATCTGCTGAAGTAACGAAAGAAGGAGTTCAAAAGAATCGGTGGCCGCCCCGCAGCTTGCCTGGCCGCCCCGCGGCTCGAAGAGAATACCGAAGGAGTTCGCTGATCGTTGGCCGCCCCGTGGCCCGTGCAGAAACGCAACATTCAATTTCGGATTTTAATTAGGGTTTTAATTGAGTTGTTTGGCCGACTTTCTAAATACTATTTAAGGCTTTTCTAGATATTATTTTCATTCACCTTATGCACATTATTCCATTGTTGAGAGGGCCGTTGAGCATGAGCAACTAAACTCTCGAGGTTTCACCTACGATTTGGATCTTTGATTGTTGAATTGTGAGTTTGTTAATCTAGTTCTTATTCCTATTCCAATGTTTTGACTTATTTGTGCTTAATTGCTTGAATGTGTTTTATTCTCTCTGGCATGGCCGACTAGTTAGAGTAGATTCATTCAATTGCTAGGGTTTTGTAGATTCTTCGTAGAGAACCTTAACCCAAGTGACAATCATATCCCTTTAGGACTCGTAGGACTAATTGGATGTGTAGGAAGTTGAATATATGTTAAATATCGACTCGTAGCTTGATATTGCATGTACCTTGGTTAATTCCAATTCTTAATGTTAACTCTAGGTTAAATCTTAACCGTGTTAGGGTTATTTAGAGATAAGGGTTGCTAGGACTCGTAGGACTAGTAATTTACCTAAGATCTGGACAAGGACATTGATAGGAAATGACAAGAAGTAGAGGCTGAAACAAGGATCGAATTCATCAATCGAAGTGATAAATTGTAGGTGAACCTATTTCTCTCCACTGCATTCTAAAACCAATTTCCTTTGTTTGCTTGCTTCCGCTTTGATAAAAGGTGGATCTTTTTCACATCAAAACCCCCATATTCTCTATTAGCAATTAGAATTCACACTCGAATTGAATAGATTTCCCTGAGGATCGATCTCTTGCTTAGACACTATACTAGTTGTGAGTTTGAGTATTCTTTGGCAAGAACAACGACAGGTTTTCCGGCCTTTTGTCAAATATGGCGCCGTTGTCGGGGACTTCTTATTGAATTCTTGTGTTGTTTTAATCGCTAACCTTGGTGTGGACCACCTATACGGTCCACACTCGTGCTACTAACTCATCTTTATTGTGTTTAGATTCAGAGATTGAGAAGACTCTCTCTAGATTGAGGCAAGAAGCTCATGATCACTTTCGCGAGTTACCTTTCGATCAAGGAGAAGAAGTGAGTATAGAGATGGCCGCTAACGATGATAATCGAACGTTGAAGGAGCTCACGACACCAAACTTAGCCCAACAACCATTGGCTATCGTGTTCCCTAAACTTGATGAAGGTGTCAGTTTTGAGCTAAAGTCTGGGGTGGCTCATCTCTTACCCAAATTCCATGGGTTGAGTGGTGAGGACCCCCACAAACACTTATCTGAGTTCCATACTATCGTGGTGAGAATGAAACTAGTCAATGTCACGGAGGAGCAAATCAATTTAAGGGCATTCCCTTTTTCGCTTAAGGACACTGCCAATGAGTGGTTCTACTACTTGCCACCAGGTAGTGCAACAACATGGATTCAGTTGAAGTGTCTCTTTCTGGAAAAGTACTTTTCTGCGACCAAGTTAAATAGTCTAAAAAATGAAATCAGCAGCATTGACCAGCAGGCTACAGAGACACTCTATGAGTACTTTGAGCGCTTCAAGAAACTTTGCTCTAGTTTCCCTCACCACTGTTTCTCAAAGAAGGATTTGGTGCTCTTTCTATTCAATGGATTGCTTGACGAGGAGCGCAAGACAGTGAACTCTACCTGTGGAGCCAACATCTTGAACAAAACACCAAATGCTACTTGGGAGGTGTTTTCAGAGCTTGTTGATGGCTCTAGACAATTCAGCAAGGGACATCATGCTACAGGGGTACTCGCCGTTGACTCCTCAACTTCCCATTATATAGCGATGTGGCTGAATTGAAGGATATGATGAAAAGGTTCATGCTACAAGGAACCCCACAACAACTTCAGGCATGTGGCATTTACGCTGATCTTTATCACCTGACGGACACTTGTCCAATGCTGTAGGAGCCAAATGTAGAGTTGAATGCCATGGGGAACTTTGTTCCGCAACGAACTAGGTATGGTAACTATGCTAATCTCAATCATTACAATAACAACAATAATGCAGGTTACTAGGGGTATGGCTATGGTAATAACCAAGCCTCTTTCAATCCACGAGGAGGACCCTAATTCAGACCTCAACAACAATTTGATGCCAGACAGAGAGGACCTCCACCAACTGATGATCAATCCAATGAGGATCCTATCAAAGCTCTCACAAAGATTGTCCTGAGTCAAGCTGAGCACCAAAAGAATTTGGAGAAGCAAATCAGCCAATTGGCTCAATCGATGAGCGAAATGCAGGCTAAGGACTCAAGAAAGCTACCATCTCAAACGGTGGTGAACCCCAAGGAGAACATCAGCGCTGTGACGCTAAGAAGTGGTAAGGAACTGATTACCACTCCCAATAAAGATGCTAACATAGAAACTTTTGAAACAGGTACGAACGAGGAAGAAGAAGAGGCTCGCAATCGCCGGCCACCCCGCAGCACCCCTGAGCCGCCCCGCAACCAAGGCGATTATGACTTTGCAGAAATTGCCAGGCCTCCCCACGGCCAAGCCCAGCCGCCCCGCGGCCCCTCCAGTGACTCATCTGACGGGTATGTTCGACCTGATTTCCCCCCTCTTAATTCTTTTAAACCCGTTCCTCCCATTCTTGGAGACGTTCAGTAAGTGTGAGGTAAACATCCCCTTACTCAATCTGATTAAAAGTATTCCTCGTTATGCCAAATTTCTCAAGGAACTTTGCAGAACAAAGAGGAATCAAAAGTTGAAGGGGAAGCAGAAAATTAAGGTAAGCGAACATGTGTCTGTTGTGTTTCAAAAGCGTATGCCTAAGAAATGTAGCGACCCTCGCATGTTCACAATCCCATGTGTGATAGGTGAGACTAAGTTTGATAAAGCTTTGTTAGTCTTGGGTGCATCTATTAATGTTTTACCTTATTCTCTGTATGAATCATTGGGTTTAGGACCTTTGCATGAGACTAGAGTGGTGATCCAACTAGCGGACCGATCAAATGCTTTTCCTAGAGGCATAGTTGAGGATGTTTTAGTCATGGTTGACAATTTGATCTTTCCTGCTGATTTCTTTGTCTTAGAAATGGAGCATGGTAACCAGTAGGCTCCTATTCTCCTAGGAAGGCCCTTTTTAAAGACTGCTAGGACAAAAATCGATGTGTATTCTGGTTCTTTAACTATGGAATTCGATGGTGAGAAGGTTGAATACAATATATATGATGCAATGAAATTCCCTTCTTATAATCATTCCTTATGCTTTATGGATGTCATTGATACTTGTATGCAGGATACCTTTGATATGAGTTGTGTAGATGATCTGCAGGTAGCTTTAGAATCTCCTACTGAGGAGTTCTCACTGAATTATGTTTTGCATACTAACCTGCAGGAGACCATAAGAGACTTGTCTTCCCTACCTATATACTCACAGGCAGATACCTTTATGACACTAACCATTCCAAATGAAAAGCTCTTACCTTCTATCATACAGGCACCTGAAGTTGAGCTCAAGCCTCTTCCTGAGCATCTGATTGTGGGGGAAGGTGACACCTTGCCTGTCATCATCTCTAACAAGCTTACCAAAGAACAAGAAGATAGGTTGGTAGGAGTGCTCAAAGAGCATAAGACAACTCTGGGATGGACCATAGCGGATATTAAGGGAATCAACCCAGCTATTAGCATGCAAAGAATCTTATTAGAAGAGGGAGCCAAACCTGCCAGGCAACCTCAACGGAGACTCAACCCACCTATGATGGATGTAGTAAAGAAGAAGGTTCTCAAGCTCCTTCAGGCAGGTATGATTTATCCCATCTCTGATAGTAAATGGGTTAGTCCAACGCAGGTAGTACCAAAGAAGGGAGGCATAACAATGATTGAGAATCAAGAAGGTGAGTTGGTCCCTACCAGAGTCCAATCAGGCTGGAGAGTTTGCATCGATTATCGTAAGCTAAATGTGGTAACTCGAAAAGATCACTTTCTGTTACCATTCATTGATCAAGTGCTTGAAAGACTTGCTAGTCGTCCATAATATTTCTTTCTAGATGGATATTTAGGGTACTTTCAGATAGCCATCGCACGAGAGGATCAAGAAAAGGCAACATTCACTTGTCCGTTCAGCACTTTTGCATATTGCAGAATGCCTTTTGGCGTGTGCAACGCTCCTGGGACATTCCAACGGTGTATGGTAAGTATCTTCTCTGAGTATATAAAGAAATTCATTGAGGTTTTTATGGATGATTTTACAGTCCATGATGATAGTTTTGATGCTTGCCTCAACCATTTGGCGCTTGTGCTTAGAAGATGTGTTGACACTAACTTAGTGCTCAATTCAGAAAAGTGTCACTTTATGGTTGATGAAGGCATTGTTTTGGGTCACATTGTCTCCCATAAAAGGATTGAGGTTGATAAGGCAAAGATTGACATCATTCAATCATTGCCTTATCCTACTAATGTGCATGAAGTGCGTTCTTTTTTAGGCCATGCAGGATTCTACTGCAGGTTCATTAAGGACTTTTCGAAGATCACCTCACCCTTGTGCGAGCTGCTGAAGAAGGAGGTCACATTTGCTTTTAATGAGAAGTGCAGGACGGCGTTTGATGAGTTAAAGACTTGTCTTACTAGTGCACCAATTATACAAGCACCAAATTGGTCTCAGCCGTTCGAATTGATGTGTGACGCTAGTGACTACGCTGTGGGAGCCGTGCTTGGACAAAAAGAAGGAAGAAGCTCTCATGTCATATACTATGCATCTATGACCCTGAATAGAGCTCAAAGGAATTACTCAACCACAGAGAAGGAACTTCTTGCTATAGTTTTTGCACTTGAGAAATGTAGATCTTATTTTCTTGGTACAAAAGTTATTGTTTATACTGATCATGCAGCATTTCGTTACCTTTTGACAAAGAAAGAGGCCAAACCAAGACTGATTAGATGGATCTTGCTTTTAAGCGAGTTTGACATTGAAATCAGGGACAAAAAGGGTGCTGAGAACGTAGTTGTTGATCATCAAAGTCGCATTGTGCAGGGGAAAAATGGACAAGAAGACATAGTGGAGAGTTTCCCTGACGAAGAACTCTTTCAAGTCTTCGCAATCGACAGCCGCCCCGCGACCACCCTTGGCCGCCCCGCGGCCGAGTCTTTGGAGGAGGATTTCTCCGCAATCGCCAACCGCCCCGTCGCCAACCCTGGCCACCCCGCGGCCCCTGAAGAATCCAAAATTGAATCTTTGCTCAAGGTCAGTTCTCTCCCACGCCCTTGGTTCGCTAACTTGGTCAACTTTTTAGTGTCGCAAGAGTTTCCACCCAACTTTTTGAAGGCTCGGAAGGACAAGATACGCCACGATGCTCACTTTTACATTTTGGATGACCCCTACCTATGGAAGCATTGCGCAGACCAAGTGAGACGTCGGTGTCTTCCCGACGATGAGGTACAATCTGTCCTAAATTTTTGTCATTCCCATGAATGTGGTGGACACATTGGACCACAAAAGACAGCTTAATTGATGCAGGATTCTTTTGGCCACATATATTTCCTGATTCATATGCCTTTTGCAAATCCTGTGATCGTTGTCAGAGAGTTGGGAATGTTTCTAAGAGGAATGAGATGCCACAAACTCGCATGATATTATGTGAGATTTTCGATGTTTGGGGCATTGACTTCATGGGACCATTCCCTAACTCCTTTAGAAACTTATATATTTTGCTTGCGGTGGATTACATGTCCAAGTGGGTGGAGGCGAAGGTTACCAGAACTGATGATTCAAAAGTAGTTGCAGGTTTCCTCAAGGAGCTATTCTCTATATTTGGAGTTCCAAAAGCACTAATCAGTGATAAAGGGGCCTATTTCTGCAACAAGATTGTGAGTGCGCTCTTAAAGAAATATCATGTGACTCAGAGGGTGTCTACTGCATACCACCCCCAAACCAATGGGCAAGCTGAGGTGTCTAATCGCGAGATAAAGACTATCTTGCACTACTAGAATTATGTCCATAGACATCGGGTACAAACCGATGTTAATCAAAAAAAAATTCGACGTGTTAGTGGGTGGTGTTAAAGATCCCAACTTTACCACATTGGTTTATAGCCGATGTCTTTAATAATTTATTACATCGTTTTTCTTTTTAATAATGACTTAAATACATGGATATAACTACTTTTTTTATTAATTCATCTAATGTTAAACCATTATTATTTTTCATTTCTATCCATTTGGAGGTATGTAGGGTAATTGTTGTGAGGAGGAAATCGAGAATGCAAAACAGTAAGTAAACAAACTAAGGCAAACCAGATTCCGTCCCTTACAAATAATTACAAGACCTCCTCCTGATGTAGCAGCGGAAAGTCAGGATCGATCCACGAGGAAGTGTGTCAGCGGATCCTAGGTAGTGGTGGAGTCTCACGGTCAGAAGTCGACAACAGGGGTCCTAGATCTCGACTAGGGTTAGTCGACAGAAGATCGGGCCAGTCGAGCAGAGCGCAACAGCAACCACAGGGTCTTGTCGATCTCGACTAGGGCTTACTCGAGATCGAGTAGGCTTCGTCGACGTCGAGTTGGGCTTTATCGAGTACCTGCACACAGAAGCTACATTGATGCTAGATCGAGAATCAGTACTAGATATCGACGAGTGTTATTCGATATCGAGGAGACAGAGAATAAAACGAAAGTAAATAAAAACAATTGCTTTGGTATTTCGAACTAAACTGTATGTAAAAGACTTCCAAGATTGGGGTTTGCAACAATGATAACCAAGCATGCATAAGGCAAGAATAAAACAGATGATCATGTAAATTGCATCAAAGGACTAAGCTTTCGCCTTTTCCAACAATTAGACAACTCTTTCAAGAAGCCCTAATTGCCTCTACTGATTTTATGCTTACAATCCAAGTTGTTAGCACGGATCTCCATTAGATGGGTAATAAACACATAAACAAGTAGTAGATGCTCAAAACATTATAAAAGTCGGATCTTTACCTCAAACGCGCATGGCTATCGTCGGGCTCGCCCCAACCCTAGAAGTGGGTGGACTACTCGCGCTTCATCACAACCTCAGACATCATCGATTGAAAGAAAACTAATTGCATTAAAATAAACCAAAGTTTACAACCGCTTGAAGCCAATTCCGCTCTCGCTTCACAACTCCAATCGGCCGCTCACTCTCTCTCTACTTCTCCTACTTACTTCTATCTGAAATTGAATGACTAGAAATCAGCCCCAAGGGCTTTATTTATAGGCTTCTAAACCTTGCTACTCAAGAATAGAAATCTTTATCTATATCTAAAACTATATCTAAAAAGCTTAATGATAAATAAAAGCAACAAAGAAATTAAATCTAAATAAGGGAAATATATCTAAAGCGTCTCAAGTGGATAAATCTCTCTTCTTCATGATAGATGTTGATAGATCGGATAGAATCGGCAAACTTCGAGCCCAAGGAATCCCAATCCGAGTAGAATTGCGTCGACACGTCAGACGGCTTCTGGAATCGTCGTCGATCTCGACAAGGATCTTGTCGATCTCGAGTAGGATTGTTGTCGACTGGGCTTGACTCGGCGTCTCGGCTAGCAGGTCCTCGATGTTGCTCGGTCATAGCTCTTAGCGCTCGTCGATCTCAAGGAGAGTTCCTCGATCTCGAGTAGGGGTGGATCATTGACTTCGGCCTTCTGGTGTTGTCGAGGAACCCTTCTCGACATGCTCGGACATGGTCTTCAGCTGCTTCGTCGACATCGAGTATGGTCCTCGACATCGAGTAATGTGTCTGGGCGCCAGGTCGGGTACTCTCTTCCTCGGTCTCCTCGGGGGCTTTCCTCGACTCCGGGTTGTTCTCCGAGGTCTTGTCGATCTCGAGTTGTGGCACTCGATCTCGAGGAGGGTGTGGAGCCGGGTCCTTCATCTTCAGCTTCTCGACATAGGCTCCTCGATCTTGGCTGGTGTCTAGACAGGGTTTGTCAAGATCGACTAAGGCTAGTCGATGTCGAGTAGCTTTGAGCTCCGGTTCCTGCTTCTTGATTTTCTCCCGAAATGGTTCCATATTCTGCGATATTAAATAAAAACTTATGTAGATCTCCCAACCCGAAATATGCAAAATGTAAAGAATATGGAATTGAAATATGCATTGAGACATGGCTACTTTGGAGACATCAAATCACCCCATACTTAGACTTGCTTGTCCTCAAGCAATAACCAAGCAGTAACCAAGACCCACAACACATCCTTCAAGTCTTCGTCTTTGTCAAAAGCAACATCTCAAGCAGTAGCAATGTAAGACAAGTGAATTTAACGTCATCACACATATATGAGCGATCCATAGGCATAGGCAATATAAATCCAACCTCACAGGAATAATGTGTTTACACTCAGCTCTCAATGTGTTTAGGCTATGTAGATCAACTCTCAACTCAATTCCATACACAATCTCATAAACATTGCAATTTAAACATGAATCCACTTCGCAACCAATTATGAAAATGCAACAAGAAATATCAGGAGGACTTTGCTCAATAGAAGTCTTCAAAGAAGATTCTATTCGGCGAGATTGTAGTGGGGCTTGGTAAGAAATAATAAGGTATGGAATTATTTGGCCATGTGGTGCTTTAATAAAATTCGGGAATCAAGACTCCTAAATCTCCAACACAACTCAACCAAACCATAACTTCTCAATCATACGCATCAACCAAACTTTCCAATTTATCTAAATAAAGTATGTAACCTTTCAAACTTTCTTAACCTCTCCAAAGTATGTATCTTGCAAATAATGAAAGAAATAAGGTAAATTTGGCTCATGCACTTTCTTCACAAACATATATACTTTTTTTCTTTCTTTATTTTTTTTTTTCGAAAATAGAAACCAAATAACACTAATAGTGCATTTATAAAGTGAGCCAAAAATCCTTTTACATAATATGCATAGCAAGATAAAAATGTAAAACCAACCCATATCTCAATAATTTCAACAATCCTTCCTTCTTGAAATGCAACATAAGCTCATTCTTTCCACAAATCATCATTCCAACAAACTCTAAGTCTTAATTCCCAAATGGGGGTCAGGCTCAATTTGGCTAAGGATATTTTGTGGAGTTTACAATAAAAGTCTCAGGCTAATGTTATGGCTTCAAGCAGGGATAATGCAGGGTAGGTAAAGAGAGGATATAATTGGCTTAAAAGGTGGCTCCATCATTTAATTCTCATCAACATAAACATATAAATGTATTGGCTTTGAATAACTATCACAACATTTAGAGATGCATAGGAAGAGTAAATACACTCAAGAAAGTAGAGGGATTTTTAATGTTCTCCCTATAAGGCCAAAATTCTCACTAGGACAAGTTTTGTTGGATTTTAATCTTTAGCTTAGGATCATATGTGCTCGATTTCATCACAAGTTCACAATCCACATAAAAACAATTTCGAGGACTTAGGCTAAACCTTCCAAATATGCCATAGGATTTATATGATCAAATCAGTCATTATTTATCATCATAGGACATCTACGGTAGGGTAAAAACATAAAACAATGCAAAAATTAAACATGCATATTTTTTATTTTTTCGACATTTTCTAAATTTTTTTTTCTTCTTATGCAAAAATCAAGACTAAAGTATGACAAAAGATTTAAAAGGCATAAAATTTAAACATGAATGCATAACATAAAAATTAAAATTTCAGCATGTAAAACCAAAAGCAAGACTAACACCTATGATAATGATAATGAGCCCTTCCCTCACCCCATACTTAAAATTTACAGTGTCCCCACTATATAAAATCAAATAAAAACAAGAGTAAAAGAAGGAACTCACAGGATAACAAATCGAGGAGGGCAGATCAGTGCAGGTCGAGTAGACATCTTTGTCGATCTCGAGTACATGTTACTCGATCTCGAGTAGCTTTTCTGCGTCCAGTGGTTTTCTGAAGTCGAGGAGCTTCTGGTGGCTTGTCAATATCGAGTTGGCCTACTCGATATCGAGTAGTGTCTGGGTTGCTCCTCCTTGTCGTCGTCAACTTGGCCTTCGTCGATTCTGACTGTTTTCAGGGACTTCTTTATTCCACTTTTTGCGATCCTTATATGCTTGCCGACCTAAAAGTGTTAGATTGCACAAGAAACAAGACTATCCACATGAAATATTCTAAAAGACATAAAACCAAAACCAAAAACAAAACAAAAAGGTTTAAAAAGTCCCAAAATTCATAAAGTTCTATATACATGCTCTAGATTTTAGAGTCGCTATGCCGACTTCTCCGTTTGCGCTCAAGGACCATTATTGTGGGGCCCGCTCATGATTGGCCCTTCTCCTGGATCATCTAGGTCCTGATGGTAGTATGCCAGCTCAGCTGACAAGTGGTTGCTTGCATCATCTCCCTTCTCTTTCTTCTTCTTCCTTCCAGCTCTTAGTTTTCGCAGATTCTTTCTCCACGGTGTCTTATCTCCCCTTAAATCATTGATAATTTTCTTTATGGACTGAGGGGGAGTATAATTCATACCTGAACTTACTTTTTCGGACCGAAAAACAGAAATCTTTGGGTTTGGGGCTAGGCGAGATCGAGTACTGCTGGTCGACCTCGAGTACAGGGACCCCATACATAGGCTCTTTTCAAGTCACTGGCTCAGCAGAGGTTGTCGATATCGACAAGGGCCTGTCAAGATCGAGTAGAAGCCTTGTCGAGATCGAGTTGGCTTGGTCGATCTCTAGTACAGTGTTGGTACCTTCCTCCGTTGTTTGCTTGGTCCCGTGGTTGCTGATGCTTTTCACCTCCAGCCAGGAAATTTCCTCTTTTGCAGGGCCAAAAGAGAATACCAAAACCTCATCGCCTTTGGTGAAGGTGAGCGAGCGATTCTTAACACTAATTCTGGCATCTGCAGTAGCTAAGAATGGTCTACCAAGAATAATAGGGCTAGTAGGATCTTCAACACAATCAATGATAAGGAAATCTGCTGGAATGAAGAATTTACCAACCTGGACAGGGACATTCTCAACTATACATGTAGGGATGACTACTGTATTGTTTGCCACGTATAGCTTGGCATCCAGAGGTTCTATGCATCCTATTTTGACCTTCCGCCAGATTGATAGAGGCATGATGCTCACACTTGCTCCTAAATCACACAGAGACTCATATTTATATTGTCCAAAGCCCACAGTAACAGAAAACTTACCAGGGTCAGGTCTCTTTTCAAGGAAGTGGAGTACTTTGCATTCGCCTGCGATCTCTGAGATGGATCGCTTCTTGCTCAGGATTTCCTTTAGAAATTTGACATATCCAGGCATCTCTTGCAGGGCTTCTGTAAAAAGGAATAGAAACATTCAGTTCTTGCAACATATTAACAAATCTGGTAAACCTACCTGCAGTGGGATCTTTCTGTGCTTTAGAAGGAAAAGGCAGTGGCTTTTTCTGTTTTGGAGCCAGATCAGCTGTCGGAGGTGTTGCAGAGTCGTCGACGTCGGCCATATTCTGCTCCTCGATCTCGACCACGGGCTCCTCGACATCGAGTTGGGTGGTCGACCTGGAGTTGCTGGTCTGCGCAGCAGAGTCCGAGCTCAGCTTCTGGTCTGTGTCGAGTAGTGGCTTGTCGAGATCGAGTACGCTCTCCTCGAGATCGAGTAGGCTTTGCTCTGTCTCGAGTTGTTGCTCTGCCTTGCTTTGCTGTTTCCCGACCTCTGGCTCGTGTAATTGATGCCCACTCCTGAGTTTGATAGCTGCGACGTGTCCGGTCTTTCCCTTAGGATTTGGTTCTGTTTGCCCAGGGAGCTGTCCGGATGGTCGTGGGATCTGTGCAACGATTTGACCCATCTGCGTTTCTATTCCTCTTTTCCAGATGTCCAGTTCCCCAAATTTTGTGTTGAAATTCTGGAGCTGATTGTTGATGGTGTTTGTAGCCTGCAGGTTCTGTGCATGATTTCGGCGTATCTCATCAAGGATCAGCTGCAGCTCGTCCTTTCTGGATATCCTGGAGCTCTGTAGGGTGGGGGATTCCTAGGAGGACCTTGGTTCCACTATGGTTGATAGAACCGTTGGTCTCCCATGTAGCGATTGGGACCCCTAGCGTAGGCTGCCTCTTCATGTGTCTCCGCCATTCTGACTTGCTCTGTGTGTGGGCACTCAGTAGTGGTGTGCCACTGGGATCCGCATTCAATGCAAGGTTGATTGACATATATATATTTGACTTGTTTGAGGAGCTTGCGATTCCGGTCTCTATAGAACTGCTTTCTGACATCTGGGTCGATCTCCTTTGCTGGCTCATAGAGTGGCATAGATGGTGCTGGCCTGTCGTAGGAGTTCTCCTCATAGTTTGCAGTAGACCCATATGTGTTGTCATAATTGGTGAGCTTGTCCAGCACACCCCAGGCGTCAATTGGTGGCATCGTCAGATACTCATAGCGAGTATAATGGTTGATTATGTCCTTAGTGACTTGATCAAGAGAGTTGAAGAAGATCTCCTGAATGACGTAGGGTGGCTGTCCATGAGTAGGGCAAGATCGCAACAGTTCTTTGTAGCGTTCCCATGCCTTTGCTAGCGGTTCCCCTTGCTTCTGTTTGAAGGCGGTGATTTTCTGGTGGAGAAGTACTGTTTTGGCGGGTGGGAAGAATTTATTCAGAAATTCTTGCTCTACTTGGGCCCATGTTGTGAGTGATCTTGGTTTCATCCCTTCAAGCCACTTCAGTGCATGCCCATCGAGAGACCAACGAAAAGCTTTCATCTTGACATATTCCAAAGTTGTACCTTCAGCAAGAGTACGACACATCTCGGAAAAATTGGTAATATGTTCAAGAGGGAACTCATTAAATTTGCCATAAAAAGCATTATTTTTAAGCTCTATAAGAAATTGAGTGCGAATTTCAAAAGAGTTATCATGGATTAGAATCGCCGATTCAGGCACGACGAGAGTTGGATGCATATAATCCTCAGCAGTGGTTGGATATTGGGCAAGCTCAGCTTCTACTTGCCTAGCGCGCTCAGCTTCTTGTTCCCTTGCTGCACTTTCATTGGCGATAGCGGTATCCTTTGCGGCTAGCTCCCTTGTAAGCCTGGCAATCAGCTGTTCTTGTGTTTCAGCGGCCACCGTGATCCTTTTGAGTTTAGAGTGGATGTGTAGGTAACGCTCTGGTTCGTCTAAGCTGTCAAACTCAGGTGGTAGACCAGAACGGCGCATACACCTGTATAGTAACTCAGAGCAGATGTGAGACTTAACTACCTAAGGCGCGAATGATTGCCTCCCCGGCAACGGCGCCAATTTGTTGTGACGAGGAAATCAAGAATGCAAAACAGTAAGTAAATAAACTAAGGCAAACCAGATTCCGTCCCTTGCAAATAATTACAAGACCTCCTCTTGATGTAGCAGGGGAAAGTCATGATCGATCCACGAGGAAGCGTGTCAGCGGATCCTAGGTAGTGGTGGAGTCTCACGGTCAGAAGTCGACAACAGGGGTCCTAGATCTCGACTAGGGTTAGTCGACAGAAGATCGGGCCAGTCGAGCAGAGCGCAGCAGCAAGCACAGGGTCTTGTCGATCTCGACTAGGGCTTACTCGAGATCGAGTAGGCTTCGTCGACGTCGAGTTGGGCTTTGTCGAGTACCTGCACACAGAACCTACAGCGATGCTAGATCGAGAATCAGTACTCGATATCGACGAGTGCTATTCGATATCGAGGAGACAGAGAATAAAACGAAAGTAAATAAAAACAATTGCTTTGGTATTTCGAACTAAACTGTATGTAAAAGACTTCCAAGATTGGGGTTTACAACAATGATAACCAAGCATGCATAAGGCAAGAATAAAACAGATGATCATGTAAATTGCATCAAAGGACTAAGCTTTCGTCTTTTCCAACAATTAGACAACTCTTTCAAGAAGCCCTAATTGTCTCTACTGATTTTATGTTTACAATCCAAGTTGTTAGCATGGATCTCCATTAGATGGGTAATAAACACATAAAAAAGTAGTAGATGCTCAAAACATGATAAAAGTCGGATCTTTACCTCAAACGCGCATGGCTATCGTCGGGCTCGCCCCAACCCTAGAAGTGGGTGGACTACTCGCGCTTCATTGCAACCTCAGACATCATTGATTGAAAGAAAACTAATTGCATTAAAATAAACCAAAGTTTACAACCGCTTGAAGCCAATTCTGCTCTCGGTTCACAACTCCAATCGGCCGCTCACTCTCTTTCTACTTCTCGTACTTACTTCTCTCTGAAATTGAATGACTAGAAATCAGCCCCAAGGGCTTTATTTATAGGCTTCTAAACCTTGCTACTCAAGGATAGAAATCTTTATCTATATCTAAAACTATATCAAAAAAGCTTAATGATAAATAAAAGCAACAAAGAAATTAAATCTAAATAAGAGAAATATATCTAAAGCGTCTCAAGTGGATAAATCTCTCCACTTCATGATAGATGTTGATAGATCGGATAGAATCGGCAAACTTCGAGCCCAAGGAATCCCAATCCGAGTAGAACTGCGTCGACGCGTCACACGGCTTCAGGAATCGTTGTCGATCTCGACAAGGATCTTGTCGATCTCGAGTAGGATTGTTGTCGAATGGGCTTGGCTCGGCGTCTCGGCTAGCAGGTCCTCGATGTGGCTCGGTCATGGCTCTTAACGCTCGTCGATCTCGAGGAGAGTTCCTCGATCTCGAGTAGGGGTGGATCATCGACTTCGGCCTTCTGGTGTTGTCGAGGAACCCTTCTCGACATGCTCGGACATGGTTTTCAGCTGCTTCGTCGACATTGAGTATGGTCCTCGACATCGAGTAATGTGTTTGGGCGCCAGGTCAGGTACTCTCTTCCTCAGTCTCCTCGGGCAGGCTTTCCTCGACCCCGGGTTGTTCTCCGAGGTCTTGTCGATCTCGAGTTGTGGCACTCGATCTCGAGGAGGGTGTGGAGCCGGGTCCTTCGTCTTCAGCTTCTCGACATAGGCTCCTCGATCCTGGCTGGTGTCTAGACAGGGTTTGTCAAGATGGACTAAGGCTAGTCGATGTCGAGTTGCTTTGAGCTCCGGTTCCTGCTTCTTGATTTTCTCCCGAAATGGTTCCATATTCTGCGATATTAAATAAAAACTTATGTAGATCTCCATTTCTGACAAATAAGCATATACTACACAAATCCGACATATTCCGAACCCGAAATATGCAAAATGTAAAGAATACGGAACTGAAATATGCATTATGACATGGCTACTTTGGAGACATCAGTAATACGAAATTTCAAACTAGCATCGCTATTTTTTATAAACATGATGTCTTATATTGATATACACATCGGTTATGTGTTATTCGATTTGTGAATACTCTTTTTTCATTTGTAATTTGTGATATTATTTTCTATAAAGATAATATACCATATTGTATATTTTAAAAATCAATGTTATTTATATATTTTCAAATCAGTTTTTTCTTTGAAAATGATATTTTGATTATTTATATATTTTCAAATCAATTTGTGATATAGTTTTAACGATGTAAATTCTACATATACACATCTGTTTTTGTTATAATCTTCATATATACTGGGTTTAGAAATCGATATGTATCTTAATGGTCGATGTATTTACAAATGTAGACATCGTCTTTTGCTCTCAAGTTCGATGTGTTTCATCAAATACACCTACTAATCTATACCATGACATTGTTTTGGCAAACAAAAAATTAAACAATGCAAAAGACCATAACCAATACATTAAATAATGACAATAGGGTCAAATACAAGATGACAACATGCTAAATACAAAACAAAATACATCAATAGTCGACTAATTCTAAGCTTGACATAATATCACTTGAAAATAAAGTGAATGAAGTCAAAGGCACAACAATCCTTTATAAGATATACTAGTTATAAAGACTGCTCCAATCCCTCATCTTGTTCTGCTCTAGATGCAAGAAGCACAGTTTTCAATCCCAAGGATTTTGCCTTACCCTATTCTTCCCAGACTACAGAGAATGCATCATCTTTATTTGTTGAAGATCACTTACTGTCAAGCCAGGATCCACGTAACTTCGAAGTAATAGCTACACAAGAACATTGTTTCCGTCGGTAGCAACTGATCATGCATAATTAAATAGGATGTACTTGTAGGTAAAGAAAACCAGTTCAAGACTTCACAGAAAAAAGAAGTCCAAACAAGAGCAATACATTCATCAGGAATCGTCTCTAGTATCTTCTCAAATCTATCTTGGAGCAATGACTCATCAAATAAACATTTCAGTACTTCTGTATATGATTTCCTAAAATTTTGACAAGGAATGTCCTCAAGAGATGTTTATAAATTAGAGGAAATAAGTGTAATTTTGTTAGCTGATGCTTACGGAAAGAAAGGATGAAGAGCATGACCCCCTAGCGAGACTTTCTTGTGGCTGTTCTCACCTCCCTAGTGAAAAGACAAGGGAAGTTGATCAGATATCATGTCATATTCAACAAAAATCAGTCCTGAGATTATTGAAACTAGTAACTAACTTTGTACACTCGAAAGTATTCAACAATCACAGACCTTTGTTCATTAGATAATCTCGACTAAGGGGTAAGCTTTCAACTTTAGCAATTTATTTAAAACAAAAAAGAAGTGTTGTTTATGCAAAGGGCAATTTGCTTAGATATTATCTTCTTACTTTTCCATCACAAACCCAAAAGGAAAAAAGGAAAACGAAATTAGTTCTGCAAAGGTGCAACTTTGTGAGTCATTATGACACAATAATGTTCAGGTTAAGTGCTTTTAGTATGTGGTAAATGCATTCATATTTCCATCATTTTTAGGGTGATCGGTTAAAATAAAGTACCCAAATAGCAGGAAGGTGATTTTGTAGAACCAACCCTTGAATGCAGATTAAAAAGTTTCAAGGTCAAGGACCGAAAGGGAAATCATACAAAGCTGAAATTTGGGCACACCTGAAAATTATAGTTTTTTTTGAGCTGCTAAGGAAGCTTCTTTCTCAGGCGGCTCTTCTCTTTGCATCTAATGCAGTTACTTGATATTCATTTTCTCTCATCGCCTCATCAACTTTTCTCGCCTCCTCGGTTTTTCTTCCACTCATTTTATCATGGTTTCAGCATTCCTAACCCATCTGAATAACCAATTCCTCTTGCATTCATAATTCAAGGAATATAAAAATACTAACTATACATCAACTTGAGGGCTTCACAAAAAAAGCTTTTTAACCATAGCCCCATCTTGGTCAGACACCAAATCCTAGAATTATCTCACACGGAAGAAGAGGTATGTAGAGCTACAAAAGCAAGATAAAATCAAGCTCAGGGCTAAAGTTAATGCAGAATGGAAGATGATCCAGTGAGCATTATTGTGCAATTTTTAGTTGATTACATGCTAGAAACTGAAGCATCTAACTAGGTCCGATTACCTAATGCCAATGCTAGGAACTAAACCATTTGTAACCAGATCTTCCATACCATGTCATGTAGTTTACTTAAAGAGAAACTTATACAAAACAAATCACCTTTCCCTAGAAAAAAAATTCCTATTACTAGTATCTTATATAGAACTTTGCTTGTTAGCTTGAATGTGAGACTAAGTCCTTTTCTAGACACCTTCCCGTTATCCTTTATTTTTTCTTGTGAGCTTTTTTATTAGGGTTCATCATTAGAAATTTCTTCAATGTTACATTCTTGAAAAAATGCATTCATGTGTAATGATAATGGGGTAACTCATGAGAAAGTCCATATTTTAGCTTAGAGAGAGAAATCAAGGAAATAAGTTTATCGCATGAAGCATATTGTGAACTAGAGTAGAATTTATAACACCAGCATTATCTAACACTACAAAATGCAAAGAAATCAATTCATTCTAAAACAAAGTAGTCTCTCCTACCTCCAAAGTGATAACACTTTGAAATTGTTTTTCTTTTAGTTCAAGATTAAAGGCAAATGCCCTGTTAATCCTTTAAGCATGATATTGATATTTATTCATATTCATTTTAGACATAAAATATGTGCATCATGTGCTGGTGGATATTGTTTCTCAAGATACAAATGCAACCCAATAGATAACAGGTTTATACTTCAAACAAAACATCAGCAAATTGAAGCCAACGAATCGTTATGCACTTACTAGTCACCATCGCACTAGAACACAGGCTCATCCTCTAGCTTCGAAATCATCATATGCTTCACTCTTCTACCAAATTTTTTAGACGCTATCTACATCTCCTCCTGAATAAATCCTGTGAATCCAGATCGTCGAATCAAACTTCCGAATTAAACCCTAATCAAGCTTGTGAATGAAAAATCAAATCCTAATCAAACTTCCGAATCCAGATCCTCTATTTCACCAAATCAAACCCTAATTAACCAAGATAATGAATTGAAAGAAGAAGGATTCGAAAAGGTTACCTGACAATGGAGGTTGAGAGGACACTCAACAATCACTTGAACATGGAATCGATGAACAGTGAGGGGGAAGATCCCCTATTAAAGCATGGAGAGAGGCAAAACAAGATCTGAAACCTCATATCCCAAAAAGGGTTGAAAGAAGCGTTGAAAAAACTGAGAATTCTTACCGGTTGGGGTTTTGAGAGAGAGAGAAATCATCTTTGTAATTGCCGGTCAAAGGAAGAGAGAAGGGATGAGATGAAGAGTGTCGCTAGTGCAAACGGTTTCGGCATCAGAGAACCTGTCGAAGAGGCGAATCATGAAGCAATTGAGGGCTTCGTCGCAATGGACATTACTGTTGTGAGTGCTTACCTGTTTGACGGCGACGAAGCTTCCATTGGTGAAGGAACTTCTTGACGGAGAGGGAGACTCCATGAGAGAACGACAGAGCGAGAAATGGAGGAGGAGATTTTGGTTCAGGGCGTTCTAGATCTGAGGGAGGGACATGAGAAAAATAGAGAGGAAAGAGAGGATGGCGGTTAGTGGGTGACCTAAAAAAGACAGATGCGCCTATTTTCCAAATGAGCGGGTTATGAAAATTTTCTAAGTCTCAAAATTTTTATTTCGCGCTTTTACAAAAATTTTAAATGGTGTTTTTAACATCAGTCGATAATAAAGGTTGGTTTCTCTCTTTTTATCGTCATCACAAATTTAAATATCGATATTATATAATTATTTAACATCATGCGTTTTTCTAACTGATGTAAATAGTGTGATGTCTGATAACATTATTCTAGTAGTGTTGGAGAAGACTGTTGCCCCAAATAGGAAGGATTGGAGTGTCAGACTTGATGATGCTCTATGGGCTTATCGAACGGCTTACAAGACTCCCATTGGGATGTCTCTGTTTAGATTAGTCTATGGAAATGCTTGTCATCTTCCTGTCGAGCTCTAACATAAAGCATATTGGGCGGTGAAGCAGTGCAACATGCAGATTGATGAAGTTGGGGAGTTCAGGAAACTACCGTTGCAGGAGTTGGAAGAATTGAGATTGGATGCCTATGATAACTCCGTCACCTATAAGAAGAAGACAAAGGCATGGCACGATAAACATATCTTGTGAAAGGACGTCACAGTTGGGGAAAAGGTCCTTTTATTTCAATCGCGCCTACAACTCTTCCCAGGTAAGCTTCATTCTAGATGGACAGGGCCATATGTGATCACTAATGTCTTTTCTCATGGTGCAGTGGAGCTACTAAATGAGAGAAATAGAGACATTCAAGGTAAATGGTCATAGAGTGAAACAATATTTTAAAAGCTTTGTCAAACAGGACGGTGATGAGTTGGTTCTCACTAAACTAAGTGTTGAGGATCATTAGGGACCAATAACATCGAGCCAATGACGGTAACCAAAGGCACTGCTTGGGAGGCAACACAAGGTAATAGTTTAGGTATTAATTTCTTTTTACATTAAGTTTTTTTTTTTAGTTTAGTTTTAGGTTGGCTTGGGATACTAACGCTGTAGGAAGGAAAAGAAGAAGGAAAAGGGCGAAAAAGGGCAGGCCGCCCCGTCGCCAGCATGGGCCTCCCCACGGCCAAGGCGGCCAGCGAAATCCTTTGCGGAATCGCCGGCCGCCCCGTCGCCCACCCTGGCCGCCCCGCGGCCCTTTTCGGATGGAAAATTTAAAAGGGGCCCGTGTGGGCCCCCACTTGCTACACTAAATTAACCATATCCACCCATTTTCTTCTTCTTCCTATCTCTATCAGTCACCACACCCACCCCTCTCCTCTCCTTCTTCAACCTTCCTAAACCTCCATTGAAGCAACATTCCAAGCTTTTAAACCCCACAAAATCACCCTCCTTCCCATTATTCCCATCTTCCTTCTACACCAAATCCACCAAATCACCTCTATCTCCTAGATCTACAGCATAATCGCTCTTCCCAAGGTCTTTCAAGGGAGTTCTTTCGGATCCACGATGGAGAGGGAAGATTTGGGACGTCGGAGAGCAGATCCGACGTCGGAGTGCACAGATCCGAAAAATCTCCGGCCGCCCCGTTGCCAGTCAAGCCGCCCCGCGGCCATTCATGTCGTCGACCGCCCCATCGCTACCCTCGGCTGCCCCGCTGCCTCTGCAGTGACTCGCCATTTGTGAGTTTTCTTCACTTTCATTCTTGTTGGGTGATTTCCTTAGCTCAAATTAGCAATGTCTAGACCACATGGAATGAATAGAAGTCAGAAGGAGAAGTGGAATGCTCTCAACACTCAGAACTTCTTTGTAACAAAAAATTTTCATGAGCCTACACTTCGGTTCCTACAGATGGATGTATGCACTAGGCAATTGTTAGAGCATGGGGGCTTATGAGAGTTTTTAGGGAAGAATGCTCCTACATATCCGAGCTTATTTAAGGAGTTTTTAGCATCTTTGAGTGTGGGACGTACGTATATTTTGTTTCGATTGCTCGGGAGGGATTTCACGATATCGAAGGAGAGATTGAGGCAGATTTTTGGTATTACTGCTGCACCTACTGCTGTTTGGCTTGATGTGTGTAAGGGAGAGGGCCCTGTGGCTTTTTGGATGGCGTCTACTAGGGTGATTTTTGAGGCCAAGAAGAGCCAGTACAATTCGAGCATTCGCTATCCTGCATTACGGATGATTCACAAAGTTCTCGCGAACACATTCTTTGCACAGGCTGAGGTCAAAAAGATCTCACTTAAGGATATGTCATTTTTGTGGTGTCTAACGCCAGAAAGCCCAGTGATTCCAGGTTGAGTGGATATGTTTCTGATTAACTGCAAGGACATCCTAGACAAGCGCAACAAGTCGACAATTAGCTTTGGGGGTCTTATCACCCTCATAGCTCGAGCGTGCATCGATGTGAGCGTTGTCCCCGATGTTCAACATGACTCATTTCTATATGATGAAGCCCAGCTGAGGAAAGCTGACCACTTGGAGGGCAAGTCACCGATGTGGGTCTGGCGGACAGGCTATCAGGGGAAGATTCAGTTGAGATTGCCCCGACATCTTCCTTTTGGCCCTACATCAACTGATTTTTACATGGGCAATGAGATGGATGAGGATTCTGAGGATGATGAGGGAGGCTCTCCTGATGTTGAGCAGGAGGACGATGATGTTACTCATGGAGTTCAGAATGATATCGGAGGTAGTGGTGATGTACCTTCTGGCACAGCCGGTGCTGGTCCGAACAGCTACGCGCTGGAGCAGAGGATGGCCGATATGTGTCTCCGTCAGAACACCATGTAGGAGCATCAGCAGATGATGTCGCGTCATCAGGACGCCATGTGGGAGCACCAGCAGCGGATTTCCTAGCGTCAGGACATGATGTGGGATCAGCAGCAGCATCTATATGTGGATGTTCGCGACATTCGTCGGGATGTCCGTGGCTTGACTTATCACCTGGAGGATGTCTCTGAGAGCTAGGCAGCGATCAGACGGATGCATGAGCAGATGTGGCTGAGGCAGGAGGACTTCTATCGATATGCATATCTCCAGTTTCTACCTTACCCGCCGCCTAACCACCTCATCAGTGAGCATGTCCGTTGTTTCTTTTCTTTTCCCTTTTCCTTTTATTTTGATGTTTTTGTTCTCTTCTCTGCATTGAGGACAATGTCAAAATTAAGTGCGGGGGAGAAGAATTGCATGTCATGTTTGTATTTTGGTTCTAAGTTGCACTGCATTTTGACTATTAAGTTTGCATGTTTATTTCTATGGGTTGTATGCATGTTTAATTTTCTACCATTGTTACTCCTATTCTAAAAAGAAAAAAAAAGTTTTAGTTATTGCATTATTAGGAATAGGTCTTATTTCCCCATATGGATGTCGTTTGTCCTACATTTTATCTATTGAGATTTATGCCCCATGATGTGCTTGGATTGTTGAAGCCTTCGATATATGTTTTCTACACTATTTGGTGAGCATGATTGATTAATGATTGAGCACATAAAATCTTGGAATTTTGGGTGATTTTGAAGTTCTAGACATGACCTAGTAAGCTTATTTTGGCATATTCAGGACTACACTTTATTGAGTCCTCTTGCTTGTTGTGTATACTCTTTTCAATTGCTTCATCTTTAACTTGCATTTTGATATGTTTTTCAAGGCTGCAAATTATGATTTATGCACATGACTTAAACATGATTGAGGCACCTTTATTAGCCCTATTTGATTCTATTCCCACCTTACATAGTATCCTCTGCTTGAAGCTACTTTGAGCCTAATTGTCTATTATTTTGTAGCTCCACAAGATTTTTCCATAGCCAATGATAGCCTGACCACATCCGGGAATTTAGGAATACTTGGTGAATATCTATATTTTGGATGATGGTTTTAGTGGTGGATTGTATGATTGAGGTGCATTTATGAGATGTTTGATTCTTGCTAGCATATTTATTACTTGGGACCTAAGGAGGATAAAATTCACTTAGGGGCAAAATTCAAGGAAAATCATTTGATATAGCATGAATGAAAAAAAAAAAGAAAAAAAAAAGAAGAAAAAAAAAAGGAGAAAAAAAATAAAGGAATGAGTTGAGTATAGTTTGTAAAGTTTTATACTTGAGATTGGTGTTGTTTGACATTATAGAGATATGGTATGAGATGTTTATGAGTGGTTTTATGATTTGGTAGCTTCCTTAGTTCCCGGATTATGAGCACCACATGACCAAAATTGTTCCATACCTTATATGTTCTACCTTGGCCACATTACAACCCAATTAAAAGACCTCATGATTTTTGTTGTGTGTAGAGTCACCAGCGGCGGAGGATTAGAACACTGGTGCAAGACTCTTGTTGCTAAGTTTTTGAAGATTGAGTTTTGAGCGTAAACATTTAACCCTAAACACTTGAGCGAGATTGAAACACATATCCTTTGTGAGGTCTAGAATGGATATGGTTGCCTGATTTTAGTGCTTACTCCAATTATGTGCTATGATGTTGTTAATCTATTGTGTTTGCTAGTTTTTCATGTGATGTCCGCATATTTAGTCTTATTTTACATCATGTTTTCATCTTGTTTAAGTCCTTTTATTAGCTTTTGTGTTGGGAAAGTGAAGAAAATATGTAGTTTTGTTTAATATTGAAAGATATGGAGTCTACACAAGCTTTGGTGGTGTTTTTGTAGGTTTTGGAGCTGATTTGGAAGAATTTCGACGCACTTTAGAGCTTAATGAAAAATCATGAAGGCAATGGAGAAGCCAAGCAAAAGCAAAAAGTGGTGTAGCTGGAGAAAAGCCTTATTTTCGCCATCCATCACTTTGATTCAAGATATGGAGCCTTCATGAGATTTGTAGTCCTTGAAAAGAGCTTTCCAACGCATATTCATATGCGTCAATCGGATGAACGAGGACTCGGAAAAGTGCGATTGAAGTCAGAGTCGAAAAGCTGGAGAAAAACAGTAGCACTGTAAGCGAACAGACCCTCGGCGCCGACACCCAGACCCTCGACGCCGATACCCTGCGCACCAGGAAAAGATTTGGTGGGCTGTTTTAATTGCTTAATGGGCTTTTTAATTAGGGTTTTCTTCTAAATCTCTTGTAGGATCTTCTAGTTAGATATACTTGGATATATTATCCTTCCTCGGATAGATTTTATTATTTTCCTAAGATAAAATCTCTTTCCTTGGAGATTAAGTCTTAATTTCTATCTTTAAATAAAGTCTATTAGGGGCTGATTTTTTGGGAAAGAGGAAGACACGTTGTTCAGCGCGAGAGCTGCGCGCAGCAGCTGTAGGACGATTTTTAGGGTTTTGTTTTGGCGTTTGGGTGAAAGGTTGGGCGTGTTTGTTGCGATTGAGACGCTGATTTCCAGGTTTTATTTAGTTTAATTTCAGTTTATGTTTTCTTCACTTAAATTCATGTTTTCCATTGCCATGTTTGAGTAGTTCTTTTCTCTTCTAGGGTTGGGGTGAGCCCAATAATATAGATGTGTGTTGAATTGATGGATCTATGATTGTGTTATGTTTTTATTGTCTTCTACCTATGTGTTTAACCTTCGATGAAAGTCTAAAGGAATTCATAGTTGCAATTGAACTTGACAAAAGAAATTGTTAACTTGATAGTAATTAGGGTTTTCTAATGAAAGTTAAAGGATCCTAATTAAGAGAAGGTAGAAACAAGTAGGTCTTTTATGCGAAAGTGGATTGATTTACTTGTTGATTGATGAAACTCAATTGTTTGATGATAGAAGCATGATCTTTTATATGATTCATTGATTTTCTCATTATTTATTGTTGTGGTGATCCTTTGCCTTAGAAGTTTTTCCCTTATATTAATTAAAATTCAGACTTTATGCTCTTATCACCACACATCTCTCTTCTATATCTTTTGCTAGTTTCAACCCTACAAAGCAACTAAATAAGAAGTGCTGACTCTCTCCTGTGGACGATCCTGACTCCCTATACTATAGTGGGGTCTTGACTATAAATTTATTTGGTCGAGAAACCCTCTCATCAAATTGGCGCCGTTGCCGGGGAGAGATCAATCGCGCCTTGTTTAGTTGTTTTTAGGGTTTGGGAATAACCCATCCCTTTTCTTTTGTATATATTATTTTCTTTTATTTTCTCTTTTTATTTTAATTATTTTTTTATTCTTCTTTTATTTTATTTTAGTAGTCTTTATTTTTTTGAACGTCACACCTCCCATCCACTCGCCTCATCGGTGCCAAGCCTTTGTTATTTGATTTGTGCTCCTATTTGAGTTTTCAGGATTTGGTACAATATGGAGGATGCACAAGAGTATTTTGATTATCTAGAAGCAAGGGCCGAAAGGGATAGAGCGGATGAAAGACGGAAAGCAAGGATGAAGGAGTATGTTAAATTTTTTGCCGAGGTTGATGAGGATGATGAAGATTATTATAACTTTGATAGTTGGAAAGCAAAACAATCATCCGAGGATTCAACTAAAGCCCAAGAGTCATATGGGCCCTATCAACCAAAGAAGGAGTAATATGCTCAACACGACTATAGGGACACATATGAGCCCTATCATCCAGGGAGTGTCTCACAACGAAAGCTTGCTCGGGAGGAAGAACTATTAAGGGAAAGAGACAAGCTAAGGAAACAAATACGGATGCTTGAGATAGAACGAGAAAATGCCAAGCTAAGAGAAGAGATACGCTTTCTTGAGGCGAACCCGCCTTGTCATCTATTTGGAACAAGGTCTCATCTTAACCTTCCTTGCCCTAGCTTTTATCAACAACCATATCCTTCCTATGAGCACTGGACATCTATGTGGAACAAAGCTGCAGAAGCCTCGGCGCCGACACCCTCAGCCTCGGCGTCGAACCCACTTGCGGACAAATTGGTCCTGCAGAATGCTGAAAATGCTACAGGTGTCTCGACGTCGACACCCCTTACCTCGGCGTCGACACCCCTGGACAAAGAAAAGTTTTTGCAAAAACATGAGAAGGCTACAGATGCCTCGGCGCCAACACCCTGCACCTCGGCGCTGATACCCCCTCCTGAAGAGCGAATTGAAGAGCAATTTGTTGAGGTGGACGAGCCTATTTTCAGGGTCATTTCTACTTCGATCTCGACACCGCCACTACCCTTGTTTCTAGAGAAGCCATGTGAGAAACCCCAAGAAGAAGAAAAAGAGATAGAAGTTATTCTTCGATGCACTACACCGCTACCTTTTCCATTCACGGCGAAGGCAATTGCCGACGATCTCGAACAACCGTCTTTCGCATTCAAGTATGGGGTCCTTGCAAAGTGGCACGTTGAAGATGAGGCGCTAGAAGAAGAAGAAGTGGATGAATCTCTTCCCCCTCCACCATTGTACACCAAACTCCACAATGAAGCACATCTATTTGTGTACGATGGTGGGGAAACAAATCAAAGCCATACCATGAAGAGGAAGAGGAGCGCATATGAGGAAGACACGTTTACTAAGTGCTTTCCAAGACGGTGTCTAGCAAGATCCTTGGAGGATGAGTGGGTTGAATGTTGGAGCGTCCACTCGGGAAGGTTCAAGCTCATCCATAAGGAAAGGAAGAGATGCATAAAAAGGTACAAGGAGAAAGAGCCATATCACTTGAAAATCTATCTCGATGTACCACCGAAGGATGTTCCACCACCACCTCCACCAGCTGAACCACCAGATCCACCACCTCCTCCGGATCCGGATTGAAGAGAAAAAGGGAAGTAGGTCAAGCTAGAGACTTTAAACCTAGCGCTTACGGGAGACAACCCGCTTTCTTGCTTTCTTTTCTTGCTTTTTGCTTTTGATTTTTAGTTAGGAGTTAGATGGCCCAAGACTTACTGTTTTTTTTTTTTTGAGAGAACATGTCCTACAGATCAGCCATGGTGCATAGCAAAGAGCCTAAACATGCCATGAAGGAAGTCGACGTGCTGAGAGGTATCGGCATCAACGCAGCCCCTGTCGACGTCGACCCCTGTGCAGATTTTTGAACTTCTCCAAATTGCTCCATTTTTGCATAATTTTTCCATGTGAGTTTTTTTTTCCCTTTACCTTGTTTTATCTTATTAAGTGAGGACACCGAAATTTTAAGTATGGGGTGGGGGAGATTCGAAATTCACGTGACCTAGTTTTGCATGCATATTTGTATCTTGTCGTTGTTTTTGTAACGTTTTCTTTTATTTGTTTTGATTATTTGTGTCTTTTGTCTTGTATTTAGAGTCTATAAAAAACTGAAAAATCCAAAAAAAGTAAAAAAATCACAAAAATATATGTTCATTTGCTTACTTGTTCGTTATTTTGCATAGTTTTTAGGATGGATAACACCTAACTTAGATGTCCAATGACAAAATCTAATAATTGAGCTTGATCATGTAATATCCTAAGACATACTTTGGATGGTTTAGCCTAAGTCACAAAAAATGTTTTTATGTGAAATTTGACTTGCAAAGGAAATTGAGCATATATGACTTTAGGATTTAGGTGATTGGAATCCAACATATCATAGTGAGTTACTTGCCTATGGGGAATTGTTCTTTATATATTTTCCCTTCTTTTTGATGTGTGTATTACTCTCCTTATGCATTACCTGTTGATATTGCGATGTATATCTATGTCTTGAAACCAATATGAGATAGCTAGTCATTGCATAATTTGATCAAATGATAGAGGCACTCTTTATTAGCCACTTTTTATCCTCTTTTACCTACCTTGTGCATGTTTTCTTTGCTTGTAACCACTTTGAGCCTTATAGCCTATTTTTGTAGCTCCACAAGATTATCTTAGCCAATGTTTAGTCTTACATCCTTATCCGGGAATTAAGACTTAGTGTTTGTAGAGATCGATGTTGGTTGAGTTTGAGACATATGATTTGGTTAAAGTATGGGGTACATGTTTGGGTTGGTATTTTATTTTCTCACTACTTTGTCTATTGTGAAAAGGTATTTTTGGCTCTTATATTTAAATAAACGCACATGAGAAAAACATGAGAAAAAAGGAGAAAAAAAAAAAGATAAAAAAAACGAAAAAGAGAAAAAGAAAACACCTAACTTAGATGTCCAATGGCAAAATCTAATAATTGAGCTTTATCATGTAATATCCTAAGACATACTTTGGATGGTTTAGCCTAAGTCACACAAAATGTTTTTATGTGAAATTTGACTTGCAAATGAAATTGAGCATATATGACTTTAGGATTTAGGTAATTGGAATCCAACATATCCTAGTGAGTTACTTGCCTATGGGGAATTGTTCTTTATATATTTTCCCTTCTTTTTGATGTGTGTATTACTCTTCTTATGCATTACCTGTTGATATTGCGATGTATATCTAAGTCTTGAAACCAATATGAGATAGCTAGTCATTGCATAATTTGATCAAATGATAGAGGCACTCTTTATTAGCCACTTTTTATCCTCTTTTACCTACCTTGTGCATGTTTTCTTTGCTTGTAACCACTTTGAGCCTTATAGCCTATTTTTGTAGCTCCACAAGATTATCTTAGCCAATGTTTAGTCTTACCTCCTTATCCGGGAATTAAGACTTAGTGTTTGTAGAGATTGATGTTTGTTGAGTTTGAGACATATGATTTGGTTAAAGTATGGGGTACATGTTTGGGTTGGTATTTTATTTTCTCACCACTTTGTCTATTGTGAAAAGGTATTTTTGGCTCTTATATTTAAATAAACGCACATGAGAAAAACATGAGAAAAAAGGAGAAAAAAAGAAAAGAGAAAAAAAACGAAAAAGAGAAAAAGAAAACACCTAACTTAGATGTCCAATGACAAAATCTAATAATTGAGCTTTATCATGTAATATCCTAAGACATACTTTGGATGGTTTAGCCTAAGTCACACAAAATGTTTTTATGTGAAATTTGACTTGCAAATGAAATTGAGCATATATGACTTTAGGATTTAGGTCATTGGAATCCAACATATCCTAGTGAGTTACTTGCCTATGGGGAATTGTTCTTTATATATTTTCCCTTCTTTTTGATGTGTGTATTACTCTTCTTATGCATTACCTGGTTATATTGCGATGTATATCTAAGTCTTGAAACCAATATGAGATAGCTAGTCATTGCATAATTTGATCAAATGATAGAGGCACTCTTTATTAGCCACTTTTTATCCTCTTTTACCTACCTTGTGCATGTTTTCTTTGCTTGTAACCACTTTGAGCCTTATAGCCTATTTTTGCAGCTCCACAAGATTATCTTAGCCAATGTTTAGTCTTACCTCCTTATCCGGGAATTAAGACTTAGTGTTTGTAGAGATTGATGTTTGTTGAGTTTGAGACATATGATTTGGTTAAAGTATGGGGTACATGTTTGGGTTGGTATTTTATTTTCTCACCACTTTGTCTATTGTGAAAAGGTATTTTTGGCTCTTATATTTAAATAAACGCACATGAGAAAAACATGAGAAAAAAGGAGAAAAAAAGAAAAGATAAAAAAAACGAAAAAGAGAAAAAGAAAACACCTAACTTAGATGTCCAATGACAAAATCTAATAATTGAGCTTTATCATGTAATATCCTAAGACATACTTTGGATGGTTTAGCCTAAGTCACACAAAATGTTTTTATGTGAAATTTGACTTGCAAATGAAATTGAGCATATATGACTTTAGGATTTAGGTGATTGGAATCCAAATATCCTAGTGAGTTACTTGCCTATGGGGAATTGTTCTTTATATATTTTCCCTTCTTTTTGATGTGTGTATTACTCTCCTTATGCATTACCTGTTGATATTGCGATGTATATCTAAGTCTTGAAACCAATATGAGATAGCTAGTCATTGCATAATTTGATCAAATGATAGAGGCACTCTTTATTAGCCACTTTTTATCCTCTTTTACCTACCTTGTGCATGTTTTCTTTGCTTGTAACCACTTTGAGCCTTATAGCCTATTTTTGTAGCTCCACAAGATTATCTTAGCCAATGTTTAGTCTTACCTCCTTATCCGGGAATTAAGACTTAGTGTTTGTAGAGATTGATGTTTGTTGAGTTTGAGACATATGATTTGGTTAAAGTATGGGGTACATGTTTGGGTTGGTATTTTATTTTCTCACCACTTTGTCTATTGTGAAAAGGTATTTTTTGCTCTTATATTTCAATAAACGCACATGAGAAAAAAAGGAGAAAAAAAGGAAAGATAAAAAAAAACGAAAAAGAGAAAAAGAAAACGCCTAACTTAGATGTCCAATGACAAAATCTAATAATTGAGCTTTATCATGTAATATCCTAAGACATACTTTGGATGGTTTAGCCTAAGTCACACAAAATGTTTTTATGTGAAATTTGACTTGCAAATGAAATTGAGCATATATGACTTTAGGATTTAGGTGATTGGAATCCAACATATCCTAGTGAGTTACTTGCCTATGGGGAATTGTTCTTTATATATTTTCCCTTCTTTTTGATGTGTGTATTACTCTCCTTATGCATTACCTGTTGATATTGCGATGTATATCTAAGTCTTGAAACCAATATGAGATAGCTAGTCATTGCATAATTTGATCAAATGATAGAGGCACTCTTTATTAGCCACTTTTTATCCTCTTTTACCTACCTTGTGCATGTTTTCTTTGCTTGTAACCACTTTGAGCCTGTTTGAAGCCCAAGCAACATGGGCCCTACGGATGCCACCTTGAGCCGAATAGAGAAGTCGACCTAGCGACTATAAAGTCTAGAGCTTGTAAATAGACAATTAGTTTTTGGGATTTTTGGACATTGTTGCTTTTTTTTTTGGTTTTGGACATTATTTTTAAGTTTTTCTTTTGTTGGTATTTCTCTTCTAACAAGTTTACTGGTACAAAGAAGAAAGCAGCAGCTCACTCGATTTCGAGCAGATTAGGTCGATATCGACCAGACTACTCGAAATCGACCAAGTCCTACAGAAGTATCTGAACTCGATTTTGACAATTAGCACGCTTGTCTAGTAAGTTTCTTTCTTTACCCTTATTTTTATACAGTGAGGACACCGTAATATTTAAGTATGGGGTGGGGAAAGGCTTACTTTGTGCATATTTGACTATATTTGACAATATGTGTGCATATTTTTATGATATTTCTTGAATTGCTTAGACATGGCTACTTTGGATTTCATATTTTATTTATGTGCTTATATGCATGTTTTCCAAAGTTTATTTTTTATCACCCCCATTGAATTTTTTTGATAAGTGACATGGAAGTTATATTGAACTCGACGATGCAAAATTGGATTCATTAGAGATATAACATGAAATTGCCTAGTAAATGGAAGTCACAATGAAGTGCATTATTCTCGTGAAAACCATGAAAGGATGTAAAATTTGATATTGCTTTTGACATGTTGCATGATAAGAGGATGGAGAACTTTATATTTTCCACATAATGCTCATATTGTGATATTCCTAGCCATACCTATGCTTATGCATCACAAAAGTCATATTAAGCCTTATTTTATATATTACTCCACATGATCTAAATATTGCTCATTCTTTACCTTATTTCCATCCAGAGATTATATTGAAAATGATGTTACATTATGGAGATTATTATATGGTGTTTGTGTTGTTATATATCATTATTGGAGTTTGGCAGGAAATTGAAAAATATATGGAAAATTTAATGAGTGAAAGAAAATCTGGTCACCTCAGGAAATAAAGGTAGATCGACCCTGCTCGCTGAGATAATAGTTCCGCAGGATAGGACACCAAAGTGAGGAGTTCGAAGCACTAAGTGTCTGGGCCATTCATGACACCCATGTTTGTGACCCGAGAGAAGACAGTGATGAGGTTAGAGAGGTAAAATCATCATATCGGAAAAAAAAAAAGCAATGAGCAATGAGAGAAATGTGAGAGATCAAAGGAAGAAGAAATGTGGTATAAGTACCTTTGCGAATGAATGTACTCCATTGTCCCGGATCATTAGCACCACATTGCCAAAAATCTGCCCTCCTTTAGCCTTTTACCAATCTACTCCTTATTGAGCTTAAATTAAAGTCCTCTTGATTATTAATCATTTGTCACGAATGAATGTTTTTGCATAACCTTCCTTTTGTAAGTAGATGTTGCTTTTTATTGCACATGCATGGATTTGTGACATGGTAATTGATTGCAGGGACATATGAGAATGAATCTAATATGTTGAGAGTTTGTTTTCTTCCCCTATATGACCATTAAAAGTATTGCTTGAGGACAAGCAAGCTTAAGTATGGGGTGTTTGTTGTGAGCCTAACTCGCCATCTTTTACAATAACTTTTATATCAATTTATGGATGCATTTCGTACATTTGGGCTAGAATAATACATAATTTGTGTAGTTTATGTTTATTTGCAATATATGAAGGTCTACACATGTTTTTGTTATATTTCGCAGAAATCGGATGCACTTTGGAGCTTAAAGAAGAGTCATGAAGAAGCTAAGGATGGTGCAGCTGAAGAAAAGCCCAATTTTCGTCATTCACCATTAGGAATCAAATTTTGATGTCTTCATGAAAGTTGTAGCCCTCGAACAGAGCTTTCCAACGCATATTCATATGCGTCAATTGGACTAACGAGGACTCAGGAAAGTGTGTTTCAAGATGAAGTAGAGTTTTGAGAACTGAAGTGGTCGATATCGACCATACTTGGTCGATATCAACCTGATTTTGGTCGAAATTCCTCCTGGGATCCAATATCAAGTGACAAAAGCCGAATTCGAGAAGATAGCTCAATTTCGACCACTTTTGGTCGATATCGACCAGTCCCCAGAGGCCGATTTCGAGCGAGTCCGAGTCCGAGTGCTGAGGTGGCTTCACTACAAAAAAAAAAAAGAATTTAGCATCGGCACTTTACCGTGGCAAAAAGCCAATCTGCGGTGGCAAAACATATTTAGCCACGGATGTAGCCACGGCAAACAAGGGGTGGCCAAGTCTGCGGTGGCAAATTGATACTAGCAACGGCAGTTAGCCGTGGCTACTAATTTAGCGACGGCTAAGCGACGGTGAAGCGACCCCAGCTGAACGGCACGACACATTTGCCACGGCAAGTTGCCGTAGCTAAAGTATGGATGGAAAATTAAAAAAAAACATGCTTTTTAGCCCGGAATCTTCGTACCCGGGCTAAAAAGTCCAACATTTTTTTTAAAAAAAAATTAAATAATACACAATTTACATATATAATAAAATTTTATTAATTATTCAAAATTTACACAATAAAAGGTCAAAAACTAAACAATATATAGACAATAAATATACATAATTATAAAATGTACATAATTTATACAATCTATAATCCAATACAAAGATATAGTATACCACATTCTTTGCAATCTATAATCCAATAGAAAAATATAATATGTGACAACGCATTACCCTAATGACGAAAAACTCGAAAGCTTGCATTAATCCTTCACGTGGAGATTCACATTTGATGACTACAAGAATAATATTCTTATCTGAGTAGTTTCTTCTATACCAATCTGCTATCCACATGACCACATCAGCAGCTGCTTTTACACCTGAGTTCCAATAATTATTTTTTCAGCAAATGTTTTGAACATGAGAAAATTTAAGGAACAAATACATATAGAACAAATAATCAGGACAATAGACTAGAGTAAACCTAGCTTCAGCAATCAACTGCACTATGGAACAAGAAATCCCCTAATGCAGAGTTATTCATACCACACACATTATTTTATGTACATATATACCATGGCATCAGATCTATTAAAATCTGAACTGAAAAATCCAGCCTGAATTAACTTAAAGATGATATATGTTGAAAGGGAAGCCTAAAACTACACCAAAGACAACATAAATGTAAAACGTGAAATACTAGGCTAAACAATTGGCATGAGGATTTTAGGGGTAAGAGCTCTTTGACTCAAAAGTAAAACCATTCCCTTCGTAAATGACCGGAAACCATAGGCTACCCTTGACGAGCCTCCTGAGTATACGCCAATCAACCTTCTAACTGTTTATAATCAATATGTATAAGCCTCAATTACTGATCATAAATTTGTAACAATGGGATCAAATAGGCAACAACCAACAGTTTTCCAAAGTAGTGTATTAGAAAACCAGAAAAGAGATAGAATCAAGAAGATGGGGAAAGGCAAAACAACAAAAATTCAAGCCAAAATAATAGGCAGTGAATATTACTTTTCTTAGGTGCATCATGGCTTTCAAGCAATCTTTTTATGAGCTGTGTTTGCAAATTTAAGTATATTCAAAGGCGAAAGCTGAAAATTCTCATAGAGATAATTAGGTATATATAATGCATGTTTGAAGCATCACTACACTGACCTTGCCAAAGAACACCTTCAACGCAGTGCCTGTTCTTACATTCTTTGCTTTATCTCATCCAATATTCATCAGTCATTGAAGCTGCCACAGAAAAAGGACACATCAGTTTACCAAAATGTAAAATGATTGGTTGAACATTTATAAATATATAAAGAGCTCCATTTATTTCCAGATCCAAACACAAATCAATACTATTGACTCCTAAGTCATTTGCACATCCACCGGTCCCACGTACTGCACATCACAAAATGTTCATGTTTTTTTTAAGAAGACACAAGTGACTTTCAAAGCTAAAATAAAGAAAATGAAATGAAGGAAATAAAATACAATCACAATTTTTTAGACCCCACCTTTCTCTATTTATTCTCGAGTATACTCTCAATAGAGCCATGTTGCTGAATAAGCTTCAAAGATGTCTGCCCCCCAATACCTAAGAGATAAATTGATAAGAATTTAAGCAAATACATACAAAAATAACAGAAATAAAATGCCAAGAAAAACTCTCAATATGCATCAATAAGTGTTGTAATTGGTTCACAGGGAACTTACAGTACATAAGTAAAAAAGTTTTAACTTTTTTTTAAGGTATAACACAATTGTTTATTTTTAATTGGAGTGGATGCTTCCAGTTACAGACACCTTTAATGCTATCACAATAGTCACAACCAGAAAAAATGCACAAGTCAATGAACTCATTCATAGTAAGATTCGGCTCTTCCAAGATCTGAAACAAATCAGCGAATAACGTAGTCAGACCAAGGATGAAATCTTAAAAACGAGCAAGATTCGTCCTCCTAACCTTTGCCACTTCGAATTCCATAACTGGAATTTTTCTTGAGCTTGGATCCATCAAATGATGCAGAAACCTAGTAGCACCAAACGTAAGACAATCCCTGTCTTCCAAAGCCACAACATACACCTGAAACAAAGGATAAAATCAAGTAACTATATGTGAAGCACAATGATCGATTGATTTTAGACCACAAGATGCTTATTGGGTAACACCAATTCGAGCAATTTACCAATTACCATAGGTTCTTAGATATTAGGTTTGCAGGTTTAGAATAACTAAACTAAAGTTCATTGGTAAACACAAGAAGAAACCATATATAACACATCTGATCTCACAAAATGAACAATTTCATGGCATCGCTTACATTTCCTGACTTGCAAAGTTCAGCACACTTAGCCTCTGCTTCAGATGGAGCCTAAAAGCATTAAAAAATGAGGCAGTTGTTCTCGCAGCAGTGAAACATATACCACTCAAAATAAGAATGAAGGAAGATAAATAAAAAAAAAATCATGTAGAAAATTCTAAAGGAACTTAAATCCCTACAAAGTAATATCCAAGACGATGTTATCTTTGAAACCTTCAACATTTTCATGGCTGATCTGGTGAAAGAGCAATAAATAAGAAATAAAATGTTCATATGTTCAGTAAGTCTAGAGTTCCTAGATCTCCCTTCTTTATCTTAGATCGATTTGGGAAGAAAAACATTTTCAAGCTTGACATACAGATAAACTACAAATCAAGAGCAAGGAAACTGAAAAAAATAATGCAATTTGCAATTTGTGACATCATTTGGAGAAATCAATAACTAGTGACCAAGGAATTCATTGTAAGTAATTAAGGGGACAAACTATAAATCAAGATAAACTTACTCATCTGGAGCTTGTAGGCGGTGAGCCGCTCAAGTCGCTTGACTTTCTCAAAAGAGGTATGCATAACCTTGAAGCGCCGACAATAACTTCTTGCTCCGATTACTAGATCCCAAATAAAATTGCAGATATTAGGGTTTGACAAATGAACATTTAGGGAAATGAGAAGCAAAGAAGGTAAAGGGCTAAATTCAAACCCTAGAAATTAGGAAACCTGAGAATGACTGAAAGAGATTTATGTTACTCACTTGAGAGAGTTGAGAGTTCGATAGGAAGATCTTGTCGCCCCTCATCTCGCTCGAATTCGTCACCTGCTATGCAGTGCAGAGCACAATCCCGCTCCCTCGTTCGCTCCATTTGATTGGCTTATCTTAAAAGATGGCGATGTAGGCTAAACCCTAAATTAGGAACCCTAAATCAATTTCAAGCAAAAGCGTGAAATTGCACTGACAAAATCGGAGGAGGGAGGAAAGAGGACTGTCGCTCTTGTTCAACAATGAAGAAGCAACAGATAGTAAGGAGGAGTACTTACCGTCGTTCTTGGTCCCGGTCGTTCCAGTGGTCGCCTCGCCAACAACATCGTCGTCGTCTTCAAGCCGTTCAAGCGAGCGACTGAGCAAGCGAGGGAGCAAGGGAGCCTATCGTCCTCACCAAGGGAAGACTTTTTCGAGGAGGCGGCATGGAGAGATGTTGAGCAACAGGAGAAACCAAAAGGTGCCATGAGAGGTGGAGAGAGGAGCGGTGTCTCAAAATTGTAGTGAAACGGGGGAGCTATGAGGTCTAGACTCTGGAGAAAAGTAATTCCGCCCTAGTTAGACCATCAGCAACAAAGAGTCACACGAATCAAAACTCATTTCAACCACATCAGCAACTATTCATGCCACGTCAGATTTCCACTAACTTTTCAGCTTTTTACATTTTTCATCCACAACAAAGAGTCGCGCGAATCAAAACTCACTTTACACTTTTTTTTATATTTATTAAGCTAAATATTGATTTATTTTACTTAAAAATTTTGGTTAATGATATTATTAATATTAATATTAACATTAAGGGTGTGTGACTATAAATCTTTAACATATGGTAAACTTAGCGAATTTTTTTTCTTCTTTTAAACATATACAAAATGGGTGTCATTGGGTAGAGAAAAATAAATCGTATTTAAAAATATTTTTTTTTAAATAAATTATTTATTTAACAAATAAATGGGGTTTTAATTTTAATTAAAACCCCATGCCATGTGTCTGATTATCATTGGCTAAAAAAAGACAAACAAAAAAATTTTTACCCGATGATGCGCATCAACTGTTGGCACCTCCAGCAAAAATTTCATCCGGATCAAAAGTTCCTCTCTCCTCCATCTCATCACTTTGCTGAGCTGGCCATGGCAATTGATTCGTGCGGTGCGCCGTTGCCGATGATCTTACAAATTTTGGGTCAAAATTTGGGCGGAAAGAATTTCCGTCAAATAAACCTGCCAAATTATATTTTGGGCGAAAAAAATACTGTCAAACATTCTAAAAGAAGTGAATTTATTTAAAGTTTCAATAATAATATAATTATTATGTTTGTCTTAGTAGCTGAGGTATAAAGTTATTTATTTTTAGAAGAGTGTAAATTTATTTAAAGTTTAATATATTTTAAAAAAATTGTTAAATTTTATTTTTACATATATTAGTGATATCATTAACAAAATATATAACTTAATATGGAAAACAGATTATTTTTATGTTAAATATTCATAATATGATAATTTAATTTAATAAATAAATAGAAAAAATACTATATAAAATATATTAATTTTAAGTTTTTAGATTATATATTACTTTCATACTTTTAAGTTTTTAGATTATATTTTGCTTTAATAATATCATAGTTTTTATCTATTAAAAATGTATAAATTAAGGTGAATTTTTTTTTTAAAATAAATATCTTTAAAATTTAAAATAAATAAATGGATAAAATATTATAAGATATTTATTAATTTTATGTTTTAAATTTATTGGTACTTGAATTTATAAATAAAATATTGAATACAATGTAATATATATATATATAAAATTATAAAGCCAAATATATAGTAGTAAAATCAATTAATATTATATTTAAATATAATTTTTTTTAAATATATGAATAAAATATTGTCACGTGGATATTTTATTTTTACAATTATGGCAAAGTTAGCTTCGGTACTCTATTACCGTGGCTAAGTCATGAAAATACCAATTTAATGGCCACGGTAAACCTTGTCGTTGCTACTAGGGGTGGCAAAATCGACCTAATAGCCACGGCAAATTCACCCCGTTGCTAATGTCCTGGTTTTTTTTCCAGATGCAATGCCTACCGTGGCTACTACCGTGGCAAAAGGGTATTAATTGCCATGGCAAAGGCTTGCCGAAGCTAGCTGGCGTGGCAAAATTAATTATTTTTTGTAGTGCTTTCTTCCACATTAAGCAAGATATATTCTATCAAATCAAGAGAAGATTTATCAAGTTCTATCAAGAGAAGAAGGATCTATCCACACTAATCCTAGCTTCCATTTAGATATATATTTGTTTTATTTCCAAATTTCATCTTTAAGTCTTTAGATAGATATAGATAAATATTTCTTTCCTAGATTAGCTAGGGAGTGAAGCCAATAAATAAGGCATTAGGGGCTGAGTTTTATTCATTCAATTCTAGTTACAATTAGTCACATAGAGAGAGAGAGAGAGAGAGAGAGAGAGAGAGAGAGAGAGAGAGAGAGAGAGAGAGAGAGAGAGAGAGAGAACGCTTGTGGTTAGAGAGGTTGGAGAATGCGAGTGTGGGATTTGGCTTCGATTGGTTGTAAGCTTTCTTATTTAGTTTATTCAATGCAATTTATTTTCCAGAAATCTTTGATGAGTTTATTTATGATGAAGAGCGAGTAGTCACCTAACTTCTAGGGTCGGGGTGAGCCCGATGGTAGCCATGTGAGGTGATGTGGTAAAGGTATAATCTTTTCATGCGATTTCGTCTTATATCCCTATGAGCATGATGTAACGGCCCATAATTATAATTTCCGGGTTACGTTTCAAGGGATGAAAACCCTTGTTCGGATCTTGCAATCCAGGTACGGGTCAAGGTTTCAAACTCTTTTAAGATCAGTATAAAGAGGGATTTATAACCCTAAAAACCTCGAAGGGCCGTTGGGTACCCTTAACCTGTCCTACACCTATGTCGCGGAATCCATTTCAAATGGAAGTAAAGCGGAAGCAAAGTAAATATACAAGTGTCACGGCAAAGCCGATCAAAACTAAATCATGAGTGGGTAATTACCATTTTACTAAATTAGGATATTAGCTAGATCCTTCGATTCGCCAAAAGGAAACCCCGTCATATAGACATCGAGCACTCAAATCTGCAGAGAATACCTTTAAAAAAAAGAATGGGGAAAGGAATTAGATCAAGCCACTCATGCGGGACCGGCAGTCCTCGCTGAGGCCACATAGTATGTGCTATACCTAATAAAGATGCTCTAATGTAGTACTAAATTCAAACACACTAGCATGCTCCTAGTTCATAATAATGTGCAGAAATACTGTAAAGGGCCCAAGACAATGCCAAGTGGCATATCCCTCTCCTACCTCCACCCCTTCCGATAGGTGGAGACTGGCCAGCTCGTGAATGCATTCCATCATAATCGGGGGGCACGCATGCCTAACCCGCTCCACAATAAAGCCCGCAGGCATATCATAATATAAGGAAGTTCATGACTCGATTGACTCAGGGTACCCGATGAGGCTGGGCTACCCTATGACCCTAGCAAAGACTCTAGGACTATCACAGATAACGGCCGTTCTGTTTCAAACGCATAAAGTAAGCAGATGCTCAATCAATTAGTGCAACCTAAACATGATACTACATGGCATGCTTTTATGCATATGCAACACCTAACATAAAATGCAACAACATGCATGAATGTCCAACCTGAGTAAGCCCCCTAAGGAACTTACCTAAAGATGCAGAACATCAGGATAGTATAAGCAAGGGCCCAATGCAAGTCCAAAGCAATCCAAAAGCAATACACACCTATCATCAAGTCATTTCCATAAGCTACCGGACTAGTATTCATGTTCACGAAACCCAAGTTCTCAACATACTCAAAACCAATCAATAGTAAAATCGTTTTCCAAAACCTTTCCGATATTATCAACATCAACCAAAATCATTTACTTCCAATCAACCCCATTGATAAAATCGTACCAACCATATTTCCAAACTTCCTTTTCAAAACCAACATCATCAAACCAAAACAAAGAATCCTGACATTAAACCCTGAAACCTTAAAACCAATCCTTCGAAATCATATTCTAGAAATAATTCCGGCATTTTATTTCAAAGCCTTGACTTTAATGTTTCAAGTAATTTAAGACATCGATAAACACTTCCCGAAATAAATCCATCTTTCTAAACCCTTTTAAAAATAATTCAACAATATTTAAATAAAATAAAACATCAAAACTTAACCCATTTTAACAATCCACATTTATAAAACAACAATACTAAATTACTTTATCATTTCTAAAATCTTATTATAGAACATTAAATTTTTAACCAACGTTAACCTCATTTTACCCAAAACGACCCGGCATCTTAGTAAAACAAATTACAATAACATAATGATTTCCGCATAATTGAATATCTTAAGATAAGTAATTACATACTCGGAATAATGATGATGTTTAAATCATAAATTTAGAATTTAAATCTTAATTATAATCAAATAAATAACATATGACACCTTATAGGACAACATAACATCTAAATAAACAACAAATAAAACAACACCTTATATATAACCAGCCCAACCCGAAGAAAAGGCCCAACCCGGGAAGACCTTGGATCCGGCCCAGATCAATAATAGGGAAGTGGTACTGAACCCGGTTTTGTGGGAAAAAGAGGCTGAACCGGTCCAATATAAAATAAACAAAACCGAACCCGTTTCTACTATTCATCTCCCCCAAAATGTCGTTTGAAACTGGAAGAAGGAAAAGAGGGGAGAAGGCCTTGCCGGCGACTCCAGACTCCCCGACCACAATCACCACGAAAGGTGGTTCAATCGAGAGAAGGAAGGAGGAAGAAAGAGCATGCTCACCGAGATTCGAATCTTCGCCGGAAAAGTTCGATTAGGTTCGCCGGAGGCTCGGTCTAGCTCGCCGGAGGTGTGGGGAGGCTCCGAGAACCTGGAATGGCGGGGATGGGTCATAAAGGAGTGACTTTAAGGGGGTTCTGAGTTGAAAACGAAAGCGAGAACGTTACCGGCCTTTACGAGACGAAAACAGGAGAAATGAAGGGGAGCTGGTGACGGCGATGGTGCGGTGGTGCTCCTGGGCGGCTCGGACGGACATCGGAGGAGTTTCTGTTGCTCGGACTCGAAGGAATGGGGGGTGGGAGAGTGTTGAAGCTGTTGCTAAGGGGGAAGGCGGAGGTGCCCGACTCGAGTTCTTCAAACGAAACAGGGCTCCTCGGGGTGCTTCGGATGGTGGCGCTCGACCAGCGAGGAGGAGATGTTGGTGGTTGTGGGTGAAGTTCACGGCAAAAGGGGAGGAAAGGGATGGAAAAGAAGGAGCTTGGAGGGGATAAGGTTTGGGTTTTGTCCTGTGGTTCAAGGAGAAGAGGATAGGGTTCTTCTGATTTTGAGCAGGGGTAAAACGGGAGAGAGAGAGAAAGATTCCTCTTCTGGGTTTATGAATCAAAAGGAGAGAGTGAAATAGGAGGCAACAGAGGTCACGGGTTGGCAATTGCACACATGGGAAGAAGACAAGAATAACTTATACCTAGGCTTTGCTAGTGCTGGAGTAATGTGAATGGGAGGGAAGAGGGGTCCCAAAATATATTTTTAATTACCCAAAAAAAAATATAAATAAATAAATTGATCCACATCCCGGTTACTCAATTTGCTTACGACGCGATTAAAATTAATGTTTAACTTTTCAAATTCCGAATTTAATAAGGAAATTCAATAGTATTTTCCACTTCTCGGTGTATGAAAGCGGAAGTAAGACTTATTTTAAATTTTCACTTAAATAATGCCGGAACTCGTTTCGAAATATTTAGAGTAAACAAATAGCTAGAGGACGGAAATTTCAAACCTCCTAAATCTTAGAAATCGAGATGATTATAAATTATTATTTTAATTATTTAATATTATAAAATTTCCCGGCCTTTACACATGATTCTTTTGCGAATGTTGAAAGTGATCCTTATTTGTGTTATTGAAGCGAAAGTGATCTTAATACAACTTGGATTAATTATTTGAAAAAGGGTTAGTAACAATTAGGGTTTATGCGAAAGCCTCTATTTTCCTATTTGTTAATAACGAGAGTTATTTGATGAAAAGCATGATCTTTTATGCCTTTATGTGTTATTTTACATGGTTATTGATAACTCCCTCCCTTGATGAAAATCGGAATAGAGGGAGCTTGGAGGGGATAAGGTTTGGGTTATTTGATGAAAAGCATGATCTTTTAGGCCTTGACAGGATATTTGTGTCAAAAGTCTTGGAGCATTAACAGTTGATGAAATACAAAACCTGTTTTATAAGTCCGAATATTATTTAATCTTATTATATACTTCCTTTATATTATATATATGTATGACTAATCTCTCAGGAAGTATTTCGAGATTATATCTTTCCTTATGGTGCATATTGAGGAGATCCAATTCAAAGAAGATCATGTCTTCGAAGTGTCCAAAAATAGAAGATCTGGATGCGCCATGATCCATTCTAGCCGTTGTTGAAGATCCGGTGTTGAAGAACCTCATGCTCCATATTACTTCTATAAAGGAAAGGAAAAAGAAGACAGAATACACAAGTGCTACACGAGCTTTCATTCATTCAAGCAAGATCTGTCTTCCAAGTGTCTCTCTGCTAGTGCTCAAGAGTTTGTTGTTTATTTCAAAGCCTTTGAGAGTCACTGTGAGCTTATAGGATATATTCATTTATAGTGTTACTCGAGAGTTTGTAACTCGGGAAGTTGCACTAGGCTATTGATTTGTGAGAGTAAGAGGATTGTACTAGATAGCTGAGAGAGGTGGGGCTCTTCTAGATTGGTCTAGGACTCCAAGGGAACGTGAGTTGACTAGATTGCAATTGTATAGGAGAGAGGCTTCTCGGTGAGCTATTAGGATCCTAATCTAAGCGAATCAATAAAGCCTTTTGAATCCTAGGGTTGTGGAAGAACCCTAGGCGGGGACGTAGGCCAAGTTCGTGCTGAACCTCGTAAACAATTACTCGTGTCCTTTACTTATTGCTTTACTTTATTTCCGCACTTGGTTCGATTGTCTAACTTTATGATTCAGGTTTAATCTCAAAGGGTTTTATACGAGCTCCAAAAGTCTTGAGACTTTCTGCGAAAAACGGGCATACTCTATTCAACCCCCCTTCTAGAGTATTTCTATATTACATTGTTTTATATTATCGAACCTTCAATTGGTATCAGAGATTTACTCACTGTTTTTGATCTAACAATCTTGTGAGTTTTCGATCATGTCTGGTGAAGCAAGCGGAGGATTTGCACAGGGAAGGTCCACAAGCAGACCGCCACTCTTTGTAGGAAACAACTTTGTCCATTGGAGATCTTTTATGAAGATGTTCATCATAGACCAAGATCTAGAGCTTTGGAACATTATAAAGAATGGTCCGAAGATTCCAGAGAAAGATGGACCAAATGATACCAAAGTTGCAAAGAAGGAGTCTGAATACAACCAAGCAGATCTTGAAACCATCTCCAAAAACTACAGGGCTATTAACTTACTTTATTGTGGTCTTAGCACTGATGAGTTTAACCGTATTTCATCTTGTAGGTCAGCTAAAGAGATTTGGGACAAACTGGTCGTCACCTATGAAGGAACGAGCCAAGTGAAAGACACCAAGATCAACATCTTCCTTCGAATGTATGAGCTCTTCAAGATGAAGTCTGATTAGTCAATCAAGGCCATGTTCACACGATTCATAGAAATCACCAACAACCTTGACTCTCTCGGCAAAAGATTTACCAACGTTGAGAAAGTGAGGAAGATACTGAGGTGCCTCCCAAAAGAGAAATGGGGTCCGAAAGTAACAGCTATAGAGGAAGCACATGACATCACCACTCTACCCCTTGATGACCTTCTTGGGAAGTTGATCACGCATGAGATGATCATTAATGAAGACGATGTAGAACTTCCAGCTACCACTAAGAACGTGGCACTCATGTCTAAGAAGGATGAGCCCAATGATGGATCTGATTTCGAAAATGAGGACGACGATGAGGATGATCCTTTTGCTCTTATCACAAGAGGCCTTGCTCGAATTCTCAAAATGAAGAAGCAATTCAACAATAAGGATGGATCAGAGTCTTCAAAATTTCGAGGTAAGCCTCAATACAACAAGTATGAAAAGAAGACTAAACCTTTGTCTTGTTTTAAATGTGATGAAACAGGTAATCTTGTGAAGGGGTACCCTCAAAAGACAAAGAGCCAGCTCAAGAAAGGTGACAAATGGAAGAAGAAAGCCATGGTGGCAACTTGGAGTGATTCCGACTCTGACTCCGATGATGAGAAGGCCAACATTTGTCTTATGGCCCCAGAAGATGAATCCCACGATGAAAAGCTTGAAGCTACTGTAAGAGAACTTATGGCAAGTCCAAAAGAAGTATTATCGGAATTTCTTTCAAATATGATTGCCAATGAAGAAAAGCTTATTGCCCAAACTAACATTCTTATTAAGAGAACTGTGGACCAGGAAAGAACTATTGAGGATCTGTCTATGAGGGTCAAAAGTCTTGAAGCTTCTTATTCAGGTCTTGACATTAAAGTCAAGACGGTTGACTTGGAGAAATCTGAACTCAAGCAAGATCTCTCCTCTCTAAGAAATGAACATCATGACTTAGAGAACGAGAAGATCTCCCTGAATAATAAGATTCAAGACCAACAGACAGCCCTCATAAGTTTTACCAAATCCAAAGGTACTCTCGATGGGATGTTGGGTGAGCAACAAAGCTCTCTAAACAAAAGTGGTATTGGTTACAATCCAAAGTTTTTAAAGAAGCAACACATTACCACTTTTGTAAAGGCAAAAGGAAGTAGAACCTCTCCTATATGTCACCATTGTGCTAGAAAGGGACATGTAAAAGAGACCTGCCCCTATAGAAGAAAGGATCCATATATTATTCGCAATACATTTCCTGTTCATTTGAGAAAAGAACGGATAACACAAGTTTGGGTTCCAAAAGGCACTATTTTACGAAACATGGTTTACCCCAACAATGGATCCAAATTTGCTTATTGGTCTAGCCACAAAGGTTGATGTTTGTCTTGCAGGAGATCACCAAGGTGAAAGATCGCAAATGGATTATTGATAGTGGATGCTCGAGGCATATGAGTGGGAAGATTTCTCTCTTTCATTATCTAAAGAAGCAATCCACGGGAACAATCACTCTTGGTGACAAAGTAAAATGCGACATCATTGGTATTGGTAGTGTTGGAAGTGATTCCAGCCATAGTATTAAAGATGTCTATCTTGTTAATGGTTTGAAGTATAATCTTCTTAGTGTCTCTCAATTATGTGATAGTGGTAACAATGTCAGATTTAACAAGAAAAGATGTATATTGTGCAGAGAAGATACATGTGAAGTTATTTTGACTGCATATCGCTACAACAATATATACGCCGTAAATGCTTATCAAGTGGCACAAGGAAGCTTAACCTGTCTAAAGGCTTTGACGGATGATCCAAAGCTCTGGCATAGGAGACTCGGTCATGTGAGTCCACATACACTACAGAAGCTTGTGTCCAAAGGGCTTGTAAGAGGGCTACCTGAGATGGACTTCAAAGGTATTGATATGTGCAATGCATGCACACGATGTAAGTTCTTCTAGACCCCTTGAAATTTTACATATGGATTTATGTGGTCCTATGCGAGTCAAATCTCTCAATGGTAAAAAGTACATGCTAGTTGTTGTTGATGATTTTTCTAGATATACTTGGGTTGCATTTTTAGAAGAAAAATCAGAGGCCTTATTTGAGGTTTCATAACTTTGTAAGGAGTTGCAAACTTTAAGAAACGAGCCCATAGTGTCAATTCGGAGTGATCATGGTAGGGAGTTTGATCAACTTTAGATTGATTTATTTTGTTCTAAATATGGCATCTCCCATTACTTTTCTGCTCCTAGGACACCTCAACAAAACGGGGTTGTGGAACGCAAGAACCGCACCTTAGAGGATATGGCCAGGACTATGCTCTTAGAAAATGCTTTACCTAAAACCTATTGGGCTGAAGCTGTTAACACAGCTAACTATATTTTAAATCATTGTCTTATTCGTTCCATCTTAAAGAAAACTCCTTATGAACTTTTCAAAGGCCGCAAACCACATATATTTTACTTTAAACCCTTTGGTTGTACTTGTTTTGTTCATAACATTGAAAAAGATAACCTTGGGAAATTTGATGCGCGTAGTGATGAAGGTATATTTCTTGGCTACTCCACAAGTAGAAAAGCTTATAGAATCTTCAATATAAGGACCCAGGTAGTTGAAGAAAGTATACATGTTATTTTTTATGAATGCAATGACGGTGCTTTGATTGAAAGTGTTGCAGATATAGATCTTAACATCCATGAAGAGAACGAGGAAGGTGATGATGCTGCTACCAAGAACACAGAGAAGAGGAACATGTAGGAACCGATTCATAACACTGAAGAATTGGCCCAAGGTGTTGAAGATTCGTTCAAAGCCCTTGGTGTCCAATCCAACAGTGTTGAGACGTCAGAAACTGCTGTAACTGAACCTAACAAGACCACGGAGTCAGATGTACTACAAGTCTATCCTACTGGTGTGACGAATCAAGGAGCTGAGACTAGCAAAAGGAAATTCAAATACTCCTCATCACACTCATTAAAGGATATCATTTCTGACCCTACTTCAAGTATTCAAACTCGTTCTAAACTTAAAGATCTTTGTGCTTTTCACGCGTTTGTTTCTCTTATTGAGCCAAAGAAGGTAGATGAGGCACTTCAAGAGCCAGATTGGATCATTGCTATGCAAAGTGAGCTTAACGAATTTGAAAGGAACAAAGTCTGGACTTTGAAGCCTAGGTCAAAGCATCAATCAGTCATTGGCACACGATGGGTATTTCGAAACAAGCTAGATGAGAATGGTAAGATTGTGAGGAACAATGCAAGGCTTGTTACTCAAGGCTACAATCAAGAGGAAGGTATTGACTACGAGGAGACCTTTGCTCCCGTAGCCAGGCTTGAAGCTATTCGCATTTTATTAGCATTCGCATCTTTTATGAGCATAAAGTTATATCAAATGGATGTCAAGTGTGCTTTTCTTAATGGTTTCTTAGAGGAAGAAGTATATGTGGCTCAACCCCCAGGTTTTGAAAGTTCAGAATTTCCTAATCATGTTTATAAACTTGACAAAGCGCTTTATGGCTTGAAACAAGCCCCAAGAGCTTGGTATGAGCGCTTGTCAAAATATCTTTTAGAAAATGATTTTAAAAGGGGGTTGATCGACAAGACTCTTTTTATCAAAACCAAAGGAAAGGACATTTTGGTTATTCAAATTTATGTTGATGATATATTATTTGGTGCTACTAACACATCTTTGTGCAAGGAATTTTCTGACATCATGTGCAGTGAATTCGAGATGAGCTTGATGGGTGAACTCAACTTCTTTTTGGGATTACAAGTTCATCAATCCAAGAAAGGGATCTTTGTCAACCAAAGCAAGTACACTAAGGATCTCTTGAAGAAGTTCAAAATGGATCAATCCAAAGCAGCCAAGACTCCCATGAGCTCAACATTGTCTCTAGATCAAGACAAGACCGGGAAAAGTGTCAATAAAAAAGAGTATCGAGGAATGATTGGATCTTTATTATATCTCACGCTAGTAGATCTGACATCATCTTTAGTGTTTGCATGTGTGCTAGGTTTCAAGCTGATCCTAAAGAATCTCACCTCGTGGCTGTGAAGAGGATCTTTCGATATCTCAATGGCACTAAGGAGCTTGGACTATGGTACCTAAAGCAAAAGGATTTCACTTTAATTGGATATTTTGATGCAGATTTTGCAGGCTATAAAGTGGATAGGAAGAGCACATCAGGATGTTGCCAATTCTTAGGAGCATCTTTGATCAGTTGGCACTCAAAGAAGCAAAACTCAGTTGCTCTATCCACTACAGAAGCCGAATACATTGCAGCTGGAGCCTGTTGCTCCCAAATCCTTTGGTTAGCTCAACAAATGCGAGATCTTGGCATCAACCTCAAAGGTATTCCAATTAAGTGTGACAATACAAGTGCCATCTCCATCACTAAGAATCCTGTTCAGCATTCAAGGACCAAACATATTGATGTAAGGCATCATTTCATTAGAGACCATGTTGAAAAAGGTGATGTGTCCATTTCGTTTATTTCAACTGATTATCAATGGGCTGACATTTTTTCAAAGCCTTTGGCAGAGGACAGGTTCACCTTCATAAGACGAGAAATTGGGATGCTTAACAATGATGCACTTTCGTAGGGGGAGCATTCCCTTACGAAATATAAATTCTACTTAGTGTCAAAACCCTTGAAAACTATGTCAAGGTGTGTGAACTAAATGGTGGATTACATTTATCGGATCTTATATTTTTTGTTAGTATCTTTTTAGATATTTAATCAATTATATTTTTTTTTATCGGATTTCAAAATTGCCTTTTTTTTGTTATTTTCTTAACCGTTAAAATATTTTATTTTTGGAACTAAATCACTCTTTTTTCAGTCCGATTTTAATGAAAACATTTGAATTTTGAATTGGAAACTCTCTGAATCTTGCAATGTTATCATTACCCTCCCTTGGAACTCTAAACCCGTCCCATCACTCCATCACTTCTCTCTACTTATACCCACCTCTGTACCCGTATTCTTCACACTCTCAAAACTGATCCAAACCCTTTCACTTTCTTCTTCTTCAACCTCTCAGCCTTTTCTAAAGAAACCCTAGCCGATTCCCGCCATGGCACCCAAAACAAAGAAAGCTGTCACCCCTCAAAAGAGAATTGCATCATCCTTGCCCGAGCCAAGTACCTTCTACCCGAAGCATCCAATAGAACCTCAAAGCAACTCACCCACTCATCCCTAACCCTTGAGGCAAAAATAATTTTCAACATCATTGTTCGATGCCTCTTACCCCGTCTTAACTCTGGCTCACTCCTTACTGACAATGCCATGGTCCTGCTTTACCGCATCTTAAATGGCCTTGATCTTGTTCTGGCCAACACTATCCTTGGAACCATGGCTCATGCCAGAAAAGCTAGAAAAGGCTCTCCCCTCCCCTTTGCTACCCTTTTGACCCCTCTCTTCAAAGCTTCTGGAATTGATGTCAAAAATGAAGAACAACTACGTCATATGGGTAAGTTCGACTCTAAGGGCCTTGAAAAGATTGGCATCACTCAGTTTCCCCAATGGACCTTGAGTTCGCCTGGATATCAAGGAGCTGCAAAAGGAGTTTATGACGCAGATGAGCGGGATTTCCAAGATGCTGCAAGGACTGTGGACGAGGCTCACTAATGATGATGCTCCGGATGACGAAGCCTAAACCCTACCCTACCCTATCCCACCCCTAAAACTTGATACATTGCTGGTTTTTGGAAACGTTTTTAAAACATTTGGTGACTATTTTGGTGACTGTTTTACCTCCTCCCTTTGTTGAAAGACAAAAAGGGGGAGATGATCTGTGGTGTTATTTAGACTTTGAAAACCTATCTGCTTGAACGTCTTGGAAGACCTTGGTTTCTTGTTTTTTGGTTTTCGGTTGGATGGTTTTTGCATGCTTCAAAAATTTGATCCAACATTTGTCTAACCCATGCAGGTACTTACTCCGATTTCTATTATATTATCTATGCTTAACTAAGTTGTAGAGATGCACAGGTTTTGTCTTTCATCAAGGGGGAGATTGATAACTCCCTCCCTTGATGAAAATCGGAACAAATGTTTCAAAGGCCTTGACAGGATATTTGTGTCAAAGGTCTTGGAGCATTAACAGTTGATGAAATACAAAACCTGTTTTATAAGTCCGAATATTATTTAATCTTATTATATACTTCCTTTATATTATATATATATGTATGAATAATCTCTCAAGAAGTATTTCGAGATTATATCTTTCCTTATGGTGCATATTGAGGAGATCCAATTCAAAGAAGATCGTGTCTTCGAAGTGTCCAAAAATAGAAGATCCGGACGCCCCATGATCCATTCTAGCCATTTTTGAAGATCCGGTGTTGAAGAACCTCATGCTCCATATTACTTCTATAAAGGAAAGGAAAAAGAAGACAGAATACACAAGTGCTACACGAGCTTTCATTCATTCAAGCAAGATCTGTCTTCCAAGTGTCTCTCTGCTAGTGCTCAAGAGTTTGTTGTTTATTTCAAAGCCTTTGAGAGTCACTGTGAGCTTATAGGATATATTCATTTATAGTGTTACTCGAGAGTTTGTAACTCGGGAAGTTGCACTAGGCTATTGATTTGTGAGAGTAAGAGGATTGTACTAGATAGCTGAGAGAGGTGGGCCTCTTCTAGATTGGTCTAGGACTCCAAGGGAACGTGAGTTGACTAGATTGCAATTGTATAGGAGAGAGGCTTCTCGGTGACCTATTAAGATCCTAAGCTAAGCGAATCAATAAAGCCTTTTGAATCCTAGGGTTGTGGAAGAACCCTAGGCGGGGACGTAGTACAAGTTCGTGCTGAACCTCGTAAATAATTACTCGTGTCCTTTACTTATTGTTTTACCTTATTTCTGCACTTGGTTCGATTGTCTAACTTTGTGATTCAGGTTTAATCTCAAAGGGTTTTATACGAGCTCCAAAAGTCTTGATACTTTATGCGAAAAACGGGCATACTCTATTCAACCCTCCTTCTAGAGTATTTCTATATTACATTGTTTTATATTATCGAACCTTCAGTTATCGCTGTGGTGTTGAAACCCTGATCTTGGAAGTCTTTAGTTTATTTGATTTATCTAATCAGTTTTTAAGTCAATATCGAGTAGGTAGGTCGATATCGACCAGTTTGAGTTTTATGTCTGTTCCTGCTTATTTCTGCGTTTTACAGTTTCCGTTGACAATGTGGTCGATATCGAGGTAAGTGGTCGATATCGAGCGCTCTCCTGGTCGATTTCGTGCTGAGTTCTGGAATTGAAAAGGCAGGCGCTGAAAAGCTTCCTCGTGGATCGATCCTGACTACCTTCTACTACAGCGGGAGGAAGTCTTGTAATTATTTTGCGGAGAATAGGGAGTCGAATTTGGAATTTATATTTCATACTTGATTTTCCTCCTAACAATTCTGCAAACAAAACTTACCCGATTCACAATGAAATTGTGACTAGTAGGCCAACATCTGCAAAAAAAATTTATATTAATGACATCAATCAGATTACGTACAAACAGCTACGTGCACAACAAGGTTTTCCATGAATATATGCTCTTGGAACTGTAGAGGGAAGAGGAGGAGGAACTTCTGGACTCATACAGATTTGTTCTACAAAAACAACTATATAAATATCCTAGCCCTACTTGAGACTAAAAAAAATAAATTACCCTCGGAAGCCGTCTGGAAGAAATGCGGGTTTTTAAAATGTTGATTTTTATCCTGCTAGGGGTTTCCCCGGGGGTATCTGTCTGCTATGGAAAGACCTTCTTCTTTCAGATGGTGAGATTACACTCATTTCGGTTAACCAAAGACTTATCCACATAAACTACCTTGACAAGAACGTCAATAAGATGACAGCAATTCTTGTGGTTTACGCACCACCGGATCGTCATTCCAATGACGCATTTTGGGATAACCTTATCACTTATGCATCAAATATTACCAATCCCTTTTGTATATTAGGGGATCTAAACGAAATTTCAATACCAGAAGACAAGCTGGGAGGTATCCATCTGTCCCCAGGAAGATTCAAAAGACTACAAGATATAAAACATTTACTACAATTGTCCAATGTACAAACTCATGGAGGTAGCTATACTTGGCAAAAAAGAAAATCGGATTTGCCTAAAAATAGCTTTGCCAAGCTGGATCGTTTACTAGCTCAGAACGAAGTCATTTCAGCCTTCGAAGGCATTCGAGTTAAAATCCACCCGTTCACCACATCTGACAATGCTCCGATTTCTATCGATTTGCGGTCCCCTACTCAAATAAACAAGAAACCTTTCCGTTTTGAATTGGCTTGGACTACTAAACCGGAGTTAAAAAACCTGGTGCGTCAGGCTTGGAGGCTTAATCCTACATGTTCCTTCATGTTTAAACTCGTTAAAAAAACAAGCCTTCTAAGAGATCCGACAACAATCAGCCAGGGAACCAAATGATCAACCGATAATATCCAATCCAAAAACCAAACAACCAAGCAACCACAAACGCAGATAAAATCACAAATATCGACATAAGATTTACGTGGGAAAAACCTGTCAAACCAGATGATAAAAAAACCCACCTTCTGCCCACCAGAGCAACCCAATCCACTAATCAGTAAGTCAATACAAGTGTTTAACAATCCAGTCTCAGCCCGAGACAAATAAACATGGAGATCTCAAACACCAATCTAAATACAACATGATCTAGAAATGATTACTCTCTAAAACCTAGCTAAACACTTGTAATCAGATTAGATTTCCATGGAGGAGAAAATACCTATCAACAAACAGTAGTTGTTGACTTGCCGAAAGAAGAAGACGAATCACTAGATCAAGAGACGAAACACCTGTTCAAATCTCCTATCTTTCCTCCCCTTTCTCCCTCATCTCTCTTTTCTTTCTCTCTCCCATTTTCTTCCTTGTTGCTACCATCGGTACAAACTGAAGCAAAACTTTTGCTTCTCTCCTTCTCGTACTCTAAAAAGAAAGGCAAAATAATGTCTTTTAAATTGTAGAAATAAGCCCTCAACGCTTAATTTGGGCTGGACATAATAATGGATTATGGGTCCAATAGGAAGACCCCTTTGACATACAAATCCTTCATGTGCCAATCTTTTTATTTTGTGCGGGGAGAGCTCTTTGACATACTTTCCACGTGAAGTTCTTTATCTTGGATAGTATTATTTTCCAAACCTATGATGTAGGGTAATCAGTGTTGATTGTGAGAAATCGAGAATCCCGAACCGGGTGGTATCAAATCGGGAGTCGTGTCGTGTTTATTTTGTTTTTATTTATAAGGTCGGGATCTACCACTTTACATAAATGCTTAAGGCAATGTGTAGGAGATTCACCCCTTCTTATATTTTGGTTTGTTATTGATAAGTGCCTGTGAGAAAACGCACTGCACTAGCTGTCGTGAAAATATCATGGGTTTTAATCCGTTAAATTGATCGTTGTGTTTGACTTTATACTCTCTTGTTTCAGTAATTTTTCTGGAAAAATAAGGAGTCGTTATTTTTTCTTCAAAAGTTTAATTTGCTTATTTAACTTCACTTGTGTGGATTAAATTTGCTTCGGCAATTGATCGAATAATATCAATAAAGAGTAAGCTGGAAAAAAAATATCAATGTAAAGGGAAAGGCGAAAGGGCAAGCCAAGTAGCACGCAGATTCAGCATTCAACGTTGAGCAAAGCGAGCATTTGCACCATTTTCTGGGTGCTCTTTCACTTTTATCTTGGTGGGAGACTTTTATAAATTAATTAATTAAAATACATGTTTTCTTTAGCCCCCAAAAAAATGATAGTGGAGTATATAAAATTACATAAAATGTAGATTGATATTATTAATACCAAAAATGGGTATAGCTAGATTAGCTTTTGTTATTTACAAGTGCATGTCAAAGGTTCCCCCGGAAAGTCAGAAACCCATGCTTGTTTGTCTCCCCAATTCACTCTTTTAGCCGTTCCTCGCAATTTATGCCCTTAATTACACAATTAAATTCATTGTAGCTTTTACGTTGTTAGATACTATCATAAATTTAAATTTCGTAAATCAATGTCGTATTTGATGTTAAAAAAGGTCCAATTAGACGTGGAACTGGAGTGCTTAATTGCACTAACAACGTTCAATAGCAATGTTGGATCCAACATGGTACACTACAGGAAAAGCATGTCATTTTCGACGCTTTTAAAAACCATTCTCGACGCTTTATAGCGTCGAAAAAATCATTTTCGACGCTTTAAAAAAGCGTCGGTATTTTTTGCGTCACGAATGGAAATCTGTCATTTTCGACGCGAAATTATGTCGGGGCCCATTTCGACGCCTAAAAGCGTCGAGATTGGCATGCCAATTTCGACACCCTAGGGCGTCGAAAATGGCTTATAGCACTGCTTTACCTACCAACCATTTTCGACGTCCTAGGCTGTCGAAATTGGCACATATAATTATTTATTTATTTATTTTATCCTCTTTTCTAAACTAAAACATTAATTAGACAAAAACATTAACCAAAGCATAAACCGAATATGGTTTAGGAAGTAATTTGGTATCTCTCTGATAAGTCACATACAGTTTAGGAAGTAATTTGCATTAATTAGGCAAAAGGTTTTTAGCATTTAGGAAGTAAAACAAAATTTAATTTAGTATCTAGGAAATAAATAAGACACATATGTGATGTAACATCTGTTAACAAATCCACTGTATATCATGGTATTGAAAGTAGGCACTCGTAAAATTTGTCATTGCAGCAGCTTCTTTCCCGCGTTTCTCTAGTGCAATTACTTCATTTGAATCTAATGACATCGTAAGTAGCCTCATTCCTTCCTGAAACCCAAAATTTAATTTTGGGTTTCAGGAACTGGCTTTTTGTGGGGAAGAGAAAACCCGTAACAAGCAGGTGAAATGCAAGTCTCAATCTGTTTATAATTCTCAACCCATCTTTACTGTAAATTCGCAATCTTTATGGTTGTATTGTATCTGAGTCTAAGACTGGCATGTCAAACTTATGAGAATTCTTGTTTTGGTGCTGATAGACTGATAATTTATTGGTGATCTACCGAGTACATTGATGCATATTTAAGAGGCTATCACATAACTGCTAAAGGGGCAATAGTTGGTAATACTATAAGTTTATGCACCTGGAGAATTGGAGTGACTAGGCATGATAAATATAACATTCAGATTAGTAAAAAAAATACAGAATTAAAGTAAGGTGATTAAAAAAAAATTCTGATAATATTAAGCAGATTTTTTGCCATATCCTTTGCTAAATGAAGACTTTGGACAGATTCAGGCATCCTTGCTCAAATATTTAAACTACAGTCAGAAGCTATGGGTAAGAAGCAATCTTCTAGGAAGGGTATAAGAGTCTCATCGCCATCTAGATCACAAAAATATAACAGAGATACTCCCTCAAGAAGAAGCAAAAGAAAAAGAAGGGTGAAATCTGAGCTTGAATCAGATGATGATGAAGATTTGGAAAATATTGAGTGGTCATATGATTAGCTGAGCATAAAATTGACACTTCTTAGCTATGATAATACAATATATAAGAGACTGTGAATCCCTACACAACAGCTTAAATTTGACCATACCTGTTGCTTACTAGAAGAATGAGTAGGCCTCCCTGCATCAATGATATCTTTGTGCTTTGAATACCTCTGGATTACTTCTATTAGTTATCGCCCAACACTCTGCCCCATATAATAAAGTCGTCAGATGGAATTGAAACATATCTGTTGTTTGTAAGCATTGCTCTCATCTATCAAGAAGCATGTACATCAAACCAGACTTTATGAAGCATATCATCAATGGGCAAGTGCCAAGTACATCAAACCAGACATCACATTGCTTGTGTGTATTGTCTATCATATTAGAACTCCTTTATATTTCGCATCTAACAATATGCAAACAACATTAGACTCTACCGGAATGTATCCCCTTCTACATACTTCTAAGAAATGGAATTGACAGGACGTTACAAATGGTAAGTATATTGAGCAAAAGGCATGAAGACAAACTCACCTCTGGAGCCATCAACCTACATGTTCCAGTTTCTGCAGACATAACTCCAGACTGAGACTTCACTCTAGCAACCCCGAAATCAGCAACCTTAACCACCTAGAACATCCAAAAGAAGCCCATGGGGTGAAGTTTACAAGTTGCACCAACTTATAACCAGAAAAGTTGGCAAGGCCTTTCAATAAAAACACATTTCAGATGTTCACATTCAGCAAACCTTTAATAAATGTTAGAACTCTGAACTAGAATAGACCTTTCAAGTTTCAACCATCCACAAACACACAAGCTTACTTGATGATAAAGTTTAGAATACGAGCTTGCAATTTCACAAAGGAGCTTCAAAGTGCAAAATGAACAAACAAGTTAATCTACAATCTAAATTAAGTCAATTGAATGAGAATTTTTTTTAAAAAAAATCGAGGAATACACTCCACTCGCCAAAAATTTGAGATTCGATTAAGGATTCGGAAAACTAGAGGACCAGACTCTGTTCGGATCTGAAAAATTAGAGAAGAGAGAGGGTGAGAGACATATGGTGCTGAAATATGGTCAAAAGTGAAAAGAATATAGAGAGAAACAAAAGAAAATATAAAAGACTCTCCTCCAGGTGGGTTGCTGCCAAAGAAGATGGATTGCAAACCTTTCAAATCTAAAAGCATTTCTCTATCTTTAGGTGGATTGCCAGAAACAATCATACGTCCAACAACACCTATATCTTCGCTTAAATCAATGGAGTCACCTACACACTCAACAAGTGCCTGCACAAGAAAAGATAGTAAAATTTTGCTTCTCAAGTTTTGGCCACTAAACAAATAAAACAAGCATTTTATTCTTTATACAGATCATAAGACTCCAACATTGAGCACTAGCTTAGCTAGATGGCTTCCCCAAGGGCCAAGGGTAAAAAAGCATTTTATCTTTCAGTTTCTTCTCGCCTGTACATGTATGATCTGCACCTTTCTTGTTTTACCCATTCAAATACACAAAATTATTACTTAAAACAAAAAAATTACCTGATTCTTTGCCAAATCCTTTGTCCAATCTCAGTCATCAAAGGAACACCTCCTTTCCTTTCCAGTTTGAGTACTTCCTGCCACATGAATAGTTATTTCTAAGATAAGCTTGTAATCGAATGTCTGCTTCACTCATAGCTTAAATGGTAGAAATATAAGCATAAAAATGCTTTCGTAAGAGCCTCTTTAAATGGGACAAGAACCACGGTAACTTGATCAACTAAACTACTACTCTTGGTGAAATCACTTCAGCCTTGGTCGTAAGAGCGGGCTTTGGCAACACTAGTTCCTCATATTAGGCTTTCGGCAAAACTAAGCCTAACTATTTGTCACAGTTCCTCATGGAGATGGAGGAATCATAATTTCTTAATAAGAAAACTTGGAATTTCAAAACCTAGGGTTTTCATAGGAACTCTGTGACAGTGGAGACAGAAACACGAGTAAAAGAAAAATATGAAGAAAGATGGAATAATACCTTTGAATCGAAAGAGGATCGAAGATAGAATAATATCGAGTACATAATGGTGTCAGGTGTCACAGATCCAAGTTGGAGGAGGTCGGCGATCCAGATCGAGGAAGACGATGACAAAAAGCCAACCGCCATTGAATCTCTTTTTTGGAGCGCCTAAAATTCGATCTCTTGCAAACAAGCTATAAATTTCTTCAAAGGTGGAGATCGGCGAAGCTGGAGATCTATTTTTCGGGATCGCAAATCTCCGGATTTGCATTGCAGATCTACACTTGAAACAGGAGATCTACGATACAAAGCCGGAGATCTGCGATGTGAAGCCGGTGATCGGCGATTTCGAAGCCTGCGATAGGCGATTTCTGCATTTGGAGCCAAAGACAGATAGGGTTGATGAGGCTCCTGATGGATGTTTAGGGTTTGGGTGGTGTGGGGAGATGAAGACGGAAACTCAGGTTGGGGAATGTGTGCGCTACAGAGGCTACAGTGAGTTTTTGGGGTTTTAGCCTTTTAGGTAAGTTTTTATTAAAATAAAAAAGTCATACCATTTTCGACGCCCAGAGCTGTCGGAAAGTATGTCTCTCATGAATCTTTTTGGTGTCGAAATTTTTTGACACATAAAAGCGTCGAAAATTACCGATGCATATAAAAAGCGTCGAAACAATAGCGTCGAAATTTATATGATTTTCCTGTAGTGGTACAACATCAAATAGGATGTTGATTTTTTATTTTTTTTTGGTGTTGATGAAATAGGATGTTGATGTTTGGGTATCGCGTTGTAAACGTTCAGTCAGACTTTCTATGACAGGGCTGGGTCGGACCATTTCACATCCATGTGCACCTGGAAAATCAGCATTGTTTCTTCTTGTTTTTGACAAATACTCATTTTACTCGTATAAGATTTTTTTTTTTTTTAGAAACTCGTATAAGATTATGACAAAAGGACGAATGTGAAAATATTATTTTAATAGAAAAAAAGAGAAAGATTGAACTATGAGTTGTAAACAAAGTGCGTTGAATTGCCCTCGTAGCGTTCGAAACATTTCAAATTGAGTTTGGAAAACGTCATGCTATTAATTCATACTTCGTTGATGGTACGATACTGTAGAGTATCGTACCATCAAACCTATAATAAAGGAACGATACTGAAGAGGTGCATTGGGACCAACCAAACCAAACCTATAATAAAGGAACGATACTGAAGAGGTGCATTGGGACCAACCAAACCTATAATAAAGGAACGATACTGTAGAGTATACTAGTATAGTGTTAGTGAAGGGAAAATTCGTCTTTTTACCCTCTTCAGAAGCTGTTAGAGTTAGTTAGACGAGGGGGCCTTTTCTGTATAAATGGAGTTGTTGTACTCCAACTCAACTGAGAACTTTTGTAAACTTTGGTTAATCAAATTGAGAGTGTGCTCTCTGGTTTTCTTGCATTTTCAGTTCCATTCTTGAAATGGTAGCAAAGCTGATCGGATCTCGTTGAGATCTCTGTTTCTGGATCTGGACGAGGCATCTTCATCACACCTCCGGCACCTGGATCTGGTCGGGGAGCACCTGCTAGTGCAGGATTTGGTCCAAATCCAATTCAGTTGGGTGAATTCACTCAAGGTATGAATTATGTGCACATTAATCCGTATTTCTTGTTAAACTCGGATCATCCACGAATGCAGTTAGTCTCTACCTTGTTTAATGGAATAAATTTTACAAAGTGGAGTAGGGGAGTGCGTATGGCCTTATGTGCGAAAGCAAAATTGGGATTTATTACTAGAGCTTTCGTTAGGCATGATGAGGATTCTGAGAAATCTGAGAAATGGAGTCGAGCAGATTACATATGGTGATGTGCTGGCTCATTAACTTTATGATGAGTGAAATTGGTAAATATTTCATGTATGTGCAATCGTCAAAAGAGTTGTGGGGTGAAATTAGGGAAAGATTCTATGAGTCTAACGATCCTCTCATCTATCAGTTGAGGAGATCAGTAACTCGTGGCAAGAGAATTTGTCTATTCCTGCATACTATGGAAAATTTAAGAAAGTTTGGGATGAACTTCGGCTTCTTGATCCCTTACCTGTGTGCAGTTGTGAAGGGATAAGTCATTGTAGTTGTGTGATCTTGAAGAAGATCTTGGATAGAGAAACTAAGGCTAAAGTGATGATGTTTATGATGGGACTTAATGATTCATATGAGCATCTTAGGAACAACGTTCTTTCTATGGATCCGATGCCTGGATTGAACAAGGTGTTTCAGATGGCAGTGCAAATTGAGCGTCAGAAAGGAATTACAGGTTTGCAAACATACATGAATGCTTTAGCTGTAGGAAGGACTAGTCAATCTGAGAGTAATGTGTTTGCTGTTGGTAACAAATCTTCTCAGGGAAGAGGTTCAGAGCAGTTCAAGAAAGAGTATATGAAAGATAAGTTTGAGCGTCAGTTTGAGTATTGTAAATAGAAAGATCACACTAAGGACTACTGTTTTAAGCTAGTTGGATATCCTAATGGTTTAAAGGACCAAAAGAGGGCAAGTCACAGAAAGGCAGTTCTAGCTCTAACAGATTTACTGCTATCATTGAGGGGCAGCAGGTGGAGTTTGACAATCCACCGGACAGTGAAGGAGTAAAGCCTGATCCTAGCATGGTGAATGCTATCTTTCATAAAATTGTCAAGATGATGAAAGGGGAGGTTCAAATGGATGGAGCTGATGGCTTGGTCAACCATGCTTTTGTCAATTTTGCAGGTAACATAGGTTTTTCTTTCTTGGTAGGAAATCATAAAGCTGATAAGTGGTCTTGGATTGTGGACTCGGGCACCACAAACCATATTGCTTTTGACAAAGGAGTGGTTTCTGGGTTGCATAGCTTGGATAAATTGGTTTCTCTTGGTTTGCCTGATAGGACTTCCTATTTGGTTAGGAGTCGGGTGCAGTGGTCATTTCTAAGGATTTAAAGTTGAGCCATGTGCTATATGTGCCTCAGTTTCAACACAACCTTATGTCTGTGTCTAAGTTGTTGAAAGATGAGAGGTTGAATTTCAGTTTTAACTCAGTCTCTTGAATATTACAGGACCTTACAACTATGTGCTTGGTTGCTAAAGGAGTTGAAGATGGAGGTTTATACTACTTGAAGGCTACTCATGGTAGTGTTGATGTTGAGTGTAGTAGTTGTTGTGACGTTGGTCATTTTGATTCTTCTCTGAATAAGACTCGTTGGAGCAGTTGTAATAAAGTTGAGAACCTAGATTTGTTTCATGTAAGGTTCGATCATCTTTTAGTTTCTAAGATGAGACATTTGGATATTTGTAAGGGTTGTGATTTCAATACTTTCTCTTGTGATTCTTGTGAACAAAGCATCACAAATTGCCATTTTCTTCAAGTGATTCTTTAGCTGAGAATGCTTTTCAATTGGTGCACATGGATATTTGGGGGCCTTATAAGGAAGCTGCATTATGTGGGGCAAAATATTTCCTCACCATCTTGGATGATCATACGAGAGCAACCTGGGTTTATTTGATACAGGATAAGACATATGTATATAGAATGATTGTTGCTCTCTTGAATATGGTTAGAAATCAGTTGTTTGAACTGATAATTGAACAGAACGAATACACACAGAGAGCTTGTGTTGAGTTGTTTGAAAAACATGGTATTGTTCATCAAAAATCTGCCCCAGGGATTCCTGAGCGAAATGGAAGGGTAGAGAGAAAACATCGTCACTTAATTGAGACAGCTCGATCTATTAGACACTTTGCTTGTCTACCTATAAAGTTTTGGGGCGAGTGTGTCTTGAGTGCCACCTATTTGATCAACAAAATGCCCTTTGTAATTTTGAAGTGGAAATCCCCATTTGAACTTCTGTATGGTAAATCTCCTTTATTAGATAATCTCAAGACAGTTGGGTGTTTATGTTATGCCTATCAACCAAATGATTTGAAAGAAAAATTAGGTATTAAGTCTAGGAGGAGCATTTTTCTGGGGTATCCTCCTGATCAGAAAGCTTTCAAAGTTTTTGACATGCATAGAAAGTCTGTCCTGATTAGTAGACATGTCAAATTTCAGGAAAATGTGTTTCCTTATAAAGGTGTTCAATATAATAGTTGTATTGACGAGTGGGTTTCTCGACCAAATAAATTTATAGTCAAGACCCCGCTATAGGATAGTGGAGTCAGGTTCGTCCTCGGGAGAGAAGTCATCGGTTCTAGGTTTAGTTGGTTTAGGGGTTCGGGAATAGCGGGAAAAGGTGATGAGGGATGCTTTCGACGTCGGCTAAGAATGGGTCAATGTCGAGGGATGGATAGGGAATGGTGATTGGTGTCGGGTAAAATTTGTGCAGAATGTAAATAAAGAAATAAAGTAATAAAGGTGCTAACTTACAAGGTAAGGGGTCACCGCAACGATAATCAAACACACAAAAGATAAGATAGAATATTTATGTAATCACATCAAAGGAACAAGCTTTCGCCTTTTCCAACAATTAGATAACCCTTTGAAGTAACCTTAATTGTATTTACCAATTTTATGTTTATAATTCAAGTTGTTAACATGAATCTCTATTCTTTCGAGTAGGCAATAAACATATAAAAGGCAGTGGGTGATCAAAACATAATAAATATCAAAACTTTACCTCAAGTGTGAATGACTATCGTCGGGCTCACCCCGACCCTAGAAGAAGAAAATTAGAAAGCAAATATGATGAAAGAAAATAACTTTAACATTAAACTAAATCTAAAACTTACAAAATCTTCCAAACGTTCCTCCTCCTCCTCTCTCTCTCCTCCTCCTCCTCCTCTCTCTCTCTCTCTCTCTCTCTCTCTCTCTCTCTCTCTCTCTCTCTCTCTCTCTCCCGCCTCTCTCCTTGTGTCTAAAGACGACTTGGATTGAATTAATGAAAATCAACCCTCTAAGGCTTTATTCATAGGGTTCATTCCATATCTAATCTAGGAAAGAAATATATATCTATATCTAAACTTTCTATCTAAAACATTAAGATAAAACTTGGAAATAAAATAATTATATCTAAAAGGAAATAAAGCTAATGTGGATAAATCTTCCTTCTCTTGATAGAACTTGATGTGACTTGATAGAATATCTCGAATCTTGGCTTGCAAGTAACTCTATCTTCTCGTCAAACTCGATCCCGTACTCGGACTCGACTAGAATGTCTTCGACGTCGACCAAGTTTCCTTGACGTAGAGTAGAATTCTTCTCCCAGGGTTGTACACGAGCTCAGCTAGGATCTGGGCTCGTCGACTTTACTCGACATCGACCAAGTTTGGTCGATGTCGACCAAGCATCGCTCCTCGAGTGGCTCTGCTCGACTCCGTGTAACTTTCTGGCTCCTGGTGTACTCGATCTCGACCAAGTTTGGTCGACGTCGAGTAGAACTGTCCAGTCTCAGCATTTTGCTCTGTTCTTGAAACGCACTTTTCCGAGTACTCGTTCGTCAGATTGACGCATATGAGCATGCGTTGGTAATCTCTTTTCGAGGGCTACAACTCTCATGAAGACATTAAAGCTTGATTCAGAACTATGAATGGCGAAAAGTGGGATTTCTTCCAGTTGCACCATCCTTAGCTTCTTCATGAGTTTCCTTTAAGCTCCAAAGTGCATCCGATTTCTGCGAAATATAACAAAAACTTGTGTAGACCTCCATAATTGGAAAATAAACATATACTAGACATATTCTGTAGTATTTTAATCCAAATGCATGAAATGCATGCAAAAATCGATATAAAAATAAGTGTAAAACATGGCAAATTAGGTGCACAACAGGTATGCATATTAAGCAAAACAGTTTGTCATTGGTTAATCCTTCGTCTACTGAGGTTGTAGTGCCAGTTTCGTTGCCTCATGTTGATTCACATGATTTTGCTCGTAGCATTGATAATGATTCTCAGTCTGTGGTTAGAATGCATCAAGATGAAGTCATCAGTGATTCACTTTCTACACCTACTACTTTTGCTTCTCAAGGTGCTAATGATTCTAACCTTCATATGTCTGACATGTCATTATCTGATCCCACTCCAACTGCTCACCATGATATAGTCCCTGTCTTATTAGCTAAGAGGGTTATTCACCGACCACAAAGATTTAACGACTACATATGTTCAGATATTCCTAGTAGAGTTGATTCTCAATCACAATCATTTTCTGTCTTCTCAATTCAGCATCTATCTCATCTTATGTTGAGTCTTTAGTTAATGTTTGTGCTATCTTTGAGCCTAGAACTTACAATCAGGCTAAGGATGATGAGAGGTGGCAAGCTGCTATGAAAGCTGAGATTGATGCCTTAGAATCTAATCATACTTGGTCTGTTACAGAGTTGCCACCAAGGAAAAAGGTCATTGGTTCTCGTTGGATTTATAAGATCAAATACAAACCAAATGCAGAAGTGTAGAGGTTTAAGGGTAGACTTGTTGCCAACGGTTATAATCAAGTCAAAGACAAAGATTATAAACAAACTTTCTCCCTAGTTGCTAAGTTGTCAACTGTTAGAATTGTGTTGGCTCTAGTTGCTGCCAAGGGTTGGAAACTTCATCAACTTGATGGTGATGCATTCTTGCATGATTTCTTATATGAAGAGGTTTATATGCTTCCTTCACTTGGTAATACTAAGGTAGCTCCTAGTCAAGTGTGCAAGTTACTCATATCATTGTATGGATTAAAGCAAGCAAGCAGGCAATGGAATCTAGAACTCACCAAGTTTTTAGGTAAGCTAGATTTTGTTCAATCGCTGCATGATTATTCTCTCTTTACTAAGACAGACAATGAGTCATTTACAGTGGCTTTAGTATATGCTGATGACATGTTGTTAATGGGGAATGCCAGTGATGTGATTGTGTCAACTAAACAAGCTTTAGACAAGGCCTTCACCATTAAGGATTTAGGGACTGCAAGATACTTTTTGGGTATGGAAATCTCTAGATCATCTAATGGAATCCTCTTGAATCAGAGGAAATACATTCTGGACATTCTTAAAGATGCCAATATGTTAGAATGTTAGACAACTTCCTTTCATATGCAAAGAGGTTTCAATTTATCCATGACTGAGGGTGAGTTGCTTCCTGAGCCAGAGATCTACAGAAGGTTGATTGGGCGTCTTCTCTACCTGTCTTTTACCAGACCTAATATATCATTTACAGTGCAGCAATTGAGTCAGTTCATTCAGTGCCCTCGTCGACCTCGTTTGAAAGCTACTTTGTATCTTTTAAGATATTTGAAAGGTAGTTTTAATTCTGCTCTTTCATATCCTGCTATGTTAGATCTCAAATTATCATCCTTCTGTGATGATGATTGGGGAAATTGTCCAGATTCTGGTAGATCTCTTTCGGGATATTGTGCTTTTCTTGGTGGAGCTTTGATTTCGTGGAAATCTAAGAAACAGAAAGTGGTGTCTAAGTCTTCTGCAGAGAGTGAGTGTAGAAGTATGTCTTACACAACTAATGAATTGATTTTGATCCAAGGTCTATTATCTGATCTTCATATCAATATCATTTTACCATTCACTTTGTTCTGTGACAATAATGTTTCTCAAAGCCTTGAATCCAATCCAGTTTATCATGAACGCACTAAACATGTTCACATTGATTGTCACTTCATTAGAGAACTCATTCAACAAGGTTTCTTAGTCACTATTCATGTGTCTTCTCAATTGCAAACAACAGATGTCATGACCAAGGTCCTTGGAGCTCACCAACATCATGTGTTTTGTGCCAAGCTCGGCCTTGTGACTTCTTCCACAAGTCCAACTTGAGGGGGGTATGTAGAGTATAGTGTTGGTGAAGGGCAAATTCATCTTTTTACCCTCTTCAGAAGTTGTTAGAGTTAGTTAGATGGGGGAGTCTTTTCTGTATAAATGGAGTTGTTGTACTCCAACTCAACTGAGAACTTTTGTAAGCATTGGTTAATCAAATTGAGAGTTCGCTCTATGGTTTTCTTCCATTTTCAATTCCATTCTTGAAAGATAGATTGAATTTTGAAATTTTTTGTTGAGAAATAATGAGAGGGAGATTAAACATATTATTCTTTCAACCAAAAAAAATATATCATTCTCACCACGACAAAATGGTCTTGAATTCCAACGTACACTAAAGCAAGTGTGCTCGCCTCAAAGGTGTTAGGTGTTGTAGGGGTGAACATAGGGAGACACATGTATGGATGCCTTCACTTTGTGTTTGTGAAATTTCATGCTAAAAAGCCAAAGATGTATAAAAGATGAAGAAAATAAGCTAAAAGACTCATGAAGAGACGAAGACGATCAATTCCCGGACCTTAGCTAAGCATTGAAGACAAATAAGAACACAAACTAAACGTCGAGGGATGAGCCGAGTGTAGACCCTTGGATTCGAATACGGGTGCTCGGATGAGTAGGGAGCTACTTAGGCGATTAGATACCCATTTGGGCGAGTAACGAGCCTTCGTATCAAGCACAAGCATGAAGCGAAGTGGAACGAAGGCATGGACCTACGTGTACATGAACGAGTAGGCATATGTGGATGTGAGTGCATATCATTTCTAGTGAGTGTACGAAAGGCTTCTTGCAAGAAGAATCTTATCCAAATCTTCCAAAATCTTATCTTTTATCTCATGGTGCCGATATAAACACCTAAGGCACTACTTTTTAGAGAGGGATTCATATTGAGATACACGAGGGGAGAGGCAGAGAGAGGGAGAGAGAGAGAGAGAGAGAGAGTGATACGTTTGGGATACCCGATCCTTCGCCTGTGGGCTTCAGATCAAGAACCACGCCGTATATTTGCTTCGATCTTGCAATGCTCTTTGATATCTCCTGATTTGGAACAATTTAAACAACTAATTAAAATTCTGGAATAGTGACATAATTTATACTTAGAAATCTCAGCAACTTGAAACAGAGAAATAGCGACAGAAACTAAAAACGAAGAACAGCGAAGAACACGGGTCCTCAGGGTGTGCGGTTGGATGCGCGCGGGACAACGCTCGCTGGGAGCGAAGGTGCCAGCGACTGGGAAAACGCGGCTGCGAGGGCGAGCAGGTGCGCGCTGGGATGCCGAGGCGCCTGGGCGCTTGAGGGCGCGGAGCGGGTGCCTTCTGCACTCACTGGGAGCGGATCAGGTCGTGGCGTCGTCGATGGCCTGGGTTCTCCTTCTTGTGACAGTTTCTATTTTAGGGTTGGTGTTTGGATTTGCCGATGGAGTTCAAGGTGAGGGTGATGTTTGTGAATGCCGAAAAACACTAAGAACATAGAACACAATAGCTTTGGGATTGATAATCGAAGAACCCTTAATCCATAAAGGGTTTCTTCAATTCTAATTCAATCTAATTAAATCAAAGTGCATAACATGAATTTATAGTAAACTTATGAGAGATCTAACCAATCCTTCCTTGTAAAGGAAAGGGGTTTGGATATATTAATTCTATCTAAAGATAAATGAAATAACATAAGATAAATAAATCCTAATGAGATAGAAATTTAATAACTTGGTGGTCAAGTATTATATCTAGAAGAGATACAATGAAATTCCACCTTATTTATCTAATTGCATGAAATAACAAATTAATTAAATCCGGCCCAACACAAGTGTGACTCGGCCCAAGCTCTTCGACAAGACCAATGGCCCACTCGGCCGAGTAGCTTCTTGGTGATGCCGAGTTTAGTTGAATCATGGCAGGTGCAGACGAGTCTTCATGAGCTCTGTGTGTGGACGTAGGCTCACTTCTTGTGATGGCGGTGTAACCTTGAGCCAAGTGATCTAGGGTGGCCTGAACCCTTGCTCTAAAGTCCCATGGTGACGGACAAGAAAGGCCTTCGTTGCATTCTGAATCTTCTTGGCCCTTGAACGAGTGACAGGGCCATCAAATGGAACCTTCATGTTGTCCTCAATGTCACCAGGAGTCATCGATAATCGCACGGCATCAGAGAGAGAGAGAGAGAGAGAGAGACTTAGATTTGTTTTAGGGTTTTTATTGGTTACATATGTCTAGTTTATAGTTTTAGTTACAGTTTCAAATGTTGTTGGATTGGTACATTGAGTATTGCTTTCATATTTTCTATGATGATCATGTTTATTTATAGGTTTATCTTGATTAATGCAATAAGTGACTAGTTTATTTGATTATGAAGTTAAGGGATCCGATGTTTGAGCATGATTAACGATTTGTTACGTGTGGTTATATGTTTATATTGTGGATTTCAATGTTTAATATATATTATGAACAAGAGCGCGCAATGAATTCAATAGGGGAACGGATTGATAATTATAAAAGGCAATCTAAACAGAGTTTCAATCCTTAGGGTTTTTAGAAGACTAAGCGTCTCAATAACACTAGACAAGGATGTTGTTAAACAAAAGTTGACTTCTTCACTCTTGAATTACTGGTTCATATGAAGAGATGTCTTTTTGTAAATTGTTTTTTCCTTTGGATGACAACACACGGTTTGTGATTGTAGTTCATGTATTAGATTGATCATGCTAGGAAGATATTGGTGACCGAAAGCTCTAGAATCTGTGTGCTTATTAATGTTATTGCTTTGAGTCTAGAAGTAAATAGATTGTTACCAGTTAGACCTCTCAAAACACGACCCGATCCGATCGATCCGACCTGAACGCCCGAACATTTTTGAGTCAATACTCGAAAATTTTGACCCATAAATTTTTTCCAACCTGAACCCGAAAACCCGAAAAATTTCCAGGTAATCTAGGTTTAGACCCGTTGACCCGATTTACCCGTTGATCCGATTGATACGATTAATTTAAAATTATATATGATTTTTTTTATAGAGATTCCAATTTATTACATTTTATAAATACAATAACTTGATATTTTATTTTCAAATCAACTTTTATATTTATTTGTATTGTATAATGCTCCCTCCGGTCGATAGTATTTGATTTTTCATTTTCAACACATTTTTTAAAGAAGATAAAAACTCTAAAAAATATTGAAATATTAAAACAATTCTATGCTTATTACTGATTGCATGAAATTATTTTTAAAAAAAATTATTTAAAAATTTGATATTTTATATATTATTACGTTTTATTAAAATTTACGAGAAATAATAAAAAAAAATCAAATATTTCAGATAAGACATAGTATATAATTACAAGCACTGGAACTTATGAATCACGTCTTTTATTATAGAATTTTAAATTATCGCAAAATGATCAAATCATGATTTTTTTTTGAATTTATAAAAGAAAAAATTGACAAACCCGAAACCGACCCAAAATGACCTGAAACCCGGTCAAACCCGGGTTCCAGTCAACCTGAATATACCCGGGACCCGAAGTGATCCGACTCGAACCCAAATTGAATGATCCGTTTGACAGGTCTATTACCACTTGGTTCCTTGTGTTCGGTCATTTTCCTACACTTTCATCTGTTTGTTTCTGTTTCTGTTTGGGTATTGAATAAATTTAATTTTATCATAGGTTTGGAGTTTGTTGATTATACCACACGCAAACACGTTCGGCATCAACATTGAGAATGGTAACCATGTTATCCTCAATAACACCCTCTTTCTTCCCATCCTCAACAAGATTAAACTCCTCAAACTCTTTTAGCTTCAGTTTTTCCACTTCTGCTGCCACTTCTTGCTCGATACGTTTCGTCTCTCTTTCTTTGCTAGGTCAAGTGCCTTCTCAAGTAGATTCTCCTTCTTTTCCCTTCCTTAGACCCGGTTGCTCCAAAGGTGAGCTTGTTCAGCCTCCGATCTCCTTTACCTGAGTGGCGTCTCTCCAATAGAGCGGTTGGCCACGAGTAGTGTTTCTCCATGATTGTGACTGATTTCCCATGCTTTGATCCTTGGTTCCTTGCCTTGGTCCTCCTTTCCACCTTAATATCTAAATGCAACAAATCAGCCATAGATTCATATAGATATAAATCTATTTCATTTACTGAGGGTTAATAATCGGGGCAGATATTTTCACCGCTAATTTTTACTATTTCCACCGGTAATCACCGCATAGGTATGTGGTGGTCTTAATCCATTTTTTTCCAGACCCACCGCATATACATGCGGTTGATCCGTTGACCGTATACGAACCCACCATATACCTATGCGGTGGGTTATGACGACCGTATACATGCGTTGGCTTTTTGGACAATTGAAAAGCGTTTGTAGAAATTATCCAAAACCGTCGCCATAACCCACCACATAGGTATGCGGTGGGTTATAGCGACGGTTTTGGACCGTTATGACGACGGTTTGGGGCCATTATGGTGACGGTTCAAACCCATCGTATACATATGCGGTGGGTTATGATGACGGTTTTGGACCGTTATGGCGACAATTGTTGTTGCAGGAGGATGGTCAAGTATGAAATAAATATGAAATAAAGTTCAGACTGACTTCCCTGTCTCAGCAAATAATACAAGACTTCCTCCCGTTGTAGTAAGAGAAAATCAGGATCGAATCCACGAGGAAGCACGTCAACAGTTCTTAGGTAGCTGTAAATTCTCACAGACAAGGCAGCAGAAAGACAGAAACACAGAAACAAAGAAAGAAACAAATAAATCCGGCAAGGGCAACTAAAACAAAAGCAAAGAACAAGCAAGAAATAAAGCAAAGCAAAGCAGAAACGAAAAGTAAAGCAAAGGCGTACTCGATCTCGACAACAGCTCCTCGAGATCGACAAGACAGTGAACAACAGAAAGTGAAAATCGACGAAAACAGAAGAAAACCTACTCGACCTAGACCAGTCCTACTCGAGATCGACCACAGCTTACTCGATCTCGACGAAGCACTACTCTATGTCGACTAAAAACAGAAAAATATAAAATTGCAGATTTTCGACAGAACTCTGGAATTCGACAGAAATAAACTTCAATATATTAAAAGACTTCCAAGGCCAGGGTTTCAACACCACAACGATAACCATGCAAAGTAACACATAAAGGCATAAAAGATCATGCTTTCCATCAAACAACTTTCGTTATTAACAAATAGGCATATAGAGGCTTTCGCATAGACCCTAATTGTTACTAACCCTTTTCACATAATTAATCCAAGTTGCATTAAGATCACTTTCGCTTCAATAATACAAACAATGATCACCTTCAACTCTCGCAAAAGAATCATGCTCATAGGGATAGAAGATGAATCGCACAAAAAGATCTGACCTTTATCGCATCGCCTCACATGGCCACCGTCGGGCTCACCCCAGCCCCAGAAGTGGGTGGACTACTCACGCCTCATCGCAATAACAGACATTGAATGAAAAGAAATAACTTGCATAAAACTATATTCAACAGCCTTTTACAATCCCGGCAATCAACTTTCGCAAAAAGCCAAAACCCTAAAAACCTTAGAACTCCTAAACTACTCTACTGGAATTGAATGAAAAAATTTGCGAAATGGGCACATTAATTGGACGAATTTGCAAAATAGACGCGGGTTTGGACAAATTTGCGAAATAGCCCCTATATATACCTAATTTCGCGCTGTACGGACATTTTTCCTTGTTTCTCAGAAAATCGATTTCCTCTTCTTTTCCAACTCTCTCTTTGCTCGGAGTTTTTCATCTTGCTACCCCTGGCTTTGTTTGTGGTTCGTTTTCTGACTTGGTGCTTTTCTGGCTTGATTCGCTCGATTATTCGTCCTTGCTTCGGTAAAGTTCAGAGTTTGCATCGTGTATCTCAATGTCGTCATCCAGTAGCTCAGGTATAAATTTGGGGGATTTTTGCGAAATTTGTCGTGCTAGGGTTTTGGAATATGTTCGTTTATGTTGATTTTTGTAACACCCCTTTTTAGATCCCAAAGGAGTGTTGCAGCGCGAGTGAATCCGCAGACTTTAATGTCTTTGAATTCACCTGAGGCTTATAAGGACATGCAACCATGCTCCCATAAACAAGATGATAATTGAAATGCAGTCAAATATGCGGAAGTGAATAAAATTTATTAGTTTAAAATATCTAATCACAATTAAATAAGAATACCAAAACCATAAAGTATGAATAACTTCTAAAATAACTGAAATCAAAGTAGCGATACGGAAACATTTAGAGGTTCAAAACTTGTATTCAATAAATGATAGTCTGCTCTTCAACTCTCTCCTGCTCCGCTGCTTGTACTAGACCTGTGGAATATGGTCTGGTGTTTCGTGAGAACGAAGGAAACCAGCCATCCAATAAATAAGATGGTTAGTACAATAAAGACTAGCAAATGATAGGGAAAATGTTCAGACTTTAACCTTACAGTGACCATAAAACGGTATGTTATAGGTTAAGGGAAAGACACGATTATTTAATAGTGGAAACTGAATAAAAAGATAAAAATTCACGACATGACTCGGATGATCATAACGATCGATTATAAGATAAGAAAGGGAATTATACCCGAGACAGATGAGTATAATAACTGAAGTGATCACCTATTTATCAATCGATAATAATCACAATAATTATAACGATAATAATAATAATAACAATAATACGTGGTACCGGTCGGGCCTTTAACAAGGACCACGACCTACATCAGATCGTTGTTTTACCACCCCGCAGAGAATGCATTCCGGGATGGTGTTTCATGAAACCTTATAAGGCGGTGGCTTAACGAACCACAACCTGCAAGTCAGTCTACTGCATAACTTGCCAAAGGCATATAGCCACTCGCATCACGTGGTGCGCATTTTAACATTTCACAACTAAGCATCACATGGTGCCTATCTTATCATACATAAACAATTTATACTAGGTGATCATGATAACGACATTAAATCAAACAGGGACAAGCATGGATAATTCAAAGGGTCTTATTATCACATGCCACTAGTTTGCATGAAAGGACAAGCAGAATATCATGCACTTTAGAAAGAAGAAAATGAGCAATCTTTACTTATCTCGTGTTATAAACTAACAACCACATTTAATCCACGTATTACTATAATTCATTTAATAATTGCCCATTAATTTAACTCATGCCAATTTATGATTAAAAGAGATAAATTACATCAAGCAGACAGGTATGCAATTTATCGAAATTGGCAAGGAAATTGGCCATAGGGCCGCATTCGACTCGGAAGAATTTAAAAGGCACAACAAAAAATCACGAAACACGCAAAGGGCGTTCGAACGAAATCACTTGCCTTAACCTTCGATGATCAGCTGATGATAACAAGATGAGATTTTAGCACCTATTGAATCCAACGGAAAAAGGAACATTTAATATTGATATTTTATGCAATTAACTTTACTTAACTCAATTAGAAATTGAATTAATTCTATAAAGTTAATAATTTATACCAATATAAATTCCTCGCGGAGCGGGATCCAGTGTGAGTGCTTCGAGATTGCTTGGTGTCGCTGAAATGGACAAGAATTGAATAGTTTAGAAATATTAACCGCCTAACTTAATAAATAATTAAGTTAGGGCCAAAAACAAGAATATCCTAAATAAGAGAGAAGTTTCTGCTATTTTATATAAAGAGATTGAAAACCTCTGTTCTTCAATGGCGTTTCACGCACCGAAGAAGAACGAGCAGGTGAAGGCGATGGCTCGGCGCGGGTCTTCCTCGGCGTCGATTGCTAACGGTGCAGGCGAGGACCTCGGCGGCGACTCGGGCGGTGATTGGCGGCGGCGTTCGAGCAGTGAGGGCGACGGCAAACGTAGACGAAGGCTCGAGGCTTCGGCAGTGATAATCGGAGACGGTAATGGACGGCGGTGACAATCGAAGACGAGGGCAACGAGACTCGGCCCTGGCTCATGGCGCGTCTTCGGGCAAGGCTGCACTGCAGTGGTTCTTGGCGGTGAAGGCGGCACAACAGTGGCAATCGGAGGCGGCTCGGACAGTGGTGGCAATCGGAGGCGGCGCTCGGACTGCTGTTCGAGGGTGCGACGTCGAACAGGGCGGAGATAAAAGCAACCACATTAGGGGGCGGCTCGACGGCTGTTCGACGTTGCCGTTCTCCGGGCAAGGTGCAACTGCAGTGGGACGTTCGGCGGTGGTGGACTGCGGAGGTCGGCTCTGCTGAATTGGGAGAGGAGAAAGATGAGGGAGGCGGTGACGTTGGGTGACATTGAATTGGTTATGTGTTGGGGAGGGAAACCCTAAGATTAGACGTGTATCTATACGGTTCAATTAGGTTAGATAAAATATAGATTTTAAGGAAAATAAATAAAAGAAGTGGATAAAGACGAAAATAGATAATAGATTTCTCCACATTAGCGGGATGGATACTATTTAATTTAATTCCATAAATTAAATAATAAGGGTATTTAGAGGATTTATGTAATTAAATCCATCATATATTATTTCTCTTAGAATAATTTAATTATTCTAATTCATACCATATATATTATGTAAATTTGTTAAATAACCAAAGTCACAAGATATATACTATAGTTTGATATAATATAGACTTATTTAATTAAATAAAAATAAGAAATAGCCCAAAAATAATTTGGGGTATTTCAATTTTATTGTTTGTTCAACAATCTATGGTAAATCGATGCTTTAGGTGCATTCTTATGTGCGGTTATTACTACTTTTCGTCATTTTTGGAAGTTGCATATGTAAATTCGGGTTTTTGAACTGTTTATTTTCGTCAAATTTGCGGTGTTGCACTTTGTAAGTGCTTTTTTAGTGTTCTTCGTGTATGCGGACCTGTTTTCCATGCTTTTGATTGTTTTTTGTCGATGATACGGTACTTATCTGCTGCTATGTTCAAGTGTATGACGCTGACACTGTCTGTTTTTGTGTTAGTTTGTTGTAGTTCCAACAATGTATGTGTTTGGATTTGGTATTTTGTTTGTGTGTTTTGTGATGTTGATTTTATTTTAGTATGTTTGTGTAACATTATATTGTCATTGTTTGTTGTTGTTTATGTCATCACATATTCTGTTATTGTCTATTTTACATTTTCTTTATTTTGTTGCTTGCAGGAACTCAATCTTCTGATTCATCCACCTCTTATCCTGGTTCTGATGTAAGTTATTTTTTATTTTGATGAGCAAGTTGTAGTTTTTTCTTAATATGATGGTTGTTTTTTTTTTTTTGCTTAATCGTCTGTTATTGATCAGGGGTTGGAATATTGCATTCCTGTTTCTGAGCGATTTCGCTGTAGATCCAACATATATTCACACCCTTCTGTCTGTGATCTTATCAAGGAGCATTTGTGTCCTTCTCACTATAATACTTTGCAAAAAAGTTGCGTTGGATGGGTGCTGACACAAGGCACCAAAATGGTTATAAATTTCCAGCTTATGCATCAAATGGTGCTCCGTCAAGTACAAATAAAAAAAGAGCATGAATTGTGGTTTAGAGTTGGTGGACATCTTGCACGTTTTTCAATCGCTGAGTTTCATGTTATTACAGGCCTTTCTTGCGAAGACCGTGTTTATAATATCCCAAAGAAAGTGTCAATATTGGAATTTTTTGGGCAGAAGAAAATGACTCATGATGAGCTACTTGATCGTTTCGTATCTGAGAAAAAGATGTCTAAGAAGAAGTTGATTATGGCAAAGTTGTTGCTGATTGAGAGGCTAATTGTGTATAGGAGGTCAGAAGTTGTAAGTGCACAATTCTTATCTCTTGCGTGCAATGAGAAGGAGTTTGAACTATATCCTTGGGGTAGAGAGTCATACACCCGTTTGTTGAAGTCATTGAAGAGTTCTTCTGTTGCAGATCGGAATGGGGTTAGGGGTTCTTATCAAATGTATGGGTATTGCCTTGCATTCCAGGTATTGTGCTTTAGTTATTGCATGTCTTATGTCATCATTTTTTTGTCTGCGTCAGCACAACTTTAATGGTTATGTGAGCATTATTTATGTAAATATTGTTTTGTAGTGGCATAACGAGTTTTCTTTTGTTACAGGCTTGGATATTAGAAGCGTTCCTAGCTATCTCAGTTAATTTTTACTGTAATTTTAAGATGCCTGAACTAGATCCATACTTGTTGCACTGGCAATGTCATTATAGCCAAGTATATGCTGAAGCCGAGAAGTTCTTTCATGGCGATTTGGTAATTTTTTTATATTTTCTCTCTGGAATAACATTTTTATTTGATGCACCTTTGTGTTTTTATTCTGATACATGTGCATTGTCCAGAGCCCGTTGTTCCCTATTTATGGGGAGTTTGCACGCACTGAATTAATGGCGTTTGCTGGTGAAAAAGCTGATGCTGTAGTTGCTGCGTCAGTTGAAGAAATAGTTTCTGGACCTGTTGATGCGACTTTGTATGAGAGTTGTCGTGTTCGTAGAAGGGCATATGAAGCTAAGTTTTCAAATAGGGCTAATGTGTTGCAGAAACATGATGAAGGCGAGACGTCAAAGAAGAAGACGCCTGTGAAGAGAGGCAAGGGTGCCAGAAAGAAACAGGATGGTAAGTACTTTGAAACAGCGTTTGAAGTTTTCCCAGAGGGTGATAAAGAAGATGCAAGGACCTCAAAGAAGAGGAAATCTTCTGCTGGAGTGATGGGTGGTAAAAAGAACCAGAAGGTTGAGTCCAGCGATAGCTCTGAGCAACGGGTTCCCCTGAGGAGGGGTCGTTCTGCAAGTCGTGTTCTAATCAATCCATACATTGCTCTAGACCGTAAAAAATCTGTCAAGAGTGATGTAAAGATGCCTCGACAGAAGGCATCAGCAGTGAGGACAGGTGCTAGAGTTATTCCATCTGAGGAGGGTAAGAGACTTACTGCTGACACAGATTTGCACAAGGAGGTTGATGTGGTTGCTTCACCTTCTAAGCGATGTCGGTTGAGTACTGATTCATGTGACCTTTTAGAAGATGATGTCCCGTTGAATGTTGTCTTTCAGCGGAGGTCTAAGATGAAGAAGACCGGTGGTGTAAGTAGTTGTAGGCCATTATATGATAGTAATGTTGACAAGTCTTTTATTATTCCTTCAGTTCCTGTTGTTGGTACCGCGGATGCACATGTAGTGAAGCCTGTAGATATTCATGTTGCAGTCTCTACATCTGGGTGCGAAGTCAGTGTTGGTGATGACAAAGGTGAAGATTTTACTGCTGATACCCATACTTCCAAATCCTGTGGTGAAGTTCCTGTTTTTGATGATAAGGTTGATGTTTTGCACTCTGACACCCATTCCCCTAAATCCGATAAATTGTGTGCTTCTCAAACTGCGAGGCTATATGTTTTGGCCGACCTTGCAGATGGCATTGATTGCGGTGACACCGTTGAAGGAGGTGAGACACCTTCTGCTGACAGTGATGGAGAGGGTGATGTGTCGACCCCGTCTGTTCAGAAATCACCCCTGGGGGGTGGTGAAGCACATGATTTTGGTGGTGGGCAGTCTCTGCTGGGGCAAACATCTGCTGCTTGTGAAAATGAATATGTTCGCATTTCAAGTGATGAAGCTGTGAAAATAGCAGTGTCATCAGAGAAAGTGGAAGATATTGAAGATGTTTCTCCTCAAATGGATGCTAACGATAATCCAACTTGTGAGTTGCCTCTCAAATCGCATGATGATGCTTTTGCTTCTTCTCTCCCATCTCATCCTGACTGGGTGAAGGAGATTTATAGGAAGATTGCGAAGCTTGAAGAGATCCCAAAAATTATGCATATGTTGTCTGCAAGGGTAGATGCAATTGAAATAAAGATTGTTGAGCTGAATGGGAGCCTTCAAGTGTTTGGTGAGATGGCGAAGAGGTACGATGAGCTTGAGGTTAGGGTTGCTAATTATGAAGCTTTGTTTGAGAGGTTGCAGTCAAACCATGTCAAGCCTGATGTCAAGGACACTTTTGCAAAAGTTGATGATGAAAGTGTTAGTGGTGCTAAGTATCAGTACACACTTGTGAAGGCTTGTGATAAGCACATTGCTGGTAAGACTGTGAGCTCTCCTGTGGTATTTCATGACGAAAGCACCAGGGGTGGTAAGGGCCAGGGCACACCTGCGAAGGCTGATGCTAAGCATATTGCTGGTAAGTCTGTGAGCTCTCCTGCGATCGTTGATGTTGAACATGCGAGGTCTGGCAAGGCCCAGGACACAACCGTGAAGTCTGCTGATAAGCAAGTTCCTGGCAAGTCCGACGGCCATCCTGTGGGAGGCGACTGTGAAAGTGTCAGTTGTGGTGAACCCCAGGCCACACCCGTGAAGGCTGTTGTTGAAGATGTGAACAAAATTTTGAATGATGTTGTGTCTGATCTTCAGCAGTCTTTCCCTGATGAGGAGTTAATGTTCAAATCATCTGCCGTTTTTGGCGAATGCGTGCCCATGTCTTTGCCTTCATTAAGTAGTGAGGTTCCAGTAGTGGGTAAGGAGTCTCCACCTGTTGTTGATGACACTGATTTTAAGGTTTCTGGAGATGAGGTTGGGATTCCAGCAACTTCAGCTGAAGGGCCTCAATCTACAAAGTGTGAAGGCGAAGGCGCTGGTGGTAAAGTTGCTGGAGTTACGGTTGACCCAGCCCTTGAAAAGTACATTTGTCTGTCTGACAATGATGATGACAAGGGTGAAGGCGATGATTGGAATTTGTTAGCCAAGGATTCTGCAATTCAAATTGAAGTTGACCAACTAAAGGCCTCCAATCTTATCCCATCAAACAGTACATTCTTGTATGGTCCAGTTGTGGAAGTGAAGAAAGTGAGGATGCCAAAGCATGCCCCTAAGAAATCACTGATCAGCTCGGAAGATCATGAATTTATTTATGGACTCGTAAAAAAACAAAGGTATGGTTTAATTTTATGTTTAGTATTTGGTATGAAATGTTGTTGTTATTGTATTAGTTACAGCCTCTTATGCTATATATATATTTTATTTTTTATTTTTTGCTTTGTGTACTCCTTAGCAGGAATTTTTCTGTTGTTGGTCCAACCTCAAGGGTTGATAGAAAGTTTTTCCAGCGTATTTTACTGAAGAATATGTGGTTTGATTGTCAGGTAATAACTGGTTATATTTCTACATTATATATTTATATATATATATATTTGTGGATTACTTTTTATTGTATTATTTGATTGTTGAATCCACTTTTTTATTACTTTGTTTAGCATCTAGAAGCAGGTTTGATTCATATTAGGAAGCACATTCATGAGGACCCTGTCAAGTATCGAGATGTTCTTGTTCTTGATTGGCTATTTTATCTGAAGTACCTCCCCGACTATGCTTCTTGTTATGGGATAGACATAGATCTTCAATCCAGCACTGAGGATTATTTTGTCGGTACGTGCCCTGCTGAGTATGGGAAGCCATGGGCATCGGTAAAGAAAATTTACACAATTTTCAATGTTATAAATAAGCACTGGGTGGCGTTGGAGATAAAAATTGAGGATAGGGTAATCAATGTGTTCGATTGCAATGTTCCTGCTGTTAGGGGAGGTGTTCTTGAGGAACAACTGCAACCGTTTGCTATTTGGCTTCCAATTCATTTAGCAAAGGCTGGGCTATTTGAAAACTTTGATTCCTCTCCTTTCCAGTTATATATGGTCCCTGGGTTAATGCATGATTCAACTGGGTATGTATTTGTTATCTTGTTATGTTCTTTGCTTACGTTTAGGTACTTGTTATTTATGCCCTTACATTACATTGTTTCTTTCCTTGTCTACAGGGCTTCAGGCGGTGTGTTTACATTAAAAGCGATTGAAGCTTCTGTATTTGGGGGAGATGTTACAACCTTCAACAACGAAAAAAGATCTTTCGTTTCAGAGAACTCATGTGTGCAGATCTGATCAAAGAAACTTGGAGTTTTAGATTTTAGAACCAGTAGTTAGATAGGGTGTTCTTTTGTAAAGGGGGGAAGTTTGGATGTAATCTGACAACTTAATTGCTCAAGATAGATAAGAGAACATTATGTGCTGACAACAGTTGCCTAAGTACGAAAATAGTGGTGACACTGATGTTCGTTTTCAAGCAGCGTTGAGACTGTTGATCTTTGTGATTTTTTGCTCATTATGTTCCTATTTTTCGTTAATATACTTTTCTACTTTTTAAATATATATTTTCTTACGCTGCTGTCTTGTTTTTGGTCATCGTTCGAATTAAATTTCATACTGTGGTTGATTGGTGAAAATTTGCTCAACATGATCATATTTCTGCTAAACAACAGGTTAAATTTTGCAAAACAAGTAATCTTTGTGAATTTGTGCCCAATAACATCTTATTTTTGCTTACTAGAATTTTTGACTCTTTAAATTTATATTTATTTACGGTGCTGCCTTTTTTTTTGTCATCGTTAGAATGAAATTGCATACAATGGTCGATTAGTGCAAATTTGCTCAACATGATCATATTTTTGTTGATCACTAGGTTAAGTGTTGCACAACAATTGATCTATGTGAGTGTGTTCCCAATATGATGTTTTTTGTACTTAATATAATTTGTGAATTTTGAAATATATTTATCTCATCGTGTTGCCCTTTATTTGGCGATAATAAAAATTAAATTGCACACCATTGTCGATTTGTCGAAATTTGCTCAACATTATAATATTTTTGCTGAACAATAGGTTAAATTTTGCACAACAATAGGATTTGGACAAAATTGGTGGTTTGGTTATTTTAAACTTCAAGACATGGGACAGTGGCCCATTAACTGATGAAAGAAGTTGGCCCAAGTCGGTAATTTATTTAAAGCGGTGTTCTTCCTCGTTTCTTCAACAGGTCAACGTCACTCAAACCCTTTCCACTCCCTTCACCCTTACCCTCTCTCCAACTCTTTTGCTCGTCCTCCACAAGCTATTCCTTTTTCCGGAGTCTTCTTTCCAAGGTGCGCCATTTCTCATCTATTTCTCTACCTTTCGATCTCGTGTTTACTTTAAGAAAATCGGTTAGGGCTTTTTTCTGTTTTCCTCATTTTTAGATGTGTTTTATTTTGTGTTTTCGTGATTTTTAGATGAGTTTTTCATCATCTTTCAATCTGTTAGGGTTTTGATTTTAGCATTTTATATGAGTGTATATTTATTTTTTGTTGTTTATGTTTTGTATCCTTAGATGGCACTTCCAATTGAAGTTCAAATTGGTTACCATACCACTGTTGGGTATTTTGAAGTGTCAATCACACCAAGGCCGACGCCTGTTTATGGACCTAGTATCTTGCACGTGGTTATCAATTCCGAGAGGATCCCTGAGGTGTTCGTGGAACATATCACTGAGTGGAATGGGTTGCCAATGTCTTTTGAACAGTGTGATCAGTTGTTTCATGAAGCAGGGGTCACTGCTGTGGTTCGAACTCAAGTAGCCAACCTGATGCTAACGGATTATACTCACATGTGGTTTTGAGACGATGCTGAGTTCGTTGAATACGGGCTCTGCCCTGATCTCACTATCGATGTACGTTTCCTTGTAGAATCTGAAGATGACATGAGCTCTGATCCAAGCTCTGAATCTGAGATGAGCATAGATTCTGAAGAGCATGTGGATCCCCCAGCTTCTCCAGATGAGGTGGACCCGTGCTCTATATGCCTTGAGCCGATGCTGCCATCTACGCCGAGCCTTCGGACACGGTGTGATCATACCTTCCACAGAGCGTGTCTTATGGAGTGGGTGTCGTATCAACCCATTTGTCCACTATGTCGATCACCCTTTTAGGCATATTTGTAATGTATATTTGCTTGGAAAAGACATTGTAGGTGCACCTATTTTGTGGTAGTTAAGCTAATGGAATGTATGGTATGAATGGAAGTCGGTATCTGGCGCCTTTTTGTATATGATTTCCATTGTAATCATACCAACTGGCTTTTGTAAGTATTTGTTCTAACTGGTCTTTGGAAATGTATAATATTAATGAAATTAATGCATTGTTGAATTTGGTTGTGTATGATACTGTGTTTTATTTGAGGAAGAGAAGCCCACCTGATCTTTGATGAATATGCTTATATATTATCGTTGGTGACAGCGGCCTAGTTTTTGTTCTTGTTGAAGTGTATCATCTGTAAAGAGGTTTTTGATGCCCAAAGTATTGTTAACATTTATTGTCTGATTAGGTTAAAGTAATGCCGACACCATACTTGCATTTTTTGATATTGCAGTGTGTGTGGTGACACTAGGTGTTTGGTGTCCCAATTAGTGCTGACAGTGATATTAGTTACAATTAGTGATGACACTGATATTCAAGTATTGTATTCTATGATTTTTGAAGTGTATGTATTTATATTTTTTTCATTTTATAATGTATGCGATGGGCACTATGTGTTTGAGACGCAAAGTATTGGTGTCACTCATATTATATTACAAGTAGTGATGACACGAGTGTTGTATTTTTTTTATTCTTCACTGTATGGGGGGCGAAAGAGGTGTAATGTCCATATTATTGTTGAAATTGTGAGTTATATTAGTTTGAATTTGTGGTTTCACCAGGTTGATCGTTTTTTGATATTTGAATTTCTTGCGGTTACACTAGGTGTTTTAGACCCAAAGTAGTGCTGACACTGATACTCATTACAAATAGTGGTAACACTACACTTGTATATATTTACTTCAAAGTGTATGTGGTTGCCAGAGGTGTTTAATGCACATAGTAGTGCCACCAGACGTGTATTAGTTACAACTAGTGGTGATAGCAGGTTGTGTAAGATAAACTTGCTCAACAATATATTATTTTTGCACCATGATTGAGACTTTTGAAATTTTGTCCATGATAATTCAATTTTACTTGTCAATCTAATTATATAGTTCCTTACTAGAGTGTTACACAACATGGGCTTAAATAGCCGCAATTTCAGAATAAAGCTGCACAATGTGTGGGGGCGATTGGTGTAATTTTGCTCAACATCAATTTATTTTTGCTCAACACTAGTTTATAGTTGCACAATTGTAGTTTACAGTTGAAATGTTATCATAATGATTATATTTTTTGTCAATATAATATTAAAATTTTCCAAAAATTTTGGTTTTTGCATCATGTTATTATTTTTGATCATCATCAGATGTAAATTTCCCAACACCGGCTATTGGGGGAAATTTCCTAAACATTATCTTATTTTTGCTTATCAACACATTAATTTTGCACAAATGTTTAAATCGTTGATATTGCCCTCAACATAACTGTTGGGCTTCGTTTAGAGATTGCCGGCCCATTTCCCGGTTATTTATACTGCTCTAATGTACAAATGTACTCCTTTCTGTTTTCTTCCTTTAAAAAAAAAACGTTATCTGTTATTTTAATGTACTGCTTCAGCAAAAATCTAATTGTTGTATTCTCTGGTTTTCGTTGAACTCCCCCTTTCTTTTTAGTCTAGTAATGTTCATATATTGGTGTTTGTCTTGCTTATTTCCTATTGCATTGTATTCCGTTTGGGTGTATGTGATTCTTATTGTCATTAAAAGTCATCAGTTAGGGTTTTTTTTCCAGTTTTTTAGGCATTTTTTCTCTGTTGTCTTTCTCAAATGTTTATTTCTTTATAATATCGATGTAATGTTTTATTTTTAATTCAATGTCTAATGTATCAGTATATTTTGATTTTGGCTGTGTAGGTTTTCTCTTCTTCAATGGCTTTCCCAACCTATACTGAAATAGACTACGACTACATCGTTGGAACTTATGAAGTTGAAATATCAGGATCTGAGTCAGACTGGTATGGACCTAGTCTACTTATTGTGGCCATCCACTCTGACAGCATTCTCTTGACATTCTATCACACGTCTACTTGGAATGGTTTGCCTATGAGTCTTGCTCGCTGCAACGAAGGGCTACAGGATGCAGGAGTAACGGTTGAGGTTAGAACCCAGGTAGCCAATCGGTTTCTAATGGATTACACTAGAAGTTGATTTGACGCCGATGCTGATCTTGTTGAATATGGTCTTTGTCCTAACATCAACATCAATGTACATTTTTATGATGACTCTTCGTCTGAAGCAAGCCATGAGTCCGACATAAACGATGACATTCATATGGAGGTTGACCAAGCAGATCCCCCAGCACCTCCAGAGCCTATGGAGGTTGACGGATTAAGGGAGATATATCATCTTGAGCTTGATGATGATGAATGTCCAATTTGCTTGTTTCCAATGTTGGAGTCAGATCCTATTCTTCAAACACCATGCCAACATCACTTTCATCCAAATTGTTTACGAGCTTGGCTTTTAGTTCACAACAACTGTCTTCTTTGCCGGGCAGAATTCTAGCTTTAGTTGATATTAGTGTAGTATGTAATTTTGTATGGTACTGATGTAACCTAAAATACATTCTATGAATTAAGTTTGTCCTTGATTACATTTGTTTCTGGTTTATATTCAAATTATGGTAATATTTGACATTTAAGTATGTCATTTTGTGTGACCCAAGTTGATCATATTGGTTGTTTCTGCTATTGAAGTTTATGTCTTGACATTTGCTGATATTAAAACTTAAGTGTGTGACACTATTAGGGTAAGTCCCAAAGTAGCGCTGACACTGATTTTAGGTACATTTACTTTCGACCCTGGACTACTATTCTTTTTGTGGTTTTCAAGTTTATGATTTTGCACGAATTGGCAATTGTTCAAATTCTTTTTGTTACATTGTTGGTTAGAGTAGTTGGATCTATTGGTGACAATATTCTTATATATTTGGCTGTTTTCTGTTTTTGATATTTTTGTGATGACACTAGGTAGATAAGGCTAAAAGTATTGCTGACACGAGTTAGGTAATGTCTTTCAATGATAACTATAACTCAAATAACTACAATCCGTTTTCAGTTATTAGTTTTACAGTTTTGACAGTTTTTTTTTATAGTTACTCTGAAATAAACTGTCACAAATAACTGTTACAACATGAAAACTGTCTACTTGTTACCTATATATATCCATTCATCATTCTTTGGTATCCATTGGCGCCTGAAAACTGGTTTTAACAGAAACACATCCCTCTCTAAAAAGATGAACTATGGTAACACTGTCGGGTTTTGCACGAGTTTCCACCAATTGATGAATGTGCTGGATAGTGTTGTTTACCCTGGTTATCACATGAATCTAGTTGATGAAGCCTGCGAGACGAACAAAGAGGCCCGCAGGGCCGAGTTGTTGGAGTCTGTTGTCGTTCACTACACATTATACGAGGAATACCAAAGATCCATAATAGCAACTGAACATCACGTTCGGATTGCGGCCAAAGATGAAGATGGTGAAGCATTATCAAAGGTGATATTTGAAGTTTTATCCATAAATTTTTTTTTCCATACTGTGATTGAGTCTTTTATTTTCTTTTATCTTTTATATAGATGGAAAGAGAACTGGGCAATCAAAGACAGTTGTTTGAAGACGCAAAGGACAATCTAATGGGGTGTGTTAAAGAGGTTTTAGATGCAGAAATGGAAAGGAGGAAGAAGATTGATGCCTTCTTAGGGCTGTAGTTCTACTATATTAATACGTATTAACATTGGTACTTATTTATATGTTGAATGTATTTTTTATTTTTTTGTTATTTTAGTTTATATGTGTGTCATCATAATGATATGATGCAATATATTAATATCATAATAACCATATAATTATTTTGTAATTTCCTTCCTCATATTTCAAATTATAAGTTGGGACTGAAGTTTTACGTCTATCCCTTGTTATACTGCGGACACATTTGATTAGTTTGTGGATTGTTTTGGTAAAAGCAGTGCTGACACTGTCTAACGAAGTTTTTATGTTACTTGTAATTTGCTCAACATCATCTTAGTTTTGCTAAACACTAGTTTACAATTGCACAACAAACGAATGGATATTATTAAAATCAACTGTTTGAATAACATAGACCACTTGATTATAAGCGCAGAGAATTGTGCTGACACATTGAAGAACAAACACAACTGTTTAGTAGCAGTTATAGTTGTATGCATCTTGACAAATACTATCCATCAAAAACCCACATGGACGACAAACGTCTTAACAGGTACGAGAAACCTGACCACAGTGACAACAACTGTCTTAATTGGTACGAGAAGAATTTTCAGAAGTAGCGTATAAAACTGTCTACACCAAAATTCATTCCAAAGTTTGAAAATAAAACAGGAAATTGTGTTATGGTTGTTCAACAAAGATTCAGTCTCTGCCCCTGAATTCCTTTTGAAGTCATTCTTGCATGGGATTTTGCTGCCTTCACAACATCTGTGTTCACTTCATTTAACTCTGAACATACTATATCTGTCAGATACTTCACACCTAGCTTTGAAATATTCTTGAAATTGCCCTTTTCCAATCCACACTTGTACCCTCTCTCTGTCCCAAAGAAGGTCTCCATGTGGCGCATGAGGCATACTCCATAATATTGAACTTTCTCCTCTCCAGCCCATGTGATGGGGACTTTTGATGGTGTTGCATCTGACACTATTTATGCCTTTGCTGGGAGCCCCTTCTCTGTTAGATAAGCAATCAGCATATCCCCCTGCATGGATTGAATTAGAATTCATGTAATTTTAATTATAAAATGAGTTGGTATTTAAATGAAATTAAGAGAAGGAAAGAAATATTAGATATTAGTAGTAAAACATACCAAACATTCAAAGGGTGGTGTGAAGGGTCTAATTGGATCACCAGAAGGTGGTGTGACATCAACAATTTGGACCATTTTGTTTTTAAAGTTGAAGACAACCATGACATAGTCTGCTGTTCGTTCAACCCCAAATACAATCTAATCAACATAATAAAAAACAAATAAACATTAGTGATTGGTCTTATGAACTTTATTTATTTAATTGCAAGGTAGTACCATGTCTATATCCTTCAAAGAAAGGTGTGGTGACGATGACAACACAGTATCCATGTGGAGGTTAAACCTCTTGAACTGTTCATCAGAAGCTCGTACTGATACACTCGCTAAATTAAACTGGTTGAAGAATAGAAACTAGTTAAAAAACAGACGAATTGTAATAACGGCTAACAACGGAGTGTAATTGGAAGTTAAAATTGTAAGAATATTACGGTTTTGTTGATATCGACAAAAAGTCTTGCAGGTGATTGAGCACTTTTATACTGTTCCTTGTGGTTGAGGGTAGCTGTCCATGCACCAATAACGACACTAGACAAGTGGGTTTCATCCTGAAGCGTAGCCATGTCTGTTCTAACAATCTCAACAGACTTGTGCTTAAACAAAATTTCCCTGCAATGTTAATCATTTTGAAGATGGATTATATGAAAATAACCTTTTACTTCTAACTGAACATACTTTAAGAAGGTTAAGTTTAAAATGAACTTACGTGCTGTGTGGTGTTTTCATTGCTAAATAGGCTGAAACAGTGCGCTCAATTTCAGAGATAGGATCTGTAATGTCAACAACACGGGAGTAATATGGGCTTCTCAAAGACGCAGAAGGTTTATGTGCTCTCCTTGTAGCTTCTTCTCTCTTCGAGTTATTAAGTTGATCTGCAGCATTTCCATCAACTATGTTGATCCGCGGCGACCTTCTTGGTTGCAAGGCAGCAGGGGGAATGCATTCTATTGTATCTCCCAAAGGGTTCACTGGTGGAGTATTAGCTTTAATTTGAGTGGGTAGGGGTTTAGGAGTAGCTTCACCACGCTGTTGTATGGGAGACTGCCCATTGCTGTCTGGGGGAGTCTTGGCTGCTTCATTAGCATTCTTCACTTCAACCGATGTGTTCAATGACGTCCCTTCATCTTTCTTAAAAGCAGGGTCATCTAGAAATATATCAAAGGAAAATTCTCCGTCCACTTTGATATTTGGTTTCATTTTTTGCTTGTTGAGATATGCCATTTCGATTTGAGTGATGCAATCTAAAAAAACAGGGTCTGCCCAGAATTTCTCTTGTGATTCGGTAAAATATGGGCTTACAGGGTCATTCATATTTGACATGTCAGCAGCATCCGTAGCCGTAGGTGCCTCAGAAATGACATTTTCCACCCCTAAAAGCTGGTTTGCTCCATTTAGAAGCCTTTGCACCTTGTCATCATTTTGTAGTTCAATCGGGACTTTCGTAGACCACTCAGCAAAATCAGAAACAGCAGATGCAAGTGCAGAAGTCTTTTGAGCAAATAACTTTATCCAACTCTAGAAGATAACCTCACATAAAAAATAAGAAAAAAAAGTCATCAGTAAATACTAGAACATTGCTATAATGTAATAATATTATATTGAATTGGTTGAAATAATTCATTCAAACCTCAACTGGGGGTGTCTCTTTCTCCGGATCAGCATGGTGACTGGTGCCTTCACCGTTTTGTGCAGTAGGTTGTGGACAAGCTGTAGATTGTACGTCTTGATGGTGAGGCACAAATTGGCGAGGCTGGACTAAGCCACAGCCAAATCCTCCAGTACTTATATCATCAGTTTCTGGTTGGCGCAAGATTTTGTAATTTATGCCAACGAAAACCGGGAAAGAACGAGTCATTCTTCTTAGAGATGTGCTTGTGAATAATTTCACCCTATCCATGTAAAACAACTGGCACACCAAGGGGATGAACATATATCAGTATAACGATTGATCAGTGAATGCTGACATAAAGAATATTGTAGACATGTAGATAAAAGTATGAGGGGTGACATTTGGACTACTGATATGGTAAAGAAACTAAGTTAACGTTAGAGCGAAGGTTTGAAAAAATTACTTACAACCAAGAATAACAGAGGCCCTTTGAAATGGCCATTCTTGTTCTTTTCCCAGCTTCTCTTTGCATCGACCAAACTTTCCAACACAATAGCACACCAATTTAGGTCTTTCAGGTCACCCAATTCAGGAACTACTCTTATTAAACTGTGGTTGGCATGGCCGTTTCCTAATGTATCAACCAAGATAGAGTCCAGTATAACGATAAAGTTCAGAAGGAATTGATCACTGCAGTCAGTGTCAGCTATCAATTTTTCCATAAAAATAGTTGTTGTTATATTGTCCTGGACATCAAATGTAGTTTCCCACTCTTGCACAAGAGTGAAATTTTCTTTAGGTGATTTTCTTCCAACTAAAACTTTCCCCATTGGGAATCCCATTGTGATATGCACGTCTATTTCTGCAATTTCAAGTTCGCCTCCATTAGCCAACACCAAGAAACACTTGTTAGGGTCAAACTGATCCACTAACCAATACGAAAGAAGTAGTGGTAGGGTAACAATCTCCAAGTTGAACAAAAATCCAAAGCCAATATCGTCAATCATTTTCCTTTGCTTGGCATTCAATTTTTTCAAGGATGACACCAGCAAGCGTGGGCTTGACCGTGATTTCAATGATGGGAGATTTTTTTGTCTAGTGTTTCTCTCACTTCTCACAACCAGCTGCCTGTTTTCTTCGACAGGTTGTATTGCTGTGGTATCTGTTTGCTCATCAGATGTTATGATATTCACAGTTGGGTTTACATGTTCAACAACCGTCTCATTAGGCGAATGTGTTTCCAGCCTTGCAATTTCAATGGTCTCCACAGCAACAGTGCTAACACGAAGATCAATTGCAGGGTACACTTCTCTCTTCCTGTTTTTTCTTACAAGTGGTTGCGAATCTTTGGATTCAAGTGATATACAACCCCCCTGCTTCAAAGGATTTTCCAGTCTCAGTATCAACAGACAGTTCATCTTTGAAGGGAGGTGAATCTCTAGATAAATCAACTACTGGAGGTTTAACCCCAGATCGTTTTGATCTCTTCGAATTTCTATTTTGACTGTCTAGAACAGGTGAATCACTTACACTCTGCGGACGTTTACCTATAGAATCAACACTTACAATCAATTTATACAAATATAATTGGAAATATGATACTGTGAAAGACCGTATGTTATGCCGAACAAATTCCCAAATTCGCAAATTCAACCTCTAGTTTAATCACATTAACTTCAATTTATTATGCCAAAGAGGTTGAAATAGCAATGGTAGATCTTGTAAGGCTGAATAATTGGTTGATTATAAACATTAAATTCGCTTGAACAAGTGCGATTTTTCCTAATTTTCGTGGGAAACTAAGCCCTAAACCGTACTCGTTCTAATTTGAACTTTAATACACAGAAAACACGAAATCAAACCTTTCGGATCTGAAGACATCTCTATGTATATGATAGATCTCCTTCTTACAAGCCCACAATCAAGCCTCAGGCAATCTCGCAGAGAAATGGACAGAGTAGATTTAGCTTGAGGAAGAAACTAAAAGAAGGTGATGGAAAACTTCTCGAACCTGAAAAGGGTTTTGCGCATTCACACTTAGTTGGGTTTTATATTTTTTTTTAGGAAAACCGTTTCCATTTTCTTTTTTTTTTTTGCTAATAATTCTGCAATTTTGTGAGACTTTATTTATTTGTTATTATTTTTCATATAATTCCATACCCTAGTTCTGCTCAACATCATATTATTCTTGCTCAATAGTTTAGAATTGCACACCGCTTTATCCTTGTGAACACCACTTTGGTACCAACAACTTCTTATTTGTATATATTTTTGCTTTCATATTTGCTTAATAGTTTACTGCTCAACATTGTATTATTCTTGCTCATCAATGGAATAAAAGTGCACAACATATTATGCCTGCGGAAAACTTGCTCAACATCAATTTATTTTTGCTCAACGATAGTACATATATTGCACAACAACACTTTGTTTGCAATGACATCTTATTTTTGTCTATTTATGATTTCATAGTTGTTTAATACATTATTGCTCAACATTGTCTTATTTTTGCTCATCACTGGAAAAAAAATGCACAACATATTATGCATGGGGAAAACTTGCTTGACATCACTTTATTTTTCCTCAACCATGGTATATATATTGCACAACAACACTTTGTTTGCAACGGCATCTTATTTTTGTTTATTTATGATTTCATAGTTGTTTAATACATTATTGCTCAACATCTTCTTATTTTTGCTCATCACTGGAATAAAATTGCACAACATATTATGCATGGGGAAAACTTGCTTGAAATCACTTTATTTTTGCTCAACCATAGTATATTTATTGCACAACAACACTTTGTTTGCAACGGCATTTAATTTCTATCTATTTACGCTTTGATAGTTGTTTAATAGATTAATGCTCGACATCGTCTTATTTTTGCTCATCAATGGAATAAAAGTGCACAACAACACTTTGTTTGTAATGACATCTAATTTTTATCTAATTTTGTTTTCAAAGTTTCTTTTTAAATTATTGCTCAACATGCTCTTATTTCTGCTCATGAATAGATTAAAACTGCACAACAAAGTACAAAGGGGGAAATCTTGCTCAACATCATTGTATTTTCGCACAACGTTAGTACATATATTGCACAACAACACTTTGTTTGCAATGGCATCTAATCTTTATGCAATGTTGTTTGCAAAGTTGCTTTATAGATTATTGCTCAACATGCTCTAATTTTTGCTTATCAATAGAATAAAACCGCACAACAAATAGTAAATGGGGAAAACTTGCTCAGCATCACCTTATTTTTGCTCAATGATTGTTTATATACTGCACAACAACACTTTGTTTGGAACGAAATGTTAGTTTTAGCTAATTATGTCTTCATAGTTGCTTAAGAGTTTGTTGCTCAACATGATCTTATTTTTGCTCATCAATAGAATTAAATTGCACAACATACTACAAATTGGGAAAATTTGCTGAGCATGGTAAAATACTGATGACAGAATTTGTGCTGACAGACTTACCTTGAATTAGTGAATCAATGTTAATAAGCAAAAACAAATGTCATTTACAAATTTATAAATTGTATTATCCACTAACATTACTCTTGTATAATACTGATGACTGAATTTGTGTTGACAACCTTATCTTGAATGCTTCATCCTCCTCTTGTACTCTCCCAAAGAAAGCTTTCTATTCGTAGTTGGTCTTCCTGCTCTTTTTCTTACTACTGGTGGGTAACATTTGATGGATTTGATCACATCAGGGATATTTCCTTCATCTTCATCCAACACTGGATATATTGTTTTTGCATATGTCATACGCCAAGCGTCATTGCTGTAAAATTTTGCAACAAAATCAGACACATTTGCTTTTATGTGTTTTATTGCTGCTAGAGCATGTACACAAGGCATTTTCTCGACATCAAATACTCTGCACGTACACGTTCTTGCTGATAAATCAACTATAGCTACAGCCCCTTGACCATTGATCTCAAATTGTGATTCATTCATCTTCTCTACTCTGCATACACCAACCTGCGCTTGTGATTCTCTTATCAATATCTGGAGTTAGTCTGTCTTGATTTGCCAGTGCTTTTTCTCTCCTGTCCAGGAACCATGATGTGAGCTTTTCCCTAGAAAACTCCACAAGTGCCACAATGGGATAATTCTTTTTGCCTTTGAAAACAGAGTTCAAACTCTCAGCATTGTTGGATGTCATCATGTTGTATCTATCACACCTTGAATGTGCTCTTGCCCATTTATCAAACCCTGCTAACACCAGATATTCTAATAGCTTTGGACAGGTTGCTTCGATTTGTGCAAGGTGGTTGTTGAACTCTTGGATAGTGTAACTCTCTGCTGCTTTTTTGAACATTTTCCCCAACTCTTTTTTCTTGAACGTTCCTTTGATGTTTTATTTCAGGTGCCACATACATATGCAATGTGTAGCTGTTGGATAAGCTAATGATACAGCCCTTGAAATGCTAGCATGTCTATCAGAGACAAACACTAAGTCATTTCAAGGAGGCACAACCTGCAACATCTGATACATAAACCATTCCCAAGAGCTGTTGTTTTCGGAGTCAACAATACCAAAAGCAAGTGGAAAGAGTTGTCTATTTCCATCTTGTGCAACTGATCCAAGCAACGTCCCTCTATATTTGCCAGTTAGGAATGTTCCATCAACAACAACCACCTGATATATAAACAAATAAAATTACTTATGTTATCAAAATTAAGGAAATCGATGACAACAGAATTTGTGCTGACACTGTTTAAGACATACCTTCTTTAAGAGTGGGAATGCTCTGATGCACTGTCCAAATGACAGAAAGAAGTATAGAAATCTATCTTCTCTGTCTTTTGAAATTAAAGCTATAGTCCCATTGTTTCTCTCCCTGAGCATATGGCAAAACGATGGCAAATTTGCATAATTTGATTCTGGTGTCCCATTAACCATTTCATGAGCTATTTTTGATGACTTCCATGCTCTCCAGTAGCTAATTTGCATCTTTTGTTCTGTTCTCATTTTATCCTTTATCTGTGCTGGTTTGTATCCAACATCAACACTGTGTAATTATAGTCAAATTAGAATAAATCATATATTAGAAAGCAAGTTAAAATATAAATACTATCTCTTAAAAAAATTGCTCACCTTGATTCGATGATACTTGCAATCACAGAAGATGAAGGTTGTTTGCAGCGTTTTGTCCTGAAATCCCATGTGCAGGTGTGCATTTCCACATACACTATGACCTCATGCCAAGTTGGACCAAAAGTTTTGACATGCACTTTCCATTTGCAGTCAGGATCTGCACAATGCACTCTATAATACTTTGTATCTGCTTTTACAACGCGAAAACCAAATATCTCAGTTATTGACAACATCTCTAAAGCATGCTTAACTGCTTTCCTTGATGCAAAGCTTTTGCCTACGCAAATCAACTTTTGTGAATTGAGATTCACACTAGACACAGTAGAGCTATCAGCATCCCAATCTTCTAGTGTAGTCTCTCTTCTGTGTGCTGTAGAATAGAATGCTCTCCATATTTCATCTGCAGAATCTTCATCACTTGCAGTGTCACTGTTTATAGAAATCATGTCATCTCCAACATCTTCCAACAATACACCTTTCATCCTGGTGTCACCAATCAATGTCATGTTATTTTCCTCTGTAACGTTATCTGTAATAGCTGGATTGCATGCAACCAACTGTAAACTCTCAGCTGAGGATGGTTGTTGATCCTCAATGTCTGCACTATTTGATTTAATGCTGACACACAACTCCACATCATATTTAACATTCTCTAGGTCAGACAACTTTAAAAACTCTTTCAAATCAGCATCACATTCCACAAGAAGCGGAGCTCTCAACAGCTTGAAATGGTGTAAATGATTGAATTTCAATTCCAATGCACTATCTATATTGAATCTGGTGTGAACTTTTTCAGTTAAATCATGCAATGTTATTGTCTCGTCAATCATAAACACCTTTGAAGTAGTGTCTCCAACAAAGGCTGGACATGAATCATTAACCAACCATTTCCCACCACACACAACTGTAATAATGTGGGTTGCCATTGCAATCTGCAGATTATGAATTGAAGAGGATAAGTAAATTTAAGTAATAGATTTACACACCGTGTGCAGTTTTTCGATGACTGAATTGTAGTGCTGATATTGCTCAATCAATGTTCAATAACGATGACACGACCAACCAAAGTGATTAGAATTAACCTGTTATGAAAAATTTGCGCCAAAGGCGCAAATTTTGATGCTACTGAATGTATAAACATTCAGTAGCATAAAATGTATAAACATAGATTTCCATACTGTTATAACATATATAAGCATAAAATATTCTATACTGAATGTATAAACATATATAAGCATAAAGTATTCTATACTGATATACACTGTGCAATTTTATTATGACTCCATTACAGTGATGACATGGCTTAATCTACATTGAATAAGGAAGTCTATTGATGACATTAGCAATCAATGTCTAATAAGAAATCAATACTTCAATATAGAGTGCAGATTCAAGTGTAATGATGACATGAACAACAAAATGGACACAATACACTTCTTGTGGTGAACTTCTATGATTAAGGTCTACTGATTGTTTGAACATGGATAAGCATAAATAACCATAAACATACACAGATTAAACTTGAAACTTGAATATTACACGTATACAGGAACAAATGTTCATAAATTTGCGCCAAAGGTGCAAATTTTGGCGTAATCAACACTTGTAATCACACGATTCCAATTCGTAATCACAAACAATCATATTGAAATCACATCCTAAGCAATCATATAGATGACCTGAGCAATGTAAAACATGAATAAGCATAAATAACCATAAACATACACAGATTAAACTTGAAACTTGAATATTACACTTATACAGGAACAAATGTTCATATATTTGCGCCAAAGGCGCAAATTTTGGCGTAATCAACACTTGTAATCACACGATTCCAATTCGTAATCATAAAACCGAACCTGTAATTTGCGCCTTCGGCCCAAATTGAATCAATAGTCACAAAACTGAAGCTGTAATTGCAGAACTGGAGCATACATAAACACAGAATGAATCTGTAATCACGAAACTCAAGTAGTAATCTCAAACTAAAAAATTCTAGGAAATTTGCGCCTTCGGCGCAAATTTAAGCAGAAATCGCAAAATCGAAGCACAAGTAAACATAGACTGAAGGAGCAATCTCAACACTAAAGAAGTAATCCAAAAATTCTCGTAAAATTTGCGCCTTTTGCTCAAATTTGTGTCCTTGACGCAAATTCTAATCGACTTTAAAATCTAGTAAATTGACTTACCTAATTCTCTAGATTACACGCCAAAATCGAAAGCTTCGTTGATGTAGGAATGGTAATCTCTCGCAAATCATACCAATTTCCGGCGATCAGGTCGGGAGAGAGTAACAGAGCGTCCGCAAACGGAATCAACGGAGGAGAGAGAAAATCGTTTGTGGGAGAGAGGGTGAAGCCTTTTATTTCGGCTATTTTGCAAAAATGTCCTAATATGCGTCTATTTTGCAAAATTCGCCCAATTTCGTGACTATTTTGCAAAACCCCCCGAATTGAATTATGTGTGACTTGGAACTGGAATGAATAAAACTGAGCCCCTAGGGCCTTATTTATAGCCTTCATTCCCTAGCTATTCTAGGAAAGAAGATATCTATCTCTATCTAAAATTATATCTAAAACTTGAAAGGATAAATAAATTGTTTTATGGAAATAAATCTAAAAGGAAAAGATAAAACTAAATAGGGTAAGTCTTCATGATGTTGATAGATCTTGTCTCCTTGGATAGAACTTGATGGAATCGGATAGAACTTCGGCCAAATCGACTCCTTCGGCCCGAAGGAATCCCAAGTCTACTCGGACAGGTCTCATCGACCTCGAGTAGGGTGGATCGTCGACTGGACTTCCTCGGCTAGATCTGCTCGATGTGGCTCGGACTTGGTTCACAGGACTCGTCGACCTCGAGTAGCTCTTGTCGATGTCGAGTAGGACTGGTCATCGACTAGGTCTCCTCGGGTGGCTCTACTCGACAAGGCTCGGACAAGGCTCCTCAGGCGCTCGTCGATCTCGACAAGCCCTAGTCGACCTCGAGTAGACTGGCTTGCCAACTAGGTCTTCTCGAGTGACTCTGCTCGATGGGCTCTGGATCTGGACTCAGGGTCTCGTCGATCTCGACAAAGGGTCCTCGAGATCGAGTTGGGTTCTTCCTTTCCGCTTCCGCGAGTTGCCTCTTCCGCTGGCAGCGAGTTTTTCCGCGGCAGCGAGCGGTCCCCTGCAGCGAGTCGAGTCGCTGGCAGCGAGTGCTGCCTGGTCGTCCTCGGCTTGTCGACCAGCTCTTCTTCTCGTCAACCCCGGGCGTGGCGCTGAGGCTTCGTCGATCTCGACCAGTGGTCCTCGAGATCGAGTAGGGTTCGGAGCCGGGTTGGTCTGGCTTGCTCGATCAGGCTCTGCTCGACCAAGGTCGCTCGGACATGCTCGTCTATGTCGAGTAAGGCCTACTCGAGATCGAGTAGCCTTGACTCTCAGACTGGTTCCGCTGCTTTGACCTTGGACTTCTGTAGTGGTTTTCCGAGCTTTTCCGACCTTCTGTAGAATTGCTGTAAAATGCCTCGATTTATGCGAATTAAACAGAAACTGGTGTAGATTCCATAATTTGGCAAATAAACATAAACTACATAGGTTCTGTACTGTTCTAACCCAAATGAATGCAATGTATACAGAAATCGATATAAAAGTTACTGTAAAACATGGCAGATTCAGCTCACAACAACAGTTTTGGGTCTGTATACTCCTCGACCCACTGTAAAGTATTGCGGTGGCCCACCGTATACCTATGCGGTGGAATCGTTGATTGTCATTAAAACCACCGCAAACATATGCGGTGATTAGCGGTGAAAATATTATCACCCGTTAATAATTGGAGGAACCTAGCCATTGTGATCTCTTCATCTTCCACCACATAATTTGCTCTTACTATATATGGCCACTTACATGTTATTTGAGGTCTCTTCATCGCTCATGTAACCTTGCCTCAAAATTTTCAATCTTTGACTTAGCTCATGGGTGTGAGGTTGAGGAACAAAGAGTTACCTTATCAAGCACATAGTGGGGGATCTTCTACACTTTTTTTTTTATTAGGTAAGAATTCAAGTTCAGACATATCTGAAACTCGAGGGCCGGACAAGTCGGCAGGGGAAAACCGTCAATAACTAAAACATACAAAACAACAAAACATAACAGTGCAACCTCATACAAGCACACTCTACAAAAACAAAACCAAGCGGAACAAAACCAAGTGAATCTGGACGAAAACGACGGACGAAGCCAAGCCCCACTTTGAAGCAGAACCGTAGGCCAGCGATTCAGCAGGACCCGATCATCCTGTGGGCAGTGAGGACGAAACTCCAGGGAAGCAGACAACCCGACTAAAGGATACGCCGCGAAACACAGTGCCACGATCCCAACCTATCCCAACTCCGACAGTCAGAACCACGTCCACGGAAAAGAACGCCAAGTCACGTCACCGTAGAGCCGCACACCATATGAGGAAAGAGCACTCAGAAACCCTAACGAGGTCTAATCAACCCTTACGGGATTTAGTCAACCCATACAAGCGAGGTTTAAAACCTTGCCGAGTTTTTAATCAATATTTAATCAGAAAATATAAAAATATATATCGGATTAAACATATAATTATAATTTTAGAATTTTCCTTTTTGTTTTTCGCCATTCACCTTCGGGCCCAAACTAATACTTGGGTCCAAAGCATCAATATCAGACCCACCCTCAATACTAGTGGGGATCTTCTACACCTTATAACGTAAGACTCGGTACATCAATAAACTATTTATGTTATAAAAATATTGAAAATCTTTATAAGATTATATATTTAACTTATATACTTATATTTATGAGTTCATAAAATTTTACCGTAAAAAACTATTTTCTACAAAAATAGAAAAAATATTTTCTAAAAGAATCCATATTTTTCTTATCCATAATATTTTAAACATGATTTTTATGATAAAAATTTAATATAAGTGTATAGAATTTAAATATAATTTTTTAACTTTTTTGAGATTTTTTTATTGAAAATAATTTAGTGATTTACCATATGGACGGTATATGGGTAGAAAATCTCCACTACCAAACACAATCTATGGCCATCCGCAACCATGGGGTAAAATAGTTAGAAGCATTATAACATACATAAATATTACATCTAGATTAAAATAAAAAAAAATAGTTAGAAACATTATAACATACGTAAATACTAATCGAATTACCTATAAATTCGGATCATAACCTTGAAATTGGCTACACAAGTTATAAACATACCATATGTAAATACTAAGGGCATATTTGGAATGAGTGGAGTATTTGAATTATTGTGACCTATAGTTAAGAAAATAGGTGCAACTATAATAGATCAAAATGGGATATATATATATATATATATATATATATATATATATATATATATATATATATATATATATATATATATATATGGTAAAATTGGGTTTAAATTATAGAAAAAAATAAAATTAAATCAATGAAATATTTTATTTTAAAAAATAATGAAATATAAATATATTTTTATTTCATTTTAAACACTATTAAAATTAATAAATCTACATGGAAATGAGAAGATCATACTCTATCCTTAAAAAAAAAGGAAAATAAAATAAAAAAGGGGGAGAGGTTACCTCGACCTACTAAGACCATCCGCAACCATGGCATAACATCTTTCCCCCTTTTTTTCCCATCTTCCCATCACAACTTTACAACTCATTTATTTTTTTCTTTAAAATAATTTTTACTTTTTCTACCTCTTTCTAAAAATTTACCTCTACAACCATGGGAAACCCCTTTTACCTCTTTCCAAATTTATTTTCACTTTTTCTTTTCCTTTATATCTTTCCCTTTATTATATATGTATCATCATATATTATTGTGAATTATTTTTATTTATAATTTTATAAATAAATAAAATTAGCAAGTAGTTAATGTAAATATATTTTATTACATCTAGATTAAAATAAAAAAAGTTAAAAACATTATAAAATACGTAAATACTAATAAAACTACCTATAAATTCGGATCATAGCCTTGGAATTGGTTCCACAAGTGCTCAACCAAATCATTCTTCAAATTCATATGACTTTGTCTAACCCGAATCTCATTTCTCATAGCCATATAATTGCCCAGATTTCTATCTTCATATCGCCCGGTGGTAACGTTGAATCTCATCTCTCATAGCCATACAACAACTTCTTCGTTCTCTTCTACTTGATGGACTTGCCTTGCATCTTCGGTTGGACTTCGAGTGACCCTCCCTTGAACACCCGGAGAATGCTCAAAATGTTGTTGGTTTGGAAAAAAAAAAAAAGAGGGTTGTACACATTAGTAGGAGTATGTGGGGTATAATTTGGATCTTTTTCAACACATTTATTCATAACGTCATCCAGCACCTTCGAGTCTTTGACCCCCACCTCCCGTTGTTGATACACGCCCCCATATTCCACTCTCAGTAGTCAGCACTCCCAAGCCCACCTCATTCTCCATTTATACCCCGCCCTTCTTCTCCACTTGCCTTTTTCTCTTTCTACTTTTGTTGCATTGCTTCTTCCACCATTAATTTGTTGTTTTTTTTCTTTTTTTGTTTGTTTAACAAACAACTACTGTCTGTCTACTACTACTACTGAAAGAGAGAGATATGAGGAATGAGGAGGAAATGCCGAGCTACTTCAGGTGCCCGATCTCCCTCGACCTCATGAAGTTCCCCGTCAGCCTCTCCACCGGCGTCACCTACGATCGCTCCAGCATCCAACGCTGGCTCGACTCCGGCCACAACACCTGCCCCGCCACCATGCAGGTCCTCCCCTCCCCCGACTTCGTCCCCAACCTCACCCTCCTCCGCCTCATCCGGATCTGGTCCCTCAACCTCAACCTCAACCTCAACTCCGATGCTTACTCTCTCTCCCCCTCCCACGCCTCCTCCCTCGCTCACGACCTCGCCTCCTCCGACGACGCTGACGACCGCTTCCTCAGCCTCCTCTGCTTCGCCTCCCAATCATCTGACAACGCCCGCCTTCTTTCCCGCAACGACGCCTTCTTGCGGCTTCTTGTGCGCAAAACGACGCGTGTTGGCCACGACGACTCCGCCGTCGTTGAGGCCGCCGTCAAGATTCTCCGCGAGATTGCTCGGTCTTACCGCGACGACGACGACGGTGATTCCCATTCCAAATCCAGTCTCCGTAGCTACTTCCTCAATCAAGATTCCCTCTCTTCCGCTGGCCGGATCCTGGGATTCGCACGCCGTGATTCGCGAATTGCCGTCGCAGAACTCATCGAATCCCTAGCCTCCGACTCCGACACCAAAATTGCCGTTCTCGACTGCGACGAAATTCTCACAGAACTGATTCGAGGACTGGAATCAATTCCAGATCCGAATTCTTCCAATTCCAAACCGGATCTATCAGTGTCCAACGCCTCCCTCTCCTGCATCGTCTCCCTTTCTACTGCGAAGATTAACAAACAGAGGCTAGTCCGCGCCGGCGCCGTTCGCGCCGTGGGGAGCCTCCTGACGCGGCACGAGACCGGCGCCGGGGCGACAGAGGGTGGGATAAAGCTCCTGGAAGGCCTATTGGGGTGCTCGGAGGGGAGATCGGCGATATGCGGGGACAGGGAGTGCATATTGGGGGTGTTAGGGAGGCTGATGAGGTCGCCTGAGAGCGGGATAGCGGTGCTGTGGAGCGCGTGCTGCTGGCTGAGGGACCGGAGGGCGAGGGAGACAGTAGCGAAGGAGGCGAACGCTCAGACGAGGATACTGTTGGTGATGCAGAGCGGGTGCTCGCCGGCGGCGAAGAGGATGTGCGGCGATCTGCTAAGGGTTTTCAGGGCGAATTCCCAGACGGCCAAGTGTTTGGGTAGTTACGATACTCATTCCAGTCATATCATGCCCTTTTGATTTTCGGTTATTGAATGAGATTTTCATTTGGAAAGTGGGGTTTATTTTGTATTTTTTGGGAGATTTTTGTTGCGGGTGAAAGAGAAATTTTGGTGAATCAATATAGAAAGGAAATATAAATATTCATTTTTTCTTATATCCCTATTAATGAATTTTTTTTTTACAATAGGCAAATGGTAGGAGGATTTAACTTGTTCGGTTGATAATCTTGAAAGATGATGGTACAAAGTTCCTATTAAAATGTATAATATTTCTATCAGTAATGACTCAAATCCTAACTATATAGTCAACAACTTTGTTAGCTTCTCTATTAATGATTAACTAGGTTAGTACCCGCACTATTGTGCGTTCTATTTTTTAAAAATTACTCCCTCCGTTCGGCAAAACTTGTCGTTTTAGAGTTTTATTTTTGTTCGGAAAAACTTGTCATTTTAGGTATTTTTGCTTCTACTTTACTAAAATGCCCTTGATTTGATTGATGTGTTGTGAGTTGTAGTTTTCGATAAAGTAAAAAGTTGCCGAACGGAGGGGGTAATACATTTAATATTGAAAAAATGTAAAAAAAAAAAATTTCTAAGTAACTTTTAACTCTAAATACCATTCACATCTAAACATTGTTAATTATTATATAGTTAAGTTATTATATAGTTAAGGGCAAAAATAAAATCTATAGGAGCCGAGCCTTACCTTTATATCTTTCAATTTGCAATTAATTACTATCGGCATATATGAAAATCAAATCGTAACCACCTGATCGACAAATCCTATCGGTATATATGATTATTTCTATTTATTAATTATTAATTACCACAACAATTTGATTTGAAATTAATTAATTAACAAATCCTATCGACATATATGAAATCATAACAACCTAATCATAACAACCTGATCGGTAAATCCTATCCGCATATATTAATTATTGACTTAGTCTCCTACAGATTTGTTATCGGCATGTATTAATTAGAGTACTTAATTAAATTAATTAGAGTAATTAATTAAAAAAATTAAAAAAAACACCTACTACATATCTTAAAACTAATCGAATACGTGGGATAACAATCATAACCACCGGATAAGTGGGAAAACAATCAAATAATATTTTAATTTTTAAATCTAATTCTTTTTTATTATTAATATAATTAATCTAATTAAGTAACAAATCCTAAATATTTCTTTGTAACAGTCCAAGATCATTGTAGCTTAGGGTTGTCGACATTTTTAAAACACAGAATAATAATATTTCATCGGATTCTTGAGGTATTTTGTTGTTGTGGTAGTAAATCGTCTATATAATGAAATTGCCCATCGCTTGAAAAAAATCAGTTTTATAATGAAGAATGAATGAAGTGAAGAAGATGATTGCAGTGTTAATAAATTAAATACTTAATGGCGTTGAATGTGGTCTTCTTAACTTTGAGACGTTAGCCACTGATTCTCTCAATATAGCGACAATTAGATCAAAGAATACACAATTATCTACAAATGATGAAAGGATACGTTTGCATATGTTTCTTTATTTTTTAGAATGTATTTAAAAAATAGTGAATGAAAAATAAAGCATTGAACGTCTAGATCTATTCACCAGTGCTTACCATCGAACCTCTGCTATAGACATGTACTTCAACAATAACCCTAACCTAAAAGAATTAAAGGTTATAAAGCACGGAAAAGAAGCATAATTGATAAATAAAGCAGCCTCAATAATAATCTAGGATATTTTCTAATTAGTTACGATTTGATTTTGTCCTCTAAATTAGATAAGGTTTGTTAGCCAATTAATCTCCTTTAAAAGCTACATAAAACAATTAATCTCATTAAAAAAGCTACATTAAAGGAGAAGTCGACACATGTCGTAGACGACTTCTCCTTTAGTATTATAACATTGATTAATTAATCTTATTCTCTTATAAGGAACTTGTTCTTCACATTTTTCTATTTTGGTAGATGAATATTGGGAAAATGATTTATACTAAATAAATGTCTTTATTGATCAAATTAACCAAGATTCAATGGCATATCATACTTTTTTTTATACAATCAATGGCATATCATACGAAATAAATATCATTAAGGAGATTGATAACCAAATTTAGGCACAATTACTTGGGACCAAAACAAGATAATAAATACATTAGATAACTACCTTCAACAAACACAATCAATGTGGCCTGAATATCGATATTAATATATTAAAGTAGTGTTGTGGTTATCCTTTAGCCTAGAGTTGCCTCGTATCTATTGTGTTTTAAATCATTAATACCACATTTTGTATAGGGAAATTTTTAAAACTACACTAAAAAAAAATCTTTGCAAAAGTATACTAGTACATTGGAAATTTGCTAACGGTAGAATATGGTCTAGTTTTGCAAAATTTGTGGGTAACCGGATGGGAAAGTAGCAGGTGAAGATGAAGAACACTGTAGCTGTCAGCGAGATTTGGCACCAAAAGGCATCCTCCATGGGTGAAAACGGGGGAAGCATTTATGAGGGGAAAAGGGAATGATTAGATGTAATATAAGCTGGGTTGATGGATGTCAATCACCATTCAATACTCTGCAAAAAAAGAGGCAAAATAGGAGAGAAGTGGAAAGGTGAGGAGAAAAGCCTCACGTTCATTTCAAAAAAATGTACACTGTCCTTCTTACCAATAGAAAGAATTGGTCATACCAATAGGCTAAACCTGTCTTTTCATACCTGGAGATATTTTGGATAGAATTTGGAGGGGATTCACTGTAGCTGATGTGGCAGGCTGTTAGTGTGATTTTGGCGCCAAAATAGGGTTCCTCCTTTGGGGAAAGGGGAGCATTTATGAGGGGAAAATGAAAAGATTGCATTGATGGGTGTCCCCCAAGAACATATATAAGATTGAGAGGAGGATCTGAAACACCATAACATGCTCTGCAAAAGTGAGGCAGAGTAGGAGAGAAGCGGAAATGACGGGGGGAAAGCCACTCGTTCATCCCAGGAAACGATACAGTCCCCATCCTACCAATAGAATATTTACGTCCTACCAATAGTATACAACTGGTTTTCTATACGTGGAAAAGTGCAAGAAGTTTGTCCGGTGGTAGTGGCAACGATGGGTAAGTGATCTTGTACCTATCCTTTGTAGTTGTTCCTCTTTCTTATAACAGAACTACCCCCAGGCTGATCCTCTGTTCCCGTGTCGTACCCCTGGTGATAGTGTTTGTCTGCAGGTCGGGTTCGGTGGTTGGTGGGATCCCAGGAGTGGGAGCTTGGCACAACCAATCATCAACCTATGTCGATTCAAAATATTTTAGAAAATGTTATATGGAAATGAAATTGATTCTACAAGTCTATGCTCACTACCGACTAGCTCTTAACTCATCAAATACTTGTCCTGGAAATATTAGGGCAAAACATAACTGATTCAGTATCCACAACATAATTGAAATGGAGAATGCCTTGTCTTCATGTGAGTAAGAGAAGCGGGAATACATTCATAAATCTGAGTGAATAAACTGGGCATAAATAAATAAATAATAGGCATGAGATATAAATCCCCATAGAATGCATGATCAAGCACTGAACTCATGATGTTATTGCTGCAGGAAAGATAACTTACATTTGTCAAATTTATTAAAATCTTGTGTTATAACTTTCTGCTGCCACAACCAAGTTCAAAGATATTCATAAACTTATCCCTACCAGATTCACAAATTTATCCTACCAATAGTGTATATATTTCCTACCAGTTCATAATTTTATAAGTTCAGAGATGTTTATAAATTTGTCCTGCCAGATTCACAAATTTATCCTCCCACTAGTGCATATATTTTCTACCAATTCATAATTTTATAAGTTTAGAGATATTCATCAATTTATCCTACCAGATTCACAAGTTTGTCCTGCCACTAGTGTATATATTTTCTACCATGTTCATAATCGTATAAATCTAGAGAGATTTATGAATTTGTCCTACCATGTTCATACATTTGTTCTACCATTAGTATATATATTTTCTGCCAGGTTCATAATTGTATAAGTTCAGAGAGATTTATAAAGGGTAATTTGCTAAAATAACCCATTTGGGTGAAACCCTTGCACACATAACCCCATCCAGAAAAAATTTGCAGAAATCTGGATATCCAGATTTTTGGCTCAACCGGTAGCAGGTTAGTGGGGGAGACTGGAGTGTGTGAGTATGACAGCTGGACAATTGAGTGAGGGAGAGAGAGAGAGAGAGAGTGACGGAAAAGCGAGGAAAAGACAGAGAGAAAGAGAGAGTCTGTGTGTGTGAGAGAGAGAGAGGGTGAAAATCCTGATCATTATTGACAAGACAGGTAGAGAGAGGGAGAGAGATGGAGCAGCTGGGTACAGTAAAAAGGAGGGAGGCAATTATTCCTGCCCAGGGATGGCGCCAAAAAAAAGGGAAAAGGGAGGGAGGAGGGGGAGGGTATATAAGCTTTCAAGAATGTCTGAGGGAAATCATTAGTTCCCATTAATGAATTGCAGGGGAAATTGAACTTGAAGAAGGGGAATGGCCGACGTTGGATTTGAAGAAAGAGGGTAGGTGTCAAATGATGTGTGGTCTATATGAAGAGATGAGAGAAATTCTGGGCGTCACTTTTATTCGCAAAATCTGAAAAAAGAGAGAGAATCCATTGAAGAAGAAGAAAGTGGGCCTGGGTTCAGTAAACGGTTTACTTGTACGAAGGCACTTTTCATTGGAAGGTTAAATCGTACCCACTGGACACGTGTTGGAATTTACTGGACAATCCTCTGGTCGGACATAAAATGGGTAAGTGTTCTCCCTATGTTTGGTAAGTGTTGTTCATATGTAAATACCGTCGATATAAATTAATTTCTGTCTCCCTATGAAATGCAACAGGGGAAAAATCATCAGTTTGTATCACTGTATTGTTTGGAGGATGGTGGGCGTGTGAAGGCGGCACTTGGGTCTTCACGGGAACAAGGAGCCAGAAAGCCATGCTGGTGGACGAAAGGATTGACTATGTAAAGCTGAAGAAACATGTGATGGACAAGTTTAATGTCGATGGGAGGAGGAATGACGTGGAGCTCACATATGTAAAGCCAAAGAAGGAAGGGTCTAGGTCGTTTGCTATCGGGGATGACGAAGACTTGGAGGCCTACAAGTTTGTAAACGGGATGTCTGGAGAACGAAATTGGCCTATCGACCTCAATGTCTCCCTGCGATGCAAGGTTGGTGGAGACGTGCCCAAAGCACAAGGATCGACAACGGATGACTCAAACGGTGGTGGTTTGTCTCCTGCAGGCTTGGAGGATGTTGTAGTGCCGTTAACTGGTCCGCCCGTGACCCAAGAAGATCACCCAAATACAGATCTCCCCGTGGGGCTTGACGAAGAAGACGAAGATTTGGGGGAAAAAATGGTCGAGCTAAACCAAAAGGATGTCCAGTTGGAATCATCGGATGTCCAGTTAACACAAACAGTCGTCTAGTTAAAAGAGACTTCTGACCAATTAGGGATAAGTGAGGAGTTGGAGTTGGAGTTTGCGAAGAGGGAAAAGAATGCCGACGTGGTGAATAAAGGGAAGCAGGTCATATATGTCAGCAGTGACATGGAAGATGGAGCCATTGACCTTGGTAGCTCCTCCGACGAGGATGATGCAATCCCAAAAGTAGTTAAACCTGAACACGGTAGTTCTGGTCCAACAAAGTCTTGGTCATGGGATTATGAGGCGGAGCGAGCGGTGAGGGAAGTCAAGGAAGCATACGAAAGACGAAAATGGAAGTCGACCACTTCTCCGAAGCCTACTGAAAGTGAACCAATGGTGGCGGGGAACCCATTGGATCCCAGCCAGTGTGGTATTAAGCTCCGGGAGGGACAAACGTTTCGGAGGAAGGAGGATGTGCAGGAACTCATAGCGTGGGCGAGTCTGACTCGCTGCTTCACGACGAAGGTGAAGAAGTCAACGACGACCTTGTATGTTGTAGGGTGCGCTGCTCCCAAGTGCAAGTGGTCATGTCGGGCTTCGACTTACAAGGGAACGGGGTTATGGAAGATCCGAAAGCTTGTGGACGAGCACACGTGCTCGCTGAACAAGGCGGTCAGCCAAAAACGCAGTGCGTCATACACGCAGCTGGGGTGGCGCATTGTCGAAAGGTATGTGACCCAATACGTAAAACTTAACTGGACTCTTGCCTAAATTCCACTGGACATATAGATATATACACTAGACACACAACACTAGTAACTGGACACACAACTATATTAACTGGACACACAACTACGGTAACTGGACACACAACTATATTAACTGGACACACAACTACGGTAACTGGACACACAACAATATTAACTGGACACACAACTATCTTAACTGGACACACAGATATCTTAACTGGACACATGTGTGTGTGTGAATGGACATGTGCAGTTTCAGACGGTCGAAGAAGCCCCTCGATCCAGATCAAGTGCAGAGGATGATGAAGTCGCAGCTCGGGGTCACATGCAGCTACTGGAAAGCGCGCCGAGCCCGGTTGAGTACGAGTGACAACGTGTACGGAATGGACGAGGAAAGCTATCGGAGCATGTACTCGTACATGTACATGCTGGAGCAGGCCAACCCTGGGACGTACACGAGGATAGAACGCGACACGGAGGGGCGATTCAAGTATGCGGTTATGAGTCTTGGAGCGTGGCGGAGGGCTATCCCCTACCTACGGAAGGTCAGTCCTTCCTTAAATGGAACATGACGCTTAATTACTAAAAACATGACGCCTATACGAATACAACATGACGTATGTTTGAATAAACATGACACCTCTAAGTCCTCAAGATGTTCATTCTCCAGGTTATATCGGTGGACGGGAGCTTCTTGAAGGGGAAATTTCAAGGGTGCTTGCTATTTGCTACTGCACAAGACTTTGACCACCACATTTACCCCGTAGGCTTCGCCATGGTTGACGGTGAGAATGATGGGTCTTGGGGGTTCTTCTTCAGACAGATGTTGCGTGTCGTTAAAGACACGACTGATCTGGTGTGGGTATCTGACCGCCACATAAGCATCCTGAAGGGCATACGGGATACCTACATATTCACGAAGCATGGCATATGCACATATCACTTATTTCAAAACGTCCGTTTCCGGTTCAAGTGCGGGGGCTTGCAAGAAAAGTTCATGACGATGTGTAAAGCTTACACGTACGATGAGTTCGAGGTATTGTACGCGGAGTTCTGTGCATGGGTTCCCGGAGCGGGCCAATATCTGAAGGAGGCCGGGTTCAACAACTGGGCAAGGGCTTTCTACGTTGGGAATAGGTACAACTCCGAGTGCTTGAACTCGGTGTTCAAATATCCTAGAGATTTGCCGCTAACAGCCCTTGTAGATGCCATCCTTGAGACCGTCGGCACGTGGTTCGTCAAACATAGGAAGACAAGCAGCGAGCAGGGGAAAGTCGTAAGCGACTGGGTTGGTAACGCCATCAGAGCAAACTTCGTGCAGTCCCTTTCCATGGTCGTCAGACAGCTGAGTGCACATGAGTTCGAGGTACGCAAGGGAACCTCCACCTGGCTTGTAATCCTAACAGGACGTTTATGCAGCTGCAGATGCTTCAATGTCGACCAGTACCCATGCGCGAACGCAATGACAACATCCCAATTGCACGGGATGGATGTCTACTCGCTCGTCAACGACTTGTACAAGGTAGACGCGTGGCGTGCGTGGTACAAGGACGTGATCTACCCAGTCCCGTCGCGAGAGAATTGGAGGGAGCCCGAGGCAATCGCCAAGGAGACTTGTCTCCCTCCACTTATCAAGGTACGCCCTGGTAGGCCGAAGACATCTAGGTACCCGTCTCAATGGGAAAGGAAGTTCCCGAAAAGGCGCCGCACATAGTAACTTGCCAGGTGGTATTTTGGCATGACGGGTACATATTTTGGCATGACATCTAATGGTTTAGACATGACGGATTGCTATTTTGACATGACATATTATGGGTAAGACATGCTAGTAGGTATTTCACGCGTTTTGTAATCAGGGCTCACTTATTCGGAAACGTTATCGCTCCCCTTTTTACATTGAAGTATGAGCGTCGCCCGTGTTTTGTTATTAAGGCTTGTTGGGCCTGGGTGCAGCTATTTCATTTTGTACATGACATGCAGTTATATGAACTTGGCAGGTGATATTTTGGACATGACATATTTTAATTGTGCATTTTCAATGGAAATGTGGACGACGTAAATATATAAGTGTCAACCATCGTACGACCTACATGATAACAAAGTTTCAAAAACAACAAGATATCGTAGTTTCAAAACCTGAGCCCTAGGTTTCCCAAAACGACATACCGTCGATACCAAAGTCAACCAAATTAAATCCTACGAAAGCACAAATGTTCAAGCCACCAACAACAGGTCCAGACAACAGTACAAACAACAATGTTCTTGTAAAAAAAGGACAGAACCAATGACTACTGAGGATCGAGGCTGGGTCAGAAGGCAACATGGTAGATGGCGACACATAGGACTAGGCGGTAAGAATTGATAAAGGCGTCGTCCAACCCTTTGAATACGGTCGCCTGATGCGAGCATCTGCATGAAATGGAGAGCGTAGGGGCCGGAGTCTCCTCTGCATCGCAAAAAGTATGTGTCAAACCTAATGCGCACCAATTACACTATAAATCAGAAGATGGAATACGACGACTTACAATTGCTTGTTCTGAGGGATCCCCTTCACACGTTTGTACTTGAACGGCTGGGGCAGTTTCCCTACATGCTTGGCGTGCAGCTCTTGGTGGCCATCCATCAACGGGGGAAGGGTGTGCGTAATGGACTTCAGAAGGCCGGGCAATTGTCTGTCAGGAGTCAGACGAGTGTCCGGATCATACACACGGACAGTCCACTCGACAAGGTCGATCTCAGCGCTTGTGACTTTGGTAGTGGCTGCTACTACCTCAAGCCCGGTCGCCCTTACCATTTCAGTTGGCCCTGTGCTATCAGTCTCACCCTTTTCCTTCAATACTTCATCAACCTGTGCAAATATGCGAAGGAACTTAGACTCGACACCATTATCAACAGTCACATCGCAATACGACAAGGATGACTAACCTGTGTGGTGGGTGTTTCTTTGGGGGGTTCTTGTGGATCAGCATCCTTCTCCATTTCGGTCTCCCCGTAGACTGGTCCCTTACTCTTACCCATCTCCTATAGATTATGAGTTCGTGTCACCGTCATTCACAAAACTGACATCACGGTTTCAGTTAGGGTACTTACCTCAGAGGTTGTCTTGGTGGTTTCATCTTCACCTGCATCAGTACCCGATTTCTGGCCCAATTCCTTAACAGTTTCCTCAGCCTACACAATTATGGGAAAGGTATGTTACCATGATGCCTATATTGTTATACATGACGCCTATATTGTTATACATGACGGTTAAGGATACTGACATGACAAATTGAACATCTTACCTCCTTCGACTGCAACTCAACATCTTCGGTTTCCTCACCGTAAGTTCCATGCCTATCCTGCGAGTGTGTCACCTCGTCCTCACCTCGCTTCTTCCCCCTCACCTCCCTTCTCAGCTCCTGCATCGCCGCCTCAACCCTTTCCATCCTCTCGTTAAACGTTGCCAATAAGCTCATCCTCAGCTCATCTATCTTAGATAAAATCCTTGACACATCCACTTGGGTAGCCGTCGTACTTCCCTCACCCTGCGTGTCTAATCCAGATGCTTCCGTCGTGCTCGGCGCATGTTTCGCTTTATACTCCACCACGAGGTCGTCGAAGAACTTATCCGGCTTCTCTGTCGCAAACATGGCGCCAACGATAACCCCCTTCCTGACCTCCTCGGCATCCGGGAGCAGGACTGTCCGAACAGCGTCCACCTCGTCGAACATGCCCAACTCGTCCTTCGACTGCTGGATGAGGGAGGCCAGAGAATCGTACCTGATATTGTGCTCTTTCGACTTATATCGCAGGCACCGAGGGTAGGTTGGGCTTGTGCTTGTTCTGATGTCAGCAAATTGTCTTGCAACTGGCCGTAGAGCCTCGTACACCCACAACTAAAAAAAAAAACCAGGTAATGACATGTCCACACTTTGCATTTAATCGTGTTCAGTTTGCATTTTTCAATGCAAAGTGCCTATGTCCAGTTACCACGAGTCAGTGTCCAGTTTAAATCATTATTTGTCATGTGAGATTTATGTCCATACCTGGAATGCAAGGGGGAAGCCGCCTAACAAGTACGACGGGCGAGAGCTACTAACCCCATGCTGGAGCTTGCGCTCAACACACCGGTAGAGGAATTCGTGGGTTCGTTCGTAGCACATTCTCCCCCACGGGTAACGCAAGAACGCCTTAGTGTCAGACACCATTTTTACAACCCACCCGTGAATAAAGTTCCGGGGTTCCTTCGCAAAGAGCACCGCCTCTACCAGCATTATGAGCGCGAACTTAAAGCGCTTGGCGGCCGAACACTCTTACTTCATCGCCACTTTGTACTCCGTCTTGAAGTCCTTCATCCTCATATTCTCCGCCCTTAAGAAATCTAAGCACGCAGCCTTGTCCGCCTCAGTGTCCACGGTCCGCATCACGTTTGACGAGCACTTCAGTCCGGTCACTAGCGCGAACTCCGCGATGGAGAACCGGACTATGGACCCCTGGATCATGTACCAGGTTTCATGCTCCTTTTTTCGACCGCAGCTGCCTCTGTAGGACGTAGTGGACTAGTTGTGCTGAGAACTCAACCTTGGCACCGAGCCTCGCAATGCTGCCAAACTGGCTTTCACACAGACGTTTTCAGTCTGAGGCGCTCAGGTACTAGTTTAGCTTTGAAAGGACATTGGGCCTGGCGTATTGGTTGCACCTACACTTGAAATGCTGGTCCTCGGGGACTGCATATGTCGCCATTGTTTGATACCCTGCAGGTTGGGGAGAAATACTTTAGCATTCTTCAAACATTTGCACATTTTCATCACACCAGTCACAATGCACATGACAGTAAGTTCATTTAACATGTCATATGACCATTTTAACATGTCATGTGACCATTTTAACATGACAGACACCAAATCTTACCCTATACTTATCACAAATGACAGTAAATTTCTAGCCTCACCATATCTTACCCTATACTTATCATCTGAGCATTGTAACCATTTTATAGCTTCCACAAAATATAAGCCGCGCAATTTTGCATTAAAACATGACAGAAAACCTATTAAACATGGCAACTATATATTAAAAACATGACCTGTTACAATGGAACAACATTTACATTCAATAACTTGTTCCTGAAATTTTTTTACCCACATATAGGTTCCCCGATTTCCCTCTATCTATCCAATTTCCCCAATCTCACCAATTTCCCCAATTCCCACATTTTCTCCAATTTCACCAATTCCAACATTTTCCCCAATTTCACCAATTTCCCAAATATTCACACAATACATGTATCGATTTCCCCTAATTTGTTTCCTCCTTCAAGGCCTTTACCATATCATCACCACAATGGTACTTCCATTCTCTCCCCTACTCGAACACCCCCGTTCCCACATTTCTACCCATTGTTTTCATACTAGACGCCTGTTACATCCCACATGACAGGGGCAGATATTCCACCCGTTCTTTCATCCAATTGTAAACCATGGCAAACAAATTAGGTTCTTCAAATGGTCCCTCATCCTTTCAATTTACGCAATCAGAACAAAATCGGTAGGGTTAGGGTTTACTTACTTCAAATCGACCGGTCTCTCTCTTCTAAACGCCCACAGGGTTGTCTTCTACACGTCGGGTTTACTAGCTTGAAATCTGGCGCCGTCTTCCCCTCCGCACTCCCAGGTTCGTCTTCTTCCTTTGCCTTCTTCTTCTCCTCTCTCGTTTTCGTTTCAAAAATGGCGGTTTCGTGCCTTCTCCCCTCCGTCCTCTCTGTTTTACACAGTTGGAAGAAGTGATAAGTTTTTAAAAACTGTCCTCTCTCTCCTCCTCCCTCCCACACTCTCTCCCTTCTTTAATGACTCCCAACAACCGGTTTCCACACCCCTTTTCCAACCGGCTACCTTGCCATTTTTTTAAAGGGGGGGGGGGGGGTCCAACCCTTGCAATTAGAAACGGTTAGTGGGTTAGGCTAGCAAACCAAACTGGGGCAAGGGTCATTTCCTTTAATTCCCTCATTTATAAACACATACTCTGTATTAGCTTATGTGAGAGTCGAACTCACATCTCTATGTGCAAACACAACGCTATACCAATTGAGCTAATAGGCTATTTTCAATGGGTCCTTATGATCATCTAGACATCAAAAAGTGATAATTTTGCAAGAAACAAAAATAGCGCTTGAATTTGTAATCTTAATTTGCAAGCTCTGCAATTGATCAAAAAGAGAGATTTTTATCTTACCATTAGTTTAAAAGTAATTTAATCCTTTCATCCTACCATCATCATCCAATCATTAGGGCTACACTTAGGAATTTCATTAATTACAGCAGCATCCTACCAATAGGGTATTTTTATCTTATCATTACTTTCAACGTACCTTACCATTATCATCCTATGATCCTACCATTACTATCATACCAGTAGGGTTATACTTGGTGATTAGATTATCATCTTAGCAATAAGGTATTTAAATCCTACCAATAGGTACAAAATATTTTACCAATAGGGTGTATATCTACTTGCAATTGTTATCCTACGGAACAGAGGCAACTCGACCAAAGCCCATCAATGAAGTTGAAACACATCAAAAATAAATTATCTCCGAGGCAAAAAGAATTAAATCAACGCTCTTCTCATAAAGTTTTAACAACAAAATATCCATAGAGAGGTTCAAGTTTCCATTCAAGCATCAAAATTATCCATATATAAAAGGATTCCATATGTTTATCAAAGACAAGAAAAGAAAACAGACAGAAGAACATAAGAAAATATGCTCAACTTGAAGCTGATGATTAATTAATTGGAGAGGGAATCACCATATATGGAAGGGAGAGGAGAGTTGTTTAACAAGGATGAGAAAGCGAAAAAAGGCCTTAATTTCCCTCCCTTGAAAATGTGTCCCTAATCCATTTCGGTTGGCTCCTATAAAAGTAATCATGTTTTGAGACTTTTAATTCTGTCCTCCTTGGATTGTTTTTTAATTTTGAATCACAGATCAAGTATTCAGTATGGGTTTTTTTGTTTGTTATAGATGTTTATCTTGGCTTGTACTTTTCAGAGATGAGCTTTCCACGGTTGTTGATGAGCTTCTCGTAAGTACCCTGTTGTGAGCCTAATTTGTCATGTTTTATATTGACTTTTAAACCAATTTATGTATACATTTCATGCATTTGGGTTAGAATAGTACAAAATCTATGTAGTTTATGCTTATTTTCCAAATTATGGAGTCTACTAGTTTATGTTTAATTTCGAAGAAATCGGACGCACTTTGGAGCTTAAAGGAAACTCATGAAGAAGATAAGGATGGTGCAACTGGAGGAAAGCCCACTTTTCGTCATTCATCATTCTAAATCAAGTTCTGATGTCTTCATGAGAGTTGTAGCCCTCAAAAAGAGCTTTCCAACACATATTCATATGCGTCAATCAGACGAACGAGAACTCAGAAAAGTGCGTTTCAAGACGGAGCATAATGCTGAGAACTGAAGAGTGGTCGATATCGACTAGACTTGATCGACATCGACCTGATTCCATTCGAAATTTCCAGGACGACTCGACCTGATTCCAACCGAAACTTTCCAGGACGACTTGATATGGACCAAAATCAACTCGATATCCCTGCCAGAAGCCGACATCGAGTGATCAGAAGTGAAGCCGAGCAACACTACTCGATATCGACCAAATTTGGTCGATATCGACCAACTTCCTAGATCAAGCGCGAGTCGATTCCGAGTCTATCTGATTCTGAGTTGAAGATTCCATGCACGTGAAGATCTATCAAGAGAGAAGATGTTTATCCATATTAGATATATTTCCATTAGAGATTTAATTGTTTAATTTCCAAGTTTTATCTTATGTTTTTAGATAGAGAGATTTAGATATAGATAGGATATTCTTTCCTTGATTAGCGGGGATTGAACACTATAAATAAAGCTCATGGGGCTAGTTTTTCAATCATTCCAATTCGGAGAGAACACAAGAGTAGGAGAGTTAGGAGAGAGAGCTTGAAGTCGAGAGAAGTTGTATTTGGCGAGAACGGAATTGGCTTCAATCGGTTGTAAGCTTTGTTTTAGTTTATTAATGCAAGTTATTTCCCTTTTATTATTGATGAGTTTTCCAATGATGAAGAGCGAGTAGTCCACCTACTTCTAGGGTTGGGGTGATCCCGACGATAACCATGCATGTTTGAGGTAAAAGATTCGACCTTTATTGAGTTTTGATCATCCACTGCCTTTTATATGTTTATTACCTAATTAATAGAGATTCAAGTTAACAATTTTGATTATAAAAACGAAATTGGTAGATACAATTAGGGTTTCTTGAAAGAGTTGTCTACTTGTTGGAAATGGCGAAAGCTTGATCCTTTGATATGATTGCATGATTATCTCTCTTTATCTTGCCTTATGCATGTTTGGTTATTGTTGTTGCAAACCCCGTTCTTGGAATTTTTCTTTTACATTGTTTATTTTGAAATCTGCAATTCGTTACATTACTGCATTTTTCTCGACTTCGACTAACCCTAGTCGACGTCGACCACTAATCTCTCGATCAAGCAAGATCGCTGCCGTTTTTGTTCTTGCAGGTACATGTCTATATCGACTGGACACAGGTCTATATCGACTGAACACAGGTCCATATCGACTAGACACATGTCTATATCGACTAAACACGTGTCTATATCGACCACTTCCTGGTCTAAATAGACTGACCCCCTGCAGAACCCAGAAATCGACTGAAGAGGTCAATGTCGACTACCCTTGGTCGATATCGAGTGCTTCCCTGAAGTCGAAATCCGATGTGAATCGCCTGCTACATGAGATCAACTGACTTACTTCCCCGAGGATTGATCCTGAGTTCCTTTTGCTACATCGGGAGGAAGTCTTGTAATTATTTGCTCGGAATGGAATTGGTTTGCTTTGATTTATTTATATTTTAATTGCATGTCTCGATTTCCTCCTACATCAAATTGGCGCCATTGCCAGGGAAGCAATCATTCGCGCCTTAGATAGCTTTATTTCACGTTTTTCTTTGAGTTTTCTTCTACATGTATATGCAGGACACCTTCGAATGTTATGAAACATGGGTCAAAAGGGAAAAAGAGAGACAATATGCAAAATAATTGGAATATTTGAGATGGCTATACATGGTTGATGAGGAGGCATTGCTTTAGGGAGTACACGCATTTAGGAAGGTACAAGATTCATCAAAATCACCGCCAAAATCCCCAATCCCGCTAGAAGGAGGATCCGAACCTGAGGTCGACCTCGACCAACACCTAGTCGATGTCGACCCACCTGCAGTCGATATCGACCTATCTACAGTCAATACCCAGGTATGTCCTTCCACAATCTCAATTCCAACTTTGCTATATGTGTTTGAAAAACCATTTGAAGGACCCCAAGAAGAAGAAGAGCTAGAAAAGAAGAAGTCGGACGTCGTTGCCCATGTTGTTTCAAAGTCAATTTTGCCTTATAAAGTGAAGGCCATCTCCGACGATTTTGAGCAACAGATGTTCGTGTTCAAGTATGGGGTCCTCGCAAAGTGGCATGAAGCTCCACAGGATGAGGTGGAAGTATCTCTTCCGACTCCACCGTTTTGCTGTGGTGGAGATGTGCAAACAAGTCAACCTATGAAGCGGAAGAGAGACAATGATGACGTATGTGAATTGTCTTTATATCTTCCTTTATGCAGGCCAGCTGAAGCCCATGAAGACGAATGGGTGAAGCCATAGAGAGTTCACTCGGGGAGATTTAAACTTCTCCACACAATGCCCTAGGATGATATCCCATGCTTCCTACCACCGAAGAAACCACCTATACCTCTGGACAAAGATGAGCTAGGCTAAGACTTAAAAGGAAGTAGGTCAAGCTAAAGACTTAAAATTTCGCGCTTACGGGAGGCAACCCGCTATTTCTTATTTCTAAGGGTTTTAAATACTATTGGTTTTTGTTTTAAATATTATTTTTGGATTTTTCTATTGTGGATTATTGTCTTTCTAACGAATCTTGCAGGCAAAAGACGTTGCAGAAGTACTCGACGTCGAGTACTCTACTCGACGTCGACTACCCCCATCGAGCAAATCAGCCTGTGATCAACGAGGATCACCCTGGAGGCTTTCAATTTACTCAAGGTCGTGTAGTAGTGGTCGATGTCGACTACTCCACTCAGTATCGACCACTTATGCAGCTTCTTCAGCACTCGATTCCGACGTTCTACACACCTGTCTAGTGAGTTTCATTCTCTACCCTTGTTTTTATATAGTGAGGACACTGTAATGTTTAAGTATGGGGTGGGGGAAGGGCTTACTTTGTGCATATTTGACCGTAGTTGACCATATGTGCATATTTATGATTTATTTCTCGAATTGCTTATACATTGCTACTTTGGAATTATCATTGATGTCTATATGCTTATATGTTGTTTTCCAAAGTTTATAAAAATCATCCCCATCGAAATTTTGATAAGTGTCATGGAACCTTTAATTGAACTCGACGATCCAAAATTGGATTCATTAGAGATATAGCATGAAATTTCCTAGTAAAGGGAAGTCACAATGAAGTGCAATATCTTTATGAAAACCATGGAAGGAGGTAAAATTTGATATTGCTTTTGACATGTTGCATGATAAGAGGATTGAGGACTTTATATTTTCATATAATACTCATATGTTTATATTCCCTAGCCATACCGATGCTTATGCATCACAAAAGCCATATTATACCTTATTTAATATTTTGCTCTACATGATCTAAATATTGCTCATTTTTTACCTTATTTCCTATCCGGAGATTATGTTGAGAATGATATCACATTATGGAGATTATTATATGGTCATTGTCTTGTTATTATCATTATTGGAGTTTGGCAGGAAATTGAAAAAATATATGGAAAATTTAATGAGTGAAAAAAAATCCGGGCATTTCAGAAGATAAAGGTAGATCGACACTGCTCGTTGAGATAATAGTTCAGCGAGATGGGACACCAAGGTGAGGAGTCCGAAGCACTAAGTATCCGGGGCCATTCATGACACCCATGTTTGCGACTCGCGAAAAGCCAGTGCTGAGGTTAGAGAGGTAAAAGCATAATATTGAAAAAAGCATTGAGCGATGAGAGAAAGGTGAGAAATCAATGGAAGAAGAAATGTCGTATGAAAGTTTGGAAAGTACTCAATTTCCTCAGATTATTAGCACAACATGGCCAAAAATTGCCCACCTTTAGCCTTTTACCAATCTACTCCTTATTGAGCTTAAATTAAAGTCCTCTTTATTATTAATGCTTTGTCACATATGAACGTTTTATGCATAACCTTCCTTTTGTGAGTAGATGTTGCTTTTATTGCACATGCATGGATTTGTGGCATAAGTACCTTAATGGTTGAATATGATCCTTTGATTAGAGATGATGTCAAAAGAAATTATATTCTTAATGGTACTTATCAACCTATGTCACATGATTGCCCACAACGTTCTTTTGGAAAACAAAAGAGAAGCTTCCAAAAGAAGTTGTTCAAAGATAGAGAATGGTTGTAATATAGTGTTTCTAAAGATTTTTCTTATTGTTTTTGGTGTTATCTTTTCAAAGGGGACTTAGCACCAAAATATGGAGATGGGGTGTTTGCGAAGGAGGGATGTTCTAATTGGAAGAAGGCTCTTGAGAAGTTTGAAGAGCATGTGGGAAGTGCTATAATAGCCAACACAATGATGCAAGAATATTGTTTGTTGGTTACAAAAATCAAGCGCAAAGTATTTCAAGATGTTTGTCTACTTCAACAGAAGTACAAAGTGCTGCTTACCGTCTTTGTTTGACTACAAGTTTGAGAGCGGCTAGATTTCTACTTGCGTAGGGGATGGCTTTTCGGGGGAATGATGAGAGAGTTTCTTCAATAAATAGAGGTAATTTTATGCAATTGCTTAAGTTGTGTGGTTATCTGAATGAAAGGGTTGCGAGGATCGTGTTCGGTAATGCCCCTAGAAATCATCAGTTGACTAGTCCTTCCATTCATAAGGATATTGCTAAGGCATGTGCTTTAGAGACGATAAATGTCATTATCCGAGAACTTGAGGACAAGGTCTTTTCTATATTGATTGATGAGTCTCGTGATGTCTCAGTGAAAGAGCAAATGGCTATTGTTGTAATATATGTGGACGACCAAGGAGTTGTTGTGGAGCGATTTCTTAGGGTAGTTCATGTTTGTGAGATCACTACAGTATGTTTGAAAAGTGCTATTGATGCGTTCTTTGCTCAGTATGGATTATCATTCAGTAAATTGAGAGGCCAAGGATACGATGGAGCTTCAAATATGCGAGATGAGCATAATGGGCTGAAGAATCTTATTTTGAAGGAAAATCTATATGCGAGATATATTCATTGTTTTGCTCATCAGCTTCAACTGGTTATTGTGGGATGTGCAACCAAATTTAGAGATGTGGCAGATTTCTTTAATTATTTGATGTTGACTACGAACATAGTTGGGGCTTCTTGCAAAAGAAGAGACCAGTTGTGACAACATCAACATGAGGACTAGGTGGAGAAGTTAGAAAAGGGAGATGTTGAATCTGGAACATGATTGAATCAAGAAAGCACTTTAACTCGGCCGGGAACCACACGTTGGGGGTCACACTATATCACCATTGTTCGTATTCTCACGTTGTGGAAATCCACCAACAAGGTGTTGGAAAACTTAGGTTATGATGGTGGTGAATCATCAATTCAGGCAAATGCCGCTAGCTTGGGTGAAAAGATGGAACACTATCAGTTTGTTTTTATTGCTCATTTGATGAGACTTGTGTTGGGATGGACAAATTCTTTGTCACAATTGTTGCAACAAACAGATCAGAACATCATTATGGCAATGAATCAACACTACAAAAAAAAATTAGATTAGCAACGGCAAAATCCCGTCGCCAATAGTCGATTTCCCGTCGCCAAAGACAATTAGCGATGGCATTGCGACGGGAAACCAGCCGTCGCCAATAGTGCCGTGGCAAATGCTCATTGGCGACGGCTATCAGCCGTCGCTAATTTATTTACGGAAATTAAAAAAAATTCCCAGCTTTTTAGCCCGGATAATTTAGGACCGGGCTAAAAAGTCCATATTTTTATAAAAAAAAATCACCAGAATGCATATCCATTATTCTGGCCACTAATGTAAAGATGAATTTAAAAAAAATACACTAGAAACCTTTGTTCAAACAAGAACAATTGGTCATATTAGTACAATAAAATAAAGATAACCACATTAGAAAGTACGAAAATAATTTTTTCCCACAGTAGACCACTTGAAAACTAGAAGTTCTGATCACACAAGAACAGCTACTTGCTCACAAGTCTTGTTTTGAAAAGAGAGCAACTCATCCACAACAACGTAACCAATGTCTTCAACAGGGCTGATAATTTGCCAACTGTAAAAGTCAACAAGAGTTTCATCAGACATCAGAAGGTAATGTATAACAACACGTTGATCAAAACTGATGTGCAGTAGAGAAAGAACTAGAAACATGCTTGATAATGATCAAAATTGCATCTATTGTTAATATTTATAAATTAGACATAAAACTAACTTTAAGTTCATTTTAATATTCATGCCTTGTGAACAAGTAAAAGGAAAAATATAGAGACAACTCCATGTACTTAACAGCAAATAAAGAAGTTTGGACAGGAGTAAAAATGCAAAGCAAGCAATGCAAAGATTATGTGAACTTATAGGAGGCATAACCTAAAGTATATATAGATAACTCACTGAAAATCAATTAAAGGACGGATGTAATTTTGGCCGAACATATAATAGTAAAAAAGGTTTGCTAATTGCTCTGCAATGTGGCTGAAATTCGAAAGGATCCTAAAAAGTTGTTCCTACGCTCATGAAAAATGTGCAAACAGAATGTACGATTGAAATTCATCTATTGATTGGAAGTGTGAATATACCCCAAGAAACAATACTTGATAGAGGAAGGGACCAAAAATACCTCCACATCAAGCAAAACACGATCAAGGGTTGCACTCATGTTTGACAATACAATCCCATCTACATTGGGAATTCCACTCTGCATAACCAAGAGCAAAATACATATTAAAATAATATAGAGCAATAAGAGTAATATAATATCAACATTTTCCTATTTGCAACCAGTTCAATAAAATATATTGTACAACTTAAGAGTAATACAGTAAGAGACTAAGAACATAAGGACCAGAAAATGGAGAAAAGGAATCTGAAAGTGAAAAATTGTTCAGAACTAAAAACATAGCGGCAAACACTTTCCACAAAGTACAAGAGAGCAAATAAAATCTAGAATCGTCAACCTTAAGGAAAGAAAAATTAGTATATACGGGAAAAAAGGAACAGAAAAAGGAGAGATACAACTGTTCTTGTGTGAGCAAGCAAGAACAGAAAATTGGCATATACCTTTGGCATCCATATATTACATTAGGATAGGAGATAATAAGCATTTCTTGGATGTCCAACAAAGCACCAAAAGTATTAGTTTATGTTAGAGTTAGGAACTCAAATAATAGATCACATAAATCCACAAACTTCAAGTGGGCCCCAATTTAGATGAACACTAAATAGGAAAACATAATCTAGGACACTATTAAAAGCACGAAGTAATTGAGAAATAAAATGATATGAAAAGATTTGGTGATTAAGAAAACAGACATGGAAAAGCACGAATAGGCTAGTGAAAACTGATGTGAAGACAATTTATATCATGGATCAATCATATTGACAGTTGTAACATTCCGATGGCTATGCGAAAGAGGAAGTTAATAACCCGGTGAAGGGAGCCAAAGAACTAGTACTGGGAATATTTAAGCAAGACCCAAGCTTTGAAACCTTTCTTGTCCAGCTGTAAGTAACTTCTCGTGATCAGCAAAAGACCTCTCAGAAGTCATAATCCCTCCTTCTTTTGCTAGGCCGTTCTGCACCCTCTTATATATCCTAGATTAATAATTCATAAGCATCAAAATAAACAAGCACAATCTCGACCATTGAATTCAAAGAAAATGACACTTAGAGATGGTGCAAGCCAATTTTTGCTAGGCCCTGGCATTTTACCACTAGAAGGGGAAGGTTTGGGCGAAATTTTAAGCACAAAGCAGGAAAACAACCACTCCTTTTCAACCAATTGGGGAAGCTGCTAAATAAATTCATCAAACACACAAAATCCAGCAGGGGTTCTCAAGTATAAACCTGAAATAGGTATACAAAGTTGGTCTATACTTTATAGCATAAGACTAAACAAAAAAGCCTACTTACTCTAAATCCCAATATCGCAGTCCTATATAGCACATTACCTATAACAATAATATATTACATAAAAGTGAAACCCAAGTGTCTCAGGCACTAACTAAAAATACAAAGCCAAACCCTTTATATACTCCTATACATAGTATTAGTCTTGAACCTCCCATTTGTATTTGAATTAGATAGGATTGTTCGTTCCTTCTAAAGAATTGCAGCATATATATAACTAAAACGGTTTCCAGCTAAAAGACAATCCCAGGAAGGGTTAAGCTACTACAACATTGAACAAGGCAAAGATAAACCTAAAAAGATATAGGAAAAAAATGTGAATTTACCTCTAGAGGTCCTCCTAATGGTGAGGTTTTACACCAGATAAATTATCAGAACCACAAATTTATTAGGGATAGAACATGCCTCCACTGAATTTCATAATAATCAAAATTTTGATTGAAATAATTTCAAAGAACAATATAATTTCAGCAAGGCAGAGGGAGACTAACCAATAACCATGGTGAAAGGATCGAATAATGTTGTCGATCTTCCTATTGAACCAAGCCAGAGATGTTTTGATGGTGTCAAATTTGCTCTTGCACGAGCAAAATATGACTCATCTACTCACATATGCTAGGCAATCATCAGGAAACAACATCAAATTCTGCCAAAACCCCCAATCAATTCAGCTGTATCACAAATAGAGAGAACAATAAGTACACAAATCCTTTTCAGACAATAAGTGCACAAATATCCCAAATCAATTTCATCTAAACTAAACCCTAACACTTGCAATCTAATTGACATCACCAAATTAATGAAGGAATCAAGCAAATCAAAATAAAAGGGAGTAGAATAGATGAAAACTTACCAACTCTTTGCATAGCAATGGGAGTTTAGGGCTGGTTGTTATGTAATTTTTCGAAAGGGTGATGAAGGGGATTGCTGTCGGGTGGTCAGTGATGGGGAGGAGAGCTCGCCGGTGGAGTGGCTAATGGCTGGCGGAAGATAGCAGGAAGGAGAAGGGTAGAGCGATGTGCGAGGCAGTGGTACACTCTTCACTGTTCAAGAAAGAAAGCGACGGTGGCCTGAGCGGACGTCGGAGGATGAAGTGCCGGAGAAGGGTGAAGCGTCGGAGGTTTCAGATAGCGGGAAGGAAAAAGGTCAAGCGCCGGAGGTTTCAGACAGCCGGATCGGTCGAAGCTCAAGCCTCCCAACAACGATTAATGCGCCGCCTCCATTGAATAGAAACTGAGAAGTCTTCGCGTCCTTCGAGCGAGCTTCATCCACCGGCAAGAGAGCAGAGTGAAGGACTGCAAAGAGGAGAGGGGGCGGCTGGGAAGGAATTCTAGGTTTAGTGTTAGAAAGAGGGGAGAGCTTGGAAGGAGAGGAGAACGGCTGAAAGGAATGATTTTCTCCTCAAAAAATTTTTTATTTTTATTTTGATTAGCGATGGCCAGAGCTTGCCGTTGTAAAAAAACACCTTATTTGCGACACTAAAGAATATGCCGTTGCTAATTTGTGTTGCTAATTGAATTTTTTTTTGTAGTGCAAGTTCAGATTGTAAAGGAGAAGCTTCAAGATTTGAGGCATAATGGATGGGATCAGCTCGTACAGGAGGTCAATGAGTTTTTTGCTGCAAACAATGTGATCATCTTCAAAATGGAAGGTAATGTGACTAGTCGATTTCGTTCTAGACGTGGAGGAGAAGAGGTGAAGATGACAAATTACCACCTTTTGCGAGTCAACATATTTTGTCAGGTAATTAGAGTACATTATTATTTATCAATTGATTAAGTTTTTGTTTAATTGCTAGTATTAGAAATATACTTAATATGGCACATCATTTTTAGGTTATTGACCAAATTAATCAGGAGATGGAGAATCGTTTCAACGAGACAAACACTACATTACTCACACGTAGTGCAATCTATAATCCCTAGAATTCTTTCTCCAATTACAATCAGTCTAAGCTACTTCAACTTGTAGAGTTATATCCAGAAGACTTTTCAGACACTAATAGATCTATGCTCAAGCAAGAATTAGAAGTGTGGGTTACAACCATGAGGGGAACTAAAATATATTCTGCATTGGAAGATCTTGGAGATGTTGCTAAGAAGATGGTTGAGGATGGCATTAGCAAATGTTTTCCCTTGGTATATCCTCTTATTGTGTTGGTTTTGGTGCTTCATGTCGCAAATGCAACAGTTGAAAGATCCTTCTCTGCAATGAGTCTTGTAAAGACAGATTTGCGTAAAAAGATGGGTGATGAGTATCTAAATGATTCTTTGGTATGCTAAATCGAGAGTGATATTTTCGAGAGCATTGACAATGAAGTTATTCTGCAACATTTTCAGAACATGAAGACACGCAAGATGGATTTATCTCATCTACCGCCAAAGTGAACGTCTTTGTAGAATTGTATTATTGAACTTATGTTTAGTATCAAACTTTTTTTAGTATTGAACCTATTTATAACCGCAAGATAAATTTATTAAATGCCTTTGTCATTTTCAGCCCCCCCCCCCCCCCCCCCAAATAGAAATCCTGGATCCGCCACTGAGTGTGCGGGTGTGAGGGGCAAGCGCGAGGCGAGAGCGAGCGATTGAGCGGATGCAAGAGAATGAGAAAGAAAAGTGTGAGCGAGAGGGAGTCGAGGCGAGACGACCAAGCGAGCTCGAGAGGGGGAGCCGGGATGACAAGGAAGGAAGACATAGGCAGAGGAACGGTCGCCGATAGTTTCTTTCCATCGAAGTATTAGAGACGCTATAGAGGAAGAGGGTGAAGTCTTGAGGGTCCACCGCTAGACGAGTCAGCCTTGGGGCCCATCTTATTCTGTTCCTTTCTTTTCTGTCGGAAATCTTATTTGAGGCAAGTTAGATTGGGCGGAGTTGGGTCTTTTATTTTGTTTCAACATTAATAGAATTTGGGCCTATTCTTTTATTTCAGAAATGGAAATGGAAAAAAGGAGGATTTTAAGATATAAAAATATTTCATTAAAAATATGTAATAAATGAAGTATAAAATATATTATATAGTATTATTGTGAGATATAAAAATATAATATTTTTGGACTTGGAATTTAAAAGGACAAATTTGGGAAATATTTTCAAGGATGGAAATTATTTTAATAAGATTAAAAATATAAATTTTGGAAAATGGCCTAACCTTGTCGGCTTCGTTTTGAAATATTTGTTTTGAGGGTTGGAACTTGATTTTCAAAAGGAATTCGTTGAGTCTTTTCCAAGGTCGGAATTTTTAACTATTTGACTTAAGATTTTAAATGGTCTTCGAGACTAACTTGGGAACTTGATATGATCGATGACTAACTAGCATGATGATATGTGTGACTAATAGCATGACTTGTGGTGATTTATTATGCGAGGTTGAATGTTAGATAATTGTGATGAGGATATATAATAATATGCTAAGTAAGAATATGAGATGTTAGAGTTATGTTATCATTTTATTATACCCAGTGTTCTAAAAATCGCGCCTAGGCGCTAGGCGGCACATGACCTAGGAATTTTTAAGCCTAGGCGGACCTCTAGGCGGAAATTCGTCCAGAAACCGCCTAGTCCCGCCTAGGCGCCGCCTGGTCCCGCCTAGGCGCCGCCTGGGCCCGCCTAGGCACCGCCTAGTCCAACGATTATTCAATTTGAGCTTCTAAGCATATGATTAGTTGACTTAGATTTTTTTTATCCCCATGACGGGATGCATTTGCTTTTCAGTCGAACTTATAGTTTTGGATTTAAAGAGGTTTAGAATTGTTAGTCAGACATGTACCTTTGCGTTTATTTACTTTAGTGTTAGTTAACTACTACAAATTTGGGTTTATGAGTGATATTATGGATTATTATTACATTATATGAATTATTGACAAGTGTTATTTGTCAAAATATAAGGAAATAATCAAGTTTGTTCTAAGTCTGCCTAGACGCCGCCTAGACACCCGCCTAGCCGCCTATGCGTTAGGCGGCCACCCGCCGCCTAGCGCCTTTTAGAACATTGATTATACCTTATGAATACGATGAACTTTAAGATAAGTGGCTATGCGGACCTATTATTGCGGATTTATTAATGCGGATTTATTTTGGCAAATATATGATTATGACTGAATGGAATGATGAGAATAATGTGGTCTTACGAAATGTGGCAATGTGGTAAATGGTCGATCTTATGGAACGACGATTGTGATATGGTTGTTATTCTCGTTGAATGATGTATACTTTGAGTGCTTGAATGATTAGGCATAGACTTTTGTGTGTGTGTGTGTGTGTGTGTGTGTGTGTGTGTGTGTGTGTGTGTGTGTGTGTGTGTGTGTGTGTGTGTGTGTGCGCGTGTGTGCGTGCGTGCGTGTGTGTGCGTGTTCTGATATGTATCTAGGTGATGCTTGTGATTATCATTGATGTATGCCTGACCTTTTATTATGCTGTTATGCATAGCCATGTAAGTCTTTTCGAAGCTTACTCAGATTAATAGAGAGATATTCTCTGTTTTATGTGCATCATTTACTAGTTGCTTGCATTCATGATCAACATGCCATGTAGTACCATGCTAGGTTGCATTGACCGTTGATCATTCTATTTCTTTATGCGTATGTAAACAGAACAATCGTTATCTGTGAAGTGTCTAGAGTCTTTGCTAGGATCATAGGATGACCCAGTCTCAACGGGTACTTCCTCAGTCGTTCGAGTCATAATTACCATTTTACTTACCGTTCTAATTTATTTTATCTTTCGCATTATATTATTCATTTCCTCTTTTAAGTCCACATTCCTTGTTTGATAAACGCATGCAAACATGGGGTCGGGAACAACAACAAGCCTCGCCCCATTTATAAATTGGAATGCATTTGCGAGCGGGCTAGTCTCCGCCCTATCGGGAAGGGGGACGATGGTTAAGTGGTGGGATATACCACTTGATATTCTGTGTTAAGGCCTTATTATTATTATTATTATTATTATTATTATTATTATTATTATTATTATTATTATTATTATTATTATTATTATTATGCACTTGATCTTAGGAGCATGTGTTGTAGGAGGAAATCGAGATTGCAAATAAAATACGAATAAAGTAAAGCAAACCGATTGGATCCCAGCAAATAATGGTAAAGACTCCCTCCCGATATAGTAAAAGGAAGTCAGGTTCGATCCTCGAGGAAGCTGGTCAGCGGAGGAATCTCACGGGCAACAGTCGACTTCAGGGCGCTCAACCTCGACTAGGGTTAGTCGACATAAGGTCAGGCAAGTCGAAACTGAGCAAGCGACAACTACTGGGCTTGGTCGATCTCGACTAATTTACTCGATATCGAGTAACTTTGTCGAAGTCGAGGAGTTTTTTTCGAGATCGAGTTGCCTACAGAAACAAAAGCTACGGCGATCTTGCTCGATCAAATATGAGAAGTCGACGTCGACCAGTTTGGTCGAAATCGAGCAGTGACAGAAAGTAAAATACGAATGCAAAACTTAGAATCTAAACCGATGGATGAAAGAGAACTTCCAAGATTGGGGTTTGCAACAACGATTACCATGAAAGCGGAACATAAATCATAAAAGGCGGTGACTTTATCGATAAAGGAGAAGTCTTTCACCTAATCCGACAAGTAGGAATATAGATCTCGCGATAAATAACCCTAATCGCATCTATTCCTTTTCATAATTATAATACGATAACTATAAATAACCCTAATTGCATCTTCCGAATAAAAATCCTAATTACTACCCAAGTTTCACAACATGAGTTCTTCAATTTCTCAATCAAAGATGAAGCACATGGAATAGAATAAGATAACTGTAAAATACCTCCTTTTACAATCGCTAATCTACCAACATGGCTCTCGTTGGGCTCACCCCAACCCTAAAAGTAGGTGAACTACTCCTGCCTCATCACAATTGACATCATTGTTTTAAAAGAAATAACTTGCATAAACTAAATTCAAAGTCTTTACAATCCCGGCACTCAAACTTTCGTAGAATGCCAAAACCCTAAAACCTTTGAACTCTTAAACTCTATGTGGAACTCTTCTCTGAATTAAATGAATGAAAATCAGCCCCAAGGGATTTATTTATAGGGTTTAATCCTTGCTTATCAAGGAAAGCAATCTATATCTACTTTCTAAGGATAAAATTAAATAAAGATAAATCATTAAATCTAAAAGGAAATATCTAAATATCTAAATATCTCTTGACATTAATGAATAATCTTCTCTCCTTGGATAAATCTTGATAGACTTTGATAGATTCGGACATCCTTCACGCCCAAACAAACCAACTCGATTTCGGATAGGCCCAACGGACTCACGGCCCAGAGATCTTTTTGGTTGATATCGACCAATTTGGTCGACATCGAGGAACTTGTGGTCGACTTCGGCTTTTCTTCGTCTTCTCGAGTAGCTTCTTCCCTTCTCGGACTCGGACAAGGCTTCTGGTTTTGTCGATGTCGAGCAGATATGTCGACATCGAGTAAAATGTTACTCGAGTTGTCTTCTTCTTCTCAGCTTCTCGATCTGGCTTTCCTCGACCAGGCTCTGCTTCACAATTTTGGTCGATATCGAGGAACTCTCCTCGAAATCGAGTAACTCTTAGCTTATTTCTTCTCTTCTCAGTTTCGTCCCGGAATGGCTCCACATTCTGCAATATTAAACCAAAACTTATGTAGACCTCTATTTCTTGTAAATAAGCATATATTACTTAAATTCAACATATTCCCAGCCCGAAATATGCAAAGTATATAGAATAAGGAGCTAAAATGTGCATAAAAACATGGCTATTTTAGTGGACATCAAATCACCCCATACTTAAGCTTGCTTGTCCCCAAGCAATAACTTGGATGGTCATTCAGGGGAAACCTGCAAAGACTCTCAACATAATGGATTCATTGTTATATTACCCAACACTCAATTGCCATCCTTGAAGAGGTACTTGATGCCTACAAATCTGTGCATGTGAATGAAAAGCAATTTCTGTACACAAAAGGAGGTTTCCACAAAAACAATTTTATGTGACAAAGCTACAATAATCAAGAGGATTTCATTTAAGCTAAAAAAGGAGTAGATATGTAAAAAGGCTAATGGTAGGCAATTTTTGGCCATGTGGTGTTAAATCCGGGGAAATGCATTATTTCCAAACTTTCTCTACCATATTCCTTTTTCATAAGATTCATCACCTTTCATAATGCTTTTGTCAATAATAATGCTTTTACCTCTCTAATCTCAGCACTGCCTTCTCGCGAGTCGCAAACATAGGTGTCATGAATGACCCCGGATACTTAGTGCTTTGGAATCCTCACATGTGTGTCCCATCTCACTCAACTATTATCTCAGTAAGCAGGGTTGATCTACCTTTATCTCCTGAGGTGATCGGATTTTTTCTTACTCGTTAAATTTTCCATACAACCTTGATTTTTTCTTGCCAAACTTCAATAATGACATAACAACTCAACAAACCATATAATGTCTTCATAAAATGATTTCCATTTTCAACATAATCCCCGGATAGGGTATAAGATAAAAATGGGCAATATAAGGCATATGTGGAGCAATAACGATATATAGGCAAATTGGGCTTATAATAGGGCTTTGTGATGCAATTGGGTAAAGGTATGGCTAGAAGTATGAAAATGATCATATATGGAAAAATAAAATCCTCCATCCTCTTATTGTGCATAATGTCAAAAGCAACATCAATTTACCTCACTTTTGTGGTTTTACCATAAAAAATTGCACGTCATTGAGACTTCCCTTTTCTAGGCAATTTTGTGCAATATCTCTAACGAATCCATCATTTGCATCGTTGAGTGTTGCCTTGGCTTCCATGACTCTCTTTTTTGAACTTTTTGCAAGCTTGGGAGATATCTTTACAACTCTCTTTAAAAATGCATATTTCAAATAATGTAGAATTTAACCATGCAAATACGGTAAATAATATGCAACTACACTCGATACAGAGTTGTGCCATGTCCTAAATAATCCGATACAAACCATACAAAAATTTTAAAATACAGTCCTGGAAGCAAATAAAAATAATAAAGTCACGGGCATAGTCTTTACTCCCACCCCATACTTAAAATCGATAGTGTCCTCACTGTCAAAGAAATATAACCAAATGGAGGGAAAAGACTTACATAGCTGCTCACTGAGGAGGCGGGGGACCGTAGTAGGGGAGGTGGAAACCGATCTGGTAGTCAGGAGCTCCTTCATGGGAAGAGCTACCAGGCTGCTGTGAAGAAGATCCCTTAGGGTCATGAGTACTCCCCTGCTGCTCGGCAGGTGATACCAACGAGTAATCTCGGCCCGCTTAACTAGATCCTCACCTCGTTGTCGTGTCTTCTTGTCATTAATCCTCAGCTTTATCCATTTCTGGGTAATCTGTTCTAACTATAAATTGCAAAATAAAGTACCCTTATAAGATAATATCTAACAAATATAACAACCCCATACTTAGTTAATAAAATATCCTATAAGCAATAATAAATAAGCATGAGGAAGCTTATATCATCATATCATGTACCAACTCATATAATGAAACAATAAATGTAATATATATATATATATATATATATATATATATATATATATATATATATATATATGAATTTAAATAAAGCCCCAAATTCAAGAAATTTCCAAACATATCACGTAATAAATCTCTAATTTCATGAATTTTTTTGACAATATTTATGAACTAAGTATAAGAATCATTTAGATAAATAAAAAATCAGCCCACCAAATTTAGCTATTTCCATATATAACCAACCCTTAATAATAAATATCAATTTCCCCCTCAGATTTAAAACCTTAGACATTTAATACACAACTCAAGTTCCAATTTCTACCTAGGTTCTCATCATAAATAAATAATCTGAAATTTAGAGAGAAAAGAGGGAGAAATCATACCTTAGAGTTAAAACAGGGAAGAAATTTGTAAATAGAGAGAATTAAGGGGTGGTGTTCTCGGATTTGGTTCAAGAAACGCACATTGGTGCGGTTTTTAACTATCAGGCGCGCGGGGAAGGGAAGCTAGGCTCGGCGGTGCTCGGAGGCAGTGGATCCGGGCTCGAAGAAGACGGAATCGGGGAGAGTTGGCCGGATCTGGGGAGCTGAGGTGGTCGGTGGAGCTTCTGGGCAACAATAGTGAAGACAACATTGGTGGCACGGAGGGAAAGCTGGGCTTCTAAGGTGGCGGCGGTGTAGCGTGGTGGGCTTGGGGTGACCGGAACTCGGCTTGGTGGTCGGCAGAGTGCAGCGAAAGCTTCGAGAAGGAGGAGCAGGAGGAAGAAAATGGGGGCTATGTCGGCTTAGGGTTTTCGAGGTCGAGAAAGCGGAAGGAGAGGGAGAGAGGTTTCCAGGTTTTAAATATGGAAAAGCAAGAAAATAAAACCGAAAGAAACTGTAAGTATTTTTTTAATTAATTAATTAATTATTTATTTTTATTTTTATTTTTTTCTAAAAAAGAAAACTTACTTGGAGACTTGGTCGACATCGAGCAAATTTTTCGATGTCGAGGAACCTTTCACTTACCTGACGGGCTTCGTCGATGTCGAGTAAACTTGCCCGACTAGAAGAACTCGACATATAGTGAGCACCACCCTTGAATTTTGGTCGATGTCGACCAAGTTTGGTCGATATCGAGGAGACTGTGAATGCCTGAATTTAACAACGAGAAGAGATTATGCACGAATTTCAAAAAAATAAAATAAAATAGAATTAAAGAAAAAGGAGTAAGAAAAGCGGGTTGCCTCCCGTAAGCGCTATGGTTTAAGTCGTTAGCTCGACCTACTTCCCTGTTTTAGGTTTTGACCAACGCCAGGGTGGCGCGAATCTCCTCTTCCGGGTCTTCTTTGTCGTAGTATTTCTTGACCCTATGCCCATTTACCTTAAAGGTGGTTCCATTAGTGCCAATTAACTCTACCGCTCCATGAGGGTATATGTGGTGAACCACGAAAGGTCCACTCCATCTTGTCCTGAGCTTCCCTGGGAACAAACGCAATCTAGAATTATATAAAAGCACTTTGTCACCTACCTCATATGTCTTTGGCACCAATTTCTTATCGTGCCATCTCTTGGTGCGCGCGCTCCTTGTAGATTTCGGCATTCTCATAGGCCTTCAATCTTAGCTCATCTAATTCCTGCAAATCAATAAAGCGTTTCTTACCTGCCTCGTCGAGATCCATGTTGAGCTCCTTGAGGGCCCACATTGCCTTATGCTCCAGTTCGACAAGTAAATGGCAGGACTTGCCATAAACCAAGTTGTAAGGAGTTGTTCACAGCGGTGTTTTATAGGCCGTCCTATAAGCCCATAGCGCATCATCAAGCTTAGATGACCAATTCTTTCTTGAGCGGGAGACTGTCTTTTCCAAGATGACTTTGATTTTACGATTAGAGACCTCCACTTGACCACTAGTTTGGGGATGATAAGGTGTTGCCACCCTCTGCATTACCCCATACTTAGCCAAAAGAGCCTCCCTCTCTCGATGAAATGTGAGCCACCTTCTGAAATAAGAACTCTAGGAACACCAAAGCAAGGAAATATGTTAGTTTTAACAAACTTTGAAACTACCTTCGCGTCGTTGGTCCTAGTTGCAAAAGCCTCAACCCATTTAGAGACGTAGCCGACCGCCACAAGGATGTATTTGTAAGGTCCTGAAGCAGGGAATGGTCCCATAAAGTCTATTCCCCAGACATCAAATAGCTCAACCTCCAAAATCCCTGTGAGTGGTGTCTCATTCTTCCAATTAATGTTTCCTTCTCTTTGGCACTCATTGCATGAAGTGACATAAGCCTGCACATCCCTGAAAAGATTAGGCTAATAAAAACAACATTGAAGTACCTTAGATGCGGTTTTGAAGCCTCTTGCATGTACGCTTGTAGGGAGAGTATGGCAATGGCGAATGACACTTTCTACTTCCTCCTCTGGAATACAACGTCTGAAGATATGGTCCTTCCCTTGTTTGAACAAGTAAGGGTCATCCCAATAGTATTGCTTGACGTCGTGGAGGAACTTCTTCTTTCCCTGTGAGGATAGTCTTGATGGAATCTCATTTCCTGCAAGATAGTTAGCGAAATCCGCATACCAGGGCACCTTTGATCCTCTTATAGCATATATATCATGTATAGGACTAGTAGAAGGGGTAAAGAAGAAATCCTAACCGGAATCTGTACGAAAAATCTCACCTGAAGACTTACCAGAGTTTGGTCGATATCGAGTAAAGTTACTCGATATCGAGTAAGTTGCAGTGGCTACTGGTGATGTGCTCGATTTCTGGTGGTCTGTCGAGTTGGATATGGTCGACGTCGAGGAAAGGTTGCTCGATGTCGAGTAACTCTGTAGCTCAAAACCATGCAAGGAAGAATACTCACCAGGTTTACTCGATGTCGAGGAAGGTTGCTCGATGTCGAGGAAGACTGTGTCAGTTCGCATCAGGTGCTCGTCGGGGCGAGAGTCGTCGATTGGTGTGGTATCCTGGGCTTCCTCTAGCATGTCTTCGGGGAGCCTGGATAGGTGATCGGCGAATGAATTTTCTATGCCCTTTTTGTCCTTTAGCTCAACATCAAATTCTTGGAGTAGGAGCACCCATTGTAACAGCCTTCGTTTAGCATCCTTCTTTGTCATCAAATATCTAAGAGCAGCATGGTCAGTATGGATAATAACTTTAGATACAAAAAGATAAGAACGAAATTTTTCAAAAGCAAAAACCACAGCCAAAAATTTCTTCCCTGTTGTGGTGTGCTTAGCCTGAACCACGTCAAGAGTCTTGCTTGCATAGTAGATGGCATGTAGTTTCTTGTCCGTTCGCTGTCCTAGAACTGCTCCCATGGCATAATCGCTGGCATCACACATGATTTCATAATGTAGTGACCAATCCGGCGATTGAATGATTGGAGCGGAGATAAGGGCTTATTTCAACCTATTGAAGGCTTCAAGACATTCGCTAGAAAACACAAACTTAACATCTTTCATAAGAAGGTTAGTTAATGGTTTGAAAATTTTAGAGAAACCTTGAATAAACCTTCTATAAAAACATGCATGACCAAGGAAACTCCTTATCTCTTTGATGGATGATGGTGGGGGCAATTTCTCCACTAGCTCTATCTTGGCCCTGTCCACCTCAATACCTTTCTTAGATATCTTGTGGCCTAGAACGACTCCTTCCGTTACCATAAAGTGGCACTTTTCCCAATTGAGAACCAAATTTGTCACTTCGCAATGCTTGAGTACCCTATGCAAGTTACAGAGACAAATATCGAAAGTAGTACCATAAATAGAGAAATCAGCCATAAATACCTCCACTATATCCTCTATCATGTCGGAGAAGATGACCATCATACACATTTGAAAGGTGGCATGGGCATTGCAAAGGCTGAAAGGCATCCTCCAATATGCAAAAGTTCCATAGGGGCAAGTGAAGGTTGTCTTTTCTTGATCTTCAGGATGAATAGGAACCTGCCAAAAACCAGAATATCCATCCAGGTAACAAAAGTAATCATGTTCAGCTAACCTTTCGAGTACCTGGTCAATGAAGGGGAGCGGGAAATGATCCTTCCTGGTGGCAGTGTTGAGCTTTCTGTAATCGATGCACATCCGGCAGCTGGTAGTGATTCTTTTGGGAACAAGCTCTCCCTTCTCATTCTCATCAACGGTCATTCCACCCTTCTTAGGGACAACATGAACTGGACTTACCCACTTGTTGTCAGAGATTGGATAGATGATTCATGCGTCTAGCATGTGATGTAGGAGGAAATCGAGAATGCAAAACAGTAAGTAAATAAACTAAGGCAAACCAGATTCCGTCCCTTGCAAATAATTACAAGACCTCCTCCTAATGTAGCAGCGGGAAGTCAGGATCGATCCACGAGGAAGCGTGTCAGCGGATCCTAGGCAGTGATGAAGTCTCACGGTCAAAAGTCGACAACAGGTGCTAGATCTCGACTTAGGGTAAGTCGACAGGAGATCAGGCTAGTCGAGCAGCGCAGCAGCAGTCACAGGGGTCTAGACGATCTCGACTAGAGGCTGCTCGAGATCGAGTACGACCTTCGTCGACGTCGGCTTGGCTTGTCGAGTACCTGCACACAGTAGCTACAACGATGCTAGATCGAATATCAGTAACTCGAGATCGACCAGACTTGGTCGAGATCCAGTAAAGGCAGAAAACGAAACAGAAGAAATAAAGTAAAGGCAAAGGCTTTGGGGATTCGAACTAAACTGTATGTAAAAGGACTTCCAAGATTGGGGTTCGCGACAACGATAACCAAGCATGCATAAGGCAAGAATAAAACAGATAATCATGTGAATCGCATCAAAGGACTAAGCTTTCGCCTTTTCCAATAATTAGACAACTCTTTCAAGAAACCCTAATTGTATCTACTGATTTTATGTTTACAATCCAAGTTGCTAGCATGGACCTCCATTAAATGGGTAATAAACACATAAACAAGTAGTAGATGCTCAAAACATGATAAAAGTCGGATTTTTACCTCAAACACGCATGGCTATCGTCGGACTCGCCCCAACCCTAGAAGTGGGTGGACTACTCGCGCTTCATCGCAACCTCAGACATTGATTGAAAGGAAATAACAACTTGCATTAAAACCAAATTGTAGAATGTATAACCGAACAAAGCCAACTTGCTCTGGCTCCTTTGCTCCACTCGGCCTCACTTTTTCTCTCTACTACTACTTCTCCTACTGAAAATTGAATTTCTAGAAATCAGCCCCATGGGCTTTATTTATAGGCTTCTAAACCATGCTATTCAAGGATAGAAACATTTATCTATATCTAAAACTATATCTAAAAGGCTTAATGATAGATAAAAGCAACAACATAATTAAATCTAAATAAGGGCAATTATATCTAAAAGGTCTTCAAGTGGATAGATCTCTCTTCATGATGTAACTTGATAAAATCGGATAGAGTTCGGCAATCTTCGGCCCCAAGGAATCCCAATCCGAGTAGGATAGATCAAAACGCGTTACGCGGCTTTTGGAGGTTTCCTCGATCTCGAGTAGAATTGGCGTCGACTTGGCTGGCTCGGCGTCTCGGGTTGCTGGTGCTCGATGTGGCTCGGACATCGCTCCTGGTGTTCGTCGATCTCGACGAACTCTCCTCGATCTCGAGTAGTGGTGGGTAATTGACTTGGCCGGCTTGGTGCATCGGGTAGCCTCTTGTCGACATGCTCGGACACCGGCTCACAGGGTCCTCGATCTCGAGTAACTTTACTCGATCTCGAGTAGCAGTGTTGATCAAGGCTTGGCCTGGTGTTGTCGAGCAGCATCTCTTCGACGTGGCTCGGGTGCCGGCTTCCGGGTTCCTCGATCTCGAGTAGAGTGTAACCCGGTATGTCTTCGTCTTCGGCTTCTCGATCAGCTCCTCCTCGACCAGGCACTCCTTGGACATTTCTGGTCGATCTCGAGTAAAACTACTCGATATCGAGTAAATCTCTCAGCTTTCTGCTCTGTTCTTAAAACGCACTTTCCCGAGTCCTCGTTCGTTGGATTGTCGCATATGATCATGCGTTGGAAAGCTCTTTCCGAGGGATACAACTTTCATGAAGACATCAAAGCTTGAATCAGAACGAAGAATGGTGAAAAATGACCTTTTCTCCAGTTGCACCATTCTTAGCTTCTCCATGAGTTTCCTTTAAGTTCCAAAGTGCGTCTGATTTCTGCGAAATATAACCAAAACTTGTGTAGACCTCCATATATTGCAAATAAGTGTAAACTACACAGATTCTGTATTATTCTAACTCAAATGCATGAAATGCATGCAGAAAACGATATAAAAGTAACTATAAATCATGGCAAATTAAGCTCACAACAAACACCCCATACTTAAGCTTGCTTGTCCTCAAGCAATACTTTTAATTGTCATTCAGGGGAAGAATTCAAACTCTCAACATCATAGATTCATTGCCATATGTCCCTGTAATCAATTACCATCCTTGAAAAGGTACTAGTGTAACAAATCCATGCATGTGCAAATTTTAAAAGCAACATTTACTCATAAAAGGAGGGTTATGCAAAACATTCATAAGTGACAAAGCATTAATAATCAAGAGGACTTCAATTTAAGCTCAATAAGGAATAGATTGGTAAAAGGCTAAAGGTGGGCAATTTTTGGTGATGTGGTGCTAATAATCCGGGGAAATGGAGTATTTCCAAACTTTCTCAACCACATTCCTTTTTCCTTAGATTCATCACCTTCTATAATGCTTTTTTTTCCAATAATAATGCTTTTACCTCTCTGACCTCAACACTGCCTTCTCGCGAGTCGCAAACATGGGTGTCATGAATGGCCTCGGATACTTAGTGCATTGGACTCCTCACCTGTGTGTCCCATCTCACTGAACTATTATCTCAGCGAGCAGGGTCGATCTACCTTTATCTCCTGAGGTGATCGGATTTTCTTTCACTCATTAAATTTTCCATATATTTCAAACAATTTCCTACCAAACTCCAATAATGATAACAACAACAACACAAACCCCATAGAACATCTCCATAATGTGACATCATTCTCAACATAATCCCCGGATAAGAAATAAGGTGAAGAATGGCAAATATTTGGAACATGTGGAGCAATAATTGAAATAAGGCATAATATGGCTTTTGTGATGCATAAGCATAGGTGTGGCTAGGATATAACAATATGAGCATTATATGGAAATCTAAAGTCCTTCATCCTCTTATCATGAAACATGTCAAAAGCAACTTCAAATTTTACCTTCTTTCATGGTTTTCAATAAAATATGCACTTCATTGTTGACTTCCCTTTACTAGGCAATTTCATGCTATATCTCTAATGAATCTAATTTTGCATCGTCGAGTTCAATATAAAGCTTCCATGACATTATCAAAAATTTCAATGGGGGTCATTTTTTTTTCAAATTTTGGAAAACATGCTTATAAGCACATAAATCAATAATGAATTCCAAAATAGCCATGTATAAGCAATTCAAGAAATAAACCTTAAATATGCACAAATATGGTCAAATAAAGCCAAATATGCATAAAGTAAGCCCTTCCCCCACCCCATACTTAAACATTACAGTGTCCTCACTGTATAAAAACTAAGGGTAAAGAAAGGAACTCACAAGACAGGTGTGCAGGGTCTCTTGATATCGAACGAAAGAATCGACTGGGCTGAGTCTGAATATAGTTTGCTTCTATCCATGGACCTGGGAAGTGTAGAAGAGAAATACCCACAATAGAAAAACTAAAAGTTCAAAACCAAAAACAAACAAAAGCAACAATGTCCAAAAGTCCCAAAAATAAATGTCTATTTACAAGCTCTAGATTTTATAGTCGCTAGGCCGACTTCTTCATTAAGCATTAGCCTGGCTCATCTTTGTCCGGAGGTATAGGTGGATCTGGTGGTTCCTCCAGTGGTGGGAAGTGTGGGCTGTCATCCGGGGGCATCATGTGAAGAAGCTTAAACCACCCCGAGTGGACGCTCCATGGCTTCACCCATTCATCTTCCTGGGATCCAGCTGGCATGCATAAAGGAATATATAAAGGAAATTTGCATACCTCATAATCATACCTCTTTCGCTCCATTGGTTGATTTGTTTGCGCGTCTCCACCACAACAAAACGGTGGAGTGGGAAGAGATATTTCCACCTCATCGTGCGGAGCTTCATGCCACTTTGCGAGGACCCCATACTTGAATATGAACATCGGTTGCTCAAAATCGTCGGGGATAGCCTTCACCTTATAAGGCAAAAGTGACTTTGAAACAACATGGGCAACGACGTCCAACTTCTTTTTTTCTAGCTCTTCTTCCTCTTGACGGTCTTCAAATGGGTTCTCAAAGACAGATAGCAAAGTTGGATTTGAGATAGCGGAAGGACATACCTGGGTATCGACTGTAGATAGGTCGATATCGACTAGGCGTTGGTCGAGGTCGTCCTCAGGTTCAGATCCTCCTTCTAGCGAGATTAGGGCTTCTGGCGGTGGTTTTGACGAATCTCGTAGCTTCCTAAATGCGCGTACACCCTCAAGCCATGCCTCCTCATCAACGATGTATAGCCATCTCAAATATTCCAATTCTTTTGCATACTGTCTCGCTCTTTCCCTTTCCAAATACTCGAAGGTCTCCTGGATATACCTGTAGAAGAAAAATCAAAGAAAACGTGAGATCTAACTACCTAAGGCGCGAATGATTGCTTCCCCGGCAACGGCGCCAATTTGATGTAGGAGGAAATCGAGAATGCAAAACAGTAAGTAAATAAACTAAGGCAAACCAGATTCCGTCCCTTGCAAATAATTACAAGACCTCCTCCTGATGTAGCAGCAGGAAGTCAAGATCGATCCACGAGGAAGCGTGTCAGCGGATCCTAGGCAGTGGTGAAGTCTCACGGTCAGAAGTCGACAACAGGTGCTAGATCTCGACTTAGGGTACGTCGACAGGAGATCAGGCTAGTCGAGGAGCGCAGCAGCAGTCACAGGGGTCTAGTCGATCTCGACCAGAGGCTACTCGAGATCGAGTACGACCTTCGTCGACGTCGGCTTGGCTTGTCGAGTACCTGCACACAGAAGCTACAACGATGCTAGATCGAATATCAGTTTCTCGAGATCGACCAGACTTGGTCGAGATCGAGTAAAGGCAGAAAATGAAACAGAAGAAATAAAGTAAAGGCAAAGGCTTTGGGGATTCGAACTAAAATGTATGTAAAAGCACTTCGAAGATTAGGGTTCACGACAACGATAACCAAGCATGCATAAGGCAAGAATAAAACAGATAATCATGTGAATCGCATCAAAGGACTAAGCTTTCGCCTTTTCCAACAATTAGACAACTCTTTCAAGAAACCCTAATTGTCTCTACTGATTTTATGTTTACAATCCAAGTTGTTAGCATGAACCTCCATTAAATGGGTAATAAACACATAAACAAGTAGTAGATGCTCAAAACATGATAAAAGTCGGATTTTTACCTCAAACACGCATGGCTATCGTCGGGCTCGCCCCAACCCTAGAAGTGGGTGGACTACTCGTGCTTCATCGCAACCTCAGACATTGATTGAAAGGAAATAACAACTTGCATTAAAACCAAACTGTAGAAAGTACAACCGAACAAAGTCAACTTGCTCTCGCTCCTTTGCTCCACTCGACCTCACTTTCTCTCTCTACTACTACTTCTCCTACTGAAAATTGAATTTCTAGAAATCAGCCCCATGGGCTTTATTTATAGGCTTCTAAACCTTTCTATTCAAGGATAGAAACATCTATCTATATCTAAAACTATATCTAAAAGGCTTAATGATAGATAAAAGCAACAACATAATTAAATCTAAATAAGGGAAAGTAAATCTAAAAGGTCTTCAAGTGGATAGATCTCTCTTCATGATGTAACTTGATAAATCTTCGGCCCCAAGGAATCCCAATCCGAGTAGGATAGATCAAAACTCGTTACCCGACTTCTGGAGGCTTCCTCGATCTCGAGTAAGTCTACTCGATCTCGAGTAGAACTGGCGTCGACTTGGCGTCTCGGGTTGCTGGTGCTCATGGGGTTCGTCGATCTCGAGGAACTCTCCTCGATCTCGAGTAGTGGTGGGTAATCGTCTTGGCCGGCTTGGTGCATCGGGTAGCCTCTTGTCGACATGCTCGGACACAGGTTCACAGGGTCCTCGATCTCGAGTAACTTTACTCGATCTCGAGTAGCAGTGTTGATCAAGGCTTGGCCTGGTGTTGTCGAGCAGCATCTCTTCGACATGGCTCGGGTGCCGGCTTCCGGGTTCCTCGATCTCAAGTAGGTTTACTCGATCTCGAGTAGAGTGTAACCCGGCATGTCTTCGTCTTCGGCTTCTCGATCAGCTCCTCCTCGACCAGGCACTCCTTGGACATTTCTGGTCGATCTCGAGTAAAACTACTCGATATAGAGTAAATCTCTCAGCTTTCTGCTCTGTTCTTAAAACGCACTTTCCCGAATCCTCGTTCGTCGGATTGACGCATATGACCATGATTTGGAAAGCTCTTTCCGAGGGCTACAACTTTCATGAAGATATCAAAGCTTGATTCAGAACGAAGAATGGTGAAAAATGGCCTTTTCTCCAGCTGCACCATTCTTAGCTTCTCCATGAGTTTCCTTTAAGCTCCAAAGTGCGTCTGATTTCTGCGAAATATAACCAAAACTTGTGTAGACCTCCATATATTGCAAATAAGTGTAAACTCCACAGATTCTATATTATTCTAACCCAAATGCATGAAATGCATGCAGAAAACGATATAAAAGTAACTATAAATCATGGCAAATTAGGCTCACAACAGCATGCGCATGATCTCTTTCTTTACCACCTCCCCTCATGTTGGGGTTGAGCTTCCTTTTATGCTCAATTGTTTTCCTATGATCATCTTCTAAAATAATTCTATTCATACAAGTAATGGGTGAAATTCCTTTTATGTCCTCTAGAGAATAACCAATGGCTTTCCTGTGAGTGCGGAGGACTTCTACTAGCTTGTCTACTTCTTGTGTGTTTAATGAAGGACTGATAATCACAGGAAAAGTAGAGTCAAGTCCAAGAAATTCATACCTAAAGGTGTCAGCTTCAGCTCCGCGGAAGGGCTTTGTGGAATCAAGATGGGCTCTACTTCCTCCGTCTTCATGATCTCCCCTAGGTAATCTGCTATTGCTAGGAATAGTCGCCCTAGGATGATGGGGCAAGCTGGATCCTCTGCCATTTCTACTACAAGAAAATCCGTAGCGACAAAGAATTTACCAATTTTAACAGGAACATTATCAACAATTGATGGACGGTTTTTAGTCTTATAAACCGTATCAAAATAAATTCTAACCTACCTAACTAATGTAGTGTGATAAGTACGAGTCGATCCCACAGAGAATCAAGTTATTCCTAAGTTAAGTTTATTTACCAATCAATATAAAACGGGGGGTTTTGGGGTGATGAAAATAAGAAAGAAAATAAAATAAACTATAAACAAATTAATGCAAAGCAATTTAGAGAAAATTCTAGCTACAACTATCTACTTTATTTAGTTTAATTGATATTGTAACTTCCTCTTGCCCTTTTAGTCTTCCTATGAATGTCCTTGTCCCGACCTAATATAGTTACTAGTCCAATCAGTCCTAGAAACCCTTATTAATCGAACAGTCCCTAAACAAGGATTTAACCCAATTGATAGCTTTAAGTTCAGAGATTAACCAAGGTATTTGCAGTCCCTAAAAAAGGATTTAACAACACATCCAACTTCCTACCCATCCAATTAGTTCAATCAACCCTAAAGCGATAAGTTTGCTACTTGGGTTAAGGTTCACAATCAGGAATCTACAAAACCCTAGCAATTGAATTGATTCTACCAAGTTGATCAGACAAGATAAAATAAAAAAATCAATCATTCAAGCACAAAGAAGTCGAAACATTCAATATAGGAAATAAGGAACAAGAATAAGAAACTCACAATCAAATCAAATAAAGCTTCAAATTGTAGACAGAACGAGAGAGTTTAGGTCTCCATAATACTAAGACAAATGACAATTAGGGTTTTTAGAGTAAACTAAAGTCAGTCGGCCGTATTACATCAGTTCGGCCTCTCCCTCCATACGGTATGAATCTTTATATATATATATATATATATCAACTAACGTCTTAACTATCCTAATATGTAATATAAACGGGTTTGCTATTTGCACGGCGGTCGTCTCGCCATCCGCACGGTGGAGGAGCCGGAGTCGTAGACCGGCAGGTGAGGAAGTCGGCGTCGGCGTCGCAGATCGGCAGGTGCCGGACGCCGGAACCGGCAGCGGGAATCTCCCCTCTCGCCAGCTTTTGTCACATCAGTCACATCGACTGACAAAGCTGGCGCGGGACTGCAGCGGTGCCGGGTTCCGAGACCGACATTGGGGCTGGCGCGGGAATCTTCAGCCTTGTGTCCCATCAGTCGAATCGGCGTCAGTGTTCGTCAGCGTAGGTGGAGGAGGTGCCGGAGTCCGAGTCCGACAGTCAGGCTTCCGTCCCATCAGTCAACTCGGTCACCCTTTGCGTCAGCTTTGGCCACGCCGGTGTCGGGTTCCGTTTCCGTCGTAGTATAAATGGAAGGGAACGAGAGCCACTCTTGCACCACACACATCAACTCCATCTCTTACTCATCAACTCCATCTCTTACTCTCTTTCGTCATAGTTGAGCTCCAAAATGTCGAAGTTCAACAGTTTGTTAGATCGGTTTTTAGGCAGAACTCGATCCGCCTCTTCATCAGAGACGCGGAATCCGCGTCCCGAGTCTCCCGATGAGCGTTCGGCTTCACAACCCCCGTCGAATGATCCTCGGGCGCAAGCTGCATCGGAGGTAATTAATGATTTTATGTGAAGTTTATGTTATTAGATATGGAATATTGATAAAATTAGATATCATATTTGGTATGTTAAGTTTATGTTATTATTAGATAAAATTAGATTTGAATATTGATATAATTAGATAAAATTAGATTTTATGTAGATTTGAATATTGATAAAATTAGACAAAATTAGATAAAATTAAAATTAGATAAAATTTGATAAAATTTGAATATTGATAAAATCAGATGAATGGACAAATATATTATGGAATTTACTTTCACTTAATGGATAAGGAATTTTATAATGTAGATGATGAGGCGGGTTGTAAGCCAGGGGGAACGGGTAAGGCCCACGGCCTCTGTGAGGAGAGGTGATAGGCCGATAGAGCCGGCGAGAGCCAGCACATCGGCCATTAGACAGCCATCAGTACAGCGACCGATGCAAGAGCCCGCAAGGGCAAGTACGTCGTTTCTTGGGCGGGACGACGAGGATTTCTTGGCAGATTACACCGTCGACGATGTCGACACTACAGAATTGCCGGAGACACCATACGTCCCAGCCACCCACCAAAACCCCATGTATACAGTAGCCGACGAGGACGACACCGCTTCCACACAACAAGATAGTGCGTGGGAACGATTAGTCGACCAGACCACCCCCATTTATTCAACCGTGGGTGGATCTGGACTGTGGCCGAACTGGGAGGGCATGACTCAGCAGCCCATCCGCGACGAGGGGGCATCCTCCTCAAACCCAGCTGGTGGTACAGCGGCAGGAGCGTCTAACCCCTTCGGGCTCGCTGACAGGTATGGGGGTATTTCAAGTACAGCTCCCGAGCATAACCCCAACTGTCGTCCTGGGATGAATGACGAGTTGAACAGTAGGGATGTGGACGACGGCCGCCCCAAGTATGTGGAGCCACTACGACACTATAGGACTCACAGGTGTCAGCATCTGTGGTTGAGTGAGGTGTGTGTTAATGTATGAACGATTTGTTATGTAATTAATGTTATGTTATGTGCAACTGTGGTATCCGTCCAGCTCATACTCTTATTATTTGTCTTGCAGGAGGTCGAGATGACAGTCAAGAGCATAAGGCGTGCAGACCGGTGGCATGCAGTGCGCAGCTGGCCTCGTCTACCTGGGCAGTGGGAATATTGGCATGTGGCGAAGCAGAGTGGGTTGCATTTGATGGATGATATCAGGATGGACACAGTGGATCACTGTCTCATCCAAGCATTTCTATACCGGTGGCATCCAGAGACCAACAGCTTCCATCTCCCGTGGGGGGAGACCAACAGCTTCCATGTCCCGACCCCCATACATATGGTGTGTGTTATTATTGATGAAAACTCAATGTCCAACTGACGTCTGGAATTTTCAGTTTTTGATATTCGCTCACTTTCCAATGTTCGCGCCCGACGTATGTGAGGACCCCGCGGACCATGGAGACGCACGCTGGGCAAAGAGGTATGCTTGTCGACCAACACCACAGATCACCCACGAGAGGACTTTGAAGTTTATCAAGCAATTAGAAACGATGCGGGCAGAGGACGTTAAATTCATGCCCTACGGTCCCCTTGACTTTGATGGGTTTTACAGAGTTTCGCGTTACAGAGGCTTAATCCATTACTCCTCTGTTATGGAAGCCTACATGCCAGACAGGGTTATGCGACAGTTTGGTTTTGTTCAGACAATCCCCATGCTGCGAATCCTCCCCATGCAAGAAGAGAGACCACCTAATGTCAAGGGTCTGAAGCTAACATGGCACCCAGTTGACGACGAATGGGATGACAATTTGATTGTTCCCACTGTATACATATCCTTCAGTCACCATAGGGCCGCGTTGGAACCGTATGCTGTATCCGATGAGTACATGGGGTGGTTTGGTGAGCACGGCCACCCTTTTCTATTCAAAAGCTCAAGCCACCAGTTACCAGCAAACATAGCTCCGCCAGTGGCCGTTTACGATCACCGGGTACGTGTGAATAATACCAATGTCCTTTCGTTATTGGTTAAGGTGTTTAATAAAGTGGTAGTTCTGATCGCTCATATTGTTTGAAATGCAGCGGATTGGTATGTTGCTTCATCGGCTGGATGTTCTGATCGCTCGGGGCGACGCGTATGTTTCCGTAGATGAGCTTCGGCGGTATGTCGAAGAAGCGCGGGGGGGAGGTGTGCCGTTGGCGCCAACTCAGGTTCGGGCTTCACAGTTTTTTCATTTTATGCCAAACGAGTGATGAACGGGATCGAACTGGTAGCTGGTTTTATCGTATTTCTTGTTTCTGGGTTGAATTTGTTGGTAGTTGTATTTTCGAATCATGTACTGTGTTTTGGTATTGATTGATGAAATTTTAAAACACATTGTGGGTCTTCAAGATTGCTACACATATGATATTGAATGAGATTACATATTTTGATGCTAGATCATTTAAAATAAAATAAGTGCAAGCCCAGAATATAATAGCATCACAACTACTGAGTTGCCCTTTCAACTACAAGGTAGTTCAAGTATTGTTGAATGCGGTCGTTGAATGGGGTATCCCACCTATTCACACCAGGGTGGTGGAAGTGAGACCATTCAGCTGCAGTAGGTGGAAGTGGTGACCCTTCCTTCAGCCACACGGGGGTTCAATGGACTCTTGCTAGCCAGGCAAATGTAATCACCTCAGTTGGTGGAGTTTGGTTCGACCCATTCGCGACAATAGGAAAGCAGGTGTGAGGATTGTCGACACTTAGGACAGCAACGACCTTGTTGTACAAGGTTGCTACAGCAAGGGGGACCATAGGTGCCTCCATCCAGTTTTGATGACGATGTAAACAAGGACCTGGGTCTTGCAGATCGACATTCTCGATAAGATCGTCAATGGAGTGTAATAGGGTTGCTGGTTGATACAGCCACCGATTCCCTCTAAGCTCTTGCGCGACCTCTCTTCTGACTCGCATGTACTGGTCTTCTCCATACCCCAGCACAGCCGCTAAGGCCCGATAACCGCAATGACCATCAGCTGAAACCTGGGTACTTCTATCAACAAAGGTGAGCATGAAGTTATGGATGTGAGTTGTCAACAATACCGAAGGATCAACATCTCGATCTGTCTGCCGACCTCTACCTCTTGATCGACCTCTACCACGCGCCCGAGAGGCAGCCTCTCGTCTCCCGTATTCAAAACCAGATGGGTCTCGCTGCAATGATCGTCTCCCCGTGGGACGACCCTTTCGATGTCTCCCTGTTGGCTCTCTCATGGTAGACAACCCAGGGTTGTTCATATTGAAGTATGCCTCGCCCATCAAATCCTGCTGATCGGGCGTGAGGTTGTTGCCATCAATATCCCTCCGAAGGCTGACATATTCCTGGCTGTTAGGAGTGGCGCCATCGTTGCCGCCACTTGAATCTTCGGGCGGAATTGTAGGATCCCACATTACTTGCTTCTAGAAGGGATGAATTTGCGAGGGCCTAATAGGTTGCCTGTTTGCGATCGCCTCTAAGAACTCATGTACACATGGTACCCCGTAAGCGTCCCTCCAATAGCGATCCCTACAGACACCGTCATGACTAGCCGGGAGTTCCTTCGCCGTGTTGTAGTTGGCCAGCAGAAGATCGAAGCACTCATTAGTCACCAGCATCAATAGCGGGGCAAATATTGGTTCACTCAAGACACACCGTTTGATTGTCAGCCTTGACTTCTCAAGGAACCCTCTGAGTTGGTCTACCTGTTCGTTGACCAAGTTGTCAATGCAATCTGTAACGTCAACGAACCCACCAACAGCCGTCCCTAGCATGGACTTTAATTTTGCATGTGCGGACTCGGCACTGTATCATAACAATTATTTTACCTCGGTTATGTAGGATTCTTACATATTATAATTATTACGAATTTATACGATTCAATGTTACTTACTTATTCGTAGTTCGCACCCCGAGATGTAGGAACTTATCAACCCATGCACGAACTATCGCCTCCTTGAATTCTGTGAGCCATGTGTCTTCAAGGTACTTCATAAGACCCCATCGTGCCTCCCATTTCGCCTTCATCACTTGTAGACGACCTTCATAACTTTCTTCTGTCTTTGACTCAAATAAGGCCTTGCATTCATTGTAGAAGGCGTTTCGCTTCTCGGTAGATTTCGTGATCCTACCCTTCATTTCAATGTTGCACATAATATGATAAGTGCACAACATATGCTTTACCGTGGGTAACTCCTCCCGAAGAGCCTTGATAAGACCCAACTCTCTGTCTGTATAAATAACTTCTGGGAGTCGTTGACCGCACAAATAGCGTAGTCGCCTTAGTGCCCAACTATAGTGTTCTGCGCTCTCGCCTGCCATGAATACGAACGCAATTGCAAATGTGTTCTTCGTGCTAGTAATACCTACGATCTCCAGCAACGACATTTCGTACCTAACATTTTAATGAATTAGTCAAACAATTTATTACAACGTATGACATATATAAAAGTAGTCGACAGTAATGTGATTCCTCTTACTCGTTCGTCTTGTAGGTCGAGTCCATCACGATAACATACGGAAACAACATCAGAAGATGTCGGGAGTTCGGATGGGATAAAAACACATCAGTAACCTCGTCTACTCCTGCTTTAGAGGAATTCCGTGTGGCGATAAAGTATCCCTTTTGTTTGAGTTTGTGAAGCGCTTGAGGCAGGTCCCTCCGTCCTTCTGCAGCGGTTCTCCGCAACTGGGCTCGTGCATTGTAGACTTGACGAATGTCAGTCACGCAGTCATGATCATCATACTTCATCCCGCGCAACATAACCCCCGGTTTTATCCCAATCACTGTATCCCGTCGAACCTGCCGATGTTGATCTGGAGTTAATCTACCGGCATAGGGATGTCCTAACATCACATCGTTTAGCTTGTGGTTATGCACACCGCATATAACCTTCATGGTCCAATTGTCATCATCATTTTGACGACCCTCCAGCTCAAACATGCATCCAATCTTTGTCGTTTTCCCGCGCCTACTCACTGCAGGCGGAAAATCCTTGTCGACATCTAGAATATCTCTACCCCCTCCGTACTTATCACACACTAGACGAAAGGTACCCAAACCACTCATTTGGTTCTTCCATGACCGAGTTATCACAAGTACCATGTTCTTAATCTTCCCTACGTATCTAGCCCATGCCTTCATGTTTTCTTGATCTGCCCAATAACCATCGACTGTAACCATCGAACCATATTCTGTACCCACATCTAGAGGTTGGTTTTGTTCCTGCATAATGTCACTTATGTACTAAGAACTTTTTTGGATTATATTATCAAAAATGCTATATTATATGATGCTTTCGTTTTACAAAACTATGCTATCTTATGTTTCGAGAAAAACCATCATATACATTCAAACTTACTGACATAAAGGTTACCTCTATATAAACGTTCCGCTATAATATGATTAAATTCATACCTAATTATATAAAGGTTCCGTTATATGCTATAATATGATTCTATTCAAACCTAATTACATAAAGGTTCCGCTATATGCTATAATATGATTCTATTCAAACATAATTATATAAAGGTTCCGCTATATATAAACGATACGCTGTAACAATATATAAACGAGCTCCTCCGGGTCGCTATAGCTAAAAATGTCGAACGGTAAAACGCCTCCGCCATCTTCTTCCGGTAACGCCATTTCCTCTGATGTTAGAATTTGTATTTTGAATCGAAATCTTTGTAGTTTAACTCGGGCATCGCTTTGTTATATATAGGCTTCGAACTTACCTCGGGCATTGGATGCAGGTTTGGGAGTCCGACACCGCCTTTGCCGTCTGCCGGTCTGGGAGTCTGACACCTCCACATTTCCTGCCGGTCTGGGAGTCCGAGACCTCCACCGTGCGGATGGCGATATGTGGCCGTGTGGATAACAAAAAGGAATATAAATATATCTAATTTATCTATCTGACTAATCTATCTAATTTAATATTTGACCAAAATAATATGAAGTAGTACGAAGCAGCACTTCATCCGGTTCCTTCCGCCCTTATACGGTCTGAGCTCCAATTGCATTAGTAACTTTAGTGCAAACTCCGCCAATCCTTTAATTTGCAAAATAATCCCCATAAATTGCAAGCAATCTTCAAATTCATACGATCCAACCCAACAATGTCTGAAATATATAAAAACACTAGTGTAGACTTCGAAAACCAAATAATATAAATTAAGCTATAAAATATATAAAAATACTCTAAACTAATATGCAAATCTATACTTAAAACATATCAAAATTATACCCTATCAACAATACCTGTGGGGATTACCACCGTGTTGTTTGCCATGTAGAGCTTGGCATCCACGGGTTCCAGGGCGCCTATCTTTACCTTTGACCATATGGATAGGGGCATGATGCTTACGCTTGCTCCTAAGTCACACAGTGCCTTAAAACGATGTCGACCAAGTCCAACAGTGATAGCAAACTTACCTAGGTCATGTCGCTTCTCAGGGAAATCCATCTTCTTGCATTCTTTAGCAATCTCAGTCATTGATCTCACGTTGGGCTCACCCCAACCCTAGAAGTAGGTGGACTACTCGCGCCTCATCGCAATTGACATCATTGATTTAAAAGAAATAACTTGCATAAACTAAATTCAAAGTCTTTACAATCCCGGCACTCAAACTTTCGTAGAATGCCAAAACCCTAAAACATTTGAACTCCTAAACTCTATGTGGAACTCTTCTTTGAAATTGAATGAATGAAAATCATCCCCAAGGGCTTTATTTATAGGGGTTAATCCTAGCTAATAAAGGAAAGCAATCTATATCTACTTTCTAAGGATAAAATTAAATAAAGATAAAGCATTAAATCTAAAAGGAAATATCTAAATATCTATTGACATTAATGAATAATCTTCTCTTCTTGGATAAATCTTGACAGACTTTGATAGATTCGGACTTCCTTCACCCCCAAACAAACCAACTCGATTTCGGATAGGCCCAACGGACTCACGGCCCAGAGATCTTTGTTTTCATCGAGGAACTTGTGGTCGACTTCGGCTTTTCTTCATCTTCTCGAGTAGCTTCTTCCCTTCTCGGACTCGGACAAGGCTTCTGGTTTGGTCGATGTCGAGCAGATATGTCGACATCGAGTAGCTTCTTACTTGAGTTGTCTTCTTCTTCTCAGCTTCTCGATCTGGCTTTCCTCAACCAGGCTCTGCTTCACAATTTTGGTCGATATCGAGGAACTTGACGTAGGCAGGCATCTCGTGAAGTGCTTCTGTAAAAGGAATAGTAACATTTAGACTCTGAAGCAATTTCAAAAAACGTTGAAACTTACCATCAGTTAGATCTTTCTGGTTCTTAGAAGGGAACGGGAGCGTCTTCTTAGTTTTCTGAGCTAGAACAGCTTCCGGAGGTGATGAAGACTCCTCGACATCGACATGGTTCTTCTCGACATCGACTTAAGTTTCCTCGATATCGACCACTGTAGTCGACTTCGAGTTGGAGTGCTGTGCAGACGAGTCTTGGCCAGGCTGGTGCTCGACATCGAGTTGAGTTTGGTCGACATCGAGTTGTTGTTGCTCGTCGTCGAGGACGGTGTTACTCTTTTCTTCTCCGTTCTCTGGCTCGTGCAATTTGTGACCGCTCCTTAGCTTTACAGCAACGACATGTCCGTGCTGCCCCTTGGGATTTGGCTCTATGCCGCGAATTGACCCATCTGGGTCTATATGTTTCTCTTCCAGATGTCCAGCTCTCCAAATTTTGTATTTATGTTCTGGAGCTGATTGTTGATGGTGCCTTGATTACGGCGCATCTCATCAAGGATCATATGTAGATCATCATTTCGTTGGTCTCTTTCTGAATGTCCTAGAGCTCTATATGGTTGGGGGTTCCTAGGAGGACCTTGGTTCCGTTGTGGTTAATAGAACCTTTCGTCCCCCATATCGCAATTGGGACCCCCTGCCTAAGCTACTTCCTCGTAAGTTTTTTCCATCCTGACTTGCTCTGTATGTGGGCACTCTGTAGTGGTGTGCTGATAGCATGCATTTAGGTAGGCATAATAGGTTGCATTTAGCTCATTTAAGATGCATTTCATCCATGATTTGATTACAATTTGCATATTTGCTCTCTATGTTGGTGGAATCGGAATCTACACGTTTTTATTGATTATTTCAGGTAATGGTAGATCCGAGGAGAAGACATGGGTTGATAACGCATTGGATGAGAATGTCTAGTTGATCAAAGAAGCTTACATGAAGATCTCAAGAGGTCCTGAGAAGAAGAAGCGAACTTAAACGAAGAACAAGTCTGCAGAAGTTGTCGCCAGACATGCTGAACTTGTTTTGCACTTTCTGGAGGCCTCGGTTGTCCGATCGACTATTATGACCATGCGTTGGAAAGCTCGTTCAGAGAGCTACAACTTTCATGTTGACGTCGAGAGCTAATTCGAGACGGAATTTTCGGGAAAACCCAATGCAGCGGCCGCCGCATAGTTTGCTGCGCCCGCCGCACAGTCTGCTGCGCCCGCCGCCAGGGGCGGTATTCATGCTGCGCCCGCCGCATAGTTTGCTGCGCCCGCCGCAACTTTGCGGCGCCCGCCGCAGCTGTCGTCAGCGCGGATGCGCGTTGTTTTGACTATTAAAAAAACCCTAGATCTATTTGTTTATTTTGGGGGCCGACTTTGATGTTTTAAAAGGCCAAGTTTTATGTTATTTTGACAACTTCTATTCCATTCTACTTTTCATCACACAATTAGAGAGAGAGCGATGTTCGCCATGGGCGACTAAACTCTCTTCGTTCTCCTTGCAATTTGAAGCTTTATTTGGATTGAATTGTGAGTTTCTAATTCTTGTTTCTTATTTCCTATATTGAATGTTTCGACTTCTTTGTGCTTGAATGTTTGATTGTTTTATTCTATCTCGACTGATCAACTTGGTAGAATCAATTCAATTGCTAGGGTTTTGTAGTTTCCTGATTGCGAACCTTAACCCAAGTGGCAAACTTGTTCCTTTAGGGCTGATTGAACTAATTGAATGAGTAGGAAGTTGAATGTGTTGTTAAATCCTTCTTTAGGGACTGCAAATACCTTGGTTAATCTCTGAACTTAAAGCTATCAATTGGGTTAAATCCTTCTTTAGGGACTGTTCGATTGATAAGGGTTTCTAGGACTGATTGGACTAGTAACTATATTAGGTCGGGACAAGGGCATTCATAGGAAAACTAAAGGACAAGAGGAAGTTACAATATCAATTCAACCAAATAAAGTGGATAGTTGTAGGTAGAGCGATCTTCTCTAAATTGTTTCGCATCCATCTGTTTATAGTTTATTTTGCTTTCTTTCTATTTCAATCAATCAAAACCCCCCTTCTACTAATTGGTAAATACACATTGCTGAGAAATACTTGATTCTTTGTGGGATCGAACTCTTACTTGCTTGCTATACTAGTTTGTAGGTTTGAGTTTTATTTTGATACGGTTTATGCGACTAAAAACCGCTCATCATGTGCCGATGTGAGCCGCATTCGATGCAAGGTTGTTTGGAAAAGAGGTACTTGATTTGCTTGAGTAGCTTGCGATTTTTATCCTTGTAATACTGCTCCCTAACATCTGGATCAATCTCCTTAGAAGCTTCATAGAGAGGCATGGATGGGGCTGGCCTAGCGTAGGCATTCTCATCATAGTTTGTTGGAGCCCCATACTTAATGTCGTAGTTGGTGAGCTTGTCGAGAGTAACCCATGCGTCAGCTGGTGGCATTGTCAGATACTCATAATGAGTATACTGATTGATCCTATCCTTAGCGACCAGATCAAGAGAATTAAAGAAGATCTCCTGAACGACATAGGGTTGCTGTCCATGAGTAGGGCAGGATCGCAGAAGATCCTTATATCGTTCCCAAGCTTTTTCTAGCGGCTCCCCGGGCTTCTTTTTGAAAGTTGTAATCTTCTGGCGGAGGAGCGCTGTCTTGGCAGGAGGAAAGAATTTGTTGAGAAATTCTTGCCTTACTTCAGCCCATGTTGTGAGGGATCGTGGAGGGGGACCTTCAAGCCACTTCAATGCTGGACTGGCCAGAGACCAACGAAAGGCCTTCATCATGACATATTCCAAAGTGGTACCTTTAGCGAGAGTATGGCACATATCAACAAAATTGGTAATATGTTGAAGAGATCATTCATTAAACCTTTCGTAAAAAGCATTATTTTTAATCTCAATCAGAAAAGGAGTGCGAATTTCAAAATTGTTTTCAGGGATTAGAATGGCCGATTCAGGCACAACAAGAGTCTGGTGCATGTAATCCTCTGTAGTGGTAGGGTATTGGGCAAGCTCAGCTTCCGCTTTCCTCCTTCGCTCGGCTTCCTGCATAGTGCGTGCTCTCTCAGCGGTGAGAGCAGTATCCTTGGTGGCTAGTCCCTTGCAACGGCGCCAATTTTTTGTAGGAGGAAATCGAGATTGCAAATAAAATACGAATAAAGTAAAGCAAACCGATTCGATCCCAGCAAATAATGTTCAAGACTCCCTCCCTCACATGAATCGTGGTATTATAGGAAAATACCATACCACCTTGGCTGGAATGCCTTCTCGCTTGTAACGCGGTTCACGACAATGAGGATTTGGACATGAGTCAAGCGATTCATGTTCTTTTCGGTAGAAGATATAGTCATTAGGACAAGTATGGATTCTCTCATAATCCATTCTCAAAGAGCGAATAACTTTTTTTGCCTCATATGTGCAATCAGGAAGCACACTCTTTTCGGGAAGCATCTCTTTCAAAAGTTCAAGCAATGCCGTAAAACTTTTGTCCGTCCATCCGTGAGATGCTTTTAAATTATAAAGTTTCAAAATTGTTGACAATTTTGTATACCATGAACACGATGGATAGAGAGGTTCTCTAGCATCTCGTAATAACTCCTCTAGAATCCGAGGACGATCAATGAAGTTATCCTCGACTGCTTGTGCCAGTCTTCTAGTCGATCACCCTCACTTGAATAGATGTCATCCACATTCATAGTTGGCTTCTCTTTTTCACCGTGCCATATCCATTGAGTGTAGGTTTGATCAATTCCACGGCACATTAAATGATTTTTAACTTCACTAACACTCAAACTCGCAGTGTTGAAACAATCTCTACACGGGCATAGTATTTTTCTAGGATTTTTCGCATTCTCTACCGCAAATTGAGTAAAATCATTAACTCCACCTCTATACTCTCTAACCAAATGGTTCATAGACATCCATTTTGGACCCATCACTAAAAAACAGCACAAAACAGTAAAAAAACAGCAACAACTTAAAAAAACAGCAGGAATAAAAAAACAGCAACAACTCATCCCATGTACAACAGCGCTAAACAGCAATTAACACCAGCACTAAACAACATTTAAACCAGCAAAAAAAAACAATAAATAGCAATTTACAATAATAAACAACAACAAAAAACTCAGCCCATCAAGAACTGCAGCAGAAAAAAGTAACAAAACACAATAATGAAAAAAACCAAAAAATCAATAAACAACATAAGAAAACAACAATAAATAGCATAAGAAAATAGCAATAAACAACACCAAAACTCAACAACAAACAACAACAATTCATAGATATGAATTACATCAATATGCAACCATTAACAACACCAAAAAAGAGCAATAAAAAACACCATCTTATCTGGATTAACGCTAGAATGTATTTACCTCAAATAGTGGACTGAAGCAATCAACCGTAAATATCGATTGAACAAATAATTTCTGAACCTGAGAATGAAGACAGAAGCAAAGAACATTGATTAGTGCGCCAGAATACAACCAACTAATCAAAGAGGGTGAGAGACAGACAATTAACGAACCTGAGAGCCTAGCTTATTGATCGATGAGGACAAGACAAAATCAACCTCTGCAATGGGTTGCAAAGGAGGGTCTAAATCCATTGTTATTCTCCCTTCTTTGCAATTCACTACTAAAAACGCAGGAAATAGCTACGGAAAATAGCAATGGATTTAGCCACGAATGTCCGTTGCTAACCGGTTTAGCCACAGAATCAGCCATGGGCGGGCCATCCCTTGCTATATGCCTCGCAGCTAATAGTGACGGGCCTTCAGCCACGGATTTTAGCAACGAAAATTTATGGTCGTTGCTACGTCCGTGGCTGATAGTAGATGACATATGCCGTGGCTGTGGCTACGAACCCGGTTTGAAAACAGTGTCGAAAATAAAGTCGTGGCTACGTTCGTTGCTGAGTTCGTGTCTACAAACAAGTGATGAGTCTAGCTGAGTTCGTTCCTAATCCGTTGCTATGGTCGTTGCTAACGTTGTTACTCATTTCGTTGGTAATGTTGTTGGTAGGGTTGTTGCCATGGTCGTTGGTAACACCAATATTCGTGTCATTGCTATTGTTGTTGCTCATTTAATTAGTAATGTTTTGTATACTTAAAAAATATACAAAACTTTTATAGATATACATCCAAAGCAATATCAATTCCAAACATACATAAATGGAGTACAAAAATAAATAACATATCATGGAAAAAAAAGAAACAAACTAAAAGTAAGAAATCAAACATCAAGAAATTAAAAGAAATTGAATTTAGTATTAAAAACTCAACTCTTTTTTGGACAATCTGTGAAACAACCCTCATTGTAAAAATGGGGAAGAGGCTGGATGAAGAAGCTGCAGAAGGTGGCTCCAAAGGGGAAAAGGTTGGATGAAGAAGCTGCAGAAGGCGGCCATGTCGAGCCACATGCTCAAAAGCACCAACCAAGTCCATCTCTCAATCTGAACTAGCCGAAGGTTGTTCGCAAACGTGCCCCACCAGCCACAATGGTGGTGGTTCTGGATCTATAGCATCGGCAAGAGGAGGATTCGGAGAGAGAGAGAGAGAGAGAGAGAGAGAGAGAGAGAGAGAGCACAACCACGTGGATAGAGAGAGAGAGAGAGAGAGAGAGCAGGGCGTGGATGGCGGCGGTTGCTTCGGCGTGGACGGCGGCGGTTGCTCCGGCGTGGACGGCGGCGGTTGCTCCAGCGTGGACGGCGGCGATTTTGATAATTATTCAACCAAATCAAAAGCATAAAAAAATAGAGAGATGGTAGCAAAGGAATGGGAGAAAAAGGACTTATGAACATCAACAAACCTATGGAGATTCTTCTGCTTCGATTGGGAGGAGAAGGTGGGGAGTTCTTCGCTTGATTCAAGTGGTGAAGAAGAGGAGGAGTTCTTCATATGCTTCAATTGGGTGGAAGAGGAGGTTTGCAGTGGTGAAGAAGAGCAAATGGTGACAAGAGCGGTGATGGAGTACGTCGAGGACCCGGCGGCGAGGTAGCAGATTTAGACATGGGGACAAATTTGCAAAAGAGAAGAGGGGGAGTAAGAGGGAGGTGAAGGGTTTAAATTGGATAAGTCTGCCAGGAAATAAGGTATGAAGAGAGAAGGGTTTCAATTGGATTGGAGAATTAAAAGTCTCCAAAAGAAAAAATTCAATCCCCGTTCAGTGGGAAATGTGGCGCTTTAATTTGATTTTTTGGGGCCAATTTCGGCGCTTCAATTCCCATTCCGGCATTAATGGCGCTTCAATTTTTTTTTTGGGCATTAGTGGCGCTTCAATTGCCTACGATTCAAATTTTTTGGCGCATTAATGGCGCATCAATTTCCAATTTTTTTCTTCCACGTTCTTTCTATACACATTTGGGATAATTAATTTTTTTTTTTTTTGAACTGGATAATTAATTTTTTGTTTAGACACTAACTTCTATTTCTAACAAAGTCAAGATTTAATTGTTTTTTTTTTCACAAATTAAATCTATACTACACTACACAGAAGTTAAGATATCATTTAAAATAACAAAAAAGTCTAATTCTCTTTAAAATTTTATCGGAAATTATAAAATAAACTAGTATTCTCATAAGAATTTATTAATTAACATTTTATTCAACATTTATTAGTTACTTATTTAAGGTTTCCTCAAAACTTACTATATAGTATTATCATAAGAATTTATTAGTTAATACTACATCCGATCCAAAATACACGTCGTTTGATTTTTCAACACTTATTTTAAGAAGGTAAAAATTATATAAAATATCAACTTTTTTTCAATTATTTTTTTACAACTTTTTTTTTTTTTTTTTTTATGACGTGGAGGTTCCGAGGTTATCGACTAATCCTCCACGGGCCGAGCACTAGCCTGCACAGCACTCGAGCCGGGTAAGCCAAGCGGCAAGCCGCAAGACAGGCTAACCCATGCCAAGGTAAACCAAGGCATGAGTACCCATTATATATAGCACAAATTGCTCATAGTGGGATTTGAACCCTTGACCTCATGGTAGTTTTTTTTTTTTTTTTTTTTATGACGTGGAGGTTCCGAGGTTATCGACTAATCCTCCACGGGCCGAGCACTAGCCTCCACAGCACTCGAGCCGGGTAAGCCAAGCGGCAAGCCGCAAGACAGGCTAACCCATGCCAAGGTAAACCAAGGCATGAGTACCCACTATATATAGCACAAATTGCTCATAGTGGGATTTGAACCCTTGACCTCATGGTAGTGAGGCACAAGGAAGCACCTCACTCTTACCACTAGGGCAAGAGGTCATTGGTATATAGTATTCTAATAAGAAAGTTAAGATATTATATAGTATTAAATTATTAAAAAATAAAAATAAAAAAGTTAAGATATTATATAGTATTCTAATAAGAATTTATTAGTCGATATAGGGTTTTATTAAATATTTATTTGTTACTTATATGAGTTTTCCCAAAAACATGATCTAAACATAGTATTATAATAGGAATTTATTAGTAAATATAGGGTTTTATTAAATATTTATTTTTTACTTATATGAGTTTTCCAAAAAAACATAATCTAAGCCTAATATTCTAATAAGAATTTATTAGTCAATATAAGGTTTTATTAAATATTTATTTGTTACTTATATGAGTTTTCCTCAAAAATACTCTTATGACTTATAGTATTCTAATAAAAATTTATTAGTCAATATAAGGTTTTATTAAATATTTATCCGTTACTTCTATTAGTTTTCCTCAAAACATACTCTCATTGTATTCTAATAAGAATTTACTAGTTAACATAAGGTTTTATTCAATATTTATTAGTGACTTATATAAGTTTTCCACAAAACACACTCTTATAGTATTCTAATAAGAATTTACAAGTTAATATAATGTTTTATTCAACATTTATAAGTCACTTATATGAGTTTTCCACAAAACAAATTGTTATAATATTCTAATAAGAATTTACTAGTTAATGTAATGTTTTATTCAACATTTATTAGCCAGTTGCATGAGTTATCCTCAAAACACAGTCTTATAATATTCTAAGAAGAATTTACTAGTTAATATAATGTTTTATTCGACATTTATTAGTCACTTATATGAGTTATCCACAAAACACATTATTATAGTATTCTAATAAGAATTTACTAGTTAATACAATGTTTTATTAACAATTTATTAGTCACTTCTATGAGTTTTCCTCAAAACGCACTCTTATAGTATTCTATGAAGAATTTACTAGTTAATATAATGTTTTATTCAACATTTATTAGTCACTTATATGAGTTATCCTCAAAACACACTCTTATAGTATTCTATGACGAATTTACTAGTTAATATAATGTTTTATTCAACATTTATAAGTCAGTTATATGAGTTTTCCACAAAACACACTCTTATAGTATTCTAATAAGAATTAGAGGGAATTGCACATACTGGCTCCTCAAGGCCTAGCCGATTGCTATACATCACATACTAACCCAAAAACAAAAAAGTATTGCAAGGTTAACCCAACCCGGTTTATAATTGGGTGAAACCGGATAATAGGGAAACCCTTGGAGCCGGTAGCATGTAAGGGAGGGGGGGTGCAACCTTCCAATGTGTGACACCTGGCCAGAGAGAGAGAGAGAGGGAACAAGTCCCGTCTGCAGAGGAGAGAGGCGGAGAGAGAGAAAAAGCAATTGAGAAATGATAGGAGGGAGGGAGAGAGAGAGAGGTGAAAAAAAAAGTGAAGTATGAGAGGAGAGAGAGATTAGTAGAGTGTGAGTGAGGGGGTATAAAAAGATATTGTTACTCTTTCACTTCAAAGAAGCATTTGGGCGGGGGTTTATTTGCATGTTGACGTGTCAGCAGTTAGTTTTAATTGGACACTCAAAGCAAAATCACATGACACATATTGGAATCAACTGGACAAGATTTATCGGAGAAACAGATTCTCCATCGACTTCGGATAGAAAATGGGCAAGTTTGCTTTCGATAAAGGTTATGCGAGAGGTGTCTCCCTCAAATCTTAAGCAAATTACCCATTTTCTATCTGAAGTCGATGGTGAATCTGTTTCTCAAATAACTCATGTCCAGTCGATTCCAATATGTGTCATGTCGTTTTGCTTTGGGTGTCCAGTTAAAACTAACTGCTTACATGTCAACCTGCAAATAAACCCCACCCAATTGCTTCTTCTTCGAAGTGAAACAGCAACAGTAAAGTTGCAGAGGAGAGATGACCCTTCCATCTCTCTCTGTCCTATCCCCACTGATCTCTCTCTCTTCTGCAACTTTACTTTTCTTTTTTCACATACACACACACACTCTCTCTCTCTCCCTCTCTCCTTTGCAGGCTTTCTCTTTCCACTGCAGACCTTCTTTTACTTTTCTCTCTCTGTCTTATCCTCACTAATCTCTCTCTCTCTCTCATCTGCAACTTTACTTTTATTTTTCACTTCTCTCTCTCTCTCTCTCTCTCTCTCTCTCTCTCTCTCTCTCTCTCTCTCTCTCTCTCTCTCTCTCATGTCCTCTATCTCCTCTACATACTTTCTCTCTCTCTCTCTCTGATTTTTTTTATCGAAGGCAAACTTACCCATTTTTTATCCGAAGTCGATGGTGAATATGTTTCTCCGATAACTCTTGTCCAGTCGGTTCCAATATGTGGCATGTCGTTTTGCTTTTGGTGTCCAGTTAAAACTAACTGCTTACACGTCAAACTGTAAATAAACCCCAGCTCGATCACTTGCTTCTCCTTCGATGGTTTTTCTCTGAAACTTAAGATTTAATTCAAATTATATTAATGGTTCGATGGTTTTTCTTTGAAACTTAAGATTTAATTCAAATTATATTAATTCCCCCTTACCGTCACTCCCCCCTATCTTTGTCTCTGTCTTATCCCCTCTATCCTCTCTCTTTTTACCGCCTGGGTTTAGGGGGGAGGGCTACACTAGAACCAGGAAAACATTAAACCATACCTCGCCTGACTACTACAAACATGACAGGTTGAGTTATAAACATGACATCTGACTACTACAAACATGACAGAAATCAAAGTGTCGGCAAATCCATTAAATGTTCAAAGGTATCGCAAGATTAAACATATCCAAGTCGCCCCACTTCTGGTATTTCGTATTCCACATAGCCGTTTCCAAATTTCCCCAATTCCCCCAAAATCCCCAATTCCTCCAATTTCGTCAATCCCCCCATTCCCCCAATTTCCCCATCTAACTACAACCAATATATCCATTTTCGGGGTGTGTGGCCTGTTTGATGTCCGCCTCTTCTTCTCCTCTGCAGACTTGCTCTTGTTCTTCTTCGAACTCCTTCATCTTCTTCCTTCCATTTTTTATTTTATGTGAGAGAGAGAGATGGAGAAACTATCGACAGTTGAATTGACATGCTTTTGTCAATTAACTCCCCCCACACGTCTCACTCTCTCTCCTCCATCAATGCAACAGGTCTCTCTCCCTATTGTAACCGGCTGGGCTGCAAATTTTAAAGGGTTTGGGCTAACTTTTTGCAAATAATATGGATAGGGGATAGGGAGTGCAATCCAACGGGGTTTTTAGGTTAGTTTTGCAAATAACCCTAAGAATTAACTAGTTAATATAATGTTTTAATCAACATTTATAAGTCAGTTACATGAGTTTTCCACAAAACACACTCTTATAGTATTCTAATAATTATTAAATAGTTAATATAAGGTTTTATTCAACATTTATAAGTCACTTATATGAGTTTTCCACCAAACACACTCTTATAGTATTCTAATAAGAATTTACTAGTTAATATAATGTTTTATTCAGCATTTATAAGTCACTTATATGATTTTTCCACAAAACACACTCTTATAGTTTTCTAAGAAGAATTTACTAGTTAATATAATGTATGATTTAACATTTATAAGTCACTTATATGAGTTTTCCACAAAACACACCCTTATAGTATTCGAATAAGAATTTACTAGTTATAATAATGTTTTATTCAACATTTATTAGTCACTTACATGAGTTATCCTCAAAACACACGCTTATAGTATTCTAATAAGAATTTACTAGTTAATATAATGTTTTATTCAACATTTATTAGTCACTTATATGAGTTATCCTCAAAACACACTCTTATAGTATCCTAAGAAGAATTTACTAGTTAATATAATGTTTTATTCAACATTTATTAGTCACTTATATGAGTTATCCTCAAAACACACTCTTATAGTATTCTAAGAAGAATTTGCTAGTCAATACTACCTCCGTTCCAAAATACATGGGCTTTTCCTTTTTGACACGTTTTTTAAGGAGTGGAAAACTCTATGAAATATTATTTTTTTAATCAAATTTTTTATATCATTTGATACTTATTAGTAATAAGTATCAAATTATATAAAAAATTTGATTAAAAAAATAATATTTCATAGAGTTTTTTGCTCCTTAAAAAGCGTGCCGAAAACTAAAAACCCATGTATTTTGGAACGGAGGGAGTATAATGTTTTATTCAACATTTATTAGTCACTTGTATGAGTTACCCTGAAAACACACTATTATAGTATTTTAAGAAGAATTTACTAGTTAATATAATGTTTTATTCAACATTTATTAGTCACTTATATGAGTTTTCCTCAAAACACACTCTTATAGTATTCTATGAAGAATTTACTAGTTAAAATAATGTTTTATTCAACATTTATAGTCACTTATATGAGTTTTCCACAAAACACACTCTTACAGTATTCTGATAAAAATTTACTAGTTAATTTAAGGTTTTATTCAACATTTATAAGTCACTTATATGAGTTTTCCACCAAACACACTCTTATAGTATTCTAATAACAATTTACTAGTTAATATAATGTTTTATTCAGCATTTATAAGTCACTTATATGATTTTTCCACAAAACACACTCTTATAGTATTCTGATAAGAATTTACTAGTTAATATAATGTTTGATTCAACATTTATAACTCACTTATATGAGTTTTCCACAAAACACACTCTTATAGTATTTTAATAAAAATTTACTAGTTAATATAATTTTTTATTCAACATTTATTAGTCACTTACATGAGTTATCCTCAAAACACACTCTTATAGTATTCTAAAAAGAATTTACTAGTTAATATAATGTTTTATTCAACATTTATTAGTTACTTGTATGAGTTATCCTGTAAACACACTGTTATAGTATTCTAAGAATAATTTACTAGTTAATATAACGTTTTATTAACAATTTATTAGTCACTTATATGAGTTTTCCTCAAAACACACTCTTATAGTATTCTATGAAGAATTTACTAGTTAAAATAATGTTGTATTCAACATTTATAAGTCAGTTATATGAGTTTTCGACAAAACACACTCTTAGAGTATTCTAACAAGAATTTACTAGTTAATATAATGTTTTATTCAACATTTATAAGTCAGTTATATGAGTTTTCCACAAAACAAACTCTTATAGTATTCTAATAAGAATTTACTAGTTAATATAATGTTTTATTCAACATTTATTAGTCACTTACATGAGTTATCCTCGAAACAAACTCTTATAGTATTCTAAGAAGAATTTACTAGTTAATATAATGTTTTATTAACAATTTATTAGTCACTTATATGAGTTTTAGTCAAAACAAACTCCTAGAGTATTATAATAATAATTTATTAGTTGATATAAGGTTTTATTCGTTACTTATGTGAGTTTTAATGAAAACATACTCTTATAGAATTCTAATAAGAACTTATTAGTTAATATAAGGTTTAATTAAACATTTATTAGTCACTCATTTGAATTTTCCTCAAAACATACCCTTATAATATTATAACAAGAATTTATTAGTCAATATAAGATTTTATTAAACATTTACTCGATACTTATTTGAGTTTTCCTCAAAACATACTCTTATAGTATTCTAATAAGAATTTATTAATTAATATAAATTTTTATTATCTACTTATATGAGTTTTACTTAAAACATACTCTTAGAGTATTCTAATAAGAATTTATTGCTTAAATGTAATGTGTTATTAAACATTTATTAGATACTTATATGGTTTTCCTCAAAACATATACCCTTATAATATTCTAATCAAATTTATTAGTTAATATAAGGTTTTATTAAACATTTATTAATCTTTTATATCAGTTTTCCTCAAAACATATTCTTATAGTATTCTAATAAGAATTTATTACTTAATATAAGGTTTTATTTAAAAAAAATTTAGTCACTTATATGAGTTTTCCTCAAAATTAAAGATATTCTTATGATATTCTCGTAAAAATTTATTAATTAGTTAATATATTATTTTTTTAACACTTATTAATTTATATAAAAATATTTTATAATCATACAAGGGTTTATCAATGGGCCAATCGGGAAAAACATAGTCATATTTGGGCCCATCACAAATGAAAACTTATTTGAGCTCAACTGTAAATAGCCACGGATGTGACCGTAGCTAAAATCGTGGCTACAACGGATGGGCTTATCATTTATCAATACGATGGACGAGTGGTTTATTGGGCTTGCATTCATTGGGCTTTGACTATTTTTAACGGGTTTAACCACCTATAGGGCTTCATAGCCACAGATTCAGCCACGATTCAAGCCCACTCACCCCATGTTCGACACGTCCACAATAACCGTTCCAAGCCCACTCACCTCGTGTCCATTCCATCGTCGGATTTCTGATCTGAATAGCCACGGATTTAGCCACGATGTTGATGTTGTTGCCAAATCAGCATCGAATACAGCCACGAAATAAGCATTCGTAGCTAATTTCGTGGCTAATTACCACTATCATCCACTTCTTCAGCCACGAAACCAGTCACGGACATTGTGTTCGTTGCTATTAGCAACGAATTTGATGATGTGGCATTCTTGGGTGAACACCAGCCACGAAAATAGCCACGGCCAAGAACAGTCATGGCCAATGTCATTGCTATTGGCAACAAAAACAGCGTCGGCTGACATTCGTGGCTAAAAATCCGTAGCTATTTCCTGTTTGTTTAGTAGTGATTGCTTGTTCAATCTGAAGATTATCGAAGACGCTCGTCTTCTTCAAGACATAGCTAATTGAACGAAGACGGGGAGAAGAGAGAAATCAGCGTCTCCACTACAAAGGGCAACAACATCGAATAAGGAGAAGAGAGAATATGAAGAAGGTGATGGTTGCTTAAAGATCGATGTGCGGGTGATGGTTGCTTAAAGATCGATGTGCGGGTGTACAGCGCGCTCTAGGTAATTAGTTTTTGCTAGGGTTGTTTTCGGGGGCTTTTTTTCCAATTCTAAAACTCAAGATAAATCTCATAGGAAATTTAAAAGATAGATTTAATTAATTGCAGATAAAAAATCGGGAATTATTTTAAAGCATATTTCGGGTCTTTTTATCAAAAATCCTGATATAACTTTGTGTTTATCGAGAGTTAAATAAAAAACCCTGTAAGAGTAAAGTCAGTTATTTAAAAAAAAACCGTATATATAATAGAAGTTTTTGAAAAAAAACCCTTGCGACATTTCTCTCTCAAGAGTTTTTTAAAACCCCTGAGAGTTTTGTGCCGTAAAATATCAATTATGTACTAGTGGAATCGGGGTTATGAGTGGGGGTTATTGTGGCTATTGAGGTATTCGAGGATATGAGAGGTAAATCTTCGAGGAAAGACTGGTAGCTAGGCAAGAATGTCGTTGATATTTCTAGTAAGACTATGGGATTGAGGATGAGACATGGAGATTCGGAGCTTGGAATTGGGAAGTGGGCAAGGCAGAAGGCATTGAGGGCACTAGAGGACGAAGGATTTTAAAAGGTGTGGCGAGATTGTGGTACTTGGGAAAGTTCGGATGAGATGTCATAGGAATTCGGTGGAACTAATGATTGGTACGTAAGAGGGGTAAAGCGGTAGAGATTTCGAGGTTCGAGGAAGTGTGATCTTAGGCTATTTGAGAAACGTCCAGAGACGTGGGAACTAGTCTAGGTAGAGTGTGTTGGGAATTATAAAGGTTGGAGAATTGTGAGAAAGTTGGTCAGGTTGGGATATTATGGGAAATTCGAGCTAGGGTGGAATAAGGGTTCATTGGGAGGAATGGTCAAATTATAGGGGCCATATGCCTAAGACGTCGTGATCAAAGAAGGGTGGTTGAGGTAGTTTCGGAAAATGCCGGGAAGAGGATCTAGAGTAGGTCGGCTGGAGGAGTCATGAGTGGTTCAGGTTCGTGAGTTACAGAATGGGATGAGTAGGTAGAATCAGTGATTGGTCTTTGAGGATATGCGTGGGTGATGAGTAGCTTGGTGATTCGTGGTTGGAAGTTATCACTAGATCGGTTTCTACGCTAGAGTTGGTCAAGAGTGTCAAGTGAGATGGTCAGTGCGAGTTGGGCTCTTAGAGGTGGATGGTTAGCGAGAGTGGTTAGTGGTGCGGGAAATATGATCACGTAACCAAGGTGATTCGAGATGCCTCTTTGGGAAATGATGGCCAAGCGGAGTCTTGAGAGCCTAGGAATAGTTAGCAAGATTGTTAAGAAGCGTCTAGATCGATCGTGAGAGCAGTTTAGTCAAGGAATTGGGATTTCTCTTAGAAGGAGATGATGGGACTGATAGAGGACCCCTAGGACGAGGGTGTGCTTTATAGGGAGTTTAGGTAGTCGGTTGAGTCATTAAGATTGTCAGAATATGGGAATTGTGCGATTGGGAACCCCGGGATATGGTTTATTTGGTCAAGTGGAAGGTAGGACCTGGAATGGCTCACCGGAAAGGACTCGTGGGTAGTACCATTCCGGAATGGCTTACCGGGATAAACCATTCTGGAATGGCTCACCGGAAAGGACTCGTGGGTAGTACCCATAGGTTCCTGGTTCAAACTCCGGAATGGCTGCTCTTTATTTACCTATTCAAGGAAGGTAGGACCTGGGATCGGGATATCGAAGTAGATTGGCCCTTAGATGGTTTGATGGCATAAGAGTTCAGATGCATAGCAGTTGGTTTAGATAATTGGCCTTGATTTCGGATTGTTGTGAGGCTAGAGAGTCTATATATGAGCCGGATGCAATGATGTCTAGAACTAGTATTGGATCGAGTTGGTAGACCTAGGTGAAGTTGATCTTGATGTGAGAGATGGTGAGTAGTGGTCGTGTCTTGTCATGATTGGTAGTTATAGACATGTTCTTTTGAGGATGTGATCTAGTGTATGCTTTTCTTGGGGCCGAATGTTGTACAAATTATATTTTATAGACGATGTTGATTATCTCATGTATTGCCATAGAAAATAGTACACTGTTAGTACTAATATAATTATCCCCTGAACTTGATGAAATGCTAGTGTGCGGAAGTGCTTGTTTGCCTCTAATGTGATGACGTTTGGTAATTAGCTTAGACCATCCACATTGGTGGTGTGCAAATGTGAAAATGTGTATTTTTTAGACATTTTTTAGCTCCATTGGTTGTTTTGGGTGTGTGCAAATGTGCACATTTGAGCATGTGATGTGCAAATTTGAGCACACCATCTCCCCATGTGCAAAAACTTTTACAAAAAGCAAGACAATTTCATTGGTTTATTTTTTATATGATTTTATTTTCCTTTTTGTTTTGAATAAATTGTATTTCAAGGGTGTGTAAAAAATGCACATTTCACCAATGGAGCAAATTGCTAAAAAGTGATGTGTATTTTTACACATCATGTGCAAATGTGTATATTTTTGCACAAAACCAGTGTGGATGGTCTTAAGTATGATGTGTTTATCTGATTGGTATAATGTGCTTATCTGATTGATCTGATGTGCAACTTCTGTGATATGATGTGATAAATCGTACTATGCATGATATTATGCTAGATATGTTATATTATGTGACTATCCTTACATGAGTATGATATGTTATGAAGGTGTGATACAATTGCTATGTTATACGATTGTTATTTATTATATGGTGCTTTGAATTGGAATTGCTAGGATGTTAGGACCGAATTGATGAATTTTGATTCTAACTTGGAACATATGAGGAAATATGGGATTAACGCTTAGAGGAGGAAATATGGAATCACGTTGGATTTTGAGAACTCGAACGCGATCGAAAACTTCAATGATTTTGAGACCGAACCTTTTTGAATTGAGGCCCCTCTTGAAATTTCCTAACCGAGCTTGCATTATCATGCCCACGAAGTGGATATATGCATTTTATGGGGCCTATATAGACTGCTTGCTAAGACCTAGTGGAGATGTCGTAATGCTTTTTGAGTTATGATATGACCGAGAAGTCGGGGTAAGGATGTGGTAATGGCCCGTATCACACTCTCGCTACGACCTGTCGGAGATATTATGATCATGACGACGATACTTTGAGAATCTCATAGAGGCACTTATGAGGGACTTACAAGATCAATGGAATGGTCATTGGACTCGCCTACTTCTAATTTCATCCCCTGCCTTGTTTTGGTTTTAGTCTCGGGGACGAGACTTGGTTTTAGAAGTGGATGGTGTAAAGGCTCGGTTTTTTAAATCCAAATTTTTTAGAAAAAGGAAAATTAGAAATAAATTTAAAATGAATTTAATTCAGATATTTTAAAACTCTCATCCTTTAATATAATAATCGTACTTTACAATCCATAAAGCGAATTCTGACCCAATTTTGAGCATTGTATATTTATTCCGTCTTTTCACCTCGAAATTTGAAAATATCTTTGATGTCGATATCCTCGAAATTTTGCACGTTATTTTGATAAAATCGGGATATGGTCTAGAGAGTAGGTTTCGGGGCATATTTCTTTGAGTATTCTTTTTGAATTGAGATTGGGACCACATTATACATTTTGTCTCCTTCTCCTCCTTATTGATCCGAAATCTCACCCTATTTCTTCCCCTTTGGCTAGTTAAAACCTAGGAAGTTTCTACTCACCCTCCACCCTCCTATTTAAAGTTAAACATCAAGTGCTCCCACTCCCTCCCTTTCCACCTTGGCATCACCATTTTGAGAAAGAGCCAAAACAACCTTCTGAGACTCATTTTGACCAATGGTTGCCGCAGCCTTAAGCCCCATATCCCCTCTTTTTATTTGGAACTAAACTCTCAAACAACTACCCACAAACCCTCATCCTAAGCACACCCCTCAGTCCCCCTTTATTCCCAGTTTCCTCACCTCCAAAAGCAGCCTCTTATCTCCTTGAATTTCACCACCATCGACCCTCATCACCACCTCCATTCCCTCTCCACAACATCTACACTCCCCTTCTTAATCCTTCTCCATAGGAAGCAAGAGCCAAGAGTCGTACCCCTATTTTTGTCACAGGGCCGAGGGAAAATCTTTCTCTCCCTCTTCCTTCTCTGAGCAGTAACAACAACCAGCAGTCACCACTCCTTCCCTCCGAAGAACGACGAAGTGGAACTGAGATGTCTAGGAGCCAGCGTCGGTGCCGACCCCTTCCCCGAGCACATCCTCCCCCTGTTCTTTCAATAGGAATCCCGGTAATCTCCTTCCTCCTCCTTCTGCTCCAGAACTCAGTAAGTTCATCCCTTTACACTCTTGATGGAAGGGAAACGTCGTTAGATTTCACCTCACCAAATAAATAACCCAAACTAACAACTAACTAGCAACCTAGTATAGCAGATAAGTAAGGGGTCGAACCCACAGAGAAACAAGTATTTCAATGCAATACATGTTTATCAATTATGACACTAACAATGGACTAGGGATATGAATGAAGATAAATAATGCAACTAAACTAAGATAAAGATATGAATGGGAACAAAGAGAAGATAAAAGATAAGAGTGTAGTACGTTTGCCTACAATTCCTAACATTGATTGATTTACTTGATCCTTGAGATGATTGCAATATTATTCCTAAGCCTATGTTGACTTGACTAAAGTTGAAGGATTCGCAGGGATACAATCACCATATTCAATATCACTAAAGAATAGCATTAAGAACTCAAGTGTTTAGACCAATTGGCATATCAATTCAATGCAATTAAGACACAATTGGAAAGACCCTAAGTGACATAATTAACATCTAATGATATAGATCAATTGTTATCATCCACTACAAGGACAAGGAAATACCACTGCTTTAATACCTTTGTTTGTTATCAAGAACACAACAATGGATTCATAGCATAGATGCGAACTCTAACTAGATGCGCGATCATAGAAAGAATCCCAAATATAAACAATGAAGAACAAGATGCTGTCAAGTCTCACAATCAATCAACTAAGTCTTGAATCATAGAAAAACCACAAGAATTCTAGGCAATTAGGTACGTTTAATCCCTAAACTTAAACCCTCTCATCTTTCTTAGAGTTAATGAATTATTGGAATGTTAGTTCTTAATTAACTAGTTGATTGAATGAAAGCTGGAAATATGACTAATATAGGTCTCCTTTCATCGGCCAAAAACCCTAGGAAAGATAGATAAGAGGTTCCATAAAGATAGACTGCGCCGCATATCGCAAATCCTGATCTGGCGAGTCAGTGGGCGCCGTGGAAATGGCGGCGGGCGCCGTCCGTATATTGTTGACAGCTTTGGCAGACTGAACTTGTAATGCACTTTCTGGAGTCATCATTTGTTCGATTGACGCATATGAATATGCGTTGGAAAGCTTTTTCGAATCACTAAAATTATCATGAAGACCTCAAAAGCTACTTCCAACTTCTCGGAACCTTAAAGGTGTGATTTATCTGTGTTTTCCATTTCCGATCTTGTTCCTTAGCTCTTCTTTGTCCATTTGCTCCATTCTTTCTCCACCTTTCAATGCCGGATCTTATAACTTACCAATAAACACTAGAAACCGTAGATTTCGCACATCAAATACCAAATGACCAAGAATATGAATAAGCTTATTAAACATGCAATAAGAATACCTAATGCACCTAAGACCACCTATAAATGATCATATAAAATATGCAATATCAACTCTCTCCTTCCATCCCAGGCCAAGAGTGATGGATTGCCACCTCCGACGAAGCCAAATCCAGCGAACTGCTTTCTCCAGCGGTGTTCTTCAAATACTTCGGTGAGAACCCTAACCTCCCCCGACTTTCATTATCCGATTTCTGTGCTTTTTCCACCCTAATCCGACGATAACCATGCCGGTAGATTAGCGAATTGCAAAAGAAGGTACTTTATCTACTTATGAAAAGGAATAAACACATAATTAGGGTTTCTATTTGAAAGGCTATAAATTCTAATTATGAAAAGGAATAGACACAATTGAAGAATTCATGCTTTCTATTCCTCGTGCTTCATCTTTGATTGAGAAATTGAAGAACTCATGTTATTTCCAACTTGGGTAGTAATTAGGGTTTCTATTCGAAAGGCTATAAATTCTAATTATGAAAATGAATAGACAAAATTAGGGTTATTAATTGAAAGGTTTATATTCCTACTTGTCGGAATTGGTGAAACCCTTTTCCTCTGTTGATAAAGTTGTCAACTTTTGTGATTTATGATTCCGCTTGCATTGTTATTTTGTTGCAAACCCCGGTCTTGGAAGTTTTCGTTTAATTTGTTTACGACCTTCGAATCTGTCACATTGGTTATTTTCTGATGACGCTTCGCAACCACCATTAAACTCTTCGGCCATCTTTGGTGACTCAAACAACGTTTTTGCAGAACTACTCGACGTCGACTAGACTAGTCGACGTCGATTACTAACTTCTCGATCTAGGGTTTCTACTCAAGGTCGATTGTTGTTTTTGTCTCTGCAGGTACTCGACCACGACCAACTTACTCAACGTCGAGTAGTTTCCTCGACATCGACTACTCCAGTGCATTCTGCTTGCTCGAATTCGATTGTACTGACCCCTGTTGACTACACTCTAATCGAGGTCTAGTACTCTGAGTCGACTTCTGGACGTGACTTGCCTGCTATCTGAGATCCGCTGACCTGCTTCCTCGTGGATCGAACCTGACTCTCTTTTGATACAACAGGAGGGAGTCTTGAATATTATTTGCTCAAAAAGGAATTGATTTGCTGATTTTATTTACATTCTATTTGCAATCTCGATTTCCTCTTTACAACAGTCCACCCCCATCCGAGTCAGCCTTGGGGCCCCTCTTTTTCTATTCCTTTCTTTTCTGTCGAAAATTTGATTTGAGGCCAGTTAGATTGGGCTTGGTTGGGCCTTTTATTTTGTTTTAACATTAAAAGAGTTTGGGCCTATTCTTTTATTTTAGAAATGAAAATGGAACAAAGAGGGATTTTAAGATATAAAATATTTAATGAAAAATAGGTAATAAATGGAATTTAAAATATATTATATAGTATTATTGTGAGATTTAAAAATATAATATTATTGGTCTTGAAATTTAAAAGGAAAAATTCGGGAAATATTTTCAAGGATGGAAATTGGTTTAATAAGATTAAAAACATGAATTTTGGAAAATACCCCAACCTTGTTATCTTCATTTTGAAATACTTGTCATGAGGGTTGGAACTTGATTTTCAAAAGGAATTTGATGAGCGTTTTCCAAGGTCGGAATTTTTAACTATTTGACTTGAGATTTTAAAAGGTATTCGAGACTAACTTGGGAACTTGATATGATTGACGACTAACTAGCATGATGACATGTTTGACTAATAGCATGACTTGTGGTGATTTATTATGCGAGGTTGAATGTTAGATAATTGTGATGAGGTTATATAACTATATGCTAAGTAAGAATTTGAGATGTTAGAGTTATGTTACCACTTGATTATACCTTATGAATACGATGAACTTTGAGATAATATTATTGCGGATTTATTAATGTGGATTTAATATGGCAAATATATGATTGTAGATGAGTGGAACGATGAGAATAGTGTGGTCTTACAGAATGTGACAATGTGATAAAAGGTTGAGCTTGATGGAATGACGATTGCGATATGGTTGTTATTCTCGTTGAATGATGTATGCTTTGAGTACTTGAATGATTAGACATAGACTTATATATATATATATATATATATATATATATATATATATATATATATATATATATATATATCTGTGTGTGTGTGTGTGTGTGTGTGTGTGTGTGTGTGTGTGTGTGTGTGTGTGTGTGTGTGTGTGTGTTTTGATATGTATCTAGGTGATGCTTGTGATTATCATTGATGTATGCCAGACCCTCTATTATCATGTTCTGCATACCCAGGTAAGTCTCTTCGGAGCTTACTCAGATTGATAGAGAGATATTCCCCACTTTATGTGCATGATATACTAGGTGATGGCATTCATAATCAGCATTCCATGTAGTAACATGCTAGGTTGCATTGACCGTTGAGAATTCTATTTCTTTATGCGTAAGTATACAAAATGACCGTTATCTGTGAAGTATCTAGAGTCTTTGCTATGGTCATAGGATAACCTAGTCTCAGCGGGTTCGTCCTGAGTCGTTCGAGTCATAATTACCACTTTACTTACCGTTCTAATTTATTTTATCTTTGGCATTATTATATTCTTTTTCTCTTTTAAGTCCACATTCATGACTTGATAAAAGCATGCAAACATGGAGTCAGGTACCACAATGGGCCTCACCCCATTTATAAATTGGAATACATTCGCGAAATGGCCAATCTCCGCCCTATCGGGAAGAGTGGCGGTGGTTAGGTAGCGGGATATACCACTTAATATTATGTGTTAAGGCCTTATTATTATTATGCACTTGATCTTAGGGGCATGTTAGTGTGTTAATATTTTGTCATGCATCTAGAAGCATCTTTATTAGGTGTAGCGTATATGTGTGCTTAGGGCCGGGATTCAGTAGGTGGGCATCATTCTTATCCCGCTCACCATTAACGTTTTTAGGTATTATTTCTGTTCGTTCTATTGGCGTTGCTTGTTATTGCGCGGGTTCTCTTGTCTGGCGGAGAGTGAGCGTTGAAGTTTCTAGCTTACCTAGCTCTTAATTATGTTTTCGGATTTACGTTTTAGACTTCATTTTGACCCGGATGTACCATGGCACCCATGTATTACACTTTGCTTCCGCTAATTACATGAATACCGTTTTTCGCGCTTAGAATTACGACAGGTACACGGGACTTTCCCGGGGATTCCAACGATCCCTTCAAATTTGGGGGCGAAATCCCACTTTGAATGCGTTAGTTAGAACTTCAAACCTTCAACCTATACTCGGGGTGCAAGATCCTAACGAGGGGTTTCATCCCTCGAAACGTAACCTGAGAATCATAATCCCGGGCTGTTACAGATATGGCGTTGTTGGGTTTCCTTGCCTTATTCCCCCTTTTGGTCTAAAGACATCTGTTTGTTCATCATTGAAAAGAACATAAAAGGAGACCGTCTTTACACTCTTCTTTATCTAACCAATGAATTTTGTTCAAAAAACCAAATTTCACTAGGAGTCCTGAAAGGAAATCCCATTCTATTCTATCATTTGTTTTTTTTTTCCATAGGAAGGTTGATCGTCATCCATCCCTTTTATCCTTTTCTACTCCTGAATGAATGAAATATCTCATGTGCTATCAAAATATTACACGTTTAGAGACAAACACACCGTGGAGAGGATGAATAATTTTCTCTAGGAGGTTTTTCATTTGGTCTGCTATTATATTGGCAATAATTTTGTATATTTTTGTACAAAAGCTAATAGTTGTTTAATGCATGGTCATTATTGGATTATCACATTTCGGGATTAGAATAATAAAAGTCTAGTTAATCCGTTTTAACATTCTACCATAGTGGAAAAAGCTATTAGTTGCTTTGATGACGACTAGGCCCACAATATTCCGGTAATTTTAGTAAAATTCTTGTGTCATTTCATTTGGGCATGGTGATTTATTTTTTCCTAGAGCAAAGGTTGGTTTCTTGATTTCAATCTTTGTAATATTCACGGTCAGTTTTTCATTGTCTATTGGAGCTATTTCTGTCCCAATTAGCTCGAATTACTACTTGCGCAGGTGATAATTTACATTTCTACCTTTAAACCATAGTTCGAATTCCTTTTTAATTTCATTTCTCATATTTTGCTCACCCAATATAAGAGTCCCATATAGAGCTGGCAATTCGGGTGATCCAATCGGGTTCAGGTCGATCACATTCGGGTTGAGTCACTAATGAGTCGGGTTAACTCAGGTAAAATTTCTGTTTCAGGTTTGTTCCGGTCGGGTCGGGTTTGATTCGGTCAAAATAAATCTAAAATTGGTTGAGTTTCAGTCTGAATCGGGTTGGACCCATTCGTGTGGTTTTCAATCAAATCGGGTCGGTCTTGTTTGGATTTTAGGTATGTATTCGAGTCGGACTCATTTAGGTTTCAAGTAGAAGCGGGTCTATATTTGTTTCAAACTTTCAAGTGTTTGGGTTTAAATTGTGGAATCATGTTCGTTCGAGATTTTTTAGTAATCAATTTTTTTAAGGGAAAGAAACTAGTGAGCATGCCCGTGCTACGCACGAGACTTATTTTAAATATGTATATTTAATTAATATATTATCATTGTAATTTTATTACTAATAATTTTTATCTCTAAAAATTTTAATATGTTTATTGATTTTTGAAATTCGAGAGATATTAACTTGCCGCTATTTTTCTTCTTACTCACTTCTACATGCAATTCAACGTACGATATAAGAAGAAAAATTTGATAATTGCTTTATAAATGCATGTGTTTAGGTTTAAAACAAATAAAAAAATATATATAGTATGAACTTGAAAAATGTTATACTTATAGAGGACATGTTTTAAATATATATTTTTAATTTATATATTATTATTTTAATTTGATTACTAATGATTTTTATCCCTAAAAGTTTTAACATGTTTATTTATCTTTGAAATTCGATAAATATATTAACTTGGCTCTATTTATCTTTTTACTTACTTTTACATGCAAGTCAACTATATAAGCAAAATAAAAATGACAATTGCTTTAGAAATACATTATCTCCAAAAGTTTTAATATGTTTAATTTATCTTTTAAATTCGACAAATATATTAATTTGACTCTCTTCTTACTCACTTCTACATGCAATTCAACTATATAAGCAAAAAAAATGATAATTGCTTTAGAAATACTTGTGTTTAGGTTTTAAAAAAATAATAATAAATAATATACTATAAACATGAAAAATGTTGTAATTATAGATATTTGATCCTTTGGCATGGTGGATTGGAACTATACCTATAACCAATAAGCTACAATAACTTTCTATTTTCTTAAGCTAATATTAAATATATATTAAATTTATTTGTAAGTATTTAATAGGTGCAATTAATGGGCTTTCACCCAAAACTATACTATATAGTATAGATTCTATTTTCTTAAGCTAATATTAAATATATATATATTAAATTTATTTGTAAGTATTTAATAGGTGCAATTAATGGGCTTTCACCCAAATTTATATATATAGTATAGATATAGATAATTATTGTAAAGGCTCGGATTTTCAAATCCTAATTTTCTGGAATAAGAGAATTAAAAATGATATTAAATCGGTTTTAAAACTTGTTTAGCGGATTCCGACCGGAGTATAGATTTAACGAACAATTTCCGTCGTTTTATCTCAAAAATTCAAAATAATTATTGAATGGTGATATCCCCTTCTGTTTTAAAAATCTAATTGATCGAGAAAGCGAGAGGCGGGAAAACTAACATTTGGAAACTAATTTTGGGATTCAAAATTCGCGTATTTCAGATTTATTTATGGGTATTGATTTTGACCAATTCCACACTCAATCCTCAACCACTCCATCCTACCTTACCCTGCAGTAGCCATTCCTTCACCATTGTTCTGCCTTCCGTCAACGTGAGCTGCGCTCACCTCCTCCATGTCACTTCAACGCCTCCACCTTCTTTGTCTCGCTGAATGAAGCAACCATCACGCATCGTCACCGTCACCATCATCCATCTTCGTTTCCGCACCTTCAACCACAACACACACCACCATTTCCTCTTCCTTCTTCCTTCCATCCACCTCGAGCTGCCAACGGAAGGTCCCACGCACCCCTCGGAGCCACCACCATCAGCCAGAGCAGCCCAGAAGCTCCCCAGCGCCGCCGCAAGCCACCGGAACCCCATCGTCCCGTTCAAGCGCGAACGATCTTCCGGTAAGCCGTTCTCCTTCGTTTCCGATCCAAATCACCCCCGAGATCTTCCATCACACTCACCCATGTCCGACGCAGGTCCGATGAGCCATCGAGAGTCTCCGACGACGCCCAAAACTCCGTACGAAGCTCCGACATTCGCGAACTCCCCGGTGAGACCCCAAGCCTTTCCTTTCTTTCCTCGTTCGATTTTATGCATCTTTGTTGGCTTAGACTAGTCGGGAGGGTAGTGAGGGTCGAGTGCAGAAGCTTGGGCGAGCTCGGGTGCTCCGGTGAGGTCGAGATGCGGCGCAGCGGGAGCGATGGTTGTGGGCGTACTTGAGCGGGAAAGGGCGGGAGCCTGGGAGTGGGGAGTCTGGGCGTGGTCGGGGAGGCGAGTCCGGGGGGAGCTGGGCGAATCGGAGCCGAGGTGCAGCAACGGCGTGGTGGATCGCGGGCCACCGGCGTCGAGCAGCACCAAGCGGGAGCATGATTTCACAAAGGAAGAAGAAGGCACGTGTGGGGCCCTTGCCCAGTCAGCCCCGTGGGCCCTCCGTTCTTTTAATTCATTTCGTTGTTAACCGGTTTGGATTTGGGGTTTTGGGTTCGATTCGGTTTGGGTTAAAAGCGTTGGTTCGGTTTGGGTTTATTTGTTATTTATTTATTTATTATTAGATTTATTAATTAATTGTCTAACCAATTCCCGATAATTGATTATTTAGAAATTGATTTGTGTGTCGGTATTTAAAAGGGGTCAGTTTTAAAGTATATAAATTGAATTATTTAGTAACGGTTGAAAGTTAGATAAGTCCCTAAAATGATGATTTTAAAGTATGTCGGGATTATTTAATTGGATTTTTGGAAGTATTTTTAACGATTAAATATTTTATGAATTAGAATTGGCTAAGTATAATTTTGAAGTAATTGTTTTGACTAACAACTTGACTAGCGAGTGCGATTTTATGGATTGAAGTATGATTGAGCCCGTTATGAAAATGACAATGGAATAAGATGATATAAGATGTTGAGATAAAGGATACTGATGATGCTATGATTAATGGATTGATGAGCATGTTATGTAGTGGTAAATGGATCCCGTTGTGTGCAGTTTACTTATGCATATTTATTAATAATTGCTAGGTGATCTGTAACCTGCTTGCTTGTATCTTGCTGCTTTTCATCTTGCTGATCTGCTACTCCAGGTAAGTTCTTTGAACTTACTCATGATGGGCGCTCTATGCACTGGGTGTTATATAGTAGGCTAGTGTCCATGCACCATACGACTTAGAATCATGCTTAGGAGCTAAAATGAAAATCATATGATTGCTATATGTCCTTGCAAGAGAACGGCCGTTATCTGAGATAGTCCTAGAGTCTTTGCTAGGGTCATAGGGTAGCCCAGCCTCATCGGGTACCCTGAGTCAATCGAGTCTATATGAGCATGATATGAAAGCCCAGCACCATCGGGCAAGCGATGAGATGATATGATATGATGATGCCGTGGTTTGTGCGCCACCACGAGGAAATTGATATGCTATAGCACCGAACTGGCCAGTCTCCGCCCTATTGAAAGGGGGTGGAGGTACGAGCGGGACATGCCACTTGGCATTCTGTGTGGATCCATTTATTGCTTTCTGCATATTATTAAACTGTCAGTATATATATATATATATATATATATATATATATATATATATATATATATATATATATATATATATATATATATATATATATATATATACGTGATTTAATTTACGCATGGCATTACGCATTTCATCTTAAGAATAGGATGTTTATTATATGCCTCTCAGAGTGTGTTTACATACGCGCATGAGTGACCTGATGATTGACCCAGATCCCCCTCATTTTTTTTAGATTCAGGTAATCGCTAGCCGTTATCGTTGCTTATGTGGATGCTTGGCGGGTTCAGACTTTTGGCATTAGATCGAGAGGTTGAGAGACCACCACACTTCCTTTCTTTTATACTCCCTTTCGGATTGTATTTAAACTCAACTTTATTTTTGCTTTCGCTCGATTTCGCGATTAGACTAAGGCAGGTATTTGGTCCCCAATAGATCCGCGATCTTTAAGGGTTCGAAATCCCTTCTTTTAGTACAGATATTTTGTTTTAAAACTCCACCCGTACCTGGATTGCAAGATCCGAACAAGGGGTTTTATCCCTTGAAACGTAACCCGGAAATCATAATTCTGGGCCGTTACAATTATTTTCTAGAGCAAACAACCTAACGATGAGGATAAATTTGGTATTATTGGAATTATATATGTGACTGAGGAGTTCTTTCACAACTTTTAATTAAAAAATAGTTCCTCAAGGATATTCAGGTCGGGTTGGGAGTTGTGTCAGGTCTAGTTCGAGCCAGGTCTGATTTGAGTCAGATCTAGGTTGAGTCGGATTTGTCTGTATTTGAGTTATTTCCACTATCGGGTCAATATATATTGGGTAGGCTCAGTTTCGTGTTTGGGTTATCCACAACGCTAACTTTTCTAGTTCAATCGGATTTCTCGAGTTGGATCAGATCTTACCAGCTTTAGTCACATATGTTGTTCCTCTTATTATTTTCTTATTCGATTCTTTCTCCCCGTTATCATCCTATGAAAGCTGCTTGAGTTGATATCAACTAGGTTGAGATGCTTTATTTTAGTTCTCTAGTTCCAATCTATATCTAACTTTAAATTAGAAGACTTGGCTGATGTGGCGATCATTCCTTGAATTTAGGTAGCTGGACCTATCACGTTTTATCTTCCTTTCCATTCCTAAATATTTTTTAGAAAGCCCATCCTAATTTTATTTCTTATTCCTGATTTCATCCTCGAGAGCATCGGGTGCTAGGGTTCACCCTCCTCCGCCGCAAGGGGTTTCACATACCGCCTCTCTGCCGAGTTCATCTCCTACCGCCTCCGAGCCTTCACTGCCTACCCAGTTCCGAATCCTTCCTTCCGCCCTTCCGAATCCTTCCCCTTCCTGATTTCATCCTCCATATCATCAGCCCCTAGATTTCACACTCCTCCGCCTCAAGGGTTCCACATACCGCCTCTCCTCTGAGTCCATCTCCTACTGCCTCCGAGCCTTCACCGCCTACCCAAGTCCGAATCCTTGATGTCGCTCCCCCCTTCCTTTCGCCTCCGACTTGCTGCCTCTCCGGACGCTTCAATATTTCGTCCCCCATGTCTCATATCGGAGGTTCCAGGTTTGTTGCTTATAACACCAAAAATCAATTGTTTTGTTGTTGTTCATCAAATCCCTAAATTCCGATAAGAAACCCTAGGTTCCTACCCTGTTCGAGGGTTTGCATTCCGATTTGTTGATTTTTGCAAGTCGGTGGAGGTTTGGGCGCTATATATTTATCTGTTTTTGCCTAGGTTTCTTACACACGCCTTGGTTTGTCACGCTTGGGCAAACTTGAATATGTTACCCCTTGTCACATTAATGCCAGTTTATAATTAATCAAATATCAACAGAAACTTTCTCCATTACACATCCCTCCAGACACTTTCGGACAGAACTTTAGCGGAAGGTTTACTAACAAATTTGATCATATGCTGAAAATGATTGTTGTCTAGAAATCTAATAATATTACTGCTTATTTAATTCAGAAGCCGGGAGTGAGACCATCTTGCAAATCACTTGGTCCACGAAAAGCCCCCTGTCAACTTGCAAATCACTTGGTCCCCGCATACATACTTTTGGAATCGGGTAAATAGTCAGCTGCTTCCTTCCAAGAGCTATTGTTTTTGTTCTAATTGTGTGATTTGATTCTCAATCTGCATTGTTTATCAACATAAATTAAACAATCTATTATCAATTTCTCTATGTTGTTTGATTTCTTGAGTTATATTTTTGTTCTTATATCACAACAAACAACTTAAAAATATTTGATTTTATATTTTCCACTCATTGAGAACTGACATTCATATGGAAAACTCCAGGTGCTTATTGTAATCATTATTGCCTAAAAATGTTGGCAATGATTGGAAGAGGTCAATATGATGTGGCTTACGATCCAGGTAAATTTTGTTAAGGAAAAGGAAGTCAAGCAAATACCAGCTGCAAAGTATCATATTTATTTGTGGAATCTTTTCATGTGTGTATAAACTCTTCCTGGAGTGGAAAATATTGAGTTTTCTTGAAGTCATTAATGAATTGATACCCGGTGTAAGATATTTTGAAGTAAAGTGAAATTCGTTGATTTGTTTTGGGTGTTGATGGGAATGCTCCTTGACTTTTCCCTTTTAGTGGTAATGATTATAATTGTATTTATATAAAAAAAAATATGATGCATTAAGTTAATATTTCATGTGTTTCGAATTGGACATGGCAGTGTATAAAATTGAGGAGAATGACTTTGGTATGTATATGAGAGATGCCACCCATCCTACTGGTGCTGAACCTTCCTTACCACTGTGCTCATGATGTGGAGAATAACTTCTATGCTGATCTGTGTTTACACTATGATGGATATAACAGATGTTCTTTTACAATGTGTTCTACAACAATGACGCGATAAACTACTTATAGAATTGTCTTATAATTTACAAAATCTATATATTGAACTTATATCAGGGTTTTGCTTCTGCAGATCTGATCGAGTTTCACTTTGAGAAGCTCTTCAATAGAGCGGCTTCAGCTATACTTGCAGATTTAACCATTGATGGGTTGGATGATCTTGATGACCTTGAGGTATGCTCCTCAATATCCCGCAATATGACACTTCTTCCTATTTGCCCCTTTGATAGCTTAGTTAAGTTCTGCAGCCTTGAGACTTTATGCCTTTTGTTGGTGTGTATGGAGTATTTATTGTAAAATTTGAATGAAATACCTATGTACAGCTCTTTAATTTCCCACGTTTCTACATATCTTCTTATTTATTCAGATATCTAACCAGGCTCCTCACATGGCTGCTCGCCTACATTCTACTAGAGTCTTGGGAACCTTCGACAATCATGCACCATAGTAATATTATTGTGGCTCCTTTTTCTTTTTCAGTTTGTTAGTACTATTTGGGTGCATTTTAATTGCATTAGCAATTACTCTATCTGCATAGTGCTGAAATAGATGATATAATCTTTAATTTGTGTTCACGTTCTTTTGTCTTAACTAATTGTCTCATTTCTTACCGTTGCAAAATTTATATTGTTGTGTTGTATCCTTCCAGTGTGTTTGTATGGTTCATAATCCATTATCCTCTTAACACTTCAGGTATGCCATGATTGTCCAGCTGACTCAGAAGAGCGATGTTTATAGCTCGGAGGCAGTAGGAGATGGACTCGGAGGATACCTCTGCCATTTCGGTACCTATGCTATTTCGTGCAGTTCAAAGAGGTACTGACAATATTCCTTTTCATCTATATATAACCGGAGTAATATTATTGTGGCTCCCTTTTCTTTTTCAATTTTTTAATACTATTTGGGTGCATTTTAATTGCATTGGCAATTACTCTATATGCACAGTGCTGAAATAGATGATAGAATCTTTAATTTGTGTTCACGTTCTTTTTTCTTAACGAATTGTCTCATTTCTTACCATTGCAAATTTTTTATTGTTGTGTTGTATCCTTCCAGTGTGTTTGTATTGTTCATAATCCATTATCCTCTTAAGTCTTAACACTTCAGGTATGCCATGAATGGCCAGCTGACTCAGAAGAGCGATGTTTATAGCTCGGAGGCAGTAAGAGATGTACTCGGAGGATACCTCTGCCATTTCGCTACCTATGATATTTCGTGCAGTTCAACGAGGTATTGGCAATATTCCTTTTCATTTACTTTAATTTCATACTCATATTTTTTAGGTTCCTCATTTTGTAAGATTAGCCTTACATTATTTCTTTTTATATACATTTTCTTCCCTTCATATTACCAAACTATTTTTTTTCCCCGGGAATCCTATGGACGAAGTCTAGCGTAACGACAACATCCATTCATATATTTAGTTTTATATTCGTTAATGTATTTCACCATTTGTATTTTTTTCATTATTATTTTTGTTCATCTTTATAATAGATATTTTATATTTTTTTTCCTCGCGCACGCGCCAATGCGGCGGGGACTGTACTAGTAAATTTTATGGTAGTTTAGTTGTTTTTTCTTATCAATTAAAAATTTCCGTTAGTGAGTATTTCTATCTAATCTACTTTTTGTAATGGTCTAATAATATTTTCTTGTTCCACTATTTGTGCAGTCTCTTTAGGATGTTTTTTTTTAACAAGCTTTGAACACATTCAAGAAGTCAGATCTTATGATCCAAACATATTTTCGAAATTAAAAGATCGGGCTTTTTTAGCATCATTATCTTTCAATTCAATGGAGATTGAAATTGGAAGCAAAGCTATACTAAACTTATTTTTTTCCTTTTTAAAAAATAAATAAAAAATCAAAGCAATGTGTGTGCGGCGACGTACAATGAGGGAAACAGACAATAAAATACACAACATCATAGCAAATTGGTTGGTGCATATTATTATGTCTGTTTCTAAATAATTTTCTACACGTTTGTTTGTCATGAATCATCATCTTCTTATCTTAACAATCATGTGTTTTATGCACGTGGTTAAGAAATCACATGTATGACTTGAAATAAATTCAAATCACTCGGGAAATTCCATGCATTCGCTTTACATACATTAAAATGTAATGACGGATGATGCGAAAGCGGGTGAAGCGTAAACTAAAATTACCAACCATTCGGTAATGACTCATCGAAAAGTACTTGTGGATAGTAGTACCATAGGTCCTCGGTTCGAACTCCGAAATGACCGCTCTTTAATTATTTACCAATTCAAGGAAACTAAAATTACCTTATTTTTTTCAATCAAATTTTATATTTATTTGTATTGTGTATTACTCCATTTAATCGATAATATATTTTTATTTCTCAATATATTTTTACAAAAATGAAAACACTTTATAAAATATTAATTTTTTGAAATAGTTTTTTTCTCAATCCTTATGAAATAATTTTAAAAAATTAATAAAAATTTGATAGAGTTTTAAATTTTATTTAAAAATCAAGAGTTATAGTAAAAATCAAACATTTTAGATCTGATGTAGTATATAATTATAAGCGCTTGAATTTAGGATGACCGCTTTTAATAAGTATAGAGTCAAAAAAGAACAACTTAACAACCAATGACCCCTTGCCCTAGTGGTAAGGTAAAGGTAACCCTTGTAAGAGGTCAAGGGTTCAAATCTCATTATTTACAACTTTGTGTAATTAGTGGGTGCTCAAGGCTTCATTGGCTTTGGTGAGCCTGCATGGTGGCTTGCCGCCTGACTTACCTTGTTCGCATCCTTTGAAGGCTAGGGCTCGAACTCGTGGGGAATTAGTTGACAACCTCGGAACCCCCACGTCAAAAAAAAAAACAACAACTTAACAATATATTAATTACCAACTCCTATTGATGCTATCACACTAAATAAGGGAGATTTGATGATCCCGAATAATAAAGAAGAGAGACACTCCATCAATCTCGGGATGTGGCGTCACCTTGCATACAATTTATCGACGGTCGTACGACTGTAGAGATCTCAATTCGGAAAAAAGGCCTCTACAGTCGTTCATAAATTTCTTCGCTACCTCCAAATCCCCCATGTGTTCGAACAACACTCGATCGCAGTTGCACATAATGTGGACCCACCACATAATATGTTTCACATCGGGGTAAATGGTCTTTAGAGGATTACTAAGACTAGGCTCTCGATTAGTGATGAACACCTCTAGTGCCTTGTCTCCATACATATTGTAACGGCCCAAATATAAAATTTCGGGTTACTTTTCGAAGGTTGGATACCTTCGTTCGGATCTTGTAATTCAGGTATGGATCAAAGTTTCAAAACCCCAAAATTTAATGTTTGAAAGCGGGGATTTCAAACCCCAAAATGAGAGAAGGGTCGTTGGCAACCCATAACCTGTCCTTGTTAACTACGTCGCTCAAAATCATTTCATTCAAACAAGTAAAACAGAAATCAGAGTACCACTTGCCATGACAGAGCCAGCTAAAAACATAAATACGTAAATACGAGTAAAAGTATCCAAAGTTCAAAGTCTGGTGGAAGTCAGTCTTTCAGTCGACAATCATCCCAAAAAAGGTAACTCGTCATGGAAGCATAGAGCAAACATAAACCTGCAAACATACCTAAAAATAATACAGGTTGTGGGATTGGCTCATACACGTGACTAGGTCCCATTGTAGGCACACATATACGCTAGTCCTAAATAAAGATGCTTCTAATGCATAACGGAATTAAAACACATGCACAAGTCATGCTTATCAGGATATGTAATATGCAGAAGTGGCATATCCCTCTCCTAAATAAAGATGTCGTGGCATATCCCTCTCCTACCTCTACCCCTTTTTCCGTTAGGCTAGACACTGGTCAATCCGGTGCTATAAAATAGAAATCATCATTCGTCATCATGCTCATATAAATCAAGCTCATAAAACAAGACTCATGACAATAGCGACGCAGGAAAAACCCGATGGAGCTGGGTTATCCTAAAACCCTAGCAAAGACTAGGACTTCACAGATAACGACCATTCTGTTTTAAAACACATTGAGTAACCGAATGCTCATTCAAGTGTGCAAGCCTAAGTAGGATACTCCATGCAACACCTATTATACCATGTGACTAAATGCACTTTCTCCCTTTGCCAAATAGTAATAAAATCCAAATTCAAACACAAAACCAATAGATTAGCAAATCAATGACTTGATAAACCAAATAACTACTAGCATAGCGATGAAGTCCGAAGTCGAACCCACAGGGAGAAGTATAGCAATGAAGTCCGAAGTCGAACCCACAAGGAGAAGCGATTTACTATTCAATAACTCTTAATAAGAACTCTTATGACTAAACAATGATTCATGACAAATAACCAAGATGTAAAGTAACCAACTTTATGATTGGAAAGTAAATTGATAATAAGATAGATAAGATATTTCATTTATAATTTTCTAACAATGGTTGAGATTCATGGTCCTATGATTGATCTATCAGTTACTCATAAACATATGTGTACTTGACTAAAGTTGAGAGATTCGTAGGGATACAATCACCTTATTTAATATCACTAAAGAATAGCATTAAGGATTCAAGTAATTAGACCAATTGACATATTGATTCAATGCAACTAAGACAAACCGGAACAAATCTAGGTCATCCCTAATCGACACTCCTCAACATAGATCAACTGAAATCATCCACTACAAAGACAAAGAAATATCACTACTTCAATACCTTCGTTTGTTATCAAGAATACAACAACGAATTCATTGTTAAGATGCAATTCCTAACATTGTGATCAATCATAGAATGGAACACAAATATAATCAATAAGCACAAGATGATAAATATGAATATGAATAACTAAATAGAATCAAATCCTCACAATCTAAACAACCATGTTGATGTGCATGTTTTTAGTTATATTTTCCCATATGTTTTGATGTCAATTTGAGTCATTTTCATAGGTTTTGCATTGGGTTTAGTGTCTTTTCAATAAGTTTTCATATTTCATGGGAAATAGTTGTCTACACAAGCTTTTGTTTGCTTTACAGGATTTTTGGAGCTGTTTTCGAAGAAACTTTTAACTATGAAAAGAAGCGTAAGAGAATAAGGAGCGCATAGGAAAAACAATGGAATCAGTCGGAGTTATAACGAAGGAGATACGGGCGTTTACCTAAGTCCAAGATGGATTACCATCATACCGACCCCATACCGACCCTAAAGGGGGTCGGTACCGAGGTCCTCCGCTTCGGTATGGGCCGTCTGCATGCTGATTTATCCGAAATTAGTTATTTTTATCTCCTTTTCTTAGATAGAACTTAGATAAAATTGATTTATTTCTTCTTCCTAAAATAGAATTAAGTTATTTTAGTATAAATAGAACATTATGTTGAAACCCTAAAGGGGATTCTTTTGGAGACTTTCAACCCTAGGGGGCGTGAGATACGTGGGAGAGAGACATTGGTTTTGTGACAGATTTCAACGACGATTTTCGACGTTTAACAATTTATTTAAGGTGTTTTCTTTCTTATTTCTTTTATTTATACTTTCTTTCATGAACTGTGAGTGATTCTCCTCTTTTTTAGGGTTGGGGTGATCCCAACAATAGTTGTGTGTGCGAATTTGCTATGAATTGATGATTTGATTGGTTTTATCTATATTATGTGCTTAAGTACACTAGTAGAGAAAGCCGGTTTTACCTCGGTTCCGTGTGCAAAGTTTACCACGGTTCTGAACCGAGGTAAAAGTGGCTATAGTAAATCTGTTTACCACGTCAGCATAACCGTGGTAAAATAGCCACCCGTGGTAAATGTGGTCGAAGTGGTAGGCTTTTGGAACCGTGGTAAATATGAGAACCGTGGTAAATATGTCGCGTGGTAAATATGTTGAACCGTGGTAAAACAACACACCCGTGGTAAATTTGTTCGTAGTGCTAGGCTTGTGGAACCGTGGTAAAAGTGGGAACCGTGGTAAATAGGTCATGTGGTAAATATTTTGAACCGTGGTAATTATGTTTTCAACCGAAGTAAATATGTATTGTGGTATTTGGTTTTGAATCGTGGTAAATTGTAGAACCGAAGTAAAATCGAACCACATCCCGTCGTAAATTTGTGAGCCGAGGTAGCTATAATTATATAAATAAATATGAAAGAGCTCCTGTATATAAATAAAAAAAATAAAAAAATATCATTTAACATACATTAGCTAGTAATGGAAAAGAAAATATAGTATCAACGACAATATTTGATTAATAAAACACAATCTGCATTACCCTACCCTATGATTTGTCCAGACATGCTACATGAATTGTTGCACAAAAGTTGCCCATTGATCTCGAATCTCATCTAACATGATCTGATTATAATGTGGTACCGACTCAACGATTGGCATATAAACCTACAAAAGTAAATAAATAAGTTAACTTAGAGTGTAAATAAATTGCAAAAGTAAATAAATAAGCTAAATCTGTTCGTATTTGCCCAATGATCTCGACTCAACCACCTAGAATTATCATTGGGTGGGTTGTGCCCTGACATACCAATGACTTAAGTAGCTCTCTAGATTTTAAAGGTGGAATTAATTTTAAAAAATATCACTTGAGTGGATACCTTGTCAATTAATATTGAAACTATTATCCATAATCTTCAAATCGGGTCTCACATTTTTCAACAGAACAATTGCTATTAGGCAATTTACCGTTTGACATGATTTTAGGCAGATACATAATGCTATACCAAATCCAATTACATGGATTGTCTTTTAAAACTCAAACAAAAGTGACAATATGGATGAAATACAAAGGTAATATAATATTTACCTTTCTTAGAAGAGAGTCCTTAGTGATGATCTCCCACATGAATCGAATAACATAATATCCACAATCAATTGCATTTGTTTGAGAAGGACACTACAAAATAAAAAAAAGGAGTTATAAAAGAAACCAAATATGTATGAATTGACAATGGTTGATAAACTAAGAAAACTTAAAGCGTACTCTTACTACTCAAACCCGAACACTAACTTACGTTTAACACATGCCACTTGGTTGCCGAGTGGGATTTGTTTAGCTTCGATTTAGCAATCCAAATTTTCAAAGCCCTAGTTGAATTAAAGATGATGAAGAAATTATCAAAATCATGATGCTATATCCATAAATAAATAAATAAACTAATAAGTAATAAAGAACTTACATATCAATAACATGTTTAATGTCAGCTTTAATTACTTTACGTTCACCACTACAAATTGGAGCTGAGTCAAGCCAAAATACCGTTTGTGCATAAGGATAAATAACGGCAAGCATCCAATGCCTCCTAGATTACAATGACATATATAATTATCAACTACATTGCATAAATTAAATCATATTTTTATCATTTATACTTATTCTAATCGAGGATAAAAAGATCAATACTCACCCGGTATTATATGGAGCAAAAAACATTTGATACTTCGAAGCTTTTCCCATTACCTCAGCAATATATCGTGCCCGCACATTTGAGCGCTCTTCTTTCAGCTCCATTAGACGCTCTTTTGATTTCTCTTCTTTCAGCTCCATTAGACACTCCTTTGATTCAGTAGTTCGAAGTTCAATTGGAATGTCGGAAATTCTATGCGGGCACAGAAAGCCAAATCTATCTAGCTTCTTTTCCTGCAAATACCCAACCAAATACCTAGCACATAGATATAGTTCCCTAGTTTTAGCACGGTCTTAAAATAATGAAAACCAAAAAACTTATGACCAACATGTAATCAGCTTACCCAATATATACAGATATATGGGATGCTTGGATTTCCTCTTGAAAAACCCATTGAAAGACCTCTTCCTTAGTGATCCATATCATCCCCTCAACTACAATATCTTTCGGAAGTGGAATTGAAATTGTACAATCCATATTTTTCGCAATTATATGCATCATGTTCATCGTGGGAGTACTAAGCTTGGCTCTTTGTTTTGTGGTTAGTTCATCACAATGTACCTTCTCTTTTTCCCTATGATTTGCCGTATCAGATGATTCAGAGGGTACATCTTGGGGGTCAATCTTCTTTGTAATTTTTTTTGATTGTATTCCCTTCAAGATTAAAAGATTACATAAGTAATTGATAGAATATGAGAAGTAATTAAAATTTGATTAAAAGTGTATTTACCTCATGAAGAAAAATTAGATTTTGTGGCCATTCACCAAAACCCTCTATAGCATCAGCTACAATGGAGACCTCGCTTGTAGGTACCGGCACTGGCGCCTCGGCCCTAAGAGCAACGAGGACATTGACTTTCTTGTGGCCGAGTTTCATTGGCTTACCGTGAATCAACACATTATCCGTTTCCCCCTGAGTATATACTTTTCTCGTTGCCACAATTGGATTGTCTGGTTCTGCAGAGGCTAGCTTACATTGACTCCAACCCTACATCCAATAAAGAGCTTATAACATTTAAGGACTTTCTATTTTTAATTATGATTCAAACTCAAAACATTTTCTAGGGATATCAAGTAGAGTGAATATAAACTCAAAACATTTTCTAAAATATGTAAATTATATAATATGAAATCTGTATAAGCTGTAAACTAAAATCTGTAATTTAAAAATCTATAAATTAAAAATCTGTAAATCTGTAATTCATATGTAATTTATAATCTGTTAATTACAGATTTAAAAATCTGGAATTGTACCTGTTACTACTTACTTACAGATTAAAAAATCTGTTACTACTTACTTACTTACAGATTGAAAAATCTGTAATTGTATCTGTAATTTATAATCTGTAATTACAGATTGAAAAATCTGGAATTGTATCTGTAATTTATAATCTGTAATTACAGATTGAAAAATCTGGAATTGTATCTGTAATTTATAATCTGTTACTACTTACTTACAGATTGAAAAATCTGGAATAAACTATTATATAATCTGTTAAGGCATGATTTCTAAACCACATTTTTAAACAGCAAATGTAAACACAAATCTGCACTAATTGGTTAAGAAACCATTTTAACAGGAGAAAGCCGGAAGAAAAAAAATAAAAGGGCAGGGAAGAATATTCAGACCTAATTGTAACATCGATGACGATTTGAGATGTTTATAGACTGAATAAAACCATAAAGAAAAAAAACATATAAAAGGGCAGGGAAGGATATTCATCTACTAAAGCTACGAAAAAGGTACGTCCAGGTAAAGAGATAAAATTTGGATAGAGTTACCTCCGGAAAAATGATACTTGCACAACTATCCTTTCCACTAGGCATTATATGCATCATGTTCGTTGGGAGGATGGTAAGCTTGGCTCTTTTTTTTGTGGTTACTTCATCACAACGTACCTTCTTTTTCCCCTTCTTATTTGTGAGGTCAGATGAATGTTGTAAACGGAATCTGCCATGTTTTACAGTAACTTTTATATCGATTTCTGTATACATTGCATTCATTTGGGCTTAGATAGTACAGAACCTATGTAGTTTATGTTTATTTGCCAAATTATGGAATCTACACCAGTTTCTGTTTAATTCGCAGAAATCGAGGCGTTTTACAGCAATTCTACAGAAGGTCGGAAAAGCTCGGAAAACAGCTACAGAAGTCCAAGGTCAAGGCCGCAACAGAACCGGTTGAATCAAGGTAAAGACCCAGGCTACTCGATCTCGAGTGACTCTTACTCGACATAGACGAGCAGGCCTTCTCGACAGACCATGATCGAGAAAGCCAGACCGGCCATACTCCGGAAGCCCACTCGATCTCGACAAGCCCTGGTCGAGATCGACAAAGCCCACCGCCACACCCGGAGTCGACAAGGAGAGGAGCTGCCCGAGAAGCCGAGGACGAGAAGCCGAGCACCATTCTACTCGATCTCGACTAAGCTTTGTCGAGATCGACAAGCGACCCAGAGCAAGTCCGAGGAGGAGTCCTCGACGAGACCACCAGACCCGTCTTCGACAAACCCTACTCGATCTCGACAAGAGTTGGTCGAGATCGACGAGCCCAGAGTCAAGATCCAGAGCCCATCGAGGAGAGCCGCTCGAGAAACCCTAGTCGGCGAGCCAGTCTACTCGAGGTCGACTAGGTCTACTCGACATCAACAAGCACTAGAAGCCATGTCCGAGTCCGTCGAGCACCAGCTAGCCGAGACGACGAACCAAGCCAGTCGACCAAGATCCCTACTCGAGATCGGCAAGCGCCTACTCGAGGTCGACTAGGATTCCAGAAGGTGTTCGACGCAGATTGATCAATTCTACTCGACTTGGCTTTGCTTGGGCGCGAAGTTGCTGAAATCTATCCGATATATCAAGATCCATCATAAAGAGAAGAAGATTTATCCATGGAAGACTTTTAGATATAATTCCTATTTTAGATTTAATTCTTTTATGTCTTTCATTTATCCTTAAGCATTTTAGATATAATTTTAGATATAGATAGATATCTTCTATCCTTAATTAGCAAGGAGTAGAAGCATATAAATAAAGCCCTAGGGGCTCAGTTTTAATCATTCAATTTCAGAGGAAGACAAGTAGTTCCACGGAGACGGTTTAGGGAGTTTGAGGTTTTTAAGGTTTTGGCATTCGACGAGAGTTGGATTGCCGGGATTGTAAAGGCTTTGAATTTAGTTTAATGCAAGTTAATTCTTTTCAATCGATGATGTCTGGGTTTGCGATGAAGAGCGAGTAGTCCACCCACTTATAGGTTTGGGGCGAGCCCGACGATAGCCATGCATAATTGAGGTAAAGATCCGACCTTTATCATGTTTTGAGCATTTTCGTACTTGTTGACGTGTTTATTGCCCGTCTAATGGAGATCCATGCTAACAACTTGGATTATAAACATAAAATCGGTAGAGACAATTAGGGTTTCTTGAGAGAGTTGTCTAATTGTTGGAAAAGGCGAAAGCTTAATCCTTTAATGCGATTCACATGATTATCGGTTTGGTTCTACCTTATGCATGCTTGGTTATTGTCGTTGCAAACCCCAATCTTGGAAGTCTTTTTACATTAAGTTTAGTCGAAACCCTAAAAGCATTTGTTCTTTATTTTCTTTATTTTCATTCGTTTTTCGTCCCCTGTCTACTCGATCTCGACCAACTGTGGTCGACCTCGAGTTGCTGATTCTCGACCTAGAGTCGTTGTTGCTTACCTGTGCAGGAATCGACGAAGAACAACTCGACTTCGACAAGCCGTACTCGACCTCGAGTAGCATCTTGTCGAGATCGACCACCTTTGCCGAGCAGAGCTGCTGTGTTCGACTGTCCGAGCTTCTTTCGACTAAACCCTTGTCGAGCTCGAGGACCCCTGTTGTCGACTGCTGTCCGTGAGATTTCTCCGCTGCCTAGGATCCGCTGACACGCTTCCTCGTGGATCGATCCTGACTTCCCGCTGCTGCATCAGGAGGAGGTCTTGTATTTATTTTGCGTGGGCATAATCTGGTTTGATTTATTTTGTTATATTTCATTCTCGATTTCCTCCTACAACAATGAATCAAAGGGTGGATCACTGTGGTCGATCTTCTTTGAAATCTTTTTTGATTGTATTCCCTTCAAGATTAAAAGATGATATAAGTAATTGATAGAATATAAGAAACAATTACATTTTTAATAAATGGTACCTAGTGTCTTTACCTCATGAAGAAATATTAGATTTTGTGGCCACTCAACAAAACCCTCTATAGCATCAGCTACAATGGAGACCTCGCTTGTAGGTACCGGCACTGGCGCTTCGGCCCTAAGAGCAACGAGGACATTGACTTTCTTGTGGCCAGGTTTCATTGGCTTACCCTGAATCAACACATCCTCCGTTTCCCCCGGGGTATATACTTTTCCCGTTGCCACAATTGGATTGTCTGGTTCTGCAGAGGCTAGGTTACATTGACTCCAACCCTACATCCAATAAAGAGCTTATAACATTTAAGGACTTTCTATTTTTAATTATGATTCAAACTCAAAACATTTTCTAGGGATATCAAGTAGAGTGAATATAAACTCAAAACATTTTCTAAAATCTGTAAATTATATAATATGAAATATGTATAAGCTGTAAACTCAAATCTGAAATTTCAAAATCTGTAAATCTGTAAACTAAAAACTGTAAATTAAAAATCTGCAACTTATAATCTGTAATTTTACTTGCAATATGTAAATCTTATAGATTTTAGAAGCTGTAAACTAAAATCTGTAATTTAAAAATCTGTAAATTAAAAATCTGTAATTTTAAAATCTGTAATTCATATTTAATTTATAATCTGTTAATTACAGATTTAAAAATCTGGAATTGTACCTGTTACTACTTAAGGACCGTCTATTTTTAATTCTGAATCAACCTAAAAATATTTTCTAGGGATATAAGTAGAGTGAACTTCTCAGAAACGATCATCTAATAAACCTACAGATAAGGTCCAGGTAAAAGGATAAAATTTGGATAAGTTACCTCTGGAAAAATCATGGCTGCACAACTATCTTCTTCACTAGGCATTATATGCATCATGTTCGTTGCGGGGGTGGTAAGCTTGGCTCTTTGCTTTGTGGTTACTTCTTCATGACCTACCTTCCTTTTCCCCCTCTTATTTGTGTGGTCAGATGATTCAGAGGGTACATCTTGGTGGTCAATCTTCTTTGTAAATTTTTTTGATTGTATTCCCTTCAAGATTAAAAGATGATATAAGTAATTGATAGAATATGAGAAATAATTAAATTTTGAATAAATGGTACCTAGTGTATTTACCTCATGAAGAAAAATTAGATTTTGTGGCCATTAAACAAAACCCTCTCTAGCTTCAACTACAACGGAGGCATCGCTTGTAGGTACCGGCAATGGGGCTTCAGCCACAATAACATCAAAGACAGATACTTTCTTGTGGCCAGGTTTCATTGGCTTACCTTGAATCAACACATCCTCCGTTTCCCCCGGGGTATATACTTTTCCCGTTGCCACAATTGGATTGTCTGGTTCTGCAGAGGCTAGCTTACATTGACTCCAACCCTATGTTGAATTAGTAATGATGAAAAATAATATATTGCATAAAATCTCATAACGTCTGATATTGGATCCAGGTTGATAAATTTGTAGATTAGAATTACCTCTGGAAAAATGATGGTTGCACAACTGTCCTTTTCACTTGGGATTTCAGCTTCATGGTGATGTATCTGTCGATCGTTCTTTCTCAACTGTAACACCATCTCCTTCAACATTAAGAGCTCAGCTTCCATCTTTTTCATTTTTTCATTCTCTTCACTTGGAGCTGTAGCATTATGTTTACCCCAAAAGTCGGTGATAGTCACACCTACCCCCACACCAACAACACGACCAGGATGATCTTTCTTTTCTAAGGCAGTAGATAATATGTCTTCCCGTCCATTTAATACAATTTCCCCTTTAGTCACTTGTTCTTCTATCTCCTCCTACAATAATATTAACATATTAGGCGTTCACAAAATAAAACATAACCACATTTCATATACTAAAATTAATAGAGAAATTACCATTTGCTCCACTTTTTTCCTAACATGCTCATCCATTTTCCCGTCCTTAGTTGTCCTAGCCTTTTTCCACAACTTATGGCGTGGTACAGTAGTTGAGGATGATATTGCCACAGGCTCTTGAGAGCCATTTTGTTCTTTTTGTGCTTCTTTTTGTTCTTCTAAAAGCTGCACCAAGTACATTTCATTATATCATAATGGTGTTGGAAAGCAAAGATAATCACATACTTCTTGTTTATTTGTACCATCGCATCTTCAACGCCTGCCTATCCTGTACGAGCTGCTCTATATACATACTGGTTGTTTCTTGCAATTGCCCGATGTTTGTCACTTTCCTCCTAATGAAATAAAAAAAGAATGCCCATAATTAACAAATAGCATGTTTAGCTTAAAATGAATATAAACTTTCACAAATATAAATACCTTGAATGCATCACTTTGTCTAGTCTTCACGAATTTGTCCCACATTTCTTGATCAATGAATGAGTAGTTTTCTGGAGGATGTGGATTGATGTTTTTTTTCTCATCAAACATAAACCTCTTGCCTAATTTACTTTTAAAATCCCTCCACATCCTATTGGCATTACTCAAGAGCCAAGATTTCTTATGCTCTGGAACATCATGCACGCCCTAGAAGTGAAACCAATACATAAAAGGTATTATATTCAAAGGGGAAACAAGCCTAAGGAATATACACTCGTGCAACATTGAGCATCTCCCTAATTTCAATGAAGTAATCCCAATTGAACACGTTGGATTTGCTTGAAGAATTTAAACTCATAGGCATTATAAGGGACTTCCAGAACTCAAAATCAGTGGTAGGGGGATCAGGAATCCGAACCGCCCAAGAAACAAACATCATCAAAGACACAGTTGCCCACAGACACAAAATTGAAAGAAACAGAAAAACGATCAGTTAATCATAGAATATAAAGGGATCATAAGGGGAAACCAAATGAAAGATCCTTTATAGGAAACTAGTGACCCACATACACAAAATGGAAAGAAACAGAAAAACACAGCAACACTGATTTTTAGGATCAGTCAAGCAGATACAACTATCCGAAAGGAATAAAAAAAAAACCACAAAATTTCTCGAACAGAAAAACACAGCAACACTGATTTTTAGGATCAGTCAAGCAGATACACCAAGTAGTTAGCTAGGTAAAGGCATACATCATCAAATCAGCTATAAAAGAAGCACCAACACCTTGTGATCATAAAATAGAGTAAGATTGTAAAAGAATTTACCGAGACATCTATCCATATAGCTTCTTTAATATGGTCCGGAACTTGTTCCCAACGCTGAATATTGATCCTGACCCGACAACGGGTACACATTCCAATGTAGCTCTTGAAGTTTGCACTATTCTCTCTGATTGTTTGTCCTCTAGCATTCCATTGGAGCTTAAACTTTTGGCCCTTGTCTTTTTGTCTCATCACCTTTGATAAAAGAGTACGCCCTCGTTTGATCTTATTCGTATCTTCTTCGTCACTTGAGCTGTCATTAGCATTTACACTTGAGGGTGCCATAGACGTCGATTTTTTTTATCTGATTCAAGCGAAAAAAACCTACTGTAAACAGATAGCATATTTTGAAGACATGAAAATTATGAAAAGGAAGACATGAACATAATATTTCTTTGTGCCACAAACTAACTAGAACAGAATGAATTCACCAACAAAAATAAGCCAATGAAGACAATGAACTGGATAGAACAGAAATGAAGTCAGCCAAAACAAACCTTCTTTTGTCTTCTGAATTTCTTATACTTCAATATGTTTTTTCTACTGCATAAGAAATTCTGAATATACTTCTGTTTTATGAACGAATCTGCAGTTATTGTATATTTACTTGATGTATATTTAGAAAAATAAGTTGCTTTATATTCAGAAAAATAAGTTGCTTTTTTATTTCAAGTGAGTATCAAAATGATCTTATACACCCTTTACTCCTCCTATAATTAAATAAATAACCAAACAACATTTCCTTCCTATTTATTTTTATTACTTGTAACAAAAAGAAATATAATGTAAATTGATTTGTACATAAGCAGAAGTCTATTGTATCTAGGATAAAGAACTTCCCATAAAGAAGTCATCCCGTTTTCTTCGTGGTGTTATCAACACGACGACGTTTCTTTGCTCGAGTACTAGGTTCCACATTCAAGTCTTCAACAAACATCCCTTCATCGTGATCCTCCCGTGCATAAAACTCTTGATCAATATTATCATCACCCATACTCGGGAACGAAGGAGCGACAATTGTGTCACTAATATCTTCATCTTCATTTTCAAGGTCATCACTTGAGAATCGTCTTCTTGATGCTATAACAACAGACCACTTATTGTCGGACGGATCTTTAACGTAGAACACTTGCTTTGCCTGTGATGCAAATATAAATGGATCTTCTTTATGACCATACCTATTAAGGTCCACAAGAGTGAAACCTAACTCGTCAACTTTTATTGCACTATTATTGTCGACCCACTGACAATCAAATATTGCCACTCGGAATGTTGTATAATCCAGCTCAAAAATCTTTTCAATCACCCCATAATACTGCATGCCTGCATATATTGGATTTTTGTCCTTCGAGCTCGACACATGGAGTGCTTCTGCCGTAAGGGTGACACCATTGTTCTGCATCGGGCTTTTACTATCATGCTCCTTTGTGTAGAATGTATAACCATTGGTTATATATGAGCTGAAATGAACAACCTCAGTCTTAGGGCCATAGGATAACCATCTCAAATGATCAGATATAGAATTCCCACCTATCTGTAATTCAGCCGATATCTTCTCCTCGAACCATGCTACAAAAGTCCGATTGTGTTCATTCACAATCCAATTTTCATTTCTACTCCGATTTTGCTATCTCAAAATACCCTTGTGCTCCTCTTCATATGGTGACATTTCAACATCATTATCAAGGACATAAAGATGTGCTTGATTTAGTGTAGCACGGGTAATGACCACTATTTTAGCTACCGTAATCCCTTCTCCTTCCACTACATCTAATCGTCGAGATTTAGGAAGACCAATGGCTTCAACGTTAGATAAGTATTCGCTACAGAACTCAATTGCCTCTTCAGTGATGTAACGCTGAACAATCGATCCCTCTGGACGGTTTTTATTCATAACGTAACTCTTCAACACTTTCATGTACCTTTCAAAAGGGTACATCCATCTTAAATAAACTGGACCACAGAGTCTAACCTCCCTGACTAGATGAACAACCAAATGGACCATGATATCAAAGAATGACGGAAGAAAATACATCTGAAGCTTGCAAAGAGTAATAACTATATCATCTTGTAATGATTGTAGATGAGCCACATCGATCACTTTGCTGCAAATTGCTTTGAAGAACAAACATAATCTAATGATTGTAAATTGAACATGCTTCTGCAGAATAGGGCGTAGAGCTATTGGCAAAAACTCTTGGATTAAAATATGACAATCATGAGATTTTAGGCCCATAAGTTTCAAATCATTCATCGAAACAAGACTTCTAATGTTAGAAGAATATCCACTGGGAACTTTAACTCCAGCTACGAATTCACAAAAAGCAACCTTTTCCTTCCTAGAAAGGGTATAGCATGCAGGCGGCAAATACTTGCGATTTCCCTTCTGTTGTGGTAACAATTCAGATCTGATGCCCATTGCTTCCAAATCAAGTCTTGCTTTAATCCCATCTTTTGTCTTCCCAGGAACATTAAGTAGTGTGCCAACAATACTATCACAAACATTCTTCTCTATGTGCATAACATCAAGGCAGTGTCTCACAAACAAAAATTTCCAATATGGGAGGGAGAAAAAAATTGACTTTTTCTTCCAAGCATTGACGACTTTTACTGTATTCTTTTTTCCATATTCATTCTTCTTGCCAAATGATACTTCAATATCTTTCACTCTTTCATACACTTGCTGACCGGTCAAAGGTTGTGGAGCTAGTCCTTGCTCTTGAAAACCATTAAAATTCTTTTTCTGCCTACGAAAATGATGGTCAGTGGGAAGAAACCTACGATATCCCAAGTACACTATTTTACTAGACTCTGACAACTGATAATAATTAGTATCCATCTCACATATTGGACAAGCATGATGACCTTTGACACTGTATCCGGAAAGATTACCATAAGCTGGAAAATCATTGATTGTGCAAAACAAAAGAGCTCTCAAGTTAAACACTTCTTGTTTATTTGCATCAAAGACTTCAACTCCGGTATCCCATAATAGTTTTAATTCTTCAATAAGAGGTGCTAAATAAACATCTATGTCATTCCCCGGCTGTTTTGGCCCTGATATCAACAACGACAACATCATATACTTCCGTTTCATGCATAGCCAAGGAGGTAGGTTATAAATTACCATCAAAACAGGCAATACACTATAAATGCTACTAAGAGTACCATACGGACTCATTCCATCAGTCGAAAGTGCAAACCGTATATTTCTCTTCTCATCTCCAAACGCCCTAAATTTATTATCTATAAAGCGCCATTGTGGGGAATCTACCGGGTGTCTAAGTTTACCATCCGTTAACTTCCCGCTAGCATGCCATATCAAATTCTTTGCTTCTTCTTCTATTCTAAACATGCGTTTAAGTCTAGGTATAATTGGAAAATACCAAAGTACTTTACGAGGAATTTTCTCTCTCTTATATCGTGATTCATTGCAACCCAGCTTCGAACACCTCTCTAACAAAGCGTACTCTCCTCGATACAAAATGCAATCATTAGGGCAAGCATGTATCCTCTCATAAGACATTCCCATAGTTGATAACATCTTTTGGGCCTCGTAAGTCCTAGAAGGAAGAACATTGTCATCTGGGAGCATATCTTTAAAAAGCTCTAACAATTGTGTAAAGCTTTTTTCAGTCCACCCATTAGCTGCCTTAAGATTATATAACTTTAAGGTAGCTGATAATTTGGAAAACTTCGAACAACCATTGTACAATGGTTTTTGGGAAGCGGCTACTAAGTAATTAATTTCATCCACTAAGCCATTTAAATTGTCTTGAGCAGCAGCCATCATATCTTCTAATCTATCACCCTCGTCTTCCTCATCATCGTCGCTATGTTCTAAGCCACTATTATCTATTTCACCATGCCAAATCCATCGTCTATAAGTTCTATCAATCCCATACTCAACTAGATGAGACTTTATTTTTGTAACACTAGCTCGATCAAAATTTCCACATCTTACACACGGGCATGGTATATGTTTATTGTGCTGTCCATAAAGTTTTACTGCTACATCTATAAATTCGTCAACCCCTCTCGCATATTCTTTCGACAACCGATTTGCATCCATCCATTTTCTATCCATGATAATAACTCAATTTCCTATACATAACACAATTAATATCATTAAACAATGATGATTGCAATGTACCTAATATCATCTAATTATTTTCTAAAATCAGAGATATAGTATTGTAGACTGAATCCAGTTACAAAAGAGGCGTATTTATAACATCACAAATGTTCTAAAAGGGAATAGCTTGATAGAGAAGAAACTGAAATGGAATAGAGCTACTTTAGTGTTTATGCAGGGTACTGATTATTACAAAGGCAAATGCGAACGTAACCCTGGAGTTCCCACATACGGAGCAAGTCAGGCTAGCAGAAACGCGAGAAGAGGTAGCTTACGCAGGGGGTCTCAATCGCTATATGGGGGACCAAAGGTTCTACCAACCACAATGGAACTAAGGTGCGCCATGTAACCCCCCACCATACAGAGCTCTAGGACATACAGAAAAGGGACCAACGAAATGATGATATACATATGGTCCTCGACGAGATGTGGAGGAATCAGGCTAAGAACGATCAATCTACCACGACCATCCAGACTCAGCTCCACAACCTCAATACAAGGTTTGGGGAGATGGATGTCTGGAAACGCAACATAGAGAGCCAAGTGGGTCAACTCGTGGCGCAAATCCTAACGGGCAATCCGGACATGTCGCCACTGTACAACTAAGGAGCGGGGACAAATTACGCGAGCCAGAGATCGGAGAAGAAAAGGACGACGCTGAAAATCAACTCGATGTCGACCAACACCTAGTCGACATCGACCACTCTTTAATCGACGTCAACCAGTCTCTCGACAAAGATGCTTCTACACAGGAACAACACTCGACGTCGACTCCTGTAGTCGATGTCTAGGACCCTCCAGTCGACATCGAGGACTCTGCACCACCTCCGACAGCTGATCCGGCTCCAAAACCAAAAGAAGACGCTTCCGTTCCCTTCTAAGGCGCTAATAGATCCCACTGCATGTAAGTTTAAACGCTTTGTTAAGATGCTTCAAGAACTAAATGTTTCAATTCCTTTTACATAAGCTCTTCAGGAGATGCCTGCATACGTCAAGTTTCTCAAGGAAATTCTTAGCAACAAGCGATCAATCACAGAAATCGCTAGCGACTGCAAAAGAACTAAACGTTTCAATTCCTATTACCATTGGATTTGGACAACATCGATATGAGGAATTGTGTGATCTAGGAGCAAGCGTGAGCATCATGCCCTTGTCAATCTGGTCAAAGATGAAGATAGAAGCACTAGAGCTTGTGGATGCCAAGCTATACATGGCAAACAATACAGTGGTCATCGCTACAGTAAGTTCTATATTCCCGCAAATTTCCTTGTTATATATAGAGATGGCGGAAGATCCTGCCTACGCTATTATTCTTGGTAGACTTTTTCTAGCTACAGCAGATGCCAACATCAGCGTCAGAAAGAGATTGCTCATCTTCACAATAGGGAATGAGGTCTTGGATTTCTCTTTCGGCCCTACAAAGGAGGAAATTCCATGGTTGGAGTTAAAGAACATTGGCAACCACGGGGACGAGCAAACAACAACGGAGGAAAGCACAAAAAATCTACTCGACATCGACAACACCTGGTCAACGTCGACTATTCCACTTGACTATGAGTACTCCCACTCGATGTCGACTTCCTTTAACGAGCTCCATACCTGCCAAAAGCCTAAGTATGGGGTCCTTGTACTCGACATCGACTACCTGTACTCGACGTCGGCTAACCTTCAGCCCGAAGATTGTTGTTTTGGGCACGAAAAAGTAAGATTAGGGACAATTCCTACCTCTCCTCCTTCTATTAATAAAAATAATAAGAATTTTAGAGGAGACCTAGCCTTGTGGCGAGCTAACCGACGCATGATTAGGGCTGGAAAGAAGAAGAAGGAAGGAAAAGGATTCTATGAGAACAACAAGTTATCAGCGGAGCTTGCATAGTACAATCAGGACCTAGATGATCCAGGAGAAGGGCCAGGCACAAGATGGCCCCACATTAAGGGTTCCTAAGCACAAATGAAGAAGTCGGCCTAGCGACTCTAAAATCTAGATCATGTACATAAAAATTTTAAAATTTTCTTTTAAGACTTTAGTCCTTTTGGTTTTGGTTTTGGTTTTTGATAACTCCCTCCCTTGATGAAAATTGGAATAAATGTTTCAAAGGTTATTACAGGATGTTAGTGTCAAAGGCCTTGGAGCGTTAACAGTTGGTGAAATACAAAACCTATCTTATTTGTCCGTATATTATTTTATCTTATTATATACTTCTGTTATATTATATATATATATATATATATATATATGTATATATATGTATGCCTAACCTCTTCAGGAAGTATATTCGAAGATGATATCCTTCCTTTAGTACATATTGAGGAGATCTACTCCAAAATGGATCATGGCGTTGGAGTATCCATAAATAGAAGATTCAAAGATCAAACCTGATTCGAAGGAGCCGTTGGAGATCTGGTGTTGAAGATCCGCACGCTCCATGCTCTTATATAAAGGAAAGGAAGGAGAAGACAGAGACAACAAGTGCTACACACGAGTTTTCATTCAAGCAAGATCTGTCTTCCAAAGTGTCTCTCTGCTAAGCGTTCAAGAGTCATTGTGAGCTTATAGGATATATTCATCTATAGTGTTACTCGAGAGTTTATAACTCGGGAAGTTGCACTAGGCTATTGATTTGTGAGAGTAAGAGGATTGTACTAGATAGCTGAGAAAGGTGGGGCTCTTCTAGATTGGTCCAGGACTCCAAGGGAACGTGAGTTGACTAGATTCCAATTGTATAGGAGAGAGGCTTCTCGGTGAGCTATTAGGATCCTAAGCTAAGCAAATCAATAAAGCCTTTGAATCCTAGGGTTGTGGAAGAACCCTAGGCAGGGACGTAGGCCAAGTTGTGCTGAACCTCGTAAACAATTACTCGTGTTCTTTACTTATTTGCATTACCTTATTTCCGCACTTGGTTCGATTGTCTTACTTTGTGATTCAGGTTTAACCTCAAAGGTTTTGGTACAAGCTCCAAAAGTCTTGAGACTTTCTGCGAAAAACGGGCATACTCTATTCAACCCCCCTTCTAGAGTATTTCTTATTACATTGTTTTTATATTATCGAACCTTCAATTGGTATCAGAGCTTTACTCACTATTTTTGATCTAACAATCTTGTGAGTTTTCGATCATGTCTGGTGAAGCAAGCGGAGGATTTGCACAGGGAAGGTCCACAAGCAGACCGCCACTCTTTGTAGGAAACAACTTTGTCCACTGGAGATCTTTGGAACATTATAGAGAATGGTCCAAAGATTCCAGAAAAAGATGGACCAAATGACACCAAAGTTGCAAAGAAGGAGTCTGAATACAACCAAGCAGATCTTGAAACCATCTTCAAAAACTACAGGGCTATTAACTTACTTTATTGTGGTCTTAGCACTTATGAGTTTAACCGTATTTCATCTTGTAGGTCAGCTAAAGAGATTTGGGACAAGTTGCTTGTCACCTATGAAGGAACGAGCCAAGTGAAAGACACCAAGATCAGCATCTTCCTTCGAAAGTATGAGCTCTTTAAGATGAAGTCTGATGAGTCAATCAAGGCCATGTTCACACGATTCACAGAAATCACCAACAACCTTGACTCTCTCGGCAAGAGCTTTACCAACGTTGAGAAAGTAAGGAAGATACTGAGGTGCCTTCCAAAGGAGAAATGGGGTCCAAAAGTAACAGCTATAGAGGAAGCCCATGACCTCACCACTCTACCCCTTGATGACCTTCTTGGAAAGCTGATCACGCATGAGATGATCCTTAATGAAGACGATGGAGAACTTCCAGCTAGCACCAAGAACTTGGCACTCAAGTCTAAGAAGGATGACCCCAAGGATGGATCTGATTCCGAAGATGAGGATGACGATGAGGATGATCCTTTTGCCCTTATCACAAGAGGCCTTGCTAGAATTCTCAAAATGAAGAAGCAATTCAACAACAAGGATGGATCAGAGTCTTCAAAATTTTGAGGTAAGCCTCAATACAACAAGTATGAAAAGAAGACTAAACCGTTGTCTTGTTTTGAATGTGGTGAAACAGATCATCTTGTGAAGGACTGCCCTCAAAAGACAAAGAGCCAGCCCAAGAAAGGTGACAAATGGAAGAAGAAAGCCATGAGGATAACACAAGTTCGGAATTCCTTTCAAATATGATTGCCAATGAAGAGAAGCTTATTGCCCAAACTAACATTCTTATTAAGAGAACTGTGGACCAGGAAAGAACTATTGAGGATCTATCTATGAGGGTCAAAGGTCTTGAAGCTTCTTATTCAGGTCTTGACATTAAAGTCAAGACGCTTGACTCGGAGAAATCTGAACTCAAGCAAGATCTCTCCTCTCTAAGAAATGAGCATCATGACTTAGAGAACGAGAAGATCTCCTTGAATAATAAGATTCTAGACGAACAGACAACCCTCATAAGTTTTACCAAATCCAAAGGCACTCTCGATAAGATGTTGGGTGAGCAACAAAGCTCTCTAAACAAAAGTGGTATTGGTTACAATCCAAAGTTTTTAAAGAAGCAACACATTACCACTTTTGTAAAGGCAAAAGGAAGCAGAACCTCTCCTATATGTCACCATTGTGCTAGAAAGGGACATGTAAAAGAGACCTGCCCTTATAGAAGAAAGGACCCATACATTATTCGTAATACATTTCCTGTTCATTTGAGAAAAGAACGGATAACACAAGTTTGGGTCCCAAAAGGCACTATTTTACCAAATATGGTTTACCCCAACAATGGATCCAAATTTGCTTATTGGTCTAGCCACAAAGGTTGATGTTTGTCTTGCAGGAGATCACCATGGTGAAAGAACACAAATGGATTATTGATAGTGGATGTTCGAGGCATATGAGTGGGAAGAGTTCTCTCTTTCATGATCTAAAAGAGCAATCCACGAGAACAATCACTCTTGGTGACAAAGGGAAATGCGACATCGTTGGTATTGGTAGTGTTGGAAGGGATTCCAGCCATAGTATTAAAAATGTCTATCTTGTTAATGGTTTAAAGTATAATCTGCTTAGTGTTTCTCAATTATGTGATAGTGGTAACAATGTCAGATTTAACAAGAAAAGATGTATAGTGTGCAGAGAAGATACAGGTGAAGTTATTCTGACTGCATATCGTTACAACAATATATACGCCGTAAATGCTGATCAAGTGGCACAAGGAAGCTTAACCTGTCTAAAGGCTTTGACGGACGATCTAAAGCTCTGGCACAGGAGACTCGGTAATGTGAGTCCACATACGCTACATACGCTTGTGTCCAAAGGGCTTGTAAGAGGGCTACCTGAGATGGACTTCAAAGGTATTGACATGTGCAAACGAGGTAAACCAACACGTAGCTCTTTCAAACCCAAAAAGGTTGTAAGTTCTTCTAGACCCCTTGGACTTTTACATATGGATTTATGTGGTCCTATGCGAGTCAAATCTCCCAATGGTAAAAAGTACATGCTAGTTGTCGTTGATGATTTTTCTAGATATACTTGGGTTGCATTTTTGAACGAAAAATCAGAGGCCTTATTTGAGTTTTCCAAACTTTGTAAGGAGTTGCAAACTTTAAGAAATGAGCCCATAGTGTATATTCGGATCTGATCATGGTAGGGAGTTTGATCAACTTCAATTTGATTTGTTTTGTGCTAAATATGACATCTCCCATAACTTTTATGCTCCTAGGACACCTCAACAAAACGGGGTTGTGGAACGCAAGAACCGCACCTTAGAGGATATGGCCAGGACTATGCTTTTAGAAAATGCATTACCTAAAACCTATTGGTCTGAAGCTGTTAACACAACTAACTACATTTTAAATCGTTGTCTTATTCGATCTATCTTAAAGAAAACTCCTTATGAACTTTTCAAATGCCGCAAACCACTTATATCTTATTTTAAACCCTTTGGATGTACTTGTTTTGTTCATAACAATGGAAAAGATAACCTTGGGAAATTTGATGCGCGTAGTGATGAAGGTATATTTCTTGGCTATTCCACGAGTAGCAAAGCTTATAGAATCTTCAATAAAAGGACCCAGGTAGTTGAAGAAAGTATACATGTTATTTTTTATGAATGCAATGACGGTGCTTTGAGTGAAAGTGTTGCAGATATAGATCTTAATATCCATGAAGAGAACGAGGAAGGTGATGATGTTGCTACCAAGAACATAGAGAAGAGGAACATGCAGGAACAGATTCTCAACACTGAAGAATTGGCCCAAGGTGTTGAAGATGCGTCCAAAGCCCTTGGTGTCGAATCCAAAAGTGTTGAGACGTCAGAAACTGCTGTAACTGAACCTAACAGGACCACGGAGTCAGATGTACCACAAGTCAATCCTACAAGTGTGACGAATCAAGGAGCTGAGACTAGCAAAAGTAAATTCAAATACTCCTCATCACACTCTTTAAAGGATATCATTTCTGACCCTACTTCTAGTGTTCAAAAGGAGTATCGAGGAATGATTGGTTCTTTATTATATCTCACGGCTAGTAGACCTGACATCATGATTAGTGTTTGCATGTGTGCTAGGTTTCAAGATGATCCAAAAGAATCTCACCTCGTGGCTGTGAAGAGGATCTTTTGATATCTCATTGGCACTAAGGAACTTGGACTATGGTACCCAAAGCAAAAGAATTTCACTTTAATTGGATATTCTGATGCAGATTTTGCAGGCTATAAGGTGGATAGGAAGAGCACATCAGGATGTTGCCAATTCTTAGGAGCATCTTTGATCAGTTGGCACTCAAAGAAGCAAAACTCAGTTGCCCTATCCACTGCAGAAGCCGAATACATTGCAGCTGGAGCCTGTTGCTCCCAAATCCTTTGGATAGCTCAACAAATGCAAGATCTTGGCATTAACCTCATAGGTATCCCAATTAAGTGTGACAATACAAGTGCCATATCCATCACTAAGAATCATGTTCAGCATTCAAGGACCAAACATATTGATGTAAGGCATCATTTCATTAGAGATCATGTTGAAAAAGGTGATGTGTCCATATCTTTTATTTCTACTAATTATCAATGGGCTGACATTTTTGCTAAGCCTTTGGCAGAGGACAGGTTCACCTTCATAAGACGAGAAATTGGGATGCTTAACAAGGATGCACTTTCGTAGGGGGAGTTTTCCCTTTACGAAAGATAAATTCTACTTAGTGTCAAGACCCTTGAGAACTATGTCAAGGTGTGTGAACTAAATGGTGGAGTACATATATCGGATCATATATTTTTGGTTAATATATTTTTAGATATTTAATCAATTATATTTTTATTGGATTTCAAAATTGCCTATTTCTGTGTTTTCATTAACCGTTAAGATTTTTTTAATTTTAGAACTAAATCTCGGTTTGTTCAGTCCGATATTAATGGTCGATTTGAATTTTGAATTTGAAAACCTTTCAAATTGGCAATGTAATGATTTCTTTCCTTGGAACCTTAAACCCGTCCCATCACTCCCTCTACTTAAACCCAATACTGTACCCGATTTCTTCACACTCTCAAGCTAATCCAAATCCCTTCACCTTCTCCCTCTTCAACCTCTCATCTGTTCTAAGAAAACCCTAACCGATTTCCTCCATGGCACCCAAAACCAAGAAAGCTGTCACACCCAAAAGACTTGGCGCCACCCCCAAGGGACGTCAGGCCACTGCTACCTCTCCCACACCTGAACCCGCTCCTCAAGCTATCATCCCAACTGTCGTTCAGAGCACCATCGCCGAGAGCTCGGCTATTGTTCCCAAAGGCTCTCAAAAGCGCTCTGCTAAGAAGCCGATCAGTGCTAAACAGAAAGGAAAGAGGAAGATTCTGGCTGAGGAAGTGGATGAGGATGAGGAGGAAGATGACCTTGACGCCCTCCTAGAAAGAGATGCTGCCAAGGAAGCTGAGGAGGAGGCCTTAAGGAAGAAAAAGGCCGATGAGGAGGCCGAACTTGCTAAGAAACTGGCCGAGGAAGAAGCTGAGCGGATTCGGAAGGAAGCCGAAGCTGAGCGGATTCGGAAGGAAGCCGAAGCCGAGGAGGTTCCATCCGATGAGGAGCCTGAAGAAGAAGAAGAAGAAGAAGAAGAGCAAGAGGGATCTGGAGAGGACGAGGAACCTAAAGGAGATGAAGCGGGGTCCGGTGAGGACTCGGGTCTGAGGAAGAGGAGGAAGAATCTCCCTCTCCTTCTCCTCCTCCTCCCCCGTCTCCGAAGGAGAGGAAAGCCCCTGCTGATGTCAAGCCTCCATCCCCCAAGCGTACCAGGAAGGGCACTGTCAAGAGTCTTGTAGCGCCTGTCAAGAGAGCTGCTCCAACAGTTGCGCGCAGAAAGAATGCAGACCCCCCGGCCTATATCCAGGTAAATCAATCTTTGCCTTCCTCTTGGTTTCAAGATGCTGAGACTGCTGGTAAGTGGGTAGACGAGTTTCGAACTCGTAAGATTAGTTGTTCTGATTTTTTCGATGTTGAGTTCTTTGAAGCTTTGAAGTTACCTTGCATTGAGCTCCTAAAAAAATCCCCAACCTAGACCCTTCTTAACCTTGAGACTGTCTACTACCCCCAGCTTACCCGACTCTTCTACATTAACCTAAAAGCAAAAAATGACACCGATGGTTGGTCTTTGGAGTCTGTTGTCAAAGGGGTTAGAATCTCTCTCAACTCCAATGATTTTGCAGATTTCCTAGGCTTACCTACACCAGTTACACCCGCTCAAATCCACCCCTCAAAAGAGAATTGCATCATCCTTGCCCGAGCCAAGTATCTCCTACCTGAAGCATCCAACAACACCTCAAAGCAACTCACCCACTCATCCCTAACCGTTGAGGCAAAAAAAATTTTTAACATCATTGTTCGATGCCTCTTACCCCGTCTTAACTCTGGCTCACTCTTTACCGACAATGTTATGGTCCTGCTCTACCGCATCTTAAATGGCCTTGATCCTGATCTGGCCAACACTATCCTTGGAACCATGGCTCATGACAGAAAAGCTAGAAAAGGCTCTCCCCTCCCCTTTGCTACCCTTTTGACACCTATCTTCAAAGCTTCTGGAATTGATGTCAAAAATGAAGAACAGCTGCGTCATAAGGGTAAGTTCGACTCTAAAGGCCTTGAAAAGATTGGCATCACTCGGTCTCCCCAAGGGACCTTGAGTCTTGCCACTCCTTCAAAAGCCTTTCCCACTGCTCCAGCTTTCGATGAACGCATGGACAACCTAGAGTTAGGCTTGGAGGAAGTTCGCCTGGATATTAAGGAACTGAAGAAGGAGATTATGACGGAGATGAGCGGGATTTCCAAGATGCTGGAAGGACTGTGGACGAGGCTCACTGATGATGCTTCGGATGACTAAGCCTAAACCCTAACCCACCCCTGAAACTTGTTACATTGCTGGTTTGTTGGAAACGTTTTCAAAACTTCTGGTGACTTTTTGGTTACTGTTTTACCTCCGCCCTTTGTTGTAAGACAAAAAGGGGGAGATGACCTTTGGTGCTTAAACTTTGAAAACCTCTGCTTAAAGATCTTGGAAGACCTTGGTTTTTGATTTATGGTTTTCGGTTGGATGGTTTTTGCATTCTTTAAAAATTTGATTCAACATTTGTCTAACCCTTGCAGGTACTTAGTCTGGTTTCTATTTTATTATCTATGCTTGACTAAGTTGCAGGGATGCACATGTTTTGTCTTTCATCAAGGGGGAGATTGATAACTCCCTCCCTTGATGAAAATTGGAATAAATGTTTCAAAGGCTTTGACAGGATGTTTGTGTCAAAGGCCTTGGAGCGTTAACAGTTGATGAAATACAAAACCTATCTTATTTATCCGTATATTATTTTATCTTATTATATACTTCTGTTATATTATATATATATATGTATGCCTAACCTTTTTAGGAAGTATATTCGAAGATTATATCCTTCCTTTAGTACATATTAAGGAGATCTACTCCAAAATGGATCATGGCGTTGGAGTATCCATAAATAGAAGATTCAAAGATCAAACTTGATTCGAAGGAGCCGTTGGAGATCTGGTGTTGAAGATCCGCACGCTCCATGCTCTTATATAAAGGAAAGGAAGGAGAAGACAGAGACAACAAGTGCTACACACGAGTTTTCATTCAAGCAAGACCTGTCTTCCAAAGTGTCTCTCTGCTAAGCGCTCAAGAGTTTGTTGTTTATTTCAAAGCCTTTGAGAGTCACTGTGAGCTTATAGGATATATTCATCTATAGTGTTACTCGAGAGTTTATAACTCGGGAAGTTGCACTAGGCTATTGATTTGTGAGAGTAAGAGGATTGTACTAGATAGCTGAGAGAGGTGGGGCTCTTCTAGATTGGTCTAGGACTCCAAGGGAACGTGAGTTGACTAGATTGCAATTGTATAGGAGAGAGGCTTCTCGGTGAGCTATTAGGATCCTAAGCTAAGCGAATCAATAAAGCCATTGAATCCTAGGGTTGTGGAAGAACCCTAGGCGGGGACGTAGGCCAAGTTGTGCTGAACCTCGTAAACAATTACTCATGTTCTTTACTTATTTGCTTTACCTTATTTCCGCACTTGGTTCGATTGTCTAACTTTGTGATTCAGGTTTAATCTCAAAGGTTTTGGTACAAGCTTCAAAAGTCTTGAGACTTTCTGCGAAAAATGGGCATACTCTATTCAACCCCCCTTCTAGAGTATTTCTTATTACACTGTTTTTATATTATCGAACCTTCAGTTTTGAATATTTCATGTGGAAAGTCTTGTCTTCGTGTGAAAGCTAAGAATTTTTAGGTGGAGAAGCGTAAAGGATCGCAAAGAAAGGGAGACGAAGTCCCTAACAAAACAGTCAAAATCAACTAAGGCCAAGTCGATGTCGACCACAAGGAGGGTCGAGCACATAGATCTACTATAGTCGACATCGAGCACGCTTATTTTATTGCAAGTTACGGTTTTTTTTCATAGAGCCACTCGACATCGACTACTGTAGTCGACATCAAGAACGCTTAGTCGACATCGAGTACTTCCACTGGACGTCGAGTCGCTTTTATCATCTATTGTGCAGCTTTACGAGGATTGAGAACTTGGGTCGATATCGAGTCATACTCGAACTCTAGTCAATCTTCTGGAGCCTGCAGCAGGGTGGAACTTGGAACTATTTAGGCGAGCACTGACACGCTTTCTCGTGGATTCGATCCTGAAACCCTACCACTATAGCGGGAGGGATTCTTGTATTTTATTTGCTTTGAAAGGGAGTTGGTTTAGTTGGTTTATTTTTTATATTAAGTTCATAAATAGATTCCCCTCCTAACACTCCTATCTCCATATTTGTGTCAAACTCGAGCCTCCTTTTCAACCTAAGAGATCTTTCAATCTCAGAATCAAAAGACAAAGGCAATGAATTAGAAGATCTAGTTTGAATCATACAATGACACGAAAGACTCAGAGAAAAAATAAAAACAAAAACAAAAAGAAAGAATCAATGAAAGGGATAAAGAAAATCAAACTCCTTTCTTCTCCCCGGAAACAGCGCCAAGAATTTGTTGCGGGACGAATGTCTTTGGCACTTTCGCCCTTTGCCAAATAGTAATAAAATCCAAACTCAAACAAAAAACCAATATATTAGCAAATCAATGACTTGATAAACCAAATAATGACTAGTATAGCGATGGAGTCCGGAGTCGAACTCTTATGACCAAACAATGATTTATGACAAATAACCAAGATGTAAAACAACCAACAATTTGATTGCAAAGTAAATTGATAATAAGGTAGAGAAGATATTCCACCTGTAATTCTCTAACAATGTTTGAGAATCATGGTCCTAGGATTTATCTATCAATTACTCATAAACATATGTCTACTTTATTAAAGTTGAGAGATCTGCAGGGATACAATCACCTTATTCAATACCACTAAAGAATAGCATTAAGGATTCAAGTAATTAGACCAATCGGCGTATTGATTCAATGCAATTAAGAAAAACCGGAACAACCCTAGATCAGCCCTAATCGACACTCCTCAACATAGATCAACAGAAATCATCCAATAAAAAGACAAAGAAATGTCCCTACTTCAATACCTTCGCTTTCTATCAAGAATACGACAACGGATTGATTCATAGCTAAGATGAGATTCCTAACATGGTGAGCAATCATAGAAAGGAACACAAATATAATCAATAAGAACAAGGTGATAAATATTAATATGAATAACTAAATAGAATCAAATCCTTACAATCTCAACAACCATGTCTTGGAATCACATGCGAAACTATGAATTTAGCAACTCATAGGCCAAAACTCTCTCTCTCTCTCTCTCTCTCTCATTGTGTTCATCGTCTCGCAATCCATATGCCACACACGACTATAAATAATAGAAATAACCTAATAAAGAGTCATGAAACCCTAAAAATATAATAATAGAAAATAGAATCTTCGGATCCAAAATCGCAATCGCTGGAAACCGGCCCACGACGGGCACCGCAATATCAATGACGGAATTTCCTCTTTTCCTCGATAGTCTTCAATGTTGTGTTTCCTTGCTCCTCTCTAGCCTCTTCCTCAGCTTTCATATGCTCCAAAACATGTCTCTTAAGCTCTTTCAAGATCCCATCCAAGGTCGGAATGTAACTCTGCAGAATAAACACTAAAAAGGCGTAGATTCCGAACTCGAATACTTCACAAGCAATATATGAAACTAGACTCAAATATATGCAAAACTCCTATCTAAATGCAATAAGGAATACCTATAAAGCCTATATGAAATATGCATTATCAACTCATTTCATCATGATATTTCGTCATCACAACATATCGCAATACCTCATATATCATATAATGTTTAATGCTTCCACATATTTATATTATAACATATCATAACATTCATCTCATTATTTTGCACATAAGATTCATCAAGCCATACACTAAGTTAAATAAAGTAAGTCATTAACCCAGGGTTTTCCAAAACTCTTAAATCTCAAGTTAAGTCCACCCGATACTCAAACAATTCCTTCAAAATCATACTTGTCCAAATCCCAACATTAATAATTCAAATCATCAAACAATTTTCCAAAATTATATTATTAAAACGATCCCAACATGTTTATTTCAAAATCGTTATATAAATAGATTCCAACATTTAATCACCAAAATAATCATATTTTCACAACCATATTTATTAATCAAAACTAGAAAATCACTTCACATTTTCTAAATAAACATTTTTAAAACAACATATAATAACGAATTCCAAATAATATAATTTTTAAAACACTTTTATAATATATACATACATACATATATATATATATATATATATATATATATATATATATATATATATATATATCAGAAAATATGAATTATCACAAATCCCAGAATAATAATAATAATAATAATAATAATAATAATATTATTATTAATAATAATAATAATAATAATAATAATAATAATAATAATAATAATAATAACAATAATAATAATAATAATAATAATAATAATAATAATAATAATAATAATAATAATAATAATAATAATAATAATAATAATAATAATAAGAGGAAGAAGTACGAAGATGTCTGCAGGGCCAAAGGTTATCACTTTATGCCGTTTTCCTTTTCTACCATTGGTGACTTAGAGGATGATGCTACGGGGCTCCTTAAGCGGGTGTGTGGGGTCGCTAAGGGGGTACCTGGGTATAGTAGGGGGTTTTGTCACACTTTGACTAGGATCGCGTTTAGTATTCAAAAGGGATGCGGAGCCCAGCTTGTTAGCCGGCTTCGATCTAATTTCATGTAAGATCTTTAATAATAGAGGTTGTTTTATAATAATAATAATAATAATAATAATAATAATAATAATAATAATAATAATGTATTCCAATTAATAACGTATTACTTGGGTGGTTATTTAGGTGATTTTCAGTTTGGGGTAGGAGTGTCGGGTGGAAGTGAGGCAATTCTCCATGTTGTGAATCGCTTAGTTGTGGAGCGCGGTGATGATGAGGGTCTTACTATGTTGTTAGTGGACTGTAAAAATGCTTTCAATTTGGTTGAGCGGTAAGTTATGATTCGTGAAGTTCGGATCCATTGTCCTGCAATCTCTCGTTGGGTTGAATTTGCTACTCCAATCCTGCTATTTTGTACTACGGGGATCACACCCTACAGTCTTGTCAGGGGGTGCAGCAAGGGGATCCTCTTGGCCTTATACTTTTTGCCTTAGTTTTGCATTCGTTGGTGCGCAAAATCCGGGACACGTTTCAGGTGTTTTTTCACGCTTGGTATTTGGATGACGACACTATTGTTGGAGATACCTTCGTCATGGGGAAGGTTCTGCAGATCATTATTGAGGATAGACCTAGTTATGGTCTGCACCTCAATGTTGGCAAAACTGAAGTCTTTTGGCCGAAGGAGGACCCGAGGAGTAGTTTGGCTGGTGTTTTTCCACCTAACATTGATAGGCCACTGCAAGGGGTTAAGCTCCATGGTGGACCTGTCAGTGTTAATTCTGGGTTCAATAGAGTGGACAAAACGATCGCTCTTATGGATGTTGTTGCTAAGATTGGTGACCCGCACTGTGAGTTATTGTTGTTGCGTGCTTGTACTGGGGTCTCAAAACTTTTTTTTTGCTCTGCGTACATGCCCGCCTCGTGCCTTTGAGTCTGCTCAGCTTAAGTTTGATCTAGCTCTTCGATGTTCCCTGGAACGTATGGTCACTGCTTCTAGGCCAGGTTTGGGCAATTGGCAATGCAGGCTTGCCACGTTGCCTTTCAAGTTTGGGGGGCTCGGTGTTTATTCGGCAGGTGACGCTCTGTTTTATGCTTTTTGGGCTTCGCGTTTGCAATCAGTTGTCCTGCAGATTAAGCTTCTCCAGCATACGAATGTCACACACACATGGGTATGCTTTCGATGACGCCGTTCGTGTCTTCAATACAAAGGTAGGAACTGATATTTTGCATAATCCAAGTGAGATTGCTTTCCCCAAACTTATGAAGAAACTGGCAGATATATATTTTTCTCACAGATTACGAAAGATGTAGAGAATACCTATTCCTTATCACCGCATCAGATGGCTTTGTGGTGTTCTTAGCGTCGAAACCATGCTACTGATTGGCTTTGGCTTGTCTCCATCTCAGGCCTATGTCAGACTGTGAATGGTAAGACATTTCATTGTGTGATGTGATATCGATTAGGCATCCCTTTGTTCTCCATTTCGGAGCCTTGTTCTGCGTGCTCTAGAGTATTTGAGGGAGACATTTTTTGAGATAATGCAGTGTCATGTGCTGGTATTATGGGGATTAAACATCGCAATAATGTTGTTCGTGACACTTTGATGAATGTCTGTTATCGTTCTGGGATCTCAGCTGGTAAAGAGGTTGATATTGGCCTGTGTGGAGGAGACGGGAACCCCTCCGTCCTGCGGACATGCTTATTTATGTATGGGATGAAGGGTTGGATGTTTTTGTTGACTTGACAGGGTCATCTCATGTGACGTAGTCTGGGATGATTGATTTTCTTTCAGGGCATGTAGTGGTCGAGGCGGCTCGTCGTAATGGGGTCAAGTATCAAAATAAGTGAAAAGTTACTGGTTATGGGTTTCTTATCCTTCTCTTTTTCTGCACTAGGGGAACTTGAGGCAGATACCATAGCACTTCTGAAGAGGATCCAGAACATTGCTCAAGCTCACGATATAGGGGCTCATAATGCAGCTCATATTTTTACTAGGCTGGGGTTTTCTATTGCTAAAGGAGTGGGGGTCCAGATTGTCTCTCGGCTCTCTACTAATTTATTGTAAACTCCTACATTTATAATAATAATAATAATCCTAGTGAAATCGCTGCCCCTAAACTTATGAAGAAATTGGCAGATATATAATTCGCGAAGGTTGCTACTACATCGGAATCTGTTTTCTCTTTGACTCCGGGACAAGTGGCATTATGAAAGTCTCAACAGGGTGCTCACTCCTCTGATTGGATGCGTGCAGTACCTATTTTTGGGATAGGGCAGGTTATGAATGGAAAGACATATCGCAGTGTGCTTAGCTATCGACTGGGTGTTCCATTGTTCACGGTCCCTAAGCCCTGCCCAGCTTATTCTCGAGTCTTTGAGGGTGATGTTTAGGGCGATCATACTGTGTCATGTGCTGATACAGTGGGCATTAAACATCAACACAACCTCGTTCGCGATACCTTATTGGATATCTGCTATAGAGCTGGGATTTTTGCCGGTAAAGAGGTTGATATCTGTTTGATTGATGGGCATGATAAGCCCCTTTGTCCGACGGACTTGCTCCTTTATTCTTGGGACAGAGAGCGGGATGTGTGTGTTGATTTGACGGGATCATCCCCTTTGACTCAGTCTGGGATGTCTAACTTTGCGCCCGGCCGTGTTGTTGCTGATGCTGCTCAGCGTAAGTGTGCCAAGTATTGGGATTCGTGCATGGCAGCTGGTTATGGTTTCCTACCCTTCTCCTTCTCTTCATTGGGGGAGTTAGATACGAATGATGTTGCCCTGCTGAAGCGGATTCAGAAATTCACGGTATCTCACGATGTTGGGGCTCGTGCTGTAGCTTATATTTTTACTAGAGTTAGCTTTGTTATCGCTAAGGGAGTGGGCACCCAAATAGTATCTCGGTTGCCCACTAATTTCGTGTAAATCTATATATATATATATATATATATATATATATATATATATATATATATATATATATATATATATATATATATATATATATATATATATATATAATAATAATATCTACTACTCATGTAAATATTATATAACATCATATAATAACATACACTTATAAAATGTAATTTAAATAATACATAAAACAACACCAAAGATCCCAGCCCAAACCAACAGCTTATACTCCTACCCGGATCCAAAACCCGACCCGAATTCAATTGAAGCCCACCCGACAAGTTCTACAGAATCTGGGATCTTTTGAGGATGTTTTCATAGCCATGTGTGGCATGATGGAGAGCATCAATCACATAGGTGTGTCGAAGTTGCAACACAATCTCAACCACATCAGAGTTCAGACATGCAAGAAACTTAGCAAGAATATAAGAGTCCTCATACCTTGTGCACAATCGTTGCAAAAAAGCGCTGGTGCAGGACGAACGTCGTTGGCTGTTTCGTCCTTTTCCAAATAGTAATAATATCCTAACTCAAAGCTCAAACCAATAGATTAGTAAATCAATAGACTGATAAACCAACAAACTAGTATAGCGACGAAGTCCGGAGTCGAACCTACATAGAGAATGGTTGTTATGCAATGTTTCTAATAATGATTCTTATGACAAAAGCATTGATTTATAGCGAATTGATAATAAAGAAAAGTAAAAAGATCGATGATTGCAAAGTATTATTAATAAGATAGAGAAGATATTTCACCTGTAATTCTCGACAATAGTTGAGATTCAAGATCCTAGTATTGATTCACTAGATATTTCTAAGCATACCTCGACTTGACTAAAGTTCATAGATCCGCAGAGATACAATCTTCTTACTCAATATAACTAAAGAATAGCATTAAACACTCAAGTTCTAAGACCAATTGGCATATCGATTCAACGCAATTAGGAGACAAATCGGAGCAACCCTAATTTGGCCTTAACAACATCTATCGACATATATCAATCGAAATCATCTACTACAAAGACATAGAAATATCACTAATTCAATGGCTTTGTTTGCTATCTAGAAAACAACAACGAATTCATAGCATAGATGCAATTCCTAACATGGTGATCAATCATAGAAAGGACCACAAATATAATCAATAAGAACAAGATGATGAATATACTTATAAATAACTAATTGAAATCAAATCCTTACAATTCAATCAACCATGTCTTCGAATCACATGAGAAACTATATGGTGTGGTGCAGAATGTCGTTACCTTTCTACAACACCAAAAAGAATAACCCAAACCAACAACTTAACTAGTAACCTAGTAACTAGTATAGCATAATAGTAAGGGGACGATCCCACATAGAGAATACCTTTCTTGTCTATCAAATTGCTATCAAAAGGGAACAATATCAAAGGGTAATTGAATAATAAGGAAATTGAATATGGCAAATGTAACAATGGTGAATTGGTAATAATTATGAATGAGATAGTTCCCCTTACAATTCATCAAAAATGGTTATGACTTTGATCCTTGACTCTATCATGTCTTTCCTTGTTTGATTCATCTGATGGTGGATCACTCCAACACTAAGCAAATTAACAATGCCAATAACATAAACAATCAAAGATAGAGGCGCAACTCTCTAACCCTAATCAATGCAATTAATAAAGTAGAATTGCCAATATCCCCTACCTTTAGCAAGAAAGCAAATTCCATCAAAGTGGCCAATCAAGAGGGAATATATGCAATCAATCAATGAAGAACAAAGATATTGAATCAATCAAACTTAGAATAGATAGAAATTAAGTCTCATAAATGATATAAACATATCTCTGAATTGCAGACGAAACAAAAGAGGTTTAGTTCCTCATGGAAGGTTTTCCTCTCAATATCTCTGTTGGAGTCTTTCTCAATTAGGTCTCTCCAGTCTAGGTCAAAATTAGCCAAATAGAAAATATAACTTAAACCTAATTAGTTTCCAAAAGAAAGGAATCGCAATCCCGCATCGGCACGGACGACGGGCGTCGTGGTTTAGGCGGCGGGCACCGTGACCACATAACGTGTTCTTCATCTTAATCACTTCCGAATCCAAGACACCTCTTTCGTACGCCTCTTCTTTCCTTCTTCAATGGTTTCCTCAGGTTCCTAGCTCTCCATACTTATCCTTGGCATATCCATAAATGCCTCTTTCTGAGCGTCGGAATGTAAATCTGCGAATAAGCACAAAAAGAGCGTAAATTCCAAACTTGCAAGACAAACTAACAATGATGTGAAATACTCAATAAACATGATATAACCTATCCTAAATGAAATAACCACTACCTTTAATGCCTATATAAAATTGTGATGTCCACTAAAATAGCCATGTTGAAATGCACAGTTTAGCTCCATATTCTATACACTTTGCATATTTCGAGATGAGAATATGTTGAATTTATGTAATATGTGGTTATTTGCAAGAAATGAAGATCTACATAAGTTTTGGTTTAATATTACAGAATTTGGAGCCATTCCGGGACAAAACAAAGAAGCAAAGACAAAAGCTGAGTATTACTCGATATCGACTACTCTTTGTCGATATCGACCAAACATGTCCGGGAACAGCCTGATCGAGGATAGGCCAGATCGAGGAACTGAAGGCAAAGCTACCCGACTCCAGAAAGTTACTCGATATCGACAAGACCTGAAGATGAGCCCGGAGTCGAGGTAGACAGCGCCTGATCGAGAAGCCGAAGAGGAAGACATGTCGAGCAACACTTACTCGATATCGACAAGATCAACATCAACTGTCCGAGCCTGGTCGAGCAGAAGTTACTCTAGCAAGCCAAGCCACCCTAGTCGACGAACCAAGTTCCTCGATATCGAGGACCCCAGCACCGCTTGTCCAAGCTAGATCAAGGACTGGTTACCCGAGGTGCCCAGCCAGCTGAAGTCGACGCCAAAGGTACTCGATATCGAGTACTTTACTCGATATCGAGGAGATCTATCCGGCGCCGCGTTATGCGGTGAGCTGTTCGTGTCAAGCTGGGATTGCTTGGAGCCGAAGGGAGTCCGATTCTATCCAAGTTCTATCAAGATCCATCCATGGAAAAGAAGATTTATCCACATGAAGATCTTTTAGTCTTTTAGATATATTTCCCTTTTATCATAAATGTTCCTTTTATTAATGTTTTATCTTTAGATATAGATAGACATTTCTATCCTTGATTAGCAAGGATTATAAGCCTATAAATAAGGCCTTAGGGGCTGATTTCTATTCATTCAATTTCAGTAGGAGAAGTAGTAGTAGAGAGAGAAAGAGAGGCCGAGTGAAGCAAATGAGCGAAAGTGATCTGGCTTTGTTCGGTTTGTACTTTCTTCAGTTTGGTTTAATGAATGTTATTTCCTTTCCATCAATGATGTCTGCGACTGGGTTGAAGCGCGAGTAGTCCACCCACTTCTAGGGTTGGGGTGAGCCCAACGATAGCCCTGTGTGTTTGAGGTAAAAATCCGACTTTTATCATGTTTTGAGCATCTACTACTTGTTATGTGTTTATTACCCATCTAATGGAGGTCCATGCTAACAACCTGGATTGTAAACATAAAGTCGGTGGATATAATTAGGGTTTCTTGGAAGAGTTGTCTAATTGTTGGAAAAGGCGAAAGCTTGGTCCTTCGATGCGATTTACATGATTATCTGTTTTATTCCTGCCTTATGCATGCTTGATTATTGTTGTCGCAAACCCCAATCTTGGAAGTCTTTCACATATAGTTTATTTCAAACCCCACAATCGTTGTTCTTTATTTTTGTTCCATTTACTTTCTATTCTTCCTCGATATCGACTAAGTTTTGTCGATATCGAGTACTGATATTCGATCCCAGATCGATGTAGCTTTTCTTGTGTAGGTACCCGACGTCGACAACATTTTTACTCGATATCGAGTACAGTGTCCTCGATATCGACCAAAACCAGGAGTTGTTGTCGCTTTGTTCGACTTGCCCGATCTTTTGTCGATTAACCCTAGTCGAGATCGGGCACTGTGGTCGACTTCTGTCCGTGAGATTTCACCGCTGCCTAGGATCCGCTGACACGCTTCCTCGTAGATCGATCTGGACTTCTCACTACTGCATCAAGATAAGGTCTTGTAGTCATTTGCGTGGGTATAATCTGGTTTGATTTATTTTGTAATATTTTGAACTCGATTTCCTCCTACAACAAATTGGCGCCGTTGTCGGGGAAGCAATCATTCGCGCCTTAGGTAGTTAAATCTCACGTTTGCTTTGAGTTACTTTACAGGTGTATCCGCCGTTCTGGTCAACCACCTGAGTTTGACGGCTTAGACGAACCGGAACGCCTTCTACACATCCAAGCTAAACTGAAAAGAGTCATGGCGGCCGCAGAAAATCAAGAGCAGCTGATTGAGAGGTTTAGGAGGGAACTAGCCACCAAGGATACTGCTCTCACCACTGAGAGAGCAGGAAGGGAACAGGAAGCTGAGCGTGCGAGGCAAGCAGAAGCTGAGCTTGCCCAATACCCAACCATTGCAGAGGATTATATGCACCCGACTCTCATCGTGCCTGAATCGGCTATTCTAATCCCTGAAAATACTTTTGAAATTCGCACTCAATTCCTTATAGAACTTAAAAATAATGCTTTTCATGGAAGGTTTAATGAATGCCCTCTTGACCTTATTACCAATTTTTCTGACATGTGCCGAACTCTTGCTGAAGGTACAACTCTGGAATATGTCAAGATGAAGGCCTTTCGTTGGTCTCTCGCCGGACCTGCATTGAAGTGGCTAGAAGGACTGAAACCGCGATCCCTCACTACATGGGCCCAAGTAGAGCAACTGTTTCTCAACAAATTCTTCCCTCCTGCTAAGACAGCACTCCTCCGCCAGAAGATTACAGCTTTCAAACAGAAGCTTGGGGAGCCGATGGCAAAGGCATGGGAACGATACAAGGAACTGCTGCCATCTTGCCCTACTCATGGACAGCCACCCTACGTCATTCAAGAGATCTTCTTCAACTCTCTTGACCAAGTCACTAAGGACAGGATCAATCAGTACACTCGATATGAGTATTTGACGATGCCACCAGCTAACGCATAGGGTGTACTCGACAAGCTCACAAACTATGACAACAAGTATGGGGCTACCACAAACTATGATGAGAACTCCTATGCCAGACCAGCACCATCTATGCCCCTCTATGAGCCTTCGAAAGAGATTGACCCAGATGTCAGGGAGCAGTACTATAGAGATCAGAATCGCAAGCTCCTCAAGCAAGTCAAGTATCTCTCTGTGAACCAACCTTGCATCGAATGCGGATCACAGCGGCACACCACTACTGAGTGCCCACACATAGAGCAAGTCAGGATGGCAGAAACCCAGGAAGAGGTAGCTTACGCAGGGGGTCCCAATCGCTATATGGGGGATCAAAGGTTCTATCAACCACAATGGAACCAAGGTTCTCCTAGGAACCCCCAGCCATACAGAGCCTCAGGACATCCAGAAAGAGACCAAAAGAAGGAGGATTTACAACTCATCCTTGAGGAGATGCGCCGGAATCAAGGCACCATCAACAACTAGTTCCAAAACATCAATGCAAAATTTGGAGAGCTGGATATCTAGAAGAAAAGCATAGAGACCCAGATCCGTCAATTCGCGGCGTAGATTCCACGACCATCTAGACAACTCCCTGGTCAAACAGAACCAAATCCTAAGGGGAAGACCGAACACGTCACAGCTATAAAGCTCGGGAGCGGGCACCAATTACACGAGCCAGAGGTCGGAAAACACCAAGACAAGGCCGAGCAGAAACTCGACAACGAGCAACAACAACACGGTGTTGACCAAGGTTTGGTCGATATCGACAAAAAGCAACCCAATGTCGAGGAGAAATCAGGCCCGGAGTCGTCTGCGCAGCACATCAACTCGAAGTCGACAACAGTGGTCGATATCGAGGAAACTCGAGTCGATATCGACAAAAACCTAGTTGATGTCGACGACTCTGCAACACCTCCGACGTCTGTCTTTCCCTTCCAAAGCACTGAAAGATCCTACTGCAGGTAAGTTTAAACGTTTTGTTAATATGCTGCAAGAACTGAATTTCTCTATTCCTTTTACAGAAGCTCTGTAAGAGATGTCTGCATATGTCAAATTCCTAAAGGAAATCCTGAGCAAAAAGTGATCCATCTCGAAGATTGTCGGCGAATGCAAAGTGCTCCACTTCCCTGAAAAGAGACCTGACCCTGGTAAGTTTTCTGTTACTATGGGATTTGGACAATATAAATAGGAGTCCTTGTGTGATTTAGGAGCAAGTGTGAGCATCATGCCCTTATCAATCTGGCGGAAGGTAAAGATATGATGCATAGAACCTGTGGATGCCAAGCTATACATGGCGAACAATACAGTAGTCATCCCTACAGGTATGGTTGAGAATAGCCCTGTCCATGTTGGTAAATTCTTTATTCCAGCTGATTTCCATATTATAGATTGTGATGAAGATCCTACTAGCACTATTATTCTTGGTAGACCATTTCTAGCTACTACAGATGTCAAGATTAGTGTCAAACAGCGATTGCTCACCTTCACCATAGGCTACGAGGTCTTAGATTTCTCCTTTGGCCCTACAAAGGAGGAAATTTCATGGCTGGAAGTGAAAAACATCAGCAACCACGGGACCAAGCAAGCAACGGACGAAGGCACTTGAAGTCAACTCGATATCGACAAGGGCTCCTCGATATCGACCAAGGCATTACTCTATGTAGATCAAGCTTCCTCGACATCGACTTCCTCTGCTGAGCACTAGACTTGCCAAGAGCCTAAGTATGGGGTCCCTGTCCTCGATATCGACCAGTCTTGCTCGACATCGACTGGTCGATATCGAGGACAGGGACCCCTCCTTGGTCCAAAAAGGTAAGTTCAGGTATGAGTTCTACTCCTCCTTGGTCCATTAAGAAATTTATAAATAAATTAAGGGGAGGTAAGGCCCCGTGGCGTGAGAATCTGCGGAAACTGAGAGCTGGAAAGAGAAAGAAGGAAGAAAAGAAAAATTATGCAAGCAACCACCTATCACCTGAGCTTGCACACTACAATCAGGACCTAGATGATCCAGAAGAAGGGCCAAGCACAAGAGGGTCCCACATTTAAAGTCCTTGAGCATAAAAGAAGAAGTCGGCCTAGCGACTCTAAAATCTAGAGCATGTATATAAAACTTTTTGAATTTTGTGACTTTGGAACTTTTTTTTGGTTTTGGTTTTTGTTTTTGGTTTAGAATACTTCATGTGGAAAGTCTTGTCTTTGTGTGCAATCTAACACTTTTAGGTCGGCAAGCATAAAAGGATCGCGAAAGGTGGAATAAGAAGTCCCTGAAGAATAGTAGAAATCGGCTAGGCCAGTCGAGAACGACCAAGAGGAGCAGCCCAGAAGTTCATCGATATCGAGTAGGCCAACTCGATATCGACCAAGCCAGAAGAATCTCCTCGACTTCAGATTCCACCCGACGCAGACAGCCTACTCGATATCGAGTACAGTACTCGATATCGAGTACAGTACTCGATATCGACAAGACCAGTTCCTCGACATGCCCTGTTTGGCCTTCCTCGACACATTGTTCCGTGAGTTCCTTCCTTTACTCTTGTTTTTATTTGATTTTATACAGTGGGGACACTGTATATTCTAAGTATGGGGTGGGGAAGCGCTCATTATCATTATTATATGTTTTATTCTTGTTTTTGGTTTTACATGGTGAAATTTTGAGTAAATTTTAAATTTTTGTGCATAAGGCTAAAACTCAAATTTCTATGAGATATCTCCCATTGCTTGTAAATTGTTCAAAGAAATAGTATCATGGAAGCTTTATTGAACTCGACGATACAAAATTGGATTCATTAGAGATATAGCATGAAATTGCCTAGAAAAGGGAAGTCGCAATGAAATGCATATTTTTTTAAAAATCATGAAATGAAGTAAAATTTGAAGTTGCTTTTGACATATTGCATGATAGGAGGATGAAGGACTTTATATTTCCATATAATGCTCATTGTTATATCCCAGCCCTACCTATGCTTATGCATTACACAAAAGCCATATTATGCCTTATTTCATATTTGCTCCACATGATCTAAATATTGCCATTCTTTACCTTATTTCCTATCCGGGGATTATGTTCAGAATGATGTTACATTATGGAGATTGTCATATGGTTGTTGTGTTATTATCATTATTGGAGTTTGGCAGGAAAGTTTGAAAAAAATATATGGAAAATTAAATGAGTGAAAGAAAATCCGATCACCTCAAGAGATAAAGGTAGATCAACCCTGCTCGCTGAGATAATAGTTTGGCGAGATGGGACACATTGTGAGGACTCCAAAGCACTAAGTATCCAGGGCCATTCATGACACCCATGTTTGCGACTCGCGAGAAGGCAGTGCCGAGGTTAGAGAGGTAAAAGCATTATTATTGAAAAAAACATTATGGAAGGTGAGAAATCAAAGGAAGAAGGAATGTGGTAAAGAAAGTTTGGAAGTACTCCATTTCCCCGGATCATTAGCAACACATTGCCAAAAATTGCCCACCTTTAACCTTTTACCAATCTACTTCTTTATTTGAGCTTAAATTAAAGTCCTCTTGATTATTAATGCTTTATCACTTATGAATTGTTTTCATAACCCTCCTTTTGAGAGTAGATATTGTTTTTTAAATTGCACATGCATGGATTTGTGACACTAGTACCTTTTCGATGATGGTAATTAATTGCAGGGACATATAAGAATGAATCTAATATGTTGAGAGTTTTAAATTCTTCCCCTGAATGACCATCCAAGTTATTGCTTGGGGACAAGAAAGCTTAAGTATGGGGTGATTTGATGTCCACTAAAATTAGTCATGTTGAAATGCACAGTTTAGCTCAAAATTCTATACACTTTGCATATTTCAGGATGGAAATATGTTGAATTTATGTAATATGTGCTTAATTGCAAGAAATGGAGATCTACATAAGTTTTGGTTTAATATTACAGAATTTGGAGCCATTCCGGGACAAAACCAAGAAGCAAAGACGAAAGCTGAGTATTACTTGAGATCGACTACTCTTTCTCGATATCGACCAAACATATCCGGGCAAATCCTGATCGAGGAAATGAAGGCAAAGCTACCCGACTCTAGAAAGTTACTCGATATCGAGTACTTTACTCGATATCAACAAGACCTGAAGACCAACCCGGAGTCGAGGAAGACAACGCCTGATCGAGAAGCCGAAGAGGAAGACATGCCGAGCAACACTTACTCGATATCGAGTAGTTTACTGGATATCGACAAGATCAGCATATCCTGTCCGAGGCTGGTCGAGCAGAAGTTACTCGAGCAAGCCAAGCCAGCCTAGTCGACGAACCAAGTTCCTCGATATCGAGGACTTTACTCGATATCGAGGACCCCAGCACCGCTTGTCCGAGCTAGATCGAGGACTGGTTACTCGAGTGCCCAGCCAGCTGAAGTCGACGCCAAAGTTACTCGATATCGAGGAGATCTATCCGGAGCCGCGTTACGTGGTGAGTTGTCCGTGTCGAGATAGGATTTCTTGGCCGAAGGGAGTCTGATTCTATCCAAGTTCTATCAAGATCCATCCATGGAAAAGAAGATTTATCCACATGAAGATATTTTAGTCTTTTAGATATATTTCCCTTTTATGATAAATGTTCCTTTTATTAATGTTTTATCTTTAGATATAGATAGAGATTTCTATCCTTGATTAGCAAGGATTAGAAGCCTATAAATAAGGCCTTAGGGGCTGATTTCTATTCATTCAATTTCAGTAGGAGAAGTAGTAGTAGAGAGAGAGAAAGAGAGGCCGAGTGGAGCAATGGAGCGAAAATGATCTGGCTTTGTTCGGTTTGTACTTTCTTCAGTTTGGTTTAATGCAAGTTATTTCCTTTCCATCAATGATGTCTGCGAATGCGATGAAGCGCGAGTAATCCACCCACTTCTAGGGTTGGGGTGAGCCCAAAGATAGCCCTGCGTGTTTGAGGTAAAAATCCGACTTTTATCATGTTTTGAGCATCTACTACTTGTTATGTGCTTATTACCCATCTAATGGAGGTCCATGCTAACAACTTGGATTGTAAAGATAAAATCGGTAGATACAATTAGGGTTTCTTGAAAGAGCTGTCTAATTGTTGGAAAAGGCAAAAGTTTGGTCCTTCGATGCGATTTACATGATTATCTGTTTTATTCCTGCCTTATGCATGCTTGGTTATTGTTGTCGCAAACCCCAATCTTGGAAGTCTTTCATATATAGTTTATTTCAAACCCCACAATCGTTGTTCTTTATTTTTGTTCCGTTTACTTTCTAATCTTCCTCGATATCGACGAAGTTTTGTCGATATCGAGTACTGATATTCCATCCCAGATCGCTGTAGCTTTTCCTGTGCAGGTACCCGACGTCGACAACATTTTTACTCGATATCGAGTACAATGTCGTCGATATCGACCAAAACCAGGAGCTGTTGTCGCTTTGTTCGACTTTCCGGATCTTCTGTCGACTAACCCTAGTCGAGATCGAGTACTGTGGTCGACTTCTGTCCGTGAGATTCCATCGCTGCCTAGGATCCACAGACACGCTTCCTCGTGGATCGATCCTGACTTCCCACTACTGCATTAGGAGGAGGTCTTGTAATCATTTGCGTGGGCATAATCTGGTTTGATTTATTTTGAACTCGATTTCCTCCTACAAAAAATATGCATTATCAAACTCCCCCACACTTAAGCTTCGCTAGTCCTCGAACGATTAATAAAAGCAACCTATACATACGAACTCACCATTCATGCCATAGCCTTACAAAAACAAATCAAAACCCAAATTTTCAAGGAACATATGATCAAGTGAAACAACATCGTCGCATGTATTTAACGATCAAAGAATAAAAGTACAAATCATCCAACTTTACCAGGGATAATATGTTTCACTCATACTCTCATGTGTTTAGGCTTTCAAATTCAAATCTCAGCTCAATCCAAAATGCAACTAAGTTCATAGAAATTGACAACAACATCACCAAATCTCCACCAAAATGTCATTACTTGTGGAAAAACAATAAAAGTAAGCGATTTGGCTCTAGATACCATTCTTTTCTTTCTTTTCTCTCCCTTTATTTTTGTCTTTTGTTTTCTTTTCTTTTTTTTTCCTTTTTCTTGCTTTCTTTCAACATTGGTGTATTCCTTACGCGAGTCACAAACATGGGTGTTATGAATGGACCCGGTCTATGAACACCTCAACTTACTTGAATAAAGTTCACTTCAACATCTGTTGATGCGAGTTGCAAACATGGGTGTCATGAATGAACCCGGTTACTCAATGATCAAGCTTTCTTCCTTAGTGGGTATCTTTTGACACCGTTTTACACGAATCATACCCATGGGGGTCATGCGTAGATCCGGTTACTAAGTATCTCAACCATTGCCACTTTATTTCACACTAATCACTCAATAAGAAACTAAAGACAAATATAAACAAAAAAACATAAAATTCCGCAAGCAACAAACATGTGAGTCGGTCTTGACAATAGAAATACATGATTCCAATAAGGCTAAAAACAATCTCACAAGGGTCATATTGTGTAGGATTTCATCATACTCTCATCTCGATCATACATGCTCAATCACATCACCAATCATATTCCTCAAGAAAACATTTTTACAAAGGCAAATAAGGCTAAGCACTTCAAATAAGTCGTAGGGTTTACAAGTTCATGCCGTCAAAAGCTTAGAGATTTGCTTAACCAAGGCAATTGTTTGAATAATAACATATTATGCAATTCATGATTTTTTGTGATTTTTGACATTTTTCATTAAAAAAATTTCAAATAACATAACATAAAACATAAGACACAGCTAAGACAATAAAGACAGAATCCAAACATAATGACATCCAAACATAAGGGTAGAAATATCCAAGCATCCAAACACGATAAATATCCAAACAATGTATAGACCAAGATAAAACCAGCAAAAGTCCAGATAAAACCAACCAAAGTATAGAAATGTCTCGACAAACTCATGCAATCATAACACCCTTTCCCTCACGCTTAAAGATTGCATTGTCCTCAATGTCGAAACACAACGACAACACAACATATAAAAAGATCAAAGTATAAGAAAGGTAAACATACTGGTCACTGGTGCAGCGGCGGGAACTGGTAATACCGATGAAACTGCTGGACAAAGGAATCAAAGTTGCTCTGAATGCTGGAGATAGCAAGGGACTGCTCCTCCTGCCTCTGGTAGATCGCCTCCTAGCGATGGTGGAGATCATGGTGGTACTGTCTGAGCTTCACGCCATGAGCAAGCTGCAGCTGATGGATCTCATCCAACTGCTGAGAATAATGTCCAGAGGAAGAAGAGGGGACATAGCTCATATCAGTGTCCGAATACGTAGCCCTAGCCTGGCTAAAGTCACCACTCATATAAGTAACAAGTGAGACATCTCACCTAGCAGCATCAACGGGGACCTGGCCCTCATCATCATCATCATCATCATCATCGTCCTCATCAGGAAAATGCTCTAAAGCCTCCAACGGAAGGTTGAAATCAGCAATCGTCGGTCCAAGCGGAAGCTAAGCACGTAGACGAATGAGGTGGTTACCCCTACGACCAACATGCCAAATAAAAGGGGCTTGATCACCCTCCAGGTGTCTCCTCCTCGTCAGCATCTCCACTGAGATGCGAGACTCCCCATCCATAGGCACCAAATCTGTAACTCTCACCCCGCAGCAAACAACAATCAAAGTAATCAACCCTCCAAAACCAATCGTCATGTTATCTCTCTGAGCTCCACCCACTAAAATGTCAGCACAAGCATCCAGGAACAGCTGAGCTCAATAAGAAGTAACCTCTGCCTCGGGGGTCAAATAATACATCGCCGCCCACGCCTTCATTGAAACCTTGTTCAACTCATTCTGCCCAAAGAAGGTGTTGTTCAACACCTTATGGCAGAGATGAAGTGCAGGTTGGGTGATCGTGTTGTTGTAGTTACCTCCCCCACGAATCAAGGAGGAACTAGTAGCAGTGGCCCAAGTCTGCATCGGCGGAGGACTCAACATCCTGCGACGCCTTTAGTCGGTAGTAGGAGGGTGAGTGATACCCAAATAGCGCCTCAATTGTGGGAAAGTCCGTGAATAAGAACGTCCTAACAAAGTGAACTCAATTTGACTCCTATGCTCAATGACCACTAGGGTCGCAAGAAACTCTCGGATCAAGTCCGGATAAGTCAATCCATGCATCACAATGAAATGGCCAATGTCCCCATTATCCAGAAGAGTGGTACAAGGCTCCGCTGGACGTAAAGCATCTGAAGTCGGTTGATCGAAAAACTTTATCCTCGAATATTTTCTAAGGCTAAGATCATACCATCTTCCCAATTCATCATCGTCTAATGTGTTCGGAGCAATCAAGTGCGGAAACGAAGTCATCACGATGAAATAGATCGAAGAAACGAGGCAAAACTTAAAAAATTTGACGAAACAGACGTTCTGAGATGGCGGCGGGCGCCGTGTAGCAGGCGGCGGGAGCCGTGAAGTTATGGGAGAAAGGGTGCAATCGGCTTTCCACAAAAACTCCTCCTCCGAAGTCGGAATAAGATTGTTTCCTCCTCCTTGCTTCACGAAAAGTGGTTATAAGGACTTGGGAAGGGTGATTTCGAACAAAAGGTGGCCGGAGGTGGCAGTTTGAGATTTGGGTAAATTTTGAAAGTGAGCGAAAGTGGAAACCGAGGATGGGTTTTAGTAGATCGGGTGTGTAGATTCCGAATGTGTGGTCGAAATTCCAATTCGAGCAACGGTTTGGATGTAGTGTGAGGATTTGTGATGAAGGTGAGGGTTTGGAAGGTTGAAGGATATGGAGGAGTGTTTGGAGGTTAGGGATGAAGTGAAGAGGGGAAATAAAATAGGGTTTAAATATTGAAGTGGGCCCCACCCAGCCAACGAACGGCGGTCCAACTTTCTTTGAACGGCAATGTACGGCGGGCGTCATGATCCCAGTGAAACATACCTCTTTTTTCCCATCCCAAAATCCAAAACTTACCTCATAAACTCGTTCCAAACATCATCAAAATGCAAAAAAAAAAAAAAAAAACCTATAATCCCAATGCTTATGAAACAAAAATGAGAGAAAAAGAAAATGAAAGTACTTACATCGGGTTGCCTCCCGAGTAGCGCCATTGTTTAGCGTCCGTGGCTAGATGTAATGAAGTGATTCTATTCCTCAGGGAGGTCCTCCCCTTGCCAGGAGTCCATAACTTGTCCGGTGATGTCCTTGTGATATTTCTTGATCCTTTGACTACTCACCTTGAAGTTATGACCATCCATCCGATTCTGTAAATCAACCGCACCGTAGGGATAAACATGGACCACAATGTAGGGACCCGTCCATCTAGACTTGAGCTTCCCAAGGTGAAGTTTTAAAAGTGAAACATACAACAAAACCTTATCTCCTGGACGAAATTCTCTCCTCAAAATGTGCTTATCATGCCATATGCTTTGTTTTCTCCTTATAGATCTTAGCATTATCATAAGCATACAAACAAATCTCTTCCAACTCCTGAAGTTAAAGCTTCCTTAGTTCTCCTGCCTCAAATGCATCCATATTGGCCTGTTTGACTACCCAGGATGCCTTATGCTCGAGCTCCACTAGCAAATGACAAGGCTAGCTTCCCATAAAACCAAGCGAAATTGAGACATCCCAATAGGTGCCTTATAAGCAGTACGGTAAGCCCATAGTGCATCCTCCAATATGAGACTCCAGTCTTTTCTATTCGATGCAACAGTCTTCTCTAAAATCCTTTTCACTTCTCTGTTAGACAATTCAACCTGTCTATTGGTTTAAGGAAGATAGGCGGTTCAGACTTTCTGAGTCATATTGTACTTCCTTAAAAGAGCGCTGACAATCTTGTTACAGAAGTGAGCTCCCCTTTCACTGATAACAGCTCTAGGCATCCCAAATCTAGCAAATAGACTCTTTAAGAAACCAGCAACTGTGCGAACACCATATGTCTTTTTTGCCTTTGCCTCAACCCACATAGACACATAATCAACCTCAAGCAATATGTAAACATTCCCAAATGAACTTGGAAAGGGTCCTATTAAATCAATACCCAAAACATCAAAGATCTCGCATACCATAATCGAAGATAACGACATCTCATTCCTGCCTGAGATATTTCTGGTTCACTGACATCAATCACAAGTCCTATAGAAAGTATGAGCATCCCGAAAGATGCACGGCCACCAAAATCCCGCTTCCAAGACTTTTCTAGCCATCCTTTGTGCTCTAAAATGTCCATCGCTTGGGTGTGAATGACAGAATCTCAAGACATAAGTTACCTCATTGTCCGGAAGACATCGACGAACAATTCTATCTGCGAAGTGCTTCCATAAGAAGGGATCATCCAAAACATAGTGGCAAGCATCGTGCCGAACTTTGTCCTTCTTAGCTTTTGGGCAATTTGAAGGGAAGATTCAAGCCACCAAGTAATTAACAATATCACCGAACCAAGGTTGCTTGGTCCAAATACTCATAAGCAAAGCAGGCGGCTCACTTCCATCATCATCAAGCAAATCGAAAGTCAGCTACCCAATTCTATGCTCATTTCTTATCTTTAATTTCCAAGTTGAATTCCGTCAAAGTAGAATCCATCGGATAAATCTAGACTTTGCGTCCTTTTTTGTCATCAAATAGCATAGTGCCGCATGATCTGTCATCAAATAGCATAGACCACTACTTTAGCACCCAATAAATAAGAACGAAACTTCTCTAGAGCAAACATCACATCTAACAGTTCTTTCTCAATAGTAGTGTAATTCTGCTGAGCCGCATTCAACATCACAAAAGCATAATAGATCACATGAGACGTTTTCTCAACTTTTTGTCCCAAAACAACCCCAACGGCATAATCACTAGCATCACACATCAACTCAAAAGGCAAAGTCCAAATAGGAGCCTAAATAATAGGTGTTGAAGTCAACTGATTCCTCAATTCGTGAAAAGCATTTTTACAATTATCATTAAACACAAAGGAGACGACATCTTTCTTAAGCAATTCACTTAATGGAGAGGTTATCACTACAACAGAAAAGCCTTTTAGCGAACAAAATTTTAGCGATAAATTATTTTTCCTCGACAAATGTGGGCTTTGGCGACAAACATATATGCTCCTCATAAAATGGCACGTGAACTTTAGCAAGAAACCTATATTCCTTGTTAAATGTGGTATTCAACTACAAATTTTTTGACTCATCGGTAATTGTTAATATAATGTGGTCGCATAAATCATACGGAAAATAGCGACGAATTTCGAGCTTTTATTGAGGAATGTTTTCATCACTAAAAATACATTCATCGAGGAATTTTTAATTTTCTCATTATTTATTTAGGGGGAATTATGTAAAACTCGCCAAATTTATTAGCGACAAATATTTTAATTACTCACTAAAAGTATGTGTTTCTTAAGGAAAAAGTTTGTCACTAAACATATTAATCAACGAGGAAACTCCACTTTCGACGTTATTGGCTTGGGTGAAATATGGAAAATTGCTCAAATTTATTAACGAGAAAAGTTTCAATTCCTCGTTGTATGTTGATGTTTTACGAGAAATATTTTTGTCGTTGAAACAACCATTTAGTGAGGAAATACCAGTTTCATTGCTACTTATATGGGAAAAACTCGGCAAATTTGTTGGGGACAAATACTGTTATTTCTCGCTAAAAAGGTATTTATTTTTCGATGAACACATGTGTCACTAAACATATCAATTTGAGAGAAAATATCATTTTTATTGTTCTTAGTTTATAAGAAATTAGAGTAAATAAAAACCCAATTCCAATGGCGAGGAAATTTAAAATCCCTCGCCATATGTTGTTCTTGTAGCGGTCTTTCCTTTTTATTTATCTCTGTCTAGGAAAAAATAGAAATAAATTAAGAAGCAATATATTTGGGTAAAAAATAATATACACAAACCTAAAATAATAATTATTAAGTTATCTACGGTCAATATATATTAAGATAAATAAGGAAATAAAAATAAATTTAAGGACAAAAAAGTAAATATATATAATAGTGTAATCTTGTTACAACTGTAAATTTGATACGAAGGGGTGTATCAAGGAGTTATGAAAGTGAATAAGAAGATTTTCAAGCATTATCATGAAAATATTGAGTTGTTTATCAACATATCAAATGAACTTGTAAAGATCAAAATGGAAGCTCGTAGTAGGGGTGGGCAGAAGGCAAAAACAACCCAACGTATATAAAGGGTTTTTTCACGGACAAATACTTTTTTTTGAGAAATTTGTCATTTCTGACATTTATGTTTATTTTTGGATAAATTTGTGTTTGGTTTAGTTCTTGGAAATTTTCAACTCCATTTTGACATTTGATGTCATTGATATAAACATAGCCTATGCGGGATTTGAACCCGCATCTTTGTGCCTAGACACATTGCTTTTCCATTTAAGCTAATAGGCTTGAAATCCATGTTTTGGATTTTACGAAACAATAGCTAACTCTTCAGCAAGGGAAAAAAAAGTATCCAAGCCACCTGTTTTTTTATTATTAAAGAGAAAAAAAAAAAGATAACTCAAATGAGTTCCTCAAAGATGAACCAAAAGTATCTAAGCCTCTTCGTTGCTTGTTTTTGCTGCATATAGGGTCCACCCACCTTGTGTGAAACTGAATCACTCAAATTGGCATTGACAGCAACACCATTAACGGTGATAATTCAAGTGCAATGACCATGTCTATCATTGAACATAGTAGTTCAATCGTAGATATACAGATAGAACAAGATATTCCATGTTACCAAAAAATGAAAGTTTAAGCACATAAATTTTATGAAAAGTTGGGAAGTAGACATACTGAAATGGTCATATTGCTTATCAAATGTAAAAACACGAGGCAGAATACAGCAGAGTCTAAGGCACTTACTTTCTATCAATGATAGGAAAGGCAATCTCCTGCTCAAAGAGATAGATCTATACAAATAAGATTCTCAATGAGAAAAATCATTCTCAAAGCCTACAATGATCAACTTCAAAGGAAGCTTCTCCCTATACGTCATATTTCATACATGTTCACATACTTACCTTGTATGTTGAATGTTTATCCTCGGACAAGCCATGTATCTCCTTCTCTAGGCCAAGAGTTCCATCGTCCAATAGAAAGCATCGTCATGTACTGGCACAATGAAAAAACGGTACATGTAACTCCCTTTTGATTCACCGAAAACTTCAATTGCTAATTGAAACCCACATATGCTAAATCGAACACCCAAGCACAATGAAAAAAAAAAGAAAAGAAAAGAAATGCATCTGCGCAAATAGATTTATGCAAGTAAATATCAATCAAAGAAGCAAACGAAAGCACTTCCCTAAAAAAATAAATTAAATGAATGAAAGCAACAGGGAAGGTACAATATATTTGGAACTTGCAAATCTAATCTCCGTTGTAGCTCCCTGAGCTTGATAGGGAGCTCTGATTTCTGTTCCTTGTAACTGAATACCAGAAACTCTCTCCCGTCAATCACTTCTTTCAACTCTCCTATTTCCCAATTTATTTGGTAGATGGTATGTCATGCATAGCCTAAGCTAAGTACTCTAATATCACTTAACATTCTCTAGAGAGTAGCATGAATATCACAATTGACTTTATCTTTCCTCAGAAGGATCCAATCTAAACAAAATTTCATATAATCCATTCCAGACCCTCAATTCATATAGTGATACTAAAAGGAAATGACCGTACCTCCTCATCATTATGAAGAATAGGGACAGGAAATGATCTGAAATTGTGATCAAGCAAAAATATTTCATGGAAAACAAACAACTCATCAAAGTTATTTCATGCCATGACTATAACTTTTGTCCATGTGCACTTGTCGCTGAGTTCTTGCTGTTGTTTTTATTTTCTCTCCTTCTTGCCCTCCTTAAATCGAAAATGAATGAAGTGAAATCCAGACCTATATCTCTTGACTTGGTGTATGCTTGGAATAATAAAACCTTTTGCTAGGGCACTTTCTTTCTTCCTCTAGATCTCTTGACTTGGTGTATGATTGGAATAGTAAAACCTCCAACCAAAATCGTCTTTAAACGAGCTCACTAATAATAATCTACTGTTTTTCCAAACGAACTCTTTTTTCTACTGTGACATCATCTCTAACAACATCATCTTCAACCACATCGTCTCTAACAATTTCATTGCCAATCACATCGCCTCTAACAACATCATCTTCAACCACATCGATTCTCACATTCGGAGATTGAGCAACGGAAGGATAGAAGACCCAAAACTTGAAATTGGAATCGATTCTCAAATTTCACAAACCTTAACTATCTACATTCAGAAATTAAACTTCAATTTAAAAATCTAACATTCTAGCATAAACTTTGACATAGAAAAGTGGAAACTTACCTTTGAATTGAAATTTGCCCTAAATCAATGATTCCCAAAAGAAGAAGGCCACTAGCGTCGAGGTCGTAGGTGGCCAGCTGGAGTCGTGATAGCCGGCGTCGATGTCGAAGGTGGGCGGCACCGCGGCGGCGGTGATAGTCGGACGGAGGTCGAGAGCGGACGAGGAGGGACTGGAACGAGGAGGACGATGGCTGCCTGCGTAAAAAAAAAAAAAGGACAGAACAGTGAGAGGGATCATTAATTCCAGATGTGAAGAAAGACGAGTAAAAATGCGAACAAATGAGGAGTCGAACCCGGGCCTTGCTTTAAAATCAAGTATACATTTTTACAGAAGTTTAATATAAAAAATAATAAATATTAAGATAATATTTTATGTATGGTTATAATAATCCCACAAATAATCTCGATATAAAAAATGATAGGATCTTATGTAAAACTATGATCCGGTGTACGATTATAATATTTGAAAAAATGCCTGTTATAAGAAATTTAAAATATTTTTACTTTAAATATAAGAAATTTTCACTATATTTTATTAATATATAATAAATTTAGTTTATTTTTCTAAAATTTCGTGCTTAATGATATTTTTTGTATTATTTAGTAGACTTACAAAATAACCATGATAGCGAATATGAAAGATAACATTAATGTATTTGAGAGATTTTTTTAAAATTATAAATAGACAAGGTTTAGGTGAATCGATTTCTTTGTTAATTGATATGTCTTATATGTGTGAGTCAATGATAATCATTTTAATTAAAGTGTAGACCAATCGGTAATATAATAAATATTCGTTGCCGTATATCTATTTAACAATGATTCCAAACATAATTGTTGTCTTTATAAATTCAAAGACATAAATTACAACGATCGTATTAATTGATAACTCTGTCCATTTAAAAATTCTCAAATGATTACCAGTATATGGTGTCTTGTAATGTACACACCATAGTTCGTTCTTTAGAATGTGATCTAATGTTCAGAGGGGAAATTAAACTTATAAGAAAATGATTAAGTTTATTATAATCTCGTTCATCGGGATTTTTAAATCATGTTCAAAAATAATATAAATTTTGGGAATATATTTTAGATTATTTTTTGGTTAAAGAATGATTATTTTTTGGTTAAAGAATAATTATTTTATATTCATTTTATAACAAATCATATAATTCTAAACAACTAGTTATTGTGGATTAATATTAAGATTCTTAAGTTTGCTAAACAAACCTAAATTTTAGACATGAAGGAGTTAGTGAAATCTATCTATTTAGATATAATAAAGGAGAAGTCGTCTGAGACACATTGTGGATTCTCTTTAATCGTAGTCGTATGAACCAATCCCAAATTTTTGAAATAATCAATATATGCATAAGATAAAATTTTATCCTAACTCTATTTAATCAATATATATATATGCATAAGATAAAATTGTATTATAACTCTATTTAATCAATATATCTACATATGCATAAGATAAAATTTGACCCAATTTGATTATATATGGATATATTTTTAGAAGATATTAACTAATTTTAAAAACTATTATATAAGATAAGATTTTTCCTATTTTCGCTATATATGAACTTATTTTTAGAAGATAATAACTTTATCAATACATCACATGGTCATACTAATTAAATAACTTTATCAATAACTTCGTCAATATGAACATATTTTTAGAAGATACAATTTTTTGATGAAATTGAAATAGTACTTAGCCCGTCGTGTAAATGTTATCAACTCATGAAATTCAATTTTTGTTAGGGCTTGTTTGGTATGCATTACTGGTAATCAAAAAGGGTAATGGGAATGGATGATTTCCACTTTTCTTGTTTGGTAGGTTGAAAATTGGTAATCGGAATGATTACCGGTAATCAACCATTACCCTTTTCATGGCTCATTTCATTCCTCCCCAAAAGGTAGGGAATGGTTCATTCCCAATTTCTACTTATATTATTATTATTATTATTATTATTATTAATTATATTATGTTATATTTATACTTATATTATTATTATAAATACTTTATTATTGAATATATTATATTATATTATATTTTTATTTTTACTTTTATTTTAATTATTAATTATATTATGTTATATTTATACTTACATTATTATTATAAATACTTTATTATTTAATATATTATATTATTTTTATTTTTAATAATAATAATAATAATATATTTCTATTAATAATATTATTTTTATCTACATTTTATTATTTTTATATTATTATTATTATTAATTGTATTATATTATATTATATTTATACTTTTTTATTATCAATATTTTATTATTTAATATATAATATTATTTTTTATTTTTAATAATAATAATAATATATTTCTATTAATATTATTATATTTATTAGAATTTTATTATATTTATACTTATATTATTATTATCAATACTTTATTATTTCATATATATTATATTATATTTTAATTTTTAAAAATAATAATATATTTCTATTAATGTTATTATTTTTTATAAATATTTTATTATTTGATATATTATATTATATTTTTATTTTTAATAATAATAATATATTTTTTATTTTTATCAGTATTTTATTATATTTATACTTATATTATTATTAATATCAATACTTTATTTTTTATCAAAATTTTATTATTTTATATATATTAGTTTTATTATATTATATGATATTTATATTATTATCAATATTTTATTATTTAATATATATTATATTATATTTTTATTTTTATTTTAATAATAACAATAATATATTAATATGATAACTTTTATCACTTTTTTAATTTTATTATCATTATTATTATTATTATTTCAGGAATGGGTCATTCCGATAGCATACCAAACAATCAGCTCCAGTAATGAGTGATTACCACTTTCTGATTCCATTCCGATTCCGATTACCATTCCGATTCCAGCACTCATACCAAACGGGGCCTTAATATATTTTCACCAATTATTCTGTATATGGATATAATTTCGGAAGAGTTTATTCAGATTTTTTTATTAAACACTTATCGCGTTTGCGGATTAAGAAATAAAATTTCCATATCTTGAAGGTATTGTTATATTTATGAGATATATTTTTGGATTATATATGTATATAAAATTATGGATAGATTTTTAGATTTTTACCTGTATGTAGTTTAGATTGTTAATGTTATTTCACAAATATTGACATCTTCTCCCTTCTTTTAAGTGTTGTTATTGCAGGTTATTTACGACTATGTTTACGATTTCCTTGGTAAGCTTTTCGAAATAATGTGTTGATTGGTTACATGATATGATATTTTGTTTTTTCTATTTTTTTTACAGTAGGCAAAAATTAGGTGGTCCTTACTAAGGTAAGGTTCCACAATGATCATCCAGACGGATGATGTTACAGAGATCCCTATTCGTAGGGAGATTAAAATACGTACAAGTGTCCCTAGATCTAGAGATGAAATCAGCTGCCTTGTTTGCTTCCCTATAGCAGTGTCTGAATTCGATGCTGTTAAAACTTGATCTGATAAATTCCACTTCCCTCATAATTTCCCATCTGATATGAGAGCTATCGTTGACTGCCTTGACGACATCCAAGCAATCTCCTTCGACTATAACTCTACGTAGCCCTTTGGATAGAGCTAAGTTCATACCTGCACAAAAAGTTGAAGCCTCCGCTCGTAGATGAGAGGTAGCGCTTGTTTCAAACTGAAAGATATCAATCACAGAACCATAATGATCCCTAATCCCCCCCCCCCACCCCCCACCTGGCAATAGCCCGTGGGTTTAAGAGAGCCATTTACATTAATTTTGTAGATATCCCTAGGTGGTTTGGTCCATCTAGAGTTACGTTTCCTCTTCGCACTATGGTTCATAGTTTGGGGTTTTGTACCAATTACATTTGTCCAGTTCTTGATTTCTCCAAAAATTCTAATGGCTATTTGATGAGAGGTATCTAGTTTTTTGTTCCTAAAGATTACCTTATTTCTAGCTTCCCGTATTTTTTACCAGACAAAGCAAAGTTCTTCGATTGCTTTTTTATCATCTGTCGAGTTAAGAAGGTCATCGATATTACTTCAACCTATGGGTATTAATGGGACAATTTTCCCTGTCAATTGCTCATAGGCGGCAACGACAGTTCTGGTGAACGGGCAAAGGATGAGGAGATGGTTGTTGTCTTTGTTATTGATTCCACAAAGACAACATCTAGATGGTACTCTGTTGTAGTATCTATTTAGACATTCTGTAATGGCTAGGCTATAAGTGACGATTTTCCAAATAAGGTTTTTAGCTCTAGGTGGAAGATGAAGTTTCCAAATCCATTTGTAGTCCATCAAAGTGCTACTGTTGTGGCCATTCATTTGTCTGGCAGATTTTGTAATGAATTGTCCGTCCGAGTTAAGCTTCCAAATAAGTTTATCGGGAGTATCCCAGTGGGGGATTTTAATTTTGATAATGTCTTGAACAATGTTATTTGGAAAGATCTCGTGAAGAAGAGAGGTGTCCCATTGTTTACTGGAGTCGCAAAGTTGATTTACTCTGAGCTCAGAATCAAAATAGTCTTGAAAGCTCGCGAGATTGTGGTTGTGGAGCCAAGGGTCCTAGACATTGATCGATTCTCCATTTCCTATTATCCATTGTAGTCCTTGAGCAAATTTTCCTCTTAATTGAAGGAGTCTGCCAAATTGCCAGGAAGTGTTCTGAGTTGATCGTTCCATTAGGCCCTCATGTTGTAAATATTTTTCTTTAGCTATCCTTACCCAGATGTTACTCGATTCTAAACAAATCTTCCAGAGGAGTTTCAATTGAAGGCTGATGTTCATATCTTCCGCAAGTTTTTGTCCTAGTCCTCCTTGTTCCTTTGGTTTGCAAATTTTGTCCCAACTGATCAAGGGGGTGTATCTTTCAGAATTTAGTTTATTCCAGAAGAAATTTTTCTGGATCTAGTCAATTTGATTTAAGATGCCTTTAGGCAGTAGAAAATTTTGCATAAGGTAATTGGTTTTGGAGCTTAAATTTGCTTGAATTAGCGTCATACGTCCAGCCTAACTAAGGGACGATGCTTTCCATTTGGATAGTTGCTTTTTTAGGCTAAGAATAGCAGCATTGAACACTTCATTTTTAACTCTTCCCCTTACTAGAGGTATTCCCAAATATTTTTCCAAGTTTTTTGAGATTGGGATATTCATATCACGGGCTAAGGAGTTAGCTAGATTTGGACCAACATTCTCCGAGACTTGGATTGAGCTCTTATTGTAGTTAATTGTTAGTCCAGACAGATTTAAAAAGTTATTGATAATATTCCGAATGGTATGGAGGCTTTTGTGAGATGCTTTGGAAAAAATGATTGTGTCATCTGCAAAGGTTAAGAACGGGATTGTAGTGCCATTTTTTGTTAGTTTAATTCGAATGAGGTTATCTTGTAAAGAAGCTTCTTCAATTAGTTCCCTAGCCAGATTTTCCATGACTATGATGAAGATGTAGGGGGTGAGAGGGTCCCCTTGTCTTATGCCTCTTTCTGGTTTAAATTGATTTCCAGGGCGATTATTGACTAGTATTGAGAAAGTGGTACTAGTAATACAGTTCATTAACCATGTAACCCATTGTTGGGCAAAACCAAATTTGGTAAGGGTTGCTCTGATGTAGTCCCAGCTAATTCTGCCATAAGCTTTCTCCAGGTCCAGCTTGAGAGCCATCCAACCTTTTTTTCCTTTTTGTTTGTGGAAAGTGTGGAAAATTTCATGTGCTATCAAAGTGCTGTCATGAATAGATCTTTCTTTAACAAAAGCACCTTGGAATGGGATGATTAGTTTATTTAGGATTGGTTTTAGTTTGTTGGCTATTATTTTAGTTATCAGCTTATAAATGGTATTACATAAACTGATTGGTCTAAAATGATTAATGTTCAGGGGGTTCTCAACCTTTGGAATCAGGGTTGTGAAAGTTTGGTTTATTTCAGTTAGCATGCTCCCAGAGTGGAAGAAAGCTTTGACTGCTTGGCATAGAGAAGGTCCAACGATTGCCCAATATTTGAGATAAAATTCCGGAGGGAAACAATCCGGACCAGGAGTTTTATCTTCTGTCATACTTCTCAAAGCATCCTTTATATCTTTATTAGATGGAGGGGTTAAGAGGGTAGAGTTGTCACTGGGAGTAATTTGAGCTTGTATATGCTTTATATGTTCGTGTGAGATAAGAGGTCTCTGTTGAGCTATAAATCTCTCCCTCATTTCTTTGGTGATCTGATCAGATATCTCTTGATCATTTGTTAGGAGATTGACATTCCTGGCTGTAAAAGAGGAAGTATTGTTCCTGAAGTTCCTAATTTTGACAACAGTTTGGTAGTATCTAGTGTTTCTGTCTCCCAGTTGTAGGTGTTTTATTTTAGATCTTTGCTTCCAGAATTTCTGGTTGTATTCTAGGAGAGCTGATTTCTTCCTTTCAAGTCTAGCTAGCTTCCTGGTATCATTGGGAGATAAAGTAGCCCAGGGGAGTTGAAGTTGTAGCTTTTGAATGCTACTTTCTACCACTGCCAGTTGCTTACGAATGTTATTTCCATTAGTTTTACACCAATCTTTGATGTTCTTTTTGAGAAGTTTCTTCTTTTGCATGAAGACATAGCCAAAGGATCCACAAAGTTTATTTTTCCAAACATTAGAAACTAAGCACTCAAACTCCGGATTGGTAGACCAGGCCATTTCAAGGCGAAAGGGGGTTCCTTTGATATCATTCGAGGATCCTAGTTGGAGGGTGATGGGGCAGTGGTCCGACGAAGAGAAAGGGTGGTGATGAACTTTCAAGCTTTTGAAATGAGTCATAATGTCTTGACGGGCAAGGGCCCTGTCTAGACGCTCATATCTGTTGGACGGGTTGTTTGTGCCTTTTCTCCAAGTAAAGGGAGATCCTGTGAAGGGGACCGTGTGCAGATTAAGCTCCTCTTTGATATGCTTGATACGATGGAATCTGGAAAGTGATGGGACATTTCCACCAATCTTCTCAGTATCATTCTCTATGTCATTGAGGTCTCCAATGATTAAGACAGGAAGGTTATGAGTATTGACAGTGGTGATGAGATCAACCTAGAAACCATCCTTTTCCACCTCCACTGAGGGAGCATAGACGAAAAAGATGATTAGGTCGAGCTGACATACATTTAATTTTATCAGAAAGTATCTTTGTTTTTTTTCAAGGACAATCATGTTGTTTAGGAGTTTGTGATTTCTAACCAGGAGCCATATTCCACCTTTGGTACCTATGGACGGGATGCATAAAGCTTTGTGAAATCCTGAAGTTTTGATTCTTGATTTGGTTTCAGTTAGAGCAAAAATTTCAATCCTGTTGTTATGTCTGATTTCATTAATATCTTGCCATAGAAGTGGTTGCCTAGAACCTCTAATGTTCCAGTAACCGATTCTAATCATAAGGGGGTTTTAAAGCTATGCTACATAGCTGAGAATACAAGAGATTATCCCTTGGGCAGTTTCTACTGTCATTAGAGAGGGCATATGGACGACTGTCATAATATGAATGTAGTTTGTTTAAAAGGTAAATCATACAGAAACTTAAGCTGTAAATGCAGAGCTTGAGTGGGGTGATACCTGGGGATTTTGCATTCACCTGTGAGTTTTGGTTCTCAGTTGTGCACTTGTGCCTATATCCCTTCGTAGAAGCTTCAGAGTTTGAGACTTAGGATCCTGAGATGTGAAAATCTTGTTGGTTGTGTAATGGTTGGTACACTTGTTGTTGAAAACTTGTCGGGTTGAAATTTTGGGTTAGCTTTCCACCACTGAGCCACACGAAGGTGGACTGATGGGGAATATAGCCGAGTTTTGACAAGATTTGTTGAGAAAATACATACCTTTCCTGGTTTTTTCCATGGTGTGACCAATCCTCCATTTCCTTGGGGTAGGAGAGTGAAGCTTGTGAAGCTTTTTCTTGCTAATCATTAGCCAATAGAGTGGCATCTTATAGCAGATACTCCCTCCGTTCCAAAATAAGTGTCGTTTGTCTTTTTCTGCACGCTTTTTGAGGAGGTGAAAACACTATAAAATATTAGTTTTTTAATCAATTTTTTTTAATAATTCCATAGTCGGTATTCATAATTATAAACTTATAAAAAAAAAATTCATTAAAAAATAATATTTTATATAGTTTTTACCTCCTTAAAATACGTGTAGAAAAGTCAAAAGACTTTTATTTTGGAACAGAGGGAGTAATGGAGAGAAAGCATTGCATATAATTAACAGTGTAGGTAGAGATCTGATAGTAGTAAAGTTGAAAGGGAACTTTGTTAAACAGAAACCAAACCATGTGACTCCCGCCAATTATGAAAATTTGGTGAAGCCACCAAAACCTTGTCCACACATAATCCACAACTAAACCAACAACATGATTGAAATGAAAGATAGCAAAAGAGAGGTTCAGGGAGATGGAGGCATTATAAGGCCCGAGCTTATTTAAATAAGATTGATCATTAAGAGGATCAACCCAAGTACCCTGAATCGAGGAGTCCACCATCATCAATTCTTCTTCTTCTTTGATTTCTTGGTGACTAGAGAAGTGGTCTCGCTCTGATCTTCTTCCTCCTTTCTCTTGCCTTGCTCCGTGGTGGTGGTCGTGTCAGTTTCTTCTGGGGATCTAATGATGATACCTCCCATCTTCTTCACCATCGAGCAGTCAGATCTGAGGGAGAGGTGGAATTCTTCACTCAATGCCAGTCTCTATCATTTTCCCCTTCATCTCGGCTCTAAGGAGATCCTCATAGGCATTCTCAGCAGTAAGATTGGGGATAGGGGGGAGAGAGTGTGAACTCCAGAAGCCATGATAGAGTGTAAGACTGAAGAGGCAATCACAAAGGGGGGAGATGAATTCTCAGCAGCCAACTTTGATACATGGGCGTTGTTGAGGGCAATAAGGTAGTTGATGAGTTCATTAGGATAGGAAGGACTTGCAAGCTGATTGAATTTGTACCTAGAATGAGTGGAGTTGGAGTTGGAGGTGGGAAGGAAGCCAAACTCACCTTGTCTCGGCTGCATCATCTGGGGTACCGGGATATCAGTGTCAGCTTGGGGAGGAGGAAGAACACTAGGCATATTGAAGAGCCTGGGGTCGTTTCTAGTGGGGTTCAGGGATGGAGGTAAGGCCAAGAGATCAACATTCGGATTTTCTTCCAAGAGAAGGTTGAATTTTCGGGGTCTAGGGGCATTAAGAGGACAGTCGTTGTAGGAGTGGTCGTAGCCACCACAACACCCACAACCATCCGAGAAATCCTCGTACCAAACTCTCAATTTCACAGTTTCATTTTCATTTTTCCTAATGTGGACAAAAGTGACAAGCTTGGAAAGAAGGGAAACATTCACATAGGCTTGGGTAAATCTCAATTTATTACAGATGTTGGAAACCTGATCAATTCTGATCAAGGAACCAACACCACCAGAAGCTAAAATGAAGGCTATGGCTTCAGCCGTATAGAATTGACGAGGAAGGCCAGGGATCCTTTCCCAAACATTAGCATTGGTGGTGTCCTTTTCCACGGGGTTGAACGCATCACACCAAGGGTAAATCGCCATAAGAGATCCTTGAACATGGTAAGGCCTATTGGTCCAAACAACCGCTCTGTCCTCCTTGTTAGCAAATCTGAAGATAAACCAATCGTTACCGATTGTATCTATCCCCCAGTTGCCTTTGAGAGTTTTCCACTTGACTTTCATCTTGCCTTGCACTTTTTTGAGATCATCCGGGGACTGGACAAATCGGCCCACCAAGCTGAACCCCGAGAGTTTGTTGTGAATGTCCTTGACACTAGGGACAATGTAAGGATCGGCAATGTGGGTGACAGTGTGGGGGTTAGCATCCATGGGGGGGAGCTGAGTTCAAGGGTATGGCCTGAACGAGTTGGGCTTCAACATTTTGGGAGACAATGGCTTGATTGACAAGCGCCAAGGAGAAAGTGGGTTCGGCCATTTGAGAGGAAATAGGCATGGTTATCATCCGGGAAGGGATGGGCATGTTTTCCAGGGGGATCCCATGCCGAGCATTGTTGATCAGAGCTTCCATGAAGGATTGTTGGGCGTCCATGAACTCAAGTTGAATAAAGAGAGGGGAATGAAGGGAAGATATGCAGTGAAGGTGTGTTGGATTAGTCGGATCCCTGTTTCTATTTATACTAGGGATGCATGCAATACATCTACTATGAAGCCCAGAGATAAAATGCTCACAGACAGGGGGCGATTCTATAAAATAGGCAAAATCAATAGTTATAGAGATAATCATACATGTTATCTGATGATTAACGCTCCATTCCATGGATTTGCAGCTCCATCGGGCTAGATTCAATTCATCTCCGCGGGGTGATTGCTTGTTGGGAAGGAGAAAGGATTTGCTTTTCACCAGGGAAACTGTTGCCAATGTGAATACCCAGGAGGAATTGGGAGATGGAGGCGCAAGGAGTTGCTCAACCGACCCCAACTAGCCAATCTGGTAGCCTGCATGATAATAATTGCTATAAAACCTAGGATTAGGAGTATGATTATTATAAGTATTAATAGAAAAGGCAAGAGATTTGTTCTGATTAAGAGTTGGTGAGTTGTCTGTTTTGAGAAAGTTTTGTGATGAAAGGTTTGGGTGCCGAAGAGCCAGATTCACTTGGAATTGGCAACATGCAAATAATCCTTGGTGTTGATTATTGCTTCGGTCGTTAATACTGGTTGTCTCTCGCTCCAAAGCCACAAGCGTGCCATAGAACAGAGGAAGATTTGGGAGGTGTAATTTAGAACAAAGTTTACACTGAAATTTAATGATAAAAATAAGGTTGGAATGGGGGTTGTTTGTGAATTTGGTAGAGGTAAGGTTGAAGTTACACTGAAATTTAATGATATGATATTTTGTTGTTTCCACTAATATATACTAACTTGTCATCTGTTGTTTCCACTAATATATACTAGCAAGGAGTAAGGAAAAATTAGCTTATATACTAATAAAGTGTAAATTCATTCAGATTTGAAAAATCAAAAGTAGGTAAGAAATTAATTAATTGAATAAACGAGTTTTAATATGAAGTTTATTTATATTAAAAAATCGCACACGGTCCGAGTATTGGACTAGTTAATAAATTAAACTCATAATAATATTTAATTTTTGAGTATATTACCTGAGTGTGTTTAATTAGATTCCAATTGTATTATGTTTATAATGCAAATAAATAAGATTTTGTTTGATAAACACAAAATTTAAGGTGTTTAAATTAAGGGTGTATTTGGATTATACGTACGATGTATTAATTATATGCCAATTATTTTATTTCAATTTACGGGATTATTTTACTAAATTACTACCTTACCTTCACTTTTACGTTATTTTTAGTGTGTAACCAAACACTTATATAAATCGAGACAAAATAATTATTGTACATTATAATTAAAAAATGCAATGGAATCCAAACACAACCTGATAGTTTAGAATTATAATATGTAATATCACTTCATTTATGTCTATGAAAAAAATCTATAATAAACAATACATGAAATTAAATTTGTTACAGTATTTATATTTGCTATTTTTTTTTTATTTTTTTTTGAAACGGAAAAAAATTGACCATAGGGCTTAGCCCTATCAGCCAAGAGCATCCTTTCGGATGAGACTATGCAAAAGAGAATCATCAGGAGTCGTTGTACCAAGCGAAGCAGAACTAAGTCTTGACAAGCGATCTGCCACAAGATTAGCTTCCCGGTAGACATGACGAATCTCGACCGAATGAAAGAAGCCCAACGAGACTAGACTGTCCGAGACAATCATATCCGAGTCTCCAGTAGGCTTCCCCAAACCTTTTAAACACTTAATAATTGTTAGGTTATCTCCTTCTACAGTCAATTTAGTAATTCCCAATTTTTTTTTTGCAGCGAGAATGCCATTCCATAGCCCATGGCTTTCACACCCACAAACAGAATTGATTGGTGATGGTCCCCAGCCACAGTAGATAGGGGAACCCTTGTAGTCACGAATGATAAATCCAAAGAAGCCCATATTACTAGAGGAGAGAGAGCCATCGAAGTTAAGTTTATGTGTATCTTGAGGAGGTGGTTCCCATTTGGTTCTTTTTCTTTTTGAAATCAATCTGGGTTTTGAGTTGCTTTGTGTAGCTGGTATATTTTCCCTTGTATTTTCCTTTGCTTGTGATGTTGTCCAGATGAATTTTTGGTCTTTTTTGAAAGCTAATATCTGTCTTATATCTGGGGTTATACTGTCAAAGTGCGTTTTGTTTCTAGAGAACCAGATGCCCCACCAGACAAAAGCTACGTCTTCAAATTTTGCTTTTCTTATTGTGTTCTTGATATTCCAAATAGTTTTGTTGATCGGGTCTCCTTTATCAAAACAACCATGCATTTTCATAAAGGATCCTGGGTCATTTTCCATCATTGTGCCCCTAGTAATGGGGCAGTCCCATAATAAGTGATGTAAATCCTCATAGCATGAGTCGCAGTGGGAACAATTTGTCGGGATTCCTAGTCTTTGAGAAGCTAATCTTACCGTTGTTGGTACTGCGTTTTTGAGGATTTTCCACAGGAACGATTTTATTTTGGGTGGGGTATTTAAGTCCCAAACCCAGCTTATATCCGATTTTGTGTGGTTTTTGTATTTATGTATCATATCAATTGCAGAGGTTGTTGTATACCAACCATTCTTACTCCATTTCCAATATAGTCTGTCCACATGGATGTTTTCGGGTAATGGTACCGTGGTGATTTTTTCTATTAAGTCATTTGGTAAAAAGCCTTGCAATTTCCCAAATAATTTGTTCCGATCCCATCTTTTATTTTCCTTTATGAAGTATTGTATGTTTATTGACTCATCAATTTGTTGAGTATCTGGGATAAAAGTTTTCAGGGGTGCTTGACCCATCCAGTGTTCTTTCCAAAAAATTATCGTTGAACCATCCCCAATAGACCATTGGAGACAATTTTTGAATAGGGGTATTAATTTTATAAGTTGTGCCCATTGCCAGGAGGCTCCCCCATGCTTTTGATAATTTAGGATATTGCTTGTCTTGATGTATTTTTCTTTTATTAGTTTAACCCAAGGGCTATTAGGTTCCGCTAGTATTTTCCAGAGCAGTTTCATCTGTAATGCCTTATTCATATCCTCTGAGCAACGGAGACCAAGCCCTCCATTTTCCTTTGTTTTACATATTTCAAACCAACTGATGAGTGGTTTATGGTTAGGCCCTTTGTTCTAGAGGAATTGTCTATTGATTCTGTCCAGCTCTGAGTGGACATATTTGGGTAACATAAAGCATTGCATTAAGTGCAAAGGTTTAGCTGAAAGCGTACACTTGATTAGAGTACACCTTCCAGCTTGAGAGAGACAGTTCGCCTTCCATTTCTGTAGTTGAGTTTTGTTATTCATTATAAGGTCTTTGACATCATCTTTCGTCACTCTTCCTTCAATGATTGGGCATCCTAAGTAGCACCCTAAATTAGGGGTGTGGGCTATTTCTAATTCATTACGGATTAGATTTTTTGGTGTTGTTAGAACATTTTTTGAAGTCTGGAATTAGGATTTATGTCGGTTTACCCGTTGTCTGGACAACACAGTATACTCCCTTAATGTTTTGTTGATTTGGTCACATCCCGTTTTTGTAGCCGACGCAAAGATAACAATATCATCAGCGAATGCTAGAAAAAGAATCTTAGTTCTGTCTCTTGTTAGTCTTATTCCTAGGTGGCTCTGAGGTTTTACAGATTCATTGTAAAGACCTCTAGCAAGGATTTCAGAAACGATTAGGAATAGATAAGGTGATAAAGGGTCACCCTGGCGTAGACCCCTTTCGGGGAAGAAAACATCTGTAGGTTCATTATTTACCAATACTGAGTAAGTGACCGTGGTTATACATTCCTTGATCCAATCCGTGAACTTTTTGGAGACACCTAATTTGAGCATAGTGAACAGCAGAAAGTCCCACTCCACCATGTCAAAGGCCTTTTCAATATCTAGTTTAACTGCCATCTACCAGATGAGAATGCACTCTGTAGGGGGTTTGTTATTTTAGGAATGATTTTTTTTAGTCTTGATGCTAATACTTTGGATATTACCTTATAAGTTGTTGAACAAAGGCTAATTGGTCTGTAGTGTGAAGTTGTTGTAGGATTGTCTATTTTCTGTATTAAAGCGATAAACGTGTGGTTAGTTTGTTTTAGAATCCGTCCACTAAGGAAAAAGCTTTTTACTGCCTTGATTACAGAAGGTTCTACGATATGCCAATATTTTTTAAAGAATCCTGCAGGGAACCCATCAGGCCCTGACGATTTTTCGTTTGCTAGACCAAATACCGCGTTTTTTATTTCCGCGTTTGTGACTTGTCTTGTTAGCCAGTTATTATCTTCATTCGAAATTTCGTTTCATATATAATTTAATAGGTTCCTAGGTATCTGTTGTCTCCTTTGAAGTGAGTATCTTTCGCTGAAGTCATGTTTGATTAGTTTTCTTATTTCATCTTCGTTATTGATTGTTATGTCAGCTGTGGTTTGTATATGTTTTATTATATTTCTATTACGTCTTCCAGTTGCAATTTTATGAAAATATTTTGTGTTTACGTCTATGGATTTGACATGTATTCTTTTGGCTCGTTGTCCCCAATATTTTTGTTCATAGGTTAAAAGTGAAGCATGCTTGACCGTGAGCCTTTTAATTTTTTTGTCTATATCATAGTTATAAGCGTTACAGAGCGTGTTTTGCAGCTCCAAGAGTTGTGTTTCAACTTGTTTTAATTGGCGGAAAACGTTTCCAAATGTTACCTTACTCCAAATCTTACTCTTTCTTTTTACTTCTTGCAGTTTCTTTGTTAATTTAAACATTTGGGACCCCGGAGAGTTTAGTCTCCAAGCCGATCGTACAATGTTTTCATAGTCTGATCTTGTGGTCCAAGCCATTTCGAATTTAAAAGGTTGCAGTTTTGGTTTTTGATTATCCATTAAATCAAGTGTGATTTTTGCGTGGTCAGATTTCAAGAAAGCGTGATTTTTAGTACAAAGATTGGGGAATTCTTTTAGGATAGCGTGACTTATGATCGCTCGGTCCAATTTCTCATAAATGTTATCGCTACCATGTTCTCTCTTTCTCCATGTGAAGTTATTACCACAAGTTGGAGAATCAACCAGATTATGAGTACTAATTATATCTCTAAGTCTTGTAAATTTGTTTATAGAAGGCAATCTGCCACCCTGCTTGTCATTTGGTTCTAAAATTTCATTTAGATCTCCCAGAATAATGAGAGAGTCCTTAGCTTTGGTTATGTAGTCAGCTATAGATGCCCAAAAAGCATTTTTTTTCGTTTGCATGGGGAGTTGCATAGATAAATAAGATTTCTATTGTAATGTTTAGTTTGGTGTTGGTATAGTCTGCCTGAATAATCCGGTCAGTGGAGTTTCTAATGGTGAGGGTTTCATTTTGGAATTGCGATTCTTTCCAGAGGAGGCAGAGGCCTCCAGACAAGCCATTTGAGAGACGGAAGAACATCTTGTCAAAGCCTGGTTTTCTCCAACAATTTTCCGGGGGTGGATTAGTTAGTTTTGTTTATGCCAGCATTAAAATTTTAATGTGATCCGATTTTGCAGTGGATTCGATATGAGTCCAAACATTTTTCCTACTTAGTCCCCTCACATTCCAAAAGCTAAACTTCATATAAAACTAGTTGGGGGTTTTGGTACCTTAAAGAGTTAGGACCATTAAATTAAAAATATACTCATTCTAAATTTCTAATCGTCTGAAGTTAAATGTTTATTTTAAAAAACTTTCAAAGCCCTGGATCCACACCTATATCAACTATCAAAACCCTTCAGCCCTAAAACCCAAGCGAAATACTGTAATGAGAGAAAATCTCTCTTTTTTTTTTAGAAAACCTCCTTCACGGAGAGGGAGAGCAGCGGCGTTTTCTTATGAAATCTCCTTTGGATCAATTCATTCATTGTAAATCCCCAATCGCTAACCTCAATTTGTCCTCAACTCGCCCCCATCCTTCTCGTTTGGACTCGATTCGTTATCATCATCGTCGTCCCGGCCATGGCGGTGTTGTGCCACTCTCTATCTCCGGCTCTCCTTTCTTGTCTCAGGCCTCGCCGCCGGCGGAATCGGTTTCCGATTCTCAAGGCCGGCATCCATCTTCCCCATCCGCCCAAAGCAGGGCCCTTGGCTACGTCGTTGGTGCTCTCTGCTGCCTTGGTTCCCCTGAGAATTTGGTCTAGTGCTCCGATTAACCATAATTTTGAACCCCTTTGCTTCCACATCCCCTTCTGGTTCGGTAGTGGCATGTACTGTACTCACCGTCGTTGCCTCGGTGACCTTCCGATCTCGGCCGGTTCCGTCTGTTTGTTGCCTTCAACGGCCGGTGACTTTCCGTTCTCGGCCTCTTGATTGTCCCGTGTGCCCCAAGGTTCTCTGGCCTTGGTGGTTTCGAAAACTGTACAATCCTTGGCGTGCAAGCTTTAATTTGGCCTTGCACTCCAAGTTTATTGACCAAAATCCCCTGAAAAGGTGGTCTAAATTCTTATATGGTATGAAAACTAGTTGTTTTGGCGCTTTTGATCGAGTGATGATGTGTGGCTCTGCATCCGGTGTCTTTGGAGTTCTTCTGCTTGGTGGGGGTCGTGCAGTCTGGAGTCGGGATTGGTTGGGGTCGTGGCGGTGCGTTTTAGGCTACTCTGTATCCAGCAAGGAGCTTCCTTGGAGTAGATAGATTCCTGCTGTACCGCTGGGCCGCGGTACTACCGTTCGGTGGTGCTTGCCTTCGTTCTTCATCGACGTCCTCAACTTATTAGAAGTAGTTCTGCTTGGTCATCTTGTTGTAGGGCTTTTTTCTTTGTTGTTTCGTTGCGCCTGTTTGCTATTTGTATTGTATGCTATTTAGGCGGTTCTCGCCTGCCGATTCATCGGCATCTCGAGATTCAGGTTTGCCTGATCTCGAATCTTTACTTAATAAAAAAAAAACCCTTCAGCCCTCCATTATCTGAGTTCCTCTCTCTCGCCTCGTCTCGCTCCAGCCTCTATCTCCGGTACCTCTTATCGTCACTTCTCCGGACCCCGATCTCTTCTCTCCTATAGGAATCACTATTATGGGGAACCCAGAGAGGTTGCTCATCTCAAAAGAGCACCGACATCACCCACTGCCCAATCGCCATCGTCGCACCTCTGCTGGTAGTCCTCGTTCGAAACCTCGTCGCGAGCCTTCTCCTAATCTGACCACGCAGCCACTGCTTCGCCTCCGTTTGTCGCAACTGATGCCGCTACCCATTCTACTTGAAGGTAGGTCTCCGCTGCTCCCAATTGGCTTCAATTCGCCTTCATCCAAGCGACTTCGAATTTTCTTGATTTCGATTCCGACGAAGTAAGTGTAGGTATGTCATCCCTCTTTACCTTGCTGATTGATATCCGATCCTCTGATTTAATGGATGAGGGCCAGTGTTGATTTAGATTTTATAAAATTGCTCATATTTTATATTTGATTTTGTTTTTTGTTGCATGTATATATGTTGTCGAATTAGGTTGTTGAATCGTCTTTCCTCTACTAAGATTGATTAGAATATGATATTGAAATGCATGTTGGGTCATTTGAGTCTGATTAGAATATGTTATTGATTTGTTGAGCTTTATCGGTGATATTACTTTGATTGTGATCTTACTAGCCTTCACTGTTGAATTAAATTTAGAAGTGGAACTTGACTGATATTTGCTGCTGAAAATTGATCACTTTGGCTTTAGAAAATTCAGTCATAAATTACACTTATTTATTGAAAGTGTTGTCTTCTTGCTTAGTTTAGTGCTTGGTCTTCACATACCAGTTTTATGCTCCCCGATGTTAGATAAGTTCATTGATCTCCATTAGACAAAAGTATCTTGAGTATGAAGTAATATCTAGGTATTGAGTTCTGACCCTAACTTCTTTTGGCACATTGTTATTGTTTTGGTCTTGCTTATTTTCCTGATGTAGGAAACAACATAATTTTTTTATTTGTGGCTTCCTTGTACTAGTTTGCGGGTGTATTTTTCCACTGGTTGTTGTACTGGATAGGTTCATGTATAAGGCATTTATTGCTTAGTTTTCTGGCAAGTTCTGACAGCTCCAAGGAGTATGACACTTACTCTTTCTAATATGTTATATTTTAAATGATTTGTCTATTTGCATTATGTAAAAGTTCTATGTCATTTAAGTGTTTTCTCCATGCATTTCTTAGTAGCTTTCTCCAACAAATTTTTCTAGACCTATGGAAGGAACAAGATTTCAGTCTCTGGCCATGTTCTTTTAAGCAACTTTAAAGTTTATAGCTCCTTTATTTAAAAGGAACAAAATGTATGCTATGATGGCTGTATTCTTTTGAGCAACATTAAAAATAAAACATCCTTGTTAAACTACATTGTTCTTTTGATCTAGTCTAATTAAAACATATTCTAGTTTTCTTCATAGTCATATATACCTAGTGCTTCCTATGCAAAAGGTGGTATTCTATGAGGATGGTGAGCCGAAGATCGATGAAGAACCAGGGGATCTAAAGGTTAGCATCCCTGCAACATTATCATACAAAACAAACCCAATCATAATTATTTAGATTCATTTATGCTTTTCCATCAACCTTCTGTTCTTTTTATTATTTCTTTAACTTATTTTGTTAAATTATCCAAATGAGCAGTTTATGTAATCTGTATCATGCCTTCCTTTTTATTAATTATTTTGTTATGACAGCTACGCATGCCTTGAAACTTAAAGTCTTAAACAATAATGCGTTAGTCTATTTCGGATATCTAGTAACCTATTGTTTGTTTGCAAATTTACACGAATTCATTTCATTTAATTTTAATTTTCTCGTGTGTAGGCAACCAGACAGATACGACTCCCCATCTCTTTCGATGAGTGAGCACTCCCCGCCCTACTTATTCAGTTCAGAGCCCTACGTATTCATTTCATGCAACGTTCTCTTCCATCATCTTGGGTAGGTTCCTCATTCTTGATATATTATGATTTTGAATAGATATTTTTGATATGTCTAATAAGGTATTTCTTAATCTCAACCTCTATTTGCTTCTTTATTGACCTTTTAAATTGGGAAATGCTCCTAGAAATTCAGGTTTAGTAATTGATTATTTGGTTTGTGCACTTTTTGCAGCTTCATATATGGGTTTGATCTATCTGGGCATTTTCTTCCTGTACAAGAGATTCAGATGCATGTAGGTACACACTGATGTCTTCTCTCTTTAGCTTTTGCAGAGCAGTAGTATAACAAGAGCAATTGTTATTATAATGATGACTGGTACTAGGGTAGTGTCACATTACTTTGTTATATAAAATTAAGTAGTTGGAAGTTGTGTTGTTTCCTTTGGCACGTTGTGGGAGCTCCTTTACTGTTTGGAAGGTGGTCAAATAATATTAACCTTTTGTTTGTACTAGGTCTTGTATGATTTTGAAGTACTTTAATAATCGCTTGTGCAGGTGGTTTGTGATTGCGTTATGTATTTGATCACTAAAACTTGTGGTTGTTTGAAGGGTTCTCATCATATTATGTGTTATCATCATTACTGCCATATCATGGCATAATTTACCTTTTTATGTATGCCCTTTGCAGTTACTTTTACTGTTAGCACTTTGAGATGATCTTAACAAAGACTCGTTTACATTAATATTTGCCTTATATTTATTTATGCCCTTTATCTATGTCCTGTGCATATATTGGCTATCAGATTATGGTGTTCTAGATGTTGATGTTGCTGATAACGGTAGGCAACCTCGATCTTATGGATAACTTGGCAAGAGGTTTCAACCATTTATTCCGGTTTGCTTTTTATGTCGAGTATGTTTTCTATAGAATTCAGTAATTGGTTAAATATGTGATGATGATATCTTATTTCTTTACAATTAGCTACATGCTTAGACTTTGGGCTTTTTTTTTAATTCTTGTATATGTTCTTAATGGTTGCAAAACTGAAGTTATGGTATGGTGTGGTTGTTCAAGAGGGAGTGAATGAGATATGTCTTTAGCTCTATTGTGTTTCTAAATGGAAATAATGCAAATAATAGGGTGAGGAAAGATAATATTATTTTATTTAAGCATATTAGCTCAAATGATAGAGCGATGTGCTTAAGCACAAAAATGCAGGTTCAAATCCTGCATAGGCTACTATAATAATTAGAAGAAAAAAAATACTATTTGTCATTAACGAGGAAATAAATCTTTTAGCGAGGAAATCATGTTTACCGATAAATGTATTCAACAACTATTCTCGAACCCTTCACCTATTTTTGCGACAAAATGTATGTCTTTTTGCTATGAAAATTTTAGGCGCTAATAAAATTAAAACAATTTGACGTGATCATTAACGACGAAAAAAAATTATAGCGATGAAATTGCATTTGAAAACAAACACTTTCAATGACTATTTTTTAATCCTTTCAATTGATTGGCGACCAAAAGTTTGACTTTTTACGAGGAAAATATTAGTCACTAATAGTTATTGCGAGAAAAAAGTGTTTCATCACTGATACTTTTGGCGACGAAATTTTTTTCCCTCAATTAACCTTTCCTTGACGAGATTTTAGCGATGCACTGACGACGAAATGTATTTCCTCGCCAAATCTCTTTAGCGATAAAAACTCAATTTTCAGCGATGAAATTTTTCCTCGTTTGGAAAAATCCTTAATAAACCTCCGATAAAATCCCGCATGACCTAAGAAAGAACGAATCTCACGCACATTAGTAGGATAAGGTAAAGACTGAATAAGATCTATCTTCGCTTTATCTACCTCAATGCCTTTCTTGGACACAATGTGACCGAGAACAATCCCTTGTTCAACCATAAAATTTCACTTTTCAAAGTGTAAGAACAAATTAGTTTCAACACATCTCTTAAGCACTAGTGACAAATGATGGAGACAATAATCAAAATCATCCCCATGCACAGGAAATCATCCATAAACACTTCAATAAAATGCTCAACATACTCCGAAAATATACTCATCATGCATCTTTGAAATGTACCAGCCGCATTGCATAACCCAAAAGGCATTCTACTTTGAGCAAAAGTACCAAAAGGACATGTAAAAGTAGTTTTCTCCTGGTCCTCATGTGCAATAGGAATTAGAAAATATCTAGAATAACCATCCAAAAAAAAATAATAGGATCGGCTGGTAAGGCGCTCAAGCATTTGATCAATGAAAGGTAAAGGAAAGTGATCCTTACGTGTCGCAACATTGAGTTTGCAATAGTCAATGCAAACTCTCCAACCAGTTTGTACCCTCATAGGTACCATCTCACCTTCCTGGTTCTCAGAGACCGTGATACCTCCCTTCTTAGGGACCACTTATGTCGGACTTAACCATTGACTATCAGAAATATGGTAGATCATACCTGCCTGAATGAGCTTCAAGACCTCCTTTTTGACGACCTTCATCATAGGTGGATTCAACCGTCGTTGAGGTTGTCTTTTCGGCTTTGCATCGTCCTCCATGAGAGGCTTGTTGGGAGAGCCTATTTAGTCTATCGACGACAATTTACTAAGTTCATTACTGATCTCCTCTCGGTCTCATAGTAAATTGTACCTAACCGGTTAACAATCACTCTCGTGCAAAGTTAAACTAAAGTTAGGTCCATTATGCTCTTAGAATATAAGTCAGTTCATTCAAATATCTCCTCTCGGTCTCCATTAGAACAAACAAACCTAGAATATCTATGATAACCTATTGATCCTCAAGATATCTTTAATCATGCTATTATGTCACTCATAAGCGAACATCAATATCTCAGATTCAATCCTATAGCTCCATGAAAACAATCACCTCTCGGTCTCATGCAATCATCTATTTTCCTATATTAGGGCTATCTTCTCTCGGTCTCAACCCCTAATTGGATCTAATCGATTATCAATTAGGCTATACGCTCAATAGGATTAAATCAAACAAAAATCAAACCACATTCAAGCAATAGTAAGTACGGTCTATCTCAACATGGCAGAATCACCCCAACCCTAGAACCACTAATACATAATAGCTCGTTAATACCAGTTACTTTCTTAATCGGTTACCGGTTATTGGACTGGTATTAACGGCGGCGGTATTAACTTGGTTAATACCACTTCTTTTGCAACCGGTGTTAATTTTACACGGATACCGGTTATTTTAAATAACCGTTATTAATTTGTGAACCCAGAAAAAATATTATCGGTTCTTACAAATAACCGGTATCAATAGATCATTTAATTAAAATAAATAAATTTGGCCCGTCCGCCTCCCACCACCATTTCCAATCCAGATCTAGTTTCCAGCCACTCTCTTTCCACCACCAGTTCACCACTCAATCAAATCATCAACCAAATCTCCAAGCACATAAAACAAACAACAAAACTTGTAAATATATTTAGGAACAAAACTTATATATTTATCCTTGAATTGTATCCACGAATTTGACAAAAACAAAAATCTGAAATTGAAATTTACATGAAAACAAATCTTCATATGAATAAAAAAAAGATCTCAAAATGAAGAAATGAGACATTGAGCATTACAAGCTTCTAAAGGAGACATTGAACACCATTGACGAGATAACCTTAGTGAAGGTGAGGTAACTTGGAGATGATGAGATCACGATAGTACTTGTAGATCTTGTATGGCATATGGAGTAGGAGGCGTCAAGGAACTGAAGCAGCAAACCTCTCGATCTCGTGGGGGGAATTTGGACCAACAACCAACCTACAAGGCGTAGAACGGGGGAATTCATAAGATAAAATTGGTTTACTAAAAAAAAGATAAAATTGGGAAAGGGAATAGATAGGTTAGGTTTCATACTGCAGGAGGAAGGGATGGTGTAGAGTTCGACAGTCGAGAGTATCGTCGGCGGAAGGGGTGGAGGAAGGCTTGTTCTGATTTCTCCATCTCTCGTTTTGTAACCTGCAATTGATCTAGAAAATATTTTGGGTGAATGGAGAAAACAGATCTCTTTAGATCTGGAAATTATTTTGAGGGGAGAAACAAATCCCAATAGGGAAAACTCAAAATGGAAAAGAAATCAAAGGTCAATATTGTGTTTCTTTGTTTTACTCGGATGGCTGACATGAAATATATAAAATCAACATGGATTGATGACATGGTGGATACAAAATGCTCTCCTTTACAATTTTAAAATTTTAATGCAACAATTAATACCCGTTTTTTTTTAATAATAACCGGTGTTAAATACTCCGTATTGTTTTCACTTCTTAAGACCGGTGATGTTTTCAATAACCGGTATTCACTAAGTTTATATCGGTTTTAATAAATAACCGGTAACCAAGAGTAAGTTAAAACCAGTTTTAAATAACCAATATTAAATATCCGGTATTAACCAACGTTTTTGTACTAGTGAACAATCGAATTAGCCAAACATGATAAAAGAGAACAAATGAAAAGTAAGATAAGATAACATAGCTCAGAAGAGTAAAAGAAATACTTGGTCTTCTATAGCGGAAATCATCTCAAAGCTTTCTATTGCAATCCCTTACCATTCAACTAAGAAGCCCCCTTTTCCAAAAGCTAAAATATGAGTTTGTAGTCCCTTGTCCATAAAACGTAACCCCCAAATCAGTATAAGTTCTCAGTGTTTATAACCCCTTAAAATAATCCAAAAACAAATTAAATAAACATCTGGAAATAAGAAAGGTCTAGCCGGATATGGCACTATCACGACTCGTGAAGAATCTGTCACGAGTCGTGACATCCTGCAGAAGATCACAAAACACATGGGTTCACTCTTCACGACTTGTGAAGGCCTCGCAAAAGTCGTGACAGCTTGTTGTAGCTGAAAATTGCACAAACTCTCTTGTCCCGCGAGTCGTGCTACACCACCTTGAGCTCCCGCGAGTGTTTCACTTGATATGCTTGCTTCTTGTCACATATTTTTGCTCATCTCTTGACCCCTTTAGCCCGTCTTTGATGACTTAATTCCACATGGAAGCGCCACTAATCACCTCCTTATCATTTAGCTCTTGAATCGGCTCCAAAACCGCTCAAAAGTACCTGAAATCACAACAAACTAGCGGTAGACACCGATTCCTCGAAATGGGACACAAATGGCTGAGAAATACATAGCATAGTCTAGTATAACGCCCTAAACTCTACACAAGAGTGCCCAAAGACAATGCTAGAATAGACGCTATCAAAGTGCATGGAAGCCTTCCATACATTGAGAGATCGACTTATTTCTGTACCGATCATCCAAGCTTCTATTTGGACACTTCCTTTTGAGTTGATGTGTGATGCGAACGACTATGTTGTTGGCATTGTACTAGGCCAGAAGATTGAAAAGGTTTCAGATGGTTCTGCAAGGTCTCGCGGCGGCGAGTGAGGCGGTCACGGCGCCAAAAATTGAAGCTCGTTGGAGCTCACGTTGGGCACAAGTCACGGCTGTGACAACAGATCTTGCGGCGGTGACAACGAACAACATCGATGGATTTCTTCATTGTGGCGATCGGGATCGGCTCAAATCCTTCTTCTCGATGTTTCGACGTTGGAATCACAACAAGTCTTCACCAAAGCTCAACCCAAACACTCAAATCTATGGATGGAGGTTGAATGACGTGGGTTTCGGTGGATGTCGAAGATAGAACATGGATCGGATGTGGGTGAAAGGTTGAAATGGTGGTTTGGATTTGTGGTTCGGGGCGTTGGGAGTTCGAATATGTGCTCGGATTTTGGATTCAAAGAGGGATGGTGACGAATAGGTAGATGTGGGTGTTGGGAATGCTTGGGGCGTCTATGGAGGTTATAAATTTTGGGTTTTGGGGTTGGCATAGAGGTAGGGGATGATGTGGGGGAAAGGTGCAATGGATAATGGGTAACAGTTTTGGAAATAAGACCCACATAGGCCCCTTTTTATTTTCTGGAATTGACCCAGTTGCGGCGGCGAAAGCAGGTCTCGCGGCGGCGAGATGTTGGGCATCGCCGAATTTTGGCCATGTAACACACAACAGCGAGTCTTAGTGGGTCGCGGCCGCAACATGTGGTTTCGCGGCGGTAACTTGAGTGAAAAAACTGTCGACTCGGTACTTCCAAATGCCGAGTTAATATTTGGCTACTATAAAGAAATAGGCCATTTCACAGCCGCGAGACATGGGTTTCGCAGCGGCGACTTTCTGAACGAGTCTTGGTTTTCCCTTTTTCCGTTTATTCCCTACCAACTCAAATTGATGCTCAACAAAACTCACAAAACATTAGATCACCTAATCTACTATTCTAATGAAAGAAAATTCGACACTTATTCAAATAAAAATGAAATATGAAATAAATAACCTTGAGTTGCCTCCCAAGAAGCGCCCTTGTTTTTCGTCCTAGGCTCGACGTCCTCAAATATCAAGTAACAATGGGCTCATGTCGAGCCATGTCCTCCACAATCTCATCCGAAAAGTCATCAAAGTAACGCTTGAGTCTATAATCCTTCAAGGATTGGGGTGTGTTTGTAGTGATGGGTGAGATGACATGTAGAGTCTCATGAGGAAAGTATCCCAATGTCCTAGAGTTCTCCCCCATACTATCCGGATGCATCAATCGACTAAGATGATCAGCAACACAATTCTCATTGCCCTTCTTATCCTTGATCTCAATATCAAACTCACTCAAAAGTAGAATCCATCGGATGAGTCTTTGCTTTGTCTCTTTCTTCTTTAGTAGGTATCTCAAAGTTGCATGATCAGTGTAGATGATGACCTTGGCTCCCAAAAGGTATGGGCGAAACTTTTCAAGTGCAAACACAACGGCTAGGAGTTCATTCTCTATAGTGGTGTAGTTCTGTTGTGCTCCATTCAACATCATATAGGCATAGTAGATCACATGGGTGATCCTTGCGAGTCTCAGCATTCACCTTTCGGTAGTCAATGCAAACTCTCCAGCCAGATTGTACTCACGTAGGCACTAGCTCTCCTTCCTTGTTCTCAACAACAGTAATACCCCCTTTCTTAGGAACCAGTTGTGTTAGACTAACCCTTTTGATATCAGAGATGGGGTAAATCATACTAGCTTGAAGCAATTTCAGCACTTCCTTCTTCACTACCTCATAGGTGGATTAAGCCGTCTCTAGGGCTGTCTAGACGGTTTGGCTCCATCCTCTAGCAAAATTCGGTGCATACATGTAGCTGGGCTTATCCCTTTGATGTGTGCGATGGTCCATCCTATGGTTGTCTTGTATTTCTTAAGCACCTCAACTAACCTACCCTCTTGATCAAGGTTGAACTTGTTGGAAATGATGACTGGAAGGGTGTCATTCTCACCTAAGAAGGCATACTTAAGGTGATCGGGTAATGGCTTAAGATCAATTTCAGGCAGTTTGATTGCAGAGGGTAAAAGCTTCTCTTCATGAAGGGTTAAGGCTAAGTTCTCACACTTTAGATGTGAATGATGGGCATCTAAGGCTCCTAGGACCTCATGCAAGTATGGTCTCAACGGGTAATCCATGGAAAACTCGTCCAGAGAAGTTTCCAAAGCAACTTGCAACTCATCTTCCTTATTCACCTCAAACACATCATCAACAATAGGCTCAACAACATCAATAGAGAATAAAGAATTCTCATCAACAGAATATCTCATAGCATCCATAATGCAATACTGAACCTTTTCACCATTAAATTTCATAGTGAGCTTACCTTCCCAACAATCAATCTTAGTTTTCGCTATTCTAAAAAATGGTCTGCCTAAATGAATAGGTGCCTTCACAACACCAGGTTCCATATCCAAAGAAATCAGTAGGAAAAATCAACTTATCAACCATAACTAAGACGTCCTCAACAAAACCTCTAGGATAAGCATGAGAGAGGTTAGCAAAATGGACAACTACTCTAGTTTCTTACAATTCACCAAGCTTCAAGGTTTTGAAAAAAGAGTATGAAATCACATTAATCGATGAACCTAAATATAACATAGCATGCGGAAATTTAGTTTCACCAATAGTGCATGGAATATTGAACATATCTTGATCGCCACACTTTTCGGGCATACGCCTTTCAATCATGGCGGAGATGTGCTCACTCACATGAACCTTCTGCTTCCCTTTCAACTTTTGCTTCCTCTTGATCGTACGAAGGTCCTTCAAGAACTTAGCATATTGAGGAACCGTTTTGATGAGGCAGCAAAGCGGAATATTGACTTCACACTTAGTAAATGTCTCATACAACTCCGTATCATTCTCCGACTTTCTTGTGTCCTTTAAGGCTTCAGGAAATGGGGCTATGTGCTTGTACGGATCAAGGTTAGGCTACGCAATAAGCTTCGGAATAGCAGCATCAACGGACACAACAATCTTATCTTCTAGTGATGATTTTGTGACGGCAAGCGAGGTCTCTCGCGACAGCGACTCAACTATGAACAATGGTTCTGAGATGGACTATGTCACGGTCGTGACATCAGTGTCTCACGGCGGCGACTTCAAGGGTTCAAGGTTGGTCTGGAATGGCTCTTTTGTGGCGGCGACATTAGCAAGTCGCGACGACGACGAAAGTGTTTTCGGACTCTTTTGTCCGATTTCCTCATCACTCTCTATCCAATCCTCCACAACTCCTTCCTGTTGATGGTTAAAAGGTAGGACCTTACCACTTCTTAGGTGTATGATGTTTATATTCTCACATGGCGGAGGAGGGATCGATTTCGACGGTAGTTAGCTCGATGTCTTAGCCTTCAATTCACTCACTGCAAGAGTCAATTTCCCCCACGGTCTTCTCATAAGCATTCAACTTGTCCAAAATCATCCTTAGAGTCTCACCTTGGTCTGGATTGGCTGGAGGAGGAGGCCTTTGTTGGAATAGAGGCCTTATTTGTTGGTAAGGAGCTTCATTCTGCTAGAACCTTTGGTCAAATCCTTGGTAATTGTTGAAGTTGGAACTGTAAGGATCATTACCAATGTTTCAACGAAGACCATAATCACCCAAGGCATTGACATCAGCAGCATTCTCCTGAATCTGTGGGCACAAATTAGTCGGATGTGTAGGATCACTTCAAACTCCACAAGAATGGTGAACTTGATTAACTTCTTGATTGACCCCTTGCAATGCCATGGTAAGCTTACTCAATTGCTCTCTTAGATCTTTGAAATCAACCCGATGAGGGTTGGCTTGCATCCTTAAGACTCCTCTAGCTCCTAGAGTCTTAGAGTACGGCTGAGATGAATTCGCAAGCCTCTCAAACATATCCATAGCTTCATCTATGCTTTCTGAGTTGGAAGCGTGATCTCTTCCACAAGCATTATTCACTGACCCCCGATGCTTTCTGAGTTAGAAGGGTGATCTGTTCGCAACCTAGAAAGTGTGCGTTCAATTTCTGGATCCAAAGGAAAAAGAGATGCGTAAGTAACACAGGTGTGAACCATACAAAGGTTCACACGAGAGTAAAGAAACAATTAGATAATAAATCAAATAGAAGTCCCCGACAATGGCAAAAAAATTTGGTACGAGGTAAAACGTCGTCTGTAAACCTCGCCAAAGAAATTCACACACAAATACCTAAGTATAGCAATAACTGTAAGGTCGAACCCACAGAGAAATCTAAGATTCAATCTAAAAGCTACTTTACATAAAAGTGGGAAATAAGCAAGTAAATATGGGAAATTGAACTAAAGATCAAGATTGCAAATGAAATAAAAAAGCCTAAGAATGATGGTTTTGGTAAAAAATCATTGGACAAAATAGTTCCACCTGCGCTTTCATCGACATTGGTTGGCTTAACTGGTCCTAGACATAAACTCAAGTTGTGTGATTCCTTTAACTTACATTCCTCCCATCTTAGTTTGAATAGATTAAAGCAGAAAGAGCACAATTAATCCCTTACACCTTTATAAAACCTATGCACGGACAAAGATTTAACATAACGATAGCACAAGTTCCTAAAAATCTAGACATAAGAATAACACCAAGTATGCAAGGTAACCAATGTTTAAGACATATGTGGAAATCCCTACTTAGTCATGAACAAACGAAGGTTCTCACAATCCTAAGTATGCTACTACGGAATTCTTTCAATGATGAATGAACAAATACCTAGCAAGATACTATTATGGTTGCGAATCACAATAATATCATCAATAACCACAAGGAAAATCAAAAGAACAATAGGAAATAACTGAATTTATGCCTCGCAAACCATTAACCAAGTCTCTGAAACACAAGTGAAACAAATAACGAACTTAGACACTCATAGCGTACCTAAATTTCCTTTGAATTGATGGAAAAATAAGCAAACTTGAATGGATGAATGAACAACTATAAATTATGATTCAAGGTTTGAGAATAATCGTTCTCCCATGTCTAATTCGTGCCTGTTCTTGATAGGAAAGAAGAGACCCTAGAAACTTAGATACTTTCCTTAAAGGTAATGCGGGAATAGTCTTAAAATAATATAAAATATCATAAAAATATTAAAATTGAAAATATTAAAACTGAAAATAATAATAAATAAGTCTCAAAATATCTTCCTTTAACCCTAAAAAATAAATCTTCTAAAGATTGGATCGAATCTCTTTCCGAAAAGATAGAATTTGTCTCCCGAACTGATGTTCTCTCCACAAACTCGCCGCCGCGACAGGTCTCTCGTGGTCGCGACTTGGGACTTTTAGCATACCCTTCTCGCGGGTTGTCTTCACGGTGGAATGGGGAAACTCGCGGGTGCAACCAAGGACTCGCGGGTGCAACCAAGGACTCGCGGGCGCGACATGTCTCAGAACCGTGTGTTCTTGTGCCTTTCTTCTTTGGTTTGCTTTCCATGCTCTCTTTTCTCTTCTTTTCTTCTTCTTCTTGACTCCCTTAAGAACTCTTCCCAGCTAATCACAAGCCGGATCGACGAAGCTACATAAAACAATCGAAATAGCGTAGTTTTTGAACTTTCAAACCAAAAGAACATAATATGAAATTAACTCTAAAATATAACCAAACAACCATGAAATGCAACTAAAACTACTCTATAATGCATATTTAAATATGCATTATCAACCATTGAAAGTATTGCTTAAGGATAAGCAAGCTTAAGTATGGGGTGTTGATGGGTGCTCAATTTACCATGTTTTGCATTTACTTTTATATCGATTTTTGTTCACATTTTATATTTCGGGGTTAGAACAGTGCAAGAATTGTGTAGTTTATGCTTATTTGTCAATTATGGAGGTCTACATAAATTCCTGTTTAATTTCCCAGAAATCAAGACATTTTACGAGAAATTTAGAGAATAAAAAGAAAGCTGTCAAGGGCACTCGAAATCGACCAAACAACTCGATGTTGAGTGGGAGCTAAACACCGAAAATCGACCAGGGGAAAAAGGGAAGCATTTCAACTCGACACAGAGGAGTCGATATTGAGTCCATATACTTGATATCAAGTGACACATCACCAGGAATCGGCAGTCACTCGAAGGCCACACAAGGGAGCCGATATCGAGTCCCTACACTCGATACCGAGTTGGTAGAAGTCGGCATGAGCATCTTCAGAGTGAAAATCGAGTAGAAACGAAGACGATTCGATATCGACCCAGTTTGTTCGATATCGAGTGGGTCAACAAAGACGAATCCAAGTATGATTTTGAGTGTGGTTTACTTGCCTTAGAAGAAAGAGATTTTCATCCACAATGGAAGACGTCTCTTCTACTTGGTAGTTTCCTTATTTACCAAGGGGAATTTTAATTATTTTCTTTAATTATTGTTGAACGTTTTATCCTTAGAATTAGCTAGGGTTGAGCACTATAAATAAAGCCCTTGGGGATGAGTTTTTATGCATTCTAAAAAACAAGTAGTCTAGGCAATAGAGAGCAGAGAGAAGGAGAGAAGGCCGATTGTAAGGGTGAGAGTTTGAGCATTCGGTTGTACTTTTCGACGTTATTTCAATTCAAGTTTATTTCTTTCCAATGATGATGATGGCAATTGCATCGAAGAGCGAGTAGTCGCCCTACTTCTAGGGTTGGGGAGAGCCCGACGATAGCCATGTGAGTTTATGCATCAAAGGTACGATTTTTATTGCAATTTCATCTTCTATCCCCGTGTGCATTATTCTTCTACGACAGTAATATGTAAATCCTTATTTGTATTATTGAAGCGAAAGTGATCTTAATATAAATTTGGATTAATTATCAAAAAGGGTAGTAACAATTAGGGTTTATGCGAGAGCCTCTATATTCTTAATTGTTAATAACAAAAGTTATTTGATGAAAAAGCATTAATTTTTATAAACTTGGCATAATTCTTATATGGTTATCATTGTGGCATGAATCCCCAATCATGGAAGTTTTTAGTTTATTTAATCAAAACAATCAAATTTGCGATCTTTTATGTTCATTCATATTCTCATCCATCTTTATATTCTTCGGACTTTCTTTTCCGACACAAATTTACCTATTTCTGCACGTTTTGGAGTTATTGCACACACTCGATTTTGACCCAACTTGGTCGATATCGAGTTGATCTCACCCGATATCGAGTGTCACACACTCGACGTCGACTCTGTTGTTTTTCTGTTGTGCAGGTACTCACTAGGAATCGACCGACTTAGTCGATATCGAGTGGTCTACTAGTCAAAATTAGGGCTGCCTTTGGAACTAGAAAGGTAAGCGTAGACATGCTTCCTCGTGAATTCGATCATGATTCCCTATCACTATAATGGGAGGGTCTCTTGTATTTTATTTGGGTGGACATCGGAATTCGGTTTGATATTTATATTTCATATTTATTTAAACTCGAAACCCCTCCTAATAGGGGTCGAACCCTAGAAAATCAAGTATTTCTAAATATTGTGTATTTATCAATATAAAAAGAAAAGATTTTTTATGAATGAAAATAAAAGAAGAGAATATTGATAAAAGCATATAAAGGATAGAAGAAAAGTGTTTTCACCTACAAATTCTCGACTTTGATTGGTTTTATTGATCATCAAATCATTTTTAAGTTATTATCTTTTCCAACGAATTCCTCTCGTCTTGGTTTAAATAGGTTAAAAGTCTTATGAGTCCAATTAATCTCTTACACCTCAATGCAACCCTAACACGGTCAATATTTAACAAAGAGATAGCAAATAGTCTTAAGAACTTGAGCATATAAATAACACCAATTAAACACGGTAAATCGATGTTTAAGATATATGTCAACTCCCTATATAATAATGCTTCAAACACCGAATCCACAATCGTAGGCGTGCTACTAAGGAATTAACACAAATACAAAAGTATTAAATCCTAGCATGAAATCAATATTATCAAGGTCGGGAATCAAGATAACATTAATAAAATAATCAATATCGTACAAAGAAGTTGAAAGAATTATACAAGAAAAATAAATTGAATTAGAAACTTACAAACTACCAACCAAGTCTCAAAAGTGTAGGTAAAAACTAGAAAATTAGCCAAGCATGGCTTACCTAAGTTTTCTTCTCTTCAAAGGTGATTGCCCTACGTGAATGAATAAGAAAACTAACCCTAAACATCCTATTTATAAGCCTAAAGTGTTACATAAACAAGGTAAAAGATAGACAAATGAGATAGAATCTTCCTAAACAAACTAGATAAAAGATAGACTTTCAATGTTTAGTTCAGCTTCATATTTCGCTAGCAGCGAATTTTGTCAACCCTCCTCGGTTTTCTTCTCTTCAAAGGTGATTGCCCATGCCTTAGAATTTTGTCAACCCTCCTCGGTTCCATTGTTTCCGCTTCTACAAGACCACTCTTCCGCTGTCGCGAGAGTGTCCATCCGCTGCAGCGAGAGCTCCCATTCACTAGAGCGAGTCCGGTCTTCCGCTGAAGTGACTCCGTTCACTGGCAGCGAGTCATTCACTGGAGTAGATCCACTCGCTGGCTCCCGGGCTGAGCCTACGCCATTGGTCGGTCATCCAGACCCTATTCATCATAGTGGGATGGTGTTGGGGTCAACTTCATATTATATCCTTGGTTGTGCTGGTGATGTTCATTTCCATGTTGTTGGTGCTGACGATGGTGTTGGTGGTGGCGGTGATGCTGATGCTGATGCCAATATTGAGGAAGCTGATTAGGATTGGGAGGTTTGCAAATGGTATGAAATTACCATATCAACTACGTAAAAATCGTACGAAAGTGTCTTGGTTATCACAATGATGGCAACCGACAATGTTGGTACGTTTTCGTAACCACTATTAGTTGGTGTAGTAGTGATAAGTGTCTATCATGGTTACCGAGTATGTATGTGTACATAATTATCAATGATTTTATTATAATTTTAATATATTATGAAGTAATTTAATGTGATATGTTAAACAATAAAACGAAATTTAAGCCCAATTCAAAAGGTGTTTCCTACCCTTGATGAATCTTGCCTCTTTTTGTCAAATAGTCGAAAGTTTAAAGTAGCAACATTCTAGACTTTCAACAAAGAACCCTAACACAATCCGACCAGCTCGCGACGAAGTAGGGTTGTTCTATATTTCTAGCGAAGATCTCTCAATTACTCTCAATTGGAATCCGACCAGTCCACACCGATATCCATATAAGTCTCATTCTCATCATCTGTAAGTTCCTAAATCATTGATCTCAAATGCTAGGCTCGGTAACCATGATATTGTACCGATTAGGCGTGGCCACGGGTCAGACCCGGCGGGTCGACGGGTTCGACCCGCCGGGTCAAGGGTCGGGGAAGGGCGACCCGAACCCTAACCCGGGAATTCCACGGGTTGGCGGGTTTGGGTCGACCCGTTGACCCGGCGGATTCCCAAATTTAAAAAAAAAAATTTATTTTTTTTAATATTTTTGACTAAATTTTTTTAAACAAAAATGATAGGTAAAGACTTTTTCTACATATCACTTTTTATATCCATTTCATTTTAATATGAAGTGGAAAAAAACATGAGAAATTTTATATTTTTATAAAACTTCCTTTATCCATTACAATATAAATGTAAGGATATAAAACTTCTCAAACTTTAATTTACTTCATTTCAATATAAGAAATAAAGCTTAAAGTAAAGAGTGAGGGTTAAAGGAGGATGGAGTACACAAATATATACATCCATCCCTTCTCATTCTAACTCTCAACTTTCAATGTGGGACAAGACTCTTGTCCCACATTGAAAGTTGAGAGAATAAGAGATGTCTTCCAAATCTATAAAAAGGGAAGGGTGATAGTGCTTTTGACCCACATTGCACATTGCAAACTAGTATATGTTTATATATTATGAATTATTCTAAGAATAATATACACAATAATTATTATAAACATAAAAAAAATATATTTTTTTTAAAAAAAAATTGGGATGGTGGGTTGACACGCCGGGTCATGACCCGCCGGGTCATCGGGTTCAAAACCCCTGACCCTAACCCTAACCCGCAACCCGCCCCCACGCGTTGACCCGTTGACCCGGACCCGCCAGGTCATTGACCCGTACGACCCGTCGGGTCACGGGTCGACCCGTAAACCGTGGCCACCCCTAGTACCGATGGTAACCATAAACATGGTTACTAATATTAGTGGTTACAACAATTGGCGGTTGGTATATGGTACAAAAATTGGCGTACGATGTATAGATGCTATGGTAATGCTAATCACCATTTGTTAATGGTTACCATACCATGCCAACCCGTGACACAATGGAGCGTTTAGTGGAGATCGTGGAAGTGAACTGATGTTTTCATATTTAGTCTTATTTTACATCATGTTTTTATTTCATTCAAGTCCTATTATTAGCTTTTGTGTTGGGAAAGTAAGGAAAATGTGTAGTTATGCTTAATATTGCAAGATATGAAGTCTACACAAGCTTTGGTGTGATTTTATAGGTTTTGGAGCTGATTTGGAAGAGTTTCGACGCACTTTGGAGCTTAATGAAAAATCAGGAAGGCAATAGAGGAGCCAAGCAAAAGGAAAAAAAAAGGTGCAGCTCGAGAAAAGCCTTGTTTTCACCATTCATCACTTCGATTCAAGTTCTGGAGCCTTCATGAGATTTGTAGTCCTTGAAAAGAGCTTTCCAACGCATATTCATAAGCATCAATCGGATGAACAATGACTCGGAAAAGTGCGATTGAAGACAGAGTCGAAAAGCTGGAGAAAAACAGAGGATATTGCGTTCGAACAGAGCCTCGGCGCCGATACCTTTGACCTCCGCACCGACACCCAGCGAATTCCAGTAGCACTGTAAGCGAACAGACCCTCGGCGCCGACACCTAGACCCTCGGCGCCGATACCCTGCGCATCAGGAGAAGTTTTTGCGGGCTGATTTTATTGCTTAATAAGCTTTTTAATTAGGGTTTTCATCTAAATCTCTTTTAGGATCTTTTAGTTAAATAGACTTGGGATATTTTATCCTTCATTAGATAGATTATATTATTTTCCTTTGATAAAATCTCTTTCCTTGGAGATTAAGTCTTAATTTCTATCTTTAAATAAAGTCAATTAGAGGCTAATTAGAAAATCAACACACGGCTGAACGGACGGCAAGAGGCACATACGTTTTGGAGTTTTTAGTTGAAGGTTTTGTACATTGGTTTTGAGGTTTGATTTTATGCAATTTCATATCATGTTTTATTTAATTTTCAGCATGTTTTCTATAGCTATGTGTGAGTAGTTCCCCTTCTTCTAGGGATGGGGTGAGCCCAACAATAGCCATGTATGAAAGCTTGAATCTATGATGATTTTATGAGTTTATCATCATCTATCTTGTGCTTAAATCCTTTGCGAAAGTTGAGGACGATTCCATGTTTATGATTATGAAGCAAAAGTGGATTTAATTATGAATTTGGATAGTAATTAGAGATCTTTGACGAAAGTAAAAGGGATCTAATTAAGAAAAGGTAAAACGAATAGGTTTTTTGCGAAAGCCTCTATTCTCTATTTGTGAAGTATGCAAAAGCTATCTTTTGATGATAAAAACATGATTTTTGTTCTATGAGTCTTGTGTGGTTTATGCATGGTTATTGTTGTGGTTATCCCTTGACCTTGGAAGTTATTTTTATATTGTTTACATTTCTAAAATCCCTTGCTTTTTGTTCTATTTTGTTGCTAGAAAACAAACGATCACTTGACATCCATCACTTCTCTCGACCATCCCCTTGATATCGACCTCTCTAGTCGACATCGACCGCCTTTGCTACTGATTTTTATGTGTTGTTAGATCACATGAACTACTCTAGAAAGTGATGTCCTCTCTCCAGTGGAGCGATCCCGACTTCCGCTATCTACATAGTGGGAATTGAGGTATTTTATTTGTGGTTGATTTCCCATCGCAACAAGAACGAGGTCGTTTAGCCTCTTATGATGACGTGGCAGATCAAGGTGGTGAATAGGGTATTGGTTCTAATGAAAACCAATTCAAGCAAGCAACGAATGGTGAATAAGTTCAAGATGTATGAAGGGGACATAGAAGGGGATGTGCGAGGGGAATAGATTGATCAGGGTCGGAAACTAAGGCAAGGGTAGAATGTGGGACTACTACGGAAGATATCAGAGAGAATAATGGCCCACCTACAAAACTGAGTGCAATTCCAAGCGTAGATATCCACCACCTTGGTTTACATTGAAGAACCAACAACATAGACGAATTAAGGATAGAATTCATTCGAACTATTACGAACGTCACAAGTGAAGGTCACTATGACTATATATCATTCCCTTGTCAGGTGAACTTGAGGCAAGACGACTTGCCACAAGTTCGACGACAATTGTTGAATGAGCTACAATTGTATGCATATCACTTTCATTATTATTCAGGATTAGAGGAATTTATCATGAGGGTAAACTACAGGGCATGTAATGATGCCACTTATTGAATTGAGGTTTCGATCATGGGCGAAAATTTTGCGATGGTTCACCAACGTCCACTAGCTATAATATCACAAAAAAAAGCCAATGTTGTGGCTCCCCCTATTTTCCACATACATATGGTCCATCAATGCCGCCATACCAATAGTTAGATGAGATCTCTTTAATCAATTACAATAACCATTTTATATCGGTATGTTGACTCGCTCACTCTATTTTTTTCAAATATCCCAAATTTTCACTTCAACTTGTAACTCTAATTTCATTCACTAATTTAATTGTTTCCCGAATAACCATTAGTACCTCTTGATACAACCTAGACGATGTACCATTACACAAGCGTGAATGACTTCGATAAATAGTTTGCAACCAAGATTGCACAATATAGAGCATACTAACGTCGGGATGGTAGACCGCCTCTCTCGTACTAGGATTGCAATTTCAACTTTGTTTTCTTTATTGTATCTGTGACGTATACTATTGTATTGGGTCTTTGACTATCGACATTCTTTGATGTATGGATATCTTGCATCTCCTTTCAAAGCATATCATATTAGATGGTGTTTTTATTGTATCTAATATAATTCGATTTTACCATACCCGTTCAATGCCTATTGTGGACCGGATCGGCCCATACTGGACTAACCACCAACCCATATTAATCGAATGGGGCACTGTATGGACTGACTCAAGCCGGAACGACCCACACCCGTAAAGATTAACCCTCCAACTCAAAGTGATCCATTGGTATGATGTACGGTATGGTCTGTCAACCCCTTTTATTGGATGAAGGCAGAAAAGAATGCATTTTTTTCATAAAGGTTTTTCATATATACCACTGGATGATGGATATTAATGCGGTGGTGGAAAAAAAATTACACCGGTATTTCACCCACCGCATAATATTGAGAGAGGGGGGGGGGGGATTACCAATCGAGTGGAGCAAACTAATAATAAAAATAAGGGGTATAATTAAATTTTCACACACTTAAACTTTTAGTTGACGAAAATTGGGTGATGGATCACTACTAAAAAAAAGGATTTAGCCACGGAAAATAGCAACGATTTTGGCTACGAATGTCCGTGGTTAACCGGGTTAGCCACGGACTCCGCAACGGTCGGGCCATCCGTGGCCATATGCCTCGTGACTAAATTCGGGCCGACTTATCGACCGGAAAATAGCGACGAACTCATTTAGCCGTGGCTAATGTCGTGGCTGGGTATGACTTATGATTGTCGTGGCTGTGGCGACGACCACGGCGTCGGAAATTGTCGTTGCCAATGTCGTGGCTAATATGGTCGTGGCTATTTCCGTTGCTGAATTCGTGGCGGTTAACTAGTCATGTGTGTTGCTTGTTCCGTGGCTGATTCGTTGCTATGTTCGTGGTTAAATTTGAGGCTAAAGTCGTTGCTGATGTTGTTTCTTGTTTTGTGGTGGCCATCGTTGCCAGGGTTGTGGCTAAATTCGTGGCTTACGTTTATGCTATTATTTGGATGCGCTATTTATATGATTGAGAATATATATATATATATATATATATATATATATATATATATATATATATATATATATATATATATATATATATATATAATGTTATATCTAATGCTCCCAAATAGATTAGTAAACATCATGCACATAAAGTTCGTGCTATATACATACACAACGATGTCACCAATGTTCAACAATCAACCATACATCCGCAAGTTCGACAATCCAAAATACATCCACAGGTTTTAACCAAAATATGACAAGTACGTCCAACAAACCATTTGAAAACCAGAAAAACACCAACTTACTTTGCTGGGCGTTTGCCCTTGCCCTTGTAGAGCTGCATCATGGTGCTGAGAAGCTTCTCCGGCCACTCTTCATTTGCCTTCTTAGTCTCACCCATCAGTTGCTCCCCAATGGCTGCCATGTCCTGCCTTACGCTTGTGCTTACCTGTTCCTGCACTCTATCGCCAATTGAGGAGATTTCTTCCCTAAGGTTTGTGGCCACCTGGGTCTGCACATGATCCCCTAACTCCACCATTTCCTTCCTCATGTCTTCCTTGAAGGTGGAGAGCTCCGTCAGCACGTAATCCTTCATTTTGCCAGAACGAGCAGATGCAGATACCTGGGCACCAGTTTGCAGACACGGCGCTGATTTCAAAATTCGTTGAGACTCTGATCCCATGCCCAGAACCCGGCCTCGCTTTGCACCACCTGTTGCCTTGAGCCACACAGCTTTTGTGTCAACAAAATGGGATCCATTCTCAGACACGTCATCATCATCAACGATTTTCTCTTCAAGCAGCTGATCATACTTGTCCTAGAAATTCAAAGAAAAAGAATGAAACATGAAGGCTAAGGAGGAACAGATGGAAAAAAAACAGAGTATAAAGTATGTCAGACCATAGCAGAAACAAACCATATCATGGTTGAAAAATGCCAGATAACAATCCAAAGTAGAAACACCAAGGTAGAAAAAAACCAGATAACAAACCATACATTCAAAGCTTGATAAATGCCAGATAACAAACAATACTCAAAGCTTGATAAATGCTAGATAACAAACCATATTGAAAGCAAGTAAGCCGGATATATTTTCTCAATAACAGAATCAGATAATCTCATATATAACAAACCATACCAGATAACAACCCACATAACAAACCATTCTTAGATAAACTTGTCCTAGAAATTCAAAGCTTGATAAATGCCAGATAACAAACCATATCATGGTTGACAAATGCAAGATAACAATCCAGAGTAGAAAAACCAAGGTAGGAAAAAAAAAAGAAGATAACAAACCATACATTCAAAGCTTGATAAATGCCAGATAACAAAAAATAACAAAGCTTGATAAATGCCAGATAACAAACCATATTGAAAGCAAGTAAGACGGATATATTTTCTCAATAACAGAATCAGATAAACTTACATGGTTGACAATAAAGATATAACAAACCATACAGATAACAAACCACATAACAAACCATTCTCAAATAAACTTGTCCTAGAAATTCAAAGCTTGATAAATGCCAGATAACAAACCATATAACAAACCATGCCATGGTTGACAATAATTAAACAAAAACCATATAACAAACCATACTTCAAGTTCAACTATTGTAAGCAAGTAAGCAAGACCATAGCAGAAAAATGTAATTAAAGAAACACTTGAGTTTGTAAGTAATTACCACAGTATCTTGGCACTGAGGACCCGCCCAAGAACCATCCTTTTTTCTATGACATCTTTCAAAGGTTTGTTTTGGTGTTGGATCCACTCCAAGCTCCTCCCTCTACAAGAATTGAAGTTATTCGTTAACTATACATATCACAGATATAAAATAAATAAAGAAAGCAAGTTTAAATAATGTAAGAAATGAGAATATAGTAAATCGGAAAACAACATGGAAATTACCAGTCGCTTCTTAATTACAGTTGTGGACACCGATCCACCACTGAAAATTGGGGCGCCTTTCTCTGTTGCAACAACTCGGTTTTGCTTGTTCACTTCAGATTGGTGGTTGAACTTGTCCTCCTTTTTCCATATCTCCCACATCTTGGCCCATATAACTTGCTTCACCCATGTAGGCTTCTTCTTTGTTTTTCCTGAGCGAGCCTTCCCAAATACATTCCTCAGGTGGTCTCCTCCCTTTGTGTTGAAAGCTTTGCGAATGACAGACTCTGGGAATTGTTGTTCGTCCCATGTACATCGACTCTGATTGATTCGAGAATAAACAAACGGTTGTTATATATTCAAGTCATATGTGTGTGCAATACATGTAAGCATTTGATTGAATTGTGTCATACCTTAACCATCTCCCACCATAACTCCATTGTTGGTTTAGGAACATCGCTCCACCGTATATATGGGCCATCGAAATGAGAATGAATCACCTGTGTGAGGACTCCAAATGCAAGATTGCTTGAATCAAATCTTCATCATGCAATACCCAAAAAAAAAAGGTATTAGTTATGGTGACGTACTTGCTCAACACAGAGAATGAAGAGATGAATGATGCAAATGTTGTTGTCAATTTCTTTCAATTCAAATAAATGAAAATTCAGCTTTGCTTTCACATTCATAATCAACTCATCAAATTACAGTCACCAATTCAAATAAATGAAAATTCAGAAAATGTAAACCTAAAATTACATTAATAAGTCAATTTCTCTCACATTTAATTTATCTATTCAAAATCAGCTTTGCTTTCACATTCAATTGATTTCCTCTCAGTTTAATAAGTCCAAAACTTTCACAGTCAATTGTTTTCAGTTCAATGTGTGTATATTTATATGCATCATATATACAATGACAACAATTAAGAAACCTCAAATTACACTAGTCATTTCAGAGAAGAAAAATTCAGAGAAATAAAATTGAAAGGGAAAGGCTAGCCACGACTTACGTTCCATTCACTAGTTGAATGTGCACCTTTCTGTTCCACCTACTAGCCTCGTCACTCGTTGTGGCATCCTCATCGTCTTGGTTTTGCGACTCTGCATGCTCCTCCTCAGTGTGTAAAGATTATTCCCCCTCATTGTTGTTAACAGGGGCTGGAGATTGGGATGACGCCATGGTCCCATCCGAGAGCCCGGGTTGAGAGGATGGAGAGGCCACAGTGGGAGGAGATGTAACCGGCGGAGAGGGCGCAATGGGTGAAGTGTTCAGAGTTTGGGAGGCCACAGATGGGCGAACTCTCCGGGGTGACGATCTGGTTTGAGGGGTGGGAGTGGGTAGCTGGGTAACCGGTGAAGAGGAGGGAGTGGGAGTGGGTAGCTTTCCCCGGGGTGACGGTCTGGTTGGAGGTTTAGGGATCGGTGGTTGAGAGAGGCGAGTGGTAGATGGTCTTGGAGGTGGAGATGGTGCATTGGGGGTTGGAGAGTTATCCGGTGAAGAGGATGGAGTGGGTAGCTGGGTTACCCGTGAAGAGGAGGGAGTGAGTAGCTTTCTCCGGGGTGACGGTCTGGTTGGAGGTTTAGGGACCGGTGGTTGAGAGAGGCGAGTGGTAGGTGGTCTTCGGGGTGGAGATGGCGCAGTGGGGGTTGGAAAGTTAACCGGTGGAGAGGGGGAAGTGGGAGGTGGAGATGGCGCGGTGGGGGGAGGAGAGTTAACCGGTGGAGATGGCGCAGTGGGAGGTGGAGATGGCGCAGTGGGGATTGGAGATTGGGTGGTCACCGGTGGAGATTGGGCGGCGGAGGGATTGGGTGCCGGTTTAGCCTTACCCCTTCCCGTGATCGGAGCAATTGGTGGTCTGGCGGCGGCTCCGTGGCGGCTAGACCTCCTCACAACACCTCCTCTCATGGCTTCGGTGTGGTTAGGGTTTTGGAAAGGAAGGAAGAGGGTGGCACAGAGATTGAAAGGAAAGAGAGAGTGACATGAAAAGGGTGGATTCGGTGTGGTTAGGGTTTCTGACTTGACGCTTCAAATTTCCCACTCAAAATTTGGGATGAAATTTTTTAGTCTTTAAATTTCCCACTAAAAATTTGGGTTCCCTCGGAATTTTTGGTTGGAAACTCCAGAAACCCTAACCACTAAAAGCAGATGGGCCTATTTTTATTAAAAAGCCCAACTTCTTAAAAAAGTCCAATTCGGAAAGGCCCATTTTTCAATCTCCTCCCTCTAGCCGGAATAGAAACCCTAACCAAATTGCGTTGAACATCACCGTCTCCTCCGACTCTAGATGGAATCCGATCGGAATTGCAGGACCGATTTGGTGAATAGGCTTCAAACTCGCGCAATCCAATCAGAAATATCATCGTTTCCTCCCACTCTACTGGTAAGCATCGTCGTCTCCCTTGCTCCTTGCGGTTTCTCTTATTTTTTGAATTGGCGATGAAGCGAATTCGTGTTCCTTCTGTTTCAATTCGGTATTGGCATCCATTCCTTGTGTTTTGTTCCTTGTGTTTGGTTCCTTATGTTTTGTTTTGGGTATTGGCATCAATTCCGATCGGAATTTGTGTTCCTTGTGTTTGAATTAGGTATTGCCGATCCTCCAAAAATATTTTGACCTGTGACATTAATCTTCTGTAACAAAATCATTTATTAGTTATGTTTTGTTTTGCGTATTGACATGATTTGTGTTTTGTTTTGGGTATTGCCGATCGGAATTTGTGTTTTGTTTTGGGTATTGGCATGATTCTGCCACACAACAGGATTCAACAGATGACGTTCATACTTCTTTGTTTTTTCCTTGCAATGGCAATTGGCATGAGTTATCATGTTTATAAGTGTCCAATGCCTTCTAATTGATCAGCATGAAGAGCCAGCATGGATGTTGTTGTAGTTATAGGTATGTTATTACTGCCTTCCTGTCCTAAGCTTCTAATTGATCAGCATGGATGTTGTTGTAGTTACTGCTATCCATCTGGTTTAAGGCCGGCCTGTTAGCTCAATGGAAGAGCGTTGTGCATTGCACAAAGAAGGGGGTTCGATTCCCTCATAGGTCAATTGTACATATCCAACAAAAAAATCCCAAGTAATCACATTAGTTTGGATATTGCATAAAGCAAAATATCCCAAAACATTAGTCCTCTTCTTCTCACAGAATTACATTAGTTTTGAATCAAAATATCCATCTGAATTTTCGTTCCTATGATCTGAGATCGTTCCTATGCTCTGAAACCCTGCAAGTATAGATAGGCACAAAGCAAAATTACATTAGTTTGGAAGCATAAAAAAATCTCCAAACAGAAAGTTTGGACACTTTTGCTGAAAACAGAATCTCACACACCTTGTAGGTCACTGAGGTGATCAGTCAGAGGCTTCTTCGCAGCTTGTTGTCGCCTCCAACTCGTCCTCTTCTTCTGCAGCAAGATTGTCGTCATCGACTTCATCAAACACACCCTCTTCTTCTGCAGCAACCTCATCGGCGACTTCAGCAAACGCACCTGAAGGATCTCGCAAGGTTGTCGGTGCATCACCTACAACTGCTATTCGATGGAGAATTCAGGGGTGATGATTTCATCGGACTGATAAGCATCTGTTTCAGCTGGGCCCGTGGATCCCCACCTTTGGTCTATCCTGTTCCGAGCCCTTGTCTTGCACACATGCCACCAATCCATCCGGTCACGGGTGGCTCCTGGATATTGAACGTAATAAACCTGCGTAGCTTGTTGCGCGAGAACAAAAGGCTCATACCTTCTATATAGTTTTTTTGGATTGATTTCAACAAACTGGTATACGGGATGAATTTGAGTTCCTCTTGTCGTTGGATCAAACCATCGACACTTGAACAGGGTCCCTTTCAGTGGGTAAGCAAGGGCACTTGGGTAGTCAAGCTCGATAATTTCTTCGAGGAGACCAAAAAAATATGATTCGTTCGTCGCATAGTTGGACCCACGAACACAAACCCCGCTATTCATAGTTGATTTCCCTACACCATAATCGAGAGTGTTGAACTTATAGCCGTTGAAAAAGTATCTTGGCCAACTTCTTGTTTTCACATTAGGTCCCCATGCCAAACTCCATAAAAGATCAGTTGGTCTCAAGCCACGTCTTTTATCTAAGGCCTATCAAACAATCACGTTCCGAAGTAACTACATATGCAATATAATATACAATGACGTATGGGATCGAATTTTGTATAATTACGAACACTTACATAATTCTTAAACCAATTCGCGAATTCGTTTTCAATGAGGTCATCTCCCACGTTATCCCCCATGTCACTCTCAAATATCCTACACATAATAAAGTAAGTAATGGTAAGTAAATTCAGTCATATATATATAAATAAATTGATGAGAAGTGTGTTCGGTTTGTTTACTTACTCAATGTACGGTTGTACTTCCGGACAGTTTAGCAACACATATGTGTGGGCGGCCTTCCACTCTTCCTCTTCAGTCAACCACCTTATTTTCTCCTTCCCCCTACCCTCGCCGGTGTGATTGAAAATAGATAAGGCACAACCTTCACCCTCGAAGACATCATTTCTGGCGGGTCTCCTCAATTTGGAAGGAACATGCGAAGGGAAGTAGTGCACCGAGAAATTAGCTATTTCTTCCCGTAAGTACGCCATCACGATCGACCTTTCTACATTGCTCTTTTGGAAGATCTTCTTTTTTAGCTTAAATAGATTTCTGTCGAATGGATACATCCATCGATAATGGACTGGACCACCCACTCGGGCCTCATGTGGGAGATGGACTATGAGATGCTCCATGGAGTCAAAAAAGGATGGAGGGAAGATACGCTCCAACTTGCAAACCAATAGTGGAATCATCCGGATCAGCTGGTCCATGACAGAAACTGACAATGATGACGAACAAATTGTTTGGAAGAAGATACTCAACTCAGTTAACGGGCCCCATACGCTTGGATGCAACAACTCTTTAAAGGCAATCGGCAAGAGTCTCTCCATAAACACGTGACAGTCGTGGCTCTTCATTCCATTGAGATCGCAATCGTCACTCTGAACATATCTTCCTAGGTTGGAAGCATAGCCATCGGGGAATTTGACAGTCCTCAACCACTCTCCCACCTTCTTCTTCGCCTCTCTTGTCAAGGTATATATTGCTTTAGGTTTCACACCCTTGTAATCATCTGCTACCTCCAGCTCAGGTCGATGGCAATATAGGCGAATGTCCTTCCGGGCATTCAAGTTATCCTTTATCTTCCCAGGGATATCCATCACAGTGTTGAACACATTGTCGAAGACATTTTTCTCAATGTGCATAACATCGAGATTGTGTCGGATTAGAAGAGGCAAGTCATATGGCTGGCGGTCACCTCCGACGCATATAATCTCTGTAGCCTCGGAATAAGAGGCAAGTAGAATAAAATCTTATGTGCCCTACGTCTGCCTGCACCCACAACATATCTTGCTTCACCACAGAACTTACATGATTCTTCATTGGCATCATTCTTCCAATACAACATACAACCATTGCGACACATGGCTATTCTTTCCACCGGTAACCCCAAATTTCGATCTACCTTCTCAGTTTCATAGTAGCTGGTCGGAATCTTGTGCTCAGAAGGTAACACTTCATCATACAATTGCACGAAACAATCAAAGATGCTTTGGGGAACATTATAATCGCACTTCAAGCTCATAAGTCGGCTCACAAAGGACAATTGTGTATGTGTAGTACACCCTGGAAACACAGGTTCATCAGCGGCTCTTAGCACGTCTGCAAACTGCGTGGACAACAGATTACCCTCCTCAGTCGCTACTGGATCTTCCCTCATTTCATCGAGCTCATTCACTTCAGCTGGTTGGAATTCATCATGATTACCATCGACATTAACACTAAACCATGAAGGACGAACAAAGTTCGGCCCTGCAATGTCAAACACCATTCTTTACTCTCCAGCTAACTGATCATACATAGCCCACTGGTTGCCCCCTACCATCTGATCATGGTTTGGATGTCCAATAGGTTCGCCGTGTGCCGTCCAACGATAATAATCAAACATAAACCCACGATGGTATAAATGATCCTTCACATCATCTGCTTTCTCAAAATAACAATTCTCACATCTCCGACATGGGCATTTTATCTTACCTTCATCGACATAATAAGTTTGAGCACAAGCAAAATTTATAAACTCATCCACCCCTGCATAGTATTCAGGCTTTAATCCTCTACGATCCTCCAAGTACATATCATACATCCAGGAACGATCGCCCATATTCGATCAATCGATCTGTATGGATACTATAATCATAATAAATTAATAATAAACTACGTATTGAATTAAACATATATTGAATAAATATATATTGTAATAATTGGACATATATATATATACATGTATCAATTACAACCAATTTTTTTTATTCCATATCACATTTACAAATATATTCTTCAAATTATATACTATTTCAAAAAAACATTTTCACATTTGTATATATAATACCCATTTCAATCGATTTCTTCAATAACAAAATAATACCCATTAATTAATTTATACACCATTTCCATATACCCATTATATAATTTATTTACCATTTCATAAAACCCTTTTCATTTGTATATATATTATATATGTATGTAATACGAAGTATATATTATATATATAGTATGTAACTAAAGTTAAACAAAAAAAAAATTACATAACTCGTACATGAACAGAGCCGAGGCCGGACTTCCACCACTTCCAAGCCTTCCAAATTGCAAGTGGATTATGGAGCTAGAAGACAACATGCAAAGTGGGCCGGCCCCATTAAATACTCTCAACCATAATTATGCAGAGAATGGACGCGTGTCGCCCCATCTGTGGGTACAGTACAAGCGCATTGAATTTTGACAACTTCCGTATTAGCCACGGATTTAGCCACGGATGCAGTCGTCGCTAACGAAGCCCATTAATACCCTTTCATTCTATGGGCTTATTGGGCTTTGAATTCTAATAGGCTAATGGGCTTTCACATCCGGTTTCACTAACACCCTATTGAATGGACATATTCAATCTAAAAAAAAAATTGAGAGATACTTATAAGTCATCCGACCTATTTAAAACCAAGCCCATATTACATGGCCAAATGCTTAACGATTGATGGACCGAATAGCCACGAATTCAGCTATGGATATAATATCGTGGCCGGACCAGCCACGGACATATATTCGTTGCTATTAGCCACGAATTTGAAGAGGTGTCATACCAAGACGCCACCCAGCCACGAAAATAGCAACGGCTATTAATAGTCGTCGCCAATGTCATTACTATTGGCCACGAATATAGCCACGCCCAGTATTCGTGGCTATGTATCCGTTGCTAAATCCTGTTTTTTTTAGTAGTGGATATGAGCGTGTGACTTTGCTTTAAAAATGACTTTAATGGTGGTTTTATGGAATTGTAGTTTTAAAGGGTATTTTTTTTGCAATTTTTCCTCTCTTTAATTGCCGAATTGTTATCCAAACGGTTAAAATCATGTCAAATACACGATGACTGCTATGATTTTCAAAGCCGTGAGAAAATTTGTTTTCACGATTTTATAAAGCTTGAAACTAGGTCGATTGATGTATTGGGCCCATTGGACCAAATATCCGCAAGCTTCGGAGTGCAGACCCAGTCTATTGGAATGAGCTAAGTTTAGCATGTCTTTTATAACTGTGACCGCTTAGAGTTTTAAGGTTTTTAAAAACCGTAGAATGTGACATTTTGACACTTTTTACTCTTTAGGAGCAGTAATTAACTAGAATTTTGACTTAGTTGCCACCCCCACTTGTACTTGATAAATTAATTAATCAAGTCCACTATAGCTTAAATACGCTCTGAAATGTAGCCCGGAAAAACCCTAGCCCCGCCGCCTCCTCTCTTGTTCATCCTCTTCAACCTCCAACCTCCACTCCTCGGCCTCCTTCAAAGGGTGAAACAATGGCAACTCCACTTCAGGAGAGCCCCAAATCTCCCTAAAAACCCCAAACCCACAAAACTTAACCCTAAAACTCAACCATGTCGCCGCCACCCTAGGGTTGTCTCCGACGGCCTGTGCGATAGCCCACCGGTCTCAACCGTCCACCTCCACAGCGGCGCCCTGTCCAAGCTCCCGCCGACGATGTCACCACCGCCTCTCGATCTCCTCCCCGTCAGTCTGAGCGACAACCCTCCGCCTTCGATCCTGCTACTCGACAGAGCCACCAGTCCAAGCTCCCGCCGCCGTCGAGTCTCCCTTCTTTGGCGTCCTGGTGCGACTACCTCCACCACCCCCGGCCATCCTCCAATGCTGCATGCGGTGGCATGGCCGCCCAGATCTCTGTCACCAACCCTGTCCCCTTTAACACAATCAGCCACCACCGCTCCTCTTGTCCTCCATCGGCCTTGTGGGGCGGCTCCCTCCCATGCTACCTTCATCGGCCTCTCCGGCAGCCTGCCCGCATGGATCCCCGACGCCCGGTTCCACAACCTCAATGAAGCCTATCTGACCGGCCATTCCTCACAACTCTGTCTCTGACCGCAGCCCCGACTACCTTCGGCTTCGGTGCACTTCTAGCTTCCTCCTCTCCTCCCCACTACCTTCGGCTCTTCCTTCAGATCTACATTTCCATAGCCCCAAATTCTCAACCATAAATCTAAAATTACAAACAAAACCATTTCACAAAAATGCCAAAATCTCATATTTGATAACCTTGAGTTCAAGACTTCGCATCCAGAACCACAATTGCAGCCGTCTAAGCCATCTAGGCTAAATCCAACCATTGCATCAGCTTGCATGCAAATCGTCTAACCCATCGAATCAACAGTCAGATCAACAGTTTAAGCCCTAAGGGTTCTAATTTCTTTAGATATTTTAATTATAAATTCATGTAAATGTAATCTTAGATTATTTTTTTTACTGGAAAAAAAAAAAAAGAAAAACTAGAATTTTGACTACATTTACAATCGTGATCCCGTACATTTAATGAGATTTTCACCGTGCGTTTAAATGACTTAAAATCTCCTCCTTTCTTGCTGATTGTGCAACCAAAAGCCTTACCAGCGTCCCTCTTTTTCGGACCCATTTTGAATGAATTAAACAAAGTGATGGTTTCAACCTGCCAGCTCTCAAATTCTGCAGAGAAACAGGAAGTAAACTTGAAGAAAAAGACCCTTTTCAGTTTTGTACAATTCAAAGGTACTGACTACAGTATCAATCAACTGTTAGTTTGTTGTTTTACCTCCTTTCATTTCATTTCATTTCATTTCGCCTAACAGATGTAATAAGAGAGCATCCATTCAGACCCTACAAACAAAGCAAACAAAAAGTAGAGGCTAATCCCCTATTAGAACCAAAGGGTTAATAGTGTAGGAAGGTAAGGCAATGTCAATGTCAATGCCAATACCCTACTCAAATCAGTTTGGGGATTTCCTTTACCCACCCTTCTCATTTCCATCTCCCTTGGCTAACCATTAGCGCAGAGAAAGAAGGGCTGGTGGGGTCCAAACACTTCAATCTCATTTCACTAACCATTATATTAACGGAGTATTTGAAATAACTTTTCTTTTCTTTTTAATCAAGTACTTGGGTAAAAATTAGGAAGGGCAACCATTTTGGTGCACAGAAATCCCATTGGTACGGTCGAGAGTCAAATGACCCATGTTAGCAAGTTTATATGTCACTTTGTTCACCTTCCTTTTAAACAAAGAACAATTTTATCCTTGATATATATATAAAAGATGGCATATCAATCAACGGATTAATCAATTGACCATGGAGCATTCCATTTCCCTTTAAGAGATTTGACATAACCTCTTTTCCCCTCATACCCACTCCAAGTCTCCAACCACTTACACTTGCAGGCCTCCAAAACACCCCTTTCCTTTTCCCCTTGACATACTCTCTCTCTCTCTCTCTCTCTCTCTCTCTCTCTCCATATTTCTCCTTTTGTCACCCTTCCATCTCCAAAACAAGGACTCATTCAACCTCTGTATCTCCTCCTCCTAGTGTTCCTACCTGTAGAAGCCCTAACTCCCAATCACTTGTAGTTGTTGCCCATGTTCCCAAACCCCCTCTTCCTTGTTCACATATTTCCCACACTACCAAAAACTTAATTATCTTTAATGTTTGGTTGTGTTTGAAGAATGAATAGTTCATACAGAAGAAGATCAAGAGGGGCAACAACAAGTGTATTAGTGATCACCCTTTGGGTGATTGTGTTCCTCACCAGCAGCTTGGAGCAATCTCAGGGGATAAGGAGCACCAATGTGTTCAGATTTAGGCCATATGGAAGACCAGGAGGTGATGGGGGACACTTCTTAGGGTTCCTCCCCAAATCAGCACCACACATACATTCATCTGGTCCTTCAAAGAAGCACAATGACATTGGCTTGCAAAGCTGGAGAACCCCTTGAGATGATCGATGATCTCCTTTCATGCTAGCTCATTGGATGTTCTGCCTTTCTCTTTTTTTTTGTACATTATCAATCAGGGGCTTTTTAGGTGGGTCTTATAAATTATGGGCATTTTTTGGAATATTAATCAAGTTTTGGGATGATCATCTCATGGCTGCTTCTTGCTTCCTCTTTGTAGGTTTTTGGTATTAGTTTAATTATCTAATTAAGGTTGATCTGTTTATTCCAAGTGAAGCAGTATACATGTTTCTGTTTTAGATTAAGTTAATTAATCCATAACTTATTTATAAATATTGAATCTCTGTGGAAATAGATCGATGAGCTTTTATTCTTATATACAGTGATGCTTTGTATTGTTTTCACTTCTATCATATCTTTAAATCTCTTGAGAGTGAGAATTGAGATGATCGATCTGTGTAGAGAGGATCAAGTGGCATCGCGATTCATGAGTAATCTCAATTCCCAATCAACAAACCTTCAAAATTATATTTTAAGAAAAACCACAAAATATTTCAAGTATGCCACTTCTTTTGGTACCCAATCCATGTCGGACCTCCTTTTCATTTATTTGTTTGTACCTTGACTATTGGTTTTAGTGACGGAACTTAAATTATACATTGGAAGGGGCTAAAAATATATCCGGAATTTTTTTAATATCACGTTCACAACAATTTTTAAATAAATTGTTCTAAAATGTTGATATGGTTCGAGATATTAGTTGTTAAAATACTCGTTTACTACTAAATATAATAATAAATTTGTTATATATAACATTAATTTTTTTCGTCTGAGGTCATGGCCACCTCCCGTTCTCAAAGAGTTTCGCCACTTGTTAGTTTGTCTACGGATTATTTTGACTTCTTGATTTATCTAACACGATACACGGGTGATATTAGGTATTTCAAATTCTCACATTGTTAAAATAAAATCTGGATATTTATATATTAGTTATCAGCTTGATATCCGTTTAATTAGTACTCTCTCCATAACAAAATAAAATAATTGTCCATTTTGGGAGTTTTCACACTTCTTTTAATGAACCTAAAATTAGAAAGTGTAATAGTTAGAAATTTAGTAAATAAATTATGTGGAAAAAAAAGGGTCAATGAAAAAAAAATAGTATGAGAAGTTTGAATATTAATAAAATATTTTGAAAATCAAATACAATTAATAAGATGAATTGACAAAAATTAGAAAATTTTTATGATTAATTGGGTTCAAATGGACAAATATTTCGTTACAAGAAAAAATAGTCAAAAGAACAATTATTACGTTAGGAGTATATCAATATATTAAGATCGATGACTTTATCTTGGGATACTGATTTGAGCCTTTTTAGCATTTGGGGGTGTGTGATATACTGATTTTGAATGAGAATCTGATATATTTTACATATTTATATATTAAGATATTGATATTTAGCGATTAGAGAGAAGTGGATCCAATTAGTTTTATAAGTAAATTTCTGTAATGCATAAAATCTGCATCATAACTGTTGAAGGAGATCGATCTTGATCATCCTCTCAATCCGAACCCTAGCCTGCAAAACAAGAACGAACGAGGTCGGGGCGGGGCTTGTCTCCCCGGAGAACCCTCCGACGCTCAAGTCAGTCCTCCCCATATAAGAACTTCGTTCTCGTATTTATACTCGTTCATAAAAGTAACGGTCAAGACATTAATTAAAGGAATTGCAACGGTTACCTCATTAATGCTGGTCAATGCGTGATTAATGTTTGAATTGATTTGGATACCACAAAATAACTAATGTCGTTTCTATTTGTTATTTGGGATAAACTCGGATTTTCCCTATTACAATTGCCCCTCGGGTTTCTTCATCATGTATCAATGATGAGGGAAGCCGACAAGACTTCTGATTTATTGGCCGTAAATGGCGACTTATTCACTTTGAGCGCTTGTTTTGGCCTTAAGTGGCTATTGGCCGTAAAGGGCGATTTATTGGCTTTGAGTGGTTGTTTTGGCCTTAAGTGGCTATTGTCCGTAAATGGCGATTTCCGGTGGCCATAAGTGGCGATTTCTCTTTCCGGTGGCCGTAAGTGACGATTTCCGGTGACCGTAAGTGGCGATTTCTCTTTCCGGTGGCCGTAAGTGGCGATTTCCGGTGGCCGTAAGTGGCGATTTCCGGTGGATGTAAGTGGCGATTTCTCTTTCCGGTGGCCGTAAGTGGCGATTTTCGATGGCCGTAAGTGGCAATTTCTATTTCCGGTGGCCGTAAGTGGCGATTTCCGGTGGCCGTAAGTGGCGATTTCTATTTCCAGTGGTCGTAAGTGGCGATTTCCGGTGGCCGTAAGTGGCGATTTCTATTTCCGGTGGCCGTAACTGGCGATTTCCGATGGCCGTAAGTGGCGATTTCTATTTCCGGTGGCCGTAAGTGGCGATTTCCGGTGGCCGTAAGTGGCGATTTCTATTTCCGGTGGCCGTAAGTGGCGGTTTCCGGTGGCCGTAAGTGGCGAGTCTTCTGCCTTAACTGGCATTTGCTTGGCCATAAGTGGCGAGTCTTCTGCCTTAACTGGCATTTGCTTGGCCATAAGTGGCGAGTCTTCTGCCTTAACTGGCATTTGCTTGGCCATAAGTGGCGAGTCTTCCGCCTTAACTGGCATTTGATTGGTTATTAGTGGCGAGTCTTCACTTTTTCGAATAATTGTTGTAGCTTTGAAGACATCGTTTCGTGACGTCTACAGTCGTTGGACCTGTTCAAAAACATTGCAGTTCTACATAATCCAAAGCAGTTAAGTCATTAGACCATCCACAATGGTGGTGTGCAAATGTGCAAATGTGTATTTTTTAGACACTTTTTACCTCCATTGGTTGTTTTGGGTGTGTGCAAATGTGCACATTTGAGCATGTGATATGCAAATTTGAGCACACCATCTCCCCCATGTGCAAACACTTTTACAAAAAGCAAGACAATTTCATTGGTTTAATTTTTTATGATTTTATTTTCCTTTTTGTTTTAATTGAATTGTATTTCAATGGTGTGTAAAAAATGCACATTTCACCAATGGAGCAAATTGCTAAAAAGTGATGTGTATTTTTACACATCATGTGCAAATGTGTACATTTTGCACAAAACCATTGTGGATGGTCTTAGAAGCTTAGTATTGTGATGCTTAGCGCCCCTAACACTTTATAAGCCCCTGCACACAATTTATATACCTTTGCGGAGATGTAGTAAGCTAAAAATCTAGCTTGTAAGAGATATATATTCATCTTTCAATAAACCTTTCTACTTTGGGTAAGATACCGAACCTCTAACTTGCTTTTTGTCTCTTTATAGCTCTTGATGCCTCGAATCATTTTGGTTGCCCCAGCGTACTTTGTAGTATTGACTCTTGCCCCAATATCGGTTGTGAGAATAGAATCCATACTCTCCTTGGGAGGTGTACCAAATGTTTGTTGCTCATACTTCTCTATAAACACCTATTCAAGACTACAAAACAAGTAGAGCGAACAAAAACAAAAGCACAAGGCACAACCCACTATATATCCACGAAACAAGTGTAAGAACATGATCAACTCAACTCAACCACATAATCGACCGAACCAACAAAGAGGTGTATATTTGTATATATAAGTCAAATTCATTCTTATATTTGCAAGGTTAGATGATGAAAATCATATATATGGACTTAAAGACACTGAGCAAATAGATGTTAACGAATAGAAACATAAAAAATAATACTTAAACTTAACCATATATGCATCCGTAAAGTATTGCTAAAATAAATATATGAGTTTCATAAATTAAAATTCTGCGGCTAAATCAATATAGAAGGACAAATATGTTGTACGCTTAGGCTTGTGAAGCTAAGATAATGAAAGTTGCGTAATGAAAATGTACGTGTTACCTAGACCCACTGAAAGTTGGGCCGTTTTCTGCCAGGATCTTATATGTGTAGCTCAAGCTGCGATTTTTTAGAACTTTAGGGTCACCTTTGTAATTAATCCAAATAAGCCCATAAGTCATCTTCTTCGTAGGGTATGTAGAAGGCGGCGGCGACGCAGGACTTCAAAGAGGCCTCCTCGATCGGCACCGGCGACGTCCCTCTCGGCTTGATGGTTGAGCGCTCGTACATAATCCCAACAAGATCTCGAATTCAAGCATTAATAAGACATGAGGGACCGTTGTCCCGCATTTGGCCTCGACCTCGACGAAGGCGAGGGATCCTTAACGGCAAATTCGGGTGGCTCCGGCCTCCCCCATCGCTGCCGATGTGCTCTCGAGTTTAGAAGCCGGTGGAGGAGACGCCCCTACTGGTGCGGGCAGTCGCCAACACTTCCTCGCAGCCATCGACCCACGATCGTCATCGCTAGGCCGCATCCGTGGCTCCCCGTCCTTAGCGCTAGTGGCACGTCGCAATGTTTGGTGTTCTCGAGGCTCCTAGTTGACGCCTCGGGCCTCCTAAGATGGGCCGGTGGTGAACCCAGTAGGCTCCTTGCTTGGTGTTTTCCTTGGCGGCACTGGGATCGCCACCGGAGATGCCGGTGAATAGCGAAGATTCGAACTCGATGCCTCTGAATTTGGTGCGTAAGGCTGTTGCTTTTTCGATTGGGAGATCCGATCTCATGGCTTCTTGATCGAATTCCCACAGACGGCGCCAAATGTAATGCATAAAATCTGCATCATAGCTGTTGAAGGAGATCGATCTTGATCATCCTCTCAATCCGAACCCTAGCCTGCAAAACAAGAACGAACGAGGTCGGGGCGGGGCTTGTCTCCCCGGAGAACCCTCCGACGCTCAAGTCAATCCTCCTCATATAAGAACTTCGTTCTCGTATTTATACTCGTTCATAAAAGTAACGGTCAAGACATTAATTAAAGGAATTGCAACGGTTACCTCATTAATGCTGGTCAATGCGTGATTAATGTTTGAATTGATTTGGATACCACAAAATAACTAATGTCGTTTTTATTTGTTATTTGGGATAAACTCGGATTTTCCCTATTACAATTTCAAAAGGCCATATATCTATAGCCATAAATTATTACTCCGTGCCATCTTGTAAGCGTACATTGCTTGTTCACACACCAGTATTTGATTGCTTGTGAAAACAGGGAAAAAGATAATGATGATGGGCAATGTCCTTGTATTTTGGGATGATCTCTTGAGGCTAGGGAGGAGGTAACAGTGACATTGATTTGGGATTGACAAGGCAGATTAATTATTCAAGACTCCGTATTCATATAGGTCAAATGTGAGGACTGTGACATTTTCTTTAGTGTTAGGTATGCACAGTTTCTGCTCGCTAGCTAGTTAGGACATTGCAATCAGCTGATGGATTTAGGATTTGAATGTGATGCTATAAAATTACTTGTATCACAAACCATGCAAATCACAAATCTGGCCGGGCTATACTAGTAACTAGAATGTTTGATTTACCTGTATAGAATTTTCAGTGAGTTATGTGTTTTGCAATTTGTCTTTAATGTCACATTTTTTCAAAGGGGTAATTATTTGAAATATGAGACCAAAGTTTTATCTTGTAACTGAGAGGATGAAACTAGGGCTGGGGAAAATTTCCCACGAAAACCGTACCAACACGTACCAACCGAATCAATTGTCAGAAGTCGGTACGGTAATGGTAATCGAAACGGGAAAGTTGGGATTACCATTACCAACCGATTTGCAATTGGTTGGTACGGTAATTACCAACCAACTACTACCAATATACATTTAGGTATTTTTGTAATTATATTTTAATTGTTTTAAGATTACATTAAGTTGGAGTATTTTTTTTTGGGTTATAAGACTTGTTGTTTGTTATTGTTGTTTATTATTCAAGTTAATAAGTACTTCGTATTTCCTATTTCTTTTTTATTTGTTATTTTATTTTTGGTACTAGTATTACCTATTAACTTGATTTCTTTTTATATTTGTTATTTTTATATAAAAAAATTTAATCAATGGAGGAATACTAGCTCGACTTCAGATCAGACTAAAACCTAAATTTTATTCGGAAGCTAGTGGACATGTTATTTTGAATATTATCGGGACAATTTAAGTCTTTATATTGCTTTGTGCTTAAATGTATGAACAATTTACATATTTATGTTGTTGCTACTTATAAATTTTAAATTTTATTTAAGTTGTATTGTCTTTGATTATTTGTGTGCTTTTTTCATCAACACCCAAAACATGGTAAAATACCATTACCAACACGTACCAACCAACTTAATTGGTAACCAATTCAGTTGGTACAACCCCTTCGTTGGTTGGTAATGGTTTGGATTTTAGGATTACCAATTATAATTGGTTGGTACGTGGTAACGAAAAAAACTAATTGATATTGTACCAATTCCACCCCTAGATGAAAGAATGTCGAACGGACTAGGGTGGCTCAAAATGGACCCGACCCGGAAACCCCACCTGACCCGACCCGAAAAACACGGGGTCGGGTCTCGGGTCGAATTTTGAAAAATCTCGGGTCAACGGACGGGTCGGGGTCAGACCCGATGGGTCTCGGGTTTGACCCGTTGACCCGGATTTAAATTTTTTAATTGGTATGTATATATATACATACATATATATGTATACATACATATATATGTATACATATGTATATGTATATACATACATATGTATATGTATATACATACATATGTATATGTATATACATACATATGTATATACATACATATGTATATGTATATACATACATATGTATATGTATATACATACATATGTACATATGTATGTATATATATACATACATATGTATATATATACATATATATGTATATATATATATACATATATATGTATATATGTATATATATATATATGTATATATGTATATATATATATATATATATGTATATACATATATATATATATATATATATACACACACAGTGTGCATCTGTATACCGTATATACATTGCACATTTATATACTGGATATTAAATATATTATATATATATATATTGTCTAGTATATACAAGGAAAATAATAAAATATAAAAATATATTATAAATCTATATGTGTTACGCCTTTTAAAACCGTAAAATATATCGGAATTTTAAAACTCGGGTTTTCGGGCGAACCCGTCACCCGACTCGGAAAATCTGGAATTGCAAATCTCAGGATCGGGTCGAGTGGCGGGTCGCATTTTTAAAACTTCCGGGTCTTCGGGTTGACCCCCACCCGGAATGTTCGGGTCGGGTCGGGTCGACTCGGACGAGCCACCCTAGAACGGACTGACCTCATGATACAAAAGAAAATCGAGAAAACAACCAAAGAGAACATTAGAATGAAGAAAACCTAGCAACATTAGACATGTAGCAACATGTTTGAAAGAGATGACTCTTGGGGAAGTGCCATTGGCGGATTGGCAGCCCTAGCGGGGCTCGTGGGGTAGCGTCAGCCCCCCTAGCCCAGAAGAGAACTAGAACTTTTTTTTGGGGGGGGGGGGGTTTGATAATTTTTACTAATTATAGGAAATGTAAAAAGGCGAAATAATAAAAAATACAGCTTAGCTTATTTGTTAAAGAATGATAGTTATTGCTTTGAGGTCATGGGTTCAAATCTCTTTAGCTTCACTTTTTTAAAGGATTTTCTAATGTATTTTTAAAGGGGTAATGATTTGAAATATCAGACGAAAGTTTTATCTGGTAATTGATAGGATGAAAGAATGTCGAACGGACTGACCCTCATGATACAAAAGAAAATCGAGAAAACAACCAAAGAGAACATTAGAAGGAAGAAAACCTAGCAACATTGGACATGTAGCAACATGTTTGAAGTGGAAGACCATAAGAGGCTTGTGGATAGTGAGGACAAGGGATAATAGGAGCTAATGCCACATCTTACCATCGGAAAGACAAAAAGCAGATACCCAATATAATGAAAGAGATGACTCTTGGGGAAGTGCCATTGGCGGATTGGCAGCCCTAGCGGGGCTCGTGGGGTAGCATCAGCCCCCTTAGCCCAGAAGAAAACCATAGAACTTTTTTTGGGGGAGGGGGGGTGGTTGATAATTTTTACTAATTTTAGGAAATGTAAAAAGTTGAAAGAATAAAAAATACAGCTTAGCTTATTTGTTAAAGAATGATAGTTATTACTTTGAGGTCATGGGTTCAAATCCCTTTAGCTTCACTTTTTTCATCTTTTTTGTTTTTTTTTTAAAAAATTTTTACTACTGAAAATGCGTAATTATATGATAAATTAAAATTTCTCTCAAATATATTTAAAAAATAACATTTTTTTAAGGCGAAAATGCATAAAACCACCCATTATTTATTGTTGTTTGCAAATAACCACCCTTTATTAAAAAATTATCAAATAACCACCCATTAAATATAGGTTGTTTGCAACTAACCACCCATACTCCTTTCTTGTAAAGCCTCACTTAATTTAATATGAAAAGACAATTATACTCGAAAACCCGAAAATTTTCCCGATAATTTGGGTTTCGACCCGGTGACCCGATTGACTCGATAATTTTGACCCAATTGACCGAGTGACCAGATTGACCAGGTCGATTTATAATTATATATGATTAATATTTTTTATGGAGATTCCAATTTATTACATTTTATAATTACAATCACTCGATCTTTCATTTTCAAATCAACTTTTATATTTATTTGTATTGTGTAATACTCCATTCGATCGATAGTATTTGATTTTTTTCTCAGCACATTTTTGTAAGAAGATAAAAATTATTAAAAATATTAAAATAATTCTATGCTTATTACTAATTACATGAAATTATTTTTAAAAAAATATTTAAAATTTTGAAATTTTATATAGTATTACATTTTATTAAAAAATTACGTTAAATAATAAAAATCCAATGTTTTTAATAAGTTGTAATAATTATAAAATATCAAATTTTTTAAATTTTGATATTTATATATTATTACATTTTATTAAAAATTATGAGAAATAATAAAAATGAAATATTTTAGATCAGATATAGTATATAATTACAAGCACTAGAATTTATTAACAAAGTCTTTAATTTTAGAATTTTAAAATTATCCAAAATTATCAAATCATTATTTTTTTTAATTTTAAAAAACATTTTGACAAACCCGAAATTGAACCGAAATGACCCGACCCGAATGACCCGTTTGACAGGTCTAATTGTAATACCTGAAAAATCAAGCAACAGAGAGAAGTATAACTTTCTTTTTACTAAAAATGAAACATTAAATAATAGGGGTATAATTGTCTTTTCATATTAAATTAAGTGAGGTTTAACAAGAAAAGGGTATGGGTGGTTAGTTGCAAACAACCTTATTTAATGGGTGGTTATTTGAAGTTTTTTTAATCAGGGGTGGTTATTTGCAAACAACAATGAATAAATGGTGGTTTTATATTTTCGCCTTTTTTTTACCTATGCATATAATAAAATCTAATTTTTTGATTATTTTTTATTTGTTCTATTAAAATGACTATTAATTAAATAAAAAATTTAAGGATTTTCTAAAGTATTTTTTACACAAAATATTTTTCATATATACATTTAAGGATTTCCTAGATAGGCCATAATTATGGCCTTTATTAGAAAAATTTCCACCATGTTTCCAAATTGGTAAAATGTACTCCGTCTCCCTTCCTTTGCCCCCTATGCCCCCAACGCGCGCCCCCTGTGACCCCTCCTGTTTCAACAACCCCTATTTCAGTAGTTTTTTCTTTCGCGTTAGCATTTCGACACCGGAGTTGCTGAAACTAAAATTGCTGAAATCGTTTCTCCTCTGCCTTCACCGCCGAAGATTGCTTCTCCCAATCAGATAAATCGTCCACTGGAGATGATCGTACTACTGGAAAGTCGTCTACTGGAATCCGAATTCGACTTCGGAATTGATGGATCGGAAGGTTGTAGTGCTCAGGTCGCTTGTTAAGAAGATGATGTTCGAGATTCTAATGAGGATCTCGACCGGAAAGAGAGGCGAATTGGAGGTTTCAACAATCTTCCATGTCGATCAGTTGCGGGAGCGAGATGCGGTGATCGCCGGGGAGAACAACCATATCTAAGAGGAGGGGAATGGACGGGGATCATCAGAGGCGGCCGCACTGCTGGAGGTTTCAACAATCTTCATTTGCTGAAGGCGGCCGCGCTGCTGGAGTTTTCAACAATCTTCATTAGGGGCGGCGAAGATGATGGCGAGGAAGATCGACGACGAAGATTGATGGCGCTCATGCTCTAGATCAACTCGCCTTCTTCCGCTATTTCTAGAAGCGTTTGCAAACTTGTAGTTTGCTCGGTTGCTACACAGGAGAAGAGGCAGGAGGAGCTGAGCCGAGTCGGTGGCTTGAACCAGGTCTTCAGTGTGGTTGGTTTCCAGTAGGGGGATGAAGGTGGCCTGAGCAGAACTCGCTGCCAGTGAGTGGAGTCAACGAGGAGCATGTCCAAGAGCCAGCATGTCTCGCTGCCAGCTAATGGAGCTCACTGCCAGCGAGTTGAGTCAGCCTAAGAGTCAGCCCAAGAGTCAGTGAGCAAGTAACATTAGTCGCTGCCAGCGAATGGTGACTCGCTGCCAGCGAATGGAGACGATTCAACGAAAGACCGGGCTCGGTGCAGCGGAAGGGTGGTCTCGCGCCAGTAGATGGATGCTCTCGCTGCAGCGAAAGGAGTGGCTTGCGGCAACGGAAACGATGGAATTGAGGAGGCTTGACAAAATTTCTAAGGCATGGACATTCGTTAGCAGCGAGTCTGGTAGCGAGGTGGTAGCGAAAATCCAATAGAAGCTCAATTCAGGCCATTTGCTGCTAGGGGAAATTTTTGTTGCCAGCGGAATCAGACGCTGAACTATAGATGGAAACTCTATCTTCTATCTAATTTATTTAGGAAGTTTCTATCTTACTTTTCTATCTTTTACCTTGTCTATTCAAGACTTTAGGCTTATAAATAGGATGTTTAGGGTTAGTTTTCTCATGGATTCAAGTAGAGCAATCACAATTAAAGAGAAGAAAGCTTAGGTAAGCCATGTTTGGCTAATTTTCTAGTTTTCGCCTACACTTTCGAGACTTGGTTGGTGGTTTGTGAGTTTCTAATTTAGTTTATTTTTCCTCTTTAATTTTTTCAACTTCTTTGTGTTAATTTGATTATGTTATTGATGTTATCTTGATTAGCTACCTTGATAATATTGATTTCATGCTATGATTTAATACTTTCGTATTTGTGTTATTTTCGTAGTAGCACGCATAAGGACATGTCGATATCGACCTGTCCTTTTCCGCTCCAGCTTTCTGGTCGATTTCAGCATCTCCTGCTCGATTTCATTCACTCGATATTGACTAGTAGTGGTCGATATCGACCTCTTATGTCGAGTCGATCTTTTTTCGTTCTTTGCTCGATTTGTCCTGGTTCTGCTGCTCCTTGACTTTGGACTATCTATAGTTGACTTCGAGCTTTTCCTCCTTCCTCCGAATTGCTGTAAAATGCCTCGATTTTTGCAAAATTAAACAGAAACTTGTGTAGATTCCATAATTTGGAAAATAAGCATAAACTAGATAGAATCTGTATTATTCCAGCCCAAATGTATGAAATGCATGCAGAAATCGATATAAAAGTAAATATAAAACATGACAATTTAGGCTCACAACAAACACCCAATACTTAAGCGTGTTTGTCCTCAAGCAATACTTTTAATTGTCATACATGGGAAGAAATCAAAACTCTCAACATATTAGATTCATTTCCATATGTCCCTACAATCAATTACCATCCTCGAAAAGGTACTAATGTCACAAATCCTAGCATGTGATATTAAAAAGCAACATTTACTCAGAAAAGGAGGGTTATGCAAAACATTCATAATTGACAAAGCATTAATAATCAAGAGGACTTCAATTTAAGCTCAATAAGGAGTAGATTGGCAAAAGGCTAAAGGTGGGATGTATTTGGCCATGTGGTGCTAATGATCCGGGGAAATGGAGTAATTTTCAAACTTTCATACCACATTCCTTCTTCTTTTGATTTCTCACCTTTCGTTCATTCGCTCAATGCTTTTTTCAATAATATGCTTTTACCTCTCTAACCTCAGCACTGCCTTCTCGCGAGTCGCAAATATGGGTGTCATGAATGGCCCCGGATACTTAGTTCTTCGGACTCTTCACCTTGGTGTCCCATCATGCGGAAGTATTATCTAAACGCAGACAGGGTCGATCTACCTTTATCTCTTGAGGTGACCGAATTTTCTTTCACTCATTAAATTTTCCATAAATTTTCCATTTCCTGCCAAACTCCAATAATGACAACAACACAAATACCATATAATAATCTCCATAATGTACTTTCATTCTCAACATAATCCCCGGATAGGAAATAAGGTAAAGAATGGGCAATATTTAGATCATGTGGAGCAATAATATGAAATAAGGCTCAATATGGCTTTTGCGATACATAAGCATATGTATGGCTAAGATATAACAATATGAGCAATTTATGGAAATTATAAAGTCCTCCATCCTTTTATCATGCAACATGTCAAAAGCAATAACAATTTTACCTCCTTCCATGGTTTTCAATAAAAATATGCACTTCATTGTGACTTCCCTTTACTAGGCAATTTCATGTTATATCTCTAATGAATCAAATTTTGCATCGTCGAGTTCAATTAAGCTTCCATGACACTTATTCAAAAAAATTGATGGGGGTGATTTTAATAAACTTTGGAAAACATGCATATAAGCACATAAATAAAATATGAAATCCAAAGTAGCCATGTCTAAGAAATCCAAGAACTAAACTAAATATGCACACATTTGGTCGAATAAAGTCAAATATGCATAAAGTAAGCCCTTCCCTCACTATATAAAAACTAAGGGTAAGGAAAGAAACTCACTAGACATGTGTGCTAATCATCGGAAATCGAGTGCAAGTGCTACTGTACTACTGTAGACTCTGGTCGATTTCGAGTGCCCTGGTCGATATGGACCTAGCTGCTCGAAATCGAGTGAATTTGTTGCTTCCTTCTTTATTCCTGCGAAAAAATTAGAAGAGAAATACCCACAATAGAAAAAACTTAAAAATAATATCCAAAACCAAAAACAAAAAACCACAATGTCCAAAAGTCCTAAAAATTAAATGTTTATTTACATGCTCTAGACTTTATAGTCACTAGGCCGACTTTTTATGTCTATGTTTTGGGCCATGTTTTTATGCTTATTTCAGCTCCTTATTCTATCGTCATATGTATTCTGGGTTGGGAATATAGCGAATTTGCGTAGTTTATACTTATTTGCAAGAAATATTGGTCTACATAAGTTTTGGTTTAATATTGCAGAATTTGGAGCCATTCCGGGACGAAACCAAAAGAAGAAGACGAAGGTTGGATTCTCCTCGATATCGAGTAAATTACTCGACATCGACTACCATGAGAGCAGAACCAAGTCGAGAACCGAAGATGAAGAGAACTCGAGCTCGACTTTACTCAATGTCGACATACTTTCTCGACGTCGACCAACCCAAGAAGCGCACCTGAGCTCGAGGAAGAGAACCAAATCGAAGAGCTTTGAAGACAAGCCGAGATCAAGCATTTTCTTCGACGTCGACCAAAACATCCTTGGGTCGTGAGTCCAGTGGGCCAATCCGAGGTCGAGTTGATTGCTTGGGCACGAAGGAAGACCGTGAACCATCCTATTCTATCAAGATCTATCTATGGAGAGAATGATTTATCTACCACATGAAGATATTTAGATATTTTAGATATTTTCCTTTTTAGATAAATGTTTCTTTTATTAAGTTTTATCTTTAGAAATAGATAGAATTTGCTTGCCTTGACTAGCAAGGATTAAAGCCTATAAATAAAGCATATGGGGCTAGTTTTTATTAAATTCAATTCTAGAGAAGGAGAAGAGGAAGAGAGTAGAGAGAGAGAGAGAGAGAGAGAGAGAGAGAGAGAGAGAGAGAGAGAGAGAAAGTGGAGGCCGAGTAAGAGCTAGAGAGCGAGAGCAATTTGGCTCCGATCGGTTGTAAGCTTTTAGGCCTCGTTTGGTATGAATACGGGAATCGGAATGGGAATGGAAATCAATATGGGAATAAAAAATGGGAATGAGTCATTCCTCAAGGATGTTGTTTGGTATAATGTCGGAATAAGAAATTCTCAAACTCCAAAATCTAAAAATACACAAATTCATCCTATCAATATCAAAATCAAAATCACACATATTCAATCTCTCAAATTAAGAATAATCAACAAACAAACCACAAAAATTCTGAATTTATTACACAAATTACCCCCAAAAACAAATTAATGAAGAGGGAGGGCACTCTCTGCCATTGTGTTCAACTGTGTTCAACTGGAAGGAGGAGGGAGGACTGGGCAACAATGGTCTAGCAGAATGAGGAAGGAGGGTTGGGTGGCGCCGGTGGCATCTGTAGACGGTGGCGGCAGCGGTGACACAGGAGGTCGGAGAGAGAAGTGGAAATCCTAGGTGGTCAGCGAGAGAGAGAGAGAGAGAGAGAGAGAGAGAGAGAGAGAGAGAGAGAGAGAGAGAGAGAGAGAGAGAGAGAGAGAGAGAGAGAGAGAGAGAGAAGCGGACTACAGGCAGTGGCAGAGCGGCGAACCGGCGCAAATCGTAGATCTGGGAGATGGGGCGACACCGGCTATGGGCGATGGTGGCGACTGCAAGCAGCGGCGGCGGCGACAACACAAAGGGACAGAGAGAGAAGCGAAAATGTCAGATCTGGAAATTGGGTGAAATCGGCTCGGGCGATGGTGGTGGTCTTGGACGACTGAACGACGGCGGAAACGACGACAGTCGGTGGTGGTGGTCTCAGTGGCGGCAACCGGTGGTGGTAGCGGTGACAGGCAATCGGAGGATGATGGAGGTGAGGGATGTTGTGCGTGAGTTGGGTAGGGTTGGGGAAATTGGTAATGGTTCATTCCTCACCTCAAGGGAAGGAATGAAAAATGCTCAAAATTGGGGATAAATTGATTACCCGGTAATCGATTTCATTCCGGGTTTTGTCGTACCAAACACGAAATCAGTAATCACTCATTCCGATTACCAGATTTTGATTCCCGGTAATCGATACCAAACAGGGCCTTATTTAGTTTATTAATGCAAATTTATTTCCTTTTATTATTGATGTCTTTCCTTGCGATGAAGAGCGAGTAGTCCACCCACTTTTAGGGTTGGGGTGAGCTCGACGATAGCCAAGCGTGTTTGAGGTAAAGATTCGACCTTTATTATGCTTTGATCATCCACTGTCTTTTATATGTTTATTACCTATTTAATAGAGATTCAGGTTAACCATTTGGATTATAAACATAAAATTGGTAGATACAATTAGGGTTTCTTGAAATAGTTGTCTAATTGTTGGCAAAGGCGAAAGCTTGTTCCTTTGATGTGATTGCATGATTATCGTTATTTATCTTGCCTTATGCATGTTTGGTTATTGTTGTTGCAAACCCCGATCTTGGAAGTTTCTTTTACATAAGTTTATTCCAAAATTCAAAAGCTTTGTTCTTTTATTTTTGTACTGTTTTCGCTCGATTTCGACCAATTCTGATCGACGTCGACTACTGATCTCAATCGAGCAAGATCGCCGTTGCTTCCGTCTCTGCAGATTACTCGTTATCGACAAAACTTCCTCGAAGTCGACCAGTTTCCTCGACATCGAGGTTCTTCCTCGAGATCGACCAAACCTCAGTGACTTCTGCTTGCTCGAATTCGATTGTACTGACCCCTTGTCGACCACCCTTGTCGAGGTCGAGTACTCTGGATTCGACTTCTGCCCGTGAGATTCCTCTGCTACCTGAGATCCGCTGACCAGCTTCCTCTAGGATCGATCCTGACTTCCTATTGCTACATCGGGAGGAAGTCTTGTAACTATTTGCGTGGGCAAGATCTGGTTTGATTTATTTTATTATATTTTGAACTCGATTTCCTCCTACAACAACTTTCTCCATTAAGCTCAAGGTGGCATCTGTAGAGCCCATGTAACTTGGGCATTAAACAGGACTCCATTCCTGTCCATTAGCCGTAGTCCTCCGGAATGGATCTTGTTCACCGTGAAAGGCCCTATCTTCTTCTTGTTGAATTTGTTGGGAAACCAATGATCCTTTGATTTGGCAATATAGACTTTGTCACCAACTTCATATTCCTTGGGCTCATAATTGGAAACCCTGCATAAGCGCATATACCAAGGCAAACCTCTCCCATGTATAGAAATACTTGATTCTCTAGGGTTCGACCCCTTACTTGCATACTATACTAGTTTGTTTGTTTGGGAATTATCTTTGACGAGGTAAATCAATGACTTTCCCTCCGTCAATATTGGTGCCGTTGTCGGGGAATCAAATTTATTTCTTTGTTTTGTGTGTTTATTGATTTTTGTATATTTATCTAACCCCGTCGTGGACCTATCTTACGGTTTACGACACCTCGTTACTAATTGTTTGCAATGGAGGTGGAGTTATGGCAATACCAAGGAGAATACTTTCACCATTACCTCGCAAGAGTGCAAGATTTAGTGGACGACCGTGGTTCACGGGGTATCCAAGATGATTTGATAAAATGAGTACTTTGCGTTCAAGATGGCATGCTTCCCGAAATACGATAATTCACCCAATCTTTGAAAGAGGAAGGCTTTTATTGTTTGGATTGGTCAGAATTGTGGGATATTTTCCTTTGCGTGGGTGACATGGAAAAGGTGGAAGAAGACTACAAGTTGGCATCCATACCCTTACCTTTCAAACCGATGGTGGGCGAGGTACACGAGGGAAGCCACGACGCAAGCAACAATGGTTCAATCGAAGATGGAGAAGGGAGCCCGATGCCCCTTGACATGGAGTCTCATAAGTGCACGCGTGAGGAACCATGTATTTTAGCACCTACTCCACCTATAGAAATCATCACTAACACATCTATTGAGGAACCAAGTCCGGAGCCGATTTCTGTGGCTCCTGAGCAAGGTAATGATATTTTTGACACTTTTGTAGATTTTGGTGAATATATAGATAATTGGGACCATTACTTCGACAAGCCACCAGCGGAACTGTGTTGGTGGTACTACATACCCACGACGAGAAGTCACGCTCGAGCATATGAAGATTTGGAGACCTTCTTCAACATCATATTATTTGACTTCGGCTTCTTCATATATGGTGCTCGCCTACGTAGATGGTCTGCACCGGAGTTTGATTTGTTAAAGAGGGCATTGGCGATGTCTGAGAGAGTTTTGAGTGCGCACGAATAAGCTGTCAAGTCTATGACAATAAACAAGTACGCTTCTCGGGAGGCAACACGAGGTAAGTTTTCCAAATTAGTTATTTCAATTTATAGTTAGTTTGTCTATTAATAAATTAGAATTTCTTTATATGTTAGATTGATGCTTTTGGATATTTTTGGAGCTAACCATGTAGGAAAAAAAAGAGAGAAGAAAACGATCGAAGAATAGAGATTTGTGCTGAATTCGCTGTCAGCGAATCATTATTCGCTGCCAGCGAGTCTAGCCGCTCAGACGACATAGGAGCTAATTTCATCCGCTAAAAGCGAACCAAGACTCGCTGACAGCAAATCTAGCAGCTCATGCTCAGTCTTCGTCCGTTGGCGTCATCGTTGATCTTATTCATTCTTCGTCATCTTCATTCATCCGTGCTCGTGGTTCATTAGTCTTCATCATTGTCATTCATCATCATTCTTCTTTCAAGCTTTGTCATCTTCGCCATCGAAATTTTTCCACAATGTGAGTTATTCTTTACCCCTTTTTTCTCATATTTTTATGATTTGTTGTCTTTGATTTTAATTGAGGACAATGAAGAGTTTAAGTGTGGGAGAGGGTTGCATTCATAGGTTCATACATTCATGTTTATTTTGTCGTTATTTTATTCATCTATTCATGTTTACTTTTCCATTAATTTATTGCATTGGAAAATGAAAAAAATTGAGAAAAATTATAAAAAAAATCCAAAAACATAATGCATTACATATATGTTTTATTCAAATACCCATCTTGCCTTAGTTTGTCCTCTATTTTATTTCTATGAATTTTACCATATATGTTCCATAATAGTATTGAATTGGCTAATCTTGTAACAAACTTGAGATGATTTTTATGGGAGCATGACTTGTTAGTTCAATTGAGCAAGTATGATTCCTAGTTTTTGGGCATTATTGAAATCCAACAAAATTTGGCCTGGTGAGAAATTTTTTGCCTTATATGGATTTGCATCATATTTATTCCCTTTTTCTTTCTTGTGTGACATTATGCTCTCCTTATGCAGTTACTTCTTGAGATTGACAATGTTATCTATATTTGAGGCCGAATTTATATCTCTATTACTTATGAGTTTCAAATGATAGAGGCATGATGAAGGCTCCACCTTGAATGTAAGATATTGAGAGGTAACGTACAGGTCTTTGAGAAAGGTTGATGAAAGACAAAACAAGATCTTGAGAGCTAAGGTCTTTGAGAAAGATTGATGAAAGACAAAACAAGACTCTAGTTTCAAGGTCTTGACAGCAAGGGCAAACTGGACGAATTGGATACGTCAAATATGTTATATATTTGTTTGTTAAAGATTTTTATGTGATATTTTATATAACATATATTTGAAAAGGTTGCTGAGATTTTCCATGCAGATTATTGGAGAATTGGTGGATGGAAAATCTTCTAGAAAGGGCTGAAATTTTCTATTCAAGGCAAGAGATGATATGAAGATATCTTGAAGATTGTGGGATGATTTTGTGGAAAGAAAAGATTCAGAAATTCAAATTCAAATGTTCAAAAATCAGCACAGCCCCTCCAGCCCTGGCAGCCTATAAAAGGGGCAATGCAAGCGGAGAAGAAAAATACACTCGAGCATTCAAGCAAAGCGTTCTCCATTGCAATCATCCGCCTTTGATTCTCTCTTTCTCCATTGTTGTTCTTGCTTTATCTTTTGAGAGTTGAGAGTGTCTAGAGTTTCATTGTACAAGTCTAAAGTGTTATACTAAGAGTATACATCTACTCAAACGTATTCACTAAGCTATTATTTCACGAGAGCTTGGGTTGACTAGATAGTAGCGGGTGAGGCTACAAGTTGAGAGAAGGGTTGTTCTTCTAAGTTGTGTCTAGGACTCTAAGGGATCTGAGTTGACTAGATAGAAGCGGGTGAGGCATTGAGGACTTAGAAGAAGGAGAGATCTTCTTGGTTGTATCTAGGATCCATAAGGAAGTGAAATAATAGTGCTTTTGAATCCTACGGGATGGATAACCCTAGGCGGGGACGTAGGCCAAGTTCGTGCCGAACCTCATTAACAATTCGTGTGTCCATCTATTTATTTATTCCGCATTATACTTTGATAAGCTGTATTTTCGTACAGGTTCTGCTGAACAAGTTTCTGGAATCATCTCAAGACCTTGAGTTCTGATTCAGAACACTGGGATTCATTTCAAGGCCTTGAAATCGACTCTGCGGAAAGTTTGGGAAAATTGTCTAAGTTTATTACTTTGTTTTACATCACCTATACGACTCTTCACATGATTTTCTTAGCCATATTATTATCCATATCCACCCTACATATGTGTCCTTTGCTTGTTGCCAATTTGAGTCTTACCCTTTTCTTTGAAGATCCACAATATTTATCCTTAGCCGATGATAAGCCTTACCCTATCCGGGAATTAGGATTAGAGTTGGTGAATGATTGATCTAGTTGAGTGGAAAGGAAACTATTGTTAAGAGAGTTACAAGTTTTGAATGAGTATATGTAATTATGTTTTATTCCTCACATTGTGCATTATTGTATTTTTTGGATCTAGAAAAATTGAAAACAAAGATGGAAAAAGAAAAAGAGAAAAAAGAAAAGAAAAAAAATGAATAAGAGCCTTTTACCTTTATTATGTATGTGAGAACTAAAAAAATATGTATTGTTGAGAGAGAGTTCTTTTGTTCAGTGTTTTAAGAGTGAATGTTTGAGTTATTTTGTTTTTGGAAGTATTTTGTTTTTTGTGTTCTTCTGGTTGTTCTCAGTGATCCCTTTTTCCTGGATTTTTAGCAAGACAAGCCTAAATATTTTCCTACCTTAATTCCTTACCGAGCCACATCACAACCTTGATAAAAGACATCTTGATGTTTCTTATAAGTGATGGCGTCCACGGCGGAGAATATGTGATATATGTGTCAATTTCTATGTAGCTTTTTGCATTTTGGATTGAGTTGAGAGATACATTGTTAAGCCTAAACACATGAGAGTGAGAGTAAACACCTGATCCCGGTGAGGTTGGAATAGATGTGCCTTTGAATTTGAATCGCTCATAGACTTGCTAGGATGTTAACTTTCATGCTCATGGCTCCTACCCTTTGATGTTGCTTTTGACAATGTTAGTACTTGAAGATCATATTTGTGGTATGATGGTTTTGCTCTTGTTTTTGCATTGCTTGAGGACAAAGAAAATGTTAAGTGTGGGAGAGTTTGATAAGGCATGTTTCCAATAGGCATTACAGATTAGTTTATGTACATTTCATTGTTATATAATCATGTTTTAGGGTTAATTAGATTAGCGCTCGTTTTGTGGAAAAGTTCAGAATCTACGCTATTTCGATGGTTTTATGCAGATTCGTAGATCCAAGGCAACGAACATGAGGAACAAAGCTAAGGGAGGTTAAGGCTAGACTTGGAAAAGCTCAAGGAAGAAGTCTCGAAGAGCATTGAATAAGATAAGGATCAAGGGAGCACGAAATCGAGGTCTAAGAGCGAAAACAAGGGCGAGTCGTGGAAACTGTCCGCCCGGCGAGCTGAACTTATAACGCACTTTCCGGAGGCCTTGGATGTCCGATCGACGCATATGAGCTTGCGTTGCAAAGCTCTTTCGAAGATCTACGTGATGGTGTCCTTCTGGCAATTCTCTAACAGCGAATGGCTTTCCGCTGCAGCGAATCATGTCAGAGATATCATGTGCGAGAAGGTGGTCTGAGTAGAACTCACTGCCAACGAATGGGATCTCGCTGCCAGCGAGTATAGTCAACGAGGAGCATGTACAGGAGCCAGCATGTCTCCCTGCCAGCGAATGGAGCTCGCTGCCACTGAGTTGAGTCATCCCAAGAGTCAGTGAGCAAGCAACATGAGTCGCTGCCAGCGAATGGTGACTCGCTGCCAGCGAATGGAGTCGCATTAGCGAATGACCAGACTCGCTGCAGCGAAAGGGTGGCCTTGCGCGAGCAGATGGATGCTCTCGCTGTAGCAGAAGAAGTGGCTCGCGACAGCGAAAACGATGGAACCGAGGAGGCTTGACAAAATTTCTAAGGCATGGACATTCGCTAGCAGCGAGTCTGGTAGCGAGGTGGTAGCGAAAATCCAACAGAAGCTTAATTAAGGTCATTCGCTACTAGCGGAAATTTTTGCTACCAACGGAATCTGACGCTGAACTATAGATTGAAAGTTTACCTTCTATCTAGTTTGTTTAAGAAGTTTCTATCTTATTTTTCAATCTTTCACCTTGTTTATTCAAGATTTTAGACTTATAAATATGATGTTTAGGGTTATTTTTCTCATGGATTCAAGTAGAGCAATCACAGTTAAAGAGAAAAAGCTTAGGTAAGCCATGTTTGGCTAATTTTCTAGTTTTTGCCTACACTTTCGAGACTTGATGTTATCTTGATTAGCTACCTTGATAATATTGATTTCATGCTATGATTTAATACTTTCGTATTTGTGTTATTTCCGTAGTAGCACGTATAAGATTGTGGATTCCGTGTTTGAAGCATGATTATGTAGGGAGTAGACATATATCTTAAACATTGATTTACCGTGTTTAATTGGTGTTATTTATATGCTCAAGTTCTTGGGACATTGTGCTATCTCTTTGTTAAATCTTGACCGTGTTAAGGTTGCGTTGAGGTGTAAAGGATTAATTGGTTTCGTAGGACGTTTAATCTACTTAAACCAAGACGGGGAATTCGTAGGAAAAGATAATAACTTGAAAAGGATTCGATTATCAATAAAACCAATGAAAGTCGAGAACTTGTAGGTGGAAACGCTTTTCTCCTATCATTTATGTGCTTTTGTCAATATTATTTTCTTTTATTTTAATTCATAAAAATCTTTTCTTTTTGTATTGGTAAATACACAATATTTAGAAATACTTAATTCTCTAGGGTTCGACTCCTTACTTGCATACTGTATTAGTTTGTTTGTTTGGGAATTATCTTTGATGAGAGAAATCAACAACTTTCCCTCTGTCGTTACCATTGAGAGGTTGGTCAACTTCGACAACACATATGGGACTCCTTTGGCTTCCGACGCGAGGCCAGCCCCATCCATTCCCCTATATGAGCCCTCCAGAGAGATAGATCCGGACGTCAAGGAATAATTCTACAAGGATCAGAACCGAAAGCTCCTGAAGCAGGAGAGGTTCCTATCATTAAACCAACCCTGCATCGAATGCGGATCACAACGGCACACCGCTCCTGAATAGCGGATACATGAGGGGTCCCAATCGGAGACTCGCGAGGAAGTAGCATACATGAGGGGTCCCAATCGCCAATCTTGGGGAGACTAGCGATTCCAGCAGCCACAATGGAATCCGGTCAACCCTCCTAGGGACTCCCCACCATCCTGAGCTCCAGACCATCCGGAGAGAGACCAGCGGAAGGATGACTTTCAAATCATCCTCGATGAGATGAGGAGGAACCAAGATAAGAATGACCAGTCCACCATCGCCATCCAATCTCAACTCCACAATCTTACCATGAGGTTGGGAGAGATGGACATATGGAAGAGAAACTTCGAGACCCAAGTGGGTCAACTTGTGGAATAGATTCCACGATAATCCGAAAAGCTTCTTGAGCATATAGATCCAAATCCCAAGGGATAGAACACAAACATCTCCGCCATACACCTAAGGAGAAGTCACAAACTGAACGAACCAGAGATCGGAGAAAATAACGAAGCTACTGGAAATCCACTCGACGTCGACTCAACCCCAGTCGATATCGATCCAGCACTCGACGTTGAGTCTTCACCACTCGATGTTGAGTCTCCTGCAACACAACAATACTCGACGTTGACTCCTCCAGTCGATATCGAGTCAACTCCAGTCGACATCGACTCCTCTGCACTACCTCTGAAAGCTGTTTTGGTTGCGAAACCAAAGAAGACGCTCCCGTTTACCCCCAAGGTGCTGAAAGACCCGACGGAAGGTAAGTTCAAGTGTTTTGTGAAATTGCTTGAGGGCCTTAACGTCACTATTCCTATTACAGAAGCTCTTCATGAGATGCCTGCCTACGTCAAGTTCCTCAAGGAGATCCTTAGCAACAAGCGATCAATGAGAGAGATTGCCAGCGAATACAAAAAGATGGATTTTCTTGAGAAGAGACCTGACCCTGGAAAGTTCGCAATCACCGTGGGATTTGGCCAACATCGCTACGAGGCACTATGCGATTTAGGGGCAAGCGTGAGCATCATGCCCTTATCTATATGGTCAAAGGTGAAGATCAGAGCGTTACAACCTATGGATGTCAGGTTATACATGTCAAATGACACCATGGTGATACCTACATGCATTGTGGATGACGTCCCCGTTCAAGTGGGGAAATTCTTTATCCCTGCCATTTTCTTGTGGTGGACATGGCAGAAGATCCTAATTTCCATATCATCCTTGGTAGGCCTTTCCTTACTATAGTAGATGACAACATCATCTTGAAGAAGAGGCTCTTCACTTTCACCATAGGCAACGAGATCTTGGAATTCTCCTTCGGTCTCACATTGGAGGAGGTTCACCGGCTAGAAGTGAATGGCATTGGCATATGCAAAGATGAAGAACATGTTGATCACCAGACTTGCCAAACACATAAGTATGGGGTCCCCTAACTCGATGCCGAGTGCACCCACTCGATATCGACGGACCCCAGCCTGAAGATTTCAATTTTGGGCCCAAAAAGGTAAGCTCAGGTACAATTTCTGCCTCTCCTCTATCCATAAATAATATTAATTTTAAGGGGTCAAAATCCCCAACCCGTGGCGAGCTAACCTACGCAGAATAAGGGTTTGGAAGAAGAAGAAGAAAGAAGGTCAGCCAACCAAGGAGCTACATGATGACAACAACCTATTGAAAGATGCACCGATGTTGTCACGTAAAAGGATTAGGGGAGTGGATAATGGAGCTGCAATTTAATGCATAAGTTGTTGAAGGCAAGTTAATTCTGTCGTATTGTAGGCAAGAGCACGAAATTCAACCTCAGTGCTTGAACAAACCATTATACGTTACTTACGAGAAGTCCAACTAATGAGGTTCGGACATAAATATATGGCAAACCCATATTGTGAACGACAATCATCTACATTCGAGATCTATCCTACATCGGAGTAAGCAAGTAGTTTTAAATTAGAGGTGGGTTGAAGGAGGCCATGATAAATCATGCCCTTAAGATAATGGAGAATGCATTTAGCTGCCTGCCAATGAGATAAGGTTGGGGCATACATATACTGACATACTCGGCTCACATCATATGTAATCTCCGGCCTCGTAATGGTGGCATATTGCAAGGCTTCGACTACTTGATGGTAAAGATGAGTGTCTTCGGTAGGTTCAACTTGCTTGTAGAGTAGAGAACATAGATCGTCCAATGAATTCAATGGCTTGGAATTAGTCATGGAGAAACAATGAAGGACATCCTAAATGTACTTAGACTGAGAGAGGAGTAGGACATTTGGTGTAGTGATGACTTCAATGCTTAAGAAGTATTTGAGAGAGCCTAAGTCCTTGAGAGAAAAAGACTGATGAAGAAGTTGTTGATATGGCATGAATCACTTCCAGTTATGATGAGATCACCCATATAAAATAATAAATAAATTAATAGCGGTAGTAGAAGTGTAATGAACAAATAAAGAAGTATCAACGTAGCATATGTCCGGAAGCCGTTGGACAACAAAAAGGATTCTAGCTTGTTAAACCAAGCTTGAGAAGCTTGTTTCAACCCGTATAGAGATTTCTTAAGCTTGCAAACATGGAGAGGAATTGTGGAATGGATGAAGCCTTTGGGTTGCTCCAAATAGATGATTTCTTTCAAATCGTATTTTAAGAAAGCGTTATTGATCTCAAGTTGATGGGCCACCTTTTTGATTGAGTAAGGGTGAGAACACGTCCGATTGTTATAGGCTTGATGAAGGGGCCGAATGTATCAAATTAATCAACACCCTTCTATTGATGGAACCTTTTAGCAATGAGACGGGCTTTATACCTCTTAATGGTCCCGTCACATGTCCGCTTTATCCTAAAAACTCATTTGCAACCAACCAAATTAGTATTATGAGGCCTAGGAACATGTGACCAACTGTTACTTTCCATTAAGGTGGAATATTCTTGCATGGCTTATTACCTACAAGTTTGTTTACTAGCTTGGAGATAAGTAGTAGGTTCTCTTTCGGGTGAAGGAGAAGGGTCGGGAGAGATGAGATGATAGTTACCCATAAATGCCTTGGGTTTGAGCGAGTTAGTACGAGTTCTTGTAGTCATCGGATGAGAAGATGTATCAGCAGGGCGGTAGTACGATGGGGAAGGAGAGAGTTGTGAGTCAAGAATGTAAGTGGAGATAAGTAGACACGGCCACGAGTCACGGGTCAGGCGGGTCGACCCGTGACCCACCGGGTTGATGACCCGCCGGGTCAGGGTCCACGGGTCCGAGGGTCGGGAAGGGTTAAGGGTTAGGGTTAGGGTCGACTAAATCTGAACCCGTGACCCGGCGGGTCGACCCGGCGGGTCCGACCCGGATCGACCCGCCGGGTCAACCCGCCATTTTAAAATATTTTTTTTTGAAAAAATTTATTTTTAATAAAATAAATTTATAATTATTATTATGTAAATTATATAAATTATTCTTAGAATAATTCATAATATTACATAATGTAACATGCAATGGCAATGTGAGACTTAGCACCCCCATGCTTCTCCTTTTATAGACTTAGCACCCCCCATTTCCTCTAGTTTTCAATGTGGGACAAGAACAAGGATAGAAACTAGAAACTACACAATGTCTTCAATCTCTACCATTCGGTTTTTAATGTCAATCCATACTTATAAATTTTTATCATATGCAAACACTAGTACTATACTTTATATAAATATTATTTTTAAAAAAATTACTTATCAATTATGAAAGAAATAACGAACGGGTAACAAGAAAGTGTGAAGTTCAACAATATACCTTAAACATTTGTGTTATTTGGTGGATCCACTATAAAATCATTCTATATCATTCTATATGATACTAAGTTAGGAGTCTTTATGATATAATTTCAAATGATACAAATATTGTTATTGATAAAGCCGTTACACTTGTATAGTATCCTTAATGTCGAGTTTTCGTTTATTTTCAAAATGATATAGAACTTCGGATTTTCAAACACAAGAATGAAATATAATATTGGCAATACTTTTCAATGTGTCTTTTCATGTACGTCATAACAAGCAACCCAAGTATGTAATTCTAATAACATCATCATTAAGTGTATATACAACATGTGGCTAATTCAACTTTAAACGAGAAAGTTTAACATATCTATATGAAGAAGAACCTAGATTTGAAATCATTGATCAAGAAATTAACATAATAATACAAGTAAAATAAAATACTTATGATTGATTAATGGATCAACACAACTATCCATTAAATTAAATAGAAAGATTAATCCAACATAACTTGATATATTTTATCATGATGTTTCATCACCATGTGTTATTCATTTCATTAAATCCTAAGAGGTAAACACTTTAATTATATTATTATATGTTACATCATATAATCCAAATACTTAAATTACATTATATTCCACCATATAATCCAAAGACTTTAATTACATTACATTTTACATCATATACTTAAATATCAATTTCTCACATTTTCTTTCATATCTCATATTTCTGTCCCACATCGAAAGTGGGCTACATACCTCTATTTTCTCTATATATAGATCCTCATACCCTACTTGTCATTCCCACAATCCAACCTTTTCTTTCCCACATCTAAAGTGTGATGAAATGATGGGAGTGGAATGAAGATATCTATATATATCTTCCCACATACCATGTTTTGTCAACCTCAAATCTTTCCATTTCGAAAGTGTGGTGAAAGACTTGAGTTGAGTTTCATTTTGAGCTTAAAACAATTTTTTTTTTTAAAAAAAATGGTTGACCCGGCGGGTCGACCCGCAAAACTCGTTGGGTACCCGATTTGGTGCCACGTGGCCGACCCGTCAGTCCGACCCGTCGACCCGCCGACCCGCCGGGTCACCCAACCCGCCGACCCGTCCCAACCCCGGGTCAGGGTTAGGGTCACCCTCCCCGGGTTGTCGACCCGGCGGGTCGGACCCGTGGCCGTGTCTAGAGATAAGGATTGTTGTATAGTAGGTGATGTGGGCTCATCCATGGGAAAATGAGGATTTTAGGTAGGCTGCATGGGCATTGGGAAGTTAGGGGCATGAGGAGATTGGATGGGTAATGTAGCAACAAGTTCCAAAGTAGATGTGAGAACAAATGACGATGGCAGGGTTGATGGTGTAGGTGAGGGAGTTGTTGTAGCAGCATACAAGAAGACTTCCTCGGTGAACACGACATGGAAAGCAATATAAAGCCAGGATGTGAGAATATGAAAACATAGATAACCTTTGTGTTTGGAATTAAATCCTAAAAAGACACAAGGTCGAGACCTAAAGTCCATTTTATGGGGATTGTATGGTCGAAGAACAACAACAACAATAACAACAAAGACACCCAAATGTTTTTATAAAATCATAGTCCGAAACTTTAGATAGGAGTTTTTGGTAAGGAGAGAAATATTTGTGGATAAGAGTGATTGTTCTAGTGTTTAGATAAATCACGGTGTGAAAAGCTTGTTCCCAAAACGGGTAGGGAATGGATGCTTGGGCAAGAAGTGTGAGACCCTTTTTGATAATGACTCGGTTCCTTCTCTTAGCAACTCCATTTTGTTCTTGTGTGAGGGTAAGACACTCGATGATTGATACCTAAAGAGGATAGATATGTGGACACATTTCATAATTCAACCCCCCCCCCCTCCCTCCCCCCAATTTGTTTGAAAACACTTGATTGAGCTATCATATTTTATTTTAATCATTGACTTAAATGTGATGAAATCATTCAGAACCCGTGACTTATAGGAGAGAAGGAGAGAAAATATATCCAAATGAACTTAGTGGAATCATCAATAAAAAAACATAAAGTATCTATTATCATTCAAAGAAGGAACGGGTCAGGACCCAAACATCCTAGTAAACTAGGTCAAAAGGTTTATCACTACTAATGTGTGAACAAGGAAGATGAAATCGATGACTTTTTCCCATTTGACAAGCATAACAGACACTCGATAATTTATTAGAACTAATTGGTAGACAAAATTGAGACACAAGACGACGTAAGATGTGTTCATGAGAGTAAGCCAGTCGTTGATACCAACCATGGACCGAGGTGCGAGAAGTGAGAAAGGTAGAAGACGGAGTATTGGTGGAGTATGATTGAAGATGATACATGCAAATGATTTCTCAAAAAAGAAATCATTTGCACGATGATAATGCATATTTTAGATAGGCATTATAGATATATTTAGTTTAGTTAGGTTGCATTTCTTGCTTACTCTGTTGTTAAATTGCAACTTGTGTTTATTTTAGAAAAGTTCGGATTCTGCGCAATTTTGTGTTTATCTCGCAGATTGAATCGGAACACATTTGGGAGATGCAATATCTCGAAGAGGAACACAAGATACATGGGAAGGAACAAGGAAGAAAGAAGCAAGACGAGAAGAGAAGCCCACAATAGAAGCACAAGGCTACGGCAGAGTACCGTGCGGCGGGCGCCGCAACCTTGCGGCGGCCGCAGCAGAGCCCGCCGCAGCGGGAAGTGAAGAAGACACTTGCGGCGGCCGCCGCAACCTCCGTCAGCGCACAGCGCCGTTTTAGAAAAACCCTAGTTTTCTATATTTTTTTGGAAGGCCGACTTGGATGTTTTTATTAGGCCACTTTTATGTTATTTTCCATAACCATTCATTCCATTCATACAACCATTAGACACTTTAGAGATTTTGAGCTATGTCTTCCATGAGGAACTAAACTCATCTATTCTGCCTGCAATTTGAAGCTTTATTCGGGTTGATTGTGAGTTTCTAATTCTCGCTCCTTGTTTCCTATTTGTGAATGCTTCAACTTCTTTGTGCTTAATTAATTATTGATTTGTTCTATCTTGTCTGGCCAACTCGTTAGATCGATTCAATCGCTAAGGTTTTGTAGATTCCTGGTTGTGAACCTTAACCTAAGTGGCAAACTTATTCCTTTAGGGCTGGTTGAACTAATTGAATGAGTAGGAAGTTGAATGTGTTGTTAATTCCTTTTTTAGGGACTGCAAATACCTTGGCTAATCTCTGAACTTAAAGCTATCAATTGGGTTAAATCCTTCTTTAGGGACTGTTCGATTGATAAGGGTTGCTAGGACTGGTTGGACTAGTAACTATATTAGGTCGGGAAAAGGGCATTCATAGGAAACATAATAGGACGAGAAGAAGTTAGAAGGATCGCTTCAATCCAATAAAGTGGAAAATTGTAGGTAGAATTGCTTCTCCTAAATTGTCTAAACCAAAATCACTTATTCTGCTTTTGTTAATTTGCTTTGATAAAAGGCAAGACGTTCACACAAAAACCCCCAATCTGGTTACTCTTATTGACACTCGAATCACACTTGAATAATAAATTTCCATGTGGGATCGACCTCTTGCTTATTACTATACTAGTTATAGGTTTGAGTTTACTTTGGCGGATCAACGACAGGTTTTCCCTCCGTCAAATTTGGCGTCGTTGCCGGGGAGATTTCTATTAAATTCTTGTGTGTTTTTAGTGTTGATCTTGGTGTGGACCGTCTTATATGGTCCATACCCGTGCTACTAATTCATCTTTGTTACCGTTTGATTCAGAGATTGAAAGGACCCTTGCCGCTCTAAGGCGAGAAGCTCGTGATCGCTTTCGCGAACTCCCTTTTGATCAAGAAGAACCTACAACAGAGATGGCTAACGAGGCAAACTGCACTCTTAAGGAGCTTTCTGCTCCTGATCTGACACAGCAACCCCTGACAATCCAATTTCCTGCGCTAGCAGCAGGACTCAACTTTGAGCTGAAGTCAGGGGTAGTTCATCTTCTACCCAAATTCCATGGGTTGAGTGGGGAGGACCCCCACAAGCATCTGTCTGAATTCCATAGGGTGGTTGTTGGGATGAAACCAGAGAATGTAACTGATGAGCAAATCAAGCTGAGAGCCTTTCCCTTCTCGTTGAAGGATGATGCAAATGAATGGTTCTTCTATCTACCACCTGACTCTATTTCTACCTGGGCCGAGATGAAAAGAGTCTTCCTAGAGATGTACTTCCCTGCAACAAAGCTCAATGCTTTGAAAAGGTCCATCAGCAGCATTGAGCAGCACGCGACAGAGTCTATACATGAGTACTTTGAGCGCTTCAAGAAACTCTGCGCCAGCTGCCCATGCCATGGGTACTCTCAAAAGGATCTGGTTCTCTTTTTATTTAATGGGTTGACTGATATAGAGCGAAAGACAGTGAATTCTGCTTGTGGAGGAAACATGCTGAACAAGACGCCTACCGCAGCTTGGGAGGTGTTTAAGGAGCTATCTGACGGCTCCAGACAGTTCAATAAAAGTCCTCGTGCTAGGGGTGTACTCGCTGTTGATGCTCCTGTGGCTGCACTTCAGACGGATATGGCAGAGGTAAAGGAGATGATGAAACAATTGGTCCTTGATAGAAATCCTCAACAATTGAAGGCCTGTGGTATTTGCAGTCAATTCACTCATCCTATGGACATGTGCCCGCTCCTACAAGATCCTAATGTTGATTTGAATGCCATTGGGAATTTCGCTCAACAAAGGCCTAGACAAGGCAATTATGGAAATCCTGGGTATTTCAACAACAATAATTACAATAGGGGCTATCAGCAAGGCTATGGGAACTATCAAGCCTCTTTCAATCAGCAAGGGGGGCAACAGGAAAGGCCTCAACAACAATATGAACCTCGACAGGGAGGTCAGCAGCAATCAAATAAGGATAATGAGGGTGCATTACAGAAACTGACGGAGCGGATGGCGAACCTAGAAAAGCAGCAATCCGATCGGATGACAAATCTTGAGAATCAAATGAGTCAGCTCATTTAAATCTTAAGTGCTAAGGATGCAAATAATTCTGGTAAGCTTCCGTCACAGACCATTGAGAATCCGACAAAGGAGAATGTCAGTGCTGTAACCCTTAGGAGTGGCAAGGAACTGGTTGTCACGAATCAAAAGGACGATGAGGAGATAATGGACGAGGAAATAGAAATTATTGAAGATGAAAACGGGCAAACAGTGGTGCGGCGGCCGCGGCAACCATGCGGCGCCCGCCGCAGCACCCCTGCGGTGCCCGCCTCCAGAGAGAGAAATCAAGCTGCGCCCGCCGCAGGTGAAACCCAGCGAGTTGCGCAACGGTACCCGTCGCCGATTCTCCTTCTAGTAATGTTTCTCCCTTACCTCTTTCCTCTTCTCTCCCTCTTTCTCCTTCTTCTTCTTCTTCTTCTTCTTCTTCTTCTTCTACTCCTTCTTCTCCCTTACCTATGGAGACTCCAAAGCCCATTCCGCCTTTCCCGGAAGTTTTGAAGGATACAAGAAGATATGAGAATGACAAGGAAATCTTCGAGACATTCAGTAAGTGTGAGGTAAATATTCCTTTGCTTAATTTGATCAAAAGCATTCCTAGATATGCTAAATTTTTTAAGGAACTTTGCACTATCAAGTGGAACCAGAAGCTAAAAGGTAAGCAAAAGGTGAAGGTAAGCGAACATGTCACTGCTGTCTTTCAAAAGCGTATGCCTGAAAAGTGTAGTGATCCTGGTATGTTTGCTATTCCATGTGTGATAGGTGATACTAAATTTGACAAAGCCATGTTAGATTTAGGAGCATCTATTAATGTTTTGCCTTCTAGTGTTTATCATGCTTTGGGGTTGGGACCTCTGAATGACACTCGGGTAGTAATTCAACTTGTTGATCGATCTACTATCTACCCGAAAGGGATTGTTGAAGATGTCTTGGTTATGGTTGACAGTTTGATATTCCCTGCTGATTTCTTTGTAATTGACATGGGTCCTGGTAACAATGAAGGCCCTATTCTGTTGGGCAGACCTTTTCTGAAAACTGCTAGGACTAAGATAGATGTCTATTCAGGATCTCTTACTATGGAATTTGATGGTCAAAGAGTTGAATATAATATTTATGATTCCATGAAATTCCCATCTGATGATCCTTCTCTGTGCTTTGTGGATGTTATTGATACTATGGCACAGGATTGTTTTGAGTTGGAGTGTGTTGATGAGATGGAAGTTGCTTTACAGTCTCCTATAGATGAAATTGCTAGAGATTACGTATTGTCATCTGACTTGCAGGAGGCTATAGTAGCTTTAGACCATCGATCTCCCACGTATGTGCCACCACGGGGAGACCGCATCGAGCTGACCATTCCTACGGACAAGCTTCTTCCATCTATTATCCAAGCGCCTGATGTTGAATTGAAACAACTCCCTAATCACCTTAAATATGCTTTTCTTGGTGAAAACGATACTCTACCTGTCATTATTTCTAACAAATTGACATTTGGACAGGAGGAGCGATTGGTGACTGTTCTAAAAGAGAACAAGGAGGCGCTAGGATGGACGATAGCAGATATTAAGGGCATCAGTCCCACCCTCTGCATGCATAGGATACTATTAGAGGATGATGCCAAGCCATCTAGACAACCTCAGCGAAGACTCAACCCACCAATGATGGAAGTGGTAAAGAAGGAGGTGTTGAAACTCCTTCAGGCAGGTATGATTTTTCCCATATCTGATAGCAAATGGGTGAGTCCTACTCAGGTTGTCCCTAAGAAGGGAGGTATTACTGTTGTTGAAAATCAGGATGGTGAATTGGTCCCTAGCAGGGTTCAAACTGGATGGAGAGTCTGTATTGATTATAGGAAATTGAATGCAGTTACTCGCAAGGACCATTTCCCCCTTCCCTTTATTGATCAGATGCTTGAGCGCCTTGCCGACCGCTCCTTTTATTGTTTTTTAGATGGCTACTCAGGATATTTTCAGGTACCCATAGCACCGGAGGACCAAGAAAAAACGACTTTTACATGCCCCTTTGGCACTTTTGCATATCGCAGAATGCCTTTTGGGCTATGTAACGCACCTGGGACTTTCCAACGGTGTATGGTGAGCATATTTTCTGAGTATGTGGAGCATTTTATTGAAGTATTTATGGATGACTTCACTGTGCATGGAGATGATTTTGATACTTGCTTGCATCATTTGTCACTTGTGCTTAAGCGGTGTGTAGACACCAATTTGGTTCTTAATTCTGAAAAGTGCCATTTTATGATTGAGCAAGGCATTGTGTTGGGTCATATTGTGTCTAGCAGGGGTCTTGAGGTAGACAAGGCTAAGATTGATGTTATTCAGTCTCTACCTTACCCCACCAATGTGCGTGAGATTCGCTCCTTTTTAGGCCATGCAGGGTTCTATCGCAGGTTCATTAAGGATTTTTCTAAGATTTCTGCACCTCTTTGTGATTTATTGAAAAAGGAAGTAGCTTTTGAGTTTGATGACAGGTGTAGAGCATCCTTTGATGAGCTTAAAGGTCGCCTAACTAGCGCTCCTATAATCCAAGCACCCATATGGTCGCAACCTTTTGAGATTATGTGCGATGCTAGCGATTATGTTGTGGGGGCTGTTTTGGGACAAAAGGAAGGAAGGAGCTCTCATGTCATCTACTATGCCTCCATGACTCTGAATGGAGCGCAAAGGAACTACTCAACCACTGAGAAAGAGCTCCTGGCTGTGGTCTTTGCACTGGAGAAATTTCGCTCCTACCTCCTAGGAGCTAAGGTAATTGTCTTCACTGATCACGCTGCTCTTCGTTATTTATTAACTAAGAAAGAAGCGAAACCAAGATTGATTCGATGGATTTTACTTTTGAGTGAATTTGACATTGAAATCAAAGATAAGAAAGGTGCAGAGAACTTAGTAGCGGATCACCTCAGCAGACTTGTCCAAGGAGAGGATAAGCCGGAAGATCAAAGACCCATTCACGGTGAGTTTCCTGATGATACACTATTTTACTTAACTCACACATCTTCGTTGCAGCTGCAGGAACAAACAAGGACGGAAGATGCGGCGGCCGCAACATCCATGCGGCGCCCGCCGCCCGCTGTTCAATCCCCCGTTCCACCTCTTTCTCTCCCATCCGATGAGGTAAGTCTTGATATTTCTAAATTGTTGATGGGTGTCCATACTCCTCGACCTTGGTTCGCCAATATGGTGAATTTCTTGGTCACGGGAGAATTTCCACCGAAATTTACAAAGGCTCAAAAGGACAAGATTCGACATGACACTTGCTTCTACGTCTGGGATGACCCCTACCTTTGGAAACATTGTGCTGATCAGGTAATTAGGAGGTGTCTGCCGGACAATGAGGTACAATCGGTCCTTACTTTTTGTCATGCTCATGAATGTGGTGGCCACTTTGGTCCTCAAAAGACTGCTAGGAAAGTGTTAGAAGCAGGTTTCTTTTGGCCTCACTTATTTAGAGATGCTAATGCCTTCTGTAAATCATGCGATAGATGTCAAAGGGTTGGGAACATATCTGCTAGATTTGGGGTGTCTAAAGCCATAATTAGTGACAGAGGGACACATTTCTGCAACAGGACGATCACTGCCCTGTTAAAGAAATATCATGTCACACAGAGAGTGTCCACTGCCTATCATCCTCAGACCAATGGTCAAGCGGAGATATCAAATAGGGAGATAAAGACCATTCTGGAGAAAACAGTGGCACCTAACAGGAAGGATTGGAGTCTACGGCTGAATGACGCTCTCTGGGCTTATCGGACAGCCTATAAGACTCCTATTGGTATGTCCCCTTATCGTATTGTTTTTGGAAAAGCATGTCATCTCCCTGTAGAGCTTCAGCATAAGGCGTATTGGGTTGTAAAGAATTGCAACATGAGGTTGGATGAAGTGGGTGAATTCAGAAAACTTCAGTTGCAAGAGCTGGAGGAATTGCGTCTGGATGCTTACGATAATGCATTGATCTATAAGGAGAAGACAAAGGCTTGGCATGACAAGCACATCCTGCGAAAAGAGCTAACAATAGGAGACAAGGTCCTTCTATACAAATCACGATTGAAACTCTTCCCTGGAAAGCTTAGATCAAGGTGGGAAGGACCATACACCATCTCTAAGATATTCCCTCATGGAGCAATTGAGCTCTATGACCCTAAGTCTCATGAGCTCTTCAAGGTCAATGGTCATAGAGTTAAGCCATATTATGAGAACATTCCGCTGAGCGAAGAAGAGGAATTGGTGCTTTCTGAACCAACCAACTAGGCCACTCAAGGGCCATTATGTCGAGCCCACGACTTGAAACAAAGGCGCTGCTCGGGAGGCAACCCGAGGTAAGTTTTCTTTCTCATCTTCATTATTTCTTAAGTAGTTTTCATTAGTAACTATGTTAGGAGTAGTTAACATAGGTAGTTAAATAAAATTAAAAAAAAAAATTTTTTTTAAAAAAAAAAAAAACCGCGTACAAGGCCACCCCACTTGCGGCGGCCGCAGCAACCCCTGCGGCGCCCGCCGCAGCCCCTGCGGTGCCCGCCGCCAGAGACGAATTTCACGCGGCGCCCGCCGCAGGTGAAGCCCAGCGAGTAAGCGGCGCCCGCCGCATGCCAGACCCGTGACCCTTTAAAAAAAAAAAATTAATTAAATTACATAACATATGTCACGGGATCTCCTAAGCCAAACCCTACCTCTCTCACCTTCTTCTTCAACCTTCCGCGTCATTCACAAACCAAACACCTCCATTGTCTTCCTTCTTCTTCAACCTCCAACTCACCATAACCACTCCCAAGCCCTCTCTTTCTCTCCCCCATCGCCGGATCTAGCACCAACCCTCTCTCTTTCCCCCTAATCCATCTCCTACAAGCCAGATCCAAGCCGTCAGCCGCATCTGCCATCGCCGGATCTGCAGAGCTGCGCCCGCCGCTACTGTAGCTGTGTCCGCCGCTCCTGTGCACGAGAACTACCAACAATCAGCCCCTAATTTGATATATTCTCAATTTCAACCCCTCTTTTACAACTCTCCTGGTATGATTTCTCCCCTATTCTCTTTCAATTTCAGATTTTATTTGCTATATTGAGAACTAGGTAGAGATTTGATATTGAGTTGCGTATTCATTGATTGAAGGTTGGAATTTGAGTGGGATATTTATGTTGTTGTTCTTTAAGGGGGCTGATTTGGTATATATATAGAGCTGATTTTTGGGTTGAGGTTTGAAGTTGGATTTTTGGTTTGAAAGTGGTAAATTGAGTAAATTTGGGGTGTGATTGTTGATATTTGTTAAGCATTCTTGAGTTTGGGTGGATAATTGAAGGATTTGGTTTTTTTTTTTTGGGTAAGTTTAATTGAAAGATATTTGTGTTGGGGTTTTTATTTGAGGTTCATGAGTTACTTGAAGAATGTTTGTGTTGGGTGTTTTGTTGTTTGATTTGAGTTGTATTGACAATTTGTTATTGAATGCTAGATTTGATCACAATGGTGCGCCGGTTGAGGAACACCTCTAAGGAACAGAAGAAGGCTTTCGAGAGCTTCGATCTCAAGCGGTTCATACAAACAAAGTTCTTTGATATTCCTACCCTTCAGGAACTGGGTATGTTGGATGTCACCAGGCGAATGCTCGCTCATGGCGGGCTAGGGGGATTCATAGAGCACAACGCCCCTACATACCCAGAGCTGGCAGCAGAGTTTCTGATTACTTTAGAGCGTGTGGACGCCTCTAGGGTTCGGTTCAACTTGTTGGACCAAAGTCATACGTGCACACACGACCAGCTGAGACTTGCCTTTGGGATTACTCGGGTCCCCTCCCCAGATTGGCAGTCTCTATCTTCAGAGCAACAACGCTATGACTTTTGGCAGGCAGCTACTGGCACCGGATTCGATGGACATCAGGGCGAATATAACTACAAATTTGTCCATCCATGCTTACGACTTGTTCACAAGGTCCTGGCCATGTCTTTCAGCGGTCAGGGGGACGTGAACAAGGTGCCTGCAGGCGATCTGTCTTGGCTATGGAGCCTGGCTCCCCAGTCCCATGGTACACCGGACTGGGTTGAGATTTTTCTAGACAGCTGCCTCAAGATCCGCACGAAGAAGAGGAAAGGGAGAATTGGCTTAGGGGGAATGATCGGCCTGTTAGCCCACCACATTCTGCAGCCTCACCAGTGCGGTGTCCCCATGTCTGGTGGGTACACTTATACGATTGATCAACTGAGGAGGGCACATTTAATTGAGGTACCTGATGGGCCAAGTTACATTTGGAAGGCGGGGCAGAATGGAGACCACCGTCTGACCCTGCCTATGGCCTTACCTTATGAGCCTACTAACGATTCCCTCTACATACAACCTGCTCAGAATGTGGTGGGGGAGGAGGATGATGAGGATGATGAGGACGAGTATGAGGATAATGCCCCTGCACAGACAGATTATCATATGGGGGATGCACAGCAGGCGGCTGGACCTTCTGCGGGACATCGCCTCTCGCCTGATGAGGACGACTACTTGCGGGACTACCTGGCCAATGAGTTCCATCGTCTATCCTTATGCCAGGATGCAGTTGAGTCCGCCCTTAGCGACATCGGTCGCACTGCGAGGGAGACGGACTCCAACGTGGCGGCTATGCGGAGTGAGACGACCTACCAGCTAGAGGAGATGCGGAGAGAGCAGCAGTACTACTTCCGCCAGCAGTTCCCTCACATTCCGCCATACCAGTCGCCGCCTTACCAGCCTCCGCCTCAGTGATGGTTAGTTCTTCCCTCCTTCACTCTGAGTTTTTATGATTATTTTGGTTGTCTGTACTGTTTTAGTGAGGACACTGAAAATTTAAGTGTGGGGGAGGGGACTTATATGTATTTTATATTATTTCTATCAATTTTTAGGACATGTTTAAGTTTATGCACATGTTTAATTCTGTAATAGTTAGTTATTTTAATTATTTTAATCTCTGCATTTTCGAATTTAATTAAGTTTATTTTCTGCATTGTCGAAATTAAAAATAAATAAATAAATAAATTTCGAAAATATTAAAAATTAGAGCATGCATTGCATATATATGTGTTATTCAAATACCCATCTTGCTTAGTTTGTCCTCTATTTTAAATTTCAAGCATGATTCATAAAAATCCCATGGAGTTCTGGATGTTTTGATTATTATTTCTATATTTGATTTTTGGGGAACATGAGCTAGCAAATGTAATTGAGCATGTATGATTGAGATAAAGTATGATTGAAGTCCTAAAAGCATGACCCTGTGAGGATGTTTGGCCTTATTTGAATTCTTTTGCTCAATTGTGTAAATTACTCGCCTAGTGTTGCTACCTCTTGGCATTGACTGCAATATCTATTTTTGAAGACCGATTCACATGTTTGTTGCTTGCGGGGTTTATGTTTATATTTTGAGTCTTTGTGTTTAATTTTATGCATATTTAGTGAATAAGGTGGCAATGGTTGATGCACTGAGTAACCAGGTCTACGCATGACACCCATGGGTATGATTCGCGCAAAAAGGTGTTGAAAACTATCCACTAGGAAAGAAGCTTGATCATTGAGTAACCAGGTTCATTCATGACACCCATGTTTGCGCTTCGCGTAAGGAAAGCATCAAGACAAGAAAAAGAAAGAAAAAAGAGAAAAAGAAAACCAAAGAAAAAGAAAAAAAAAGGGTTGCATTTTATTTTCTTTATGTTGTCCCGCAAGTAATGACATTTCGGTAGAGAATTGGTGATATGGTGGTCAATGTCTATGATCTTAGTGCATTATTGGTTTGAGTTGAGAGTTGTACCTAAAAGCCTAAACACATGAGTGAAACACATATTTCTGGTGAGGTTGGATGATGTCTACTTCTAAGCTTTGATCACTGGAATACATGCTATGACGTTTGTTTGCTTAGGTTTATGTTTTCACCTGCAATGATGTTGCTTTTTGGTAATGTTGAAACTTGAAGGGATTTCCTGTGGGATACATTGATTCATGTTCATTCTATCATTGCTTGAGGACAAGCAAAGGTTAAGTGTGGGGGAATTTGATAATGCATATTTTAGATAGGCATTATAGATATATTTAGTTTAGTTAGGTTGCATTTCTTGCTTACTTTGTTGTTAAATTGCATCTTGTGTTTATTTTAGAAAAGTTCGGATTCTGCGCAATTTTGTGTTTATCTCGCAGATTGAATCGGAACACATTTGGGAGATGCAATATCTCGAAGAGGAACACAAGATACATGGGAAGGAACAAGGAAGAAAGAAGCAAGACGAGAAGAGAAGCCCACAATAGAAGCACAAGGCTACGGCAGAGTACCGTGCGGCGGGCGCCGCAACCTTGCGGCGGCCACAGCAGAGCTCGTCGCAGCGGGAAGTGAAGAAGACACTTGCGGCGGGCGCCGCAACCTTGCGGCGGCCGCCGCAACCTCTGTCAGCGCACAGCGCCGTTTTAGAAAAACCCTAGTTTTCTATATTTTTTTGGAAGGCCGACTTGGATGTTTTTATTAGGCCACTTTTATGTTATTTTCCATAACCATTCATTCCATTCATACAACGATTAGACACTTTAGAGATTTTGAGCTATGTCTTCCATGAGGAACTAAACTCATCTATTCTGCCTGCAATTTGAAGCTTTATTCGGATTGATTGTGAGTTTCTAATTCTCGCTCCTTGTTTCCTATTTGTGAATGCTTCAACTTCTTTGTGCTTAATTAATTATTGATTTGTTCTATCTTGTCTGGCCAACTCGTTAGATCAATTCAATCGCTAAGGTTTTGTAGATTCCTGGTTGTGAACCTTAACCTAAGTGGCAAACTTATTCCTTTAGGGCTGGTTGAACTAATTGAATGAGTAGGAAGTTGAATGTGTTGTTAAATCCTTTTTTAGGGACTGCAAATACCTTGGCTAATCTCTGAACTTAAAGCTATCAATTGGGTTAAATCCTTCTTTAGGGACTGTTCGATTGATAAGGGTTGCTAGGACCGGTTGGACTAGTAACTATATTAGGTCGGGACAAGGGCATTCATAGGAAACATAATAGGACGAGAAGAAGTTACAAGGATCGCTTCAATCCAATAAAGTGGAAAATTGTAGGTAGAATTGCTTCTCCTAAATTGTCTAAACCAAAATCACTTATTCTGCTTTTGTTAATTTGCTTTGATAAAAGGCAAGACGTTCACACAAAAACCCCCAATCTGGTTACTCTTATTGACACTCGAATCACACTTGAATCATAAATTTCCCTGTGGGATCGACCTCTTGCTTATTACTATACTAGTTATAGGTTTGAGTTTACTTTGGCGGATCAACGACAGGTTTTCCCTCCGTCACACGACGCCCGCCGTGGGACGTTTTCGAGTATTTGTGATTTTGGATCCAAAAACATTATTTTCTATTATTTTATTCCTATTCCTACTAGGGTTTGGCCGACTTTTAGAGAGTCTTTATTAGGTTATATCAGTTCTATTCGCCGAGTGGTTGCCTACTATGAGACTATGAACACAATTAGAGAAAGATATAGAGAATTGGCCTATGAGTTGCTAAACTAATAGTTTTTCATGTGATTCGAAAACATGGTTGTTTGCATTGTGAGGATTTGATTCTATTTGGTTATTCATATTCTTAATTATCATCTTGTGCTTATTAATTATATTTGTGTTCCTTTCTATGATTGATCACCATGTTAGGAATTCATCTTAGCTATGAATTCGTTGTTGTTTTCTTGATAGCAAACAAAGGTATTGAGATAGTGATGTTTCTTTGTCTTTCTAGTGGATGATTTCAATTGATCTATGTTGAGGATATTCGATTAGGGCTGAGTTCGGTATGCGCCTATTAGTCTTAATTGCGTTGAGTCAATGTGTCAATTGGTCTTAATTACTCTTTGAGTCCTTAATGATATTATTTAGTAATATTGAATAAGATGAGTGAATCTCTGTGGATCTCTCAACTTTAGTCAAGTAGACCTATGAATAAGAATAATTAATAGATCAATCCGAGGACCATGAATTCCAACCATTGTCAGAGAACTATAGGTGAAATGTTCTTTCTACTTTGATATCAATCTACTTTGCAATCATAAATTTGGTTACTTTTACATCTTGTTTTTTGCTACAAAGCATTCCTTTGTCATAAGAGTTCTTGCTTAGAGTTATTGAATAGGAAATCACTTCTCCCTATGGGTTCGACACCGGACTTCATCGCTATACTAGTAGTTATTTGGTTTATCAAGTGATTGATTGCCTAATCTATTGGTTTTGTGTTTGAGTTTGGATATTATTACTATTTGATAAAGGGCAAAAGTGCCAACGACGTTCGTCCCGCATCAAATTGTTGGCGTCTTTGCCGGGGAGAAGAAAGGAGTTTTCTTTTCTTTATCTCTTTCCATTACTCTTTACTTTGAGTCTTTTGTGTTCTTGTATGGTTCAAACTAGATCTTCTAATTCACTGCCTTTGTCTTTTGATTGTGAAATTGAAAGATCTCTTAGGTTGAAAAGGAAGCTTGACTTTGATACAAACAAGGAGATGGCAGAAGACGGAGTTGTTGATCCGCCAAGAAGGACCTTGAGAAACCTAAAGGAACCTAATTTGAGTGCTCAACCACTTGCAATTAGTCTTCTTGATCTCCCTGAGGGTTCAAGATTTGAGTATAAGTTGAATTGGTGTTCTATTTTACCCTACTTTCATGGATTGCCTATGGAGGAACCAAACAAGCACCTTGCTACCTTTGTGAATGTGTGTGATAGACTTAGACCCCAAGGCCTGAAGGATGACCAATTGATGTTGAGAGTGTTTCCTTTAACCTTGAAAGATTTTCCAAGCGATTGGCTTTATTACCTACCCCCAGAAAGCATTACTACTTGGGTGCAATTGAATAAAACTTTCCTGCAAAATTACTTTCTTGCAAATTGCCTCAACAAACTTAAGAAGGAGCTATCCAGTATTGAGAAATCACCTACGGAGAGTCTTTATGAGTATGTTGAGCAGTTCAAGAAGCTTAAGGGTAGTTGTCCGCAACATGGTATACCCGAGGATGATCTAGTGCTATATCTTTATGAAGGCTTACTTGACACCGATAGAAGTTTCATCAATGCTACTAGTGGAGGAGATATTTTGGATAAAACACCTCAGGAAGCAATGCAGATTTTTGGAAGGTTGGTTAATGCATCACAACAATATGGGAGACACAAAGGAGTTAGAAGAGTTCATAAGTTGGATAGTTTGAGAGATGGTCACAAGGATGACATAGATAGGCTTATGGAGATAGTGAATAAGATGGCTATGCAAATGAATCAATCTCATCGGCCTAGACCTTGTGGTGTTTATGAATATCCAATCATCCGAATGATAAGTGTCCCTTGATTCAGGAATACACCGCTGATGTGAATGCTATGGACTATGGACCTCACCGCAACTTTGGTAACAATTACAATTAGGGCTACAATTCAAACTATCAAAGTGGATTCAATGGCAGAGGCTAGCTGCAACAATTTCCTTTTCAAATAGGACAATTTGATAACCGTCCAAGAAACACTCAACAAGAAGATAGAGATGAGACATTGAGGTTATTATTGGAAAAGATGGGTGTTCAAGAAACGTTGTTGAGTCAGATGGCTAAAGAAATTTTTGAATTTAAAGCGAAAGATTCGGGGAAGTTATCATCACATGTGGTAGTGAATCAGATGGAGAATGTCAGCGCCATGATCCTTAGAGGAGGTAAACAACTGAATGTGCTCACTGGGAATGTCGATGAGAGGCCTAGGGAAGAAATTGATTTGGGAAAAGAAGACGAGACGGAATTAGAGACACACTGCATAGACGGCTCCCGTCGCTCCTTACCACCGCGCCCGCAACCACTACCAGTGCCAGATCCAATTTCTGGCATTTTTTAATCCCCGAAGAAACCTTCTAAAGAGTGGTCTTCTGAGGTTTTAAAACCTGCACCACCCTTTCCTCCTGCCTTAAGATCTGATCGTAAGTGGGAAGATGAACAAATTCTTTATGACACATTTGCTCATTGTGAGTTAAATATTCCACTTTTCAATTTGATTAAAATTGTGCCTCGCTATGCAAAAATTTTGAAAGAACTATGCACAATGAAATGCAAGCAAAGGATGCGAAAGAAAGAAAAGGTCGGTTTAAGTGAGAATGTTTCTGCTTTACTTCAGAAAAGACTGCCTGAAAAGTGCGGAGATCCTGGTATGTTTACTATCCCATGTGCAATAGGTAATGCTACCTTCACCAAAGCTATGTTAGATCTAGGTGCTTCAATTAATGTTATGTCTTATAATTTGTACATGTTTTTGGGTCTCAATGCATTATCTGAAACTGGTGTTACTATACAACTCGTTGATCATTCTAGTATTAAGCCTAGAAGAGTTGTTGAGGATGTTTTGGTTAAGGTGAATGATTTGATATTTCTGGCTGATTTCTTCATTCTAGATATGAAACAAGGTACACCTGAAACCCCAATTTTCTTGGGAAGGCCATTCTTGTGAACGGCTAAGACTAAGATTGATTGTTTTGAAGGTTCACTAACTATGGAGTGTAATGGTTGAAAGATTGAGTTTCTATATTTGAGCCTATTGTTTCTTCTACCAATGATTCAGTAGATGTTCTTAACTTTAATGAAAATAATCACATAAATCAATCATATGGTTTTTTAGATGCTTCTGTTGAAACTGAATCTAAGAATCTTGAGTTTTCTATCAAAGTTGAAATTGGATTAGGGGAAAATGACATTGAGGGGAAAATCGACAATTTGTTTAAGTCACATGACAATGCGTCTAATTCAAATGATTATATTGCTATTCCCTATGAGAAATTGATTTCTAACAATGTTGAAGTTTTTGCAACTGCAGGGCAACCTCCAGGAGTAACTTATTTGAAGAAGGACTTTCATGACTATTTGATTACACACCCTGCCCTTAGGCTATGCCACACAGTGTTGACCCTTGCATTCTATGGCTCTGCTAATCCAACGGTTATTCCCAAGAGGATGTGGATGTGGTTATATTGTTTGACGCCAGAAGTAGAGTGTATACCAGATTGGATAGAGTTGTTTCTGGCCAAGTGTATACCAGGAGTAACTCATTTCAAGAAGGAATCGATGGATGCAATTGATGGATATGTTGGAGGAGTTTCTAAAGTTCCCCCTCTTGTTTTTAAAAGGACAAGTGTGGAGGATCTTGGTCGAATAACTTGACCAAGAAATGCATAACGTCGAACCAAAGACGTGAAACAAAGGAACTTCTTGGGAGGCAACCCAAGGGATAGTTAGGCAGTATTATTTCTATTTTACAATTAGTTTTCAATTCAATAAAGTAGAATCAATCATGTCACTGAATTTCGGAAGTGATCGTAAGTTAAGACTTGTGTTGGATTGAGTTTTGTTTGATTTGAAAGACGGAGAGTCACGTTTTGTGGACATGGCGCCCGCCGCCCGTCACACGGCGCCTGCCGCCCCCTGTCTACCTGACGAGTCGGAATTTTGGTAAACTTGGAAGGAAAGTTTTCTTTTTTTTTTTTTTTTTGGTTATTTTCGTATGAGGTTAGTTTTATTTATTTTATATCTTTTTAGGATTAGATTATTTTCTTTTTATTTTGTCATAGGTTTAGATTATTTTGTATCTATTTTAAGGGTTAGATTATTTCTATTCACCTTAGGTTAGTTTATTTTATCTTTTACCTATTTCTATCTATCTTAGGATTAGATTTTTCTTTTTAGGGTTAGTTTCCTTATTTCTTAGTTCTAGGATTTAGAGTTTCTATCATTTTCTATTTTCTATTGTGTCTAGTTCTAATATTTTCTATTTTTTTTTTTTGATAGATATTCCCTCTCTAAATCACCATATATTTCCATTCCCTATTTTGGATCATTCAAGCTTGGTCCAAAGGAATCTACAAAACCCAAAAGCCTACTTGAATCCATTCCAAAAACCTAAAGCCTTGTGTTTCAATTGATTATGTCCACCGAAACACTTTCCACCATTACCCTACATCCACAAAAATCAACCTGCCCATTACAATTCTCCTACCTTTCACCCAGGAACCCATTGAAACCAAGTTTTCGTCAAAGTTTCAAGTTTGGAGGGGTGTGGACGTCGGTTATCCAACGTTTTCACTCGGATTCAAGAGTCCGTGAGCACGGCGCCCGCCAGCCCAAACACAGCGCTCGTCGTCCATGCAGAGAGCCCGTCTTTTGGTCGTTCTCGTGGTTTTCCCCTTCAATCCTACGAATTATGTCTCATGCTCCTAAGATGGATGCTCAAACCTATTTGTCTAGAGTTGAGAAGGAGGGTTGGTTCTAGCTAAGGGATGTGAGTTATTAGTCGACTCGGTTCTTTCATCGAGAGATATTATAGAGGCTTGGTCTTCGTGGTCCAGTATCTTTGTTGTTGGGTATGGGGGGTCTAGCCAACTTCATATCGACGAGTGCGCCGACTTATCCTGTCTTGGTGCGTGAGTTCCTGTCAACTCTGGATGTGCGATCTGATAAGGACATTCATTTCATACTATTGGGTACTGAATGTTCGATTCAGAATGAATTTATATCTCTTGCGTTTGGGAATGCATATATCTTGGTCTAATCCTTGGCCTCGGGGCTTGCCTTCTACCACACATGCTGAGACTTGAACTATAGTGTCAGGCCATTCTGAAAGGTCTGAGGACTTTCATGACTATTTGATTACACACCCTGCCCTTAGGCTATGTAATAGGGTGTTGACCCCTGCAGTCTATGGCTCCACAAATCCGACGGTTATTCCCAAGAGGATGTGGATGTTGTTATATTGTTTGACGCCGGAGGAAGAGTGTATTCTAGATTGGATAGAGTTGTCTCTGGCCGAGTGTATACCTGGAGTAACTCATTTCAAGAAGGAATCGATGGATGCCATTGATGGATATGTTGGAGGAATTTCTAAAGTTCCCCCTCTTATTTTGAAAAAGACAAGTGTGGAGGATCTTGGTGGAATAACTTAATCAAGAAATGCATAACGTCGAGCCAAAGACATGAAACAAAGGTGCTTCTTGGGAGGCAACCGATGGTAGTTAGATAGTATTATTTCTATTTTGCAATTAGTTTTCAATTCAACAAAGTAGGATCAATCATGTCGCTTAATTTCGAAAGTGATGGTAAGTTAAAACTTGTGTTGGATTGAGTTTTATATGATTTGAAAGGCGGAGTCCCATTTTGTAGACACGGCGTCCGCCGACCCTGTCCACCTGACGAGTCTGAATTTTGGTAAACTTGGAAGGGAAGTTTTCTATTTTTTTTTTATTTTTATTTTCGTATTAGGTTAGTTTTATTTCTTTTATATCTTTGTAGGATTAGATTATTTTCTTTTTATTTTGTCATAGGTTTATATTATTTTCTATCTATTTTAAGGGTTAGATTATTTCTATTCACCTTAGGTTAGTTTATTTTATCTTTTACCTATTTCTATCTATCTTAGGTTTAGATTTTTCTTTTTAGGAGTAGTTTCCTTATTTCTTAGTTCTAGGATTTAGAGTTTCTATCTTTTTCTATTTTCTATTCTGTCTAGTTCTAATATTTTCTATTTTTCTTTTTGATAGATATTCCCTCTCTAACTCACTTTCCATTCCCTATTTTGAATCATTCAAGCTTGCTCCAAAGGAATCTACAAAACCCAAAAGCCTACTTGAATCCATTCCAAAAACCTAAAGCCTTGTGTTTCAATTGATTCTGTCCACCAAAACACTTTCCACCATTACCCTACATCCACAAAAATCAACCTTTCCCATACCATTCTCCTACCTTTCACCCAAGAACCCCTTGAAACCAAGTTGTTCGTCCAAATTTTAAGTTTGGAGGGGTGTTGACGTCGGTTATCCAACGTTTTCACTCGGATTCAAGAGTCCGTGAGCACGGCGCCCGCCGGCCCAAACACAGCGCATGTCGTCCATGCAGAGTGTCCGTCTTTTGGCCGTTCTCGTGGTTTTCCACTTCAATCCTATGAATTATGTCTAATGCTCCTAAGATGGATGCTCAAACCTATTTGTCTAGAGTTGATAAGGAGCGTTGGTTCTAGCTAAGGGATGTGAGTTATCAGTCAACTCGGTTCTTTCATCTAGAGACATTGTAGAGGCTTGGTCTTCGTGGTCCAGTATCTTTGTTGCTGGGTAAGGGGGGTCTAGCGAACTTCATATCGACGAACGCGCCGACTTATCCTGTCTTGGTGCGTGAGTTCATATCAACTCTGGATGTGCGATCTGATAAGGACATCCATTTCATACTATTGGGTACTAAATGTTAGATTCAGAAAGAATTTTTATCTCTTGCATTGGGAATGCATATATCTTGGTCTAATCCTTGGCGTCAGACCTTGTCTTCTAACACACCGGCTGAGACTTGGACTATAGTGTCAGGCCATTCTGAAGGGTCTGAGGACTTTCATGACTATTTGATTACACACCCTACCCTTAGTCTATGCCACATGGTGTTTACCCCTGCATTCTATGGCTCTGCTAATCCGACGGTTATTCCCAAGAGGATGTGGATATGGTTATATTGTTTGACGCCGGAGGCAGAGTGTATACCAGATTGGATAGAGTTGTCTCTGGCCGAGTATATACCATGAGTAACTCATTTCAAGAAGGAATCGATGGATGCAATTGCTGGATATGTACTTGGAGGAATTTCTAAAGTTCCCCCTCTTGTTTTGAAAAGGATAAGTGTGGAGGATCTTGGTGGAATAACTTGATCAAGAAATGCATAACGTCGAGCCAAAGACATGAAACAAAGGCACTTTTTGGGAGGCAACCCAAGGTAGTTAGGTAGTATTATGTCTATTTTGCAATTAGTTTTCAATTCAATAAAGTAGGATCAATCATGTCGCTGAATTTCGAAAGTGATGGTAAGTTAAAACTTGTGTTGGATTGAGTTTTGTTCTATTTGAAAGACGGAGTCACGTTTTGTGGACACGGCGCCCGCCGCCTCCTGTCCACCTAACGAGTCTGAATTTTGGTAAACTTGGAAGGGAAGTTTTCTATTATTATTTTTTGGATTATTTTTGTACTAGGTTAGTTTTATTTATTTTATATCTTTGTAGGATTAGATTATTTTCTTTTTATTTTGTCATAGGTGTACATTATTTTCTATCTATTTTTTGTGGTTAGATTATTTCTATTCACCTTAGGTTAGTTTATTTTATCTTTTACCTATTTCTATCTATCTTAGGATTAGATTTTTCTTTTTAGGGTTAGTTTCCTTATTTCTTAATTCTAGGATTTAGAGTTTCTATCTTTTTCTATTTTCTATTCTGTCTAGTTCTAATATTTTCTATTTTTCTTTTTGATAGATATTCCCTCTCTAACTCACCATATATTTCCATTCCCTATTTTGAATCATTAAAGATTGCTCCAAAGGAATCTACAGCATCCAAAAGCCTACTTGAATCCATTCCAAAAAACCTAAAGCCTTGTGTTTCAATTGATTCCGTCCACCAAAACACTTTCCACCATTACCCTACATCCACAAAAATCAACCATTCCCATACCATTCTCCTACCTTTCTCCCAAGAACCCATTGAAACCAAGTTGTTCATTAAAGTTTCAAGTTTGGAGGGGTGTGGACGTCGGCTATCCAACGTCTTCACTCGGATTCAAGATTCTGTGAGCACGGCGCCCGCCGCCCCAAACATTACGCCCGTCGTCCCTGCAGAGAGCCCGTCTTTTGGTCGTTCTCGTGATTTTCCACTTCAATCCTGTGAAATATGTCTCTTGCTCCTAAGATGGATGCTCCAACCTATTTGTCTAAAGTTGAGAAGGAGCGTTGGTTCTAGCTATGGGATGTAAGTTATCAGTCGATTCGGTTATTTCATCTGGAGACATTGTAGAGGCTTGGTCTTCGTGGTCCAGTATCTTGGTTGTTGGATAAGGGGGGTCTAGCCAACTTCATATCGATGAGCGCGCCGACTTATCCTATTTTTGTGCGTGAGTTCCTGTCAACTCTGGATGTGCAATCTGATAAGGACATCCATTTCATACTATTGGGTACTGAATGCTCGATTCAAAAAGAATTTCTATCTCTTGCGTTGGGAATGCATATATATTGGTCTAATCCTTGGCGTCGGAGCTTGTCTTCTACCAAACCTGCTGAGGCTTGGAGTATAGTGTCGGGCCATTTTGGAGGGTTTGAGGTCTTTCATAACTATTTGATTACACACCCTGCCCTTAGGCTATGCCACAGGGTGTTGACCCCTACATTCTATGGCTCTGCTAATCCGACGGTTATTCCTTAGTGGATGTGGATGTGGTTATATTGTTTGACGTCAGAGGCCGAGTGTATACCAGATTGGATAGAGTTGTTTCTGGCTGCTTGTGCAGACGCACATCGAAAGATAGATGATATGAGTGCCCATATTGTTACTTTGGGTGGACTGATTACTCTCATAGCATGATATATAGGTATGGATTTGAGCTCCATGTAACCCTCGACATCGCCTTTCTATTATGACATGGCATCCCTACTGAGAGCTCGTCTAATTGAATGGGTAGTCCGCTCAGACAGCAGCGAGTGTTTCCGTTTGTTATCTGGCGCGAAGGGTGAGCACCACCAGTATCTTCCTATGACTTACCTGTTGGCCCTACTTTGGTTGCTTTCTGTATTCGTAATGTTCCAGCACTTGCTGGGATGGTTGTGGACCCATCCTCTTCAAGCAGAATTCTTCTAGGAGATGAGGCGGATGATGATCTTGATATCCCCACTGAGAGTAGTTCTTTGTTTGAGCTTATCGCGATCCTTGACAGTCACTTGACGAGAATGGAAAATCAGTATCTAAGAAGTTTTCGTAGACTACATGAGCATCAGTTAAGTCTAGAGTAGAAGATAGAAAAGATACATGCATGTCTTCTGAAGCCTTGGGCGCAGATATCCTTGGACATCAATCAGCGGTCTGGACTCGGACCCCGCCTTCATAGTAATACGTTAGCTATTTGCTTCCTTCAAACCCTTTATTTTATTTTTCATTGTTCCTTCTTGTGTTTCTGTGCATTGAGGACAATAAAACATGTAAGTGTGGGGGGAGAAGTGAAGTTAATTAGTTAGGTTAGTTCATGTTTGAATTTCTGTTTTTGATTTTTGTTATTTCCTTTTTGTTATTTAGTTTATGTTATTTCTTTGATGTTATAAAAAAATGTCAAAAATGAAAAGAAAAAAAAAGAAAAATGTCGAAAAAATTAGAGAAAAAAAAAAATGAGTCTTGTTTTGTTGTTTTGCATATTGTGTTATCAAAGATTTCCATCTGATTTGAGTTTGTCCTATTTTGACTTTATACTGGCATGATTTTATAAATCTCATGGAATTCTGAAATGATTTGATCTTATCCTGAAAATTGGTTTTTATATGAAATATGATTAGGCATATGTAATTGAACATGTATGATCTAATTTTGGGAGTATGCTTGAAATTCGACAACAATTTGTCCCAGTGAGATATTTTTGGCCTCAATAGGGATACATCTATATTCCTTTTGCTTTTCTTTTGTGATTTACTCTTCCTATGCATTTATCATTGAGTATTGCCATGGTTATCTATTTTCAAGGCCGATTATATACATGTTCATTGCTTGATAAGTTTAAATGATAGAGGCAACCTTTTAGCCACATCATGTCTATGTTATATCTTGTTTTGAAGTCAGTTTAAGCCTTTAGCCTTTTTATTGATAGCTCCACAAAATTATTATTCCTAGCCTATGACGAGCCTTACTCTTATTCCGGGGGAACTGGGATTTTGAGTGGGTTATGGAATCTATTTTGGAGAATGAAGCTAAATTGTGATGTTATGGTTTATGGTTTTGAGAAGATGTAATATTATGTGCTTATTTATTCCCTCGGTTTATGCACTTGGTTTTCATGTATTTTAGCTCAGGAAAAAAGAAATAAAAAGCTTGGACCTAGGGAGGATAAAATTCACCTAGGGGTAAAACAAAGTAAAAAAATTCGAAAAAAGAAAAAGAAAAAAAAAGGGAATAAAGAGTCATTTATTTTATTTTTGCATAATGAGGAAGAATTGGATTTATTTTGGCTAGAAGTTATATTGGTTGGGTGTTGGAGATTTCATGATATGTGAGATGATGAGATTTTGAGATGAGATGATGACATGATGAGTTATGAGATATTTTGGAGTTTTGATGATGATATTGAGAGATGTTGTGCATTTGTGAGCTTGATGTTATTGAGTTGGTTTGTGTTATGTTGGGAGTTGTTGAAATCTTGTTTTCCCGGAATTTATAGCACCACATGACCAAATACAATTTCTTGCCCTTATGTTTCTACCAAGCCCCATTACAACCCCGCCGAATGGAATCTTCTATGAAGGTTTCCATTGAGCAAAAGTCCTCTTGATGTCCATATTTTTGCATTGCCGTATCCGGTGGAGATTTTGTGATATAAATGTCAATATTTGAGTTGATGCTTGTATATGAAATTGAGGTGAGTGTATGCTTAAAGCCTAAACAGATGAGAGTGAGAGATACACATTTTAGCCTTGGTAAGGTTGGAATTTTTAGCATGCAAGCAACTTGATCTCATATATACATGTTATGGCGTTTATAAGTTTGGTTATATTTGCACTATTGATAATGTTGCTTTTGATGAGTAAAGTTGTGAAATAATTTCTTGTGGGATGCGTAGATGATGTTTTGCTTTATGGTTGTTTGAGGACAAGCAAGAGTTAAGTGTGAGGGGGATTTGATAATGCATATTTCACATAGGCATTATAAGGACTTCTTATGGCATTTAGGTAATGGATTTGCTATTGTTTGAGTCTAGTTTCGTATACTTCTTGTGAAGTATTCGAGTTCGGAATCTATGCCTTTTAGTGTTTATTCTGCAGAATTACATTCCGACCTTGAATGGACTTTGGGAAGAGCTTAAGAGACATGTTTTGGAGCATATGGAGGCTAAGGAGGAAGCTAGAAAGGAGGAAGGAAGCACGACATTGGAGTTTATTGAAGTCAATCGAGGAAAGTCGTACACTGCATAGGCGGCGCCCATCGTGGGCCATTTTTTAGTAGTCGCGATTTTGGATCCGAAAACATTATTTCCTATTATTTTATTCCTATTCCTACTAGGGTTTGGCCGACTCTTAGAGAGTCTTTATTAGGTTATTTCAGTTCTATTCGTCGAGTGGTTGGCTATTGTGACACTATGAACACAATTAGAGAGAGAGAGAGAGAGAGAGAGAGAGAGAGAGAGAGAGAGAGAATTGGCATATGAGTTGCTAAACTCATAGTTTCGCATGTGATTCGAAGACATGGTTGTTTAGACTGTGAGGATTTGATTCTATTTGGTTATTCATATTCTTAGTTATCATCTTGTGCTTATTAATTATATTTGTGTTCCTTTCTATGATTGATCACCATGTTAGGAATTGCATCTTATCTATGAATTCATTTTTGTTTTCTTGATAGCAAACAAACGTATTGAGATAGTGATGTTTCTTTCTCTTTGTAGTGAATGATTTCAGTTGATATATGTTGAGGATATTTGATTAGGGCTGAGTTCGGTATGCTCCTATTAATCTTAATTGCATTGAGTCAATGTGCCAATTGGTCTTGATTACTTAAGCCCTTAATGCTATTCTTTAGTGATATAGAATAAGATGAGTGAATCTATGCGGATCTCTCAACTTTAGTCAAGTAGACCTATGAATATGAATAATCTGAGGACCATGTATTCCAACCATTGTCAGAGAATAACAAGTGAAGTGTTATTTCTACTTTGATATCAATCTACTTTGCAATCACAAATCTGGTTTCTTTTACATCTTAGTTATTTGCTACAAATCATTGTTTTGTCATCAGAGTTCTTCTATAGAGTTATTGAATAGGAAATCGCTTCTCCCTGTGGGTTCGATAGCGGACTTCATCGCTATACTAGTAGTTATTTGGTTTATCCAGTGATTGAATTGATTGCCGGCCTAATCTATTGGTTTTGTGTTTGAGTTTAGATATTATTACTATTTGATAAAGGGCGAAACTGCCAACGACATTTGTCCCGCATGAGATATTATAAGGATGCTGGGTCTAATTTACAAGTGATTCAAGGCCTACCTGTTTAACAAGAGCTTTTCCTTTTCAGGCTCCAAGTCGGTAGTGTAGGGAAGGGGCTTGTGCCTCTTAAGATCTACGTCGGTCTAGTCGGTAGTGTAGGGAAGGCGGTTTAGCATTTTTGCGATGCTTTTGCTTAAGTTTCTCTTCCTCATGGAGAAGTTGACGAAGAAGGTCATCAACCAATCATTTCTTCTGTTTTCATCATGAATAAGGGTCTGTAAGTGGCATACATGCCATTCAAGATGAAATTAATCATGTCTTCATCAGGGAACCCTTGGCAATGGTTTGAAGTTGAGTTTTGAGAGCCATCCGATGAGCTCGAGTTTATGCCTACAGTAATTGTTGTCCAAGCAACGTGACTCGTAGATGATCGAGCCACATGTTCAAGGGCACGCTCGGACAATGTGGATTTAAGCCAGAGTAGAACGAACTGATCACGGCGGTGCCATTGGTTGTAATCCGGATTGGAAATCGATGGAGAGGTGTCATCGGCAGCCCGCGGCATGTGCTGCGTGGAGTGTTGGAATTGAGAACAAAGGGTTCCAACTCAAATGCTTCAAGATCCAAGAGAACTAGGTTTCACCAAAGGGAAAAATTCTTTCGATCGAATTTGACATTGATGGTGGGGATTCTGAAGTTGATGGGAGATGTGGTTATATTAGCAAGGAGTTGATCGTTGTTGTTGGTGGTATAAACGGTGTTTGGATGGGAATTTTATGGATCAAATAAACCTTAAGCGACTGATACCGTATGAGCACTAGAATGAAATGAATTATGCTCTACTTTTGTATTCACGTATATGAAATATATAGATACAAGGTGATAAGGTTGACTAACTAACAAGGCAGGTGTTGAAAGGGTATTTCTATCAAGGCTTGTAAATAAATAAATTTATAAATCAAGATCCCGCTATAGTATAGTAGGATCAAGTTCGTCTTGCGAGAGATAGTCAGTTCCTAAGCGTTAGTTACTTAGAAAAATAGAAAGAATATGTGGCAGAGTAGAGAGTTCTGGAGGGTGTAATTGCTGAATTCAGGAAGAAAAAAATCAATACAAATGAAATCTAGTTCATAGAGATCGCCATAACGACAATCACGCATGCAAATACCACAAATCACATAAAAATCACACTTATCTGTGAAAAGAGCTAACTTTCGCAAACCCTAGCAAAGCAATCAATTAACTCTTGTAAATTAATAAACTTTACTATTTATCTTAACTAGGTCTTTCAAAACTATCGTTTCAAAACCCTAATTACTATCAAATTCACAATTATCTCGTTCAATTTAATTGCAAAAAAAAAAAAAAAAAGTGTCCCCCCCTTTCGTAAGGTACTTAAGCACATAAGATAGATAGAAGCATGTACCCAAATCTTGGATTCATAGCATTCTAATACGCATGAGTATCGTTGGGCTCACCCCAACCTTAGAAAAGGCAAATACTCACGCATAAATATGGTAGACATTGCAAAAGGCATGAAATTCTGTAAAAACACAGAAATTTAATTGAAGTAAACCAGGAAAATAACTCCATAATACTATAATAGCGTCTTCACAACCTCACAACATGTCTTAAACTTTCGCCTAAGAACATGCCTCAAAAGCTCTCAAAATCGCTCTAAAAACGCCAAACCCTAGTGCTGAAAAGTATGCATACGTTTCTATGAAGAGAGGATAATTAAAACTGACCCTAAAGGTTCCTACTTATACTAAACACTTAAAATCTATCTTAGGAAATAAAAATAAAATCGAATTTATCTAAATTCTGTTTAAATCTGGGATAAAAATTGTCAAATTTGGGTTCTAACGGCCGATACCAACCCGGGACACCTCGGTACCGATCCTCATGTAGCTCGGTATGGCTTCTGCTATTGAATTCTTAGAACATAATTTACCACCTTGGTACCCACCTCGGTATGCCTGTTGTTTTCTTCCTGACTTCTTCTCTCGGTTTAGGCTTTGTTCGGGCTCTGTTCAGCCCCTTCTTTGGCTCAGTTTGGGCACATTTTTGCTCATATAGCTCCTTCATTATTTCTCCATCTATATTATAATACTAAAGGAGAAGTCGCCTACGACATGTGGCGGCTTCTCCTTTAAAGTAGGTATTTTTAATTTAATTATTTATTAATGAAGTTGTTTGGATAATTAAGTAAATTTAATTAATTAATTAAATCTAATTCGGTTAAGATTTGATCGGTTAAGATTTGGATACGAATTCAGTGGATATATTTAATATTTTAGTTGGTTAGTTTAGATATTTATCGGATAAGATTAAAATAAAATCATATTTATTTTAATAAATCAAATATGACTTTTTTTTTGTTTAGATTTTTAATTGTGTCTCTTCTTATGTACGTTCACCATCATTTACTATATAATCACCCTTCTTCTCACTTCCTTTACATTTTTCTTCTTCTTATCTTTACCTCAAGTTTTTTGCATCTGTTCAAAGGATAAATTCGTACAATCATACTAATAATACTAATCAACAATGGTGGAAATTATTGGTGAGACTCAATTTGATTTCTCGCTCTCTTTTATATTTGTATTTTTTTAATTTCAATTTCACATTCTCAATGTTAGATTTGTTTGTATTCATAATTCTATATTGTAATTTATTTGGTTAAGTATATAAGTCATTCGTTCATATCCCTTAGTTGGTACTTGGTACTCATGTTTTATTAGTTCATGGGTAATTGATACTATTTTATTTCAACCGATCCGCTATACGTTTGATCAAACTCTATGGGATGAAACTGATTAAAAAATATAGTAATGAAATATCTTAATTTTCAACGAATGAAGACAGAATAGTTGAACGATGTATATCGGGTTACGATCTCCTGTGAGAATCAAAATTTGACTTTAAGTACTTGGATTATTGTTTGTAGGAGTTACTTGACTAATTATGAACCATAATGAGTATAGTCATGAAATCAAATAAAGTGATAATCAATTGATCGACCGTTTGGTTTTAATCCTTAAAAATTAACTAAGTTGATATTAATTTTTTAAAATTCTAATTATTAAATATAAAATCGTCAATATATGTGATTATATATCTATATATTATGCTTTTGTAAATAGAAGTTGTTAGGTTAAATCCCATTAATTAATTTTGTTCCAGTTTATTTTAGTTAGTATAATTCACTTATTATATAATTTTTAATCTAAACCTAGACTCTTTTTTATTATATTTTTCTTAATTTTATTTTCAAATGAAACAAGAAAATGAATAAAGATTTGAAAAAATTAATATTTTATTCAAATCAATTAGAAGATGAGTGATTCAATTATTTTTATTTTAATCGTATGTAATGATATGGTTTATACTCATCGTATAGGATCATAAAAGTTAATAAGCTAATTTATGACGGAGGTAAATTAATTATATTAATAGTATCACAATTGAGCTGTTATTTTCACATGGCGTGCCTCCCATATGGTAATGCTATTTGCGCAATTTGATTGATTGAATATAAATGTTGACACCTTATTTAATTATTTTTACACAGTATTATTTGAATTTTCAATTCAATCTATTTTACTTAAAACCGAATTTGATTTTATTTGTTAAATTAAAAAAATAAACTCAAATATTTTTTTATTGAGCAAAATTTAACATTATCGGTTAAAATCTTTGGAGTTTTGTTGTTGTTGTTTAAATTCAAATATGAAATAACTAATAAGACATTGACCTAATCCTAACAATATCTTAATATTGTAATTTTTTTTTCAAATTTACAATCTTAATCACGATCATCCTAACAATATCTGAGATTTTTTTAATATCTAGATTTGAAAAAAATGATCAATTTTATTGTCTTATAATAAACACTTCTGCAAATGAAAAGGCAATGAAAGACAAACTAACTCATTTCACAAAAATGAAAAGGCAATAAAACAAAGAACTAAAATATGACATTTATTAATCGACTATAGCCAGTTATAGAGAGTTAAAAATATTTTTATTTACAAAAATCCCGCATAAGATGCGGGTTACTATACTAATACTATCTCCGTCCAAAAATACATTGGCTTTACTATTCACGCACGCTTTTTTAAGAAGGTAAAAACTATATAAAATATTAACTTTTTATTAATTTTTTTTAATAATTACAAACTTATTGATAATAAGTTTGTAATTATTAAAAAAAACTAATAAAAAAGTTAATATTTTATATAGTTTTTAACTCCTAAAAAACCGTGCATGAATAGTAAAAGTCCATGTATTTTTGGACGGGGGGAGTATAATACTAAAAAAGAACTCGTCTAACCCATGTGTCGCCTTCTCTTTTAATGTAGGGATTTTTAGTTAGGGATATTGATTATTAAGTTACTTTACAATTCCAATTAAAATTAAATTAAAATATATACAATTATTAAAGATAACAATTAATAGCAAATATCCGCACAAACGTTGATTGCGTAAGGATATAAGCAAATTTGCATATTTGATTGCACAAAATTAGTTGTGATATTCTCGACATTATGGTTGGTTGGTTTAGATATTCATTGGATAAAATAAAAATTATAATATAGTTATTCATATCTTTTTAGTTAGGATATGGTTGATTTCTAATGTTTTGTTTCTTTAAAAAAATACAAATTTATAAAAATACAAATTCAGGCGCATACATTATGTAACATCATTAATGTATGATGTATCTATTCCATTAAATTGTATTTTTTCCCAAACTTATTCATTTTTTTAAATCATTTTTTAGGTAGTTGATATTTCTATAATCAAGAATGGTGGAATGGATTTAATTTCTTCATGTAATTATTTTTATATTAGTGTGATTTATGAAGAAAGTCCATTCCACCACTCTTAATTAATGAAACATCATCGACATGAAAAAAAAATGACAAAACATTACCACCATTACATATACTTTGAGCTATTTGGAAGACTCAATTTTTTTAATTACCTCAATGGTATCTCAAATGTATTCTTTAGTTTTATTTTTTACATTGCCTTATTTATTTAGTTTCATTATTATTCTAATATTTATTAGCATCATTTTGATACGAATAATTTTTACAAGCTTTACCAATATTTGCATAACTTTATGCTTATATTTGATTCTAATACTTAAATTTTCTTATTATTTAGCATATTTATTTATTTCGGTATTCAATATGTTAGAGAATCTTTATTTTTTATTACTTTGTTTGTGATACTTATAATATTTATGTAAACAATCATAAATGATATTGTATAAACATATATTTTAAAACAAGATCCGTGCAATGCACGGGGTACTGAGCTAGTTTCTTTCTGTTCTTTTCCGAGCACTCTTTTAGTTTCCTTCCGCTTCTCCTTATGCTCTAAAAGGCTTTGAAACAGCTTAAAAAATATGCAAAACATAACAAATGCTTGTGTAGATCTCCATATCTCAAGAAATACGAAAACCTACTCAAACGACGCTAAACCCAACATAAAATCTAAGATAAAGACTCAAGATGACACTAAAATACTTATAAAAATATGACTAAAAAGATGGATATTATCGGGTGAATAATCTTCCAGAGTACACAAAGGCAGATGGCCCTTACGACCAGTAGGGGCAGCTGCACACCCCCCCCCCCCCCCCCCCCCCAAAAAAGGCTGCACACCCCCCCCCCAAAAAAAAAAAATTTCCCCTTAGGTATATAATTTGGAATTGGAAATTTTGATCTTCAGAGAAACAATTCGCTATATTTTAGGAAAGATATAGGGAGAATCACGGACTGAAATCTCCTTGAAAGGTACCGGATTGAAATCCATGGGCCATGGCAGAAATCTCGCACCGCAGAAATCCATGGCTGCCTGCACTCCCTACAGATTGAAATCTCTTTCAGAAATTAATTCTCGAAATCATAGTCGTCGCCGATCGTCATCTTCTTCCTCGCAAATTCACAATTGGAGTATTCCTCCCAATCGTAGTCGCGTCTTCGCTCCTAATCCCTAAATTGGGTTACTTGACTTACTTCCCTGATTTTCCTATGAGAAATTGAGAATCGAAGTCGAATCTGCTGTCGTCGCCGGTTGTTGAGTGAGTGCTGACTCAGTAGTCGATCAGTGATTGATTCAGTAAGTTGTAGTGTTTGCCCGTATTCAAATTTTTGCAGCCTGTGTTACTTTATTTCATTGATTCAATCAAAATTTTCGAAGATAGATTGTGATTTGTGAATATTATAAAAATGAAGTTGATCGATCTCATCTAAGAGAGCATAACATAGATGATGCATATTTTTGAAATCTGTTTCAATTGAAATTTGTTTCATGAACTCAAATTTATGAACATCCATTTTTTACAACTTACTTTAAGTGAAATTGTTCCATGAACTCAAATTTATGCATTTTTTTTTTTAAATCTTTGTAGGCTCATGGGTAAGGATCGAAAGTTAAAAATGATCGATTCAAGTAATGTCCCCCTTTGAGTGTACTTTATATATACAAGTAATAAAATAGGCGTAAGGATGAGCCTTCCGACATGACACGATTCCAAACCCTGAAAATAAAAAAAATTGTGGTAAAGTTTCGCTGCCAGACCCCTCATAGTTTCAGTTGAGGATCCGCCACTAAGAGTACATGATAGTCGTAAATATACAAGCTAGTAAATCTTTGGCTATCCTAATTAAATTACATAATCATATAATCACTATCTTAATCATCTGTGTCATCTTGGATCCGATGATGCTTCATCCTGTCTTTCTTGTTATATATGATGATGTTCTTGTGTGCAATGAGTATATGAAATGATATTACATTCCTACTCTTATTTATTTGTAACTCCTAAATCATAGAACACACATGGATCATGGATGGATGCACGTATACAAATACATGTTCTTAATACATTATTACAATTTCCTAATTAATCTATTATTACCGGTTGTGATTATACGGTTATTGGTTCGTATTGGACGGGGTTAATAAACCGACTAAAATTATAAACAGGTTAAAAATTTATAAACTGTTGGTAAAAGTAGTTAAAAATTTATGAAAAAATATAAACTTCATATGGAACGAAAAACAGTTTATCTGTAAAAAGTGGAGTTTATTTGGTTGTTATTAGGGGTATTGTGGTACTTTCAAACCAAATAAACAAAATAAACTCCAAATAAGCTCCCTCAAGTAGTTTTTTTTTTAACTCATAATTTTAACCTTTTTATGATTTTTTACACTCTTAAACTAGTTAAAAAAATAAACAACCCATTTTACTTATTTTTTTAACTAGTTAAAAAGTGCATCCATACATACCCTATATCTTCTCCAGAAAACGCAAGTGGACTATCATTTATTTCTTTCTTTCTTTCAACGTAACTACCCTAAAAAACAAATATAATTGTTTAGCATATTTATGCAGTCTAATTTAATACTCTTTCCAGTCTAAAATAGATATTTATGCAGTCTAATTTATAAAAAAAAATTAAATAATTATAAACTTATTGATACTAAGTTTATAATTATTAAAAAAGAAATTAATAAAAAGAAATTTTACTTAGTTTTTAGCTCCTAAAAAAATAGGTCAATAAGTAAAAACTCGCCTATTTTAGAATTGGATGAGTATAAAAATTCCAACCATTCCGAAATGGTTCGAAGGATTATAAAAATTCCGGGTATACAATTGTCTAGGGCTCTCTCTGTTAAGGATTTTCGTAGAACAGAGACCATCCGGGGCCATTTAGAAGGTTGAATGGCCAGCCGAATTCGGGTACATGGCCGGCCAGTAGCAATGAACCTATATATAATGAGGCCGAAAAAGCACCTCAAGCCTGAAGGTCTCCCATGATTATGTTCCTTCTTTTTTACCCACAAAAATAAATAAAAAAGCAAATTACATTATTATAGAATAGATTGTTTTTCATAAAACAACCTAGAAATTAATAAATAATATAAAAAACATCTATATAAATTTGGTTTTCTTTCCAAAAACCATGCTTGGTCATTTTCATGTGTAAAAAACATTAAGAAAATGGTATAATATCACTTTATTAATAAATATTTAAGTAAATAAATTATATAGTAAGGTTCACTCTTATTTTTAGAAAAGTGATAATTTAACAATTTCTTAATATTGTTATACTTAAAAAGGGTCGTGGGTGATTACTTGATAGAATTTTATAGTAAGGTTCACTCTTGAGTGAAAATGAGTAATTCTCTAATTTATGGATGGTTTTGCAAAAAAAAAAAAAAAAAAAAAAAAAAAAACCTATATTTCAAGAGTGAAAATCATCTACAACCCACTATACACCCTTATGTGTAACACATAATTAATTATATTAAATATTTATGATAAAAAAATCAGAAAAATATATTTATGTTATAAATAACAAATCGTACCTATTTATATAATTTTTCATGAAAAAATATATTTTAACAAATATTAAAATTATTATTATCAAATAATCCTGTTTTAATTTTAATATTTTTTAAAATACTTTTGTAATAAAAAAATTATACAAATATATATGATTAGTTATTTGTAATATAAATATATTTTTTAAATTTTTTTATAATAAATATTTAATATAATTAATTTTATGTCACATATAAGGATGCATGGTGGGTTGTACTGTTGTAGTCTTGTAGAGGATTTGATCTCATATTTCAAAGGTTCTATTTGTAATTTATTCTAAAAACATCATCATCAATCACCTTTATTGTCCCCCACAACCGAATTCTACGTACACGGTACACTTTCTATCCTTGGTAAACGGATCCTCTAATTCCTAAAAAAAAAAAAAAAAAAAAAAGGTTTTGTATTTTTTTTCTTATAAATGGTAAGGATTTGGGGGTGGTCAACCGCGGTTGAACCACCGTCCAAGGGCGACCTGACAGATGACGGCTCCCAACTCAGCAGGAGCACGATCAGCGACGAATGACGAGGATAGACCGATATGCGTAAGTCTATCTGTCACCTAATTCCCTTCTCGATGTGTGTGAGAGCAGACGATGTTGTTGGAAGCCCGACAGTAAGCAAGAGCATCCGAGACCACCATCTCTAATTCCCAAGGACACCGCCAAGAATCTTTCATGACATTAATAAGCAGCAGGCAGTCGCCCTCCACCTCGAGGCAAGAGAATCCCATCCTAAAAGCTTCACGGAATCCAAACAGAAGACCGAGGCACTCTGCAAGTTCCGCAGAGACCGACCCGCAAGGGCAGGCACCACACGAAAGAACCGTCCCAAGGCTATCACGAATAACGAATCCAGAAGCTGCGAGACCCGATCCAACCTTAGCGCCATCAAAGTTAACTTTGACACAACCTGCAGCTGGTTTTTCCATTTTACCATTTTTCGATTGTTTATTTTGTTTTGTCGGAGATTTGGTCTAGTAGTGCTCTCATCCTCTTCTTGTTTCTTGCATTGCGCTTTTTTCCAACTTCTGTTATCATGTTTTACATTGTTGATCAATTCTTCCATTGTCGTTATATCTTTGTTATCAAAGAGTACTCTATTTCTCATCGATCATATTCCCCAAATGGAGAAAGCAAGGGTTGACTTCTGCTCCTTAGGTATGTTTTCAAAGATCTCCGTTATTAGGTTCTTATAGGGTTTATCCCATTTATCAGTGTTGCAGATCTTTTGCTCAATTTGTTCATCAATTCTCCTAATGAATTCTAATGATTTCGGGCACTCAGTGAAAAGGTGGGCATTGTTTTCGCCATTGTAGTTATAGAGAGGGTAGTTCAAAGGTACATGAACTCATTTCCCTTGCAGTCTAACTTTGGTGGGGTTCCCTTAAGTAGGTTTTTCCAAAGAAAAATTTTAATTTTTGGCGGACAAGTGACAGGAGGAAACTGTCATTGTTCCTGTCAAAGTATAACTCAAACCGACAAACTAGTATAGTAAGCAAGTAAGAGGTCGAGCCCACAGAGAATCAAGTATTCCTAAGCAATGTATATTTACCAATTAGTAGAAAAGAGGGGTTTTGGTGATTGAAGAAAAGAAAAGAAACTATAAACAAGTTAGTAGAGATAACAATTGAGAAAATGGTTCCATCTATAAATATCCACTTTAGTTTGGTTGATTGATCATCGATTTTTCTTCAAATTCTCTTTTCATCCTATTATTTTTCTTGTCCTGATCTTGTGTAAATTACTAGTCCTACGAGTCCTAGTAATTCTTACTAAATAGATAACCCTAACACGGTTAATATTCAACCTAATAGTAGCATTAAGATTAAAGATTAACTAGGATACATGCAACACCAAGCTACGAGTAAACATTCAACATGTAATTGATTCTCTACACACCAGTTTAGTCCTACGAGTCCTAAAAAGGCATGATTGCTACTATGGATTAAGGTTCGCTACGAGGAATCTACAAAATCCTAGCAATAATCTCAACTAGTTGTACAGACTAGAAGAAATCAACAATATTCGCAAAAGAATCAATACGAATCAATAGGAATAGAACAAGAACAGAAATCTCACAACTTTATCAAACCAAAGCTTCAATTCATAAACGAAACGAAACACTTTAGCACTCCATGGCCATGGAGGCTCCCCTCTAGGGTTCTCTTAATTAATAATCTCCAAGTGCATAAATTAAGGAATTCGATCATAAAATAAAACCCTAAAACGTACTTAAAAGGCCTCAAAAGAGTCGGCTAAATAATAATTCTAAAAACTAATTAAGGAGATAAAAAAGTCCATTCAGCAGGTTCGGCGTTTCTGCAGAGGCCGCGGGGCAGCCATTCCAGACCGCGTGACGGTTGGGCGATCAGCGAAATCCTTCGTTAGAGCTTTGGGCCGCGGGGCGGTTTGCTTGGCCGCGGGGCGGGTTTTACTGTTCACATCAATTTTTCCTCTTTGAATTTGGTCCCGGTGTCAACATGAAAGTTGTAGATATCGGAAAGAGCTTTCCAACGCATGCTTAGAATAGTCAATCGGACCACCGATGCCTCTAGAAAGCGCGAAACAAGTTCAGCATGTCTGGCGACAACTTCTACATACTTGTTCTTCACTTAGGCTCTCTAACTTCGATTCCGCTCCCGGGCTCTTCACTTTTGCCCCTCCTCTTTACTCTTCGTTCATCCATGAGCTTCCTCATTCCTCTTCAGATCCACATATACATGAAATAATCCATAAAAGCGTGTAGATTGCGACTCTACCAACAAAACAAGTATAAATGCAATTCTAGCCTAAACCATGCAATATATACATCTAAATCATGATAAATTCATCCTAATATGCCTATCTAAGTACATGTTATCAATTCCCCCACACTTAAGCTTTTGCTTGTCCTCAAGCAATTAAAACGAAAATCAAATCAACACCCCACAAACAAGCAATCCATGTAATAACTTTGGTAAAATACTTAAAAACTCAAAATAGGGAAATGAACATTGAGAATTAACGTCATAACATGTATAGGTGCAATCCGAGGAATAAAGCAATCATATTCATTCAACCTCACCAGGAAAATGTGTTTTCACTCTCGCTCGTGTGTTTAGGGTTAAACATTCACGCTCAAACTCAATCCTTGAAAACTTACCTACAACAAAATTGCATCAGTGGTCTAAATCTCCACCGCTAGTGACTTCACATGCAACCAAAATAATGAGATCTTTGTCTGGGTTGTAATGGGGTCATGGTACGTACATAGGGTATGGAAATTCTTTAGGTTATGTGGTGCTAAAAAAACGGGAAAAAGGGTTAGTAAACAACCAGAAAAACACCAACACCAAAACAATTCGTATACCATTCCAATACCATGTACTCCTTCACAATATAAATTCACACACAATTTTCCAATATCCACACAAACTCATTCATTTCTTTTTTCTTTTTCTTTTTCTTATTTTTTTTATTTTCTTGACTTTTACCCCTAAGTAAATTTTATCCTCCTTAGGTCCCAAGGAATAAGCACATAAAAATCATCTCTATATAGTACAAATGAATCACCCAACATAATTTCTCAACTCAAAGCAACTCCATCAACACATCAAGATATTCACCAACTCTTCTCCTAATTCCCGGATGGGTTAGACTAATAATTGGCTAGAAAGATTTTGTGGAGCTAACAAAATAGGCTTATAAGGCCCAAATTGGCTTCAAGCAAAGAATAATGTACACGGAGAGTATTCACACACATATAAATGTAGCCCCAATAAGGCCCAAAATGGCTAAAAGAAAATTATGTCTCAATCACTTTAAGGTTATATGCAAAAATCATATAAATGCAGCCTCAATAAAGATATCTAAACACAATTTAAAGATGAAGTAATCAACGAGAGTATTCACACACAAAGAAACTAGAGGACATATATGTGTAGTCCCAATAAGGACAAAATAACTCACAAGGTCAAATTGTTAGAACTTCAACACCACTTAAATTCCAAAGACTATACATGCTCAATTTTCTCATCAATCATGTTCCCAAAATGTCTATAAAAACAATTCAAAGCTTCAAACACTTCAAGCAAGTCATGGGGCACATGATAAGATAAATATAGAGGACAAGTACCATAGATGAGAAAATAAAACCTAAAGTGTATGAAATGCATGATATTTTTGGATTTTTTTATAGCAAATGCAATATATGAGCAAAAATAAATATGAAAACATAAATAACCATGATGTGCAAAATCTATCTATATCCAATGCAATCCCTCCCTCACACTTCAAATTTTCATTGTCCTCAATGAAAATTAATGACAACAAAATTATAAAAACACAAAGGAAGAGATAAATGGAATACTCACAATGTGGTGGAAAGGTGGATTTATGAACCTTCATGGATGAACAAAGAGTAACTATCAACATCCGTAGCCCGTGGCTTCATCTCGATATGCAGTGTTAGGTGCCCATACCGAAAACGCCAAACACAAACTAAACTAGAACTAAATAAAAATGCTAAACAATAACTAAACTCAAGATGAAAAAGATTATTACCTATCTTGGATTGCCTCCCAAGCAGTGTCTTTCTTTTATGTCATTGGCATGACTTATTCTCAATCTCAATTCTTTACATATCAGACATCGTTAAGGCCCTCAACAACCTATCATAATCTTGTGCACACATTTTAAACAGGACATCATACCCCAATAATAAATTGAAACTATATAATATAACACTTAAATACCTTTTCAATTTATCAAAGAGTTGAGCATGACTCTCTGATGGAGGAATATAATACCACCAGTTCAGTTCCACTAGTGGCTTCTCAAAATAGCAATTAAAAGGATCAACATAATCACTATTACCTTCCAAATTGCAAAAGTTTACCTTTTTTACCTCTTGAGCCTCAGCAGGTGGCTCTAGACATGGTTCATCAACGGGGGAGCTGAGAAAAAATGCATCAGATGGAGTAGGAGACACAACACATGAAACCTCATGTGCCAACTCATGAGATTCCATGTCAGGAAGCACTATACCCTCTTCTCCATCGTCAAAGAAACTATTGTTGTTTGCGAACAATTCCTCCTCGTTATGAAACCAACTAGGATGGAATGAATTAAGAACAATGACTTCGATAGGATCTTCCATTCTTGCATCCTTCAATGTCTCAGGGGATGGCGGAATGGGTTTGCTTTCTTTATCAACTTGAGGGGCGGCCATCCGATCTGCTATTATCTCGCTCGATGTTTGAATAAGTTGGCCCAATTGTTCCCCCAAGTTTTTTATCCTCTCAACATTCTCCTGTATTGCTTGAGTAAGGGCTTGGATTTCATCATCCAAGTGTGTGACAAAGTCCTCCATTTGGTGGATAAGACGAGGTGGGCAACTCTTCCTGTGATACATGGTAACCCATGTAACAGCAAAAATCCCACAACCCCGACAAGCCTAACCGTGCTAGGCCTCCTTTACTCATATATTCAGCAAGCGCTTGTGTCTCAACAGTCATCCCCTCAATTATGCAAAGAATCATATCTCGGATGCCGTCTTGATAACCCCGTGAATTAAGAATGTCAACATATCTCTACAATCTGGTAAGATATTGGTGAAAGTTCTCACCTTCAAACTGCAATAACCTCAACATCCTAAAAGTTAGTAGCAAGGGTGTTATGAATCGTAAGATAGGTTCACAACAAATTAGATGTATAAACAAAAATCAATATATGCACAAAACAAAGAAATAAACTTGAGTCCCCGGCAACGGCGCCAAAATTTGATAGGAGGAAACTGTTGTTGTTCCTATCAAAGCATAACTCAAACCTACAAACTAGTATAGTAAGCAAGTAAGAGGTCGATCCCACAGAGAATCAAGTATTCCTAAGCAATGTATATTTACCAATTAGTAGAAAAGAGGGGTTTTGGTGATTGAAGAAAAGAAAAGAAACTATAAACAAGTTAGTAGAGATAACAATTGAGAAAATGGTTCCATCTATAAATATCCACTTTAGTTTGGTTGATTGATCATCGATTTTTCTTCAAATTCTCTTTTCATCCTATTATTTTTCTTGTCCTGATCTTGTGTAAATTACTAGTCCTACGAGTCCTAGTAATCCTTACTAAATAGATAACCCTAAAACAGTTAAGATTCAACCTAATAGTAGCATTAATATTAAGGATTAACTAGGATATATGCAACACCAAGCTACGAGTCAGCATTCAACATGTAATTGATTCTCTACACACCAGTTTAGTCCTACGAGTCCTAAAAAGGCATCGTTGCTACTATGGATTAAGGTTCGCTACGAGAGATCTACAAAATCCTAGCAATAATCTCAACTAGTTGTACGGACTAGAAGAAATCAACAATATTCGCAAAAGAATCCATACGAATCAATAGGAATAGAACAAGAATAGAAATCTCCTAACTTTATCAAACCAAAGCTTCAATCCATAGACGAAACCAAAGAGTTTAGCACTCCATGGCCATGGAGGCTCCCCTCTAGGGTTCTCTTAATTGACAATCTCCAAGTGCATAAACTAAGGAATTCGATCTTAAAATAAAACCCTAAAACGTACTTAAAGAGATAAAAAGTCCATTTAGTAGGTTCGGTGTTTATGCAGAGGACACGGGGCAGCCAATCCAGGCCGCGGGGCGGCCAGGCGATCAGCGAAATCCTTCGTCAGAGCTTCAGGCTGCGGGGCGGTTTGCTTGGCCGCGGGGCGGCTTTTACTGTTCACAATGATTTTTCCTCTTCGAGATTTGATGCAGGACCATCCAAGACACCTTCGGATGATGTCCTTATCAAGAGGAAGAAGAAGGCTCCACCATTGGAGAAGGTCCAAAGGTGGAAGCTTGGCGTTTTTACATTCGTCCAACAACTTGGCAGCTTTTCGACGTCTCTATAAAATGGGTCGTACGGATTCAATATTGATCGGATTGAGGCGTTCCATACCTTGTTGGAACAAGGACGAAGAGATCTACAACTTTGTTGTTGAAGGTTTTTCCAGATTCATCTTATAGCTTGGCCGAAATCCACATTCTTTGAGCTGCTGCTGGTTTTGACGGGATTTTGTTAAGTTTTGGAACATTATATTTATTTCCTATTTAGTATTTCTTTTACTTAAGTTATTTTAGGAAACTTTAAGGTTATTTTAATTAATTCCTATAGTTGTTAGTTTTATTAAAATCAGCCCATTCGGCCCTAGTTAGGTCTATATAAGCCGAATGCCTTCTTTGTAATCATTCACGTTGAATTTGATAGAAAGACTCTCTTTTTGTGTGAAACACAATGAGTGTTTGTCGATTGAATAGAGCTGTGCTCTTCAATTGCAACTATTGGTATTGATCTAGCTTGGTTTGCTTTGCCGTTCATCAACTTCGCAAGACTTGGTGAATCTAGTATCCACAAGCCCCTTCCTTGTGCCTTCAAGTTGTCCGCTTGATTGTGTAGGGTTGTAGAGGTGGGTTGTGTAGTCATTGGTATTGGTTCCTACCCTCTGAGGAGGCCCGGGATCTTTATCTTGTTCTGCATCGATCGACTCAGTCCATATCAGGTCGTGTCTTTCGATTCTTGCAACTTTCTTTAATCGAGTCTTGTTCTTGTTATTGTCGATTTCAAGTGCAACCTTTATTCTTGGAATCTTTGTCGAGTCTTTCATCTTTCTTGTTGAGTCTTGCTGCGTCTTTTATTGTTTCTTGGCTGTTCTTGATTGATCTTGATCGAGTTCTTGCTTTTCTTGTTCAGTTCTTGCTTGTTGTCGAAGATCGGACCATCACACTGGTCCCGATCTCAATACAAAAGTTGTAGATCTTGAAAAGAGCTTTCCAACGCATGCTTATAATAGTCAATCGGACCACCGAGGCCTTCAGAAAGTGAGAAACAAGTTCAGCATGTCTGGCGACAACTTCTAGAGACTTGTTCTTCACTTAGGCTCTCTAACTTCGATTCCGCTCCCGGGCTGTTCACTTTTCCCTCTCCTCTTCACTCTTCCTTCATCCATGAGCTTCCTCATTCCTCTTCGGATCCACATATACTTGAAATAATCCATAAAAGCGTGTAGATTGCGACTCTACCAACAAAACTAGTATAAATGCAATTCTAGCCTAAACCATGCATTATATACATCTAAATCATGATAAATGCATCCTAATATGTCTATATAAATGCATGCTATTAACAAGCGATCTATCAAATCCATTCAAGAGGATCTGAAGTTGTTCCTCTTGTCTTAGTGATATGGTCCAAGGCACTAGCTGTAGAAAACCAGTCGTTATAAGGGATGTGGACATCCAGGATCTTTTCTACTATTTATGGGGGAAGCGATTGTTCTAGTTTTTCTTTATTCCATACTTTTCACGAGTTATGTACTGATTGACCATTTCTCGTTTGTCCACTTGGCGAAGGATACATTTCGTTTCAGTTTGTAGCCATTTTGTCTTTTCAAAATCTAATGGTTTTCCCATTTCCTACCTGCCAGATTAGAGCAGAGCAAAATTCCTCTTTCAACTCTATTAATTTATCCCACTGGCTGGAGGAGTTCTTCTTCCTATTATAGTCCCAAATGTTGTCACTTTTCAGATATTGGTCTCGAATAATTTTAACCAATTCATTATGTGGTTATGCAAGGATTTTCCAAAGTAGTTTCATTTGGAGGGCTTTGTTCATGTCTTTGGTCTTGAGGAGACCGAGTCCGCCGTCTCTCTTAGGCCTACAGATCTTGTCCCATCCAATGAGGGGTTTGTAGTTTGGATCCTTGTTCCAGAAGAAACTTTTGTTTAGTCTATCGAGGTCATTATGAATGGAAGCTAGGCGCATGAAATTTTGCATAATATGGGTTGGTTTAGCGACGAGGTTAGCTTTAACCAGCACTGCTCTTCCTTGTTGGGTTAATTCGTTCGCTCATTTTGTAAGTTTGGTCATAGTTTTCCCTAGAATATCTTCAAAAGTATTGTTGTTCACTCTGCCGTTAATAATCGAGCAGGCAAGATATTTTTTTAGAGTAGTGTGGTTAGTGATCTGGAGGCTTGATTGGATACGTTGTTTTTGGTCAGGTGTGACCCCTACGGTTCGTCATTCACGAGAACGGAGAATGACACAGTTTATATACATTCTTTAATCCAACCACAAAATTTTGTATAGAATCCGAATTTGGTCATTACCGAGAATATGAAATCCCAGTTCATCCGATCGTATGCTTTTTCCATGTCTAACTTGATTGCAACCCAACCATTCTTTCCTTTCCTCCTGCGAAAGGAGTGAAATATTTCATGCGCAATCAAGATATTGTCCTGGATAGCTCTATCAACAAAAAAAATGCACCTTGGAGAGGATGGATTAATTTTCCCAAGATAGATTTCAATATTTCGCTAAAATCTTTGCTATAGCTTTGTACATTGTCGAACAGAGACTAATTGGTCTATAGTTATTGGTTGTTTGCGGGTTATCACAGTTTGGGATTAGAGTGATAAAGGTCTGATTTATTTGCTTAAGCATTCGTCCTGAATGAAAGAATCCCTTTATTGCTTTGGTTACAGATGGTCCAACAATGTCCCAATAATGCTGGTAAAATTCAGTTGTCATGCCATCAGGTCTAGGAGACTTGTCTTTTCCAATCGAGAAAAAAACATTCTTCACTTTTTGGTTTGTTATTGGTCTAATCAGAAAGTCATTTTCTGATTGTGCAATTTCAGGGTTTATTAATTGTAGATATTCTTCAAGAAGTCGAGAATCTATTCTTTCTTCTTGGAATCTTTGTTCAAAATCTCCCTGTATCTCCTTTCTTACATTATCTTCCCCAACAATTATAATACCGTCATGAGTTGTAACTTCTCTTATTATTTTCCTATTACTGCGGCTTGTTGCTACTTTATGGTGATATCTTGAGTTCGTATCTGACAGTTTAAGATGCTTCGTTTTCACCTTCTATCGCCAATACAAATTATGAAACTGTAAAATTTTGTTCTTCTTTTTAATAAGTCCCAGCTACTTTGAGTTCCTTGGCTTACATTTTGCTGGAGATTAGCTAGTTTTTCTTCTATGTTCTTGAGTTGTCTAAATATGTTTCCGAACGTCGTTTTATTCCATTCTTTTGATAGTCTTTTTAGAAGTTGGGTGTTCCTTGTCACTTGGAACATGTGAGACCCCGAGCACTGCAATCTCCATGCTTGGAAAACAACATTCCGATAATCTTTCCTTTGCAACCACATTTTCTCAAATTCAAACGGTCTGGCTTTTTTCTCCCGGGGTGATTTTAGATCGATTGAGATCGAAAACTGCTCCGAGGAGGAGAAGACATAGTTTTTCGTTGCTATATTAGGATACCATTGAATGATTTGGTCCTGCACTAAGGCTCGATCCAGTTTTTCATAGATGTTATTTATTAGTGTCAGACTTATTCTTTCTCGAAGTAAAGATATTTCCAACCGAAGGAATATCCAATAGATTGCACCGGTGTTTGAATAGGATTAGTCGGAGAACTCTATTAGGGTTGGGAGAGTTGCCCCCTAATTTCTCGGAAGAGGTAAGAATCTCGTTTAGATCTCCCATAATAATGACTGGAACATTAAGTCCCTGGAGGTGGGTCAAATGCAATTACCAAAACTCAGCCTTTTCATTTTCTTAGGCAGGAGCGTAAACAAAACAACAGGCCAGAGGGGTTCCTAAATTGTTGTCTGCAATTAACATAGTGATAAAGCGTTCCTAAGTTGTACTTCTGTATGTAATACACAGAAGTGGAATTGGGGGATTTAGTTATAATTTACGTTTGTTTTTTCAAAAAAAAAAAAGGTTTTGAACCCAATATTCTCTAAAACTCCAAAATTCTCCAAAATGGAGAACCTGTTGTACATTCTCTTATGCGTCTAAAATGGTTTTGTACTTCTGTATATAATACACGGAAGTGGAATTGAGGGATTTAGTTACAATTTACGTTTTTTTTAAAAGTTGTAAAAGTAGGTATAACTCTCGTCATATAAAAATGAGAGTAGAATTATTTTGTATGCCTCTCGTTTTCTTAACACAGAGGTATAAAGCTGAGTTATACTCTCGTATTTAAAAAAAAAAGTACAATTATTATTGTGTCTCCCTTTTTATACACATGAGTGTAAATTTTAAAGGATTTTTAGAACAATTAGGAGATTTAGATATAACTCCAGTTTTTTTTTATCCCATCGAGCCAAATACGATGGGAACCTCATCAAGGGTCTCCCACCAGTACCTCATTTTTTGGGAAGCTCATTGCTGGCCACCTCATCAAGGGTCTCCCACCAGCACCGGCGTCGGTGAATGACCGATCTCCCCATGATCCTTCCTTGGGTCTTCAACCACTTTCCCAATCAGAACTTCTAAATTTTTCGAGTCTAACAATCTGATTCAAGGCATATTTAATCAATGAAGTTCAACGTTTAAAAAAAATATGATGCTATATATCATTAACATTATTTGTTGAGAAATTTTGCCCAACAGGCCTTTTTTTTCCTCTATTAAATGAATGTCCACCACCCTTGTGAAATTAGGGATTTGTCCATTCCCCAAAACAGTGCCCCCCGCCACATAAACGGATCTGGAGATGCAATTCGAATCTGAACTCCACGTTACAGATCCTTCTTCCTCCGCTTTCTTCTTCATCTGCTTCCTTCTTCCTCGGATTAGGGATAAGCCACTATCGATCTCCAACTTTGAGATTCCGGACTCGCTCCGATCTCGATCTCCCTTCTTCCCCCTTGATTCAACGATCTATTCGATTTTCCCTTGATTCATCGATCTATTTTATTTTCAAGGTGATTGTGATGGCGACGGTATCCTTTGGTCAGAATCAAAGGAGCGTACATCGCCAGATCGGAATCGAAGGAGCGGAAATCGCCAGATCAATGGAGTTGTTCGCTCGCTGTGCAGATCTAGAAGTCAGCGGATCTCAAAGTTGGCGATGGACGACGAGGTTAGAGACTCGTTGATTAGATCTGTGGAACTCGACTCCAATTAGATCAACCTCTCGCTTGAAGGGCGCATTAGATACGCCTTAAAGAAGGCTCTTCGGCTTCTCGGAGTGCTGCCCACGCTGCTCAAAGTCGGAGTGCGGTTACAACTCTTGCTGCTCAGAGTCGGAATTCACGCCAAGTAGAAAATTCCTCCGAGAAGTCCGCCTGAGCACCCGCTGAAAAGCTAGGGCTAATTCCACTTGCTATCCCTCTGTCGAGAAGCAGTTCAGGTATAAGGAAGCAATTGCTGCTTTACTGCTAAAATTGGAGAGCACATTCAGATCCACCAAATGGGAGATCCGGATGACCTATTCCAAGGACATACAGGTATAATTAAGCATCCGCGTTTCAATTTGTGTAAGGTAAATTGGTTTTGGTTTACCAAAGAAAATTGGATATGCTAAATGAATTGTATTTGAAATATGACACTGTTCTTAATATTTCTAAATCATGATTCCGTAATGTTTTTATTTGACTGCATTTTTTGGTCTTTCTTGAACAAAATTATCTTCATTCTCGCTTTTGAACTTAAAGATGACAATGGATATGAGTTTGCATTTGATCTACACGTGGAGATGTTTAACCAAACATGTGGACCGGTTGTTAATGAGTATTTCATCCTAATTATGGTAATACCCGCCAATGGGGAAGTAGCTTTGTTAATTTGCTTGATGTTTTAAGAGTTTTCTTGTGGATATTTATTTGCTTATTGTACGAAGAAGCAATGTTTTCACAAATATTTTATTTTTTAATTGTTATCAAATTGTACAAAATTGTTGAAATTGCCAATATTTATTAATTTTGTGCAATTTGATAACAATTCAAAAATAAAATATTTGTGAAAACATTTCTTCTTCATACAATAAGCAAATAAATATCCACAAGAAAACTCTTAAAACATCAAGTAAATTAACAAAGCTATTTCCCTATTGGTGGACATTACCATAATTAGGATGAAAGAGTCATTAACCACAAGTCAACAGGTTTGGTTAAACATCTCCGCGTGTAGATCAAATGCAAAGTCATATCCATTGTCATCTTTAAGTTTAAAAGCGAGAATGAAGATAATTTTGTTCAAGAAAGAGAAAAAAATGTAGTCAAATAAAAACATTACAAAATCATGATTTAGAAATATTAAGAACAGCGTCATATTTCAAACACAATTCATTTAGCAACTCCAATTTTCTGTGATAAACCAAAACCAATTTCCTTTACACAAATTGAAACGCAGATGCTTAATTATACCCTAATGTCCTTGGAATAGGACATTCGGATCTCCCATTTGATGGATCTGAATGTGCTCTCCCATTTTAGCAATAAAGCCGCAATTGCTTCCTTATACATGAACTACTTCTCGACAGAGGGATATCAAGTGGAATTAGCCCTTGCTTTTCAGCAGGTGCTCAGGCGGACTTCTCGGAGGACTTTTTTGCTTGGCGTGAATTCCGACTCTGAGCAGCAAGAGTTGTAACTGCACTCCGACTTCAAGCAGCGCGGGAAGCACTCCAAGAAGTTGAAGAGCCTTCTTTAAGGCGTGTCTAATGCGCCCTTCAAGCGAGAGGCTGATCCAATTGGAGTCGAGTTCCACATATCCAATAAACCAGTTTCTAACCTCATCGTCTATCGCCGACTTCAAAATCTGCTGACTTCGAGATCTGCACAACGAGCGGACAACTCCATTGATCCGGCGATTTCCACTCCTTCGATTCCGATCTGGCAATTTACGCTCCTTCGATTTTGACAAACGGATACCGCCGCCATCAGAATCACCTTGAAAATCGAATAGATCGATGAATCAAGGGGAAATCGAATAGATCGTTGAATCAAGGGGGAAGAAGGGAGATCGAGATCGAAAACAAGGCCGGAATCTCAAAGTCGGAGATCAATAGTGGCTCATCCTGATCTGAGGAAGAAGGAAGCGGAGGAAGAAGAAAGCGGAGAAAGAAGGATCTCTAACGTGGAGTTCAGTTTCGGATTGGATCTCTAGATCCGTTTATATGGTGGATGGGCACTGTTTTGGGGACTGGAAAAATCCCTAATTTCACAATGGTGGTGGACATTCATTCGATAGAGGCAAAAAAAAAAAGGCCCGTTGGGCAAATTTTCTCAAAAATTATTTGTTTTTGGGGGCTCCACCCCCGAACCTCACGTGATTGTTTAACAATCTGATGTAAGGCATATTTGATCAATGAAGTTCAACATTGAAAAAAAATATGATGCTATGTTAATTTGTTTTATAATTTCGACCAAAAAAAATTATTTGTTTTATAAATAATATAAATGTAACACTAATATCTTTCTAATTAAAAATGAATATAATATTGCATGTTTGAATGAAAATAGTTATTAGAGATGGGTATATTTGTCAATTGAATTGGTAGGAAAAAAAATGAGTTTTGGTGTGTTAGGGATGTTATGAAGTGAAAAAAAAGAATGAGATGCTAAGATGATGCAAATGAGAGAAAAAGAAAAAAAAATATTTCTAGTATCTTTAGCACTCCTTGATCAACTTGACTTAATTAATTTCATACGTGTCAAGTTAGCACATTTATATAACATACTAAGACAACGGTATAAAACATGTCGTTTTGGCCAACCAGAACTTTGCATTTTAGAATGGCGAATTTGTGAATATATCCTACCCAAAAAAGGGGTGACAAATATACTATAATTACTCCCAAATTGAAAAGAATGCCTATTTGGGCATACTTGCAATAAAAGTATTGTGAGTTTAAGCATTTTTTTAATGAAAATAAATATATAAAAATAGGCTTTTTGAAAATTGAAAAAAAAAACAGATTTTAAGAAATAGGAAAAAAAAATAGGATTTTCAGATTTTAAAAAAAAACATATTTTTTGGAAAATGGGAAAAATAGGATTTTCGGAAATCTAAAAAAATAGAATTACGTTAATTGAAAAAAAAACATAATTTTTGGAATTAAAAAAAAAATTGGAGAAAAAAAAACCTAGATAGATTTTCAGAAATTGAAAAAAAAAACAGATTTTCGGAAATATTAAAAAAAATAGATTTTTGGGTCAATGATAAGAAAACCTGGCTTCGATAACGTTTTGATATGTATCCTATCAACCTATAAGTTTCTTCCTGTCAACATTTGTTTTTTCATCCCTTCATGTTAAAAGAATACCCTGGAAAAGTAGGTTTTTTCTTATCAAGGTATAGGTGTGTTCCTGTCAAGTATTCCACACTATCAACTACAGATGATTAGTGTTTTTCGATCTCACACTATCGACATTTAACCACGGGTTTTGACACATTTTTTGTTTATATCATGACATATTGATAGACCTATGATGTCAAGACCTATTGTATTTCTGGTCAAGTTATATGTGTTTTTCTGTCAAATATGAAAACCTTGCTCAATGATGAGTTACTCTCTTATACTTATACGACGTGATCAAGCATCCCACATTATCATAGATAGTGTTTTTTGATCCATTATTTGCAACAATCTTGTTGACGTTCAACCACAAACTTTGACAGAGTTTTTGTTTTAATTCAAACACGTTGATAACTCTATCCTGCCAAGGTCTATTTTATTTCCTGTCAAGTTCTATGTGTTTTCCTGTTAAATGTGAAAACGTAGCTCAATGATGACACATGCCTCTTATATTTATACAATATGGTCAAGCATCCCACACTATCAACTATAAATGGATAGTGTTTTCCGGTCAATTATTTGCAATAATCTTATCGACGTTTAACCCCATGCGTTGACAATGTTTTGAGTCTTATCCCGACATATTGACAACCCTATCCTGTCAATGTCTATTTTATTTCTTGTCAAGAAGATATTTAGTGCAATTTTTCCCTATTTGTTAAGTAGTCATCTTTGTTTAACATTGCTTTGTTCCTCTTGAGTTATCCCGATGTTCATCTGAAGTCGGATGAGTTTTTCATATATTAATTAGGTGTCTTAAAATATTCCCAAAAGTCCTTTTGTTCCCATCTTTTGTGAGGCATATGAGTACACTTGTATTTTGAGTGAGCCTGAATATGTGCAATCATATAACCTCTGCTCTCAAAGCTTTAACAATATTTCCATAAACCTCTGCACTCAAAGCTTTAACAATATTTCCATCATCTTGCATTGTCAATCAATTTTTCTCAAATTTGAAAGGTTTGCCTCTAAATTCATTTAGTCCCCAAAGATCCAATGAAATGGGGCAGCCGAAAAGAAGACGTGGTAGTCCACACCCACTTCTTTTTACTTGCGCAAGTCTTGGATCCAATGTTTTGGTTTTTATCCTGACATGTTGATAACTCTATCTTGTCTACATCTATTTTATTTCCTGTCAAGGTCTATGTGTTTTCATGTCTAAAGTGAAAATATAAGTCAATGATGGGTCGCTCCTCTTATACTTGTACAATGTGGTCATGCATCCCACATTATCCACTATATAGATGAATAGTGTTTTTCGATTAATTATTTGCAACAATCTTGTCGATGTTTAACCCTAGGCTTTGACAATATTTTGGTTTTTATCATAACAGATTGATAACTCTATCCTATCAATGTCTATTTTATTCCTGCCAAGGTTTACGTGTTTTCCTATCAAATGTAAAAATTTAGCTCAATGATGAGCCGCTCCTCTTATACCTGTACACCTGGTCAAGCATCTCTCACTGTCAACTACAGATGGATAGTGTTTTTCGATCTACTATTTAACTCCATGATTCGATAATGTTTTGGTTTTCATCATGTCATTTGAATTCGCCAATGCAACAATCAAGTCTTACTTACAACAACTACGCCTCATTACTCGACCAGTCTAAGCTTCTCATAACCTCTTCTTTAGAGGGTCGGCCAAACCCCTCTTGGTTATAGTAACAACAACAAAACATAAATAACCAAACTGAGCAAAAGAAAGAAAACACAAGTTAATGGCTCCAAAACAAGTTAATGGTTCCAAAAGATCAAACATCTGTTACTAAAGTTCAAAATCCAAAACATCAAGCATGAATGTTTCTTCCTGGCATTGTCAACCTAACATAATGTAACACTTGTCGTGTTCCAAGCAATATATATATGCACATACCTGTCAAAAAACATCAAACATCAATCTAGATGGGTATGAGTGGTCTGGTGGGTTTGAAGGATTATTGGGCATTTTTAGGATTTTTGTTTGGGCTAATTATGTTGTCAGTTCAACAACATCCCTTTCCTTGTCTACAATACCTTCAACTTCTTCTGCATTCACTCTAGTAGCCTCAGTTTCCTCTTCTTCTGGAACTACAGTAACCTTCACATCCTCCTCATCTTCTTCTTTTTCTATCATTACTGCTACATTCAAATCCACCTCACCTGTCACTAGCACTGCAACTACTATTTCCTCGGTTGCCACCAGATCAGCCTACATTTCCTCTTCTGTTGTAGCCTTCAAAGGCTCCTCCTTAGTTGTCACTGCAGAAACCTTCATCTCATCTTCTACTATTGGCTTTATCTCCTCTCCTACCACTGTCGTAACTTTAAAAGGCTCCATTATTTGAGCCAATTCAAGGATGCTGTTTATGGTCTATTGAGAGCCATAGCGTGCCTACAAACTTCAAATTTCAGTGCTCAAAAAAGAGGAAGAATCTTCTTCAATTGAGAGATGATTTGAGCTAGTTCTAGGGACCAAACTTTATGATAGATGTGGTTGGTGAATCTTCTTCAATTAAGAGATAATGGAGCTAGTTCTGTGAAAATGGAGATATAAGTATATAATAAACATAAAATGGTTTAATAAAGTCAACAAAAGAGAAATTGAGGTAGGTTCGAGTTCTAGCATCCATCAGGAAACGGAAACCTATTAGCCTTGTATTACAGAGAAATAGCAAGAAACTAACTTCCTTCACAAAATTAATAGACGAAACTCTAAAAGAAAGCAGTTTATTTACAGAATCAGCCCTCTTGTTTTCAACATCCCCAACCAAGCAAATTTACAAGCCAAAGGATGGATATTAACATAATTCAAGATGAAGCTTAATTCACCTTAAGTTCATGACCTTCCACTGTAAAAACTGCTCCTAGTGCTTCTTTTAGGAATAATTGATTATTATCCAGAACTCTTTTCACAAGTAATTAATGACATCTAGTTTAGCATTACTATAGTTTATACTCGCTGTCCTCATTTTAAAAAAATTAAAATCATGACAGGAAGACAACATCAAAGCACAAATATTTTCATGAAACGCAGATGCTTAATTATACCCTAATGTCCTTGGAATAGGACATTCGGATCTCCCATTTGATGGATCTGAATGTGCTCTCCCATTTTAGCAATAAAGCCGCAATTGCTTCCTTATACATGAACTACTTCTCGACAAAGGGATATCAAGTGGAATTAGCCCTTGCTTTTCAGCAGGTGCTCAAGCGGACTTCTCGGAGGAATTTTTTGCTTGCCGTGAATTCCGACTCTGAGCAGCAAGAGTTGTAACTGCACTCCGACTTCAAGCAGCGCGGGCAGCACTCCGAAAAGCTGAAGAGCCTTTTTTAAGGCGTGTCTAATGCGCCCTTCAAGCGAGAGGCTGATCCAATTGGAGTCGAGTTCCACATATCCAATAAACCAGTTTCTAACCTCATCGTCTATCGCCGACTTCAAAATCTGCTGACTTCGAGATCTGCACAACGAGCGGACAACTCCATTGATCCGGCGATTTCCACTCCTTCGATTCCGATCTGGCGATTTACGCTCCTTCGATTCTGACAAACGGATACCGCCGCCATCAGAATCACCTTGAAAATCGAATAGATCGATGAATCAAGGGGAAATCGAATAGATCGTTGAATCAAGGGGGAAGAAGGGAGATCGAGATCGAAAACAAGGCCGGAATCTCAAAGCCGGAGATCAATAGTGGCTCATCCTGATCTGAGGAAGAAGGAAGCGGAGGAAGAAGAAAGCGGAGAAAGAAGGATCTGTAACGTGGAGTTCAGTTTCGGATTGGATCTCTAGATCCGTTTATATGGTGGATGGGCACTGTTTTGGGGACTGGACAAATCCCTAATTTCACAATGGTGGTGGACATTCATTCGATAGAGGCAAAAAAAAAGGCCCGTTGGGCAAATTTTCTCAAAAATTATTTGTTTTTGGGGGCTCCACCCCCGAACCTCACGTGATTGTTTAACAATCTGATGTTAGGCATATTTGATCAATGAAGTTCAACATTGAAAAAAAATATGATGCTATATATCATTAACATTATTTGTTTTATAATTTCGACCAAAAAAAATTATTTGTTTTATAAATAATATAAATGTAACACTAATATCTTTCTAATTAAAAATGAATATTGATAACTCCACTCCCTTTGATGGAAATCGGAATCAGTTTCAAAGGCCTTGACAGTATGTCTGTGTCAAAGGTCTTGGAGCTTTAACAGTGTTGACGAAATACAAAACCTGCTCTATATGTTATTATGTCCGAATATTATATTATGTTATTATATGCTTCCATATTATTATTATATATTCACTAACCTTTCAGGAAGCTATTTGAATTATATCTCCTTCCATAAGCGTTCAAAGCTGAGAAAGATCAAATCGAGATCATGGCTTCCGAAGTTTCTAAAGATAGAAGATTGCACTCAAGCCATGATCCTCTCTTAGCCGTTGGAGAAGATTCCTTCCTCAAGTGGCACCGATGATCTTCACTATATAAAGGAGATGAAGAAGAGAGAGAGGACTGACGCACTTCAAGAATATCATTGCACAATCAGCCCTCAAGTTTACGTTCTCTCTTCAGCGTGTTCTCTCTGCTTGTTCTTAAGAGTCTTATATTTTGTTTCAAAGCATTTGAGAGATACACAGTGAGCTGATAGGATATATTTCGAGAGAGTGTTATAATCAAGAGTTTATAACTCAGGAAGTAGACACTAGGCGATTGATTCACTAAGTGTAAGAGGATTGTACTAGATAGCATAGAGAGGTGGGGCTCTTCTAGATTGGTCTAGGACTCCAAGGGAACGTGAGTTGACTAGATTGCAATTGTATAGGAGAGAGGCTTCTCGGGGAGCTACTAGGATCCTAGGTCTTGTGAATCAATAAAAGCCGATTGAATCCTAGGGTTGTGGAAGAACCCTAGGCGGGGACGTAGGCCAAGTTCGTGCCGAACCTCGTTAACAATTCGTTGTGTCCTTTACTTATTTGCTTTACCTTATTTCCGCACTTGGTTCGAATTGTTTAACTTTGTGATTCAGGTTTATCTCAAAGATTTTAGTACAAGCTCCAAAAGTCTTGAGACTTTCTGCGAAAAACGGGCATACTCTATTCAACCCCCCTTCTAGAGTATTTTCTTTATTACTTTGTTTTACATTATCGAACCTTCAATTGGTATCAGAGCTTTACTCACTGATTTTGATCTAACAATCTTGTGAGTTTTCGATCATGTCTGGTGAAGCAAGCGAAGGATTTGCACAGGGAAGGTCTACCATTAGACCACCACTCTTCGTGGGAAACAACTTTGTCCACTGGAGATCCTTGATGAAAATGTTCATTATAGATCAAGATCTGGAACTTTGGAACATTATAGAGAATGGTCCGAAGATTCCTATGAAAGACGGACCTAGTGGAAGCAAATTCGCGAAGACCGAGGCTGATTACATCCAAGCAGATCTTGAACTCGTCTCCAAAAACTACAGGGCTATAAACTTACTTTATTGTGGTCTTAGTACTGATGAGTTTAACCGTATTTCATCTTGTAGGTCAGCTAAAGAGATTTGGGACAAGCTGGTCGTCACCTACGAAGGAACCAGTCAAGTGAAGGACACCAAAATCAGCATCTTCCTTCGAAAGTATGAACTCTTCAAAATGAAGCCTGATGAGTCCATTAAGGCCATGTTCACACGGTTCACGGAAATCACGAACAACCTTGACTCTCTCGGCAAGACCTTTGAGAATGTTGAGAAAGTGGGGAAGATATTGAGGTGCCTTCCAAAAGACAAATGGGGCCCGAAAGTGACAGCCATAGAGGAAGCCCAAGATCTCACAACTCTACCCCTTGATGACTTGCTTGGGAAGCTGATCACACATGAGATGATTCTCAATGAAGACGATGGAGAACTTCCAGCAAGCACTAAGAACTTGGCGCTCAAGTCTAAGAAGGATGAGCCCAAAGATGTGTCTGATTCTGATGATGAGGACGATGATGAGGATGATCCCTTTGATCTCATTACAAGGGGTCTTTCTCGAATCCTCAAGATGAAGAAGCAATTCAACAACAAAGATAGATCAGAGTCTTCGAAATTTCGAGGTAAGTCTCAATACAATAAATATGACAAGAACACTAAACCTTTGTCTTGTTTTGAATGTGGTGAAACAGACCATCTAGTGAAAGATTGCCCTCAAAAGAAGAAGAGCCAATTCAAGAAAGGTGACTCAGATTCCGATGACGAAAAGGCCAACCTTTGTCTCATGGCCATAGGAGATGAATCCCATGATAAGCAACTTGAGGTAACCGTAAGAGAGCTTATGGCAAGTCCAAAAGAGGTACTATCGGAATTCCTTTCTAATATGATTGCCAATGAAGAGAAACTTATTGCTCAAACTAACACTCTTATCAGGAAAACCGTGGACCAGGAAAGAACTATTGAGGAACTGTATAGGAGGGTCCAAAGTCTTGAAACCTCTTATTCGGGTCTTGACATTAAAGTCAAGACTCTTGACTCAGAGAAATCTGAACTCAAGCAAGATCTCTCGTCTCTGAGAAATGAACATCATGACTTAGAGAACGAGAAGATCTCCCTGAATAAGAAGATTCAAGACCAACAGACAGCCCTCATAAGTTTTACCAAATCCAAGGGCACTCTTGATAGGATGTTGGGTGAGCAACAAAATTCTCTAAACAGAAGTGGTATTGGTTACAACCCGAGGTTTTTAAAGAAGCAACACATTACCACTTTTGTAAAGGCCAAAGGAAGCAGAACCTCTCCTATATGTCACCACTGTGCTAGAAAGGGACATGTAAAAGAGACCTGCCCCTATAGAAGAAAGGATCCTCATATTATTCGCAATACATTTCCTATTCACTTGAGAAAAGAATGGATAACGCAAGTTTGGGTCCCCAAAGGCACTATTTTACCAAATATGGTTTATCCCAATAATGGATCTAAATTTGCTCACTGGTCTAGCCACAAAGGTTGATTTTTGTCTTGCAGGAGATCACCAAGGTGAAAGAGCTAAAATGGATTATTGATAGTGGTTGCTCGAGGCATATGAGTGGAAGGAGTTCTCTCTTTCATGATCTAAAGAAGCAATCCACAGGAACAATCACTCTTGGTGACAAAGGAAAGTGTGACATCGTTGGTATTGGTAGTGTTGGGAGTGATCCTAACCATATTATTAAAAATGTTTATCTTGTTAATGGTTTGAAGTATAATTTTCTTAGTATTTCTCAACTATGTGATTATGGTAATGATGTTGGATTTAACAAGAAAAGATGTTTAGTGCGCAGAGAAGATACAGGTGAAATAGTTCTAATTGTCTATCGTTATAACAACATCTATGTCGCAAATGCTGAGCAAGTGGCACAAGGAAGCTTATCCTGTCTAAAGGCTTTGACGGACGATCCAAAGCTCTGGCACAGGAGACTCGGTCATGTAAGCCCACATACACTTCAGAAGCTTGTGACCAAAGGGCTTGTAAGAGGACTACCTGAGATGGATTTCAAAGGTATTGAGATGTGCAAAGCATGCGCACGAGGTAAACAAACACGTAGCTCTTTCAAACCCAAAAAGGTTGTAAGTACTTCTAGACCCCTTGAACTTTTACATATGGATTTATGTGGTCTTATGCGAGTCAAATCTCCCAATGATATAAAGTACAAGCTTGTTTTCATATTTGATGAATGCAATGACGGTTCTTTGAGTGAAAGTGTTGCAGATTTAGATCTTAACATCCATACAGAGAACGAGGATGGTGATGATGCTGCTACCATGAACACAGAGAAGAGGAACATGCAGGAACCGATTCTTAACACTGAAGAATTGGCCCAAGGTGTTGAGGATTCGTTCAAAGCCCTTGGTGTCCAATCCAAAAGTGTTGAGACGTCAGAAACTGCTGTAACTGAACCGAACAGATCCACGGAGTCAGATTTACTACAAGTTAATCCTACTAGTGTGACGAATCAAGGAGCTGAGACTAGCAAAAGGAAATTCAAATACTCCTCTTCACACTCTTTAAAGGATATCATCTCTGACCCTACTTCTAGTGTTCAAACTCGTTCTAAACTTAAAGATCTTTGTGCTTTTCACGCGTTTGTTTCTCTTATTGAGCCAAAGAAGGTAAATGAGGCACTTCAGGAGCCAGACTGGATCATTGCTATGCAAAGTGAGCTTAACGAATTTGAAAGGAACAAAGTCTGGACCTTGAAGCCTAGGCCAAAGCATCAATCAGTCATTGACACACGATGGGTATTTCGGAACAAGCTAGATGAGAATGGTAAGATCATGAGGAACAAAGCAAAGCTTGTTGCTCAAGGCTACAGTCAGGAGGAAGCATTCAAGGACCAAACATATTGATGTACGACATCATTTCATTAGAAACCATGTCGAAAAAGGTGATGTGTCCATATCATTTATTTCAACTGATTATCAATGGACTGACATTTTTACTAAGACTTTGGCAGAGGACAGGTTAACCTTCATTAGACATGAGATCGGAATGCTTAACAGGGATGCACTTTCGTAGGGGGAGCTTTCCCTTTACGAAAGATAAACTCTACTCGGTGTGTCAAGATCCTTGAACCTCATTTCAAAGGTTGTGAACTGAACAGTAGAGCACATATAACGGATCATATATTTGGTTAATATCTTTTTAGATATTTGATTAAATATAGTTTTAATGGTTTTTTAAACCTTTTTTTATTTGTTACCGATTTTATTTTATCCGAGTATATTTTATTTGTGGAAATTATTTTAATATCGGATAAATCTTCTCTTGCCTTTAAGATTTGAAAGGAACTTTTGAATTTTGAATTATTTTGGTAAGTCTGATTTTGGTAAGTGTTTTTAAACTCCTCCCTTTGTTGAAAGACAAAAAGGGGGAGATGGTTTGATGGTTTAGACTTTAAAACTGTTGTGAACCAAGGGTCTTGGAAGACCTTGTTTTGTTTTACTTTGTTGGATGTTTTTCATGTTAAACTTATGATCCAACATCTGTCTAACCCATGCAGGTACTTAGTCTGATTGTGCTTATGATATATCTGTTTGACTAAGTTGCAGGGATGCACAGGTTTTGTCTTTCATCAAGGGGGAGATTGATAACTCCACTCCCTTTGATGGAAATCGGAATCAGTTTCAAAGGCCTTGACAGTATGTCTGTGTCAAAGGTCTTGGAGCTTTAACAGTGTTGACGAAATACAAAACCTGCTCTATATGTTATTATGTCCGAATATTATATTATGTTATTATATGCTTCCATATTATTATTATATATTCACTAACCTTTCAGGAAGCTATTTGAATTATATCTCCTTCCATAAGCGTTCAAAGCTGAGAAAGATCAAATCGAGATCATGGCTTCCGAAGTTTCCAAAGATAGAAGATTGCACTCAAGCCATGATCCTCTCTTAGTCGTTGGAGAAGATTCCTTCCTCAAGTGGCACCGATGATCTTCACTATATAAAGGAGATGAAGAAGAGAGAGAGGACTGACGCACTTCAAGAATATCATTGCACAATCAGCCCTCAAGTTTACGTTCTCTCTTCAGCGTGTTCTCTCTGCTTGTTCTTAAGAGTCTTATATTTTGTTTCAAAGCATTTGAGAGATACACAGTGAGCTTATAGGATATATTTCGAGAGAGTGTTATACTCAAGAGTTTATAACTCAGGAAGTAGACACTAGGCGATTGATTCACTAAGTGTAAGAGGATTGTACTAGATAGCATAGAGAGGTGGGGCTCTTCTAGATTGGTCTAGGACTCCAAGGGAACGTGAGTTGACTAGATTGCAATTGTATAGGAGAGAGGCTTCTCGGGGAGCTACTAGGATCCTAGGTCTTGTGAATCAATAAAAGCCGGTTGAATCCTAGGGTTGTGGAAGAACCCTCGGCGGGGACGTAGGCCAAGTTCGTGCCGAACCTCGTTAACAATTCGTTGCGTCCTTTACTTATTTGCTTTACCTTATTTCCGCACTTGGTTCGAATTGTTTAACTTTGTGATTCAGGTTTATCTCAAAGGTTTTAGTACAAGCTCCAAAAGTCTTGAGACTTTCTGCGAAAAACGGGCATACTCTATTCAACCCTCCTTCTAGAGTATTTTCTTTATTACTTTCTTTTACATTATCGAACCTTCAAATATAATATTACATGTTTGAATGAAAATAGTTATTAGAGATGGGTATATTTGTCAATTGAATTGGTAGGAAAAAAATGAGTTTTGCTGTGTTAGGGATGTTATGAAGTGAAAAAAAAGAATGAGATGCTAAGATGATGCAAATGAGAGAAAAAGAAAAAAAAATATTTCTAGTATCTTTAGCACTCCTTGATCAACTTGACTTAATTAATTTCATACGTGTCAAGTTAGCACCTTTATATAACATACTAAGATAACGGTATAAAACATGTCGTTTTGGCCAACCAGAACTTTGCATTTTAGAATGGCGAATTTGTGAATATATCCTACCCAAAAAAGGGGTGACAAATATACTCTAATTTCTCCCAAATTGAAAAGAATGCCTATTTGGGCATACTTGCAATAAAAGTATTGTGAGTTTAAGCATTTTTTTAATGAAAATAAATATATAAAAATAGGCTTTTTGAAAATTGAAAAAAAAAACAGATTTTAAGAAATAGGAAAAAAAATAGGATTTTCAGATTTAAAAAAAAACATATTTTTTGGAAAATGGGAAAAATAGGATTTTCGGAAATCTAAAAAAATAGAATTACGTTAATTGAAAAAAAAAACATAATTTTTGGAATTAAAAAAAAATTTGGAGAAAAAAAAACCTAGATAGATTTTCAGAAATTGAAAAAAAAAACAGATTTTCGGAAATATTTAAAAAAAATAGATTTTTGGGTCAATGATAAGAAAACCTGGCTTCGATAACGTTTTGATATGTATCCTATCAACCTATAAGTTTCTTCCTGTCAACATTTGTTTTTTCATCCCTTCATGTTAAAAGAATACCCTGGAAAAGTAGGTTTTTTCTTATCAAGGTATAGGTGTGTTCCTGTCAAGTATCCCACACTATCAACTACAGATGATTAGTGTTTTCGATCTCACACTATCGACATTTAACCACGGGTTTTGACACATTTTTTGTTTATATCATGACATATTGATAGACCTATGATGTCAAGACCTATTGTATTTCTGGTCAAGTTATATGTGTTTTTCTGTCAAATATGAAAACCTTGCTCAAGGATGAGTTACTCTCTTATACTTATACGACGTGATCAAGCATCCCACATTATCATAGATAGTGTTTTTTGATCCATTATTTGCAACAATCTTGTTGACGTTCAACCACAAACTTTGACAGAGTTTTTGTTTTAATTCAAACACGTTGATAACTCTATCCTGTCAAGGTCTATTTTATTTCCTGTCAAGTTCTATGTGTTTTCCTGTTAAATGTGAAAACGTAGCTCAATGATGACACATGCCTCTTATATTTATACAATATGGTCAAGCATCCCACACTATCAACTATAAATGGATAGTGTTTTCCGGTCAATTATTTGCAATAATCTTATCGACGTTTAACCCCATGCGTTGACAATGTTTTGAGTCTTATCCCGACATATTGACAACCCTATCCTGTCAATGTCTATTTTATTTCTTGTCAAGAAGATATTTAGTGCAATTTTTCCCTATTTGTTAAGTAGTCATCTTTGTTTAACATTGCTTTGTTCCTCTTGAGTTATCCCGATGTTCATCTGAAGTCGGATGAGTTTTTCATATATTAATTAGGTGTCTTAAAATATTCCCAAAAGTCCTTTTGTTCCCATCTTTTGTGAGGCATATGAGTACACTTGTATTTTGAGTGAGCCTGAATATGTGCAATCATATAACCTCTGCTCTCAAAGCTTTAACAATATTTCCATAAACCTCTGCACTCAAAGCTTTAACAATATTTCCATCATCTTGCATTGTCAATCAATTTTTCTCAAATTTGAAAGGTTTGCCTCTAAATTCATTTAATCCCCAAAGATCCAATGAAATGGGGCAGTCGAAAAGAAGACGTGGTAGTCCACACCCACTTCTTTTTACTTGCGCAAGTCTTGGATCCAATGTTTTGGTTTTTATCCTGACATGTTGATAACTCTATCTTGTCTACATCTATTTTATTTCCTGTCAAGGTCTATGTGTTTTCATGTCTAAAGTGAAAATATAAGTCAATGATGGGTCGCTCCTCTTATACTTGTACAATGTGGTCATGCATCCCACACTATCCACTATATAGATGAATAGTGTTTTTCGATTAATTATTTGCAACAATCTTGTCGATGTTTAACCCTAGGCTTTGACAATATTTTGGTTTTTATCATAACAGATTGATAACTTTATCCTATCAATGTCTATTTTATTCCTGCCAAGGTTTACGTGTTTTCCTATCAAATGTAAAAATTTAGCTCAATGATGAGCCGCTCCTCTTATACCTGTACACCTGGTCAAGCATCTCTCACTGTCAACTACAGATGGATAGTGTTTTTCGATCTACTATTTAACTCCATGATTCGATAATGTTTTGGTTTTCATCATGTCATTTGAATTCGCCAATGCAACAATCAAGTCTTACTTACAACAACTACGCCTCATTACTCGACCAGTCTAAGCTTCTCATAACCTCTTCTTTAGAGGGTCGGCCAAACCCCTCTTGGTTATAGTAACAACAACAAAACATAAATAACCAAACTGAGCAAAAGAAAGAAAACACAAGTTAATGGCTCCAAAACAAGTTAATGGTTCCAAAAGATCAAACATCTGTTACTAAAGTTCAAAATCCAAAACATCAAGCATGAATGTTTCTTCCTGGCATTGTCAACCTAACATAATGTAACACTTGTCGTGTTCCAAGCAATATATATATATGCACATACCTGTCAAAAAACATCAAACATCAATCTAGATGGGTATGAGTGGTGTGGTGGGTTTGAAGGATTATTGGGCATTTTTAGGATTTTTGTTTGGGCTAATTATGTTGTCAATTCAACAACATCCCTTTCCTTGTCTACAATACCTTCAACTTCTTCTGCAGTCACTCTAGTAGCCTCAATTTCCTCTTCTTCTGGAACTACAGTAACCTTCACATCCTCCTCATCTTCTTCTTTTTCTATCATTACTGCTACATTCAAATCCACCTCACCTGTCACTAACACTGCAACCACTATTTCCTCGGCTGCCACCAGATCAGCCTGCATTTCCTCTTCTGTTGTAGCCTTCAAAGGCTCATCCTTAGTTGTCACTGCAGAAACCTTCATCCCATCTTCTACTATTGGCTTTATCTCCTCTCCTACCACTGTCGTAACTTTAAAAGGCTCCATTATTTGAGCCAATTCAAGGATGTTGTTTATGGTCTATTGAGAGCCATAGCGTGCCTACAAACTTCAAATTTCAGTGCTCAAAAAAGAGGAAGAATCTTCTTCAATTGAGAGATGATTTGAGCTAGTTCTAGGGACCAAACTTTAGGATAGATGTGGTTGGTGAATCTTCTTCAATTAAGAGATAATGGAGCTAGTTCTGTGCAAATGGAGATATAAGTATATAATAAACATAAAATGGTTTAATAAAGTCAACAAAACAGAAATTGAGGTAGGTTCGAGTTCTAGCATCCATCAGGAAACGGAAACCTATTAGCCTTGTATTACAGAGAAATAGCAAGCAACTAACTTCCTTCACAAAATTAATAGACGAAACTCTAAAAGAAAGCAGTTTATTTACAGAATCAGCCCTCTTGTTTTCAACATCCCCAACCAAGCAAATTTACAAGCCAAAGGATGGATATTAACATAATTCAAGATGAAGCTTAATTCACCTTAAGTTCATGACCTTCCACTGTAAAAACTGCTCCTAGTGCTTCTTTTAGGAATAATTGATTATTATCCAGAACTCTTTTCACAAGTAATTAATGACATCTAGTTTAGCATTACTATAGTTTATACTCGCTGTCCTCATTTTAAAAAAATTAAAATCATGACAGGAAGACAACATCAAAGCACAAATATTTTCATGAATTACAAGCAGAAAGGTCATGCATATCCGATGAAGAGCAAAAAATATCTCAAATTTGCAACATAAGTCGTTGACACTTATATCTTTTTTGAAGAGTTTCTCTTTCGATTTGTCATTGACCAGACACCGGTGTTTTTCACTTCCTCGTCATTAGTTCTGTTTCATCACCGTCAATGACTTCCATCTCCTTTGTTGAACAAGTGCTCAAGTTTTGACTGATTCACCTTGGCATTGGTGTTAGGATCCGGGTTCTCTATATATGGGTACCGGGTTATTTCATTTGTTAAAAGCTGAGTTGTACTTTGCAATGGGTTGGGCCTATAAAAGCCCAAGTGCAAGTTCAGTAACAGATGATGAGAAATACAGACAACACAAAATTTCCCTCCATTTTCTTCTTCGTCTCTTTCCCAAACTCCATTCTAGTTCTTCGATGATTCACAAACTCAGATCTGGAATCCAACATGGTGTCAGAGCAGATCTAGCGATCTGATTTGATTCCGTCCATCAATTTCCTACTTTCGATCCCTTTCTCGCAGTAGTTGTGTTCTTCGAATCATGGGAGAAGAAACAGTCGTTGTGAAGGATCTGGCGAAGCTCGATCCAAATGATCCTTACTTCATCCATCCGAGCGATCATCCTGACCTCATCCTCGTCACTCCTCCGTTCGCAGGCAAAGGATTTGGAGAGTGGCGACATTCGGTCAGGATTGCCTTATCTGCAAAGAACATAGTCGGATTTGCGAATGGAACCATTCCGAAGCCACCTTCAGATTCTCCAAACTTCAAGCTATGGGAGAGGTGTAACAACATGGTGTTCAGCTGGATCACCAATAGCTTAAGTTCGGAGATCAAACGCAGTGTGATCTACAATGACACCGCGCAGGCTGTGTGGCGTCAACTTGAATCCAGATTCAACAAGGTCAGAGGAACACAACTGTACTCAATCCGACAGGAATTAGCAATCATGAAGCAAGGTACAAGCTCCTTTCAAGACTACTTTACTTAGATGAAGATACTTTGGGATGAGCTAGACAGTATTAAAAATCTGGCGTCGTGTTCGTGTAGTGGTTGCACTTGCAATTATGTTGCGAATTTTGATCAATATCATGAAAATAGAGACAAGAAAGATGGTGGAGAAAAGAAATTTGCAGGGAATGTGAATCAGAATCAAAAAGGTGAATTCACCAGTGAACAAATTGCACATCTAGTCTCTTTGCTGCATGCTACTGGATCAGGATCTCGTGGAAAGGAACTGGTAGCTGATGACTTTGCAGGACTTTCAGGTACTTCTTTGTCTAAATAGGTTCTTGATGGACGAATTTGGATCGTTGACGGTGGGGCAAGTGGCCACATGTGTAGCGATCTCAATTTGTTCAAGTCTCACTATAAGCTTTCAAGGCCTTTCACAGTCACCTTGCCAACAGGAGAGACAACTTATATCACTTCGGTAGGGACTGTGGAAATTGTGCAAGGGCTAACATTGCACAACACCTTGGTTGTTCCTGATTTTAAGTGCAATTTAATATCAGTTGGGAAGCTGATTCGAGAGCTTAACTGCGTTGTTTTGTTCACTTCAAATGGTTGTTATTTACAGGCTCCTTCCATGAAGAGTCCTTTGAAGATTGGTGAGCTGGTGAGGGATCTCTTTCTTCTTGGATATAGGCCTGCAGATCAAGTTGCTGCTCATTCTCAGAGTTCTTCGAATAAAGCACCAGGTATGGTTGATGTCTCAATTTGGCATAAGAGATTGGGACATCTTCCATCTAGAAGCTTGCAAGCTATGAAGTTTATCTCTAAAAGAAATGATTGTTCTCTAGACTTGAAGTCTTGTTTGATATGTGCTAAGTCCATACAGGCACGCTTACCTTTTGTTTTGAGCTCTATTAAGACTAAGTTTCCTTTTGAATTGCTGCATGTGGATGTCTGGGGACCGTATAGAGTCCCTACTTATGATGATTGTCGTTATTTTGTTACTATGGTGGATGACTTCACTCGGGTTACTTGGGTGCAGCTACTGCCCAACAAAGCTAATGCTTTCACTGCTATGAAGCAGTTTTTTACTTTGGTAGGAAGGTTGTAGCCATTGGAACTTAAAATGCCATGGAGCTTGGAAGTGGGAATGACCATACTCAATTTCTGCTCAACCGTGGCATTGTGCATCAAAGTTCCTGCTCAGCCACCCCTTAGTAGAATGGGGTAGTTGAACGAAAGCATAGGCACATCCTAGAGGTTGCTAGGAGTCTGATGTTTGAATCTGGCATTCCTAAACGTTTTTGGGGAGAAAGTGTGGTGATGCTTGTGCACATCATTAATAGGCTTCCTAGCAAGTTGTTGAGAATGCAGTCCCCTTTTGAGAAACTGTATAAGCACCCACCTTCCTTCAATTATTTTAGATGTTTTGGATGCTTGTGCTATGTTTCTACCTTGTCACATGGGCGTGACAAGTTTGCTGCTCGAGCATCACGATGTGTGCTCCTTGGCTATCCTGGTGGGAAGAAGGGTTACAAACTTCTCAACATTGAAACACGGCAGGTTATAATGTCTAGGGACGTGGTTTTCCATGAGCATGTATTCCCTTACTTGACCACAAATCATGTTGGTGGTGATTCTCCTCAATTTGGATTTCCATTGCAAGACAGTTCTCAGGTGGTTGATGTTGATCCTGGTGTTGTAGCTTCTGATGATCCAGTTTCATCATTACCACATGATTCACCAGCTGCACTTCCCTCTGCTGTTCCTCCCACAATGCCTCTCAGACGCTCATCAAGGACTCACAATCCACCCTCTTACCTGTCTGACTATACATGCTCTTAATGTTCAGTCACAGAATTCTGCTTTCACACCATTACCTCGAATTGCTCTTTTTTCTGCTTCATCGCCCATTCTTAGCCACCCTGATCACGAGCCCTCTTCTTTTGCTGAAGCCTGTGATTTTGATGTGTGGTAGAAAGCTATGCAGGATGAGTTTAGAGCTTTGGATGACAATGGTACTTGGGAAGTCATTGACTTACCCAAAGGGAAAAGAGAAATAGGTTGCAGGTGGGTGCATAAAGTTAAGAGGAAAGCTGATGGTTCTATAGAACGCTATAAGGCTCGATTGGTTGTCAAAGGTTTCACTCAAAAGGAGGGAGTAGATTACAATGAAACGTTCTCTCCGGTAGTGAAAATGACTACTGTCATGACATTGGTTTCAGTGGCTTTGCAAAGAGATTGGGTAGTCATGCAGCTAGATGTCAACAATGCGTTTCTCCACGGGCATTTAGCCGAGGAGGTGTACATGAAAGTGACTCCACGGCTGTTGGTGGATGGTCCACACAAGGTGTGCAGATTGAGGAAGTCCTTGTATAGCTTGAAGCAAGCCTCAAGGCAATGGTATGCTCGTCTCTCTACTGCTCTCAGGAGACATGGTTACACACAATCTGCAAGTGACTATTCCCTATTCTTTCGAAAATATAAAAGGTCTAGTTTGCTTTGTGGTTGTGTATGTTGACGACATCTTAGTCACAGGCAGTGACTCGTCTGAAATGCTGCATCTCAAGGCCTTCCTTGATGCACAATTTCGTATCAAGGACTTGGGGGAGCTGCAGTTTTTCCTTGGTATTGAGTTCACCAAGGTCAATGGAGGGATCCTCCTTGGACAACAACGTTTTGTCACTGATCTTCTTACATATTTTCCTTGCCCAGAGTTTCCAGTGGTTAGTCCTCTGGAGCCTCATTTGCAGCTATCACCTACTGATGGATGTTTTGATACGTTTGGGTACCCGATCCTTCGCATGTGGGCTCAAGATCAAGAACCACGTCGTATATTTGTCCGATCTTGCAATGCTCTTCCGATATCTCCTGATTAACAATTGAATTAAACTAATTAATAACTAATTAACCAATATTTCTTTAACTTAAGAAAATCTACAACTAACAGTAGTGAAAAGAAACCAACTAATCTAAACTTAACAAAAATTAACAAACTAGTATATAGCGATGGAACTAAACTTAACTAATCCTAAGCTATCAATTTAACAAAGTAACAGCAAATGGAAACAACGAAAGTAAAGGAAGCGCAGGTCTGCGAGCGCGCAAGTGCAGGTCCGGGATGCTGGTGCGAGCGCTCGCCTGGTCGGATCCGGGATCGCCGTGTGCGCGGATGGTAGCGCAGGAGACAGGCTCCTCAGGGCACTAGGTATGCGAGGGTAGTCGACGGCGCGGCGATGTCGAGGAAGCCGAGTGCGCTCGCAGGGAACGAGGGCGGTAGCGAGCACGCGGAGCCGGGGAGCGAGATCGTGAGAGCGGAAGTCCAAGACGTCTGGTGCACGAGCGCCTGTGCGCGCCAGAGCGGAGCCGAAGACGCCAGGCTCGCGGGAAGCGAGGACCGCCGGGAGCGACACCAAGAACCAGGCTCCTTGCGACCGTTTGATTTAGGAAGTAGGTTGTGTTTGGATCTGGTTTTGATCAGGACTCAAAGTGACGGTGATGATGATGATTGCCGAAAGGTATTAGACATACGAACCGGATAGCTTTTGGGATTGATAATCGAAAACCCTTTAATCCATAAAGGGGTTTCTCAATTCTAATTCAATCTGATTAAATCAAAGTGCATAACATGAATTTATAGAAAAACTATGAGAGATCTAACCAATCCTTCCTTGCAAAGGAAAGGGGTTTGGATAGACTAATTCTATCAAAATATAAATAAAATAAACATAAGATAAATATTTCCTAATGATAGATATTTAATAACTTGGTGGCTAAGTATTATATCTAGAAGAGATATAATTATTTTCCACCTTATTTAACTAATTGCATAAAATAACAAATTAATTAAATAACTAAGGTAACTCGGCCCAACACCACTAGTGTACTCGACATGGGCCTCCATCTTAGTCGACATCTTCTTGGCCCACTCGGTATGTGATGGTCTCGAGTGGTCCATGATGGTGCCGAGTTTGGTTGAGTCAAGGAGGGTGCTGACGAGTCTTCATGAGCTCCGTATGTGGACGCAGGCTCACTTCTTGTGCTGGCGGGGCCACCTTGACCCAAGTGATCCAGGGTGGCCTGAACCCTTGCTCTAAAGTTCCATGGTGACGGACAAGAAAGGCCTTAGTTGCAGTTTGAATCTTCTTAGCCCTTGAACGAGTGATAGGACCATCGAATGGAACCTTCATGTTGTCCTCAATGTCACCAGGAGTCATCGATATTTGAACGACATCATTCTCCTCCACTTGACTTCGATTTGTCCTCAAATCGTCGTCAGAGTCATCGCCAGGCACGAACAAGGATAGATCGGCGACGTTGAATGTAGAATGGACGTTGTACTTATCGGCAGGGAGATCCAGCTTGTATGCATTAGGACCCATCTTCTGAACCACTTTGAATGGTCCATCTCCCCTAGGGTCCAGCTTAGATTTCCGTTGTTGCGGAAACCTTTCCTTCCTGAGATGCAGCCAGACCAGATCACCAACGTTGAACTGCACATCTTTGCGATGCTTGTCCTTCGCGGCCTTGTATTGCGCAGTCTTCCTCTCCAGCTGTGCTTTGGTACGGTCATGCAAGCGTTTGATGAAGTCCACTTGCTTAGCTGCATCCACGCTCTCCTTTTCCTTGTATGGCCGAGGTAGCATATCCACAGGAGTGAGTGGATTTCGGTCATATACCACTTCGAAGGGGGTAAGCTTAGTTGCAGAGTGCCTAGACCTGTTATATGCAAATTCTACAAATGGTAGGCAGTCTTCCCACCATCGGAGGTTAGTTCGCAGCATGACTCTAAGGAGAGCCCCAAGAGTTCTATTTGTGACCTCAGTTTGGCCATCAGTTTGTGGGTGACAAGAAGTAGAAAATAGCAATTTTGTACCCAATTTAGACCATAGAGTTTTCCAAAAAGAGCTTAAGAATTTAGGATCACGGTCAGAAACTATAGACAATGGCAATCCATGTAAGCGAACAACAGCTTTAAAGAATAAATGAGCAACATGAATAGCATCATCAGTTTTATGACATGGAATAAAATGAGCCATTTTGGAAAATCTGTCTACAACAACAAATATGGAATCATGACCCTTAGAAGTTCTAGGCAATCCTACAATAAAATCCATAGAAACATCTTCCCAGGGTGCATTAGCAATAGGCAAAGGTTGGTATAGACCATTAGCATTAGATTTCGATTTGGCTTTAGCACATGTAACACAACTTTTGACAAATCTCAGCACATAATTAGACATTTTAGGCCAAAAGTAATGTTCCTTTAGTCCAGCTAGAGTTTTTTCGAAACCTCCATGTCCCATAGATTCATGAATTTCTTGGGTTAACAATCGGCGAATAGAAGAAGATGGGATACAAAGCTTGCCCGTCTTAAACAAATACCCATTATCAACAAAAAATGAATCAACTTCACCTTTGGACACACATTGAGCATATATAGTTTTAAAGAAACTATCAGAAGCATACAGTTCCTTTATTAAAGCAAAACCCAAAACATGTGCATCCATATGGTTTAAGAGGACATACCTGCGTGATACCGTGTCAGCTACCACATTATCCTTTCCCTTCTTGTGGTGAACCACATAGGAAAAGGTCTCTATAAACTCCACCCATCGAGCAAGTCGCCTGCTGAGCATTGCTTGTCCTTTGAGGTACTTCCGAGCTTCATGATCCGAATGAATCACAAATTCCTTAGGCCAGAGATAATGTTGCCAAGTCTGTAAGCAGCGAACCAGTGCAAATAGCTCCTTGTCGTAGGTAGAATAGTTGAGCTCAGCGGTGCCCAACTTTTCGCTGAAGTAGGCGATGGGACGCTTGTTCTGCAGCAGGAACCCTTCAATGCCAGTGCCAGAAGCGTCACACTCGAGCTCAAACGGTTGAGCAAAGTCAGGTAACTGCAGCACTGAGGCGTGTGTTAGGCGGTCCTTGAGGGCGTCGAAAGCCTTTTGATGTCAGTCAGACCAGCGAAATGTCACATATTTCTTCGTCAGCTCATGTAGGGGGCGGCAATCAGGCTGAAGTCCTTGACAAAACGTCGATAGAAGCGAGCAAGGCCCAAGAATGAGCGGACATGAGTGGGTGTAGTCGGCCTGGCCCACTCCTGAATAGCACGAATCTTCTCCTCATCCACCTTCAATCCAGATGCAGTCACTACAAAACCAAGAAAAATGGTAGACTCGGATGCAAAAGAACACTTCTTTAAATTGGCATATAATTTCTCTTTCCTAAGACAATCAAAGACCAATTTTAAGTGACTTAAATGATCATGCATATTCTTACTATAGATTAAGATATCGTCAAAATAGACAACGACAAATTTTCCTAAGTGTCTTCTAAGCACATGGTTCATAAGCCTCATAAAAGTAGACGGTGCATTTGTCAAACCAAAAGGCATTACTAACCATTCATATAAGCCATACTTAGTTTTAAAATCCGTTTTCCATTCATCACCCTGTTTCATCCTAATTTGATGATATCCACTTCTAAGGTCAATTTTAGAAAAAATAGAAGCACCATAAAGTTCATTAAGCATATCATCTAAACGAGGAATAGGGTGGCGATACTTAACCGTTATTTGGTTGATTGCGCGACAATCAACACACATGCGCCAGGAGCCATCCTTCTTAGGAACCAAAATGAAAGGAACGGCGCAGGGAGACAGGGTTTCTCGAACAAAGCCTTTGTCCATCAATTCAGTGACTTGGCGTTGCAGCTCCTTTGTCTCCTCAGGACTAGCTCTATAAGCGGCGCGATTGGGCAAGGCTGCTCCAGGCACAAAGTCAATTTGGTGCTCAATACCTCTAATAGGAGGCAAGCCTTGGGGAAGTTCAGCTGGAAGCACATCCAAATAATCCTGCAGAAGAGCAGCAATAGGTGCAGGAATACGACTCAATTCAACATTAAGTAATACCTGTTTCATGACCAGAAGAATATGAGGTCGATGACCATTCCAGGTGATGGTCCCTTGCTGAGGGTGAGAGACCAAAGATCGACGTTCTACGGAGCCCTTAAGTGAAGCAGAAGAGGGCTTAGTCGACGTCGAGTGGGGAGGGGGCGGCGCCAGGGGGCTGCAGGGGCTGCTGGAGGGGCCGCGGGCGCGGCTTGCTGGGCCGTGGGGGCGGCCTGCTGGGTCGAGCTCTCCTTGAGTTTTGCCATCCTCTCAGCTTCTCTTTCGGCGTCCTTTTGTTGCTTCTTGCGAACATGGTCCTTCAGAATAGTGTGTGGCGAAAGGGGTAGGAGAGTAACTCTCCTCCCGTCATAGGTGAAAGCATATGTATTTGCACGACCATCATGAAGAACGGAACGATCATATAACCAAGGACGGCCTAATAATATATGACTACAATCCATGCGAGCAACATCACATAATATTTTATCATGATATGTTCCAATAGAAAGGGAAACTAAACATTGTTTGGTGACCAATATAGCAGAACCATCATCAGTAATGCTATTTAAACCATAGTGAGTAGCTCTAGGAGTAGTAGGTAAATGGAGGAAATTTACTACCTTTTTATTGATGAGATTGCAGCAACTCCCACCGTCGATGATAAGGCTTAAGGTAGCTTCGCAAACCATGGGAGATTCCTGAATGTGTAGGACCCGTCGATTGATAATGCAAAGCAAGTTGTCGTACTGTGAAGTATCGATCTCCTCAATAGGCTCAGTCGACTGGTCCTCCTCCACTTCACTCGAAATTACAAGGTCCTCAACAGTCTTCTCCTCGTAGTAATGGTCTCCCAAATCATTGAGAAGAACCTTCCTTTTCTGAGGGCAATTGCGGGAGACATGCCCAGAACCACCACAAGTGAAGCAGCGGATATCTTTGTTACGATCTGTAGAGGGTGCAGCAACTCTTCTAGTTTCAACCTGATAACCCTGTTGAGGTGAGTTGGAAACTCCCTTTTGCTGCATAGAAGGGTTAGAAGTAGAAGGTTTAGATTGACTAGAAGGGTTAAAGGGAACAAACCTGCGACCTTGAGAGGTCTGGTCAAATCGATTCCGTTGTTGCCGAAGCTATTCCTGTTGTTGCTCATACAGAAGCTGTGCTTTATGAGTCAAAGTGTTAATATCTCTAATGGAATGGATAGATAAAGGATTTTTAATAGAAATATTAAGACCAGAAAGAAATTGAGTACACAAAGCACGTTCAGTAAGATAAATATTAGCCTGATGGGAGAGTCGTTCCAGCTCATCCCTGTAGTCATTAGGAGAGCGAGTTCCTTGGCGGCATGTCGCCAGTTGCATTCTCATGGACTCTGTGTATTCCTCAGGCACATGTCTCTTCTTTAGGAGATAGCGAAGTTGTGGCCAGGTTTCAACAGGTTGCTTGTCCTGACGACGGCGCATCTCACGAGTGCGGAACCACCAGGTGCGAGCTTTACCTACTAAATGCAATATGACAACTTCCAACTTCTCCGTTTCCTCATAGCGTAAATGTTCAAGCATATAGTCAGTATGATTTTCCCAAACAAGATAAGCTTCAGGATCAGTGTTACCATCAAAGGTTTCTAATTTAAGCTTAACATCTCGTCTCTGTATAGCTTGAGCATTATCAAATCTAGGATGACCAAAATTAGGAGGTGGTAAATCATCAAAGTTAGGATTTACCTCATGGTAAGCATCCTCCAAATGTGGATGCTCATACAGATCATTATTGTTGCGGCTGTCATCCCAGTTAGCACGGCCATGCGGCGGTTGCTGTTGACGCTGATAGAACCTCCCTTGCTGCTGATGCTGTGGCGGTGTATACTCACGACGATCTTGGTTGCCATTGAAGCCATCTAGATGGTCGTTGTCGTTTTCTCCAGTGAAAGGATTAGGAGTAGCAGACTTAAGCGGTATATATAATTGACCAGAAGGAGAGGGTTTAACAGCATAAGAAGTATTACCTGCAGGGGGCACGTTACCTGAAGGTGGAGTGGGGTGGACGGGAGGTGTAGGGCCGGCAGGGGGCGGCATACCACCTTGGGGTGTAGAACCAGAAGCCTTCTGTTGTTTCCTTTCCTCCAGGTGTCGCAACACACCGTTTATAGACCGAGTAGTGACCAGGTTAGCCTGTTGGACTAGTTGATCATTGAAGCGCTTGTTCCAACGCTCCTCAGCAGCTTCGAGCTCTTTCTTATGCTCTTCCTTATATCGTCGGTTAGTGGGGAAGCTGAACTTCCTTGTTCACACAAGGCCTGACTTGGCCTTCACTGTGCAGTTCCTAAGCCAGCTCCTACAAGCTCCTAGGACTGCTCATATGGAGGATGCCCATCATGTTCTTCGCTATTTGAAAGGGTCTATCGCAACGGGCCTTTTGCTCACTAAAAGCCCGAATTTCACTCTCCATGCCTATTGCGACGCAGACTGGGCAAGCTGTCCTTTTTCTCGTTGCTCCATCAGTGGGCTTGTCATCTTCCTCGATTCCTGATTGTTGTCCTGGAAATCGAAGAAGCAACAAAGTGTGTCCCTTTCTTCTACAGAGGCGGAATACAGGTCCATTAGGTGAGTGTGAACTGAAATTGCCTGGCTCATAAGGTTACTCGGAGAGTTTGGTGTTCCAGGCATCACTCCAGTCCCCGTCAAATGCGACAACCAGGCTGCAATTTACATTGCTAAAAATTCTGTTTGCCATGAGCGTACGAAGCATATTGAACTCGACTGTCACTATGCTAGGGAGAAGCTTTTGGAAGGCCTGATCTCGCTCCATCATGTGCCTTCGCGTGCTTAGTTGGCTGATTTTCTCACCAAAAATGTGTCTGGCTCTCACCTTGCTCCCATACTTGGCAAGATTGGAGTTGTTTCTTCCTCACCTCCATCTTGAGGGGGGGTGTTAGGATCCGGGTTCTCTGTATATGGGTACCGGGTTATTTCATTTATTAAAAGTCGAACTGTACTTTGTAATGGGTTGGGCCTATAAAAGCCCAAGTGCAAGTTCTGTAACAGACGATGAGAAATACAGACAACACAAAATTTCCCTCCATTTTCTTCTTCGTCTCTTTCCCAAACTCCATTCCAGTTCTTCGATAATTCACAAACTCAGATCTGGAATCCAACAATTGGATCCTCAAATTTCCTCTTCCTTTTCCCCATTCCTCCCTTTATAGGAATCGAGGTGTCACCACCTCTTGTAATCGCCATGGATTCCAACAAAGAGAGAGAGAGAGGGAGGGGGGGGGGGGAGGTCGCCGGCGGAGAACGCCAAACGACCATCATGATTTGAAGGGTCAAGGAGGGTATGCCGATTGAACAAGGACGGAAGAATGGTTTGAGACAATGGAAGTAAGTTGTGGAATAAGAAGGAAGAAAGGTTTAAGAGTCTAATCATGTGTTTCCCAACCCCCTCTAACTTTCTTTTTCCTTTCTGGCTTTATTTTATGTTTGTTTATATACAAATTGTTCTAAAAAATTTTTAAAACTAAATTTATATATAATTTACTACTGTATTATTTTTTTAACTCGGATTTTTTTGCTTTGTGGCATTTCTTCAATTTTTAGGTATTTTTGCAATATTTTTAGGTATGAGTGCAAAATTTTCAAAAACAAGGTATATTTACAACTAACATATTCATTTTGGGTATATTTTGCTGTTCTCCCTTTTGGAAATATCCAAAAAAACCGACAAATAAACTTAAATTTCAAAGGAAAATCTGGAGCACACCTGGCACAACAAGCGAGCATATACTTTCTAATATTTGACGATAGTTTGGTTCCTCTCTAGTTTGGCGTCGTGGCAGCTAGGCTAATTAAGGTTTTAACCGAGGAGGAAAGTGACAATACAAAGGCTCAAAAGGTGCTAATCCTAGTTCGTTTGTTGTTCACAATCATCTAAGGCCTTTTAGTCTGCAAAAGCTGAAGAGGGATTTAGCACGTACATGCTAATCCTAGTTCGTTCGTTATGCACTATCAGGCCTTTGAATGCTCAAACGTACATTTAAGGCGATGATATGGAGTGCATGGAGGTTGAAGAGAGAATTTGTGTTCAATGAAATAAATATCGACAAACAAGTTCAGCTTTCGATCAGTTTGTAGACAATGCAAATATGGAGAAGGTGATCAACAAACGCTAACTCGCAAATGAGTAAGCGAATTGTAACTCACAAATGTAATATATGGTAAAGATTGAACACAATGGGCATGGGTAACCAATTACAGTGTTTTCAAATAAGCTTTTAACTAATTTAGATTTATCAAAATAAAATATAGAGTCCAAAGCTTTGGTTCACCATTTGTCATCTTTGCAACGAATTTAATGGATTAACATTTAAAAGATATGGTCTAATTGTGGTTATTGTGTAGCTTGGTTCAACTTGATGGTTCTTTTTCTCTCATATCCTACAACGTGTAAACCTTGCTTTGATAACCCCATTGCTCATGCTCTTAGGTACTAAAAAGAGGTGATATATATGCTCCTTGAAGAGCAGGAACAATGTGTATATTGAGACTTTTGAATTGGGATGGGCGTGCATTCTTCCTTGCTTTATTGCCACGAAGATCCTCCTACTCCTGTTTTTTTTTTTTTTTACAGTAGGCAAACATTAAGGGGGATTTACATAGAACGTAAACCACCCTCATTATCATCCTGAAGGATAATGTTACTTGTTCTCTGTTAAAAAGGAGAGTAGCGTTGTTACAAATAATACCATGCCATGTCTAGCTATATAGGGTGTGCTTGGATTCCAAATGCATTATGCTTATAATGCAAAATGATAAGGGGTTGTTTGGTTAATAAATTCTTTAAGGTGTTTAAATTATGATGTTTTTGGATTCCATGATATATTAATTAAAATGCAATTATTTTATCTCAATTTATGTGATTATTTGGTTAAATTACGATTTTACATCGGGTTTTACGAGATTTTTATTTTTATAACCAAACGGACACATAAAACGAGGTAAAATAATTGCATTATAATGAAAATGCAATAGAATCCAAACACACCCATAGTCTGCAACTTTATTGACTTCCCTAAAATAGTGCTTAAATTCTACCTGATCAAAGGTAGCTTTCATCCGATTTATCTTCTCCACTTGATGTAAAATTTCCCACTTGATGTTATTACCTTCACATTGATCGCCCTTATGAGTTCTTGATTATCTCCTTCTATGATAATCTTTCTTAGCCCTTTCCTTGTGGCATGTTCCATTCCCAAACAGATTGCAGCAACCTTGGTCTGGATAGTGGTTCCTTTACGTGTCTCCTGATAAAAAGTATCAATTATAAGACCATTTGAGTCTCTGATGACTCCCCCCACCTAGCAAGTACCCGTGGGATTAACTGAGCCATCTATGTTGATTTTGTAGATGGTCCTCTGTGGTTTGGTCCACTTAACATTCATCTTCTGCTAGAGTAGTCATTACTCTTTTCTACCTCTGTTTGTTTCCACGTAATGATATTGGAAGTGATTTTATGTACTAAGTTTGTTGGAGATTCTAGATTTTTATTATTAAACATGAACCCATTTCTGGTTTCCCATATGACTTGTCAGATGAAATAAAGATCTTCAAACTAGGGATTTGCTTTTCTTATAGCTACAATACCTTCAGCATCTGCTTGGTTTCCTCTAAGATTTTGGAAGTGTTTGCCAATTATTTGTTCATAATTTGTTATCAATTTATTAGAAAAGGAACAATTTATGAATAGATGGGTGATATCCTCATCTTCCATGTTGCAAAGCCAACAATGAGAATGCACTCTATTTATATATTTGTTTAGTCAGAGTTTGATGGGTAGGCCGTCAATAGTCATTTTCCAAACTAAATTTGTATTCTAGGTGGTACTTTTAATTTTCATTTCCACTTGTATTCATTATTATTTTGTTGGCTTCTATGTGTTAAACTTTTTTATTTATTGATTTTGTTGTAAAGTTACTTGCCAATCTGGGATTTGTATATCCAATATCTTTTGGACAATATTACGAGGGAATATTCTGTAAAGGAGAGGTGTATTCCATTGTTTTTGAGTTGTGAAAAGTTTATTAACTGACATGTTTGGATCAAAGTTGTCTTGGTACTCTAATAAAGATGAATATAGTATCCAGGGACCATTCCAAACATTTACCTTCCTCCCATTTCCTATGATAAAAAACAGGCCTTGATTGAATCTTTCTCTTGGGGATAGGAGTCGTCCAAATTGCCAGGAGGTGTGATGATTTGATCGATTTCTTATACATTCATTTTGAAAGGTATTTTTCTTGTATAACTCGTACCCCTATATTGTCTTGATCCGTATAAAATTTCCATAATAATTTCAATTGTAGACATATATTTAATTCTTCCGCTTTTCTAAGACCAAGACCTCCTTGATGCTTGGTTGTGCATATTTTTTTCCAAGCTAATTAGTGGTGTGTATCTTTCTTAATGGAGTTTATTCCAAGAAAAAAATTTATTTATTTGGTAAATTTGTTGAAGGACTCCTTTGGGAGTAGGTAATTTTGCATTAGATAGTTTGTCTTGGAACTAAGATTTGTCTGGATAATTGATGCGGGGTTGTTTGATCGTTCCAACAAAGGCGGATCCCGAAAACAAACATAAACAGAAGATTAGACGTCGGTGGGATTTCGAACTGATAATATAAGACTCAAAGACATCAGTTTTTGGACAAAAACTGATGTTAAAAATACGACAGATTCAAAGAAAGTAAAGATATGGGGTTCAAAGGCAATCAGTTGGCCGGAATACTTATACCTAAGAGATTAAACCACTCGTTGGCACAAGTCATTGAGCAAAAGACCTCCTTCTACAACTTGATTCAAGCCCGTCTTAGATCAAGAGGACGTGGACTTTCTCCTTGGATCACCTACTCCGCGAGACAGATAACTAGAGAGACAAATCGGCAGAAACGGATTGAAATCGCAATCGTACGAGTAAGAACGCAAGAGGAACTTGACTTAGGGTTTGAGCAAAAGCTTATGAATAATATGGAACGTATTTTTCAATGACAAAGAGTTCTTCTTTAAATAACCTTCTAGAGTCTATCTAAAATAAAAGATATATCTATTTTCCTAAAATAATAGAATATCAACTAAAATATTAAAACACCAAATAATAGATATAGATAGAGTTTTGTTAACATCTTTCAGATTCAGCATCCGTCACGCCCTCTGGAATCGACGGCATGCATTCTTATTCGCTAACAAGTATGGCCTTAGGGTCTGGCTCTAGGTGATACGTTTGGGATACCCGATCCTTCGCCTGTGGGCTCAAGATCAAGAACCACGCCGTATATTTGCTCGATCTTGCAATGCTCTTTGATATCTCCTAATTGGGAACAATTTAAACAAGTAATTAAATTTTTGAAAATTGTGACAGAAATAAATTAACTAATTTTAACAAACTAAAGCGACGGAAAGAAAGGGATGTGAAGGCTGATGCGCGCGGAGGTTGTTGGGTACACAGGCTTCGGCCTCAGGGTGTACGCGGGTGTCCGGACGTGCGAAGACAGGAGCACTCGCTGGGAGCGGGAGTGCTGGCGAACGAAGTCGAGATCGAGGATGCGGGAGCGATGCGCTGGCGATGCTGGGCGCGCCGCGCTCGCTGGGAGCGAAGCCAGGTGTGAGCGACGCCAATCCTGGGCTTCCTCGATGTCAATGGCGGCTCGGTTATGGTGTGGGGATTGGTGTTGCTTGATGTCGACGAAAACAGTGAGGGTGATGGTGATTGTGTTGCCGAAAGATCTCAAGAACAAGAGTGATGATAGTGCTTTGGGATTGATAACCAAGAACCCTTTAATCCATAAAGGGGTTCTCAATTCTAATTCAATCTGATTAGTTCAAAGTGCATAAACATGAATATATAGAAAATCTATGGGAGATTTAACCAATCCTTCCTTGCAAAGAAAAGGGGTTTGGATAGATCTATTATATCTAGAGATAAATTAAATAACCCTAAGATAAATATTTCCTAATAAAGATAAATGTTTACTAACTTGGTGGCCAAGGATTATATCTAGAAGAGATATAATTAATTCCACCTTATTTATCTAAATTGCATAAAATAATAACATAATTAAATTAACTAGATAAACCGGCCCAAGCACAAGAGAACTCGGCCAAGCCTATCAACCGACTCGACATTGGTATGGGTCGAGTGACATATGTGTGTGTTGATCAAGGAGGGTGTTGACGAGTCTTCATGAGCTCTGTTTGTGGACGCAAGCTCACTTCTTGTGTTGGTGGTGTAACCTTGAGCCAAGTGATCCAAGGTGGCCTGAACCCTTGCTCTAAAGTTCCATGGTGACGGACAAGGAAGGCTTTAGTTGCAATTTGAATCTTCTTGGCCCTTGCACGAGTGACAGAACCATCGAATGGAACCTTCATATTGTTCTCAATGTCACCAGGAGTCATCGATAATTTCACTGCATCATTCTCCTCCACTTGACTTCGATTTGTCCTCAAATCGTCGTCAGAGTCATCGTGAGGCACGAACAAAGATAGATCGGCGACGTTGAATGTAGAATGGACGTTGTACTTATCGGCAGGAGGATCCAGCTTGTATGCATTAGGACCCATCTTCTGAACCACTCTGAATGGTCCGTCTCCCATAGGGTCCATCTTAGATTTCCGTTGTTGCGGAAACCTTTCCTTCCTGAGATGCAGCCATACCAAATGACCAACGTTGAATTGCACATCCTTGCGATGCTTGTCCTTCGCGGCCTTGTATTGCGCAGTCTTTCTCTCCAGCTGCGCCTTGGTACGCTCATGCAAGCGCTTGATGAAGTCCACTTGCTTAGCTGCATACATGCTCTCCTTCTCCTTATATGGCCGAGGCATTATGTCCATAGGAGTGAGTGGATTTCGGCCATATACTACTTCGAAGGGGGTTAGCTTTGTTGCAGAGTGCCTAGACCTGTTATATGCAAATTCTACAAATGGTAGGCAGTCTTCCCACCTCCGGAGGTTAGTTCGCAGCATGACTCTAAGGAGAGCCCCAACAGTTCTATTTGTGACCTCAGTTAGGCCATCAGTTTGTGGGTGACAAGAAGTAGAAAATAGCAATTTTGTACCCAATTTAGACCATAGAGTTTTCCAAAAAGAGCTTAAGAATTTAGGATCACGGTCAGAAACTATAGATAATGGCAATCCATGTAAGCGAACAACATCTTTGAAGAACAAATTAGCAACATGAATAGCATCATCAGTTTTGTGACATGGAATGAAATGATCCATTTTGGAAAATCTGTCTACAACAACAAAGATAGAATCATGACCCTTAGAAGTTCTAGGCAATCCTAAAATAAAATCCATAGAAACATCTTCCCAGGGTGCATTAGCAATAGGCAAAGGTTGATATAGACCATTAGCATTAGATTTCGATTTAGCCTTAGCACAAGTGACACAACTTTTGACAAATCTCAGCACATAATTAGACATTTTAGGCCAAAAGTAATGTTCCTTAAGTCCTGCTAAAGTCTTGCCGAAACCTCCATGTCCTCTAGATTCATGAATTTCTTGAGTTAACAATCGGCGAATACAAGAAGATGGGATACAAAGCTTGCCCATCTTAAACAAATAACCATTATCAAGAAAATATGAATCAACTTCACCTTTAGACACACAATGAGCATATATAGTCTTAAAGAAACTATCAAAAGCATACAATTCCTTTATCAAAGCAAAACCCAAAACATGTGCATCCATATGGTTAAGGAGGACATACATGCGTGATAGTACATCCATATGGTGAACCACATCGGAAAAGGTCTCTATAAACTCCACCCATCGAGCAAGTCGCCTGCTGAGCACTGCTTGTCCTTTGAGGTACTTTAGAGCTTCATGATCCGAATGAATCACAAACTCCTTAGGCCATAGATAATGTTGCCAAGTCTACAAGCAGCGAACTAGTGCAAATAGCTCCTTGTCGTAGGTAGAATAGTTGAGCTCAGAGGAGCCCAACTTTTCCCTGAAGTAGGCGATGGGACGCTTGTTTTGAAGCAAAACCCCACCAATGCCAGTGCCAGAAGCGTCACATTCGAGCTCAAAAGGTTGAGCAAAGTCAGGTATCTGCAGCACTGGGGCATGGGTAAGGCGATCCTTGAGGGCGTCGAAAGCCTTTTGATGTGAGTCTGTCTAGCGAAATGTCACATCCTTCTTAGTCAGCTCATGTAGGGGAGCGGCAATAAGGCTGAAATCTTTGACAAAGCGTTGATAGAATCCACCAAGGCCCAAGAATGAACGGACATGAGTGGATGTATGCGGCTGAGCCCACTCTTGAATAGCACGAATCTTCTCCTCATCCACCTTCAATCCAGATGCAGTCACTACAAAACCAAGAAAAATGGTAGACTCGAATGCAAAAGAACACTTTTTTAAATTGGCATATAACTTTTCTTTCCTAAGACAATCAAAGACTAATTTTAAGTGACTTAAGTGATCATGCATATTCTTGCTATAGATTAAGATATCGTCAAAATAGACAACGACAAATTTTCCTAAGTGTCTTCTAAGCACATGGTTCATAAGCCTCATAAAAGTAGAAGGTGCACTTGTTAATCCAAAAGGCATTACTAACCATTCATATAAGCCATACTTAGTTTTAAAAGCCGTTTTCCATTCATCTCTCTGTTTCATCCTACTCTTATGATATCCACTTCTAAGGTCAATTTTAGAAAAAATACAAGCACCATGAAGTTCATCAAGCATATCATCTAAACGAGGAATAGGGTGACGATACTTAACCGTTATTTGGTTGATTGCACGGCAATCAACACACATGTGCCAAGAGCCATCCTTCTTTGGAAACAAAATGACAGGCACGGCACAGGGAGACAGGCTTCTCGCACAAATCCCTTATCCATCAACTCCGTGACTTGGCGTTGGAGCTCCTTTGTCTCCTCAGGACTAGCTTTATAAGCAGCGCGATTAGGCAAGGTTGCCCTAGGCACAAAGTCAATCTGGTGCTCAATAGTTCTAATAGGAGGCAAGCCTTGGGGTAGTTCAGCTGGAAGCACGTCTAAATAATCCTGCAGAAGAGCAGCAATAGGTGCAGGAATATGACTCAATTCAACATTAAGCAATACATGTTTCATTACCAGGAGAATATAAGGTCGATGAGCATTCCATGTGATGGTCTCTTTCTGAGGTTGAGAGATCAGTTATCGACATTCTACAGAGCTCTTAAGTGAAGCAGAAGAGGGTTGAGTGGACGCCGAGTGGGAAGAAGGTGATGCCAAGGGAGCTGCGAGCGCGGCTGTGGAGGCAGCGGGCGCGGCAGGCTGGGCAGCGGGTGCGGCCTGCATTGCCGAGTTCCCTTTGAGCTTCTCCTTCCTTTGGGCCTCCTTCTGAGCGTCCTGCTGTTGCTTCTTGCGAGCCTGGTCCTTCAGAATAGTTTGAGGCGAAAGGGGTAGGAGAGTAACTCTCCTCCCATCAAAGGTGAAAGCATATGTATTCGCACGACCATCATGAAGAACAGAACGATCATATAACCAAAGACGGCCTAACAAGATATGACTACAATCCATGCGAGTAACATCACATAATACTTTATCATGATATGATCCAATAGAAAAGGAAACTAAACACTGTTTGGTGACCATTATATCAGATCCATCATCAGTTATGTCATTTAATCCATAGTGAGTAGCTCTAGGAGTAGTAGTTAAATGGAGGAAATCCACTACCTTTTCATTGATGAGATTGCAACAACTCCCACCGTCGATGATGACGCTTAAGGTAGCCTCACGAACCACACACCTAGTGAGGAAGATGTTCTCCCTTTGATCAGCCATGGGAGATTCCTGGATGTATAGGACCCGCCGATTGACAAGGCAAAGCAAGTTGTCGTACTCTGAAGTGTCGATCTCCTCAATAGGCTCAAACGGCTGGTCCTCCTCCACTTCACTCGAAATTACATGGTCCTCGACAGTCTCCTCTTCATAGTAATGGTCTCCCAAATCATTGAGAAGGACCTTCCTTTTCTGAGGGCAATTGCGAGAGACGTGCCCGGAACCACCACAAGTGAAGCAGCGGATATCTTTATTGCGATTTGTAAAGGGTGCAGCAACTCTTCTAGTTTCAACCTGATAACCCTGTTGAGGTGAGTTGTAAACTCCCTTTTGCTGCATAGACGGGTTAGAAGTAGAAGGTTTAGATTGACTAGAAGGGTTAACGGGAACAAACTTGCGACCTTGAGAAGTCTGGTCGAATCTAGCCCTCTGGCGCAGCTGTTGTTGCGGTTGCTGCTGCTGCTGTTGTTCATACAGAAGTTGTGCTTTATGAGACAAAGTGTTAATATCTCTAATAGAATGGATAGACAAAGGATTTTTAATAGAAATATTAAGACCAGCAAGAAATTGAGTACATAAAGCACGTTCAGTAAGATAAACATTAGCCTGATGAGAGAGTCATTCAAGGTCATCTATGTAGTCATTAGGAGAGCGAGTCCGTTGGTGGCAGGAAGCGAGCTTCATCCTCATGGACGCCGTATATTCCTCAGGTACATGTCTCTTTTTCAGGAGATAGCGAAGTTGTGGCCAGGTATCAACAGGTTGCTTATCCTGACGACGGCGCATCTCACGAGTGCGGAACCACCAGGTAGGAGCTTTACCTACTAAATGTAATATAACAACTTCCAACTTCTCCGTTTCCTCATAGCGTAAATGTTCAAGCAGATAGTCAGTATGATTTTCCCAAACAAGATAAGCTTCAGGATCAGTGTTACCATCAAAGGTTTCTAACTTAATCTTAACATCACGCCTCTGTATAGCTTGAGCATTATCAAATCTAGGACGACCAAAATTAGGAGGGGGTAAATCATCACAGTTAGGATTTACCTCATGGTAAGCATCCTCCAAATACGGCGTCTCATATAGATCAGCGTTGCTGCGGCTGTCATCCCAGTTAGACCGGTTGTCCAGCTGCTGCTGTTGACGCTGATTCGACCTCCCTTGCTACTGATGCTGTGGGGGGGTATGCTCACGAAGATCTTGGTTGCCATTAAAGCCCGCTAGATGATCGTTGTCATTCTCTCCATTGAAAGGGTTAGGAGTAGCATACTTAAGCCTAAAATGCATCTGACCAAAAGAGGGAGGTTGACTAGAATGAGAAGTGTTACCTGTAGGTGGCGTATTACCTGTATGTGGAGTAGTATCTGGCGGAGGTGTAGTGTCTGTAGGAGGCGGCATACCACCCGGGGGTGTAGAACCAGAAGCCTCATGTTGTTTCTGCTCCTCAAGATGTCGCAGAACACCACCGATAGCCTGAGTAGTAATCAGGCTTGCTTGTTGAGCCAATTGATCGTGGAAGCGCTTGTTCCAACGCTCCTCAGCAGCATCGAGGAGTGCTTTGTGTTCAGCCATTGAAGCTTTAGTGGTAGCCTGAATAATACGCTCTAAGGTAGCATCCGAAATAGGGGTAGGGTCGGTAGGGGGTACTTTCGGTTGCCATGTGCCTACAATATCAGTAAAAATCAACAAGTAACCGAAGCAAAGACCAGAAACCAAGCAATGCAAGCTCTATTGATTCCTAAGAGTGATTCAGTTTTTAGAAATCAAAGAGTGAGAAAAACAAGGCACTAGATTCAAGCAATTCCCCTGGACACAGAATTTTGCAATATTGAAGACAACAAGTATAATCAAAATTGCAAATTAAATCAGCCACAAGTCGGATAGCAAGTATAAACAAGTGGCTAATGTGTCTAGAATAAGTACTACAATGTGATGCTCAAATAATATGAATGTAGAAGAATCGAAAAAAAGCAATCACAAGGGCAATCAAGTGCACACACTCCGTCAACTATTATCTGACGGTTGCAACACGGTTCAGAGAAAGATGGGTGTGACCAAGGCTCCTGTGTCAGCACAGCACAAAATCACACAAAGTAGGGTTCTTTTGTAATGCTTAAAACCGATCAGATCATCTAACATGTAGCAAGAAAGAAATAACAAGTGAGAGTTACTAACTCAACAATGTAATATGAAAGCATGCTCTTTTTTTTGGCTATGAAATAGCTGCTGTAATAGGGGAGCAGTAATCGAAAAAATAAGAGCAAGAAAAAAATAAAAATAACAAGCTACGATGATCTAAAAGTAAGCAAAGATAAGGAAAATTGGGGAAATAGGCTAGAAACTGGAGAAATTTGGGTTCTTTAGTGGTACAAGTTTATATAATGCTTTTAATCCAAGAATCACAGTCATAGGCATGATATGTAGCAACTAGGAATAAAAGATCAAAACTTGTAGTCAAGAACTCAATATCTTCCAAATTAAAGATCCAAACAAAGAATAACAAAAATAAAGTGCCAATTTTTATGGGTGAATAATAAAGATTTACCTTTTATGCAGCGGTTATGGTGAAAAATAGGCACGAAAAATAAATCACTCAATTAAGAAATCAAGAGAGTAAAGAACTTGCATTAACCTGAAATCCGATACCACTTGATACGTTTGGGATACCCGATCCTTCGCCTGTGGGCTCAAGATCAAGAACCACGCCGTATATTTGCCCGATCTTGCAATGCTCTTTGATATCTCCTGATTGGGGACAATTTAAACAAGTAATTAAATTTCTGAAAATTGTGACAGAAATAAATTAACTAATTTTAACAAACTAAAGCGATGGAAAGAAAGGGATGCGAAGGCTGATGCGCGCGGAGGTTGCTGGGTACACAGGCTTCGGCCTCAGGGTGTACACGGGTGTCCGGACGCACGAAGACAGAAGCACTCGCTCGGAGCGGGAGTGCTAGCGAACGAAGTCGAGATCGAGGATGCGGGAGCGAGGCGCTAGCGATGATGGGCGCGTCGCGCTCGCTGGGAGCGAAGCCGGGTGTGAGCGACGCCAATCCTGGGCTTCCTCGATGTCGATGGCGGCTCGGTTATGGTGTGGGGACTAGTGTTGCTCGATGTCGACGAAAACAATGAGTTATGAGGGTGATGGTGACTGTGTTGCCGAAAGATCTCAAGAACAGGAGTGATGATAGTGCTTTGGGATTGATAACCAAGAACCCTTTAATCCATAAAGGGGTTCTCAATTCTAATCCAATCTGATTAATTCAAAGTGCATAAACATGAATATATAGAAAAGCTATGGGAGATTTAACCAATCCTTCCTTGCAAAGGAAAGGGGTTTGGATAGATCTTCTATATCTAGAGATAAATAAAATAACCCTAAGATAAATATTTCCTAATAAAGATAAATATTTAATAACTTGGTGGCCAAGGATTATATCTAGAAGAGATATAATTAATTCCACCTTATTTATCTAAATTGCATAAAATAATAACATAATTAAATTAACTAGATAAACCGGCCCAAGTACAAGAGAACTCGGCCAAGCCCATCAACCCACTCGACATTGGTATGGGCTGAGTGACATATGTGTGTATGTTGATCAAGGAGGGTGTTGACGAGTCTTCATGAGCTCCGTGTGTGGACGCAAGCTCACTTCTTGTGCTGGTGGTGTAACCTTGAGCCAAGTGATCCAGGGTGGCCTGAACCCTTGCTCTAAAGTTCCATGGTGACGGACAAGAAAGGCTTTAGTTGCAATTTGAATCTTCTTGGCCCTTGCATGAGTGACAGGACCATCGAACGGAACCTTCATATTGTCCTCAATGTCACCAGGAGTCATCGATAATTGCACTGCATCACTAGGTCTCCGACACTCGGCGTGTTTGCTCGTCTCTCCATGTAGCATACCAAGCTGGCGAGTTTGACAGCAATCAGTTTTGCTTGACTCCGAGTCACTGGTCCGGTTGGTAAGGCGGGTGCTTCGGGTGCTCCTGCATCATCCTCCTCTTCTTGGGAAGGATTCAACCTCGAATTCGCTTTGCCTTCGCCCGCCGGATAAGGGCTTAAATCAGCTGCATTGAATGTCGAGCTGACTCCATAGTCATCGGGAAGCTCAAGCTGATAAGCGTTGTCGCCCACTGATGAACAGGTTTTATTCGCGTAAACCGTATCAAAATAAAACTCAAACCTACAAACTAGTATAGCAAGTAAGTAAGAGGTCGATCCCACGGAGAGTCAAGTATTTCTCAACAATGAGTATTTACCAATTAGTAGAAAGGGGGTTTTGGTTGATTGAGATTGAAAAGAAAACAAAATAAAATAAAAACAAATGAAGCAAAACAATTTAGAGAAGATCGATCGCTCTACCTACAACTATCCACTTTATTTGGTTGAATTGATATTGTAACTTCCTCTTATCCTTTTAGGTTTCCTATGAATGCCCTTGTCCCGACCTAACATAGTTACTAGTTCAATCAGTCCTAGAAACCCTTATCAATTGAACAGTCTCTAAAGAAGGATTTAACCCAATTGATAGTTTTAAGTTCAGAGATTAACCAAGGTATTTGCAGTCCCTAAAGAGGGATTTAACATCACATCCAACTTCTTACTCATCCAATTAGTTCAATCAGCCCTAAAGGGACAAGTTTGCTACTTGGTTTAAGGTTCACAATCAGGAATCTACAAAACCCTAGCAATTGAATCGATTCTACCAAGTTGATCAGACAAGATAGAACAAAACAATCAACAATAAAGCGCAAAGAAGTCGAAACATTCAATATAGGAAATAAGGAACAACATTCAGAAACTCACAATCAATCCAAATAAAGCTTCAAATTGCAAGTAGAACGAAGAGAGTTTAGCCGCTCATGGCGAACATCGCTCTTTCTCTAATTGTCTGATAGAACGTGGAATAGAATAGAAGTGTTGGAAAAACTAGTAATAATCGGCCTTAAAGACCCCAAGTCGGCCAAAAACGTTTCAAAGAAAACTAGGGTTTCAATTAATTGAAACGCGGTGCTCCGAAGATAGATGCATGCAGCGGCCGATGCACATGCTGCGTCCATTCTTTGTTGCGGGAAATGTTGCGGTCGCGGCATATTGCGGCGACCTCTGCATCGGTCTTTCAAGGAAAATCTGTCTCGAATTTGCTCTTTTTGTCAACAGGAAAGTTGTAGCTCTCTAAAAGAGATTTCCAACTCATGGTCATAATAGTCAATCGAACAACCGAGGCCTCCAGAAAGTGCAAAACAAGTTCAGCAAGTCCGGCGACAACTTCTGCAAACTTGTTCTTCATTTAGGTTCGCTTCTTCTTCTCAGGACCTCTTGAGATCTCCATGTAAGCGTCTTCGATCAATTAGACATTCTTATCTAATGCGTTCTCAACCCATATCTCCTCCTCAGATCCACAGTTATCTCAAATAATCAATAAAAGCATGTAGATTCCGACTCCAACCACACAGCGAACAAATATGCAAATTATATTTAAACCATGCATGATATGCATTATAACTAAGCTAAATGCAACCTATTATGACCCTCTAAATGCCTTCTATCACCCACCTTCTTCGAAACCTTGAAAGGTCCATCACCATGAGGCGACAACTTAGACTTCTGTTGATCTAGGAAGCGGTCATTCCTTAGGTGCACCCATAAAAGGTCTCCTTCCTCAAAGGTCACCTTCTTACACCCTTTGTTCTTGGTAGCCGCCGTACTGGTGGCCTTTCCCTCGAGGTGTTGCTTGGTCCTCTCATGGAGCTCCTTAATGAACTCAATCTGCTTACCTGCTTTAAAACTTTCTTTTTCTCTCATAGGAATGGATTAAGATAAAAAAAGGGTTAGTGGATAAAGACCGTAAACACATTCAAAAGGAGTATAACGAGTTGAGGAATGCAAAGTCCTATTATATGCAAATTCTACATGTGGCAATGCATCTTCCCAATACTTCAAATTCTTCTTAATGACAGCTCTAAGAATGGTGCCTAGGGTACGATTAGTAACCTCCGTTTGACCATCTGTTTGGGGGTGACTAGAAGTAGAAAATAGAAACTTAGTACCTAGTTTAGCCCAAAGAGTCCTCCAAAAGTGGCTTAAAAACATAGTATCCCTATCACTCACAACAGTCTTCGGCAAACCATGCAACCTAACGACTTCCCGAAAGAAAAAACTAGTAACATTAGAAGCGTCATCGGTCTTATGGCAAGCAATAAATGAGTCATCTTAGAGAATCTATCTACAACCACAAATATTGAATATCTCCCCTTCTTAGTCCTTGGCAAACCTACTATAAAGTCCATGCTAATATTTTCCCAAGGAGCACTAGGAACCGACAAAGGGGTATATAAACCATGTGGCTTCAACTTAGACTTGGCCCTCAAACAATCTAAGCACATATTCACAAAATGACTATGTAATGTATGATATGTTTTATCTCTCCCAAAATATCCCATTAAACCACATCTATGGCTTTCCTTCACAAGAAGTAACCTCAAAGAACATCTAGGAATGCAAACCTTATCAACTTAAAATAAAAATCCATCAAACAAATAGATATTTGTCTAATTAACCTTTCGATTTACAAGTCCTATAGGTCTCCCAAAAATCACTATCATTTACATATAGATCCTTAATATATACAAAGCCTAAAACCCGAGAATCTAATGTAGTCAACAAGCTATGACGCCTAGATAAAGCATCGGCCACTACATTGTCCTTTCCCTTCTTATATTGAATCACATATGGGAAGGTTTCTATAAATTCCATCCACCTACCATGCATACGATCCAACTTATCTTGACTCCTAAAGTACCTCAAGGACTCGTGATCAGTTCTAAGCACAAATTCTCTAGGCTAAAGGTAGTGAGGCCATGTCTTAAGAACTCTAAACAAGGCATACAACTCCTTATCATAAGTAGAGTAATTAAGACAAGCACCCTTCAATTTTTCAAAAAAGAAGGCAATAAGCTTACATTCTGATGCGGAACGAACGTCGTTGGCATTTTATCCCTTTACTAAATAGTAATAATATCCAAACTTAAACACACAACCAATAGGTTAGGCAATCAATCACTTGTTAAACCAAATAACTACTGGTATAGCGATGAAGTCCAGTGTTGAACCCATAGGGAGAAGCGATTTCCTATTCAATAACTCTAGACAAACACTCTTAAAGCAAAACAATGATCTTTGACAAGTAGCAAATATGTAAAAGTAACCAGATTGCAACTCACAAAGCAAATTGATATCAAAGTAGAAAGAACATTTCGCCTATAATTCTCTGAAAATGATTGGAATTCATGGTCCTCGGATTGATCCATCAATTATTCATATTCCTAGGTCTACTTGACTGATGTTGAGAGATCCGCAGAGATTCACTCATCTTATTCAATATCACTAAAGAATATCATTAAGAACTCAAGTAATCAAGACCAATTGGCACACTGACTCTACACAATCAAGATAGATAGGCGCATACCAAACTTGCCCCTAATCGCATATCCTCAACATAGATCAATTGAAATCATCCACTACAAATACAAAGAGACATCACTATCATCAATACCTTTGTTTGCTATCGAGAAAACAACAACGAATTCATAGCTAGAGATGCAATTCCTAACATGTTGATCAAGCATAGAAAGGAACACAAATATAAATTAAGCACAAGATGATAACTAAGAACATGAATAATCAAATAGAATCAAAACCTCACAATCCAAACAACCATGTCTTCGAATCACAGGCGAAACTATGAGTTTAGCAACTCATAGGCCAATTCTCTCTCTCTCTCTAATGGTGTTCATTGTCTCACACAATAGCCACACACGGCGAAATAAACTAAAAACACCCTAAATATGTCTCACAGGGGTCGGCAAAACCTTAAAAGGAATAATAGGAAATAATATAAAATAATAATCTTTGGATCCAAAACTGCATTTCCGGGATCTGGGCCAATGGCGGGCGTCGTGCAAGGGGTGGCGGGCGCCGTCTCTACAGTGCTCGATGTTCCTCAAATTCCTTCAACGAATTCCAATGTCGTGCCTTCTTGCTCCTCCTTAGCTCTTCCCTAGCCTCCATATGCTCCCAAACATGCTTCTTAAGTTCTTCCCAAAGTCAATCCAAGGTCGGAATGTAAATCTGTAGAATAAACACTAAAAATGCATAGATTCCGAACTCGAATATTCCATAAGTATTATACGGAACTAGACTCAAAACATAACAAAACCAATACCTAATAGCAATAAGAAACACCTATGATGCCTATATGAAATATGCATTATCAAATCCCCCCACACTTAACTCTTGCTTGTCCTCAAGCAACCATAAGGAAAAACATCATCTACGCATCCCACAAGAAAACCTTCATAACTTTTCTCATCAAAATCAACATCATCAATAGTGAAAATATAACCAAACATACAAACGTCATAACATGTATATATGGGATCAAGTTACTTGCATGCTAAAAAATCAACCTTACCAAGGATAAAATGTGTATCTCTCACTCTCATGTGCTTAGGCTTTAAGCACACACTCACCTCAATTCCATATACAAGAATCAACTAAAATATTGGCATTTATATCACAAAATCTCCATTGGATACGTCAATGCAAAAATAAGGACATCAAGAGGACTTTCGCTCAATGGAAACCTTCATAGAAGATTCCATTCGGTGGGGTTGTAATGGGGCTTGGTAGAAACATAAGGGCAAGGAATTGTATTTGGTCATGTGGTACAATAAATTCCGGGAAAACAAGATTCTAAAACTCCCAACATAACACAATCCAACTTAATAAATCAAGCTCACAAATGCACAACATCTCTCAATATCATCAAAATAACTCCAAAAATCTCAAATCTCATCTCATCATCTTACATATCATGCAATCTCAACACCCAACCAATGTATCTCATAACCAAAATAAATACCAATTCTTTTTCATTATGCAAACATAAGATAAATGGCTCTTTTTTTCTTTTTTCTTTTTTCTTTTTTTCAGATTTTTTTTTACTTGAGCCAAAATACATGGAAATCAAATGCATAAACATTAGGGACTAAATAAGCAGATAACATTACATCTCCTCAAAACCACACACCATAAAATCACACTTTAGCTTCATTCTCCTCAATCTCCAAAATAGATTCCATAACCCACTCAAAATCTCAATTCTTAAGGGTAAGTCTCATCATAGGCTAAGAATAATAATTTTGTGGAGCTAACAATAAAAAGGCTAAAGGCTCAAATTGGCTTCAAAGCAAGATATAACATAAGGTAGACATGGATAAATATGTGGCTAAAAGGTTATCTCTATCATTTAAACTCATCAAGCATTGAACATGTATAATCGGCCTTGAAAATAGATAACCATGGAAATTTTCAATGATAAATGCATAGGAAGAGTATATCACACAAGAAAAGCAAAAGGAATAAAGATGTATCCCTTATAAGGCCAAAAATATCCCACTAGGATAAATTTTTGTTAAATTCCAAGCATCCTCCCAAACTTAGATCATACATGCTCAATTATACACGCCCAATCATATTTCACATAAAAAAAGCAATTTTCAGGATAAGATCAAATCATTCCAGAAGTTCATGGGATTTATAAGATCGTGTCAGGACAACACTCAAATTAGATGGGTATCTTTAATAACACAACATGCAAACCAAACAAAACAAGACTCACTTTTTTCATTTTTTTTCGACGTTTTTTATTATTTTTTTTCATTTATGACATTTTCTATAATATAAAAGAAATAACATAAAGGAAATAACAAAGACTCAAAAGCAAAAACTCAAAAACAAAACAGAAATTCAAACATGAACTAACCTAAATAATTCACTTCAATCCCCCCCCCCCCCCCACTTACATGTTTCATTGTCCTCAATGCATAGCAACACAAAAAGGAACAATGAAAAATAAAAATAAAGGGTTTCAAAGAAGAAAATGACTGATCAATTACTATGAAGGTGGGGCCTGGGGTCCAGACCGCTGATTGATGTCCTGAAGGGCAATCAACACGGCGTTTTGAAGACTATAGAGCTTCTCCACAAGACTAGCGAGCTTGTCATAAGTGCTCACCTCAAAATTAGCAAATCGACGCTCAATATCAATCAAAGTAGCATATGTCGGCTCGGAGTCTTCTTCAGCAACTTCTGTAATCTCAAGTACCTCGACAGGCAAAACACCAGCATCCTCATCAATAGCCTCATCATCCGCAACCTCATCATCGTTGGCCTCATCATCATCACCAGACCATCGTCTCACCCAACTATGCTCCGCATAATCTAATGGAAACTTATTGTGATAGAGGTTGAAATCTTACATCCCTAGGCACTCTGGTATGTCCGCAGGCAGATAATTGTGATGCTCTTCTCCTGGTCCCGACTTCCATTTAAAACACGAAGTTCTATCAGGACGTTGGGCCCACTCAACCATGCACCACCATTGCAGGCTGACAAGATAAAGAAAGCAGAAAGTTGAGTATTCAAGGCTTTTTTATCAGGATAAGGAGCCGCTCCGCGGACAAGTGTCAAAATCATCCGCGGGTAGCTGTTTGGACTCTTCCTTGCTATTTGGGAGTCTGAAGTGAGAATCAAGAGTTTGTAACTATCAAACCCTAAGCCAATGAATGGTGACAGGTAAATGATTGATTCCTGTTTCGTTGATGAAACCTCGATGAGGGGATAATGTCTCTAAGCCTTCGGCTTATTCCCGCGGCATAGGTTGGGCCGTATCGATTATTTTGGTGTGGGTCAGGTAAGTCCATTGGGAATATTGAAGGCCCCATTGGGTCTATTCCCGGGTCCCACTAAAAATGGAGACCTTTTTTAGTTCGAGGTTCGTCAGTGTCCACAGAGAGCAACTCTTCCAAATCAATCAAAACTCAAACTCAACATCGGTTTCACTTACCGTAACTTCCGAAACTCGGTGACACGATTGATCATATTTTATTGAATTGAAAAACTAAATGCAAAATAGAAATACTACCTAACTACCTTGGGTTGCCTCCCAAGAAGCGCCTTTGTTTCACGTTTTTAGCTCGACGTGATGCATTCTTGATCAAGTTATTCCACCAAGATCCCCCACACTTGTCCTTTTCAGAACAAGGGGTGGAACTTTAGGAACTTCTCCGACATATCCATCCATTGCATCCATCGATTCTTTCTTGAAATGAGTAACTCCGGGAGGTTTTCCTGCCCTACAACTGCAAAAACCTCAACATTATTAGGAATCAAATTTTCATATGGAATAGCAATATAATTATTTGAATGAGACACATTTTCATGTGACTTAAACAAATTCTCAAATTTCTTCTCAATGTCATCTTTCCCTAAACCAATTTCATCTTTGTTAGAAAACTTAAGATTCGTAGATTCATTTCCAACAGAAGCATCTAAAAAACCATTTGATTCATTCCTGTGATTAGTTTCTTTAGAGTCAAGAACATCTACAGAATCATTAGCAGAAGAAACAATAGGCTCAAATAAAGAAAAAAAGGAATAAAATTGGAAAAACCAAAAAGATTAGGTTTTAAACTAAATTTTGATGGATCCTTCAAAGACAACATAAACTCTGCAATCAACTTTGTGATCCGGGATTATGAAGCAAATTGTTTCTCTACGAAAGGTGCTAGTATCCTGACATTATATGCTCGGTTATCAAAGCCGAGGATACAACTTTAAGAGCTGGAATTCGTGAAGCACTAGAACTTAATATAAAAAAATGAAATAGAAGGTGACAACATTTCCATAATTAATGCACTAAAGAGTATTTGAAAACAGTCCAATCATCTGGTCCCCTTTGGTGGTCCTCTGGTGTTTTAGAAAATTATTTCGGGTATAAATAGATATTGAAAAAAAAAAAATTAGATTCTATTCCCTTATATTGATATGTTTATAAAAATTTTATTATGAAAATTCATGTTTTAAAAAATGATAAAAAATTATTTTCTAAAATAATCAATATTCTAATTATCTATATTTTTAAAACATAAATTTTCATAATAAAAATTTATAAACATATTAATATAAGGGTATAGAATCTAAAAATGTTTTTAAAGTTTTTTTCAATATTTATGTATATCCGAAATAATTTTGTGATACACCGGATGGACCAGCAAAGGGGACTAGAGAATCCGGACTTATTTGGAAGTGTCCATAATAAGTAAAAATGATTATTTTTTATCTTTGATGAACCTTTGTCATTTCCAAACAATCCATATTCGCATCATATTTTGGAAAGTGAACAATGTAGCAGACAGATTGACCTTCTTAAGTCCTACAACCATTATCTATAACCCTGCCATAGATTTAGAGCAACAAGTTCTCATGCAAAAGAATGTTGTATGATGGACTATTGATTTTTTTGATTAAGCATGATGGACTATTGATTTTTTTATCAAGTAAGAATTTGAGATCAGATATACCTAAATCTCGATGGCTGGCAAGTCGACAGACGGAAAACCATCAAAACATATAATCGAAAACAAAAAGGTGCAATACAACAAGCAAAAATGCACCCTACAAAAGATGAAACTAGGCAAAACTAAATCTATCGCAATGGGAACGCAAACTTTGGATGAAATCAAGCATCGTCCTAAAATAGTACCACTGGCCAATGGTACATCAGGAAGCCCCTTCCCAATCACGGAGTTGTCCAGTGCGCACCATCTCGCCCTAGCTAGTCTATACTTCGACGGTTAGAATCCCAACAAAGAAGAAGAACGCCTAGACACACCAAAACAAGGTCGCACGCCGCCCGAGGAAACCACACCTCAAAAGATTAGTCGAAACAGACAGATCAAACTCTGTTAGGGCTTAATTCAAACTCTTTCAATCGAGATTTTGACCCTTTCGAGGTTTAATTCAAGTCGTTTCGAGTGGTTATTTTAGTTATTTTTTATCCTTATTATTTTTTTAATTAATGATGTTGAAAGCTTAACGTGCAAGGGGCAGATTACGCCTTGCAGGCCAAGGTGTGTTCAACCCAACACGTGACATCCTAGCATGCCAAAACGTGCACACCAAGGAGGGTAAGCCGAATACAAGGGCGAGAGACAGCACCGCATACCATAGGACTAGGCAGACATCACCGAGGATAGCCGGAGGAAGTTGACCACGAGAAGCCGAGACCAACCCATAATAGGGAGATAAGCCTCGACTGAAAGAACCGAAGGAAAAGGCCGAGGTCGGGTGGAAGTGTCATGAGTTTTCTTCGCTTCTCCTATCCTCGACCCTCCTAGAAATCGATGCTATTGCAGTGTCGGATAGAGAGGATGTGTTCGGGTGGTCGGCGAGTGGAGATGGTTGCAATGCTGCTCGAACGGGCTACTCGTTACTTGGGAAGTTTGAAGAGACTCCTTCCATGGCCAGGCTGTTTTTTAAAAGCATTTGGAAACTCAATGTCAATGAAAGAATCAAAACCTTTGTGTGGACTGCCTCCAAAGGAGGAATCTTGACGAACAACGAACGATTCCGACGGCACTTGGGTAATTACGATCTTTGCCCCTACTGTCACCAGTTTAGCGAGTCTCTTTCTCATCTTTTTAGGGACTGTGGTACTGTTAAGGGTTTTTGGTTGCAGGTCCAAGGAGCGAGGAGGAGGTCGGACTTCTTCACTCTCCCTTTTGCTTCCTGGGTGCGACAAAATGTCTTGGATGAAGGAACTGAAGACGGTGTGGATTGGTGCACCTATTTTGTTGTTGCACTGTGGTGCCTCTGGTTGAGGAGAAACAACGTGGTGTTCAAGGATGGCACATGAGGTTTCGTCATGCTGGAGCGGTGCATGAGCTTGGCGAAGGAGCACGACCGGGCGAAATAGAATATGACGTCTACATCGGTGGAGAAGACTAGAGTTCACTTGAGCAATAGCTGGGCTCCTCCCGAATGCGGGTGGGTAAAGCTGAACGCAAACGGTGCTGTCAGGGGTGATGGAGCTCCCTCGGCGGGTGGTGTGATCCGTAACGATCAAGGAGATTGGTTAGTGGGTTACGCCCACAACATTGGTGCATGCTTTGTGACCAACGCTGAATTATGGGCCATCGCCAAAGGTCTCGAGGTGGGTTGGATGCGAGGATATAGGAAGGTGATTTGCGAATCCGACTCGGAGGTGGTGCTGAATCTGATCAAGAAGTCAATGAACCTGTCTCACCCGAGTGCTAGTCTGGTGTGTGTTGCCAAGGCTTCCTTAGTAAGGATTGGATTGTCCAGCTCCGCCACACTTTTCGCAAAGGCAATTGCCTAGCTAACTTCCTCACTCGTTTTGCTCTTTCTTTTCCGTTAGGAGTTGTTGTTCTGAACTATGTTCTTGCTCATGGGGTTGGCCTGCTGCGGAATGATGCGCAAGGGGTTTCAAAGACTCGGCTTCGGGTTATTCAGTGAGCCTGCCCTGTTAGAGGTTTAATAAAATGAGGTCTTGTCGGTTGTCCCCGGTTTTTTCACCAAAAAAAAGGGTGTTGCTAGATACACCACAAATCACAAGGTTAAAATTGCACGTCTTTACGTGCAAGCCTTGTGTCTGATTAATATTTTAAAAAAAAATTAACCCCTTTTAATCATGCACGTTCTTAAGGACGTGCATGACTTGGGGTGTATATAGCCGAACTGAAAAAAAAATTATGGTCCATTTTTTTTTTTGATTAGGAAATAATTCGGGTGAGCATGCTCTACCCGTAAGCATCCTCGAGGATGAGGTCAAGAAGACCTGAATCGTTGTTAATATCGACTTCTCGGGCGGAGTGACTACGGTGTGCAACCTTATCCGCCACTCTATTTCCCATACGAGGAACATGAAAGAAAACTACTTCTAAGTCGATAGGAGAAATTGTATATCATCAGAAAGGATTAATTCGATTTCCCACGGATATTTGGATTTTCTATTTAAGTGATCAATGATTATCAATTTGCATTCTTTAAAAAAAAACAAAAAAACGGGGGGACCCACCGAGTTAGGATTTTTGCTAAACCATCAATCTGGGGCAGTGGGGCGAGTCCGTATATGAAGTTGGAGTTAGCGAAGCCGCCGAGCCCCTCCGTTTGCTCAAGCTAGCGTCTGCTCCTTGTCTCTTACGCCTCTTCCTAGGGTTTAGCCTCTTCCCTCTTCAAACCTCTCGTCGCTTCCTCCTCCTCCTCTTACCGGTTAGTCCCTTTCCCCTGATTGAATTTGCATTTTTATTGTGGTTTGCCTTGTGTTAGGGTTTAAGAATAAGCCGCCACCTGATTCAATTTCAGTTTTCGTTTCTTGATTAGTTTGGTTGGCTTTAGCTCTTTCCTTGTTGGTTTTCGTAGCTTTGAAATTATTCTTTGTATGAATTTTGTATCTTTACTAGTTTTCATGATCTATACCCTCATCATTCGCATTAAAAACCCTAATCTTGCTAGCATTCGCTTTTGACTGTTTTGGTAATTAGTAAATTTTGAAAACTGGATGCGAATGGTAGTCCGTTGACCCTGAAATTGTGTTGTTGGGTGACAATTAAGTTTATGTTACCTGTTCATGATAGATTTATAGTAATTTCTGTAGCAGTTCTTGGCGGTTTTTCCGTTAAATTAAGTTTTCATGATCTACCTTTCTCTCGGATTCAATAACTGGTTACTTATGCTGCTTGATTGATGGCCGTTCCTTGTTTTTTTTGTACTCTTTGTGGTCGTGTTTTCCAAACTGCTAAAGCGTGTCACTGATGTGAATGCTGTTGGTTGCGATTGTGGTAACTTTCGTTCTTGATTTAAGGCTATTTGAGTAGGGAGGGCTCATATCTAGTAGGCTATCAAGGATTAGTTTGGCATGATGCGTAGATTGCTTATAACTAGCTTATTTGTGCAGACAAGATAAGGAGCTTATAATGTATTAAGGATAAACTCCTTGCACCAAGCAAATCGTATGTCATATGAAGCAAAAGTAGTTGCTTTATTGGATTTGGGTTTCACTCTTACATGTTCAGGTGAAAGCTGAAAACTGGATTCATGCTCCCTGCATGCTTTAGTTTGCCTTATAGCATGAAGAGTTGATTGAAGCAAAATGCTAATATTAGATAATTTTTATGCAGTAAGCCAGTGAGGTGAGGATGAATGCTTGGAGGTTTATCAAGGACTGATCAATAGTAGCTGGATAGTTGTTCTAGCTATTGCTTGCTTTTGAAGCTAAATCACATATTGTGATTCACAGAAGTCAAATCATAGACGTCTGGTCGTTAAATTGTGAAACCTCTATAAGAGGATGGAAGAGATTTTTAATTTCCAGGATGTGGAGATCCTCCTGAGCTAATTATTAGACTTATGGGTTTATGGTGATGCTGGTGCAAATGTGAAGGGAAAGAACATTATTGTTAGAAAGAAGTCTTTTGATGAATCATAGGAGTTGAATTGTTATTGTTTTGGTTGAAGGCTGTGTATAAAGAACTTCATAAAAACGCTGAAGAAAGTAGGAACCTTTTGCAAGAATTGTAAAGAGGAATAAGATATTTTGTTCTCATCTCCCAATACAATGTACTTGGTATTTTGTAAGAATTTCATCTGTACATATCAATATTGGGCTTCTTGGTCGTTGTTCTTGTTTGAAGGCTGTATTTGAATGATTTTCTTGACACATGTTGACATTAGTGTGTGTAGTTTGTTTCATGAAGATAATTTATGCTGTAAACTTTGATATATAGTTGTATGGTGTCATCAAATTGTATATATCCATGTCACTATCCCATTTGTGGCCGTGGTTGGTCTATTAGCATGTTTCTTGTGTGTGACAACTAGAAAACCCAAAACTTCATCCACGTGCTGCAGTGCTGATCCAGTGATCTCAGTTAAGATGAAAGAATGGCTCTTCTGAATTCTTATTCTAATATATCTTAATTAAATTCAACATTGTGCTGTTGTCACTCCATGGTTAAGATGTTTGTGGAGTTGATTTATACGCCCTTTATGAGTTGTTTCATTGCAAGCATAAAAGCGGACTTTGCTCTCTATATCTATGTTTATGTGTTTGAGCTTTGCTAGAAAGGGGGCAATGGGGTTGTTGGATTACATTTATCCTTTTGGCTTACTCAGTGCAGTTTAATACAGGAAGAAGAATTCATTTATGGTGCTTGTTCCCAAGCCATTAATCATTTCAGTAGACGAGGCCCTTTTCTAGTTGAAGATGAGTGGAAGTGGCAGGAGACGTGGTTCAAAATGGGATATGAAAGAAGATATTTCACCGGAAAATCGTCGTGACGCTGCTCATTCCAACAATGCGGCGAGTTCCTTTCATGTACATGAAGTATGTGGATGATATTAGTCAGATGAATCTCTGGTTACCTCGTTCCAGATGCATAACGAAGCATTGTTTTTAATGCAGTCTAGGGACTACATGTCAGGAAGAAGAGGGTTCCAGAGGGATGAGCACATGAATGATGAAAGCATGTTAGGAAGTGGACATTACACTAGAAGGATGTCGCCAGGTTCTGATGGACGGAGGCCACAAAGTCGAAGCCGATCTCCTAGAAGGATTCGAGGCAGATCATACCGGTACATTTTTCTTAGTTGATTCTTACGATGCTTAAGATTTAGGTGAATGTAATTATATATTTTGGTGTCTTATTTGCATTTGATGAGAAATGGAGTATCCCTTTGGTGTTTTATCCTGTTCAATGGAAATTCTTATTCGCATGCTTGGAATCATTTATCTATTTCCATCTTTGGTATTGGAATGATGAACGTGAGCAGAAGCAAAAGTAGGAGCAGAAGCCGAAGTCCTCCTCACAACTTTCAGCGGGAACCGAGGGGACGCAGGAGTAGTAGCAAATCAGGACATTCAGCTCCATTGTGTAGAGATTTTGCTGCTGGGAGATGCAAGAAAGGGGATAATTGTCGCTTTGCTCACGATAGCATTCAAAATAATGATAGCAGAAGGCACTTTGAAATTAAAAGTGGGGATGGTTGGGAAAGCAGACGTGGGAATGATGGAGCTTCAAGACATCATTCTGACCCTTACTCTGGGGGAAGATCTACTTATATTTGTAATGATTTTCTGAAAGGTAGATGCACAAGAGGTTCTTCCTGTAGGTTCCGCCATCAAGATTCTGGTTCTGATGAGTTTGTTGAAGGACCATCGGATGGAAGTTACCGAGACGGAGGTAATGATTGGAGAAGCAAGAACGGAAGCAGTTATGATCATGAGGCACATGTTAGCTCAGAGCCCCTCTGCAAATTTTTTGCATCCGGTAGTTGCCGGAATGGTAAGCATTGCAAATTTTCTCATCAACATGAGGAACAATTCAATTCTGAAAGGAGGTCACCAGATGGTAGGCAATCAAAGCACAACCTGGAAGGTATGAATAGGATTTGGAATGATTCGAATTGGAGTGACAGAAATTCCCTGAGAAGAGTACCAGAAACAAGTGAGTGGGAAGTGGAAGGAAGTAGTTTCAGGGATGATCGACGATCAGTGCCTGGAGAGTGGTCAAAGGAAGACTTACTGAACCATGAACTCAGTGATCCATCTTACATGAGTGGCAATGAGAAAATGGCAAGCAAAGAAAATCAGTCACTTCAGTGGCAGAGTAATAGCATTTCTGTTTCTGAAACGAAGGCCATAGAAAAAGGTTTTACTGACAGAAAAATGCTGTCTCCGAAGGGCACCTTTAACTCACAGATGGGTCTTGTTGGTCAGAGGTCTGATTCGCTAGCCTTTCCGCAGACATCCCTGTCTTTTGGCGAACAAGACATAACCCAAAGAGCTTCAGCTGAGAACCACTACCTTTCTGGGATTATGCAACCAAACATATCGGCTGATTACTCGCAACCTAACCACTCTTTCCCAGTGGATATTTCCACAGGTGCTAGAAACAATGGAACCTCACACGTCAATGTTAATATTCTGGCAGATATTCCTCATGGACAAGGCATTCGCCAAGATGGGGGTTTCGTTACTCAACCTATCTCCACTGTGGGTAATGTGGGGCAACCTAACCCCTGTTTCTCGGTGGATATTGCTGCGGGTGCTAGAAACAACGGAACCTTGCATGCCAATGTTAATATTCTGGCAGATATTCCCCGTGGACAAGGCATTCGCCAAGATGGGGGTTTAGTGGGTCAGCCTACCTCCAATATAGGTAATGTGGGGCAACCTAAGCCCTCTACCCCAGCGGATATTGCCGCAGGTGCTAGAAACAACGTAACCTCGCATGTCAATGTTAATAGTCTGACAGATATTCCTCGTGGACAAAGCATTCGCCAAGATGGGGCTTTAGTGGCTCAACCTATCTCCACTGTAGGTAATGTGGGGCAAAGTCAGTCAACGTTCCCTCTACATCCTCCAGGAGGAGAACATATGCAAATTGCCCATCATCAGCCAGTTCTTGATGCTACTCTGGCTAAGGGGAAAAGTCAATCAATGTTCCCATACAACCTGAATCAAGGTATGCCAATGCCTCATCAGCAGCCTGTTGATTCTAATCCAGCTGATGGAGCATATGGTAGCAACACAGGTATATCGCAAGCTGCATCTGGGGTTGCTCTGAGTCAGAATAGCATTCTTAATGAGCAGCTAGCACAGTATTCCCATCTTTCTGCTACTTTGGTTCAGCTCCTTGAGAAGAGACAGCTGCCTCAGCTACATGCTGCTATTACCCAGCAGATCGCATCTGTTCCACCTGTAGCTGCGGCTCCTGCTCAGCCAATTCTAGCTTCCGAACTGAAAAGGCAATATGATCCTATCAACGATAGCCTGGAGACAAAAGTAGCTGGAAGTCTAGTAGAACAAAGCTCTCTACTTACAGGGTCAGAAATACCATCTTTGAACTGCAACCCCACTTCATTTGGCACTGAAGAACTAGCAGCTACAGGTGATCCAAAAATGGGGTCAAATGGGGATGAAATACGAAACAAGGATCATCATCTGAATGTACAAGGACCAGCTGTGTTTAGCGAGGAAAATGGAGGAGCAACAGGAAAAGGAGCAAATGAAACTGGGGAAGCCCTGGATCAGGGACCTGCTGATGACATAGCTCTAGATACTGGCGCTGATGATGGCAAGAAGGCCAAAGATGTAAAGGGGGTTCGTCAATTCAAGTTTTCACTGGCGGAATATGTCAAAGAGTTGTTGAAACCCACCTGGAAGGGAGGTCAAATGAGCAAAGAGGTTCACAAAACTATAGTCAAGAAAGTAGTTGATAAAGTTACTGAAACTATCCAACCGGCTAGTATTCCTCGAACAAGGGAGAAAATTGACCAGTATCTGTCACTTTCAAAACCAAAGCTTAGTAAGCTTATACAGGTAAGTGACAATCTTAAACTGCCTTACTTTTTCTGTTTATATGAAAAGTGTACAATGCAAGGAGACTCTTTTGTCTTGATTGGGAATCATTAATGAAATAGTGGAGATAGAGAAAAGGAAGTCTTCAAATTACGTGTTCATGCTGCCTTGTAGGATGTTACTGTTGATCCTTTCATCGTCGCCCTTTCTCATGAAATGCAACCTCCTAAATACAAATAATGTAGCAAAGTTGTTTAGCGAGTTCTTACATATTATTGATTTGCGAACACATTTTTTGTGCTATTTTCGTCTGAGATTAGGTGTTGCTCTTGTTATCTTGCAGGCATATGTGGAGAAGTATAACAAAACCTAGTTCGACTGGAGCAGCTGTCAAAGACCATTTTGCTTTCTTGTGCCATTACAACTTTAGCTAGTTCATTGATCTCTGTAACTTGTATAGCAATGATTCTCATCCTTATATTACTTTTTTCCCTTTGGTTATCTTCGTCCATTTTGTGTTTTGACGTCTGAAATGTTTAGCTGGGTTTTCAGTTCTTATGGGTGACATAGATTGTACTTGATTTAAAGCATAATTCAGGGGATTGATTGTGTTCAGGATTGATGATGGAAATCATACTGTTGTATTTATACTCCGTATTTCTGTGGCATAGTTCATTAATAAGCAGAAGTTCATACTGATACATTGATGATATGGATTATTTACTTTGAAGTTAAAATACTTTTATTTAGGGGTGGGCATGGGACGGGACGGGATTAGGGTAATCCCGCATCCCATCCCGCGTATATTTTGCGGGACGGGATCGGGACGGGATTAAATTTTTTTTTCTTCAAATCCCGCCGGGTCTTATCCCTCTCGGGACGGGACGGTACGGGATTTGTCCCTCGTAAAAAAAGATTAAAATACAATCCAAAACTAATGAGTAGAAAGTTGCAAATAACATTAAATAATAAAAAAAAAAAAAAAACAGTAGGCATCGAATAAAAAAAAAACAGTAAAAACTAATGAGTAGAAAGTTGCAAATAACATTACATAAAAAAAAACAGTAGGCGTCGAATAAAAAAAAAACAGTAAGCAAGTTTCACTTTAAATTAAAGCATTAGAAAATAGCATTGCAAATGAAGGAAAAGATTGAAAAAAACAGTAGGCCAACAGCGGACAACACTAGTAGCCAAATTACTTATTTCTAAGATATTTTTATTATTGAATCTTTTTATTATTATCTTAAATTTTAAATTTTGGGTTTAAATAAATATTAAGGTATAATATAAATATATTCTTATTAATTTTAATTAAACTTATAATATATATAATTTTAAATATATATATGCGGGACGGGACGGGATTTGCGGGATTCAAACTCTTCGTCCCGCGTCCCGTCCCGCGTAATTTTTGCGGGACGAGATCGGGACGGGATTGAATTTTTTTTTTCTAAATCCCACCGGGATCGGGACGAGATCTGCGGGATTTGTGCCCACCCCTACTTTTATTAAATGGTCTATTACTTGAACTTAAAGACCTCGTTCTCAATACAGTAGTACGGGAGTAATATTTTGAGTTGTATATGATCAGATCTGTGCCATTTCTGAAGGATAATATGGTAAGGGCTTGACCCATCAATTTCAGGGATTGATACTTGTTGTTTGTTGATTGTTGAATGCGGAGGCTGGCACTGGCATTCCTATAATCATGTCCAATCAACAAATCCCCCCAAAAGAGGAACACATCAATTCCAGATATAGGATCAAAGAAAACCTAGACCTTGCTTCTCTTGGACCTAAGCGTGGCTACTGCTTTAGAGCATGTGCAGCCATGGGTTACCTCTTTCCATTTTCAATTTTTATCCCCTTGTTATAATTTGTGACCTAATATATTTTTTTCTCTAAATTATTTTCTACTTTTTCTACCTCTTCTTTAGAGGTTACCCTTGCAACTAGGGGTGGACACAAATCCCGCAAATCCCGATCCCGTCCCGGTCCCGTCCCGATCCCGTCCCGATCCCGGTGGGATTTAAGACAAAAAAGCGAATCCCGTCCCGCAAAAATTATGCGGGACGATCCCGGTGGGATCCCGCAAATCCCGTCCCGTCTCGCATATAATAATAATAATAATAATAATAATAATAATATTTGTTTATAATAATAATATTATTATTATTTGAGAAAATATTATTTATAACTATAATAATAATTTTAATTTATAAAAATAATAATAATATTATATAATATTATAATATAATTCAGTAATAATATTAATTTATAATAAAATTATTATTATTATTATTATTATATTATATTATATGATTATTATTATATTATATTATATTTTTTCTTGTAAAGTATAATTATTTTATAATAATAGCAATAAAAATAAGTAATATTATTTTATTTTATTTTTAATTATAATGTGGGATTATTATTATTATTATTATTATTATTATTATATTATTATTATTATTATTATTATTATTATTATTATTATTATTATTATTATTATTATTATTATTATCGGAGCCAGCTAACAAGCTGAGCCCCGCATCTCATTTGGAGTTACAAGAGGCAAATAGCCAAATACGGTATATATTCTTCCCAACTATCAATCGATAATGAGACAGTATCTGGTGAATCTCGTCTCAATTCCTTTCCGTCCTGATCTAGTAAGATAATGTAGCCAAATATGTTGAACATTATAATTAATTATACAATCATTGTATGAATTAATAATAGTATTATAATAATAATAATAATAATATTATTATTATTATTATGATTGAATAATATAGTTGAGAAGAATACCGTATTCAACATATTATACAAAATAATGAATTATGAAAGCATTTTTCACTTTGCAAATTTATATAATATTTTATTATTTTTATATGCAGGACAAGGCCCGTCCCGTCCCGATTCCGTCCCGTCCAGACACCATCCCGTCCCGAAAAAAAAGTGTCAATCCCGTCCTGATCCCGTCCCGTAAAAATTTCGCGGGACGAGTCCCGTCCCGGCTCAATCCTGTCCCGTCCCGTCCCGTGCCCACCCCTACTTGCAACCATGATGTTACCTTGTTTTCCACTTGTGTGTTTAAAAAAATATAAATAACATATAATGACTCATTTATGTGTTTAAAAAAAAATAAAAATAAAAATAAAAAGGGAAGAGGTTAACATATAATGACCCACTTATGTGTTTAAAAAAAAAAAAGGGAAGAGGTTACCCCTTCCAACCTCTTCCCTTAAGGTTTGACTTGCAACCATGGGTTTACCTTTTAAGACCTATAAGAGCATCCGCATCCATGAAACCCGATTCGGTTCCTTAACTCTCCTTTTTATTTTTCTCTCTCCTTAAGAAACCCAATATAAGTTTAACTCACATCTATGGAACCCGATTCGGTTCCTTCACTCATCTGTTTCTCTTTCCTCTCCTCTCACTCATATCCCTCACCTTCTTTCTTTCTTGGGTTTTTAAGGGTTTCTTAGTAATGAACCTGTCACATCGTTCCTTAACAAAATTTATCTCTCCTTTATTATTTTATTATTGTCTTATATTTATCTTTAAAATACCCCAATGTGGGTGCTCTAAGGTAAGTAAAACTCATGGTTGCACATGGTCTTAACCTAGCGGGTTGACGGGTTTGACTCGCCATGTCACAAGTCAGGAAACCCTAATTCGAATCCTAACCTGGGGGGCTATGGGTTGGTAGGTTTGTGTGACCCAGCAAGTCAACCGGTTGACCCGTTGGGTCATGAGACATGATGAAATGGATCGGGTTGTCAGGTCGACTTGTCGGGTTTGAGGTTTTTCCATATTTTTTTGGTCGGATTTGGAAAAAAAACCATTCCGTTTATTTAATTGTTGTAAACTCGTAAATTATGTTGGAACATTGAAGGTGGTTTGAAGAAAAACATCTAAAACAAGTAAGGTTATTTATAGTATGAAAATACCCAATAGCAAGTTCATTTATCGGCTATTTCCAACGGTTAATATTTTTTTTTTTTTTTTAAAAAAAAGGTCGACCCAGGGGGTGAATGAGTCTTCGACGGGTTGATCATAACCCAAACTCGCCGAACAACCGAATCTGCTGAACTATCGACTTGAACTCGGCAAGTTGTCGAACCGACTGGTCACGGGTTACCCGTGCCGACCTGACGGGTCACGGGTTACCTGTGACCCACGACCATCTCTACTTGAACCCTTATTATTGAAGTTATCTCCATCTTTCAATTTAACAATAATGGTTGATATTTGATAAAAAAAATTTTTTTATCTATTTATTGATCTTTTTACCTTTTAAAATATTAATATCCAATTAATAATTTAAAATTGTTGAAGTTGAATTTCATAGAATCTGAAATGTACTATTTTATTTTTAAAGCGTTATATCTTAGTTTTTACATTTGGATACTCTTGATAAGATTAAATGTTTACTGGTAAAATAATTTTCGTCTATTGGTAAGATTGATGACAATATATTGCATCTTATCCCTTTTCATTTTTTAAAAACAATTACATTTTAGTGGAAAGAAGTTTATACTTAAATCCTGAAAACTCCGCCAATCTCGTTGAAATATGTTGAGAAAAAATATCTGGTCCCCTCCCCCTAGCCTCGTGTAAGAATTCCCCCCCCCCCCCCTAAAACCACAACCGTTATTCATGGAAAGAGGAATGAAAAAAAGTATCCAGGTCATTTCCAACACTCACTAAACTGGTGCTAATCATGCGAAGAGAGGATCGTGCCACTGGATGGATCTTCTTCATCCCTAGATTAACCATTAAGGTTTTCTGGTGGTGCAAACTTTTGAACACCTTTGGTTCCTCGACATTGTCTGCCAATAGATGGATCTTCTTCATCCCTTTCACCTTTAGAGTCAAGAACAATTCATTTGGTTCAGCTAGAGTCCTTGCATTAACTGAGTCGTTAGGGACTCCATTTCAAACATTTGGTGCCTTAAAGGACCTTCCTATTTCAATTGCAACCTAAGTCATTATGCGAGCTTCATTTTCCTCATCTTCTTCCCTTTTTCTCATATGTAACGACCCAAATATAAATATTCAGGTTACGTTTCGAAGGTTGGATACCTTCATTGGGATCTTGCAATTCAATTACGGGTCGAGGTTTCAAACCCCAAAAGTTAGACGCTAAAAGTGGGAATTTTGAACCCCAAATATGCGAAGGGTCGTTGGATACCCAAAACCTGTCCTATTTGACTAAGTCGCTCAAAATCATTTGAAGTTCAAAACATAATAAATGGAAATCAGAGTACAACTCGCCACGGCAAAGCCGAGTCAAAACCAAAATACAGAAACATGAGTACGAAATCATCCAAGTCTAAGTCTGGTGATAGCCAATCTCTCGGTCGATAATCGTCTTAAAAGGATAAACCCACCATGGAAGAATAGAGCAATCAACAATCTGCAATCATATCTTTTAAAAAAATATATAAAGGGAATGAGATCATATTGAGGCTCACACACGGGACTAGGTCCCACTACGATCACATCATGTACGTTTTACCTAAATAAAGATGCTCTAATGCAGGACGGAATTAAAAGACACAAGTCATGCTTAACATGATATATAAATATGCAGAAAGTGCATTAAATGGCCCAAACAATGTCAAGTGACATATCCCTCTACCTCTGCCCCTCTTCCCGTTAGGGCAGACACTGGTCAGTTCGATGCTATATCATATCTGATCCATCATAATAAATGCACATCAATAATCAATCATCATACTCATCTCGTCATCATGCTCATATCATACTCATATTGTAATCATGTTCATCAATAAATCAAGCTCATATAATGAATCGGACTCATTTCGTATCTCGTGATAATATGACTCGATATGTACAAACCCGATAGGATTGGGCTGTCCTATGACCCTAACAAAGACTCTACGACTCACAGATATCAACCGTTCTGTTTCCAAACACATTGAGTAAACAAATGCTCATTCAATTGTGCAAACCTAGACATGATACTACATGAATCATGCGATTATGCATGTGCAACACCTAGTATATCATGTGACCACATGCATGCGAGAATCAATCTGAGTAAGATCTCGAAGGAACTTACTTGTAAAATTCGAACAACAAAAGCAACAACAGACATAAGAAGTCCATGCATGTCAATAAGCACCTAAGTGCACTACAAAAAAAAAGCATATTCGCTTCGGCAAATAACCGTAGCCAAAAGCCTCTTTGTGGTAGCCAAAGGGCTTTAGCTTCGGCTTCGCTACGAGAAATCAAGGGTAGCCAACTGGCGATAGCAAATAGACACTATCTTTGGCAGATAGATGAAGCTACTAATCTAGCTACGGTTAGCTTCGGCTAGGTGAAGTTTGCTTAGAGACAACCAGCTATGCTACGACACGTTGCCGTAGCTAAATTATTTGCGAAAAAATAAAATAAAAATAAAACTGTTTTTTAGTTTGAATTCTTCCAATCCAGGCTAAAAAGCCCCAATTTTTTTTAAAAAAATATATATATTACACAATTTACCCATATAATACAACTCCATTAATGATATAAATTTATATATACAAAATTATACAAATTTACATATATAATAAAATGTCCAAAACTACATAATTTACATAAATTAATTATACAATACTACAAAATAGCATCAAACTCTTAAAGTTGAACAAGCTACATGAATGAATAAGAGTAAATTACTCTATTCCTTGGCTAACAATTTAATAAACAACAACATCTCTTATAGTTTGTCAAAAGAAGAGAAAGCACCTCTTACTAACAAAGTAGAGGTGTCAGAACATGTGATGGAAAAGTTTGTTGAGAAAAGGAAAGACGGAGAGAGATTGACCTCATCAAAGACTCAAGCAGGGCTATCTTCATAGCTAGCAAGAAAGAAGCCACCAAGAGTATATTTGCACATTAACAGTTGTATTCGAGCCAAATTCATTTGTCCAACTGTGAAATACAAAACAACATAACAAATTAATTAAGCATATAAGTGAAAAAAGCATTGAGCGAAATGTGAGAAATCATAGGAGAAGAAATGTTTTATGAAAAGTTTGGGAAGTACTTCATTTCCCTAGATCATTAGCACCACATGGCCAAAAATATCACACCTTAAGCCTTTTACCAATCTACTCCTTATTGGGCTTAAATAAAGTCCTCTTGATTATTGTTACTTTGTCACTTATGAAATGTTTTTGCATAACCCTCCTTTTGTATGTAGATGTTGCTTTTATTTATAAGCATAAATTTGTGACATTAGTACCTTTTTGAGGATGGTAATTGATTGCAGAGACATATGAAAATGGATCCAAGATGTCGAGAGTTTAGTTTCTTCCCCTGTATGACCATTAAAAGTATTGCTTGAGGACAAGCAAACTTAAGTATGGGGTGTTGATGTGCGCTCAAATAATCATGATTTTCGCTTACATCTATATCGGTTTATGTCTGCATTTCATATTTCTGGATTTGATTTTGTAAAGTCTCGGATTTAAAAAAAAATTATCAGATGGTGATATCCTTGTCGATTTTAAAAAAATCTAATGGATTGAGCCAGCGAGAGTCGGGGAAACTAACATTTGAGAACTAATTGCGGGATTCGAAATTTGCGTATTGGGGTTTACTTTCGGTATTTATTTGACTAAAACTTTAACCAAATTCACACTTCACCCCCATACCCCGTCAGTCTTCATTCGTCATCCTCACCAAGTCTCTTTCATTCATCATCATCCCTCTATTTCTCTCATTCATCACCACCATCACTCTCCCGCTCTCTCGGTTCACCATTCCATGCCGTCACCATCACCCTCGCCGACTTTGCCATCTCCATCGCGCATCACCTTCACCCCGTTACCGATCACCACCACCGAGGCACCACCGGAAACCCCGAGCTCTCCCCACTTTCACTCCTCTGTTTTCTTTCCCGAGCCCTGAACCGTCGTTCCCAGCACGTCCCTCTTTGCCTTTTGAAGGGCAGCGGCATCAGCACCAATCCGCACCTTCTTTGACGTCCACAACTGCCCAGGAACCACCGGCCTTCCTTCCTTCGAATTCGATCCACCTCGGAGCCTCCTTCATCGCTGTCAGACAAGCCAAGACGTCCACCAGTGTCCCGAGGCAGCCCAAGGAGCAGCTAACGCCACCACCGAGCCACCGAGGCTTCGTCGCCTCCGTTCGAGTGCGCACCCAACCTTCTAGTAACACTACAGGAAATCTGTGTAATTTTCGACGCTTTATTCTCGACGTTATTGATATGCGTCGGAAATTACCGACGTTTGAAAGTGTTGAAAAAAAATCATAACCCTTCTCGACGTGTTTATATGTCGGGAATGGCAATAGTTTATTTAATAAAATATTAAAAACCCTAGGCAGTCACTAACGTCTCCCTCAAATGCCAGATTCACATCTCTCTCTCCGATAGACGCCGGCCGCCCTCTCTTTCTCCTCAATAGCTGGATCCATCTCTCTCCTCTCCCTCTCTTCCTCCTCAAGCTCTGAAGAAATGCGATTCTGCCTTGGGTTTTGTCGTTGAGGAAGAGCGATACGAAGGCTAGGTACGGTGTTCCGGTGAAGAAAAGGAGATCGGAAAAAATTACAGGCGATATGAAGGCTTCGACTTCAGGCTTCGATTCGAGGTTCATCTTCTGGCGGCTGTCTTCTGATGAGTAGGTTTTCTATGTGTTCTAGTTCATAGATCTTCCAATTCGAATTCGATTTTAGATTAATTTTCTAATAGCGAGGGTTTCCAGTTTGATGTTGATGCGAGATTCTTCGATTGACTAACTTATCCGGTTCTCGGATTATAGAGTCGTTTTCGTGTTCGTAGGTATCGATTCAAGATTAATCTTCTAGCGGAAAGAGTTTCCAATTTCACGCTAATTTGAGTTTTCTATCGATTAGGTTTTCTAGTTTGCGGATTCGATACTCGTGTCCCAGTTCATCGATTCGAGAGTCTTGAAAGGGCAAGGTTTCCAGTTCGCCTTTATGGTGGCGGTTCATTTGTAGATCCCTGGCTTTTTGGCTATTAGAGGTAACCAGTTCTCTGTTCCCATCTCTTTTTGTCTTCATTTTGCCTCCTATGAGTTTTTTTTGGTACTTGATGTTTTGAAAATCGATTTCCTAGTCTATTCTTTGAAGTGGATAAATTCAGTGTAGTTTGAGAAGATATTGTATAGATGAATGACAAAAACATTCTACTGGTTTTTGTTCTAGATTCCTGGTCTACTGCCAGATCCATATTGTATCTGCGTGAAAGAAGGCATCACAGGGTAACCTACCTATTCAACATGAACATTGTCAATTTTTTGCTTTAGTTTTATGGTTGCTTGGAGGAGGATTGATTAAATTGTGTGCTTAATTTGCATCAGTGCAAAGCTATGGAGGCAACTGATGTTGCGACAGTGGCTACGGCTGTTCGGAGGGCGGTGGCAGTGCATCGTACACCGGCCATGAGAGACATGATTATGAAAGAAAGGTTGTTGATGTTTTGTTGGACATTACCAAGGTATTTACATGTTTCACTGACAATAATTTTTTGGCAGGGTAAAATGTTCAAGTAATGTGCATAATTAGTACATTTTTTTTGGATTGATTGTTTTTCTTGACAACCAAGACACGATTTTCTTTGCTTCCAGACTTTGCAAGCTATGCTTGTAGTTGATCTGGAAACACCAACACTTTGTCTAGTTGGAGCACCTAATGTGGGAAAGTCATCTTTGGTTCGTGTTGTTTCAACTGGGAAGCCTGAGGTATGAACAGATCTTAATTACACTCATTCCCTGTTGTTATATGCTTACACTGGATTTTGTCTGCACTTGGAGTGAGTCAGCGATAGATACCCAATCCTTTTTTCCAATTAATGGTCAGGATTGGTTGTGTTCCCGATATTTGTCATCTTATTGGTTGGAATATAAATAATGTTTCCCATTTCTTACCCCAAATGGCAGATTTGCAATTAACCATTTACTACAAAGGGCATTCTTATGGGTCATATTGTATATAACTTTCGGTGTTTTCAGGTCTGTTTGTTTGAGATTTTGATGCTATATTATATATGACTTTGCTTTTTAGCTGTTCTGTATTTGTAAATGCACTATTTATATGCTTATTCATTCATTGCTACAGGTAACAGATACTTCTGGCCTGCTAACAAGGCACTATTTATATGCTTATTCATTCATTGCTATATGCTTTTTAGCTGTTTGCTTGTGTTTACTATTGAGAAATAGAACTGGAGTTGAAAGTTGTATATGTTTTGCCTTCTATATATTCTTGGAGTATTTACTAATTTTTACCTCTTATTTACCTTGAAGATGACAGGAATAATTTGGAAAGGCTTACACTTGCGGTCCTTTCACATCTTCCAACTGCTGTTCTTTTTATCCATGATTTGATAGGAGAATGTGGTACATCACCTTCTGATCAGGTATTTTATATTCCCTTCTAATTTGCCAAGGTTTGTTGGTTTTTTTTTTTGCTCTTTTTATGCGGCAAAGTGGTCACTCACTTGGCTCCAATGCATCTTGTGAGATTTCCCTTTTGATTGTGTTGTACATTTGACCCTGATCTTTGAGGATGTTTTGGATTTAACGAAGCTCCTATGCGAATTGAGGTTATTTAAGGGATTAGATTTAGAACTCCGTACTTATGTAATGTTAGCTCTCACCTCTTGATGTTGGTTAATAATTGCAAACTTTTCGATTGCTATAATATGCTCCTATGCGAATTGTGTTGTACATCTTGTGAGATTTCCCTTTTAATGTTCTGAACACCTTTTTTTTTTGGTAGGATTCTGAACACCTCAATAATTGACTGTTATATACGTGTGGGGGTTTGGAACACATGTGGGTTTGCTGAATGTGGATGGGTACTACAACTCACTTCTTACATTCATAGACAAGGCAGTGGATGATGGGTTCATCAAGCCTTCACAGCGCCACATTTTTGTCTCTGCCACCACTGCCAAAGAGCTTGTCCTAAAGCTTGAGGTCTCTCTCTCTCTCTCTGCCCCTCTCTGGAATTTAATGTTGTGGTTTTGCAGAAATGGAAAGGACAAACTGGAAACAAGGGGGGAAAAGGACTTGTTTTCAGATTGCCATGTTTGTGTTATGAGGCTTTTCTTGTTTCTTTTTCCCATGATAAACACTGTTTGACACATTTTGTGGATTTTGGGTTTTTGCTAATTGCATTGCTATTGATGATTTGAGTAGGAGTATGTGCCTGTTCATGGAGAACTGGAGAAGTCCTCATGGGAAGTGGATCAACAAGAACAACAGCAGGTGGTGGTGGGGTTCAATGCCCCCACTCCTTTCCAGAATCCAGAGGTACTTTATTTTAGCCTTTATGAACCTTAGTTGATCCAATATTGAGGTTACACCGGTAATAAAGAATGATTACTACTCAGTAGTAGTAATGCAGCAGTGCTGATTGCTGATGCCATTAATTTATTGGTGCATTTGGATGTGTTTTCCAGGTTTTTTTCTCTGTGGTGAATAGGTTGAGTAGTATCTTCTGTGTTGAAAATCTTCTGAGTTTGTGTCAGCTCCCTTTAAATATGCAACAAGGGGGAGGAGAGATCGAGATTGAGATTAAGCTATCTCTCTAATTATTAGCATGTGGGTTTTGCAGATAAGAAACAACAAGTACCCAGCTCATCTTCTGTTGCATGTGGAAGCTAACAATGGAAATTTGTCAAAGTTTTCGATTTGGAGGGGATCACGATGGCCTCATTTTGTTGTCATTGTTATCAAGGAAATCGGTCTCCTGCTCTTGTAAGGTCTATTCCTTGGATCTCACATCATTATTTTGCAACTGGATCTTTGCAACACAAAATGGCTGATCTCACCTTAAGAGATTAGATTCTTCAGTTGATTTTTCCCAGCACACACTGATGATTACTACTACATGAATTGTTGATTCATAGGAGCATCTGAAATAAAGACTTCATTCTTAATAGAATATATTTGAAAATGCTTTACTCATGGCTCGTATAACACTGGGTTTCTGACTTTGTTTGATCAGTTTTCTCCCAATAGTCATTTCTGACTTTGTTTGATCAGTTTTCTCATCTCTCATGTAGGAAGTTTCAGATTGCGATGCAGCTTATGGCCATAGCAGAAACTGCGGTATGAATAGCTGTAATTGTCAGCTGATGGAGATTCTTGTAATCGCCTTCAATCTAATCAATTATTTTCAACATACTTTTCAGATATACATCAACATGAATGACTCATCAGAAACCTACTGGTTTTGTCTACTTATTCGAGAATGGGCACACTTCTGTAAGTGAGATTCACAAGGCTCAATATTCTCCATATCTGTACAACGCCCTCTTGACTGCTGCCTTAAAAATATATAGAATGCTTGCAGGATGACCATATCAACTATGAGAGTTCGTAGTGATGGTGAGAAAGGGAAACCCTGAAGTAACACAACGAAGAGGAGACGCTATATCAACATTGCAAGCTGACCGTAAAGCAAGAGCCGTTCTTGATTGAACACAGATAATGCAAGCCTTCACTACAAAGGAACTGACTTAATTGTAGGTAACTAATGATTAGCAAGTGTTTGTTTGTAAGGTTAGGAATCAATCCGTAGAGTTTGTAGAGGATAATTGATGCAGATTATTACCTCATTTATGAATGTTTTTGCGTTTTGGTTATCAATAAAATCAAACGAAAAATGTTGAATGAATAATTGTTAAGTGTTGAAATCCATCAGCTTGCTGAGCTCTCTCTCTCCCCTCTTTTTCTTTTTTTTTTTTAGTTTGAAATGAGCTATTTTCGACACCTCAGTGCGTTGAAATTGGCAATGAGCCATTTTTGACACCTTAGTGCGCTGAAATTGGCATGCCAATTGCGACGCCCTAGGGTGTCGAAAATGACATGCAAATCTCGACGCTTTTAAGGCGTCGAAATGGGCCCTGACAGAATTTGGCGTCGAAATTGGCATATTGCCATTCGTGACGCAAAAAATACCAAAAGCGTCGAAATTGATTTTTTCGACGCTATAAAGCGTCGAGAATGGTCTTTAAAAGCGTCACAATTGGTCTGTTTTTCCTGTAGTGTAAGCGGTTCTCTTTCGTTTCTGATCCAAACCACTCTCGAGCCCTATCATCACGCTCACCCATATCCGACGCAGGTCCGAGGAGCCATCGAAAGCCTCCGACGACGCCCAGAACTCCGGTCGAAGCTCCGACATCTGCGAACACCTCGGTGAGCTCCCAAGCCTTCCTTTCTTTCCTTTATCGATTATGGATGTCCTTGTTCACTTAGTTTAGTCGGGGGGGTAGTGGGGGTCGAGTGCGAGAAGCTTGGTCGAACTCCGTCGAGTTCCGACGAGCTCGAGAGCGGTGAGGTTGAGAGCGTAACCGTGAGCAGCGAGGGCGAGGGAGTGAGCTGCGAGGGACCGGCCTCAGCGAGATCTTCAGCAGCGAGCACGAGCGGAGACGGCAGAGCTGAGGTGCTGGGACGAGCAGCCACCGGCGACCTTCTTCTCCAGGCGGCGTCGAGCATCACAGGTGAGCATGCGGGACTCGGGAGCGGGAGAGCCTTCAGATGTTTGAAGGAAGAAGAAGATGGGGGCGGGCCCTCCTCTGTCCAGTCAGCACCCGTGGGGCCCGCTTTAATTCTTTTTAAAAATTGTTCCGTTGAGTTGGGTTGAGATTCTAAGGGTTCGGTACGATTCGGGTTATCCGTTTATTATTCAACTAATTAACGGTAATTAACATATATTATAACAGTATTTGAGGATTTAAAAGATAAATTATTATATTTTGGAAGATTTATAAGGGTTGATTTATTAAATAAAAATAGTCGGGATTTGAGTGGATTTGGAAATTTTTTATAAAAGTGTTAAATAATGGTATTTAAAATATCACGTAATACTATTTGAGATTTAAAATATATTATTGGGACTTAAAGATTTATAAAGAATTTGGAAAAGAATTTCAAGGTTGGAAAGTAATCTAATAAATAACTTCAAAAGGGAATTTGGCGAGTATTTTCAAGGGTCAGAATACTTAACTATTTAAATGGGATTTGAAACGGTTTTGAAACTAACTTGGGAATAAGACTTATTCGATGACTAACTAGCATGTTAATATGATCGTTTGAGTAACAGTATGATATGTATGAGTAATAGCATGACTTGTGGTGAATTATTATATGAGATTAAATGTTGGATAATTATGGCGATCTAGTAGGATTTTATATCACACAAATTATGTCTTATGATTTTGATGAAGCGTTGAGGTATATGCGGAAATGATGTATATGAATATGCAGAATTGGTTGAATGATTTATGGAGAACGATGTGGTCTTGAGGAGTGGATGATGCGATGAAATGACTTTAATAATATGTTACTTGTTCTATTGATTGAGGTGTGCTTGAGTTCTTAATAGTTGGATGTAGACTTATGTATATTCCATTATGTACTAGGTGATACTCTGTGATTGTGAATATTGTGTGAAGGATTTTCTGTTGCCGATATGCTAGCCAGGTAAGTACCTACGGGGCTTACTCAGTAACCACTAACCAATACCTCTTGCCTGATGTGTCATATAGTATGTAGGTGTTTAATATGCATAAGAGTATGTCATGTAGTATCATGCTTAGGAATTGCACTTACGAATGAGCATTCTTATTCTGTATGCGTTTGAATACAGAACGGCCGTTATCTGTGAGTCCTAGAATCCTTGATAGGGTCATAGGATAGCCCAGCTCCATCGGGTTCGTCCTGAGTCATTCGGGTCGTTGGAACACCTTTACTATTATCAGCATTATTATTTTCTTTTCGCATGATCCAAGATATGATGACGAGATCCGATATGATGATGAGATATGATATGTTGATGAGATTTGAGATGCTATCGAATCGAGCTGGCCAGTCTCCACCCTACCTGGAAGGGGGGGGGGGGTGGTAGAAGAGGGATATACCACTTGGTATTCTTTGTTAAGGCCTTACTTAATATTCTGCACATATGAATTAGGAACATTATAGTGTGGTTAATATTCCAGTACTGCATGAAGGCATCCTTTATTCTAGGTATAGGCATATTATATGTCATCAGCGCGGTCAGAGGACCCGCGGGCGGACTCTTGGCCTGACTTGGTGGTATAGTTTCAGGTACCCGATACACTGCTTGATTTTGTGCTGTTATGACGGGGTCCATTCATATGGCGGAGAGTGAGTGTTTGAAACCTGACTTCACCAGATTCATGTTTTTGTGATTTCTCCCTATTTATATTCTGTTTTGACCCGGCTCTGTCGTGGCGCCCGTTGTATTGTTTTCAGAACTTATGTCATTTGCATGATAAAGATTTTCCGCATTGTAGACTTAGGACAAGTACAAGGGTTTACCATGGGGTCTCCAACGGACCTTCTGGATTTGGGTGCGAAATCCCACTTTAAACTACACATCTTCGATTTCAAACCTTCAACGTGTACTCGGGGCGCAAGATCCCAACGAGGGGTTTCATCCCTCGAAACGTAACCTAGGAATCATAATCCTGGGCCGTTTCGAAGGTGGTATTAGAGCTGAGGTTTCGCAATCCGATTACAATAGGTTTCGAGGTTTTGAAAATCGCCAAACGTTTTCAAAGGGTTTTGGAAAATATTTTATAAGGGGCAAAATGAATATAATTGGACTTAAAACCTAAAATGAATAAAGGGGAAATAATCTCGTGGGTAGAGACCCAAGCGGTAGACATCCCTTATGGATGTGGAATTCGGGGAACGGTAGGCAAAATACTAGCTTTTGTTTACAGATGGGCCTAGAAGACTCCAAGGAACACCACGGAGGTTGGAGTGTTGAGTTAGGAGGTCGTGAGGTTTTGCCCCTCCGGTCAGTCGTCCCTCGAAGGATGGCATAGATCGTCTCTATGCTTACGTTTATATATGTACATATATGCAATTGGGCTCGAGGGCGATCCTCCTCGAAGAGGATCATATTAATCTTGTTGATTGCTTCCGTGATGAGTGCTCTATTGTGCTTAGGATAGCGAACTAATCAGTGTGCCTTGACTTGAATCATGTGTTGAATAACTGTGCAAACGAGATAGTGGGAGAAAACCTTGTTCTTATGTAATCGGAATTCCTGTTTTATCGAAATAGCCCTTTCATAATTCAAACCCCCTGATGGTTCTGACTCTGTCATCCACCCCACCAAAACATCTAGGCATGTTAGCAAGGGTCGAGAAGCATCCGCTCCCTTGTTTAGAGTCTTGTTTCGTATCCCACCATCGATGCTTCTATCGAGTCTCGTACCTGTGATTGGGGTCTTTCACGGGAAATTTGGGTCGGTCAACTAAATACCTTCGGAAATCATTTCAGGTGTGAGGGTTACCTGAGTATGTTAGTGGGAGTGAGGATTTAAATCGTTTCGAGATAGAAGTGAGTTGTCTTATGGAGTCATCCCTTTCGATCCTCGTAATGGCCAACCATGTCTTCTTGTCACAAGAGTCTAAACACGAGTTCTACCCTCATCTATCGGAAACGACGTGAATTTCCTTGTGTCCTACCTAGCAAGTCATAATAGCGTCCCACGGAGAAACGGGGTGGTGAGTTGGTGATTGTCCTTAGAGAATTCTGTCAAGTTATAATGATAACCTCTTTGTGATTTAATGACATGCTATATTGGTATAATTCAACATGACTTTCCCAGTACATTGCATGGTTGCACTTATGAGTTGATGTATGTGTCGTATGTATTGAATTCCCGTGATTATTGTCTCCCTATGAACTAGGTCCATGATAGTGTGTTCAACTCTCGTTGCATGTTTAAAACGTGAATTGGATGACTTAAAATGCCAGATTAACCTAATTGGACCTCATTGGTTGTGTACATCTTTAATGAGGATTTCTAGTATCATGTAAGACATATATACCTCTCAGTTATAGGCCCTCGTATGATTGTGTGACATCCTATTGTTACTATGCGAATATGGATGTATGTGATGAGATAGTTGCTATACCAATCCTGCATGAACTGACCATACCCTTAGCATGATTTTTAGGGTACATCTTAGCATGTTTTCCATAATATTATGACTTGCTTAATTGTGTATCTAAATGAGTGATAAGTCGTGCATATGATATCCTGTGATGTTTGCTAGATCTTGCATAACTTGGGCCATATGTGTCCCATGTCAGTCTGTGCATACATGTTCTTAGTTTGTCAAGCATGATTGGTGAATGAAATGATAAGTTGCTAGCTTGTTCTGCGCACATATAAAGATGATTATATGAACATGTTATGAATGCGTAAATCGATATTCCTTGAGATAGGTGCATACTAGTGTGAAATAATGTGATGATATCTCTTGATTTTTATGTGTTGCGTGCCATAATTATAAGAGCATCGTTGTAACTATCGAGATGGGATCTTATCCTTGGTCTCGTCGTCCCTAGTCCTGGTCCATGTCTGAATTCTTAAGGAATTGTGTTGTCCGCCCTTGTCTCTCCCCTATCTCCGTAACTTCTAACCCTTGCGATCCTTTGATGAGCGCCGATATCCAAGAAAGGACCGACGACCAAGTTGCACCGGAGCGGCGCAACGGAAGTGTGATGGATCCATGAGCCTTTAGGCCCCAGGAACAACGTAACCGATGGAAAAAAGGACGAATATGCTTCAAAGATGACAATCGTTAACAGATTCATTCCAGCACACACGAGGAAGAGCATTCTTAATTCAAATTGTGGATTCTTCTATACTAATCGGAATTGATGTTTTGTGATAGGCCTAGAACTGACATAATTGAATGTGTGATGACGGATGTGCTGAATTGGTAGCAATGATTGCGTGACTAACTTGTTTCTATGACGATGTGCCTTGGTGCTTGGTATACTGACTTGCAGGTGAGTAGGTTATGGGTTATATGTATGGGAGTGCTTTCTTCGTGATCTTGAGTCGTGAGATTCTTCAGTGAGATGGGCTAGAAAGTGGCAGGTGGATTAAGGTATTCGGATTGGGTCTTTGATCGTGTGAGATGGGGTGTGGAAGGGATGTGTTAGCTTGGGGTAGATCCGAGTGAGTTGGGATGTGTAAAAGATAGTGGTCTGTGAGTATAGATGAACTTCCAGGCAGGTCTTAGGTGAGCAGTGGGGCTAGTATGGCGAGATTTTAAGAGAGATGTCCAAGTGATAAGTGGTAGTCTAGGCAGGTAGTGTGTGCGGGTAGTATAAGAGAGTGGTTGACTGAGGTCTGGACTAGTTTCATTAGGATGATCTTGAGATTGGGTGTGGGTAGAGGTAGTTAGGATAGTTCTAGAGGTGGATGGGCAAGCTAGGAGTTGATCGGGGGATTCTTGAAGGGAGGTGTTGTGAGATGGATTGGTGTTCTAAGGAAGGTGTCTAGATAGTCTATGAGCGGATCGTGGGCGGTGTCGAGGATGATCGATTAAGGAACGTCTGAGGAATCGTAGAGTTTGGGACTAGGTGGTGTGTGTTGTGAGTGAGAGCGATTTCGGTAAGGGGTGAGGTTGAGGAATTTTCTAGGAAAAGTAGTATGAGGTTTCTTGGGAAATTATCGATCGGGGATATTAGGTTGTTCATATCAGGGTTGTTCATATGATGAGTATTTGGGTTTGTTTAGATAGGATTGGTAATGCTTGGGGAATCTATGAGTGAAGGATCTCTGGATGCGTTGTTGGAGGATTTTGGCATAGGGAATGAACCGGGATTTATGAGTGGAAGTCATTGTGGCTATTGAGGTAATTGAGGATGTGAGATGAATCTTCGAGGAAAGGCTAGTAGCTATGCAATGATGTAGTTTAGATTCCTAGTAAGACTGCGGGCTTAAGGTTGAGATAGGGAGATTGTGCGCATGGATTTGGGAACTAGGCAAAGCAGAAGGTATTGAGGATGCTAGAGAGATTTTTGAAGGTTGGTGAAGTTGCGGTGCTTAGGAAATTCGGACGAGGATGTCATAGGAATTCGGTGAAAATGATGATCGGTACATAAGGGTTTAAGTGGTATAGAATTCAAAGTTTAAGGAAGCACGATCTGAGACAATTTGGGGAAACATGCGGAGTTGAGGGAACTAGTCTAGGTAGAGTATGCCGGGAAGAGGATCTAGAGTGGGTCGGCGTGATGATCATGGTGATTCGTGGTTGGGAGTACCCCTAGTTGGGTTCTGCATTAGAATTGGCCGGGAGTGTCAGGTGTGAGATGGTCAGCATGAGTTGGGTCCTTAGAGATGGATGGTTAGTAAGAGTGGTTAGTGGCGTGGGGAGTATGATTAAGTTAGCAAGGTGATTCGCGATGTCTCTTTAGGAGATGATAGTCGAGTGGAAGGTAGGACTTGAGATCGGGATGTCGAAGTGGATTGGCCCTTAGATGGCTTGATGGCATAGGAGTTGGGATACCTTGTAGTTGGTTTGGGTATTCGACCTTGATTGCAAATAGTTATGAGGCTAGAAAGGTTGTATGTGAGCAGGATGCAATGGTGCCTAGAATTGGTAGTGGATTGAGTTGGTTGACCTCGGTGAAGTTGACCTTAGTGCAAGGGGTGGTGAGTAGTGGTCGTGTCTCGTCATGATTGGTAGTGTAGGCAGATTCTCCTGAGGTAGTGATCCAGTGTATACTTTACTTGGGGCTGAATGTTGTGCGAATTCTATGCTAGAGACAATCTTGATTCTCTGATATGTTATCGTTGACAGTAGGGAACTGTTAGTACTAACATAGTTATCCCTGAACTCGATGGAATGCTACTGTACGGAAGCAGTTGTTTGCCTCTAATGTAATGACGCTTGGTAGTTAGAATGAGTATGATGTACTTATCTGATTGATATACCGTGCTTATCTGATTGATATGGTGTGTAACTTCCATGAGATGATGTGATAAATTCTACCATATATGATACGATGCTAGATATGCTATGCTATGTGGCAATCCTTGAGGTGATTATGTTATGCTATTAGACGTGAGGTGCTATTGTTATTCGATATATATACATGATGCTTGATGATGGAAATGATAGAAATTGAACTGTTGAACCCCGATTCTGACTTAGAACCTAGGAAGAGAATATGAGATTAGCCTTTAGAAGTGGATGTTAGGATGAATGGAGAGGTTAGGAATGCTTTTGACTAATGTCAAACTTGAAGTTTTAACGGTGTTTTAAAGAGGACGGTGTGATGTTTTGAGTTATGATATGACCGAGGAGTCGGAGTAAGGATGTGGTAGGGGGCCATATTACATTCTTGCTACGGTCTATTGGGGATATTATGATCACGACAACGGTACTGTGAGTATCTCATAGGGGCACTTATGAGGTGTTCACGGGATCAATGACATGATCCTTGGACTCACCGATTTCAAACTTCCTTCCCTGTTTTAAAATGATTTTAGTCTCGGGGACGAGATTTGTTTTTGGAGGTGGATGATGTAAAGACTCGGATTTAAAAAAAATTATCGGATGGTGATATCCTTGTCGATTTTAAAAAAAATCTAATGGATTGAGCGAGCGAGAGTCGGGGAAACTAACATTTGAGAACTAATTGCGGGATTCGAAATTCGCGTATTGGGGTTTACTTTCGGTATTTATTTGACTAAGACTTTAACCAAATTCACACTTCACCCCCATACCCCTTGTATTGATAAATAAAGAGCGGCCATTCCGGGGTTCGAACCGGGGACCTATGGGTACTACCCACAAGTCCTTTCCGGTGACCCATTCCGGAATGGTTAAAACTTTGGTAGGGTAAACTTTTTATAGTGACTGGTCCCACCGCTTCGCGGCCCCATACCCCATAAACCCCTTGCGGGATTTTTTGAGGAGGCTCAGTACCACTTACGCAAAGTGCGATCAGCGGTCGCAACCTCACCTACCTGCACACGGACCACTTCATCACTTCGGCTTGGCCCTACGGATTAGTATACACCGCTTGGCCGTACGCGCTTGTGGGAATTAATATGGCCTAAATGCACCAAGTGAGATTCGAACCCGAGACCTCTCCTTTGCGATACCTCATCCTTACCACTAGAGCAAGAGGTCATTGGTAAAACTTTGGTAGGGTAAACTTTTTATAGTGACTGGCCCCACCGAAGTGGTGAAGTGGTCCGTGTGCAGGTAGGTGAGGTTACAACCGTTGATCGCACTTTGCGTAAGTGGTAGTGAGCCTCCTAAAAAAAAAATCACGCAAGGGGTTTCTTGGGTATGGGGCCGCGAAGCGGTGGGTTCAGTCACTATAAAAAGTTTACCCTACCAAAGTTTTATAAAGTTACTTTGCCTAGTTGGTAAAGTATAGATGGAAAACATTTACCTCTTTATTTATCAATGACTTCTTGCTCTAGCGGTAAGGGTGAGGTATCCCAAAGGAGAGGTCTCGGGTTCGAATCTCACTTGGTGCATATAGGCCATATTAATTCCCACAAGCGCGTACGGCCAAGCGGTGTATACTAATCCGTAGGGCCAAGTCGAAGTGGTGAAGTGGTCCGTGTGCAGGTAGGTGAGGTTACGACCGCTGATCGCACTTTGCGTAAGTGGTACTGAGCCTCCTCAAAAAAAATCCCGCAAGGGATTTCTGGGGTATGGGGCCGCCAAGCGGTGGGGCCAGTCACTATAAAAAGTTTACCCTACCAAAGTTTGACAAACATCTTCATGGCTCAATGGTTAATAGAATTGGTTGATAGGGATAAGGTCTTGACTTCACCCCCATACCCCGTCAATCTTCATTCGTCAGCCTCACCAAGTCTCTTTCATTCATCATCATCCCTCTATTTCTGTCATTCATCACCACCATCACTCTCCCGCTCTCTCGGTTCACCATTCCATGCCGTCACCATCACCCTCGCCGACTTTGCCATCTCCATCGCGCATCACCTTCACCCAGTTACCGATCACCACCACCGAGGCACCACCGGAAACCCCGAGCTCTCCCCACTTTCACTCCTCTGTTTTCTTTCCCGAGCCCTGAACCGTCATTCCTAGCACGTCCCTCTTTGCCTTTTGAAGGGCAGCGGCATCAGCACCAGTCTGCACCTTCTTTGACGTCCACAACTGCCCAAGAACCACCGGCCTTCCTTCCTTCGAATTCGATCCACCTCGGAGCCTCCTTCATCGCTGTCAGACAAGCCGAGACGTCCACCAGTGTCCTGAGGCAGCCCAAGGAGCAGCTAACGCCACCACCGAGCCACGGAGGCTTCGTCGCCTCCGTTCGAGCGCGCACCCAACCTTCTGGTAAGCGGTTCTCTTTCGTTTATGATCCAAACCACTCTCGAGCCCTATCATCACGCTCACCCATATCCGACGCAGGTCTGAGGAGCCATCGAAAGCATCCGACGACGCCCAGAACTCCGGTCGAAGCTCCGACATCCGCGAACACCTCGGTGAGCTCCCAAGCCTTCATTTCTTTCCTTTATCGATTATGGATGTCCTTGTTCACTTATTTTAGTCGGCGGGTCGAGTGCGGGAAGCTTGGTCGAACTCCGTCGAGTTCCGGTGAGCTCGAGAGCGGTGAGGTTGAAAGCGTAACCGTGAGCAGCGAGGGTGAGAGAGTGAGCTGCGAGGGACCGGCCTGAGCGAGATCTTCAGCAGCGAGCACGAGCGGAGACGGCGGAGTTGAGGTGCTGGGACGAGCAGCCACCGACGACCTTCTTCTCCAGGCGGCGTCGAGCATCGCAGGCGAGCATGCGGGACTCGGGAGCGGGAGAGCCTTCAGATGTTTGAAGGAAGAAGAAGATGGGGGCGGGCCCTCCTCTGTCCAGTCAGCACCCGTGGGGCCCGCTTTAATTCTTTTTAAAAATTGTTCCGTTGAGTTGGGTTGAGATTCTACGGGTTCGGTACGATTCGGGTTATCCGTTTATTATTCAACTAATTAACGGTAATTAACATATATTATAACAGTATTTGAGGATTTAAAAGATAAATTATTATATTTTGGAAGATTTATAAGGGTTGATTTATTAAATAAAAATAGTCGGGATTTGAGTGGATTTGGAAATTTTTTATAAAAGTGTTAAATAATGGTATTTAAAATATCACGTAATACTATTTGAGATTTAAAATATATTATTGGGACTTAAAGATTTATAAAGAATTTGGAAAAGAATTTCAAGGTTGGAAAGTAATCTAATAAATAACTTCAAAAGGGAATTTGGCGAGTATTTTCAAGGGTCAGAATACTTAACTATTTAAATGGGATTTGAAACGGTTTTGAAACTAACTTGGGAATAAGACTTATTCGATGACTAACTAGCATGTTAATATGATCGTTTGAGTAACAGTATGATATGTATGAGTAATAGCATGACTTGTGGTGAATTATTATATGAGATTAAATGTTGGATAATTATGGCGATCTAGTAGGATTTTATATCACACAAATTATGTCTTATGATTTTGATGAAGCGTTGAGGTATATGCGGAAATGATGTATATGAATATGCAGAATTGGTTGAATGATTTATGGAGAACGATGTGGTCTTGAGGAGTGGATGATGCGATGAAATGACTTTAATAATATGTTACTTGTTCTATTGATTGAGGTGTGCTTGAGTTCTTAATAGTTGGATGTAGACTTATGTATATTCCATTATGTACTAGGTGATACTCTGTGATTGTGAATATTGTGTGAAGGATTTTCTGTTGCCGATATGCTAGCCAGGTAAGTACCTACGGGGCTTACTCAGTAACCACTAACCAATACCTCTTGCCTGATGTGTCATATAGTATGTAGGTGTTTAATATGCATAAGAGTATGTCATGTAGTATCATGCTTAGGAATTGCACTTACGAATGAGCATTCTTATTCTGTATGCGTTTGAATACAGAACGGCCGTTATCTGTGAGTCCTAGAATCCTTGATAGGGTCATAGGATAGCCCAGCTCCATCGGGTTCGTCCTGAGTCATTCGGGTCGTTGGAACACCTTTACTATTATCAGCATTATTATTTTCTTTTCGCATGATCCAAGATATGATGACGAGATACGATATGATGATGAGATATGATATGTTGATGAGATTTGAGATGCTATCGAATCGAGCTGGCCAGTCTCCACCCTATTTGTATTCTGTTTTGACCCGGCTCTGTCGTGGCGCCCGTTGTATCGTTTTCAGAACTTATGTCATTTGCATGATAAAGATTTTCCGCGTTGTAGACTTAGGACAGGTACAAGGGTTTACCATGGGGTCTCCAACGGACCTTCCGGATTTGGGTGCGAAATCCCACTTTAAACTACACATCTTCGATTTCAAACCTTCAACCTGTACTCGGGGCGCAAGATCCCAACGAGGGGTTTCATCCCTCGAAACGTAACCCGGGAATCATAATCCTGGGCCGTTACAGATTTATACAGAATCTGTGTAGTTTATGCTTATTTCGCATGAATCGAGACACTTTGTAAGCAATTCATAAAAGGGAAAGAAATTGTCAGAGTGCTCGAGGTCGATTACAAAAAGGCCAAGGTCGAGTGAAAACTGAGCCATAACACATCGAGCAGAAGAAGAGAAGAATCCACTCGACAAAACTAGTCGACGTAGACCAAATTGGTCGATGTCGAGTACACCTTTGGTCGACATAACCTTTAGAGATCGAGATCGACCATGAGAGGAGCCTAGAGTACGAAGTCTACTCGATGTCGAGTACATTCTGGAAACCAATCCGAGTCAAAATCGAGTGGATATTCCGATGAGAAGTTACTTGCAAGTGAAGGCACAAAGATCTATCAAGAGTTGAAGATTTATCCACATTAGTAAATTCTCATAATTACTTTAGGGAATTTTAATTGCCTTATTTTATTTATTTATCACAATGATATCTTAGGAAAGAGATAAGTAAGGATTTAGCTATAGATAGAATTGTTATTTCCTTGATTAACGAGGATTGAGCACTATAAATAATGCCCTAGAGGCTGAGTTCTAGACATCCAATTTTATACACAATTTACATTAGAAGGTAGGAGTTTTTAGAGGAGCTTGGCCGAGTGGAGTTGTAAGAGGCGAGAGCGGAATTGGCTTTGTTCGGTTGTAAGCTTTTGTTTGATTTACTTCAAGTTATTTCTTTTATATTATTGATGTGTGTTGTTATGATGAAGAGCGAGTAGGCACCCAACTTATAGGGTCGAGGTAAGCCCGACGGTAGCCTTGTAAGGTAATGCATCAAAGGTACAACTTTTATTGTAATTTCATCTTCTATCCCTAATTTGCAGGATTCTTCTACGACAGTCGAAGGTGATCCTTATTTGTGTTATTGAAGCGAAAGTGATCTTAATGGAAATTCGGATTAATTATGTGAAAAGGGTGGTAACAATTAGGGTTTATGTGAAAGCCTCTATCTTCTTAATTGTTAATGACAAAAGTTATTTGATGAAAATGCATGATCTTTTATACCTTTTGCATGATTCTTATATGGTTATCGTTGTGGCGTTGATTCCCTGATTCTAGGAGCTTTTAGTTTATTGAATTCAATCTACCAATTTCGTGTTTGCTTCTGTCTTTATTTTCATTGCAAAGCTACGGTTTTTTATCTGCAATGACACTCGACGTCGAATAAGACTAGTCGACATCGAGTACTACTGATCGACGTCGAGTACCCTTCTACTCGACATCGGCTTGTTTGTCTTTTGTTGTGCAGCTGCAGGTAAGGTCGAGAGTGGTGGTTGATACCGAGTACTCTACTTGACATCGAGTAACCTTCTGGTCAATTTCGAGAGAGATTTGAGACTGAAAAGGTGAGCGCTGACACGCTTCCTCGTGGATACGATCCTGATTCCCTTCCACTACAACGAGAGGAAGTCTTGTAATTTTATTTGCGTGGTTCAGGGATTGGTTGCTTTTATTTTGTAATTGTTTAATCAATTCTTCCTCCTAACAGAAGGCAAGGGATACGAATGCAAAGGTCGAGATGAGTGATCTCAATGGCCATGGGGCTCAAAGCAGGGAACCATTGAAGGAGAACAATTACCTGGCCAAAGATATGATAAGGACGCTCGTCCCACACGCGTTTGAGATCAGTAAGGTTATTGAACCTAATTTCAAACCATCCCCCAGTGTGATCAACAATAGTGCTATATTTTTAGCAGAAACGCCATATACTGCGAAGCTTTGTCACAAGCTTATCAAAATCAGGGAAGCCCCCAAAAACAGATCAAATGAGAAAGTGTTGATTGATCTGTCGCCATCCATGATCAAAGCGTGATAGAGAGAATCATCAAAATATATGTTAATAATTAGATTAATTGCCATCGCCATCCATGAATGAAGCATCTGCCGCCATCCATAATCGAGAAGGATTTGTCGAAGACGAGAAAAGAGAGAGATCCGCCAACACCAATTTCTCCAACGTCTTTCCTCTCCTCGTTGTTCCTCAGTGGCACGCGTTAGGTTAATTAGGGTTTTATTAATAGGTAATACACGCTCTATTAGAAATGGGGTGAATGTTTTTATTTTCCCTTTAATTTATAATTAATTTAATGTATTGGAAAAATCTTGGTCATCCATTTTTCCACAATCAATGGCTTAGGTTTGTTAACACAAAACATAATAAGGCTTGTTAACATTTGATCCATGAGATAGTTTTTTTTTATGTTGCCGGTCATATGAATGAAAAATGCATCGATACCATTGAATAATCAAGCGATGCCAATGCAATTTATCGACTATTCGGCAAGTTGAGATGCACTATTCGTGGATAATAAGGAATTATTCATATGTACGTGGTAAATTAGATGTGGAAAATCAAGAATTACACTTACATACTCTTTCAACCTAGCGAATAATTACTATTAACTTAGTGAATAATTACTATCAACTTAGTGAATAATTACTATCAACCTAGAGAATAGTTGCAAAATTTACCAACCATTTTGCTATTATCTAAATGATAACTCCTCTTTACAAACGAATAATAATAGTCAATTTAGTGAATAATTACTATTAAGCTAGCAAATAGTTGCAAAATTGGCCAATCATTTTGCTATTATCTAAATGATAACTCCTCTTTACACACGATTAATAACTATAAGCTAGCGAATAATTAATATCACTTTATCGAATATTTCAAACAGTGCACCATACAAAAAAAAAAACAATGTTACCCCACCAAAAAGAAGGTTGCGCCACAAAAAAAGGTACAACCCACGCACGTAATTCAAGTGTACAAGGAAAGAGGTGGATCTTATTTATTGTTAATTAAAGAAAAAAAGTCAAAATTGCCAAATAATCTCAATCGCCCATTTCATTCGGAAAATGCTCTCTTTTGGAGAAGCCCTCAACCCCTCCTCCGGGAGGCCTCTACCCCTCCTTCGGGAGATCTAATCTCGGCTCCGGCCACCTCACCATAGGCTCCAGCAGCCTCACCCCGGCTCCGGCCGTTTCAATCCAGCTTCGGCCGCCTCGGACCCTCTGTGGCGCCACCAAGCCTCTGGTTCTCCGTGGTTCACTAATGAAGAAAGTGAAGTTGATAACCCTAATTCGAATACCCATCGTTGGTGTTTGAACGAACCAAAATCAGGTTGGGGCTTTTGTTGATTTTTGCTTCGTTTCCCCAATTTCATTGTCCTCCTTGCCCAATTAGTTCATCTAGATCGTTCCTGCTTCCCAATCCTCTTGTTCGCTTGTGCTCGTGGTTCCCGGGCCGCTGTGCACTCAACCAAACCCGGGGTTGTAGGAGTGCTTCCTCTTTCTCCTCGCTTCTCCAGTCTACATCGTCAGCGGTGGCGCCTTTGTCCTCCGGTGCTCCGGCTTAGTGCACGGTGCCTCCAAGCCGGACTTTGTCCTCTTGTCCTCTCATCCGCTTCCTCTGGTTGCCCCCCATCCTCATCTCCGGCTGCTTGGTGGCGGGGCTCGCTCTGCATGCTCCTTCTTCCTCAGCCTGATTGGTCTCGACGGTCATGTCTCCATCTCTCCGGCCTCCTTGGTGTCTCCTCCTCGGCAGATCTAGGGTTGTGGCTTGGAGATGTATGTCTCGGGCTTGCTCCCTTGCTTTGGGCCCAAGGTTTTGCCTTGGGCCCAAAGGAGCCCATTGGAAAATTTTAAATAAAGATATAAAATAACTTATTCCGTATGGACCTTTATTAAATTCCCAATTGGATTGTTTGGTGCGTTTTAATACAAGGGCGGTTTTCGGCGGCGTTTCCGATTCTTCTGGATTGTCCTAGTCTGAGTTAGGGCTCTGGCGTCTGGTGTCGGGTCTGGCTGGGGTCGTTGTGGTGTGTATCGAGGCGACTCCGTATTCCGGAAATTTCCTTGGATGTTCGTCTTCATCGCCCACATGGACTCCTGATGTACCGTTGGCCAGCGGTGTCATCTCTTGGTGGTGCTTGGCTCCGGGATTAGTCTACATTGTCCTCAGCTTTTCGGGATTAGGATCGTCTGGTCAGCTTGGGTTGTTTGTTTACCGGTTCTTGTAGTGCACCGTTTTCTTTTTATTGCGTTGTTTGTTTGATGGTTCGCCGTCTGCCGACTCTGTCGGCCTCTCGAGGGTCTAGGCTTGTCTAGTCCTTGAATTATTTCCTTATAAAAAAAATCACCCATTTTATTTCATCAATGGCCCAGATCTTTTAACATTTAACACAATATGGGATGGGTACACCTGACCCAACCTCTCTCTCTCTTTATATATATATATATATATATATATATATATATATATGTTCTTTTTTCATTACTTCAGGTAAAATATAATGTCGCTTTCTACTTTTCAATTCAAATTAATATTGCGACTTTTCTTATTTTCTTAGTATTTTAGACTCTAATTTTATTTAGTGTTTTCAATTGTATTTCCAACACGGAGAAGATCCCTAATGATGGGATCCGAGAAATCAGAGACATCGTCGGAAAAATGCAGTAGTGAAGTAATCTGATCAACCACTGAATTGCCAACACGAAGAAGATGGCCCCAACCCAACTCCAAGATGGAGTGGGAGAGGAGCTTAGATTGAAAGAAAATGGAAGACCATGATTAAAAGAGTGTTTTTATTTTTTTAATAAAAAATGGTGGGACCCACCTACAAAAGGTTGACGCCCTTTTTTTTCCGAATATGATTTCACTGTTTTGAAAAATTGGCCAATTCAATTGAATAATGTTTCACATGCTACCGGATGCTATTATGTAATCTTTATCCATCTAGTTAATATCAAAATTTACAGTGCCACTGAATAATTTGCCAAATGCTACCGAATAATGTTTTTTTATTCATCAATTTCAAATAAAAGAAAACTAAAATCCCTAAACAATACTTATTGTTTATAATTTTATATGAATAATATTTCATATTTCACCGAATAATATTTCACATTTCACCGAATAATGTTTAATTAGTTGTGTAATTATACTCGTACGATGAATGTTTTTTATGTTGTTTGTCAAACTGAAGACTTCATATACTGACAAATAATAAAACGGATTTAACTGAATAATTGACCAACTCATTACCAGTAGTAACAAAAAATCAATACATATATCTGAATAATTGATGAATAATAAATCAAATTATACATCTCGAAAACCCTACACTAAATTCGGCATATACGTCTGAATAATTCTTCCTTTTTTTTTTTGCGAATAATACGTGAATCCTGTTAATTAAGCAACCAATTTTAGCCCTAATCCATTTTCGCTGATATCCCTATCACAAACACAACCCGCCCATCCACCCCTTACCCCAAACCCCTCCCCCCACCCCACCCGCCCACACCCCATCGTCTCTTTCAACCCTCTCCAATTCGACCGTCCTCGCATACAAAGAAACCCAACCCCTGCCCCGCGACCCCACCTCACCCGCCTCTTTCAATCTTTCATACCTCTCCGGTCGTCCTTGCAGACGAAGAAACTCACCCCGCCGCCACCCCCCCTCCAACCCCACCTCCACCACCCCACCTACCGCGAGGAGACGAAGATTCCCTAGGGCACCGCTGCCACCCAAACTGGCTTTGAAACCCTCCGTTCCCTTGCAACAACAATCACAAAGGCCGAAATAAACACCAGGGACTCGACGTCGATCACAAACACACGTACAATCTACGATGGATTCGAGAGGAAACCACCGCCTGCAGCAATTGCAAAGAGAAGAGGGAGAGAATCACTGAATCGTCTAGGAGAGTGAATATAGTGGTGAAGGAGCACTGAGAAGGAGATTGTATCACACGTACAATCTTGTGTAAGTGTTTTATTTTTTTAGACGAGTCCACCTTTTAAAAAAAATATGAAATTAATATTAAATCTATACCATTGATTTGATTATATTCAAAGGCCTATATATATATATATATATATATATATATATATATATATATATATATATATATATATATATATATATATATATATATATATATATATATATATATATATATATATATATATATATATATATATATAGAGGTTAGTTCCGGTGTACACATACCTTATCGTGTATCATGTACTAAAAAATTATTCGTCTATTTGTTCATGATTATTCGACTGCATTCGCATAATTATTCATCTGTAAAAAAAAGTGTAAAAAATGTAAATTTTATTATAACGAATAATCGCCTTATACCACCGAATAATTTCATTCCACCGAATAATCTCCCAATACCATCGAATAATCAGAAGTTACTTTTAATCTCATTCGTTGATCTTCTTAAATCAATGGACAAGATTTGTTCACACGATACACGTTAAGGGCTGAGTACATATGATCTATTGTGTATGTATGTATATATATAGTACGGATCAAATGTTTACAAGTCTTATTGTGTTTTGTGTTAACAAATCTGAGCCATTGGATGGGGGGAAATGAATGGCCTTGATTATTTCAATATATTAACTTAATTATTAATTAATTGGAAAATAAACCCACCTAACACCATCCCAAAGCGCGTGTATAAGAAACCCTAATCCAAGCCATATGCCTGTGTCCGTTTTAATTCATCTTCAACCTCTTGCTTTAATTTCCGTCTATGCCTTCGATCTTCAACCCAAGCCATACGCCTATGCCTTCGAACAGATTGAGGCTCGATTCAATTTTTTTTCTATGCTGGCGATGGCGATGGTGATGGCGGATTTCGCAGTGGGAGGCGGCCTCAATTGCGGTTTCAATTTGGCCCTCAATGGCGGCGATTGCACCACCGCTAAGCCTCCTCGCCTCGCCGCACACCCCCATGGCCTCCCTTGCTCGGATTCGAGGTTGGATACACACAAATCTGGTGTTGCCGCTAATTAACCCTCCTCAACTGCCTCCATTAACGAAGATGGTGACCGACAAGCATCGACAATCAGAGGTGGTGATGGGCGGTTGTTCGTGGGCGTCGCGGGCTCGACCTGCTGTTCTCCGGGCAAGGCTGCACTGCCGTGGTCTCGGCGGCAAGGTGATGGTCAGGCGGTGGTGATCTGTGGAGGCGGTTTGTGGCTAAGGGTCACCGGCAGTGATGATCTTCGTAGGCGGCTCGCTCACGGGAGTAGTGGGAGCCGTCATGGCTTTGGGAGAATTGGGAGGGGGAGAGGAGGACGGTGATGATGGGGGACGTTGAATTGGTTTTGGGTTGTGGGAAAACCCTAAGAGATTTGACGTTTAATTGGTTTTGGGTTCTTATTCGATAAGATTAAGGAATGATTCATTGATATGCAATAAATATTCGATGGAATGAGATAGGTTATTCGTTACTATTTGGTTATGATTTCATGTTCAGAGTCAATATTCGGTAAGTTCATAGTTTCTATTCGTTGATAATACATAATTATTCATATGTATTTAGTTAATTAGATGTAGGAAATCAAGAATTACATTTACATTCTCTTTCAACCCAGCGAATAATTACTATCAACTTAGCGAATAATTACTATCAATCTAGCGAATAATTGCAAAATTGACCAACCCTTTTTCTATTATCTAAATGATAACTCCTCTTTACGGATGAATAATAACGATTAATTTAGCGAATATTTACTATTAACCTAGCGAATAGTTGCAAAATTGACCAACTCTTTTTCTATTATCTAACGAATAATAAGTATAAGTTAACGAATATTTTTTATCACCTTATCGAATAGTTCAAACAGTGCATCACACAAAAAACAACGTTATCCCGCCAAAAAAATGTTATGCAAAAAAAAAAAAAGTACAACACACGCAAGTAATTTAGCAAGTGAGCAAGGAAAGAAGTGGGTTCCATTGATTTTTAATTAAAGAAAAAAGCCAAATAATCTCAACCACTTATTTCATTCAATCAAATGCCCAGATTTGTTAACACAAAACACAATAAGGGTTGTTAACACTCTCTCTCTCTCTCTCTCTCTCTCTCTCTCTCTCTCTCTCTATATATATATATATATATATATCGGTTCTATTCATAACCGGGTTATAAAGCAAGTGAACTGGGCTAAAAAGCCGGTCCTCACAGGTTTTTACCGCAATTTTGGTTTTCACCGGAGTGCATCCCTATATATATATATAGGGGTTGGTTCCGGTGTACTCAACCCTTAACGTGTATCATGTACTCAGAAATTATTCATCTATTTGTTCATGATTATTCATCTGTTTTCACCTAATTATTCATCTGTAAAAAATGTAAATTTTATTCTACCGAATAATCGCCCAATACCACTGAATAATTTCATTCTACCGAATAATCTCTCAATACCATCGAATAATCAAAAGTCACTTTTAATCTCATCCGTTGATCTTCTTAATTCAATGACCCAGATTTGTGTACATGATACACGTTAAAGGCTGAGTACATATGATCCATACTATATATATATATATATATAGGGATGCACTCCGGTGAAAACCAAAATTGCGGAAAAAACCTGTGAGGACCGGCTTTTTAGCCCAGTTCACTTGCTTTATAACCCGGTTATGAATAGAACCGATCTATAAAGTCACAAATTTTAGCCCGGTTCTGAATAAAACCGAGTTACAAAGTCACTATGTAATTTTAAAACATGAGTTTTTTAGCACGATTTTTAGGCTTGACCGAACAATAAAGTCACGTGTTATTTTAAAATTGGAGTTTTTAGTACGGTTTTTAGGTTGAATCGAGTCGTAAAGTCTGTAAAGGCTCGGATTTTTTAAATCCTAATTTAATAGTGGAATTTAACAGAAAACTCGCTAACTCGGATTTTAAAATTTATGGAACGAAATTTCGGCCTAAAATAAAATTTTAGAAAGAAGATTAACTTGACATAGCGACATACTACCTCGGATTTTAAAAATCTAATTGGTCAAGAGAGCGGGTTCTGTGGGTTATTTTCGGGTATTTTGAGATATGTTTTGGGATCACAAGTCACAACCCTTCTTGTCACCTTTCTACGAATTTAAAAGAAATAAAATAGAGATAAAAGTCCAAATTGATTCCTCTGTTCACTTCCTCCATCTGATTGTTTGTAGCAAAACAAAACCATCCAAAGTCCCTTTCTGATTTCGAGCAGTGCACCCCTCTCAAATACATACAAGCAACACCCCTGGCACTCTCTTTGACTAGCAAAATAAAAGAGGCCTCCCTCTGTCTAATTTCATTTTTGAATCCCCCACTTCCCCTCTTTCATTTTGCCCCATTCAGACTGAAATCTCCCTCACCTCACAAACCCAATTGTTTCTTCCAAAGCTTATTTCATCCATTTTTAGTTAAAGGTCAAACACCACATCCCCTCTCTTACCCTCTCTTACAGATTTCTTTCCAACCACTCCTATGCCAATCTGAACAGCCTTTTTGTGTTCAAAAATCACAAAACATGTCAAAAAGAGGAGAAACCTTCCTTTCTCCTTACCTTAAAACACCATCCAACACACCCAGCTCCTCCTCCAGCTCCTTTCCGTCGGGTCCAGCCACAACAGAATCCCCGAGGCCTTCTCCTCCCCTCCCCCGACGTCGACGTTGCCGCCACCGCAGCTCCATCTCTTCTTCTTCCTCATGCTATGCCGAGAGCCCAACAGCAGCTTCCCTCCTCCCTCCTTCGTCCCTTCTCCCCCGAGACACCAGAAGGAGGCCTACCACATCTCCTCGGAGCCGCCAGCAGCAGCGGTAACCGCCCCGGAGCCACCAAGCCGTCGCCTTTCTCTCGTGTCCCTTGTTTTCCCGTTTTTGAGCTCGGTGAGTCCTTTTTCACTTCCTTTTCGCTCTCAAGCTGACAAAGAACCCATCTTTTGACCTGTTATTGCCGTCCTAGGCCAAATGAGTGCTGATTCGTCCTCGGCGAGACCCATTCGTGCACCGACGAGGCTTTCCGGCGAGTCGACGCCCTCGGTGAGCATCCGCATCCCCCCCTTCTTTTCCTTGTCCTTTCTGTGTGGTTGGGGTTTGGAAAGTGTCTCGGTGAGCGGGAGCAGCCGGTTTGAAGCGAGATAGCCCCGTCGGGACTCCATCCCTTCTTTCTTTTCTCTTTCGGTTCAACAGGGAGCTGAGCGGGGGAAGGGGAGAATGAATAGTTGCCACCGGTCCGGTCTTTTGTTTTCCTTTTAAATGGTCCGGCTCATGGTTTTATTTAAGTAAAACCGGTTCGGTTCTTGCCTTACAAAATCAGATTTTTTTTAAAGAGGAAAATGGGCCTATTTTTGGGCCAGATTTTTGGGTTTTCAATAAAAGAGGGTTTGAGCCTAATTCTATTTGGGTAAGTGGTGTAGGATAATGATTTTAAAGGTTTATAAATACATGTTATGAAGTATATTAAATAAATGGGATATTATATATTGTATAATAACATTGATGAGATTTAAAATATAAAATTATTATTCGAGATTTAAAAATATAATATTATTGGACTTGAATTTTAATAAAAGAGAAAGTTAGAAAAAAAAGGGTTTTCATGGTTGAAAATTATTTGATGAATGGAGAATTGATTTAATAAAATTAAAAAGAGAAATTTTGGAAATACCCTAATCTTGTCGGATTTGTTTGGATAAAGTAATAAAATAAGTTGGCTTAAAGAGTAACGCCTTGTAAATGGATTTTTGGGTCAAGTATGATTGGGAAAGTGTTTAATGAATGATTTGATATAACCTGAGATTTTAGAAGAGTTTTGGAAAATCTTGGGAATTTGAGGACTTATGTGTGATATTGTATGCTCTAAGTAACATTAGGAATAGACTTATTTATATTACTTATATATGTGTTAGGTGATCATATGTGACATGTTGGCTGCCTGTATACCTAGTTGTTGTCCTTTTGCTGTTCTGCACTTCCAGGTAAGTCTCTTCGGAGCTTACTCAGATTGAATAGAGCTATTCCCTGCTTTAGGTGCATGATACACTAGGTGTTGCATTCATGATCAGCATGCCATGTAGTACCATGCTAGGTTGCATCTACGTTGAGCATCCCATTTCTTTATGCGTATGTAAACAGAACGGCCGTTATCTGTGAAGTAACTAGAGTCATTGCTAGGGTCATAGGGTAGCCCAGCCTCATCGGGTACCCTGAGTCAATCGAGTCATGCACTTCCTTATATTATGAGATGCCTGCGGGCTTTATTGTGGAGCGGGTTAGGCATGCGTGTCGCCCTATTATGAATGAATGCATTCACGAGCTGGCCAGTCTCCACCTATCGGAAGGGGTGGAGGTAGGAGAGGGATATACCACTTGGTATTCTGTGCTAAGGCCTTATTATTATTATGTACTTGATCTTAGGAGCATGTTAGTGTGTTAATATTCCGCCATGCATCTAGAAGCATCTTTATTAGGTATAGCGTATATGTGTGCTTATGGTTGGGATGAAGAGTTAAGTGGGCATCGATCTGATCCCGCCCCATATCAATTTTTTTAGGTATTATTTATGTTCATCCTATCGGTGTTGTTTGCTTATTGCGCGGGTCATTTTGTCGGCGGAGAGTGAGCGCTGGGGTATAGACTTCACCAGACTCTGATTATACTTTTTTTCGGATTTACACTTTAGACTCCGTTTTGACCCGGCTCTGCCGTGGCACACATTTGTATTATACTTGTTTTCGCTAGTCGCACGATTTCTGATTTCCACGCTTAGATTACGACAGGTACAGGGGACTTCCCCGGGGATTCCAACGATCCCTTCGATTTTGGGTACGAAATCCCCTTTGAAAACATTAAAGTAAGTTTTGAAACCTTCAACCTGTACTCGGGGCGCAAGGTCCTAACGGGGGGTTTAATCCCTCGAAACGTAACTCGGGAATCATAATCCCGGGCCGTTACAAAGTCACTGTGTGATTGAGGTTTTTGGCACGGGTTTCAAATAAATCAAGTTATAAAGTAATCCTCATGGTTGTTACCACAATTTGAGGTTTTCAACGGAGTCAATTCATATATATATATATATATATATATAGACACACACACACATGTTGGGCGGGATTTGCGAAGTGAGGAATTCTCATCCTGCATAAATTTTACGATACAAGATTTTTTTTTTTTCGAAATCTGACCGAACTCGAAATGGACTAAGACGGGATCGGAATTTGTGTGATTAACATCTAAAATTTATGATTGGATTTGTTTGGAATTTCCTTATTACACATGTTGCTTAGGGCGTGTTTGTTAGGGGGTGGGAGGGGATGCCGCGGGTGGGGATGGGTTCTCGGGGCGCGCGCCGGCGTGTTTGGCAAGGGGTGTGCGGGGATGGAGGAGGATGGGAAGCAGGGGATGCGGGGGATGAGAGGGGGTGCGGAATGCACCTGGTCGAAGGAGGATTGAGGGGATGGGAAGGTGAGGGTGCCCAGATTTGCCCCTCCTCTCTCATAACTATTTTCAAATTTTCAACGAATTCTCACTTCACCGTCTCTCGCCGCCTCCGTCTCCCTCGCCCCTACATCCTCTCACTGACCGTGTTCCGACCATCCTCCGGCCTGCACCACATCGTCGGCCTGCTCGTCTCCTCAGATCCGGTCACCAACTCAACACCGGCCTGCTCGTCTCCTCAGATCCGGCCACCAAGTTAACACCAACCGCCCCTCCCTTCTCCGCACCCCGCAGCCTCGTCCCCATCGACTTTCCTCTTCGCAGGTCCTTTGCAAGAAACGACACCGTCGCCGGACCTCAACCGGATTCCAGCCTTGGCAAGCTCCGGAAGTACAATTCCTTAAACTCCCGGCCTAGCTCCGGCAAGGGTATGCAAAGGCCCTCCATACCCATCTGCAATTGAATTGGCACAAACACAACTTGTATTGAAAATTGAAATCCCTAATTTGATTACTTAAAATCCCTAATTTGATCACTGAAATGATTTCGCCGAATTGATAGATTTTAATTTATTTCCCCCCATTTGATAACGGTGCGTTTTTGGACGATTGACTGACTTCTGAAGAACATGACGAATTGAAGATGGGGTTTAATTGAGGGGTGTTTTGGAGGGGCATTTTTGTTCTTTCATGTTAATAAGTGGGGACAAATGTGTCTTTTCAGTGACTTCCATCCCATAAACTTTAACCCACGACCAAACATGAACGGGATTAAACTGACTTCAAAATTCCACCCGGTCCCACCCGGGTTTCTATCCCCATCCCGTCCACCCCACAAAATTCATCCCATTCCACCTACTCTCATCCCGTTGCCAAACACGCCCTTAGTTTTGTGTTAATTTACCCGAAAAGGTACGGTCGTGTTTCAATGGTTCTGTTCGGCTGTCTCTTTCGTGCGCTGCTTCGCCACACCAATTTCCCATCCCATCTCTCTCTCCCCCCACACAGCCTTCGAAACCAAGCTCTCCCCAAATCTGCGTTTAGATCTCTTTGCGGAATTCACTCGCCTGCCCACTTCTCCAGCGGTGAATCTCTGCAGCTGAATGAAGTACCGGTTTCTTCTAATCTCCGGGCTCCGGCACCCTACTCTTCCGATTACCCACTCTTTGCTTATCATTTACGTATGAGCATTGAGTTCCGCTTTGGGGTTTCTGATTCATCTGGAGATGAGATGATGCATTTTTTTCCATTCGGCTTTAATTGGGTTTGATTTCTCTTCCTGTCGATTCGTTCAACCTTGGTTGATTTCTGCTATATTTATTCGTTCACTTGTCTTTAAATCTTGGATTGATATCTGGTGAGTTGGGGAGCTTCTTGGTGGTGTAGTTTTTGCCACATTCTTCATGATTTGGTAGATCAATAGCCGTTAGGGTTGAATCCTGAAACGTTTTGCTCGTCTTGTTGAATTGAGAATTTTTTTGGAGCTGATTTGAAGTACCTCGAGTGTGATTGGGAATAGGTTTTATGCATTTGGGTAATATGGAAGATTGAGAAGATGGATACTTGTAGTAAGAGTACATCTTTCAACAGGTGTACGTCTTTCACTCGCCGGACAGCTAGTTCTGTTAGTCCGAAATCTGGCCTAAACCGTGATAATTATCACCGGGATCTCCATAGCTGGGATAGTTCTAGTTGGGTGTTGCGCAAATTCTATGTTGTAATCATAGTTGGACCATTGATCACTTTCTTATTGGCTATTTCTTGTGGATATCTCTATGTTTTTCCTCATTTTAGGCGGCCATCTCTTGTCCATAATGATAAGCCTAAAGTTACTGGTTCCTTCGGTGAATGTGATGTTTTTAGTGGAAGTTGGGTCTTGGATGATAGTTACCCGTTATACAATTCTTCCGAGTGTCCATTTGTAGAACAAGGGTTTAACTGCTTGGGCAATGGGAGGACGGACCAGGAATATCTCAAGTGGCAGTGGAAGCCTAGGGATTGTGATATTCCGAGGTTTAATGCATCGGGTATATTGGAAAGGCTTCAAGGGAAGAGGATTAGTTTTGTGGGAGATTCTATGAGTAGAACTCAATGGGAGTCTATGATATGCGTGCTTATGACAGGTGTCAAGGACAGAACAAGTGTTTATGAAATCAATGGGAAGAACATTACAAAGACAATAAGATACTTGGGCGTCCGGTTCAGCTCCTTTAATATCACCATTGAGTTCTTCCGTTCTGTTTTCTTGGTGCAATCTAGCTCAGCGCCAAAACATGGTCCAAAAAGAGTGAAGTCAGTGCTTAAGCTAGATAAGCTGGATGATATCAGTAAAGAATGGGTTCATTCAGATGTTCTGATATTCAATTCGGGACACTGGTGGGTGCCCTCAAAATTATTTGAAATGTAAGTTCATCCCAACTTCCTTTATATATGCTCTTGTATTTCATATTCATAGTGCACTTTACCTTTTCTAATCATTAGAACTGTACCAAATTGATCAAATTGCATTTACAATGTCATGGGGAAAGTAAGTTATGACGATTCTGAAGAGTACTTTTTGGGACTGTGATGGGCATTTAGGTATATTTGAACACTGGGCTTGGGGTTTGTTTGGGATGAGTGGCTTATACATTATGATCTCATTTTTATCTCTTTATCAAGACAAATAAACTCCTTAGCAACACATATGCTCCTTACAAGCCATCAGAACCACATTAAACAAACCTTAGATGCCAAAATTAATTAAATTTTAAGACATTTGGAAGTTTTTATTTGGTAGATTTTCAAGGATATTTTTTCAATAGCACAATAATGAAACTGAAGAGAGATTAGTATGTTTACACATGCCATATGGACTTTATGGTTTAATGATCTATCATGCATCTATTCTCAGCTTTTGAGCACATAATCAGTTATTCCTGGTCTTATAATACTTGGACAATCTCTCCTGCATGCACACATCCAAATGTCTATGAATTAACGATTAGATTCACAAGTTCGCAGGTGGATAATCAGTAAGGTCTGACTATCCATATTATAATGAAATATTGTACATTATAACCCTAATGAGTGGCGATCCAAACATACCCAAGGCTGTGCTATCTTAAAGATTACTGACTAATCATTGCTTGACTATTCACTAAATTCTCTTAATTTGTGTTGCTAACAGGGGTTGCTATTTTCAGTTAGGTGCTTCACTAAAGCTTGGAATGTCTATTCAAGCAGCCTTTAGAACAGCATTAAGTACATGGGCTTCATGGGTTGACACCAGAATTGACACTAACAAGACGCGTGTTTTCTTCCGGACCTTTGAACCATCTCACTGGAGGTAATGTCAGGGGAGCAATAATGGAACTACGTTTCTCAAATTCTGCACCATTTTTTCTAATGACCATGTACTCGTAAGTTAATTGTTCTGCATTTCTACCAATGTTTAACTTAGTGTATCTGGTTTTGAAACAGTGATCGTTCACGTACAAGATGTAATGTCACCCAGTTCCCCACATTAGGATTGGAAGACAATTACCACAGTACATTCTCAGATATCATGCTTGATGTAGTGAGAAATATGAGCACACCTGTCACTGTTCTACGCATAACTTCCATGTCAGCACTCCGGACTGATGCACACGTTGGTACATGGAGTCTGCCCGGAGTACCTGATTGCAGCCACTGGTGTCTGCCTGGACTACCTGATGTATGGAATGAGATTCTTTTGATGTATCTTTCCTTTGACGGCGATGCTGGGTTGTGAGTTGTGGCAGTTAAAAAAGGTTTGTCTAAATAGTTTCCATCTCTCATATCATGACCCATCTGATTGACTTTGGAAGCACATGGAATTCATGGAAATGACAAATCATCTCTGATCCGAAGTTGAATAACTGATTCGTCTCACTTTATCCTAATGGAAGATCTAAGATTTTTTTTTTTAATCAGCTAGTCTCCAGGCTTCGACGGCGATGCTGTATTGGCTGCATGTATGAACAAACTTCAGTGCAGGCAAACCAACCAGGCTCTTAATTCTTCGTCATGGGTTGCTTTACTCCCAAACCTAAGAAGCAATGCACTGAAGAAACCTGGGTTGAAACCATTAAGCCTCTGGGACCTGAGTTGTACATGAGAATAGATGCAACCATGCCTCTAATCGAGGTCAAAGTTCTTTTTGATAAAGTTCTTTATAATCCACTGGGAAAGGGTGCGTACAATTCGACCCCCTCAGACCCTGCTCTTTGTGAGCTGTAACAGCTGTATTTTTGTTGTAATGTTCTCAAATCTGAGCCAAAAGCTTTGATTGTTTCACCGTGGCAATATGTAACTTCGGATCCAGTTTATGTGCTATAGAAATTTTGTGCATCCCCGGGCGCTATTTGCCTTGAATCTGTGTCAGTTGTCTTTGTTATTTTGCCCAGAGAAGATCAAGTGCATTAGAGCACCTTCTTACCCAGGGTCTGGCAATGGTAGAAAAAAGTATCCTTTCGAATGAGTAAAAAACAAATTTTTCATATTTTCTTCAAAGCCAATGACAAACTACATTACATGGAAAATAATTCTCTGAACAACTTGATGAAGTAAATTCAGATGCAGCTCTCAGTCAAGTTCCTGAACCTTCACTGCACAAATGCACAGCTCTCACCTTCGTTTTCAACTGTAATATTGTCACAAAAATATGCAGAAGTCTCCATATCAATGACCACAATAATCAGCAGCAGCACCACCACATACACCAGTAGCAAAGCCGGTGAAGAACTCAAATATACCCCCATCGCCGATACTTCAATCACTTCCAAACCCCTCTTCTCCATCTGTCCCAGCAAATTGCGAACAAGTTAATTCATCCTGAAATAATCATAGTTAATTTAACAAGGGATGAATTAACTTGTTCACAATTTGCTGCTCAGCTGGGACAGATGGATGGTGCTGCTGCTGATTATTGTTTTATACCAAGAAAGAATCTCCCTAATGTCAAGACCACCCTCATCATAAGGCAAAGTGACATTAAACCAAGCAACAAGACTTCTTTTGCCCTCATCCCTGCCAGTCCACAGGATCTGCCTAAAGGTGGTTTCAGAAGGGAGAAGAATGGATTAACTCCAGAAAGTTTCAACCCCATTCAGCAATAATTTAATAAGTTGGAGTCCACCACATAGGATATCTTTTTTCTGGACCAAAAGAAGAGCTGCACTGCATTTTCTGTTGAGGTCAGCATATTCATCAATTTTGCTCTTCCTGGAGTGAAGAGGTGTGCCATGATTTTTAACGGGCAGGTGACCTCTGAAAAATCCAAGGGCCTTGACAGAGACAACTGCAAGGATGGCCATGTTCTTGGTTAAGTGAATTGAAAGACCAGATTTCTCAAGACATTGCTTAATAACCATGCCAGAGCTGATGTCACCCCTATAAAAGGACAGCTTCAGGCCCTTGCACTTTTAATGGAAGTGAAATTTTGTATGACCACCGGCACCAGCTGCTTGCATCATTCTGGTAAGCATCTCAATAATGAGAACAAAGATGAAAGGGCAATGAGGATCTCTCTGGCAAGGCCTGCGTGTGCCCGGATGAATCCCTCCCTTTCTTCATTAAGGACAGAGGAGGGGGTTGTGACACATTCCATTATTAGATTGAGAACATGCAGAGGGAAATCAACAAGTTTTTTCCTTTAACTGATGGCTCCACATTATTGTTTCAGTGAGTGCAGCAAGTGTTCCACGCATCAACTTAGCCAGAGGATGGGAAAAGTCCCCTTGGTAGAACATATGGACCTTTCCAGCAACAGTAATCCAGCTACTACCAGGAGTTTTAACCAAACCTAAATCCCTCATCTTACCTCTTATCCTTGAGACACCATCAGATATTCCGAGAGAATCATATATGCTGCACAATGCTATGTAGTTACTGGCATTTCGTGGCTCTAACACGAAAAGTTGATTAGCTGCGATTTCCGCAATCTGAATATTTTTGTGCACTACACAAGAAGCCAACATTGCACCCCAAATGCTAGCAGTTGGAGCTAACTTCGTATTCCCAACCAATTCAAACGCTTTCTTAAGACGCCCACAGCGGCCCAAGAGATCTACCATGCAAGCAAAATGCTCCATGGTAGGTTCAAACCCATACTTTTGTTTCATAGAATAAAAAATCGCCTCGCCTTGATCTATAAGACCCGAGTGATTACAGCTGTACAGAACCGCAGTTAAGGTAACACTATTAGGTTTCAGTCCATACTCTTGCATCTTCTCAAAAAGAGCTAAGGCTTCCTTTCCTTTCCCATGATGCCCATAGCAAGATATCATTGTGGTCCATGTAATCACATTCCTCTCCCGCATGTACTTGAAAACATTTTCCGAATCAGGCAAGCAGCCGGACCTGGAATACATGTCAATCAGTGCATTCTCAATCACAACATCGTCATCAAATGCTGAACTCCTCACCAACTTCCCATGAACTTCCTTCCCTTTCATCAAGTCTCCTGCCCCTCCACAAGCATCCAAAACACTCGGAAGAGTCGTACTATTCCATTCCCCCCTCTCCCTAATCATGCTCCTGAAGCAATCCAAAGCTTCTGCAAAACAACCAGCTCTTCCGAAACCCGAAATCATCATGTTCCAAACAACCAAATCCCTGCAAGGCATGCCAAAAAACACCCTCCTAGCACCAGCCACATCCCCTAACTTCATGTAAAAATCCAACAGAGAACTACCCACAACGACATACCCTTCATACCCAACCCTCACGACCCAAGCGTGAAGATTCCTCCCAAGTCCAAAACATCCGGTCCCTGCACATGCCTTGAGAGCTGCAGGCAAGGTATAATGATCAGGACGAAGACCCCGTTTCTGAAACTCGATGAACATGTCCATAGCATCGGTGAACAGCGAGTGCTGAACGTGGGAAGAGATGAGGATATTCCAAGAGTGCATGCTTCTCTCAGGCATTTCGTCGAACAAGTTGCGGGCGTCCTTGAGATGGGTGCATCTGCAGTATGCAAGCAAGAGATCAGTTGAAATGGTAACATCAGGGATGAGTTCCTCTGTAAGAATCAATGCGTGGATTTGCTTGACTAAGCTGATTGACGAAGCTGAAACGCACTTCCGGAGTATACGTGACAGAGATGTCAATTTTGTCATTGCATTGTTTATCATCAGCACTAGTGAAAGTGAAACAACTCCACCAGTTTCAAACCGTTTCAGACTCCGTACAAATTGGGAAATGGTGTTAGACCTGCATAGCACCACCGATATGGACACGGTATACGGGACACAGCAGCAACAACAATATCTACGTATCCCACTCCTAGTCCTACTAGAGTCTACAATCGAGTCAACTCGTCGAGATAATGTTTCTTACGAACTACAACAATTATAAAAAAATAAAAAATACTCTCTCTGATTAGAAATATTTGATATTTTAGAAGTGAAAGTTGATCAACACGGTTTGATGTTTTAGAAGTACCAATTAAAATTATACTCTGTTTTAAAAGAACAAGGCAATGTCCAGTGTTGCAATAACTATAGACATATCAAGCTGCTGAGTCACACGATGAAGCTGTAGGAGAGAGTTATTGAGGCGAGACCTAGAAGTTTGATGTAAATTTATGAGAAACAATTTGTTTTTATGCCTGACAGATCAGTTGTGGAAGCTATTCACTTGCTAAGACATTTGATCGAGATACACAGAAATAGGAAGAAAAATCTGCATATGGCCTTCATTGATCTCGAAAAGGCCAACGATAAGGTTTCGAGAGAGCTGTTATGGAGATGCTTGGTTGAGAAGGGGGTGCCAGGATAGAGACGTATATCAGAGTTATCATAGATATGTACGATGGAGCACTAACTAGCGTTAGAACGTCGTGTGGAGATTCAGATTTCTTCCAGGTTCGAGTGGAGCTACACCAGGGCTCGGCTCTTAGTATGCTTCTCTTTACTCTGGTTATCGATACTCTTTCTGCACCGCTTCAAGAGGAGATCCCTTGGTGCATGCTGTTTGCAAACGACATTGTGCTTGTGGACAACTCTAGTCCAGGTTTGGCTCGCAGGCTAGAAAACTGGAGAGATGTGTTGGAGTCCTAAGGGTTTTAGATTGAGTAGGACCAAGACCGAATATGTCCAGTTTCGTTTTGGAGATGTCAGAGTTCCAGACACGTCAGTGGTTTTGAGGGAGGACCTTGTCCCCATGAAAGAGTTTTTCAAGTACTTAGGCTCGTTCATTCAAAGCGACGGTGGAGTCGATAGGGATATCGTTCACCGAGTCTATGTAGGGTTGCTTAGATGGAGAAGAGCGTCGGGGGTACTTTGTGACAAGAATGTCCCGGCTAAATTGAAAGGAAAATTCTACACGATGGTTGTCAGACCGGCCTTATTGTATGGCTTAGAGTGTTGGTCAGTCACTAAAGCTCAAGAACAGAAGTTGTTGGTGGCAGAAATGAGAATGTTGCATTCGATGAGTGGACATATGAGACTTGACAGAATCATGAATGTCGACATCAGAAGGAAAGTTGGAGTTGGGAGCATTGTAGACAAATTGCGAAAAGTCATATTGCGTTAGTTTGGGCACGTCTGAATGAGACCTAGATCGGCCCTAGTTCGTAGGTGCGAGTTATTGGATCTTGGTGCTATCCGTAGGGGGAGAGGCAGACCGAAGAAGAGCTGGATGGAGGTTATCATTCAGGACCTCAACCTACTCAACCTTTTAGAGGACATGACTGTGGATAGAGACCACCGGCGGAGATGCATTTGGGCGGCAACTGTTTAGAGTTAGGGGTGTGCGGTTGTGTCTGTTTGTCTTTGATTTAGCTATGGCATGTGCTTTTGCATCTTTTTTGGCTCCTTGTCTTGTTGTGTGACCGGTTTCTTTGTGTTTTTTGGTCCCCTTCCGTTATGGGTCTTTTGAAAACACTCTTTCGAGTCATTCGGGGTAAGAGTGCGTACATCCTGACCCCCCAGACCCTGCTTTTTGTTTACTGTCATTCAATGAATTGATTACAGTAAGACTGTCTCCTTCAACATCAATCCTCTTATATCCCAGCTCCAAAGCAGTCATCTATCAGTCTCATTCTAAGACCCAAGGCCTTCGCCATAAGCGCAGAAACGGACCCACAAGGTGGTTTTTTCCATCAGATGTTTCGTGTTTTCATTATCGTTGATGTTGTCTTCGTCTTCTTTGTTTCTATATCTTTCCAAAAATTACTGTTTAGACTGACTCCAATTTTGTAGATGTTGTCATAAGTATCCTATTTGAGATTTCTTAGATGATAGGGTGAGATCCTTAAATGCCACTTTGTTTACAATTGTCCAAATTCCCTGCCAAATTGTAGCGGGACATGTCTTTTGTTTCATGTTCATAGATGAGAAAATCTCCATAATAATGTTGTTTTTCCTTGTGGAATTTTATTTAATTAATATTAGTTACAATGTGAAATTTTATTGAAATCGACATTATAGAAATAAGGAGTAGATTATAGAAAATAATCAATTTAATAGTAACATAACCTCGGGGTAACAAGTGGGTAGATTGTTAAAGCTAGATGGGACGCTTCGAGTTGTACGGGTGGGAGATCGGTGTGCTAAGACTCAAATTAGAGAAGGAGGAGGTGGCATGGAGAGGATGAGGTTTTACCTGGGATGGGGTAGGGGGAGCCTTCCAATATGGAGGAGGATCTTATGAGAACTGCAGAGCAGGAGAGCATGTCCGTGGATCCTGAGGTAGTTGCGGTGACAGAGAGGAACTTGTCAGTGGCTCCACACTACTTCGACGTGCACTTCTTCACCGATCTCCTAGAATTTCAAGGTAGCTGATATCCAACCTCTAGGCAACATCTTGCGATGTCATCCCTAGATGCATTTAGGGGGTGTGTGGACTTCTTGGTGACCCCGTAGGTGTGGCCCGTGGTGATCCCCAAGGTTTCAACCTCACGAACTGTTGATGATGTTGTGGGGACTTCTATGCCCTTCTCGTTGGCGTTCGACTCAGATGCGATCCTCGAGGAAGAAGAGAAGACGGATGAGGTCTAGGTGGAGGAGAGGGATTAGAGTCGGGTTGAGGAGAGGGACGAGGCTCAGCAGAAGGGGCTGAAGGACGTACGCTTAGGGCAACTGGAGATAGTTCAGGATGGTGCAGATGCGACAGAGCGTCTACAGGCAGAGGCTCCCGCTCAACATGTACCCTTGCTTTAGCATACCTCGGAAACCAAGATCATTTGGTCGTAGTAAGAATGACTAGTCTTCAACTTCGTCTTGTTATTTTTTTTTTCACTGCTATAATCCGGAATCTGAGGATCGAGTTGATCCCATGATTACCAAGATAGCTAGAAGTTCCAATTAATAAGGTCTAGTTGCATCCGAATGAACCTATCCCGCCGTCGGCGCATTAATGGGTTGCGTATCATCAGCCAATTATCAATGGATGGGATGATGCTAATTATCAAGTTCATTTTGATAGGTTTCGAGCCCTCCGCGTAGATGCGGGTTGACCATTACACTTTGTCAGATGTTATTCGACGATTCTTATATTTTTATTATGTGCTTTCAATCCAAATATCAGAACATCGTATTCAGATATTTATTAAAATTCTAATTTTTCTCTAATTTTGTCGACATCATGATTAATTTTTTACGTACTATCTTTGTGATATAGTAATAAAATTGAAAAAAAAATGCTCAACTGACAAAGCAAGCATGTAATACTGGACAGTAGTATAATGCAAGTAAATGTAATTAAGACTAACTATTAGTATTACTAATCATGATTATTTTTTATGTAGTACTAAACGATGCACAAATATTTATTAAAATGCTACTTTTTCCCTAATGTCGACAAAAAAAATTCATTAACACCCAACAAAGCATATACACGTGGTAAAACCACGTACATATAGATGTGGTATACCACGTCACTATGGACGTGATACACCACGTACATATGCATGTCTCACGTCCCTTTGAATGTGGCCTAGATGTCCGACCTAGTCCATTTTGTGGTAACCCCAACCCACTAGGGGTGTGCAGATCCGGGTATCCGACACGATACGGTTAACCGTATCGGATACCCGAAATCGTTAAAGGCGAAAACCCCGATCCGGACATGACACGTTTAATTTCGGGTATTCGACACAAAAACACAAAGCGGTTCCGTTTCAGATACCAGATTACCCGACACGGACCACTTAGTCAAATATTCAAATAGATCATGCAATTGGAGATTTGGGTTTCTGTTCCTTCATTGCAATAATATGTTACAAGCCTTGAAATCCTTGGATTGATTTGCTGTAGCAGCCATAAAACATCACAAAATCGTTCAATCATAAAGATAATAGAGAGAAGAAAAAGGAAATTTAAAGAAGTCAAGACGGTAGCCGATTGTCGCCTCGTCAGACCGTCGAAGATGAAGAACAACCCGTCACCATCAGCGAGAGAAGCAGAAGATGGAGATCGAACAACCCGTTGGAGAAGATGTAGAATCGGCGTCTCATCAGACCTCTGGAGTGGATCGGAAGATGTAGATATGGCGTCTCGTCGGACCTCTAGAGTGGATCGGAGAACAACTCGTCGTCATTGCAGTCGTAGGAGGAGCCCAAGATGGAGATTGGAGAATAACCCCATTGGAGAAGTCGAGATGGGGGTCTGACGGATCTGGAGAGTGGAAATTTCTTTGAGTTTGAGGGAGGGAGAGGAGAGAGGAAAAGGCGGCGTGTATGTGTGAAAATGAAACGAGAGTTGTTCATTTAGGGTTATGTAAGGAAAAAGGGGAAAAAATTAAACAAAAAAATGAAAGATTCGCGTCGGGTATCCGATAAGGGAATTTTCCCGAACCAAATACGAACCATTTAATGTAGTGTTTTAGCAGTTCGTGTTATTTTTGTGTCGTGTCTTTTCGGTTTGGTGTTTTTTCGTGTCGTGTTTTCGTGCCGTTTCAGTCGTGTCGGGTTTTTTTGCACACCTCTACAACCCACCCCATCATTGCACGTCAATTCAAATGTGATGCACATCAATGACAACGTGGCGGCTCTACGTTGTTGAGTGATTTCCAGTCCACCTCCACGTTTATTCGAGCGTGGGACCACGTCAATAAGGATGTACATTTGCGTAATTTGTATTTATTGTGTATCTAACAACACTCATTGAATATGTTTACATGATTTATAAGTTCACTGATTAATTGAATAGGATCTTAGTTTTAAGCTTGTTAGGTTTTGTAAATATTTTTTGAGCGGAAAAGGATTTAGGTGCAATTTCCTAATACTTATCTTGCCAATAATGGTTTTATCATCTTGACAGTAGCTCTTATGAATAAATTTATTTAGATGAGTGACCCCCACCACTCAAAATCAAAGGACAAACGTTGAACATTGATCGGTCAATGCTTAATGTTTGATCATTAACTAATGAATGTTCAATGTTGACTGATCAATGGTCAACGTTTACTATTGACTGATTAAAGTTTGACCAATTTTTTATTACGTTGGTAATACTTTTTATATGATATTTTTTTATTTTGATGCTACTTTTTGAATGTAATTATTTGATAAAGGAAATTTGGCCCACTATACCCTTTTTCAAAATTTAATTAGGTGTTTGTACCCTTTTTAAATTTAACGAGTCGTGTTGTTTCTTTTTTAAAATTAATTAATCCCTTTCCCTTTGGTTCTATCCATCAAGCCCTCGTCCATGGTAATTCTCAATCTCCGTCTATCTCGTTCAGGTGTGGGTTCCTCCGACTCTCTGGTTGATGCGAGTGATAAGGGATAAGGAGAGTGATTGTCGGCTCTTTCATTCATTCCTTTTGGGATTACATAAAGGTGTCTTATATACATCTGCTACATACAGAACCCTAGAGAACATTCATCGGATGTACAAAAGGTGGGCCTTCATGGGCCTTGACATGTTGGTTCAGATGTGGGCTAAAGCCCAGTTGTATCTAATGTCTCAGTATGCCCCGGCGAGCCCAACGGTCGGAGAGTAAGTTGGGATCGTAAGAACTCAAAGCGATTGAAGACGAGTGGCTTAGTCAGAGCATCAGCAACTTGGTCCTTTCACTACAAAAAAAAAATAATTTTGCCACCCCAGCTAGCATCGGCAAGCGTTTGCCGTGGCAATTTATACCCTTTTGCCACGGCAGTAGCCACGGCAAGCATTGTATCTGAAAAAAAGCCAAGATATTAGCAACGGGGTGAGTTTGCCGTGGCTATTGGGTCGATTTTGCCACCCCAGTTAGGCTTACCGTGGCCATTAAATTGGGTTTTTCATGACTTAGCCACGGTAACAGTGCACCGAAGCTAACTTTGCCGCATGTGTAAAGACCTAACCCGAACCCTAATAAATACTCCCCTTTTGTTCACTCAGACAAACCCTCCCTCTCATCTCTTTCTTCTCTCCTCACCTACCGTCGTCGCTCCCTCGAGCTCTCAAACCCCTCTTCAATGGCTTCCGCCTCCTCCCCTCCCCTCATTCCGTCTCCCTCACTATGCATCCTTCACTTTCCTCATTCGGGGTTCTTCCTCCCGCGACCCTTCCTTCACCGGTCTGTCTCCAAACCCTCACCCTCTCGCCTCTCTCATTGGTCGCAGCCATTGATGGCTCTCTCGATCTCCCTCCAAGCACCCATAGCACCCGTCTTCCTCCCATGGCTCTGCCTTCAGCCCGCCACCGGATTGTAGGAGGCTAAAGCCGCCCTGTTTGTTGAATCGACCCCTCAACGCCAGATCTGAGGCCACCTCTCTCTCACTCTCCGATTCGAACAACCCCGTTCCTCAGCTCCCTCCTTGAACGCCCCCGAGTCCTCGCGCTCACGCACGCCGCTCCTCCTCGCGCTCCTTCGCCTCGTTGCCGGGGACCCAAGGTCGACGCCGACCCCGACGGCCTGTACTCCTTTCTCTGTCCGTGAATCCCTGCTGAACCAGGAGGTCAAGAGCCATCCACAGAGGCCGCGACGATGCCCCTGCGCTCCCCGCAGCCTTTGTCCGGAGTCCTCTCTCGATCCTGCGGAGCTCGAACCTTGAATCTAAACCTCCCCTTCGATCGACATTGAGATGGGTACGTATATCTCTTTGGACCTTACTGGATCTAGTTGTTTCTGATTCCAATAGTTATTCATTTTGATTGGGGTAGTTGAAATTGGTTTGGTTGTGAATTAAAGTCTGAGTTAACTTAGAAATGCATATTTGTTTTCAAATGAAAAATTTATTTATCTGGTTTTGTTGCCTTGTGTTGTTATTCATGTGAGCTTTAATTGAGAGAAAATGGATTGTGAATCAACCAATCTTTATCAGATTTAATATCTTGGTCCCATAGATTTCACTTAATTATTGCTGCTAGGTAATGGAATCAGCTGCTAAACTTGGTGTCTCCATTACTGCTCCTCTAGTTCTCTTCATGTGATGCTGAAATATCACCTCTAGCTTAAACTTAAGCATCAACTGTCGTACATGAAGCTATATACCTTCTATCACTTTGTAGTGTAAACTGAAATTATTAGTAAAAACACACCTCAGGCACTTCAATCTCTTTGCCATCCACCTCTACTCTAACTTCCCAAGGGAAATCTTCAAACGTTTTATCCATGATACTTTTTGCTCCTTTGCCATAAGATGTACATAAGCTCAGCACATTTGAGAAAAAACAAGCCCAATCTTTCACTCACCTTTGCCATAGCATGCTGTTTTTTAATTCAATATAGGCTCCTGCAGTTTTTCAATTCAAGAGGCTTAAAACAATATATTTTATAATAGCAATATAGCATGCGTTTTTGTTTAATTAAATCAATAGGATGTATTTATATGTATGATGGCCGGTAGTTTTGCCTATAGTTTATCAATTCAATAAGCCCAAAAATATACTAGCATGTAGTTTTCTATTTCAATATGCTGTAGACACAGATTTTTATACAAGTATATATAGAGAAAGTCTGCTTTCCAACTTCAAACTGTCAAACTCCAGTGTGTTTTTAATACACTTACCCATTATTCAGTATAGAAAGACTTTAACTCAACAATAAGATTTCAACAGAAGGACTTTAGCTCAAGAAATCCAGTACTCTTTCTATTGGAGTTTTTTCCTGGAAGCCTAAACGCTCTTGTGTGTTTTTGAATACAACTAACGACGCTTGCTTATGATAAAAATTTCAAATTAGCTTAGTATTTCAAGGAGAAGAAATTATTTGGAAAATTTATTCCATGTTTTTTAGTTGTTCTTTGTTTATGTGTTTCTGGATCTAACATAATTCTTTCTTTCTTCTTTAGGTACAGCCGCAGTAGGAAAAGGCCTTCTCATACACTCACAATGGTGTCACTTTGTGAACTCACTTTGCGGTCAGTTTGTTTCACAGAATTGCAGTGATCACCTTGTACTTTTTCATACTTGAGAAGCTAAACTAGCTCTTATGCTATGAAGTTTAAAGTCTCAACAAACTTCAGTAGCTTCTAGTGACTGTCTGTACCCTTTTCAAGTTTCCATATGCTCATTATGTTGTTTTTAAATTCTTGATATAGTTTTGTTATCGCGTGCCAACTAAGGTTACATATCATCTTAATGAAATATTAGTTTTAAACTTGAAATTCTCGGCAGACTATCTTACACTTTAAGAAATCTATCTCCACTTTATGTTAATGAAGAAAGTAGGCGCCTTCTGAATTTCATTTTTGGTTTTAGATTTGAATTTTCCAGCCCTCTTTTTTGCCTTGTCTCTTATCTAAATTTTTCTGTCTTTCTTGGAAAGTTTATACTTCTAAGACTACTTTCTTGTAGTGATTAATTTTTATTAAGAATAAGAATTGCCTCGACAACTTAGTATACTTTTTTTTATGGAGGTTGTACCTTTATATATTATATATGTGACTTTGCGTGTTTTTCTTAACTTCATCCAACTGAAGGCTTGCTTGCATGATGTCTTCCACTTTCTTTTTCTGCTAATGGAAGCTGATATTCTCCTTCTCTAATCCTTTCAGTCAGTTTGGAGTTAGAATTATGCTATTAGAAAGTTTAGAGTTAGAATTACTGCTGTTTTTTAGAGCTGCTGGCTGCTTCTTTATTTGCTGAATTTCTTCAGAAGACATTTCTTCTTTCATTGCCAAGTTGTTTGCTGAATATTTTCCTTGTTTTTAAATCCTCATCATAGTAGCCGAAAATTGAATTGATGGGAGGGGAGCCATTTAAGGTATGCCCCCTTTTTTTAAATAAAATAAAATCCGTACTTCTATTTTTCATCCCGCTGTATATGATGTTTGCCTAAAAAACATCCAATTTTTCTCTTGTCTTTTTCAGTTCACCTATACCAGTGACTATTTCCAGCAGCTATATGAGCTTGCGGTTGAGCTTATAAAGAGGGGTCATGCATATGTTGAGCACCGGGTTAGTAGTTTAGATACATTATAAAATGTTGGGAAAATGTTCTCAGCAATTTTCCCTTGAAGATACTTGAAATTTTTATCTTTTGACTGAGTTTCATTAGATTGATGAATATGTTCACTTTGATTTGTTCTGAACTTCAAACTCTTGATGAGATAAAAGAGTATAGGGAGAAAAAGATGAACAGTCCCTAGAGGGATAGGCTAATCACTCTTTTCACTCTTTTCTATATACAGTTTACTCCTCATCCTAAAGCAGGAGATAAATGGTGTATTTATCCCAGCTATGATTACTCTCACGACATTGTGGATTCTCTTGAAAATGGAAGTTGATGTTGCAGTTAGCTGGGTGGTTTACTTTGATCCTTTTTGTTTCTTTTTTGCTAATGGAAGTTGATACCACTTGATCCTTTTTTTTCTTCTTTTCTGCTAATGAAAGCTGATATTCTCCTCTAATCCTTTTAGTGAGTTTGGAGTTAGAATTACTGCTGTCTTTTATCTAATCCTTTCAGTGAGTTTGGAGTTAGAATTACTGCTGTCTTTTAGAGCTGCTGGCTGGTTCTTTATTTGCTGATTTCTTATACTACATTTCTTCTTTCATTGCCAAGTTGTTTATTTGCTAAATGTTTTCCCTTTTTTTGAATCCTCATCATAGTAGCCGAAAATTGAATTGAATGAGTCTGCTTGAGTTTATCTGGCTGATTTTTTTTGGTTGATTAGTTGTTGAATTCGGGTACCAAACTTGTGAATATTATTATGGTGCTCCACCGATTGAAAGAAAGATCTTATGCTTCCACTTAACTTAATAATGACTTGGATTGTGCAAACTAGTTAATTGCTTTTGTTGTTTTTTAATAGGTTCAAGCTTACTCATAAGATTAACAATTCACTGCAGAGGCTGTCAAGGTTGGAGGGGGAAGAAACGAACTATGTGGAGAAAAATTCAGAAGCTTGAAGAGGAAGTTGTGTTGCTTGAGCCTTGATGCCTCAGGAGAGGTATAATTTGCTTCTATTGTTGTAGGTTGATGTTGCATAATATCATAAGTTAAGGCTTGATTTGCCTTTCCTGGAGAAGAAAATGATCTCAGAGATAACCTGGGCGGAAAGAGTAAATTTATGTAATTATAAGTGTAAGGCTTGATTTGGCTTCTCTATGGATATTCACTTCTTGTTTGTAGGCTCGATTAGGTAAATTTTTATATAATTAATGTAAAGTTGTATTATTATGTATATTTAAATTTGTATAAATTAATACAAATTTATTAATAGGTAAATTGCACGGGTACTGTTTTTTTTTTAAAAAAAAATATGGGACTTTTTAGCCCGGGTCTGAAGAATCCGGGCTAAAAAGCAGGGTTTTTTTTTATTTTCCATGAACAACTTAGCTACGGCAACTTACCGTGGCAAATGTGCCGTGCCTTTCATCCGGAGTTGCTTCGCCGTCGCTTAACCGTCGCTAGATTAGTAGCTACGGCTAACTGCCGTAGCTACTATCATTTTGCCACCCCAGACTTGGCCACCCCTTGTTTGCCGTGGCTACTCCCGTGGCTAAATGGGTTTTGCCACCCCAGAATGGCTTTTTGCCACGGAAATTTACCGATGCTAAATTGTTTTTTTTTTGTAGTGTTTGTGGAGAGGAAAGAGATCTGCAGAGATCGAGCAGCTACGCGTTCACGCACAAAGTGATAGTCAAGGTCGATGTGCTTGGTGCGGTGGTGATGAACGGGATTGGCGGCGAGGTATGTGGCACCGAGATTGTCGCACCAAAGCTTGGGTGGGTGATGAAGGAAGACACCCAATTCAGCAAGAAGGTTTTGGAGCCATATAAGCTCGCAAGTGGCCTGAGCGAGGGAGCGATATTCAGCCTCGGTTGATGATCGGGCTACAGTCGACTGTTTCTTGGATGAGCAGGACACAAGGGAGGAGCCAAAATAGATGCAATATGCAGATATCGATCGACGATCTTGGAGATCCCCAGCCCAATCAGCATCACAATAACCCGAAAGAGTGAAATGTGGTTGGGAGGATATATGAAGAGCAAGATGCTTTGTGGAGTTTAGATAGCGAAGGACCCGCTTTGCGGCCTGCCAGTGAAGCTCCCTAGGAGAGTGCATATATTGGCTGAGTTTGTTAACCGAATGAGAGATATCCGGCCTTGTAAATGCAAGATATTGAAGGCTCCCCACAGTGCTTTGGTAAAGAGAAGGATCGGTTAACAGAGGAGAGGAAGTGGATGAGAAATCTTGATGGAGAGCCATGGGTGTGGAGACCGACTTTGAATTGTGCATATTCGTTTGATGGAGGAGGGTTTCAATGTATTTGGATTGGAAGAGGAGAAAGCCAGAGGAGTTTCTGCAGACTTGAATACCTAAAAAATAGTGAAGGTCACCGAGGTCTTTGACGGGGAAGAAAGTAGAGAGAGCTGTTGTAAATTGAGAAGCTAGAGTGGGATTGGACGCGATGATTAGGATGTCATCGACGTAGACCAAGATGTAGACGATATCTCGGTTGAGTTTATAAACAAACAGAGATGTGTCATCTCGAGATGGATAAAAGCCAAGGGAAAGGAGAGTATCACTCAATTTGGAAAACCATGCCCGAGGAGCTTGGCGTAGACCGTAAAGTGATTTGTGCAACTTACATACATAGGATGGAAATTGTGGGTGCACAAAACCAGGAGGTTGAGTGATATAAACATCTTCGGCAAGGTCACCGTGCAAAAAGGCATTTTGAATGTCAACCTGCCGGACCACCCAATTTGTCATCGCCGCAAGTGAAAGCATAATTCGAATGGTTGAGGGTTTTACAACGGGGCTGAATGTTTCAGAGAAATCGATGCCTTGTAACTGATTAAAACCCTTGGCCACAAGTCGAGCTTTGTGGCGTTCAATTGCCCCGGTGGAGGAGTATTTTGTTTTAAAAACCCATTTAACACCAAGCGGATTTGCATTTGGAGGAGGAGGAACAAGGGTCCATGTTCGGGTTTGGAGGAGAGCATCAATTTCATTGGCCATAGCAGCTCTCCAATGGGGAAAACGAGAGGCAGCTGTGAAGGAAGTTGGATCGTCTGGGACTGGAACTGAGGCCGAGAGGCTCTGTATGGATGGCCAAGGGACAGTTCCGTCAGTTCTGGTGAGGGGTTTGGAAATTTGATTCTTTGATCTAGTGGTCATGTGGTGTTGGTTTGAAGGAGGTGCAGGAGATGTGGGCGACGGTGGTGGAGAAGGAGATGCATTGATGGGTGATGGTGTAGAGGTTGGAGACGGTGGGGAAGTGGAATTGGGTGGGCCAGGGGTAATGGAATGTAAAGGGCTGGATAAAGGGGGAGTATGGTGGGTTGTGGGTAAAATAAATAGAGGGAGAGAAGACATGGAAGGTGAACTCGGCTCAGGTGATGAGGTGGATGAATTGGAGGGAAATTGGGATTCATGAAAGATAACATCCCTAGATAAATAGATGCGGTTTGTGGCTTGATCTAGGCATATGTAACCTTTGTAATTAGGGGAGTAACCAAGAAATAAGCAAGGGGTGGATCGTAGGGAAAACTTGCGGGATGAATAAGGGCGAAGGTTGGGAAAGCAAAGACAACCAAAGACTCGAAGAATGTGGAGGTCCGGTTCTTGATTAAAAAGAACTTGATATGGGGAACGATTGGCAAGGGTTGGGGTAGGGAGACGATTAATGAGGAAGACGGATGTCTCAAAAGCATAGTCCCAAAAGTGAAGGGGTAAGTTGGCATGGGCCAAAAGGGCAAGGCCATTATCGACAATGCGTCGATGACGCGTTTCAATGCTACCATTTTGCGAATGGGCATATGGACAGGTAAGGCGATGATGAATACCATATTTGAGGAAGATAGATTTGAGTGGCTTGAATTCGGTACCATTATCGGTTTGAATGGCCTTAATAGTGGTAGAGAATAGATTATGCACAAAAATAATGAAGGCATGCACCACTTGAGTAACCATGGACTTAGTAGACAGAGGAAAGATCCACAAGTAATTACTAAAGTCATCCAGAATGGATAAATAATATAGGTTGCCTCTAGTAGAGTGAAATGGGGCTGGCCCCCATAGATCCATAAACAAAAGCCCAAGAGGGTTAGTGGATCTTGATGGAGAGGGAGGATAGGGCAGGGCATGAGCCTTTGCTGTGGCACAAGCAATACAGGTGAATTGTGCCGCCTCTCTTGTGGAGTAAGGAATGGACAAGGTCTTCAAAAGTTGTTGGGTGGTGCGAACTGACGGGTGTCCCAACCGGGCATGCCAAAGTGGAAGGGATGTGGTGGAACTAAGATGAGCATATGCTTTCACAGACGGTGATGCTGCCAAGGGAAGGTCGTACAGGCCATCCCTAACGGTGCCCCGAAGAAGATCCCGGTGAGTGGTGCGGTCCTTTATCAAGAAGGAGTCAGGATAAAACACAAAGTAAGTGTTGTTATCAATACAAAACTGCCTGACAGATAAGAGGTGACGGGAGATATTGGGAACATGAAGTAAGTTTGTAAATAGAAAGGGCATTGAGGGGGAACAGGGAGAAGAGAAGGAGGAAGAACCGTAATGCTGAATTGGGATTGAGGAGCCGTCGCCAATTGAAACCTCGTCGGTGCCATGATATGGATGCATCTGCTGATTGAGATTAGCTAAAGAGGGCGTAAAGTGGAAGGTAGCCCCAGTGTCTGGAGTCCAGTTGACAGTTGAAGGATGCGCCTGGATGGAGGGAGGAGCAGGGGCCTGGTAGGATTGATTAAACCGGTGCCAACATTGAAGAGCGGAGTGGCCAGGCTTGCCACATACCTGGCATGTTGGGCGAGGGTCAGGGTGCCCTGTGAAGGTGGTGGAGCGACCTCCTCGAGAGCCAAGACGGCCTCCCCGAGAGTCGAAACCACCACGGAAGTTGCTGCGAGAGTCGAACTGACGGCGGGTGTCGAAGGTCGATCGACGATCGAAAGAGTCACGTGGTGGGCGGCCAAGAATCGAGCGTTGGGAGCTGTTATTGTGATTTGTGTTGGTGGAAGGGTGGGTTTGATTGAAGGTCACTGTATTGTTGGCAGTAAGACCGGGCAGCGAGAGGGTTTGTTGGATGTGAGCGCCAAGGCGCGCCTCATGATTTAGGAGGTGTGATAGGACCAGTCTAGGGGTGGGCAACTGGGTTTGAGTAGAGATGGAGGTGACAACGGACTCGTATTCGGTGGGAAGACCAGCCAATACATAGACGATGAACTCAGAATCGTCTATTGCCTGATCAGCAGCAGCCAAGGAAGCAACAAGAGCTCGGGCGCGATTGAAATAGTCAGTGACAGAGTCGTTACCTTTCTTAAGGGAGGCGAGTTGAAGGCGGGTCTGCACAACATGAGCTGTAGATCTGGCAGCAAATAGGTCAGTAATGGTGTCCCAAATTTGCTTGGAGGTTCGACAGTCGATAACTTGAGCAAGAATGGGCTCAGTAAGTGAGGAAGTGAGGACGGCCATCACAAGGTGATCCCGAAGAGTCCATGTCTTTTGTTCCTGGGTGGGGATTGCTGGAGCAGAAGAGTTGGAGGGTGGGTAGGGAATAGAACCATCGACATAGCCATAAAGGTCCTGACAGACAAGGTAGGGAACAACCTGTGTTTTCCATAGAAGAAAGTTTTCATTTGAAAGTTTTGCGGTGATAAAATTTGAAAAGGCTGGCAAGGTGGGAGAGGAAGGGGCGGGAATGATTTGCAGAGGATTGGCCATTGAAAAGGAAATTTTGGAAGTTGGTGGACGTGTGTCCTATGAGGGCTCTGGTACCATGATAAGGGATAAGGAGAGTGATTGCCGGCTCTTTCATTCATTCCTTTTGGGATTACATAAAGGTGTCTTATATACATCTGCTACATACAGAACCCTAGAGAACATTCATCGGATGTACAAAAGGTGGGCCTTCATGGGCCTTGACATGTTGGTTCAGATGTGGGCTAAAGCCCAGTTGTATCTAATGTCTCAGTAGCGAGCCTTGATTTGAAGATCGCGCCTGATATTAGCGATCCGATATCCGCTCCGGTGCAGCTGCTTCCACCACTGGCATTGTCGCTTCAGTGAGTGGCAAATCCTTCGCCGATTGTTGTGAAACAACTTCCGATTGAAGAAGATCCGATATGGTGATTCTGCATGTGGAAGTTGCGGCTGGAGAGAGTAGTTACATCCCTTTCAACACAAAGTTCTTGGCGTTGATGAAACATAGGGTAATATAAGGAAGGAGATGCAGGGCCTTTGAAAGCAGGTACGAAGTGAAATCTCCCTCTCACGTCCTTGCTTCAATGGGTGTAGAGCATCAGTTTTTTCGCTTCTATAGCGGTGGCACTCTAGAGGTTGTGTCTGACCACCTATCGTCCTGAGAGGTACCTTGGTTTTAGGTTTTGAAACTCTCTTTTCTTCTCTCGCTTCATTTTCTATTACTCTCTCCGATTCACTTACATTAGAAAGGATTTTGATGACGAGATCGAGTAAGCCTCCATGAGATTCAAAATCGAACATTAATTTTGGAATTTCTTGTGGTTTTGACCTATTTTTGTCATTGATGAAGTATTTTCAAGTTTTTGCTTGATCCTGCTGTTGTAAGTTCATTTAGACTGGGCAAAACTCACTGCTCTTTGATAGAGGAAGACATATCACTACTCTTTGGGTCAATCCAGAAGCCATTTATGTGGTCCAAGCTGAGAAACCCATACCTGCAATCACTTTAATTTTTTTATCCTTGTGGTTTCTGGCTATTGATATCGGGAAGGAATTTTAGATGTTATGCTGAATTGATGGTGTTCTTGAACCATTTGATGTATATGAGTAAGGGATGAAATTGGGATGTTTAATACGGGTGAAATGCTTGACTGGAACTGGTTCTTTAATCATGGTACGAATTGGTGAGCTATATATCAAGATTCAATTGATTTTGATTCAGAATATTGTCTTTGATCCAGGAGGGCATGAACTACAAATTAAGTTGTTGTTGTTAGTCTTCATGTTATGGTTCTCTAGGGCTTGGTGGTTGCTGGTTTCCACATCTCTAATTGCTTCTTGTTCAGACACCTCTAAACTAGTAAGGATTAATTGATCAAACAACATGCTAGCAGAAGATTGTTGGGGCTTGTTGTTAATTGTTGTCATACTTGTCGTCATAGATTCTACTGTAATAAGGAGATCTATCTGTGGTTGTCATAACCATTGTTGTTGGTTCATGGAGGCTAAACGATTGCTGATTTTCAAGGGCATTTGAAGATTGCCGTACAGGGTGATTCATAGGACTACGGGTGGCTTGTGCAATTTAGTGGTTTTGGGATCAGTTGAAGGCAAATTGATTGCACCTATATTCCGGGAGACTTTGTTATGAAAAAAAAGAACTATAGTTTGCCAAAGTAAAATGGTGAGCCATTAGGTCAAGTGGAATGATTCTCTCCTAAGTATGCATGGTGTCATGTGAAAGTGGATGGCATATGCTACTGCATTAGTGTGCACATGAAGCATTAATTTTGTATTCTTCTCAAGAGCATTGTTTTGCTACAAACAGTAGTACAAACTAGATGTAATTGTTTTTTACGTTTTGTCATCAGAAATATTGCGATTAATGAATTATAATAACAAACTTCATCAAGGAATAAAAAATTATCAATAAAATATGTCATCAATGAAGTTTAATCACATTTTATGTTCTTGTGTCATCAATTGTATAAAAATATCACCATAAATGACTGCATCAATAAAGTGTAATCACAAATGTGTCATCAGTGAATAAAAATATAATCAATTAAAATATATCAATATACAATTAACTAAATTAAAAAAGTGGCATAAAATGATTTGATTAAAAAAGTGGCATCAAAACACTACTTTGAAAAGGTGGCATCACATTAAAGAAAAAAGTAATGAAAAATGGCATCACGGTAAAAAAAATGACAAAAAATTGGCATTGGTGGTCAACAGTAACAAAAATGGCATTATAGAAAGTGACATCAATGGTCAACATAGGAGGAATGAAGGGGGGAAGACATCGATGATCAAAATGGGAAGAAAGAGGGGGGGTGGGGGGAAGGCAAAGCGGATCTGTTGTCCCTCTTTTCTCCCTCTGACTTCCATGTGCCTCCTCACTAAATCTACCCTTTACTTCATTTTTTTTTTTTCAAATTGTAAGCAATTTTTTTTTTCTTTAAATCCAGGGGATGAAGAGGGGAATACAGGGGGCCCTGACCCTTTAGGGACGTGATCCCACCCGGAAGGAAGGGAGTAAAGCAAAGGGTGAGTGGGTCACCCCACCTTTTTTTTTTATTTGGATACAATTAGCTAATTAGGTTTTTCTAAAGGTACAATTAGAAAAATCACCTATGTGATACCACTTTTTTTTAATGTAATTGATTAATGTTACTTATCTAGGTTGATTTTATAATTATATATCATTTGAAAAATCTAATTACAGTTAATTAGACCCCAAATAAATTTATTTAGATGGGTTATCCCCACCACTCAATTAAAGTCTATGGTCAACCTTTGACCGTTGACTGATCAATGGTTAATGTTGGCTATTGACCATCAAAGTTTGTCCATTTTTTAAGAGCTTCTCCATCAGTGAGTCCAACGGCCCCAAGGGTGTCTATTTGGAAAAAAAAAGTGGAAAAAATAAGGAAAGCACATGAATCGGGTGTTTGAGATTCACTTACAAAGGTCCAAGAAAGAGGGGTTCATAGGCATTAGTCACAAGGTCACATGAGGGGAGCATGAGTGCGAGGGCATCCCACAAACGAAACGACGTTGTTTGGTAGCCTTAGAGGAGTAAACACAGCGTTTGGCTGCTGCCTAATGGAAACAAAAAGGGGTAATCACTTCCACGCGTCCCCATTCAGGGGTCGACAAGTGGCAACGATAGTTAAATAAATTGTTAAAATAGCAATTTTCGCCATTTTAACATTATAAAAAAATGGGTAAATTGCAACTAATATCCCAACCTTTAGGGATAGTTGCTTTCAATACCCTAACCTTGTAAAATTTCACAAAATATCCTAACCTATACTATTAGTTGCACTTAACACCCTAGATGAGATTCTTAAATTTAAAAAATTACCCGCATCATACAAAAATTACAAAAATCACCCATATTCATAAAATGTTTTCAATAAACTCCTAATAAATTTTAAAATTTGAAATTAAAAAAATCTCTTACAATTTAAGCCCACCCAACCCACCATTCAAAAATAATTATAACAAGTATATAAAATCTACTCCTTTAAAAATATAATATAATTATTTTAGCATTTACTCATTTAATATTTTAATATAATTACTCAAAATAATTAATTATGTATCTTAAACATAATACTTTAACAAAAATAAAATAATGTGGATTTTAATAAATAAATGCTATGAGATATGATAACTGTTTGTAATATATAAATAGTTACATGATAAAGATATATTAAAAATAATATGGTAAAATTATTATTTTTAACCATATTATTTTAGTATATCTTTACTATATAATTATCGATTGCAAATGGTTACCGTATCTTTTACCATTTATTTTTTTAAATCTACTTTATTTTATTTTTGTAAAACTATTATGTTAAACATTTCTTATAGAATCATTTTTTTAATACCATGGAATTTATGTGTGATACATTATAAGATGTTATGTATTAGTTTTAGTATATATAACATAATATTAACTTAAAAAGACAGTATATATCGTATCAAATAATATATAGGGAATATATAGATGTACAAATCGGCATGTATCGAGACAAACTTATGTAAATTTAGATTTTAATTATAATGTATGTTTTTTAGATAAAAAAAATAATTATTTTGATTGATTATATTAAAATTTTAAATGAGTAGATGCTAAAGTAATTATATTATATTGTAAAGGAGTAGATTTTATATACCTGTTATAATTATTTTTGGATGGTGGGTTGGGTTGGCTTAAATTGTAAGAGATTTATTTAATTTCAAATTTTAAAATTTATTAGGAATTTATTGAAAATTTTTTATGAATATGGGTGATTTTTGTAATTTTTTTATGATGTGGGCAATTTTTTAAATTTAAGAATCTCATCCAGGGTGTTAAGTGCAACTAATAGTATAGGTTAAAATATTTTGTGAAATTTTATAAGGTTAGGGTATTGAAAGCAACTATCCCTAAAGGTTGGGATATTAGTTGCAATTTACCCTAAAAAAATTATACTATTTTTTAATGTAATTTAATTTTCTCTACATATAGACATCCACTTTGCATGTGTTTCGAGGGGGGGTCGTATCTTTAATTCCGTATGTTTGGTTTATTTGTTAGTATTCGTATTGTATGTTTTATTGGGTATTGTACTTTTGATTTCGTATTTTATGTTGTAGTTGTAGTTTTGACTTTAGTTAGTGAGATTTGTTTTTTTCGTATTGAATGATAATAATAAATAACCATGAATAATTACATTATTAATAAATAATAATTTTTAGTTTTTAATAATAATAATAATAATATTTAATTTATTAATAAATATGATGGGAGTGGATTATATTATGAGTTTAATATATGGAGATTTGATTTAAGAAAAAGGTAAATAAAGAAAAGTAATTGAGTTATGAGTCCAAGGTCGGGGTTCGTGAATGTGGGGTGAAAAAGAGCCTTTAAGCTGATGTGGTACTGAAAAGTAAGTTATGAATATGGGAAGGGGTTCACTAGTATCGTTGATGCCAATTTTTTATAATGTACTCCCTCCATCTCAAAATACAGGTCATTTGGCTTTTTGAGACGCTTTTTAATGAGCTAAAAACTATATAAAATATTAACTTTTTATTAATTTTTTAAAATAATATTATAGATATTAATAATAAGTATAATATTATTTAAAAAATTTAATATTTTATATAGCTTTTAGCTCCTTAAAAACGTGCCAAAAGTCAAATGACGTGTATTTTGAGACGAAGGGAATATTTTTTTTAACTTTTATGCCACTTTTATAATATAATGATTTGATGCCATTTTTAATGAAATTTATTGATGAAAATTTTCTAATGTGATTGTTCGATGACACTTGTTAATCCAACTGTTGATGCTTCATTTTTTAATTTAATTGTTTGATACCAATTTTTTAATTCGGTCAATTGTATACCGATGATATTTTTTTGTAAAACTTTTTTGATAACTTATTTGCATATTGATAATAATATGTTCTTAATGATAATAATTTATTGATAACGATTTTATATAATTAATGACACTTTTCTATTACATTAATAATATTTCATAGATGTCACTTTTTCGTAATTGACTTAAATAACCATTTATATAGTATGTCACTGTTTGACTAACAAAATGTGTCATCAATATCAAAAGTAAACCATAACCAAACAACATATTGTTAACATATAATTCACCTTTAAAAATATCATCAACAAAAATATCACATCAATATAAAATTAATATTATTAAGTGTCATCATCACACGATTCATCTTATAAAGTGTATCAACATATAATTCACCTTATCAAAAATATGGTACGACATATAATTTCCCTTGTAAAATGTCAACAAATAGAATTCACATATTAATGTAGCATCAACAAACAAATCTCTTCATACAAGTGCTTTGCAGGCTAGTGCTCGGCCCGTAAAGGATTAGTCGATAACCTCGGAACCTCCACGTCATTAATTTTTTTTAAAAAAAAATTAATGATTTCAATAGAAGGTGGAAGCCATAACTTTTTTTATTTTTCGGGAGTGATATTTACGCTCACCTTTTTTACTATATACATCACATATTTTTTTATTTTTTTAACTCAAGAGGAGCAAAGTATTTTACATATAAAATACATTGCGCTTCTTAAGTCATATGTTTGAGACTAAAAAAAAGAGTGGGGTGTATAGTAAAATAAGTTTTTTTTTTAAATTACGGATCTTATCAACAAATATAAAGTACGGATTATTAAAACCAAATACCTAACCTAAATATCACCTCCACCACCTCACCATCGCCACCAGCACCACCCAACCACCGCACCACCGCCATCAACACGACTCCTCAAACAAACACCATCGCCTCTTCTCGGTCTTCACGCCTAACCGCCACCATCCCTTCACCACCGCCAACATAGCTAGCCTCCACCATCACCATACCGGACCAAAATCAACCCGTCAATGTCGCACCAATCAAACATGACATCTCCCTTTACCGTACCCTCGCCTTCGTTTTCTCCTCTGATGGCCTCCAACATCGATCCACTTTCCCCTTACTAAACCCCCAACCCGACTACCCCAAAAAACCTAGGTTTCTATCTCAATCTTCTTTATCCCAATCTGTATGCGATCCCTTGTTTGATCGTTTCCGTGGTTCTCTTCATCCCGAGTCCACCGGCTACTCCTCGGCCTCCGCCGTTCTCTGGTGGCCGCTTTTGCCGCCACTTGGTTGGGTTTCCAGGGCTGAGATTCTCTCGCTCCTCCTTGGTCTTTGGGGCCCAAGCTTCGGCTCCTTCGAGCCCAACCTTCGAGTCCTTCGAGCCCAAGTTTCGGTTCCTTCGGGCCCAATCTTCGGGTCCTTAGGGAATCGGGCCCAAGGTTTTGGTAAAAAAAAACATCCAAAAGGGTTGAAACCACTCTTTGAGTAAACCACGAAAGGGTCTTACTATCAAAACTTTTTGATATAAATATTCCCACTAGGGATGACAAATTACCGTTTGGGTTTGAATAAAATCCCGTTCCCCTGAATGGAATTACTGGTGCGTCTTCGATGGTGGTTCGCAGCTGCAAGTCTGGTTGTTTTTGGCATTCCCTTTTTGAGGCTTTGGCATCCTGTGTCGGGTCTGGCTGGGGTCGAGGCGGTATGTATCAAGGTGACTTCGTGATACAGAAATTTCCTTGGAGGATCGTCTTCACTGCCCACAGGGATTCCTGATGTACCGTTGGCCAACGGTGTCACTGCTTGGTGGTGCTTGACATCGGCTATTAGTTTATGTTGTCCCAAGTGTGTTCGAGCTTGGATTGCTTGTTTCGACTATATTTGTATTCTTTCCACCGTTTGTACTACACCTTTTTTATGCTTATTATGTTGTATGCTCTAACGGTTTGCCATCTGCCGACCTAGTTGGGCTCTCGAGTTGTCGGGTCTGTCCGGCTCTCGAATTATTTCCTTATAAAAAAATAAATAAAATAAAATAAAGTACGGACTATGGAGTATTAAACCAATTATCGAAAAGGGCGATACCAAAAAAACTCTCTCCCGGGAGCCAAAGAACGCGCGTTCACGCGCCCCCCTTTCTCTCTTCATCTTCATCCCCCGAGCCCTAATTGCGGGTTTCAATCCGCTCCGATTCTTCTTCCCAGCGTCTCTAATTGGTTGATCTCCTTAGGATTCGGTCTCGTTATGGCCAATCCCTCCAAATCGGACTCACTTCTGGGCTCCGACAAGTCGCTCTGGCTTGTGTTCGTCGACCGCCTCTACTCTCGCCTCTTCTCCCCTCGCCAGTGGCTGTCCATGATTTGGTGGCCTGGTGGTTGGCGAGGCAAGTACCGATCTCCAAAGTGGAGATCTAAAGACAAGAGGGCGATGAATTTCAAAAAAAGAAAGAAGGTGCTCGTCGGGGGCGTGGTGGGCGGTGGCGTGTGTCTCCCATCGATTGTTGAGGAATTGGGCTCCGGGGTCCTCTGGTCTCGGCTTGGTGTTGGCGTGTGGGTGGCTTGGATTCGTTCCGACTCTTATGGTGTGATTCTAGTGGGGTTTGCCTCCCACAGCTCCACTCTCGTGGCCTTATCACCGAAACTCAGGTCTATCTTTTCCTTTTCTTTTCGGCCTATATCTAATTGCATTCTAATGTCTGCCTTTTGGTGGTTGTATAATCCGGTGTTGGAGACTCATGTCTCTCCACCCTTCACCCCCCGATTCTCGGGCCTTGGATATACTGTGTGTGTTGGGGCTGTCATGGCTCCGATGCCCAGTCTAAACGATGTATTGGTGTTGTTCAGACTTGGCCATGTTGGTCTGATTTTGGGTTCATGTATATCACTGATGTGCTACTTCTTTTACAGTTGCTCCCTGTTTAAAATTCATTCATACTGGGATTATTTTTCTTATGATTCAAATTTGGGAGCTTTGAGGTTTGGTTTCATGTCGCTTATTGTTTCTATACTCACCATCTATTGGTGCCAAAAAAACTCGGTGATAGAGGTCTCCTCTTCACTCCGTACCCCCCGTTTTTCGGGCCTTGAACGAAATGTGGATCTTGGGGCTTGTAGTTCTCCTATCTCCATTTCAGATGAAGAATGGTCTCTATTAAATCTTGTTACTGAAAATATTTGTCTTGCTTCGGCTGTACTAATGTTGTGCTTAATCTGTTGTTGCATTTCAGTTAAAACACAACCCTATCAGGTTAATATCCCTTATGATGCCTTTTGGGGGTCGATAATGTTTAGATTCATGTTTTTCATGTTTAGTATTTCAAGGGGGATCGGACTCTGTTCTGATTATGATGTTGGAAGGTTGTTTAGTAGATATGTTAAGCCTATTGGCAAAATCCTTTATGAACCTTTGGATAATTTTGGTCTAAATAGCCCGACTGAATCACCCTTTGCACCTACTGTTGCTCCCCGTGTCTCTTATGATAAGATTCATGGGTTTGAGAAGCTAGGTGTATATGGCCTTCATCCTTTCGCCCCCTGGATTTGCAATCCTAATTCTCATGAATGGCTGTCATTGCCCCTGCTGAAGGGAATGGGAAAAATTTTCCAAACAAGTGAATTTGATTATATTGTTATCAAGTTTACTTGTTTCTCTCAATCTCACCTCACTTGTTTTTTTTAGTGTTTGGTGTGGTGGATACTCTATGAGAAGGGTTGTGTGTGCACTATGAAGGTTTCTGGGGTTGGCAAGTCTCCTCGCTATGCTTATACCCGCTGGAGCGGATGGAGCAATTGTGCATGTTTCTATACGGTATATTTCAGATCGGACGCTCAAGTTCCGCTTGTAAGTATGTATGTGTACCGTTGTTTAAACTGCCTATGTAGTCAATGTATCCTTGATCTCGTTTTGCTGTTTTTTATCCCCAATTGTATTGAGGATACCCTTTTAGTCTATAAGTTTCACAAGGCTAATTCCATATCTATCTATCAATTTCATCTACACAAATCAACGTATAAATCTATTCTTGAATGGGCATTACTTGATCTCAGACGTGGTTCTCGGTCTGTTCGTTTGGACTTCATCTCTCCTAGATTGGAGGATAGAATATCTATTTGCTCACCTTTCGGTGTTCGTTTGAAGACCTTGTTAACTACTTCAAAAGAATACATTTGTTTATGCTATAATATGTTCATGGGATATAAACTTGCCCCCCCTATTTTGGTGCTTTGCATTCAAATGCCCATATATATAAAATCTATTTACATACTACCTGCCAGCAGCTCTCTTTGGCACCGTTTTGTGTCCTTGCGCTGCCGATCGGTGCCTGGGTGGTGTTTGTTGGATAGAGTCAATTTGGCCGGCAAGGCTTACTCTACCACTTGGTCATCTCGCTTTGTCGCAGAAGTGACAATCTGCTGTACTCTCTCGCCTGCACAGAAGGTGCGCCTGGTTTGGAATATACACCAAATTTTGGTTATGCTAGTTTATGAATATTACCCCAAGAAAGGTTTTTTCATAATTAGCCTTAAAATCCATAGTTATGGAACATCACTAAATACATATTATCAAAATCAATCTTGCCCATCCTTTGTTGGATATAGTGGTTCGTGGGTGTGTGGTAAGTCTTTACTTGGATTATGTGTTTATCAGGCATGTCAACTCACTAAGATAATTCTAGTTTTGTACCAATTGGATGGGGTCAGTAAATTTCCGCCCTATTCCCACCACATACTCATTTATAAATGAAAGTCTGCTATTGGAACTGCAGAGGTATAGGTAAGAGGACCTTCTGGATAGAAATCGATGCGTTGTGCAAAAACGAGCATATCCAAATTCTGTCGTTAGCAGAAACAAAAGCGGAAACCATCCCAGAAAACAAATTATGGATGAATATTGGCTTTGACGAGGCTATCTGGTCTCCAAGCGTTGGTAAATCGGGAGGGATTGGTGTGTTGTGGAAGTCCAACCAACTGAGTAACGCCCTCATTACCGTAGAAATACACTTACCGCGTATCATTGGGTTGAGATATGAAAACTGCAGTGATCATAAAGTCTTCCTCATGCTGTTTGCCGCGCCACCCGATCCCTTAGAAAAGGACGAGTTCTGGGAAACATTTACCACTATAGTAAACACCTCATCCGTCCCATGCACTATTATGGGTGATTTAAACGAAATTGCATGTAGTGAGGATAAGCTGGCTGGGACTGCCTCCCATCCTTCTCGCTTCACACGTTTGCTACAATTTAAGAACAATTGCTCTCTCGTGGACCTTCCCACGTTCGGGAACCCGTTCACTTGGAGAAAAGGCACTAATGGAATATACAACATCTTTGAAAAACTTGATAGAGTGCTAGTTCATCATCAAATCCTACACGATTTTCCAAACCTTATCACTAAAAACGGAGCTTTTTCCAAATCAGACCATTGTCCTATCTTTATTTCACTCGAGAATGGTGTTGCTTTTAAAGCTCCTCCATTTAGATTTCAGAACGCTTGGCTGCAACGAAAAGACTTTCGTAACATTGTTAAACAATCGTGGCGAGCTTTTTGCCCCGGTTCTGCTATGTTTCAATTAATGTTCAAACAACGGATTCTGAAACAAAAAGCAAAAATATGGAATAAGTCAACTTTTGGAAATATTTTTCGACAATTACTTGAAGTAGATGATGAGTTACTCAAGATTCAATCTGAAAACCTTAGGAGGGTATCGGTACCGTCGATAAACAAAGAACAACGCCTTATCAAGAAGAAGGAAAAGCTTCTCCTATTCCAAAAGACGTTCTGGAACCAAAGGGCTAAAACAAAGCATATCAAACTATCGGACTCAAACACCTCGTATTTTCATCGTGTGGCTTTGGGACGGAGACACCGAAAACAAATCCGCAACATTCTTTCCACTACCGGTACTCTAATTTTCGGGGAAGAAAATGTCAGAAATGAAATTAAGACGGATTTTGAAAAATGTTTCAAAAAGGAATCTACTGATGAAAGATTATTAGAAGAGTTGCTTAATCTCATACAACCGTCTATCTCGGTGGAGGAAAACGATTTCCTCATCCGACATCCGTCCAACAAAGAAATAAAATCTGCAGTATTTAACCTTGGTAAAAACAAATCACCTGGCCCTGATGGTTTCACTGCCGAATTCTACAAAGAATGCTGGGATATTGTTGGAAGTTCCATTATTAAAGCTGTTAAGGGATTTTTCTTATCTGGAAAAATTCTAAAGCAAATTAACCATACTTTCATCTCTCTTCTACCAAAAAAAGATAACCCAACGGCCACAAATCATTATCGCCCAATCAGTTTATGTTCCACAATTTATAAGATCATATCAAAGATACTTACCGAAAGGATCAAAGCTATCATTAGCAAACTAATCCACCCGCTTCAGGGTGCTTTTGTATCAGATAGAGCTATACAGGACAACGTCCTCATAGCCCATGAAATTTTTCATTCTTTCAGATCTCGTAAGGGCCGAGTGGGTTGGCTTGCGATAAAACTTGATATGGAAAAAGCATATGACAGAGTTGATTGGAATTTCACCAAAAGAGTTCTCCAAAAATTTGGGTTCCACCCCACCTTCATATCCTGGGTTATGGAGTGTGTATCAAGTGTTTCGTTCTCGATATTGGTAAATAATGGCCCAACGGATATGTTCTTCCCCACAAGGGGCATACGTCAGGGTGACCCCCTTTCCCCCTTCCTATTTATCCTCGGTGCGGAGGTTCTTGCACGGAGTCTGACGGCGGAATCAAATTCGAAAAGAAGCCAACTAGGTTTCACATTTGGACGTGGTGGTCCCCGTATCCCGTTCCTCTCATTTGCGGACGATATTATTATCTTCTCCAAAGGAAATACAGAGGCAGGACACAAGGTTAGAAAAATAATTGAATCATACTGTAAAGTTTCTGGTCAAAAGGTTAATTACCATAAATCTAGCTTCCAAGCTACAAAAGGTATTACGGACGCAAAGATTGCCGAGCTAAGTTACTGTCTAAATATTTCAAACGTCTCCTCCTTGGAGAAATATCTAGGTTGCCCTATCATCAATGGTAGGGTAAGCAAAGCAACATTTGAGGACATTATATGCAGATCCAAAGAACAATTGAGTAAATGGCGTGCTAATGCGCTATCGCAACAAGGTCGCGCTGTCCTAATAAACACAAATTTAGCATCCAAACCCCTATACACTAAGCAAAACTTCCTGTTACCGGCTTCAATACATAAAGAATTAGATCAAGTAAACAGAACGTTTTTCTGGAATAAGGATCTTCAACACCGTCCACTTATCAGCTGGGATAGGATTTGCAGACCTAAACGGGCGGGTGGACTTGGAATTCGGAAATCCAAAGATATGAATGAAGCCCTCCAAATGAAACTGTTATGGAAAATTCTAGCTGAACCTCATAATGTATGGGTTTCCATTATAAGACACAAGTATCTTCGGTCATCTAATTTAATGGAATATAGGAAGAAAGGTGACTCGTCTTGGCAATTGGCTAAACTGACAACCCTCATCGATCCTTTCAAATCCGGGTTGATCTGGTCGATAGGAAACGGAAAAACGGTAAAATTCTGGTCTGACAACTGGGTCTCGTGCCTCTCGCTGATTACCAGAGGTGAATGCCCTCCTTCTGCCAACCTTGAGGAGACCGTTAGTGACTATATTATGGCCGGTAAATGGTGGTCTGAGAAACTCTGCCAGGTTCTACTTTCAAACGTTGTCAATGAAATCCTCGATATTCCTCTGCCGGTTGCTCCCTTTGAGGACCGACTATATTGGTGGCCGGACAGGGAGGGTTGGTTCTCCACCTCGAGTGCATATAAACTGATTTCAGGACAGCCAACTCAGCGTCCTGATCCTAATTTCTGGATTTGGAATCTGGACATCCCACCTAAGGTTAAAAACTTCTTATGGAAGATAAGTCAGGATGGTCTTCCCACGGCGGTCAGATTAGCACAGCGAAACGTTTCGATGCCCACTACTTGTTGTTTGTGCAACTGCGCGGATGAAGATGACGCCCATATGCTATTAGAATGCCAATACACTACCTCTCTCCTCAATTTCCCATCCGACACCAAAACAACTATTGCTGCGATGCTTCAACGTGCGAGAGACATTAAACCAATTATGGCGTACATTGGGAACAACATCAATAACATATCCAAAACTAAACTAGCTTTCTGTCGGTGGACTGTTTGGTATTCTCGAAATCAACATATCTTCAGGTCGATTCCAATCCCCTGTAGAGATAGCACGCTCCACATCATTAAAACTCATGAGCTAAATTGGAGTAAATCTTCTACTTTCGAGGGTGAACTTGGGATTGACTTGGACGTGCTGCCCCGAATTAGACCCGCTAGACGACAGAAAACACAGCACACAAACATTAAATGGCGTAAGCCACCCAGAGGAACTCTCAAACTGAATTTGGATGGCTCTTCCCTTTTAAACATGGTCAGCACAGCAGGGACTATTATCCGCGACTGGGAAGGTAGATCAATCAACATAGGATATAAAAAACTCGGTATCCAAAGTCCGTTAAAGGCTGAAGCTCTTGCTTTACGAATTACCAAACTTCAAATTGAGGGGGACTCAAGAATCATTATTGATCATCTCAACAGGAAAACAAAATGTCCATGGGAAATCGAACTTATTCTATCCGATATTACAACTATGCTAGCAAAACTGGAAAGGGTTTCTTTCCTGCATGTACCCCAAATAGGCAATAGAGTGGCTGATAAGGTTGCACACCTTTGCCACTCTGTCTGGGGTACTAATATTCAGAATAATCCTGGTCTTCTGGACCTCATCCGAAAGGATGCCTTCGGGTAGAGTTTTCTCGCCCGAAATTTTTTCCTAATAAAAAAAAAAAAAAAATTATCGAAAAGGGCGGGCCCATCCCTCACGAACACAGTGCACCACACAACCGTCTTCTCCCACTCCTGCTCTGCTTCAGCCTGCACCCAAGTACCTGTGGGGGTGATGCAATTGCTTTAAGGAGAAGAACAGTCAGGGAAGGCCATGTCAAGTGCCATTGCAAATGGGCTTGCAGGTGCCGGTGGTGGAGTTATTGCTCTTGTTCTGACCTACCCACTCCTCACGGTAATCTAGCAGATGAAGTAGTCGCTTGAGGCTATGATGTTTATTCTCTTGTGATGTAAATCTCATGTTTGTAGGTCACCACACGTCAGCAGACCCTGAGAGTCATCAAGAAAAGCCTCACTGATCAGTCGAACTCATCACCTTCCACTAGTCATGCTTCTGGAGGCACACTTGCTCAAGTCCTCCAGGTTAACTGACCGTTCCGATAGGAATGTTGCTACATTTAGGCTGTGTGGAATTGGGAAAATGTCTTCAGATAATTGGTGATCCTGTTGTAGTGATTGCATAAATTATGTGAAATATGGTTATTTGTTGTGCAATTGATTGTTTCTTCATGTTCAAATACTGTAATTTCAACCATTTTCTATGTTTTAAATTCTGTGTTTACAATCTGTTATCGTGGTCATTACATTTTACACCCAGGTTATAAGAACTGAGGGATGGAGCGGACTTTACAGTGGTCTGAAGCCTTCTCTTGCTGGAACTGTTGCTTCACAGGTCTGTCTCTTCGCTTTCACCCACTAATGTCATGCTGAACCTAAAAAGGCTAGCATCATGGTTTTGTAAGGAGATGATTTTGATAGAAAGTGATAGTGAGAGCCTATTCTCCATAAGTGATTTGTTCTATCTAATGGATGGAAGTTCCTTTAAGCTTAACATTTATTTGTGATTCTGATAAAGTAAGCAGCTAGGATTCAATCTGTGTGATGCCTTATAAGATGCATTAATAGAAAGGTTTGTGACCTTGGAAGGTGGAATTGATATCATGTGGCTTTAGCTTCAGGAACCCTATGTCAGCAACATGTTTGGATATCATGTGGTTTTAGCTTCAGAATCAGGATATTACCCTAACAATATCAGCAACGTGTTTGCGAATTTTGTCAAATAAATATGGTGGACACTGTTGCACTAATGGTACGGTTTAAGAATTATAAAATACTATTCCTACATGAAACATTTTATGAACTTTGAGTTGCAGTCAACTTTCTTTAATTCTTTCCCTATTCTGATATTCTTGAATGGTTATGCTGTGTTAACATTTTCGTCACTAGGGTGTATATTATTATTTCTATCAAGTATTCAAGAACAAGGCTGAGTCAGTTGCAGCTGCACGTAAACGAAAAGGACTTGGTGATGGAAAGGTTGGCATGGTGTCCTGGCTGGTTGTTGCGGCTATAGCCGGGTAAGAATCTTTACTGGATCTTCTTTTCTTCCTTTATTGTTCGTCTCTTCTCTAATCAATTCAATCAAGTAATTCTTTGGAATGCTAAAAAAGGATTAAAGATTGAGAGAGAATGATGAAGTGATAATCTATTGGTGTACAGCAGAGAACTAACCAAAAGACTGTTGTAAACATTAACTACACCTAGGAACTCACAAAATAAATGTTCTAGTGAATAAACTACAGCAGCTAATAACTACAGAAGAATTAACTTAATCTAGGCACTTACCTAACCTTTCTAGGGGAATATACTACAGCGCCTAATAACTACAGAAGAATTACATAATCTAGGGACTTATCCAATGGCTGTATTAGCATTTTATTAGCTAACAAAGATTACTGGTTTTTCATTTTCTCAAATGGGTGTGATGCCTAGAGACTTTTTACTTCTTGTGTAATAGGATAGTATGGTAGAAAGAAATATATCATTCTACCATATCATCAAATCTCACATAAGGCTATTGATTCTAGCCTGCGTATTTAATTGAAGATTTAAGAAACGAAATTGGAATACTTTGTTCATTTCTTGAATCATTCTCATTGATAAAGACGTAAGAAGTCAAGTTTCATTCAAATTAATTGTTTTGGCTGTCCATTTTTACATATATGATAAGTAAAAAAAAAAAGTACTGTCAGTGTTGTTTGTTCTTCTATGGGAAGCAGTTATCAGTATTGTAATTTTATTATGTGTTGGGCAAATATATACTTTTTTTTACTCTTTCTTTTCCAACAATTTACTGGAGAACACTTATTTTTCTCATGCTTAGTGGTTTTAATACATTTATAGGATATCCTTACTTTGAATGGTATCTCACTCAGTGAATGAACTATCTAATATGACAGATCTGTGAATGTTTTGCTGACCAATCCAATCTGGGTACTCGTCACTCGTATGCAGGTACTTTTACATATTCCTTTTACGCAATTGCAAACTTAAGCAATATGTACATTCCATTTCGGTTGGTGGTGGTGGGATTGATAATAATTGTTAGTTACAAGACGCATGTGAAACCCTAAGGTGTTTGCTTTAGAATCTAATATAAACTTCGGAATCAGCTGAATGACTTGAAAAACAATGGAAAGGAGCCTCTTTGCTGGAAATGCTACTGAGAACAAGTCATATTGGGGCGGTGGCTCAAGGATTACAGGCCAGGATGGGTCTTATTTGTGGGTTTAGCGATTATTATTTCTAGGTTTTCTTGGATTCATTTTGCATCAGCAAGCTCAATGATCGACATTCACTATATGTGCCAGAAGACGATTCATGCTCCAATGCATACTGTCTAATTTATTTTTAATCAAAAGGAATGCTTATGATTGCATCTGGTATATTTTGTAATGTTAGAGGTCATAACTTGCAATCTAACTTCATGCATTTTGAATGAATTCTAGACACAAGCTCAGGCAGAAAAGAAAATCATAGAGAGAAAGAAGGCAGATTTGATAAGGGAAGCCGCTGAAAGGGGCTTGATAGAATCATCAGCACTGCAAGAGAGATTGATGGAACTTGATTCCATGAGACCTGATCCATATGGAACATGGCAAGCAGTAATGTTCTCACTGTTTACGCTCATTTTGACTTGTCTTCAAGTTCAATTTTGTCCCCCTCCCCCTTCCAGCTTCTGAGAATAATTATCCTGCACCATTGCAATCAATTTGTGATACCATTTTGGTAAACGGTTATAACAAGCTATATGTACAGTCGCTGAAGCGACCATATCATATGGTATAGTCATTAGAACTACACACGCTAATACTGATGAGACAACATGAACCATAAATAATGTTTAGAGAAGTATTTAGCTATCTGATTGTAAGTTTGTAGGGGGGTGTGTAGGTCAGACATTTGAATCTAACCACATACTTGTGTCATGTCAGTGGTTCATTGTTCATGTTAATGGTGGATAATGAGTTTCTTGTATGCCCTTGCTCAAGCTTTGCTTTTCTAATTATGCTCAGGCACGTGAGGTTTACGCTGAAGCAGGAATACCTGGATTTTGGAAAGGCATCATCCCTACGCTTATCATGGTTAGTTTTGGTCCCTGATTTTGAAAGACAAAAAACAGAGAAAAAAGCCTCCATTATACACTATCATTGTAGTAATTGGAGTGTGACATTACCAGGTATGCAACCCATCTATCCAGTTTATGATTTATGAGACTTCCCTCAAGTATCTGAAGGATAAACGCACTGCAAACAAGCAAGGGAGGAAGAATGTTACTGCTTTAGAGGTGAATTAAAAAAGAGTGTTAATCTCTATTTGCTTCTTTATTGTGCGTCCCGCTTTCTCCATATACCTTGTTGGGATAAGTATATGATTCCCATTTACTTGTCTTATATGCCTGATACTCTGTAGATGACATTCTATACTTGCATCATTCTGCTAGGTCTTTGCCCTGGGCGCTTTGGCGAAACTTGGTGCTACTGTCTCAACATATCCTTTGCTAGTAGTAAAGGTAAATATAGCTAATAGCCCATACCACTGATTGTAGATTTTATTATTTAGATGCTGATCCCTTCATTATATAAGAATGATGGCCATGAGGCTATATCTGCAAACATTAAAGAAGTTGTTCTTCTAGATGAAGATGTATATTTATCCTTCGCGAACTTACAGTATCACCCTGGAATCCGTTTTGCCTGTGCAGTCAAGGCTTCAAGCAAAGCAGGACATTGGTGGTAGCTCCTCCTCGAGATACTCAGGTTTATCTCATGAATGAATCTTTAGCATGAATCAGGTTTCATAATGCTGTGCATATCAGTGATATGAGCTCTTTTTTTGTTGGTTTTACGTAACACTTGGGACGGATCTGATATGTTATCCACCAACTAACCCGGCTTATCCGTATCTGATAGCATGTAACAATAACCAACAAGGATGAGAAGATGTTCAATTTGGCATCACAGATTCAAGTGATAGTGCTGAAAACAGTTTCATTGTTCTTTGATCTCTTCAACTTATAGTCATATTTAGTTTCTACTTTTTAAAAAGTTTCCTATTGTTCTATGATCAAGGCTCACGAAATCTGGCACATTTTGTTTTAAAAGCAACTTTTTGGTTGTCAATTTGTAACTGGGTTCATCCTGCAGGCACCATTGATGCCATAATCAAGATGCTTCGCTACGAGGGTTTGTTTGGCTTCTACCGGGGAATGAGCACAAAGATACTTCAGAGTGTGTTTGCAGCATCTGTACTCTTCATGGTTAAAGAGGAGCTTGTCAAGGCTTTTACATCCCTAACAGATAAGAGCCGAAATATTGTATTAGCAGTGCCAAAATGAACTCTCTTCAGGCAACCATCAAACTACACAAAAAATGCATCAAGGAAATAGGGAGGAAAGCGAGGTTGAACTGTTGAAGGAATCTCAACCGGGTAGATTCTAAATACACACCCAGATCTCATTTTGTACATAAAGATTTAGAAATGAAACCTTCCTCGATGTATGATTATAGGAGGTACATAATCTGGTAGCATAACAAACTTGGCATACCAGCCAGTTTCAAGTTCTGATTTCTATTGGACTATATAACCTTCCTTATAAGCGTGTATTGATGAAAATTGAATAGTACTTCCAGATCATTTCTGACAATTTTTAACCCACTATTTTAAACTTGTTTTAGGAAGGAATTTCAGGTTGTCACAAATTATGCATTTATGCCTCTCCCTACAAAATGTTGGAATTTTTAATTAAAATACACGAATGTATGAAATAAACACATGCAGAAATGTGCATGGAAAAATATACAAAATCAAAGTTAAGAATGGTACAGACTACAGACTGGTGTCAAACAGAATTAATTTCCGAGCTTTGCCCTCATAACTTATAAAATGAAGAAAGAAACTAATTAACTAGAATGAAGGAGGGCAAAGCTAAGAAGGCTGCACAAAAGTTTTATGCCAAAAATCTTATGATCATACAAGTGTATACCTATATCTGACCTGACCACTCAATTTCATGCTGTAACAACCGACTCCATCTTCCACAAGACGCCGATCCGTATATCTTACACAACTCCGTGGCTTTCTAGGAGTTACATATGCATTCTGGGAAGGGATTTTCATAAAATGATTCTTCGAATCTAAACCTTGCACGGCCCTTGATCCCAGGTGGTGAGCCAAACCTTTTCCTTGGAGCTCCCTGCCTGTTTCAATAGGCTCCGCTGCTTGTGTTAGGAAATCATAAATCTATCTGAAATTCAGAAAGTATCTTACTAGTTACTACTATCACTCTGAGACTGAGACACTACAACCGTGATCTGGCAGTGCGAGTTACAACATCAATTTTTCAATCATGGCTTTCTTATTATGGATAAACATGAGGAGATGCTAAGATGACTATACTTGGGCTCCAGAGAGTGAATGAGATTGTCAGCTTATTTGGAAATTTTAGCAATGTGCCCGCCTGCACATTTGCATGACCTAGGTACAGTCCTACCAAATATGAACTATTGATATATAAAACTTGACCCATAAATATAGCCTCTATAAAGATTGGAGAGAGAGTTACCTGTCTAAATGCAACTTCTTAATAATGTGTGATAGTGATGTTCCCTCTTCTATTTCTCCCAAGTCCAACTTATCAAATATGCCAACAAGACCTTGTCTGCAGGAAAACATAGAAAGAGCAAAATAAGGTGTAAACTGTATACATGCCATGGAATTAGCAAAAATTTGCCTAATCGATGCTATAATGGAGTTAACAGAATGCTCCCAAATGGAAATCACAAACAATGAGTACCTGTCAGGTGTAATAGTTTTTCTATGGCCCAGGAATCTACGGTGGCCCTCAAGAGCCCTAGCCATGTTGCCTGAGTGAGTGGAAACAAACACATCGCTATTTAAGGAAATAATATAGTCCAGTGCAGCAGTTTGAGTTGCATGCTTGGAAAAGACATCCAGTTCATCCTGGGTTGCCAAAGTTTCCTGTCAACACTCAAGCAGTGGTGATTACTCATGAACTCTGAGCAGAACTGTACATAGAGTCTGTTTCAAAACTGGGTGCAACTGACCTTGAAAACTACATTAGGGAAACGAGCTGTTAGCTCAGAAAGGTGAGTTTGACCACCATAAATTTCCCCAGCTGCAACATAGATCAATGTTGAAGAAGGGTAACCGAGAGCTTGAAGAAATATTCCAACCTCTTTAGGTGTTAGTGGGCAAAGTCCTGCATTTCTTTGCTCTGTTGAGTTTATATTCTTTATCTTCCAGTGATTAGTGTTCTCCCTAACAAAGACAAACCAGATCAGCTATTAGTGTTAGGGATTAAAAAAAGATAGCCTTGAAACTTGGTAAGAATTGCATTTGTATCATAGGATAAGAAACAAAAGCTGATATGTTCAGACCATTCTTGCAATTGTACTGTTTTCTTTTCTTTTCTCTTTCCTAGGTAAGCATGCTCTATTTCAAGAGATGCAAGAATAAAGCGACTTGATAACAATGCAATCAAGAACAGAGATCAAGCCAGCATTGATACCCCTAAAGAAACATACAGTCGTACCTCATAATTCTCAATTCCTCAGCTTCTGCTGCAGAGAGACCATAGGTACATCCAGTGAACGAAAGCATGTCTTTCTCATACCTGAGATGAAGAGCAATGTACCTTCCACCACGTGATCTTAGTCGCTCCACTAGCATCTGTTATCATTGATATGTTCTCAAAGCCTAGTTTTCAAAAATCTTGCAGTAGCATTCTTAAATTTCTTTTTTTTTTTTTGCTTCAAAGCATTCTTAAATTTCTTATGTGCACTCCTAATTCGGAGTGTGGCCTTGAACTCAATTTTCTGTAGATATAAGATGATAGCCCATTTGAGAGGAAAACTTCTCACAATTTGCTAAATACTGATATATCTCAGTATTTCTACTTGCTATTTGCCAACCGCCAATAAGTGAACCATCAGTCCATCACTAATGTCACTGTCTGCTATTGAACTGTTACCTGTTACCACCCTAATCTATAATCCAGCAATTCCTTCCTTTGCTGACATGTGCACAGTGCGCTATTATGAAATGTATTCATAGGGATTGGTTCCAGGGGTTTGATACCCATACCTATAACTTATTTTTTCAAATTTTAAGTTTCAAAACCCAAATAGAATGGGTTTCAAAATCCCAAATAGAATGGGTTTCAAAAACCCACATCCAGTGTTCCAAACATGCTTCAAATTTTTATTATCTAACTTATTACTAAACCAAGATTTGCAGTAGGTTGCTGGCCAATATTGGGGTTCTAGTCATCAATGAGCAGATTAGTGAGGTAGCACAAGGAAGAAGAAAAAGTGATGGGAGGTTGTTGGCTCAAGGTAACTATTCATATGCAATGCATAGACCTATTTGCCCTTCTTGTTGACCATACTAGGGGAATAAATTCCCCACCCACTCCAAGAGAAACACTTGCAAAGGTTAATCTTCCTCTTTTGGTTGTTTTGATACCCCTCAGTATTTTTATGCCCATACCAACAGAAAGTAAATTGTAAACTGAACTGCGTGAATTTTCTTCCAACTATTTTGAGTAGGCTATGAGAGGATTGAGAACACCAATTCTATCAATCTTCAAAATTGAGTAACATTGGACATTTAGATGCAAATATATTCACTGATCTATGAACTAACTAATAGTGATAATCAAAAGTCATGAGATGAAAATATTTCTCCAGCAATTCAAGTTTTATTTAGTTCTCCAACAAGTAGCTTCATACCTTTCCCAAGTGTTCGATTGAAGGAGAGAAGCGGAGAGCAAGATAAAGTGCACGGCATCTCAACCTCTGGATATCAAGAGGCAAATCATTGTTTGCAAGTCGAGAATCTGATTTAGCAACATGAATTATCTGCACATGATGGAACAGTAAGCAAATGAAGAGGAAGATCTCATGATAGAGAGAAGCAAATAGTAAGGGGAAATGCAGAAACCAATGATCCAAAGTTTCTAGAGCCAATTTGCATCGAATGATACTAACACAGCAGTAGCATAAAAAGAGTAACTAACACGATAATCATTCCACAGATGTGTCATATCAACATAGTAGCTCATTCCAGACCAGGATGTGAAGTGCTTTCGAGCCGGTGGAAAATGTTGCAAGTATGGAGGCAGCTCCTTCACAATTTTGACATCTCGATGCAGGCTCTCAATAAAATAATTTTCATCGAATATATCTGAAAATATACTATCCACAAATTAAGAAACAGGAAAGTAAGCAAATGTTGGACACAGTGGAGACCAGATAAGAAAGAAAGAATTGAGGGAGAGGAGATGAAACCTTGAATCTTGCCAAAATGAGCGCTTATCAAGCTGGGGAATCACTAAAGTAGCATTCATTATGCGTGCCACAGCTACCATATCAGCTATCTGCCAAAGAGAAAAAATTAACAGAGTTGATAGATTTTATATGAATCGAAAAACGTAAAACCATCCAAAACAGAGGCATGATAGTGGAGAGTGAAAGTGAAGATGATAATACTACATTTATTTTCCTTTTCAATTTATTGGATATCAGTTGCTGCTTCAGAAGTGATCCCCCCACCCTCTTCAATTTAAGGTTTCCCAGTTATATTTCTATACTTTTTCTCACTATTTCACAGTTCGATTTTGGTGATTTGTTATGATTGTTTCTGGACAATCTGCATACGTGCTTTAGGACTAATTCCAAATAAAAGCGGAAAACTACAGATGAGCTTAGATCATTGGAATTGGCTCGTTGCGCTGAAGAGAGCAAGTACTTACACCAGTGCGCATTTGATTTAGCCCCCCATTACTTCTCACAGTTATGTAGTAACTAGACACTTTCGCAGCTGAATACAAGAAAAGTTGTGTCAAATTCCCACATATCTGACGTAGAATAAAGAAAACAGATAAACTACAAAAGGCACAAAAAAAATCAACATTGACAATAGTCTAACAGAAGGGAATTCAATGGCTTTACAGATTGCAATACAATTATTGAGTCCAAGACTTTAAATTTAGTTCAAAGTTTTACAAATAACCTTTATATTTAGTAGTAGGCTTTATGCACTGATGCAGACCATGACTAGCTGGTGGATCCCATAGCTTTTCATTTGCAATCTAGAACAAAAGATGAGAGGAAAAACAAAGAAATGATGTGATAAAAAACATCATAAGTTTTGTATACATATTCAGAGTAATCAAGGACCAAAAAAGTTGTGGTCATCTGTTAACAAGGGAACAAAAAAGAAAAACTGAAAGAATATAACAGAAAAGCTCAAATATCCCTTCTGTGAAAAGAATGGAAACTATAAAAGAAAGAGAGCAGAAAATTCAGCATCTGGCATAAAATTTAAGACCGAAGACCACGTTTACCAACGATGTAGTGCTTCCATGCCAAAGAATAACGTGCGCTTCTTACCCTGGCTCATATGTAGGATCAGTTCAAGATCATGAATTCATTAGTGTGCTATGATTTCATGAACTTGAACAGATCCTAATCCTAGTAGTTGAGGATGAACTTCTTTATATAAAAGTTAAACTAATCAGTAATCACTCCTTTGCCCAAGAGTACATCATTTATTCCACTTATCTTTCTTTTAACAATGCTAGATTTCAGTTTACTAATATATGTTGTTCATAATTCATACTATAGGGACATTGGCGAAGCAAACATATGAACTCGATCAAAATGGAAGCAATGCCATAGCATTTACTTGGAAGTGCAAATGGCATAACATTTCATCCTCCATTTTCTAAAATCCCAATATATAATCACCTAACAATACAACGAAAAATAGTATGCCACAAATCTAGATACGCGGAGAGACTCACAACTAGTTTCCCCCAATTTAATTATCTAAGCATCGAATTTGCATCATACGACGGCAATTTAATTCGATAACATAACTAATACCGATTCTAGAACTAGAATCAAATGAACCAAATGCAAGAACAAGGAAGGAATTGAAATACCGGCTCGGATCTTTGAGGTTTAGACCTAGAATCATGGGAAATGAGTGGCGTAGTTTCATCTTCGAGCACGTCCTTGGAGTAGAAGAAGAAGAGGACAACAGAAAAGGTGAAAAGAATGATGGTGTAGAGAGACACCGTTAATGGAGAAAGCTTTCGTGAGATAAATCTGCCGGTCGGAGCTACTCTCCCGGCGTTTGCCATCTCCGTAGCTGGCGTCGGTGTCTTCTCCCTCACTCACCTCACTTATTTGTTTTGCTGTTACTTTCACTCTTTTTGTGTTTTTTTTTTATGGCTAAATACACGGGTAATTTTTACTAGATAGACCGTTGATCTTGACAACCTCTTGCGGAAGTCGGTCCACAACATGATGCGGAGTACGTCGAGTGTCGTGCTAAACACGCCCCAACGGGAACACATCATTAGTGGAATTTGAAAAGACTCCGCAACGGCATGCGGACTAAACCGGCGTATTAAGGACACTTCGCAAGTCCAAGTGAAGCGTCTGTAACCTTTCGAGATCGGGAGTGACAACCTTCGATTCCGAAAATGAGAGCGAAGACGGTGAGAGATAAGGCAATGGAGTGTTTGTCGGCGACGAAGAACAAGGGCGAGAGAGAGCAAGAGTGACGGTGAGCGAGTGCGCGAGAGAGGGTTTGGGAGGAAAAATGGTGGACCAAATGAGCAGTAGAGAGAGGGCGGCGGGAGGCAAGGTAGTTGGTGGGGGATCGTTGGATCTGCCAACTAGGTCGGCGGAGGAGGCGCATATGGCGAGGATGGAGATGTTGTTGGTGGAGTTGGGCTGGGAGTCGGTTGCGACGACGGAGATGCAGAGGGCGGTGAAGGCAACGACAGTGGAGATTAGAAGCGAGGTTATGGAGGAGAGGGCATTGGCGAGGGCGATGTTGGGGTTGGGGGATCTGGTGATAACGATTGCCATCATGGGGGTGGAGAGGATGGAGAAGGGAGTCTGCCGACGACTCTAGAGGAGACGGTTGATGTGGCGCTGGCGGAGATGCAGAGGACGGTGGTGGAAGATCAGGCGCTAGAGAGGGCGGCGGAGGAGGAAAGGGCGGCGATGGCGGTGGGTCAATGGAAGAGAATGTTACAACCGAGAAAAGCATTGGTATCGGAGGTAAGTCATTCTTTAATTTGTAACCATGCGTAATTTTTTTTAAAAAAAATATATGTTTACAAGTTATTTGGGTATAAAAAGTGTTGGAAGATAATCTATGAAAAAGTAGTTAGATATGTATTCGTCAAAATATAAATAATCTACTATGTTTATGTTGCAACATAAGTTTGGGACCGTGATTACGGTTGCTTAATTGTGAAAGTATATGTTTCAATATTTGTAAAAGTGTTAACGTAATTTCGAAATAGTGATCATATAATCTTGTTAAGATTGTTTAATGTTTATGGTATATTAGAATGTAGGAAGTCTTTATTTTTGCATGTATAGTGAGAGTGATAATAGAGTTTTAGTAAGTAGTTAGACACAGTTTCGTTAGTAAATGGAAAATATTTGGTCGTAATTTTGAAACGAATTAAGTACGTTGGTCTGGAATAAAATATAAGTAACAAACGAAACCATGTTCTGAAAAATTAGAGATTGTAAATAAAGAAATTACAATGTTAAAAAATCTTATAATAAATAGAGAAGGCGAGGGACTAATTCGTAGCGGAATTGCAACAAACGTGTAAGCATGGGGTAAGGGTGGGGGTGAAGGAGATCGGTTTGGCGGACGGATTGTTTCGGACTCTTCGTGCGACAGGTTTGCAAAGAAGCTGAAGAGTGTTGTTGCAGTGGTGGAATCGGAGACGTCTACGGAGGATGGTGGCCAGTCCGACAATGTCCGTGTGGGCGAGCTGGTGGGAGAATTGCAGGCTGCTCTAGATGGTATTTCATAGTAGTTGCCACTGTTGCGAGTGGAGGATTACGCTAACGACGTCAAGAATCTGATGTCGATAACATCAGCTGAAAGGCCGATGTCGGAGCCATTTCCTAAGGGTTGGGTTGATGTACCTTCTGCACCACACTATGGTTGTAGTGCAGAGGGGGCGTCAGAGGGGGATTCTGTGTGCGGGCCCCGAGAAGCAGGGCCGTTTGGATCGACTTCGGGGGCGGGTGAAGACGGTGTTGGGGGCACTGCCGAGGAGGACGACACGTGAGAGGGGATTGGTGGGGGGGGGGGGGGAGTGACGTTGTTACTATTGAGCTATGGGGAGCACGTGGTGCGAAAGATTTGGGCGGATCCGAATGACCCACCGGTATTGTTCAACGTGCATAGACGATGTACGATGATTTTGTGATTGGAGACGGTCATGGAGAATGGAAGGGATACTTGGGTTCCCTTAGCCGAGCAGAGCGAGCTGATGCGTTTGCTCGGTTTCAACTTGGGTTCCCTTAGTCGAGCAGAGCGGGCTGATGCGTTTGCTCGATTTCAATTGGAACTGCATTGACCATGCGTTGTTGCAACTATTTGTGGAGCGATGGCATCCGGAGACAAACTCGTTTCACTTCGAGTGGAGTGAGACGACGATTACTCTCCATGATGTACAACTTTTGTTAGGACTCCCTATAGATGGCGCGGAGGTGTTGATGGACCTAGACCTGGGAGGGTTCTTCCAGTGGGTGGCAGAGAGTTTTGGTTGGATGTTGGCAGAGGTGAAGGAGTGGAGGAAGGAGGGTGGGATCTCGTAAGCGATGCTCATAACGAAGCTATTTTTGAACATCGGCGAGGGCCTTCCTGAGGGTGGGGTCGGTCACCATAGGGTCCCGATCTTATGGTTTGCGTACTTTATCTCTACAATATTGATGATAGACAAGTCGAATGATATGATATGTGTGTCATTGATCTACCTGGTCGGGGATCATGGTAGGACGAGGGAATATGCACGAGGGTCTGGTGTGTTGGCGTACTTATACAGAGGTCTAGGCAAGGCATCCCGCAAGCACGCGAAAGGGATGGATAGTTGTCCGCTCATCTTGCAGGTAATTGACAGGAACATCGTAACGAGTCCAATTTATTTATAGGAAATATATGTCGTTGTCAGTAATTGTGAAAATTGTGTTTTCATGCAAGCTTGGATTTATATGTATTTCTTTATTCTCCATAGCCCATTTGCACTGACGTTTGAGAGAAGGGTGGATGCGAGGTATGCGGCCTGTTGCGTCACATCTGCCACCCCAAGCAGGGCGGATAGTCGTGTTAGAGACCTCTGTCGTGACCTTGACGAGTATGGACCCCGAGCGGTAAGTGTAATTGGAGTTGTAATCATAAATTATTCGTTCACTATCAGTCTGTCATATGATATTACGTAAAGTGTATGCGTACGTTGTGGTTGCAGGTGTGTTGGATGCCTTACGGTAACGACCCGGACCTAGAGGGAGCCCGTAGTGTGTCGGCCTACCATGGGACTATAGGATGGTCGGAGGGGGACGAGTCGCATATGCCTGATAGGGTGCTCCGATAGTTGGGTGGCATACAATGCATCCCGATGGACCCTATCCTGCCTTTGTGAGCGCGCCGGGATGGGCGGCCAAAGTCAAAGTATGAGCTCGTGATGCCGGTGGAGGCAAACCACTGGGCCGAACGGCATGCGCACAAGGTGGACCTCGCTCCCAGACCACTGACCCCTGTAGAGCGTCCATGGGCTTCAGAGGATGAGTACTTGCAATGGTTTTGCCATAGGTCACACATCAGCATCCTCCCGAGGTCCATCATCCCCCCCTGAGCCGGAGGTGATTGTGACTAGCACGACACATGAGCTCCCCCCCCCCCTTCCTCCTGTAGTTGATCCCGATCAGGAAGAGGTACGTGCATCCCGTTCCGGAGGAGGGGCATCACGTACCGAATCAGGCGTCTCCCGTCCTTGCACCCCATGCCTCTGTTGTTGCTGATCGATACGAAGATGTAGGGGCAAAGCCGACCCTTCTTCTGACAGAGCCTAAGGAGACTGAAGGTTCGATAATGTAAAACAAAGTAATGTAAAGATACTCTATAAGGGGGGTTGAATAGAGTATGCCGGTTTTTCGCAGATAGTCTCAAGACTTTTGAAGCTCGCGCAAAACCCTTTGAGATTAGACTTAGTCTTTTCTCTGAAAACCTGAATCACAAAGTTAAACAATTCGAACCAAGTGCGGAAATAAGGTAAAGCAGTTAGTAAAGGACGCAACGAGTTGTTAACGAGGTTCGGCACGAACTTGGCCTACGTCCCCGCCTAGGGTTCTTCCACAACCCTAGGATTCAACAGGCTTTATTGATTCACAAAGCTTAGGATCCTAATAGCTCACCGATAAGCCTCTCTCCTATACAATTGCAATCTAGTCAACTCACGTTCCCTTGGAGTCCTAGACCAATCTAGAAGAGGCCCACCTCTCTCAGCTATCTAGTACAATCCTCTTACTCTCGAGAATCAATAGCCTAGTGCTCACTTCCTGAGTTATAAACTCTCGAGTATAACACTCTCTTTGAATATATCCTATAAGCTCACTGTGTATCTCTCAAATGCTTTGAAACAAAATATAAGACTCTTAAGAACAAGCAGAGATAACACGCTGAAGAGAGATCGTAAACTTGAGGGCTGATTGTGCAATGATATTCGTGAATGTGCGTCCTCTCTCTCTTCTTCTTCATCTCCTTTATATAGTGAAGACCATCGGCGCCACTTAAGGAAGGAATCTTCTCCAACGCTTGGCTGATCGTGGCTATCTTCGAGATCTTCTATACTTGGAAACTTTTGAAGCCATGATCTCCGATTGTGTCCTTCTTCACTTTTCGACTTTGGAAGGAGATAATATTTGAAAAACATCCTGAAATGTTAGTATGAATATCTGGAAGCATATAATAATATAAAATAATATTCGAGCATAATAATATAGAGAACAGGTTTTGTGTTTCATCAACACTGCTAAAGCTTCAAGACCTTTGACACAAACTGTCTGTCAAAGCCTTTGAAACTAATTCCGATTTTCATCAAAGGGAGTGGAGTTATCAATCTCCCCCTTGATTAAAGACAAAACATGTGCATCCCTGCAACTTAGTCAAACATAAATAATACAAGCAGCATCGGACGAAGTACATGCATGGGTTAGACAAATGTTGGATCATAATTTTAACATGAAAAACATCCAACAAAGTAAAACAAGATCTTCCAAGACCCTTGGTTCACAGCAGTTTCAAAGTCTAAACCATCAAACCATCTCCCCCTTTTTGTCTTTCAACAAAGGGAGGAGGGTAAACCAGTAACCAAAAGTTCAAATTAAAAAGATCCTTTCAAATCATAAAGGCAAGAAAAGATTTATCCGATTTTAAAATGATTTCCACAAATAAACTATACTCGGATAAAATAAAAGGATTTTTTTTAAAATAAGATAGGTAACATATAAAGAAGGTTAAAATCCATTAAAACCATATTTGATCAAATATCTAATAAGATATCAACCAAATATCTGATCCGTTATATGTACTCTACTCTTCAGTTCACAACCTTTGAAATTAGGTTCAAGGATCTTGACACCGAGTAGAATTTATCTTTCGTAAAAGGAAAGCTCCCCCTACGAAAGTGCATCCCTGTTAAGCATTCCAATATCACGTATAATGAAGGTGAACCTGTCCTCTGCCAAAGACTTAGTGAAAATGTCAGCCCATTGATAATCAGTAGAAATAAAAGATATGGACACATCACCTTTTTCGACATGGTCTCTAATGAAGTGATGCCTTACATCAATATGTTTGGTCCTTGAATGCTGAACAGGATTCTTCGTGATGGAGATGGCACTTGTATTGTCACATTTAGTGGGAATGCCTTTGAGGTTGATGCCAAGATCTCGCATTTGTTGAGCTATCCAAAGGATTTGAGAGCAACAGGCTCCAACTGCAATGTATTTGGCTTCTGCAGTGGATAGAGTGATTGAGTTTTGTTTCTTTGAGTGCCAAATGATCAAGGATGCTCCTAAGAATTGGCAACATCCTGATGTGCTCTTCCTATCCACCTTATAGCCTGCAAAATCTGCATCAGAATATCCAATTAATGTGAAATCCTTTTGCTTTGGGTACCATAGTCCAAGCTCCTTAGTGCCATTGAGATATCGAAAGATCCTCTTCACAGCCACGAGGTGAGATTCTTTAGGATCAGCTTGAAACCTAACACACATGCAAACACTAAACATGATGTCAGGTCTACTAGCCGTGAGATATAATAAAGATCCAATCATTCCTCGATACTCCTTTTGATTGACACTCTTCCCAGTCTTGTCTTGATCTAGAGATAGTGTTGAGCTCATGGAAGTTTTGGCTACTTTGGATTGATCCATTTTGAACTTCTTCAAGAGATCCTTAGTGTACTTGCTTTGGTTAAATATCCCTTTCTTGGATTGATGAACTTGTAATCCCAAAAAGAAGTTGAGTTCACCCATTAAACTCATCTCAAATTCACTTCACATAATGTCAGAAAATTCCTTGCACAAAGATGTGTTAGTAGCACCAAATAATATATCATCTACATAAATTTGAATAACCAAAATGTCCTTTCCTTTGGTCTTGATAAAAAGAGTCTTGTCGATCAAAACCCTTTTAAAATCATTTTCTAAAAGATATTTTGACAAGCGCTCATACCAAGCTCTTGGGGCTTGTTTCAAACCATAAAGCGCTTTGTCAAGTTTATAAACATGATTAGGAAATTCTAAACTTTCAAATCCTGGGGGTTGAGCCACATATACTTCTTCCTCTAAGAAACCATTAAGAAAAGTACACTTGACATCCATTTGATATAACTTTATACTCATAAAAGATGCAAATGCTACTAAAATGTGAATAGCTTCAAGCCTGGCTACGGGAGCAAAGGTCTCCTCGTAGTCAATACCTTCCTCTTGATTGTAGCCTTGAGCAACCAACCTTGCCTTGTTCCTTACGATCTTACCATTCTCATCTAGCTTGTTTCGAAATACCCATCGTGTGCCAATGACTGATTGATGCTTTGGCCTAGGTTTCAAGGTCCAGACTTTGTTCCTTTCAAATTCGTTAAGCTCACTTTGCATAGCAATGATCCAATCTGACTCTTGAAGGACCTCATCTACCTTCTTTGGTTCAATAAGAGAAACAAACGCGTGAAAAGCATAAAGATCTTTAAGTTTAGAACGAGTTTGAACACTAGAAGTAGGGTCAGAAATGATATCCTTTAATGAGTGTGATGAGGAGTATTTGAATTTCCTTTTGCTAGTCTCAGCTCCTTGATTCGTCACACCGGTGGGATTGACTTGTGGTACATCTGACTCCGTGGTCCTGTTAGGTTCAGTTACAGCAGTTTCTGACGCTTCAACACTGTTGGATTGGATACCATGGGTTTTGGACGAATCTTCAACACCTTGGGCCAATTCTTTAGTGTTGAGAATCTGTTCCTGCATGTTCCTTTTCTCTGTGTTCTTGATAGCAACATCATCACCATCCTCGTTCTTTGTATGGATGTTAAGATCTATATCTGCAACACTTTCACTCAAAGAACCGTCATTGCATTCATCAAATATAACAACAAGCATGTACTTTTTACCATTGGGAGATTTGACTCGCATAGGACCACATAGATCCATATGTAAAAGTTCAAGAGGTCTAGAAGTACTTACAACCTTTTTGGGTTTGAAAGAGCTATGTGTTTGTTTACCTCGTGTGCATGCTTTGCACATATCAATACCTTTGAAGTCCATCTCAGGTAGTCCTCTTACATTCCCTTTGGACACAAGCTTTTGTAGTGTATGTGGACTCACATGACCGAGTCTCATGTGCCAGAGCTTTGGATCATCCGTCAAAGCCTTTAAACATGTTAAGCTTCCTTGTGCCCCTTGCTCAACATTCACGGCATAGATGTTGTTATAATGATAGGCAGTTAGAACTATTTCACTTGTATCTGCTCTGCGCACTAGACATCTTTTCTTGTTAAATCCAACATCATTACCACTATCACATAGTTGAGAAACACTAAGCAAATTATACTTCAAACCATTAACAAGATAAACATTTTAAATACTATGGTTAGGATCACTCCCAACACTACCAATACCAACGGTGTCACACTTTCCTTTGTCACCAAGAGTGATTGTTCATGTGGATTGCTTCTTTAGATCATGAAAGAGAGAACTCATTCCACTCACATGCCTCGAGCAACCACTATCAATAATCCATTTTAGCTCTTTCACCTTGGTGATCTCCTGCAAGACAAAAATCAACCTTTGTGGCTAGACCAGTGAGCAAATTTAGATCCTTTATTAGGATAAACCATATTTGGTAAAATAGTGCATTTGGGGACCCAAACTTGCGTTATCCGTTCTTTTCTCAAGTGAATAGGAAATGTATTGCAAATAATGTGAGGATCCTTTCTTCTATAGGGGCAGGTCTCTTTTACATGTCCCTTTCTAGTATAGTGGTGACATATAGGAGAGGTTCTGCTTCCTTTTGCCTTTACAAAGGTGGTAATGTGCTGCTTCTTTAAAAACGTTGGATTGTAACCAATACCACTTTTGTTTAGAGAAGTTTGTTGCTCACCCAACATCCTATCAAGAGTGCCTTTGGATTTGGTAAAACTTATGAGGGCTGTCTGTTGGTCTTGAATCTTATTATTCAGGGAGATCTTCTCGTTCTCTAAGTCATGATGTTCACTTGTCAGAGACGAGAGATCTTGCTTGAGTTCAGATTTCTCTGAGTCAAGAGTCTTGACTTTAATGTCAAGACCTGAATAAGAAGCTTCAAGACTTTTGACCCTCATAGACAGATCCTCAATAGTTCTTTCCTGGTCCACAGTTCTCTTAATAAGAGTGCTAGTCTGGGCAATAAGTTTCTCTTCATTGGCAATCGTATTAGAAATGAATTCTGATAGTACCTCTTTTGGACTTGCCATGAGCGCTCTTACAGTTACCTCGAGTTGCTCATCATGGGATTCATCTCCTGTGGCCATGAGACAAAGGTTGGCCTTTTCATTATCGGAGTCCGAGTCAGAATCACTCCAAGTTGCCACCATGGCTTTCGTTTTTCATCTATCACTCTTCTTGGGCTGGCTCTTCGTCTTTTGAGGACAATCTTTCACTAGATGGTCTGTTTCACCACATTCAAAACAAGACAAAGGTTTAGTCTTCTTGTCATATTTGTTGTATTGAGACTTACCTCGAAATTTAGAAGACTCCGATCCATCTTTGTTGTTGAATTGCTTCTTCATCTTGAGGATTCGAGAAAGACCCCTTGTAATGAGATCAAAGGGATCATCCTCATCATCATCCTCGTCTTCAGAATCAGACACATCTTTGGGCTCATCCTTCTTAGACTTGAGCACCAAGTTCTTAGTGCTTGCTGGAAATTCTCCATCGTCTTCATTGAGAATCATCTCATGTGTGATCAGCTTCCCAAGCAAGTCATCAAGGGGTAAAGTGGTGAGATCTTGGGCTTCCTCTATGGCTGTTACTTTTAGACCCCATTTGTCTTTTGGGAGGCACCTCAATATCTTCCTCACTTTCTCAACATTCTCAAAGGTCTTGCCGAGAGAGTCAAGGTTGTTTGTGATTTCTGTTGTGAGCTGAATCTGCCATGCTTTACAGTAACTTTTATATCGATTTCTGCATACATTTCATGCATTTGGGCTAAGATAGTACATAATCTATGTAGTTTATGTTTATTTGCAAAATTATGGAATCTACACAAGTTTCTGTTTAATTTCGCAGAATTCGAGGCAAATTACAGCAGTTCTAAGAAAGGTCGGAAAAGCTCAAAAATCAGCCACGGAAGTCCAAAGTCAAGAAGCAGCGGAAACAGTCGAACCAAGCTAGGACCCAGAGTTACTCGAGCTAGAGTAAACCCTACTCGACCTCGACGAAGGTGTCCGAGCACATGCCTTGTCGACTGAGCACTGATCGAGAAACTGAGTCAGAGCAACCCGACTCCCGGACCCTACTCGATCTCGAGTACCACTTGTCGAGATCGACTACACCTCAGTGTCAAGTTCGAAGTCGACGAGTTGTGCCAAGTCGAAAAGCCGAAGACGGAGAAGCCGAGCACCACCTCTACTCGATCTCGAGGAGGCTTGGTCGAGATCGAGGACTCAGCACCGTGTTGTGAGCGGAATCTGCCATGTTTTACAGCAACTTTTATATCGATTTCTGTATACATTTTATACAATTGGGCTAAGATAGTACAAAATCTGTGTAATTAATGTTTATTTGCCAAAATTATGGAATCTACACCAGTTTCTGTTTAATTCGCAGAAATGGAGGCATTTACAGCAATTCTACAGAAGGTCGGAAAAGCTCGGAAAACACTTATAGAAGTCCAAGATCGGAGCAGCAACGGAACCAGTCAAATCGAGCCAAGAAACCAGACTACTCGACCTAGAGTAGCCCTTACTCGACTTCGACAAAGATGCCCTAGCAAAGCCTTGTCGACAAAGAGCAGAATCGAGAGACAGATCAACCCAGCTCCGGGACCCAACTCGATCTCGACGAAGCCTGGTCGAGATCGACGAAGCCGAGACAGACCACCCGGAGTCGACGAGGAGAGCTGCCCGAGAAGCCGAGCACAGTTCTACTCGACCTCGGCGAAACCCTTGTCGAGGTCGACAAGCCATCCCGACAAGCCATGCCGAGAAGAAGCTGTCCGAGGAGCTCGAAGACGAGAACCCTAGCCCTACTCGACATCGAGTACGGCTAGTCGAGATCGACTAAGCCCAGAACCCAGACCCAGACTTGTCGAGGAGAGCCGCTCGAGAAACCCTAGTCGGCGAGCGAGTCTACTCGAGGTCGACTAGGTCGACTCGACATCGATGAGCGCCAGGAGCCATGTCCGAGTCCGTCGAGCACCAGCTAGCCGAGACGACGAACCAAAGCCAAGTCGACAAGACCTCTACTCGACATCGACGAGCGCCTTGTCGAGGTCGACTAGGACTCCAGAGGCTGTGCGACGCGGATTGATCAAATCTACTCGGATTTGGATTGCTTGGGCGCGAAGTTGCCGAAATCTATCCGAAACTATCAAGATCTACCATGAAGAGAAAGATTCTATCCATTGAAGACATTTAGATATAATTCCTATTTTAGATTTAATTTCCATTATGTCTTTTATTTATCTTTTAAGCTTTTTAGATATAGATAGATATCTTCTTTCCTAGAATAGCTAGGGAATGAAGGCTATAAATAAAGCCCATGGGGCTCAGTTTTAATCATTCAATTTCAGTGAGAGACAAGTAGTTCCACAGAGACAGTTTAGGGAGTTCGAAGGTTTTAGGGTTTTGGCAGTTTGCGAAAGTTGATTGCCGGAATTGTAAAATCGTTGGATATAGTTAATGCAAGTTATTTCTTTCAAATCAATGATGTCTGAGTTTGCGATGAAGAGCGAGTAGTCCACCCACTTCTAGGGTTGGGGCGAGCCCGACGATAGCCATGCGTAATTGAGGTAAAGATCCGACCTTTATCATGTTTTGAGCATTTTCCTTCTTGTTGATGTGTTTATTGCCCATCTAATGGAGATCCATGCTAACAACTTGGATTATAAACATAAAATCGGTAGAGACAATTAGGGTTTCTTGAGAGAGTTGTCTAATTGTTGGAAAAGGCGAAAGCTTAATCCTTTAATGCAATTCACATGATAATCTGTTTGGTTCTACCTTATGCATGCTTGGTTATTATCGTTGCAAACCCCAATCTTGGAAGTCCTTTTACATTCAGTTTAGTTCGAAACCCTAAAAGCATTTGTTCTTTATTTCCTTTATTTTTGTTTGTTTTCGTCCCTGCCCTTGTCGATCTCGACCACCCACTGGTCGACCTCGACGACTGATTCTCGACCTAGAGTCGTTGTTGCTTAAGTGTGCAGGAATCGACGAAGCCTCAACTCGACCTCGACGAGCCAACTCGACCTCGAGTAGCCTCTTGTCGAGATCGACCACCCTTCGCCGACCTGTGCTGCTGTGTTCGACTGTCCGAGCTTCTGTCGACTAACCCTTTGTCGAGCTCGAGGACCCCTGTAGTCGACTTCTGTCCATGAGATTCGTCTGCTGCCTAGGATCCGCTGACACGCTTCCTCGTGGATCGATCCTGACTTTCCGCTGCTACATCAGGAGGAGGTCTTGTATTTATTTGGCGTGGGCATAATCTGGTTTGATTTATATTTGTTATATTTCATACTCGATATCCTCCCTACAACAAATTGCCGCCGTTGCCGGGGAAGCTATCATTCGCGCCTTAGGTAGTTAGTTCTCACGTTTCTCTTGAGTTAGTTTGCATTTGTATGCGTCGTTCTGGTCAAACACCTGAGTTTGACGCCTTAGACGAACCGGAACGCCTTTTTCACATCCGAGCTCAACTACAAAGAGCCATGGCGGCCGCTGAAACACAAGAGCAATTGATTGCCAGGCTTACGAGGGAACTAGCTGAAAAGGATGCCGCTATTGCCAATGAGAGAGCAGCAATGGAACAAGCAGTTGAACGCGCGAGGCAAGCGGAAACTGAGCTTGCCCAATATCCAACCACTGCTGAGGATTATATGCATCCGACTCTCATCGTGCCTGAATCGGCGATTCTAATCCCTGAAAACTCTTTCGAAATTCGCACTCAATTTCTTATAGAGCTTAAAAATAATGCCTTTTATGGCAGATTTAATGAGTGTCCTCTTGAACATATTACTAACTTCAATGATATGTGCCGTACTCTTGCTGAAGGTACCACTCTGGAATATGTCAAGATGAAAGCTTTCCGCTGGTCGCTCGTTGGACCAGCACCATCTATGCCACTCTATGAGCCAGCAAAGGAGATAGACCCGGATGTCAGGGAGCAATTCTACAGAGACCAGAATCGCAAGCTCCTCAAGCAAGTCAAATATCTGTCTGTCAATCAGCCTTGCATCGAATGCGGATCACAGAGGCACACCACTACTAAGTGCCCACACACAGAGCAAGTCAGAATGGCAGAAACACATGAGGAGGCAGCATATGCTGGGGGTCCTAATCGCTATATGGGGGATCAAAGGCCTTATCAACAGCAATGGAACCAAGGTCCCCCTAGGAACCCCCCACCCTACAGAGCTCCAGGACATCCAGAAAGGGATCAAAGGAAAGATGATCTACAGCTGATCCTTGAAGAGATGCGCCGGAATCAGGGCAACATCAACAACCAGTTCCAAAACATCACCACCAAATTTGGGGAACTGGACATTTGGAAAAAGGGAATAGAGACTCAGATAGGACAAATCGCTGCGCAGTTCCCACGACCGTCCGGACAGCTCTCTGGGCAGACAGAACCAAATCCTAAGGGGAAAACCGGACACGTCGCAACCATCAAACTCAGAAGTGGGCATCAACTACACGAGCCAGAGGTCGGAAAACAGCAACTCGAGACAGAGCCGACATTGGTCGATCTCGAGGAGCCCGTGGTCGATCTCGACAAGCCCATACTCGACCAAGACCAGAATCTGAGCTCGGACTCCGCTGAGCAGACCAGCAACCCGAGGTCGACAAGTCAACTCGAGGTCGAAAAGCCTCTGGTCGATCTCGACAAGCCTCTGGTCGAAGTCGAGGAGCATCTGGCCGACGTCGAAAACTCTGCAGCATCTCCGACAGCTGGTCTGGCTTCGAAACAGAAAAAGTCACTTCCTTTCCCTTCTAAAACTCTTAAAGATCCCACTGCAGGGAGATTCAATAGATTTGTTAATATGCTGCAAGAGCTAAACTTTTCTATTCCTTTTACAGAAGCCCTGCAAGAGATGCCTGGATATGTCAAATTTCTGAAGGATATCCTGAGCAAGAAGCGATCCATCTCAGAGATCGCAGGCGAATGCAAAGTACTCCACTTCCCTGAAAAGAGGCCTGACCCAGGTAAGTTTTCTGTTACTGTGGGTTTTGGACAATATAAATATAATTCTCTATGCGATTTAGGAGCAAGTGTGAGCATCATGCCTTTATCAATCTGGCGAATGGTTAAGATAGGATGCATAGAACCTGTGGATGCTAAATTATACATGGCAAACAATATTGTGGTCATCCCTACAGGTATGGTCGAGAACGTCCCTGTCCAGGTTGGTAAATTCTTCGTTCCGGCTGATTTCCTTATTATTGATTGTGCTGAAGATCCTACTAGCCCTATTATTCTTGGTAGAACATTCTTAGCTACTGCAGATGCCAAGATTAGTGTTAAGGATCGATCACTCACTTTCACTATAGGCGATGAGGTTTTGGATTTCTCTTTCGGCCCTGCAAAAGAGGAGATTTCTTGGCTGGAGGTGAAAAGCATCAGCATCGACGGGACTAAGCAAACAGCGAAGGAGGGAGCGAAAACCGTACTCGAGATCAACAAGCCCTCATCGATCTCGACAAGCGCCCTACTCGACCTCGACGAGTCTTCGTCGATGTCGACCACCACCACAGAGCCTGAGACTTGCCCAGAGTCTAAGTATGGGGTCCCTGTACTCGAGGTCGACCACCAGTACTCAACATCGAGTAGCCCCAAGCCCAAAAATTTTTGTTTTGGGTCCGAACAGGTAAGTTCAGGTATGAATTCTACTCCCCCTCGGTCCATAAATAAATTTTTTAATAATTTAAGAGGAAATAAAACACCGTGGCGAGAGAATTTGCAGAACCTAAAGGCTACAAAGAAGAAGAAGAAAGAGAAAAGAGATGATGCAAGCGACCACCTATCAGCTGAGCTTGCATACTACCATCAGGACCTAGATGATCCAGGAGAAGGGCCAAGCATGAGCGGGCCCCACAAAAATGGTCCTTAAGCGCAAACGGAGAAGTCGGCCTAGCGACTCTAAAATCTAGAGCATGTATATAGACTTTATGAACTTTTTTGGGACTTCTATTTGGTTTTTGGTTGTTGTTTTGTTTTTAGTTTCATGTCTTTTTAAAGAACTTCATATGGATAGTCTTATTTTTGGTATGAAATCTAACACTTGTAGGTCGGCAAACATATAAGGATTGCGAAAAGTGGAAAAGAGGTCCCTGAAAATCATTCGGAATCGACGAAGGCCAAGTCGACGACGACGAAAAGGAGAAGCCCAGAACTACTCGATCTCGAGTAGGCCAACTCGACATCGACGAGACCAGACACTCCTCGACTTCTGAAACCACTAGACGCAGAGCAAAGCTACTCGAGATCGAGTACCTTGTACTCGAGATCGACCAGCAGTCTACTCGACCTATGCAGTCTTGACCTCCTCGATGCATTATCTTGTGAGTTCCTTCCTTTACTCTTGTTTTTATTTGATTTTATACAGTGAGGACACTGTAAATTTTAAGTATGGGGTGGGGGAAGGGCTTACTTTGTGCATATTTAATTTATTTGATCATATTTTACATATATGCATTATTTCTTGGAATTGCTACATGGCTATATTTTGGAATGCATTATTGCTTTATGTGCTTATATGCATGTTTTCCAAAGTTTGAAAAAATGACCCCCATTGAAAAATTTGATTAGTGTCATGGAAGCTTATATTGAACTCGACGATGCAAAATTGGATTCATTAGAGATATAGCATGAAATTGCCTAGTAAAGGGAAGTCATAATGAAGTGCATATTTTCTTGAAAACCATGAAAGGAGGTAAAATTTGAAGTTGCTTTTGACATGTTGCATGATAAGATGATGGAGGACTTTATATTTCCATATAATGCTCATTGTTATAATTCCTAGCCTTACCTATGCTTACGCATCACAAAAGCCATATTATCCCTTATTTTACAGCAACTTTTACAGCAACTTTTATAAAGTCCTCCATCATCTGGGCTAGAATCTGCCATGTTTTACAGCAACTTTTATATCGATTTTTGTATACATTGCATTCATTTGGGCTAGAATAGTACAGAATCTATGTAGTTTATGTTCATTTGCCAAATTATGGAATCTACACCAGTTTCTGTTTAAAATCGCAGAAATCGAGGCTTTTACAACAATTCTACATAAAGTCGGAAAAGCTCGGAAAACCACTACAGAAGTCCAAGGTCAAAGCAGCAGAACAAGTCTGAAAGTCAACCTTACTCGACATCGAGTAAGTCTACTCGACCTAGACAAGCATGACCGAACACGGCCTTGTCGAGCAAGCCTGCTCGAGAAGCCAGACAACCCGAGCCTCCGGAGTCTACTCGATCTCGACAAACTCTGGTCGAGATCGATGAAGCCCAGCACCATGCCCGGAGTCGACAAGGGGAAGAGCTGCCCGAGAAGCCAAGAACGAGACCATCCGAGCCATCCTCGACGAATCCTACTCGATCTCGACAAGAGTTAGTCGAGATCGACAAGGCACCCAGATCATGTCCCACCCTGTCGAAGAGATCTACTCGAGAAACCCTAGTCGGCGAGCAAAGTTACTCGAGGTCGATGAAGCTTACTCGAAGTCGACAAGAGCCCAGTGAACCAAAACGAGCCACATCGAGCAGAGAAGTCAGCCAGGTCCAGTCGACGAAACCATCGTGGTCGAGGTCGACGAGACCTTGTCGAGGTCGACTAGACCCAGATTCCAGAAGCTGCTCGACGAAGCCTTGTCCGAGTAGAGTTGGAGTTGCTTGGTCGCAAAGCCGTAAGATTCTATCCGATCTATCAAGTTCTATCATGGAAGGAGCAAGATCTATCAACATGAAGACTTACCACGTTAGTTTTATCTTTTTTCTTATGGATTTAATTCCATTAAAACATTTATTTATCTTTTAAAGCAATTTAGATATAGATAGATATCTTCTTTCCTAGAATAGCTAGGGAATGAAGGCTATAAATAAGGCCCTAGGGGCTCAGTTTTTAAGGGAATCATTCAGAGACAAGTAGTTCCACAGAGAAGTTTAGGAGTTCTAAGGTTTTTAGGGTTTTGGCTGACAGCGAAAGTTGATTGCCAGGATTGTAAAAAGCCTTGAATTTAGTTTTTATGCAAGTTTCTTTCAATCGATGATGTCTGAGTTTGCGATGAGGCGTGAGTAGTCCACCCACTTCTGGGGCTGGGGTGAGCCCGACGGTGGCCATGTGAGGCGATGCGATAAAGGCCAGATCTTTTGTGCAATTTATCTTCTTTCCCTATGAGCATGATTCTTTTGCGAGAGTTGAAGGTGATCCTTGTTTGTGTTATTGAAGCGAAAGTGATCTTAATGCAACATGGATTAATTATGTGAAAAGGGTTAGTAACAATTAGGGTTTATGCGAGAGCCTCTATATGCCTAGTTGTTAATGACGAAAGTTATTTGATGGAAAGCATGATCTTTTGTGCCTTTATGTGTTGTTTTGCATGGTTACCGTTGTGGTGTTGAAACCCTAGCCTTGGAGGTCTTTTTATATATTGAGTTTATTTTCCGTCAAAAGGCTGAGTTTGGGTTTTGAGCAATTGCAATTTACATTCCTTTAAATTTCTGTTCTTGTCGACATAGAGTAGGACTTGGTCGAGATAGAGTACGGTTCTTGTCGATCTCGACGAGAACTGGTCTAGGTCGAGTTGAAGTTTCTGCCCTTTGTCGATTTTCTGTTGTCTGTCCTTGCTGATTCTTGTCGATCTCGAGGAGGGGGTAGTCGAGATCGAGTTGACTTGCCTTTGTCGAGTTGCTTCGTTTTCGATCCTGAGCCACTGTTGTCGACCACCCTTGTCTATCTCGAGTACTGTTTGTCGAGATCGACGAGAGCCTTTGCTTTTGCTTTGTTATTTGCTTTTGTTTTATTTGCCCTTGTCGGGATTATTTGTTTCTATTTTATTTCTGCTTCTGCTGGTGTTTCTGTCTTTTCTGCTGCTGCTGTGAGAATCTGATAGCTACTTAAGAACTGCTGACGTGCTTCCTCGTGGATTCGATCCTGACTTTTCTCTTACTACAACGGGAGGAAGTCTTGTAATTATTTGCTGAGACAGGGGAGTCGTTCTAAACCATATTCTATTCTATACTTGACTTACTCCTGCAACAACAAATTGGCGCCGTTGCCGGGGAGGCAATCAATCGCGCCTTAGGTAGTCAGTTCTCACTGTTTCTTTGAGTTACTTTTCAGGTGTATGCGCCGTTCTGGTATCCCACCTGAGTACTACGGTTTAGACGAACCAGAGCGCCTTCTACACATCAGAAATAGACTTCAAAGAGCCATGGAGGACGCTGAAACACAGGAGCAGCTGATCGCTAGGCTTACCAGGGATCTAGCCGCCAGGGATGCTGCTCTCGCCGCTGAGAGAGCAGAAAAGGAACAAGCACAAGCTGAGCTTGCCCAATATCCAACCACTGCTGAGGATTATATGCATCCCACGCTCGTCGTGCCTGAATCGGCGATTCTAATCCCTGAAAACTCTTTTGAAATTCGCACTCAATTTCTTATAGAGCTTAAAAATAATGCCTTTTACGGCAGATTTAATGAGTGCCCTCTTGAACATATTACTAATTTTCATGATATGTGTCGTACTCTTGCAGAAGGCACAACCTTGGAATATGTCAAGATGAAATCTTTTCGCTGGTCTCTCGCTGGGCCTGCACTGAAATGGCTGGAAGGGCTTAAAGCAAGATCACTCACAACCTGGGCCCAAGTAGAGCAAGAATTTCTGAACAAATTCTTCCCAACTGCCAAAACAGCATATCTCCGCCAGAAAATCACCGCCTTTAAGCAGCAGAAAAGGGAACCGCTGGCAAAGGCATGGGAGCGCTACAAGGAACTTCTGCGATCTTGCCCTACTCATGGACAGCCACCCTACATCATTCAGGAGATCTTCTTCAACTCTCTTAACCAAGTCACTAAGGACATAATCAACAATTATACTCACTACGAGTATCTGACAATGCCGCCAAGTGACGCATGGGGTGTGCTAGAGAAGCTCACCAACTACGACAACAAATATGGGTCTACTGCAACTTATGAAGAGAACCCATACGCCAGGCCAGCACCATCCATGCCCCTCTATGAGCCATCAAAGGAGATTGATCCAGATGTCAGGGAGCAATACTACAGAGACCAGAATAAGAAGCTCTTCAAACAAGTCAAATATCTGTCTATCAACCAACCTTGCATCGAATGCGGATCACAGAGGCACACCACTACTGAGTGCCCATACACAGAGCAAGTCAGGATGGCAGAACATCATGAGGATGCAGCTTACGCAGGAGGGCCTAATCGCTATATGGGGGATCAAAGGCCTTATCAGCAGCAATGGAATCAAGGTCCCCCTAGGAATCCTCCACCCTACAGAGCTCCAGGACATCCAGAAAGGGATCAAAAGAAGGATGATCTGCAGCTGATCCTTGAGGAGATGCGACGAAATCAAGGGACCATCAACAACCAGTTCCAGAACATCACCACCAAATTTGGAGAACTGGACATCTGGAAAAGGGGGATTGAGACGCAGATAGGACAGATTTCTGCACAGATCCCACGACAGTCCGGCAAGCTCCCTGGGCAAACAGAACCAAATCCTAAGGGAAAGACTGGACACATAGCTGCTGTAAAACTCAGGAGCGGGCATCAACTGAAAGAGTCAGAGGTCGGAGAGCAGCAGAACAGCGAGGAACAGCAAGTCGAGGTCGATAAACCCATCGTCGATCTCGACCAGAGCCTAGTCGACCTCGACAAAGGTCTACTCGAGGTCGAGGAAAAATCTCCAGAATCTTCGTCTGCGCCGAACAGCAACTCGACTGGGCCCAAACTGGTCGATCTCGACAAGACCCTTGTCGATGTCGAGGAGCCCCTGGTCGAGAAATCTGCAGCAACTCCGACGTCTGTTCTGGATCCGACTCAGAAAAAGAAGCTACCTTTCCCCACAAAATCTCTAAAGGACCCAGCGGAGAAAAAGTTTCAGCGCTTCATCAAGATGCTTCAGAAGCTGAATGTCACCATACCCTTCACAGAAGCTCTCAATGAAATGCCGTCCTATGTCAAATTTCTGAAGGAGATTCTGAGCAAAAAGCGATCAATGGCGGAAATTACAGAGGAGTGCAGCCAGCTGGACATACTGGAAAAACGACCAGATCCAGGTAAGTTTGCTATAACTATTGGATTTGGTCCATACAAAATTAATGCTTTATGTGATCTTGGAGCCAGTGTTAGTATTATGCCTTTAACGATTTGGTCCAAGATTAAGATAGGAGCCCTAGAGCCTGTGGATGCTAGACTTTACATGGCCAACAACACGGTGGTCATTCCAACAGGCATGGTGGAAAATGTTCCAGTACAAGTAGGTAAATTCTTCGTCCCTGCTGATTTCTTAATTATTGATATGCAAGAAGATCCTGCTTGTCCAATTATTCTAGGGAGACCATTCTTGGCGACGGTGGATGCCAACATAAGCGTACGGAAAGGAGTGCTCACCTTCAACATCAGCGATGAAGTAATTGAGTATTCCTTCAACAAAACTGAAAGGTATACGGGTCCAATGGAAGAGGTCAAATCTATCTCAGCTGGCTACATCACCTGCGGGGAACCCAAGATCAGAAATATGACCCCGGAGGAGTTGGAAAAGAGGGACATGGAGGCCCAGGTGGAGGAGATCATGGCAATCCTCAAGGAGAACAAAGGAACTAAGTATGGGGTCAAGATCGACCAGACCCTAGTCAATCTCGACCAGACCAAGGTGACTCCACCGAAGCCGATCAGCAAACCAGAGGAACAGCCCTACTCGACCTCGAGTAGTCTCGTCGAGGTCGACCAAAACTCGGAGCCACCAGACCTGTCTTCCTCGACGCTGCCAACTCCAGGACCAGAGCCCTTGTCGATCTCGAGGAAGCTACTCGATGTCGACCAGCACTCGGAGAGCACCGCCCCTGCTTCCTCGACGCCGCAGCAACCAGGAGAGAAACCCTCGTCGATCTCGACAAGTCTTGTCGAGGTCGACCACCAATCGGCGTCACCAGACCCTGTTTTCTCGAGGAGCAAGCCACCAGAGCCAGAGTCTTCATCGAGGTCGACCAGTCTTGTCGATGTCGACAAGCCCCCTTCCTCGACTTCTTCCTCCTCGATGAAGCCACCACCACCAGAACCTGCAGCCTCGTCGATCTCGAGGAGCCCTAGTCAAGATCAACCAAATACAGTAGTGCCCGATTCCGTTTCCGCGAAGGTAAGTCAAGGTATGGATCTTTCTTCTCCTATTTCCATCAAAGATTTATCTATACATGGGAGAGGTCTGCCTTGGTATGTGCGATTGTGCAGGATTTCCAATGATGACCCTAAGGAGTATGAAGTTGGAGACAAGCTCTATGTCTCTAAATCAAAGGATCATTGGTTTCCTAACAAATTCAACAAGAAGCGGATGGGACCATTCGTGGTGAACAAGATCCATTCTGGAGGATTACAGCTGATAGACAAGAATGGAGTCCTATTTGAGGCCCAAGCTACATGGGCTCTGCAGATGCCACCTTGAGCATAAATGGAAAGTCGGCCTAGCGACTATAAAATCTAGAGCATGTACATAGACTTTTTTAGGACTTTTAAGACTTTGTTTTTTGGTTTTGAACATTGTTTTTGGTTTTGGTTGTTTCTATTTTTTGGGTATATGTCTTCTACTTTTCAGGTCATGGATAGAACCAAGCTACATGAATGCTCGGACTAGGAGGTGTTCGAAATTATGCGGCTCTGCACATCTGTCTTGTGAGTTTCTTTCTTTACCCTTTACATTGTTTTATATACAGTGAGGACACTGTAATGTTTAAGTATGGGGTGGGGGAAGGGCTTACTTAGTGCACATTGATCATATTTGACATTACTTATGCATTATTTCTTAGAATTGCTACATGGCTATTTTTTGAAAGCATTATTTGAATTATGTGCCTATATGCATGTTTTCCAAAAATTTGAGAAAAATGACCCCCATTTGAAATTTTTTTTGATAATGTTTTGAAATTTTTTGATAATGTCATGGAAGCTTATATTGGACTCGACGATGCAAAATTAGATTCATTAGAGATATAGCATGAAATTGCCTAGTAAAGGGAAGTCACAATGAAGTGCATTATTTATTGAAAACCATGAAATGAGGTAAAATTTGAAGTTGCTTTTGACATGTTGCATGATAAGATGATGGAGGACTTTATATTTCCATATAATGCTCATTGTTAATTCCTAGCCTTACCTATGCTTATGCATCACAAAAGCCATAAATATGCCTTATTTCAAATATTGCTCCACATGAACTAAATATTTGCCATTCTTTACCTTATCCGGGGATTATGTTGAGAATGATGTTACATTATGGAGATTATTATATGGCATTTGTGTTGTTAAAAATCATTATTGGAGTTTGGAAGGAAAGTGTTTGAAATATATGGAAAATTTAATGAGTGAAAGAAAATCCAATCACCTCAGGAGATAAAGGTAGATTGACCCGGCTCTCTGAGATAATAGTTTGGAGAGATGGGACACATTGTGAGGAGTCCAAAGCACTAAGTATCCGGGGCCATTCATGACACCCATGTTTGCGACTCGCGAGAAGGCAGTGCTGAGGTTAGAGAGGTAAAAGCATTATTATTGAAAAAAGCAATATTATTGAGAAAAGCAATATGAAAGGTGATGAATCAAGTGGAAAAGGAATGTGGAATGAAATTCAAAGTTTGGAAAAGTACTCCATTTCCCCGGATCATTAAAGCACCACATTGCCAGAAATTGCCCATCGTTTAGCCTTTTACCAATCTATTCCTTATTTGAGCTTAAATTAAAGTCCTCTTGATTATTAATGCTTTGTCACATAAAAATTGTTTTTGCATAACCCTCCTTTTGTGAGTAGATGTTGCTTTTACATATTTGCACATGCATGGATTTGTGACACTAGTACCTTTTCGAGGATGGTAATTAATTGCAGGGTTATATAAGAATGAATCTAAGATGTTGAGAGAATTGATTTCTTCCCCTGAATGACAATTAAAAGTATTGCTTGAGGACAAGCAAGCTTAAGTATGGGGTGTTTGTTGTAAGCGGAATCTGCCATGTTTTACAGCAACTTTTATATCGATTTTTGTATACATTGCATTCATTTGGGCTAGAATAGTACAGAATCTATGCAGTTTATGTTCATTTGCCAAATTATGGAATCTACACCAGTTTCTGTTTAAAATCGCAGAAATCGAGGCTTTTACAGCAATTCTACAGAAAGTCGGAAAAGCTCGGAAAACCACTACAGAAGTCCAAGGTCAAAGCAGCAGAACAAGTCTGAAAGTCAACCTTACTCGACATCGAGTAAGTCTACTCGACCTAGACAAGCATGACCGAACACGGCCTTGTCGAGCAAGCCTGCTCGAGAAGCCAGACAACCCGAGCCTCCGGAGTCTACTCGATCTCGACAAACTCTGGTCGAGATCGACGAAGCCCAGCACCATGCCCGGAGTCGACAAGGGGAAGAGCTGCCCGAGAAGCCAAGAACGAGACCATCCGAGCCATCCTCGACGAATCCTACTCGATCTCGACAAGAGTTAGTCGAGATCGACAAGGCACCCAGATCATGTCCCACCCTGTCGAAGAGATCTACTCGAGAAACCCTAGTCGGCGAGCAAAGTTACTCGAGGTCGATGAAGCTTACTCGAAGTCGACAAGAGCCCAGTGAACCAAAACGAGCCACATCGAGCAGAGAAGTCAGCCAGGTCCAGTCGACGAAACCATCGTGGTCGAGGTCGACGAGACGTTGTCGAGGTCGACTAGACCCAGATTCCAGAAGCTGCTCGACGAAGCCTTGTCCGAGTAGAGTTGGAGTTGCTTGGTCGCAAAGCCGTAAGATTCTATCCGATCTATCAAGTTCTATCATGGAAGGAGCAAGATCTATCAACATGAAGACTTACCACCTTAGTTTTATCTTTTTTCTTATGGATTTAATTCCATTAAAACATTTATTTATCTTTTAAACCAATTTAGATATAGATAGATATCTTCTTTCCTAGAATAGCTAGGGAATGAAGGCTATAAATAAGGCCCTAGGGGCTCAGTTTTTAAGGGAATCATTCAGAGACAAGTAGTTCCACAGAGAAGTTTAGGAGTTCTAAGGTTTTTAGGGTTTTGGCTGACAGCGAAAGTTGATTGCCAGGATTGTAAAAAGCTTTGAATTTAGTTTTTATGCAAGTTTCTTTCAATCGATGATGTCTGAGTTTGCGATGAGGCGTGAGTAGTCCACCCACTTCTGGGGCTGGGGTGAGCCCGACGGTGGCCATGTGAGGCGATGCGATAAAGGTCAGATCTTTTGTGCAATTTATCTTCTTTCCCTATGAGCATGATTCTTTTGCGAGAGTTGAAGGTGATCCTTGTTTGTGTTATTGAAGCGAAAGTGATCTTAATGCAACTTGGATTAATTATGTGAAAAGGGTTAGTAACAATTAGGGTTTATGCGAGAGCCTCTATATGCCTAGTTGTTAATGACGAAAGTTATTTGATGGAAAGCATGATCTTTTGTGCCTTTATGTGTTGTTTTGCATGGTTACCGTTGTGGTGTTGAAACCCTAGCCTTGGAGGTCTTTTTATATATTGAGTTTATTTTCCGTCAAAAGGCTGAGTTTGGGTTTTGAGCAATTTCAATTTACATTCCTTTAAATTTCTGTTCTTGTCGACATAGAGTAGGACTTGGTCGAGATAGAGTACGGTTCTTGTCGATCTCGACAAGAACTGGTCTAGGTCGAGTTGAAGTTTCTGCCCTTTGTCGATTTTCTGTTGTCTGTCCTTGCTGATTCTTGTCGATCTCGAGGAGGGGGTAGTCGAGATCGAGTTGACTTGCCTTTGTCGAGTTGCTTCGTTTTCGATCCTGAGCCACTGTTGTCGACCACCCTTGTCTATCTCGAGTACTGTTTGTCGAGATCGACGAGAGCCTTTGCTTTTGCTTTGCTTTGTTATTTGCTTTTGTTTTATTTGCCCTTGCCGGGATTATTTGTTTCTATTTTATTTCTACTTCTGCTGGTGTTTCTGTCTTTTCTGCTGCTGCTGTGAGAATCTGATAGATACTTAAGAACTGCTGACGTGCTTCCTCGTGGATTCGATCCTGACTTTTCTCTTACTACAACGGGAGGAAGTCTTGTAATTATTTGCTGAGACAGGGGAGTCGTTCTAAACCATATTCTATTCTATACTTGACTTACTCCTGCAACAACAATAGCCATGCGTAATTGAGGTAAAGATCCGACCTTTATCATGTTTTGAGCATTTTCCTACTTGTTGATGTGTTTATTGCCCATCTAATGGAGATCCATGCTAACAACTTGGATTATAAACATAAAATCGGTAGAGACAATTAGGGTTTCTTGAGAGAGTTGTCTAATTGTTGGAAAAGGTGAAAGCTTAATCCTTTAATGCAATTCACATGATAATCTGTTTGGTTCTATCTTATGCATGCTTGGTTATTATCGTTGCAAACCCCAATCTTGGAAGTCCTTTTACATTCAGTTTAGTTCGAAACCCTAAAAGCATTTGTTCTTTATTTCCTTTATTTTTGTTCGTTTTCGTCCCTGCCCTTGTCGATCTCGACCACCCACTGGTCGACCTCGACGACTGATTCTCGACCTAGAGTCGCTGTTGCTTAAGTGTGCAGGAATCGACGAAGCCCCAACTCGACCTCGAGTAGCCTTTTGTCGAGATCGACCACCCTTCGCCGACCTATGCTGCTGTGTTCGACTGTCCGAGCTTCTGTCGACTAACCCTTTGTCGAGCTCGAGGACCCCTGTAGTCGACTTCTGTCCGTGAGATTCGTCTGCTGCCTAGGATCCGCTGACACGCTTCCTCGTGGATCGATCCTGACTTCCCGCTGCTACATCAGGAGGAGGTCTTGTATTTATTTGGCGTGGGCATAATCTGGTTTGATTTATATTTGTTATATTTCATACTCGATATCCTCCCTACAACACACCGCACCTATCCGAGCCATGTCGAGCAGAGCCACCCGACCAAACCCAGCCAGCGAAGTCGACGTCAGCCTTACTCGATCTCGAGTAGCCCTGGTCGAGATCGACGAGCCGTGTCCGAAACCGCGTTACGCGCTTTGGCTGTCCATGTCAAGCTGGCTTTCCTTGGGGCCGAAGGAGTCCGAGATATCCGAGATCTATCAACATCTATCCACACCTATCAACACATGGAAGATTTTGCTCTTTAGATAGAATTTCCCTTTTTTTTGATTTAATTCCTAAATTACTTTTATTTATCTTTTAAGCCTTTAGATATAGATTTAGATAAAGATAGATATTTCTATCCTTGAATAGCAAGGAATAGAAGCCTATAAATAAAGCCCTAGGGGCTGGTTTTTCATTCATTCAATAACACACACAATTCCATTCAAGAAAGTTTGTGGCAAGCAAGGTGGAAATGCGAAAGCGGATTTGTCTTGTTGGTTGTAAGCTTTCTTTATTTAATTCAATGCAAGTTAGTTTCTTTTGTTATTTGATGTCTTTCTTGATGATGAAGAGCGAGTAGTCCACCCACTTCTGGGGCTGGGGTTAGCCCGACGGTGGCCATGTGAGGTGATGCGGTAAAGGTCAGATCTTGTTATGCAATTCGTCTTCTATCCCTATAAGCATGATTCTTTTGCGAGAGTTGAAGGTGATCCTTGTTTGTGTTATTGAAGCGAAAGTGATCTTAATGCAACTTGGATTAATTATGTGAAAAGGGTTAGTAACAATGAGGGTTTATGCGAAAGCCTCTATATGCTTATTTGTTAGTAACGAAAGTTATTTTGATGGAAAGCATGATCTTTTATGCCTTTATGTATTACTTTGCATGGTTATCGTTGTGGCATTGATACCCTGGCTTTGGAAGTTCTTTATTATATTGAGTTTATTTATGTCGAAATTCTGAAATCTGCGTTCGAATCCTGAATTTATATTTTCTGTGTTTTAGTCGATACAGAGGAGAGGCTTGTCGAGATCGAGTAGACCTTGGTCGATCTCGAGTTGGCTTTGGTCTATATCGAGTTGAGCTCCTGCTTTTTGTCGTTGATTTTCAGTTTCTGTCTTGTATTATTTCTTGTCGATCTCGAGTAACAGCTTGTCGAGATCGAGTAAAGTTTCTGTCTTTGCTTTCGTTTGCTATTTCTTGCTTTCGTTTGCTATTTTCTGTCTTTCTTTCTTTGTTCCTTTGTTTCTATTTTCTGTTTGCTTTTCTGTGAGATTTACAGCTACCTAGGATCCGCTGACACGCTTCCTCGTGGATTCGATCCTGACTTTCTCTTACTGCATTGGAGGAGTCTTGTAATTATTTTCTGGGGCACAAGTCTGGTTTGAGTTATTTCATTATATTTCATACTTGATTTCCTCCCCTACAAGAAATTGGCGCCGTTGCCGGGGAAGCTATCATTCGCGCCTTAGGTAGTCAGTTCTCACTTTTTCTTTGAGTTACTTTACAGGTGTATGCATCGTTCTGGTCAACCACCTGAGTTTGACGGCTTAGATGAACCAGAGCGCCTTCTACACATCAGAGCTAAACTACAAAGAGCCATGGCAGCCGCTGAAACACAGGAGCAGCTGATTGCAAGGCTCACGAGGGATCTAGCCGCCAGGGATGCTGCTCTCGCCACTGAGATTGCAGGAAGGGAACAAGAAGCTGAACGTGCGAGACAGCTGGCAGCTGAGCTTGCCCAATACCCAACCACGGCAGAGGATTATATGCACCCAACTCTCGTCGTGCCTGAATCGGCGATTCTTATCCCTGAAAACTCTTTTGAAATTCGCACTCAATTTCTTATAGAGCTTAAAAATAATGCCTTTTTTGGTAGATTTAATGAGTGTCCTCTTGAACATATTACAAATTTTTCTAACATGTGTCGTACTCTTGCTGAAGGTACAACTTTGGAATATGTCAAGAAGAAGGCTTTTCGCTGGTCTCTCGCTGGACTTGCACTGAAGTGGCTTAAAGGGCTGAAACCAAGGTCCCTCACGACATGGGCCCAAGTAGAGCAAGAGTTTCTAAACAAATTCTTCCCTCATGCAAAGACAGCACTCCTCCGCCAGAAAATCACCGCTTTCAAACAGAAGCCTAGGGAACCGCTGGCAAAGGCATGGGAACGCTACAAGGAACTGCTGCGATCTTGCCCTACTCATGGACAACCACCCTACGTCATTCAGGAGATCTTCTTCAACTCTCTTGATCAAGTCACTAAGGGCAGAATTAACCAGTATACTCGCTATGAGTATCTGACGATGCCACCAATTGACGCATGGGAAGTGCTCGACAAGCTCACTACATATGACAACAAGTATGGGTCTACTGCAAACTATGAAGAGAAGCCTCTCTCCTATACAATTGCAATATAGTCAACTCACGTTCCCTTGGAGTCCTAGACCAATCTAGAAGAGCCCCACATCTCTCAGCTATCTAGTACAATCCTCTTACTCTCGAGAATCAATAGCCTAGTGCTCACTTCCTGAGTTATAAACTCTCGAGTATAACACTCTCTTTGAATATATCCTATAAGCTCACTGTGTATCTCTCAAATGCTTTGAAACAAAATATAAGACTCTTAAGAACAAGCAGAGATAACACGTTGAAGAGAGATCGTAAACTTGAGGGCTGATTGTGCAATGATATTCGTGAATGTGCGTCCTCTCTCTCTTCTTCTTCATCTGCTTTATATAGTGAAGATCATCGGTGCCACTTAAGGAATGAATCTTCTCCAACGCTTGGCTGATCATGGCTATCTTCGAGATCTTCTATACTTGGAAACTTTTGAAGCCATGATCTCCGATTGTGTCCTTCTTCACTTTTCGACTTTGGAAGGAGATAATATTTGAAAAACTTCCTGAAATGTTAGTATGAATATCTGGAAGCATATAATAATATAAAATAATATTCGAGCATAATAATATAGAGAACAGGTTTTGTGTTTCATCAACACTGCTAAAGCTTCAAGACCTTTGACACAAACTATCTGTCAAAGCCTTTGAAACTAATTCCGATTTTCATCAAATGTAGTGGAGTTATCAGAGACCTAGAGGGCGGAGATTAGGTGCATCCTAGGCCGATACTACACTGCAGATCCATCGTTCGTGCAGACGTAGTGATATATATTTGTACACATACAGTCTTTATCTACATACTTTGGTTTTTTTTTGTTGTCCTGATGTTTATCTGGATTTGTTTCATACTTATGGTTGTGCTGACGTTTACGTATTTATGTTTGGTTTTATATGGATTGGAAAATGTGTTTTTTTTAACACATGGATTGGATCGTCTCAAACAAGAATGTGTCGTATTATATGTGGTTTCTTTTATCAAATGGACTAGCGAAAGTCGAAAATAAGTGTTTCATTTTGGGGTAACAAAAGGCGAAATATGTGGTCCGCAACATCCGACAGTTCATTTCCGCAATATCTTGCGGTTCTTTTTGAAATCCATAATGAATTGCAGACATGAAGTCCGCAAGTACATACGGACCACATACGTCTATAAATAACCAGCGGACGACGCAAGATCCAGGTGCATTGATCGAATCCTCAAAGTCCTCTCGTGAGGATATGTAGGTCACATATGTATGAACTCTAAAAAACATTGTGAAGGTCATGGAAAAACTGCCGGTGTGCATCAAATCGAGCATCAATGCATGCAATGCCCCAGTTTAGACCTATTTATGACAGTATCACTTTGCAAGGTCATGGAAACACTGTTGATTTTTTAGGTTGTAGTTTCACCTAAATTCTATAAAACAATAGTCTCTCATTCTAAGTATATTGGGCAGGTGGTTATATTTTTGTGTGTTTCAACTAAATGTCTTGTACTCATAATGTATTGCAATAAGCAAGATTCGTTTGTGTGTATTGCGCCAATTTGGTCTTCTGTTCCTGGTCGTTTGGCTTACCATGCTCAATTCTCATACTATAACATTAATTTTTACACTTGTGTAAACATATGGTTACCAATCTTTGGGTTTGTGGTGTTGCCTTGGATGGGTGGGCCAACCTGTCATTGTGATATTTTTGGTACAGTCATGTATGACTCTTAACCTAGGGGGCCAGATAACAACAGGCTAGTATAAATCTTTGCACCTGGAACTGTAGATGGTTCTGTCGTTGTAACATTTGGATGATAGGACAACTATTGACATCTGATGTAAGGGAGAACTAAATATGTTGTTGTGAGTCTATTTCGCCATATTTTACATCTACTTTTATATCGATTTCTGTATACATTTCATACATTTGGGTTAGAATAGTATAGAATTTCTGTACTTTATGCTTATTTGCAATATATGGAGGTCTACACAAGTTTTTGTTGTATTTCACAGAAATCGGACGCACTTTGGAGCTTAAAGGAAAGTCATGAAGAAGATATGGATGGTGCAGCTGGAGGAAACGCCACTTTTCACCATTCATCATTCTAAATCAAGATCTGATGTCTTCATGAGAGTTGTAGCCCTCGAAAAGAGCTTTTCAACGCATGCTCATATGCGTCAATCAGACTAACGAGGACTCGGGAAAGTGCGTTTCAGGAACAGAGCAGAATGCTGAAAACTGTCAAGAAGGTCGATATCGACCTAACAAGGTCGATATCGAGTATAGCAAATCGACTAGGAATGCCAGAAATCGACTAGACACTGGGAGCAACATTGAAGAGGTCGATATTGACCAACGTTGGTCGATATCGAGTAAAGACATGGTCGAAATCACTTTCAGAAGCCGAGATATAGTGAAGCTGAGAAGAAAGGTCGATATCGACTTACCTTTGGTCGATATCGAGTAACCCCCAGAAGCCGATTTCGAGCAGTCCGAGTCCGAATTCTGAGCTGGATATATTCCACATAAAACAAAGGATATTCTATCAAGATGGAAGATATTTATCAACTTTAGTTACTTCCCATATTTACCCAAGAGAATTTATTTGTTTTATTTTCTTTATTTATCAACATTTATCTTAAGTCTTTAGATAGACAATTTTTAGATATAGATAGGATATTCTTTCCTTGGATAGCGGGGATTGAACACTATAAATAAAGCCCTAGGGGCTGGGTTTTTTGTCATTCCAATTTACACACAACACTATAGTTAGAGAGTTTAGAGAGACCTTGGAGCCGAGAGAGGTTTTGTTTGGCGAGAGCGGAATTGGCTTCAATCGGTTGTAAGCTTTGTTTATTTTTATTAATGCAATTTAGTTCTCTTTTGTTATTGATGAGTTTCTTGATGATGAGAAGTGAGTAGTCACCCAACTTCTAAGATCGGGGTGAGCCCAACGGTAGCCATGTAAGGTAATGCGATAAATGTACGATCATTTGATGCAATTTCGTCTTCTATCCCTATGAACATGATTCTTTTGGGAAAGTCAAAGGTGATCCTTGTTTGTGTTATTGAAGCGAAAGTGATCTTAATGAAACCTTGGATTAATTATGTGAAAAGGGGTTAGTAACAATTAGGGTCTATGTGAAAGTCTCTATATTCATATTTGTTAATAACGAAAGTTATTTGATGAAAAGCATGATCCTTTATATCTTTGCATGATTCCTACATGGTTATCGTTATGGCATTGAAACCCCGATCTTGGAAGTCTTTTAGTTTATTGAATTAATTTTTTATTCCGACCTTTTTATTTATTTTTCTGCAAATTTTGAGTTTTTGCATTGGTCGATATCGACTAACCATTGGTCGATATCGAGTATACAAAGGTCGATATCGAGTGCCCTTCACTCGATTTCGATTCCGTTGCTTTTGTTGCGCAGGTCTGAAGAAATTTTGCCTGACTTCAGTCGATATCGACTAACCGTTGGTCGATATCGAGTGGTCCCTGAGTCGATTTCGAGAGCGATTTGGAACTTGAAAGGCGGGCGCTGACACGCTTTTTCATGGATCGATCCTAGGTGCCTTCTACTACAACGGGAGGAAGTCTTGTATTTATTTGTTGAGACAGAGAGTCGGTTTGATTTCATATTTTATATTTCTTTTCATAGTCGACCATCCTCCTACAACAAAAAATTGGCGCCGTTACCAGGGAAGCAATCAATCGCGCCCTTTTTAGTTCCGTTTACTCTTCTTTTTGCTTTTTAGTTCCTTTTTACTTGTTTGTTTTTGTTTTTGTTTCTCATGTGCATGCGAAGAACTGATCGCACGCCTATCGACCATATTCTCGAACCAGGACGCTTTTTCCACTTACGTCAAAGGCTAAGGAAAAGACTCATGTCGACACCCAACACTGAGAACGTGGTCGAGCTCACACCAGCACAGGAGCTTGAGAGACTCCGCCTACGGATTGAGGAACTCACCATGAGAGAAGCACAACACACCCAACGAGAGGCGGAATATAGGCAGAGCCAACAACGGTGGGAGGCAAGGGTAGATCACTAGGTCAATGCCATAAGGGAACTTGAGGAGCAGATTCAACACATCCCTGCCAACGCAAAGGAATATCTGCAACCTACTCTGGAAGTTCCAGAATCACCGATCGTTCTTCCCCCTATCAATTTTGAAATTCGTCCTTCTTTTATAACTGAAATTAGGAGAAATCAATTTAGCTGAAGGACCAATGAATGTCCTTTAGTACATGTCACCACTTTCATAGATTTATGTGAAGCTATAGCAGATGGTGCTAATTTGGAATATCTAAAACTAAAGGCTTTTCGTTGGTCCCTTGCAGAAATAGCACAACAGTGGCTGAAAGGATTGCCTGCATGATCAATTCGTACGTGGAACGAACTGTAGGACTTGTTCCTCAACAATTTCTTTCCTCCTGCAAAGACAGCAGCGCTCAGACAACAAATCACGGCTTTGAGACATAAGCTAGGGGAAACACTTGCACAGGTCTGGGAGCGCTACAAAAGGCTTCTGAAATCCTGTCCTACGCACGGACAACCACCCTATGTCATTCAGGAGATCATCTTCAACTGCCTGGATGCACCAACTAAGGAACGGATCAACAACTACACATCCTATGGGTATCTCGAGTACACTCCACGCCGTGCTTGGGAGACCTTTGAGACGCTGGCCAACTATGACAACACATATGGGACTTCTGCGGCTTCAGAGGAAAGGTATGAGAGGCCTGCCCCATCAATGCCATTGTATGAGCCACCAAAAGAGATTGATCCGGACGTCAGGGGCCAATTCCACAATGATCAGGTATGTCGCCTTACCAAACAACTCAAATTTTTGTCCAAAAATCAGCCTTGTTTGGAATGTGGGTCTGTGAGGCACAACACTACTGCGTGCCCCCATGTCGATCAAGTACACCTCGCTGAAACCTACGAAGAGACGCAGTACGCGGGACATTATTCAGGGCAGCATCAGAATCAGAACTGGAGCTACTATTGCCAGCCCCATCATCAGAATCCCCCACCCTACATAGCTCTTGGTCACCCTGACAAAGAAGGTAAGAAAGATGACATGCAGATTATACTTGAGGAGATGCGAAGGAATCATGCAGACAACAAACAGTCCATCAATTCCATCCACACACAGTTGCACGACGTCAACTCTATGCTTGGAGAAATTAATATCTAACGGAAATCTATGGAGACCCAAATGGGTCAATTGGCTTTATCAATCCCCAAGCAATTAGGTACGCTCCCTGGATCCTCTGAACCTAACCCTAAAGGTAAGACTACATGATAGGTGGCTGCCATGAATCTAAGGAGTGGGCGTCAGATGCAAACAACGGAGGAGGAGTGAGCTGGAGACGAGTCGATATCGATCAGTCTCCACTCGATATCGACCCCCAGGGTCGAAATCGACCCAACTCTCCCACAACAGAACCCAGCGCTAGCGACACCAGTCGATATCGACCAACCTCCAGTCGATATCGACCAACCCTTAGTCGATGTCGATCCAACTCCAGCACCTCCGAAGAAGAAAATGCTTCCATTTCCGACGAAATCCTTGAAGGATCCAGCAGAAAAGAAATTTCAACGGTTCGTGAGGATGCTTCAGAGACTCAATGTTACCATTCCTTTCACATAAGCTCTTCACGAGATGCCGTCATACGTAAAGTTCCTCAAAGAAATTCTCAGCAAGAAGCGATCAATGGGTGAGATCGCAGAGGAGTGCAGCAAGATGGATGTTACAGAGAAAAGGCCAGATCCAGGTAAGTTTTCTATAACCATTGGATTTGGTCAATCTAAGTTTAATGCATTATGTGAATTAGGAGTCAGTGTAAGTATAATGCCTTTATCAATCTGGTCCAAAGTGAAGATAGGTGCTCTAGAGCTTGTGGATGTTAAACTCTATATGGCGAACAACATTGTAGTCATCCCCAATAGGCATGGTGGACGATGTTCTGGTACAGGTAGGTAAGTTCTTTATCCCAGCTGATTTTCTAGTTATTGATATGGCAGAGGACCCTACTTGTCCAATTATATTAGGCAGGCCCTTCTTAGCGACGGTGGATGCCAACATAAGCATGAGGAAGGGAGTGCTCATTTTCAACATCAGCGATGAGGTAATTGAGTACTCTTTTAATAAACCTGAAAGACATACAGGTCCTATGGAAGAGGTCAAATCAATCTCATCCAGATACATCACTTGCGTGGAGCCTGAGGTAAGAAATATCACCCCCGAGGAGCTGGAGAAGAGAGATATGGAAGCACAAGTGGAGGAAATCATGGCAATCCTGAACGAGGAAATGGAGAATCTACTCAACATCGATCAGGGTAAGTCGACGTCGACTAACTATTTTTCGGATGCTTTTCCAGGTCTTAAATATGAGGTCGAAATCGAGCCGAACCACTCGATATCGAGTGAGTCACTCGAAATCAATCAACACTCAGCAACGAAGTCGACTGAGCAACAACAACAATCGATATCGACTATATTTGGTCGATATCAACCTTCCCACGTCGAGTCGACTCTACCTCTAGAGACGAAGCCAGCAGAAATCAAGCAGAAGAGGTCGATAACGACTAACATTGGTCGATATCGACCAACCCATGTCGAGCTGTCTTCGTATATATCGACCAAAACTTCACCAGAAATCGAGGAGAATAGGTCGATATCGACCAATATTGGTCAATATCGACCACCCCATGTCGAGTCATCTTTGTCTAAATCGACTGAACTTTCACCCGAAATCGAGCAGCAGAGGTCGATATCGACTAATATTGGTCGATTTCGACCATATTCTCAGGAGCTGAATAACGAAGAATCTGCAAAGGTAAGCCGAGGTATGGAACTTTCTTCCCCAATTTCAATAAAAGATCTATCTATACATGGAAGAGGTTTGCCTAGGTACGTGCGCTTGTGCAGGGTTTCCAATGATGACCCGAAAGACTACGAAGTAGGAGACAATGTGTACGTCTCCAAATCAAAGAATCATTGGTTCCCTAACAAGTTCAAGGAGAAAAATATGGGACCATTCATGGTGCATAAGATCCATTCTGGAGGATTACAGCTTATGGACAAGAATGGAGTCTTATTTGAGACCCAAGCCCCAAGCCACATGGGCCCTACAGATGCCACCTTGAGAGACAAAGAAGAAGTCGGCCTAGCGACTATAAAATCTAGAGCTTGTATTATTAGACATTTATTTTTTCATATTGGGTTTTGAATTCTTTTTGGTTTTATTTTGCAAAAAAAAAAAATGCAAGTGACTCGATATCGACCTAACTTGGTCGATATCGACCAAAGATTTCGACTAGGATTGCAGTGATCGACCAGAAATCACCCTAAAGCATGGAACCAATGGATTTCGAGTAAACCCAGTCGATATCGACCGGATCAACTCGATATCGACCTATCCTACACATATCTTCGTCACCTATTTTGAGCCTCTGCATGTCTGTCTAGTAAGTTTCTTTCTTTACCCTGGTTTTTATACAGTGAGAACACTGTAATATTTAAGTATGAGGTGGGGGGAAGGCTTACTTTTGTGCATATTTTATCATATTTCTTGAATTGATTATACATGACTACTTTGGATTTCATATTTTATTTATATGCTTGTATGCATGTTTTCCAAAGTTTATTTATACCACCCCCATTGAATTTTTTTTTATAAGTGTCATGGAAGCTTTTATTGAACTCGACGATGCAAAATTGGATTCATTAGAGATATAGCATGAAATTGCCTAGTAAAGAGAAGTCACAATGAAGTGCATTATTTTCTTGAAAACCATGAAATGAGGTAAAATTTGAAGTTGTTTTTGACATATGCATGATAAGAGGATGAAGGACTTTATATTTTCCATATAATGCTCATACGTTTATATTCCTCGACCATACATATGCTTATGCGTCACAAAAGTCATATTATGCCTTATTTCAATTATTGCTTCACATGATCTAAATATTGCCCATTCTTTACCTTATTTCCATCCGGGGATTATGTTGAGAATGATGTCACATTATTGAGATTATTATATGGTTGTTGTGTTGTTATTATCATTATTGGAGTTTGGTAGGAAAGTTTGAAAAGTTATGGAAAATTTAATGAGTGAAAGAAAATCCGGTCACCTCAGGAGATAAAGGTAGATCGACCCTGCCTGCGTTGAGATGTTAGTTCTGCAGGATGGGACACAAAGGTGAGGAGTCCGAAGTACTAAGTATCCGGGGTCATTCATGACACCCATGTTTACGATTCGCGAGAAGGCAGTGCTGAGGTTTGAGAGGTAAAAGCATAATATTGAAAAAAGCATTGAGTGAATGAGCGAAATGTGAGAAATCAAAGGAAGAAGGAATGTGGTATGAAAGTTTGGAAAGTACTCCATTTTCCTGGATCATTAGCACCACATGGCCAAAAATTGTTCACCTTTACCCTTTTACCAATCTACTTCTTATTAAGCTTAAATTAAATTCCTCTTGATTATTAATGCTTTGTCGATTATGAATTGTTTTCTTCATGACCCTAGCTCCTTTTATGTGCGAAGTTGCTTTTATGCACAGGCATGGATTTGTGGCATTAGTACTTATTCGATGATGGTAATTGATTGCAGGGTTATATGAGAATGGATCTAATATGTTGAGAGTTTTGATTTCTTCTCCTGTATGACAATTAAAAGTATTGCTTGAGGACAAGCAAGCTTAAGTATGGGGTGTTTGTTGTGAGTCTATTTCGCCATATTTTACATCTACTTTTATATCGATTTATGTATACATTTCATATATTTGGGTTAGAATAGTACAGAATTTGTGTAGTTTATGTTTATTTCCAATATATGGAGGTCTACACAAGTTTTTGTTGTATTTCACAAAAATCGGACGCACTTTGGAGCTTAAAGGAAAGTCATGAAGAAGCTAATGATGGTGCAGCTAGAGGAAACACCACTTTTCACCATTCATCATTCTGAATCAAGATCTGATTTCTTCACAAGACTTGTAGCCCTCCAAAAGAGCTTTCCAACGCATGTTCATATGCGTCAATCAGACTAACGAGCACTCGGGAAAGTGCGTTTTAAGAAGGTCGATATCGACCATGTTTAGGTTGATATCGAGTATAGAAAATCGACTAGGAATGCCCTAAATCGACCAGACACTGGGAGAAACATTGAAGAGGTCGATATCGACCAACTTTGGTCGATATCGAGTAAAGATATGGTCGAAATCACCTTCAGAAGCCGAGATCGAGTGAAGCTGAGAAAAAAGGTCGATATCGACTTACCTTTGGTCGATATCGAGTAACCCCCAGAAGCCGATTTCGAGCAGTCCGAGTCCGAATTCCGAGCTGGATATATTCCACACGAAACAAAGGATATTCTATCAAGATGGAAGATATTTATCAACTTTCGTTACTTCCCATATTTACCCAAGGGAATTTATTTGTTTTATTTCCTTTATTTGTCAACATTTATCTTAAGTCTTTAGATAGACGATTTTTAGATATAGATAGGATATTCTTTCCTTGGATAGCGGGGATCGAACACTCTAAATAAAGCCCTAGGGGCTGGGTTTTTTATCATTCCAATTTACACACAACACTATAGTTAGAGAGTTTAGAGAGAGCTTGGAGCCGAGAGAGGTTTTGTTTGGCAAGAGCGGAATTGGCTTCAATCGGTTGTAAGCTTTGTTTATTTTTATTAATGCAATTTAGTTCTCTTTTGTTATTGATGAGTTTCTTGATGATGAGAAGTGAGTAGTCACCTAACTTCTAAGGTCGGGGTGAGCCCGACGGTAGCCATGTAAGGTAATGCGATAAATGTACGATCTTTTGATGCAATTTCGTCTTCTATCCCTATGAACATGATTCTTTTGAGAAAGTCGAAGGTGATCCTTGTTTGTGTTATTGAAGCGAAAGTGATCTTAATGCAAACTTGGATTAATTATGTGAAAAAGGGTTAGTAACAATTAGGGTCTATACGAAAGTCTCTATATTCCTATTTGTTAATAACGAAAGTTATTTGATGAAAAACATGATCCTTTATATTTTTGCATGATCCCTACATGGTTATCGTTGTGGCATTGAAACCCCGATCTTGGAAGTCTTTTAGTTTATTGAATTAAATTTCTATTCTGACATTTTCATTTATTTTTCTGCAAATTTTGAGTTTCTGCATTGATCGACATTTATTTATTTGTTTTATTTCCTTTATTTATCAACATTTATTTTTCTTCAAACTTTGTTGCGCATGTCTGAAGAAATTTCGACTGACTTCAGTCGATATCGACTAACCCTTGGTCGATATCGAGTGGTCCCTGAGTCGATTTCGAGAGCGATTTGGAACTTGAAAGGCGGGCGTTGACACGCTTCCTCGTGGATCGGTCCTGACTACCTTCTACTACAACGGGAGGAAGTCTTGTATTTATTTGCTGAGACAGGGAGTCGGTTTGATTTCATATTTTATATTATTTTCATACTCGACCATCCTCCTGCAACAACATATATAAATATAAAATATAAACACAAACGAGCAACTCCAAGCCTATCAAATGAATTCAAGACTCCCCCGCTGTAGTTGAAGGGAATCAAGTTCGATCCACGAGGAAGCGTGTTAGTGGATCCAAAGTAGCCTTAAAGTCACGTTTTGTAATCGAATAGAAGTCCTCGACGTCGACCGGAGGCAATCGATGTCGATCTAGGGATGTCGATCTCGAGTAAAAATCCTAAAAAACCGAAAACACACAGTCGATAAAGGAAAAGACTTTCACCCAATTCAGCAAATAGGTAAAGATATCTCACAATAAATCAATCTAATTTGTGTCTACCTTTTTCATTTAAAGGTTAAGCATGGGTAGAACACGATAAAGATATCTCACAACATGAGTTCTTTAAACTTGCATTTAAAGGTTAAGCACAAGGTAGAACACGATAAAAGATACCTTCTTTAACAACATACCAATATGGCCATTGTCAGGCTCACCCCGACCCTAGAAGAAAGGTGACTACTTACTCATGGTAGTGAAAGACATGATGGAAATAATGAAAGAAACTTCTTGCATAAAATAAAACTTGGAGTCTTCACAATCGTAGCGCTCAAACTCTCGCAAGAACGCCAAAACCCTAAAGCTCCAAAAACCCTAAACTCTATATTGCTATTGATTGTCTTGTGTGTAATTGAATGAATAAAAGCATAGCCTTAGGGCTTTTTTTTATTAGGTAAAAGTTTGGGTGAGGTTGCACTTACCCAATTACATCCTGTCGGATGAGATCCTGAAGACCTGAATCATTGATTATATGGAACCCCTTGAAAGAATGCCAAATGTGTGCAACCATGTCAGCCACTCTATTCCCAGCGCAAGGTACGTGGGAGAAAAAAGCATCTTCCATCTTTGTTACAAGTGTTTTGATGTCGAAAATAATTAATTCTATTTCCCAAGGGCATTTGATTTTTTGCTAGGTGGTCTATGATTGTTTTTGAATCCCCTTCAATGAGAAGGTGTTGAATGTTCATCTTAGTTGCTTCTACAACTCCAAGTTGAAGGGCCAACGACTCAGCAAGAAGGGGTGTTTTCACACCAAGCCTTTGATATGCTTTGTGGATTGGTATTCCGTACCACTCTCTAATGATGATGCCAGTTGTGCTTTGGTTATTGTGGGCAGAAGATCCGTCGAAATTGAGTTTGAAAGTGTCGTGCGGTGGTTTCTTAAAGGGATTTGCTTTGCTTTTGTGCGGGTGTCAGGTCCTCCGGGATGTAGCAGTTTTCGACTGAGTAATGCACTTGTCAGCCTGGCAAGCCAAGTTCCAGTTGTCTATCTGGTTTTGTAAGAATTTTGATATTTTGTCTGCTACTGGAATTTTCCCTTGGTTGAACGTTACTTGGTTGTGGAAGTACCAAGTAGTCCACCATCTGAATGCAAGTCTTTGTTTTCTTTGTTACAGATGTTGTTATTAATCCAGCTTAAGATATCCTTGCAGTCTCTGTTATTTCGTAATTGTAACGGAATAGCAACAAGTTCAGAGTGTGTGTCAAAACCGGTTGTTTGAGGCTAAATGGGCATTCTATTATAATATGAGCGTCATCTTCACTACCGCAGGTACATAAAAAGCAAGAAGTGAGGATAGATACACCATGGCTTGCAAGTCTTTCTGTTGTAAGAAGTTGTTTTTGGCTTATTTTCCACATGAAGTTTTGAATTTTTTTTTGGGGGGGGGGGGGGGGGGATGTTCATTTTCCAAATTCAATTATTTTCGTCGATAGTGGTAGTTTGGGATCTAGTTATTAGTTTATATGTTGAGGAGGTTGTGAACCACCCCTGTCTGTCTGGCCACCAATATAGCCGATCTTCCATCGTAGAAAGTGGCAGTGGGGTTTTTTCTATTTCCTTGACTATGTCCGGCGTAAGAGAAGCAACCAATTTCTCATACCATCACTGCCCCTGGATGTAATCACTGACATATTCATGTTCATGACAGTCATTTCTTTGTTTAAGAGCTTGGGTAGTAATCCAGTTGTCTTGCCAGAATCTGACTGTTCATCCATTACCAATGGCCCATATGAGGCTGGTTTTAAATTTCTCTAAGAGAGGATATAGTTTTGCCCATTTCCAAGACGCCCCGCCCCTTCGCGCATAATCCAGAAGGAGGGTTGAACGTAAGTACTTATGTGTGATTATTCTAACCCATATATTATTAGATTCAACAATAATTTTCCACAACAGTTTCATTTGTAGGGCTTCGTTCATTTCGCATGCTTTATTTATTTATTTATTTATTAGAAAAGAATTTGGGCGAGCAAGCTCTACCCGGGGTGTCGATATTCACAACGATTTAGGTCTTTTAGACCTAAATCGTTGTGAATATCGACACCCCGGGTAGAGTGGCAAATGTGTACAACCTTATCAGCCACTATATTGCCCAGAGGGGGCACATGAAAGAAGGAAACTTAGCTCAATTTCACAAAGACATTAGTTTTTCTATTTAAGTGGTCAATGATTATACTAGAATTGCCTTCGATTTGGATTTTGTCAATATTGAGTTGAAAAACATGTTGGATTCCCATTTTAAGAGCAAGTGCTTCCGCTTTGAGATGGCTTTGTTTACCAAGTTTTTGATAACACAATCGTATTGGTTGACCATTCTAATCCTTGATTATGGCGTCTGCCATACTTTCATTATTTGTTACCATTGATCCATCAAAATTAAGCTTAAGCGTGCCCATTGGGTGTTTGCGCCACAAAATTCTTCTTTGGTTCTTTTTCTTTTTCAGGGGCTTGGAGTTATAGGGGAGTATGGGAGATTCCTCGTCTAGATCAACCTTTAGCAAGGTTGTTCTACTCCAATTATCGATGTGGAAGTTAATCAAGCGTAGAGCTATGTATGTCCGCGAAAAGGGGACCTGCCGAAACAAATGTTGGTTTCGAATATACTAGACAGACCACCAAGAAAAGGTAAGCACCTCATTGGCAGACGAATTGAGATCGTTCCCAATGAACAACAGGATAGGTTTAATGTCATGAGAATGAACTATCATGCTTGTAATAGTTGATTGTACACGAAAAGGGAATTGATAGATAGAGCGTACAAAGGGGTATTCCAGCAAGAGATGGACTTCATCTTCAACCGCACTATTGCACAGACTACACATGGAAGGGATAGATGCACCCCTACAGGAAAGCCTAGAGTTAGTAGGAAGACCATTATGAGAAGCCGTCCAAAGGAAATTTTTAACCTTTGGTGGAATGTTCACTTTCCATATCCAGACATTGTTGTCTAAGTGTAGGGATGATTGTGTTGTTATTAATTTGTATGCGCTTGTAGTGGTAAACCACCCAGCTCTATCGGGCCACCAGTAAAGCTGATTGTTGTGAGCCTAATTTGCCATGTTTTATAGTTACTTTTATATCGATTTCTGCATGCATTTCATGCATTTGGGTTAAAATAATATAAAATATGTGTAGTATATGTTTATTTTCCAATTATGGAGGTCTACACAAGTTCTTATTATATTTCGCAGAAATCAGACGCATTTTGGAGCTTAAAGGAAAGTCATGAAGAAGCGGAGAAAAGCCTACTTTTCGGTATTCATCATTCTGAGTCAAGTTCTGATGTCTTCATGAGAGTTGTAGCCGTCGAAAAGATCTTTCCAACGCATGGTCATATTCGTGAATCCGACGAACGAGGACTCGAGAAAGTGTGTTTGAAGAACAGAGCAGAAAGCTGAGAGCTGTCACATTTACTCGACATCAACCAAATTGGTCGACGTCGACCAAGCCCAAATCGAGCTGAGCACCAAGAGTCGACGAGGAAGCTGGGAACTGAATGTTTTACTCGATGTCGAGGAAAACTTAAGTCGGTTTTCACATCCTGGAACCGAGATCGACGAGGAAGCTGAAGACGGACCAAGCCTTGCTCGATGTCGAGGAAAAGCCAAGTCAATGTGCTGTCCTGGAGGCCGGAATCGAGTTGTTGAGCGGAAGACAAGAAAAGTGCTAGTCGATATCGAGGAATTCTACTCGATATCGAGGAAATCCTAGTGGCCGACGAGAGTAGTCCGAGATCTTGTTAAGTTTCTATCCCGAAGTCAATGGAGATATTTTCGAGATAAAATTCCATCAAGATCTATCAAGAGCTATCAAGAGGAGAAGATATTTATCTACTTTAGATATAGTCCTCGTTGATTTAATTATTTATTTCCATGTTTTAATCTTTAGATAAAAGATAGATAGAATTAAATATAGATATAATTTCTTTCCTAGAATAGCTAGGGAATGAAGCCTATAAATAAAGCCCTTATGAGCTGATTTTCATTCATTCAAGTCAAGTCGTCTATGGGCACAAAGAAAGAGGAGAGAGAGAGATAGAGATAGCGATAGAGAGAGAGAGAGAGAGAGAGAGAGAGAGAGAGAGAGAGAGAGAGAGAGAGAGAGAGAGAGAGAGAGAGAGAGAGAGAGAGAGAGGAGGTGGAGGCGAGAGAGGAAGGAGACGAACGGTTGTAAGTTTTAGTTTATTTTATGTTAAAGTTAATTTCTTTTATTATGGTTTGTTTCTAATTTTCTTCTTCTAGGGTTGGGGTGATCCCAACATAGATATGTGTGTTTGATTTATAAATCCATGAATTTATATGTCTTTATCATCATCTACCTATGTGCTTAATCCTTTGCGAGAGTTGCGGAAATTCCTTATTCATGATATTGAAGCGAAAGTGATCTTATTATGAATTGGATAGTAATTAGGGTTTATTTGCGAGAGCCGACTAATCCTAATTAAGAAAAAGTAGAAAGAAATTAGGTTTTTATGCGAGAGCCTCTATTACCTAAATTGTTGGAATTTGCGAAAGTCGATTTTTTTATATAAAGCATGCATCTTTATGTGATTTATGATCTGCACATATGTTTGTTGTTGTGGTGATCCCTAACCTTGGAAGTTTGCATCTTTATTTATTTTATTTTATTATTTTTATTCGGCACATATTCTACTCGATATCAAACCACCATTCTCTCTCCATCCCTCGACATCGACCCCTCTATTCTTTGTCGACAGCCACCCTCATCACCTTTTCTCGCTATCCCTGAACCCCAAAACACACTAAATCTAGAACCGCTGACTTCTCTCCCGAGGACGAACCTGACTCCACTATCCTATAGTGGGGTCTTGACTACAAATTTATTTGGTCGAGAAACCCTCTCGTCAAATTGGCGTCGTTGCCGAGGAAGCAATCATTCGCGTGTTAGGTAGTTAGATCTCACGTTTCTTTTGAGTTACCTTGTAGGTATATGCGATGTTCTGGAATGCAAGGCGGATATGATATGGAGGCTGAGATAGCGGAGATAGAACGAGAGAAGGTGGAATTAACCCGTCGCGCGGATGTCGATGCCGCCGAAACCCGCCGGCTCAAGGAATAATTGGATGCCTGGCGTAGATGGGAGCATCACACTGAATCACCCAAACCAACAATGACAAGTTGGTTTGACAAGGTCCCCTTCTATGAGCCTGTCGACATCGACTACCTGGACTCGACATATACACATTCTGGAGGAACTGATCCAGAAACACCAGCCGAAATCATATCTACCACAGAAATCCAGGTATGTCCTTCCTCTATTTCAATATCTACTTCGCTATCTATCTTTAAAGAATCTTCTGAAGGATCCCAAGAAGAAGAAGAGCTACCAATGCAAAATCTGGATGTCATTGCCCATGGTGTTTCAAAGTCGCTTTTACCTTATAAGGTGAAGGCTGTCTCCGACGATTTTGAGCAACCGATGTTAATATTTAAGTATGGGGTCCTCGCAAAGTGGCATGAAGCTCCACAAGATGAGGTGGAAATATCTCTTCCCACTCCACCGTTTTGCTTTGGTGGAGATGTGCAAACAAATCAACCAATGAAGCAGAAGAGGTATGATGATAAGGTATGTATATTTTCTTTATATCTTCCTTTATGCATGCCAGCTGGAGCCCAGGATGATGAATGGGCAAAGCCATGGAGTGTTCACTCGGGGAGGTTTAAGCTTCTTCACATGATGCCCCCGGATGACATCCCACGCTTCCCACCACCGGAGGAACCACCAGATCCACCTATACCTCCGGACAAAGATGAGCCAGGCTAATGCTTAATGAAGAAGTCGGCCTAGCGACTATAAAATCTAGAGCTTGTAAATAGACATTTATTTTTGGGACTTTTGGACATTGTTGCTTTTGTTTTTGGTTTTGAACTTTTTGTTTTTCTATTGTGGGTATTTTTCTTCTACATTTTTTCAGGTCCATGGGGATAGAAGCAAGCTAAATTCAGACCAGGACCACAACAACATTTGCACTCGATTTTGACGTCCAGCATACCTGTCTAGTGAGTTTCTTTCTTTACCCTTATTTTTTATACAGTGAGGACACTGTAATGTTTAAGTATGGGGTGGGGGGAAGGGCTTACTTTAGGCATATTTGACCATATTTGACATTATGTGTGCATTTTTAAAGTTTATTTCATGAATTGCTTATACATGGCTATTTAGGAATTCATTATTGATTTCTGTGCTTACATACATGTTTTCCAAAAGTTTGAAAAAAATGACCCCCATTGAAAATTTTGATTAGTGTCATGGAAGCTTTAATTGAACTCGACGATGCACAATTGGATTCATTATAGATATAGCATGAAATTGCCTAGTAAAGGGAAGTTACAATGAAGTGCATATTTTCTTGAAAACCATGAAAGGAGGTAAAAATTTGAAGTTGCTTTTGACATGTTGCATGATAAGAGGATGGAGGACTTTATATTTCCATATAATGCTCATATTGTTATATCCTAGCTTTACCTATGCTTATGCATCACAAAAAGCCATATTATGCCTTATTTCATATATTGCTCCGCATGTTCTAAATATTTTCCATTCTTTACCTTATTTCCTATCCTGGGATTATGTTGAGAATGATGTTACGTTATGGAGATTATCATATGGTGTTTGTGTTATGGTTATTATCATTATTGAAGTTTGGTGGGAAATTGTTTGAAATATATGGAAAATTTAATGAGTGAGAAAAAATCCGATCACCTTAGGAGATAAAGGTAGATCGACCCTGCTTGCTGAGATAATAGTTCAGTGAGATGGGACACACAAGTGAGGAGTCCAAAGCACTAAGTTTCCGGGGCCATTCATGACACCCATGTTTGCGACTCACGAGAAGGCAGTGCTAAGGTTAGAGAGGTAAAAGCATTATTATTGATAAAAGCATTATGAAAGGTGATGAATCTTATGAAGAAGAGATGTGGTATGAAAGTTTGGAAAGTACTCCATTTCCCCGGATCATTAGCACCACATGGCCAAAAATTTGTCCACCTTTAGCCTTTTACCAATCTACTCCTTATTGATCTTAAATTAAAGTCCTCTTGATTATTAATGCTTTGTCACTTATGAATCGTTTTTGCATAACCCTTCTTTTGTGAGTAGATGTTGCTTTTTAATTACACATGCATGGATTTGTGACACTAGTACCTTTTCGAGGATGGTAATTAATTGCAGGGACATATGAAAATGAATCTAATATGTTGAGTTTTGTTTCTTCCCCTGAATGACAATTAAAAGTATTGCTTGAGGACAAGCAAGCTTAAGTATGGGGTGTTTGTTATGAGCCTAATTTGCCATGTTTTATAGTTACTTTTATATCGATTTCTGCATGCATTTCATGCATTTGGGTTAAAATAATACAAAATATGTGTAGTATATGTTTATTTGCCAATTATGGAGGTCAAAAACAAGTTTTTATTATATTTCGCAGAAATCAGACGCATTTTGGAGGTTAAAGGAAAGTCATGAAGAAGCTAAGGATGGTGCAGGTGGAGAAAAGCTCACTTTTCGGTATTCATCATTCTGATTCAAGTTCTGATGTCTTCATGAGAGTTATAGCCCTCGAAAAGAGCTTTCTAACTCATGGTCATATGCGTCAATCCGACGAACGAGAACTCAGGAAAGTGCGTTTCAAGAACAAAGCAGAAAGCTGAGAGCTGTCTCATTTACTCGACATCGACCAAATTGGTCGACGTCGACCAAGCCCAAATCGAGCTGAGCACCAGGAGTCGACGAGGAAGCTGGGAACTGAACGTTTTACTCGATGTCAAGGAAATTTACTCGATATCGAGGAAAACATAAGTCGATTTTCACATCCTGGAACCGAGATCGACGAGGAAGCTGAAGACGGACCAAGCCTTGCTCGATGTCGAGGAAAAGCAAAGTCAATGTGTTGTCCTAGAGGCCGGAATCGAGTTGTTGAGCGGAAGACAAGAAAAGTGCTAGTCGATATTGAGGAATTCTACTCGATATCGAGGAAATCCTAGTGGTCGACAAGAGTAGTCCGAGATCTTGTTAAGTTTCTATCCCGAAGCCAATGGAGATATTTTCGAGATCAAATTCCATCAAAATCTATCAAGAGTTATCAAGAGGAGAAGATATTTATCTACTTTAGATATAGTCCTAGTTGATTTAATTATTTATTTCCATGTTTTAATCTTTAGATTAAAGATAGATAGAATTAGATATAGATATAATTCCTTTCCAATAATAGCTAGGGAATGAAGCCTATAAATAAAGCCCTTAGGGGCTGATTTTCATTCATTCAAGTCAAGTCGTCTTAGGGCGCAAGGAGAGAGGAGAGAGAGAGAGAGAGAGAGAGAGAGAGGAGGCAAGAGAGGAAGGAGACGAACGGTTGTAAGTTTTAGTTTATTTTATGTTAAAGTTAATTTCTTTTATTATGGTTTGTTTCTAATTTCCTTCTTCTAGGGTTGGGGTGATCCCAACATAGATATGTGTGTTTGATTTATAAATCCATGAATTTAAATGTCTTTATCATCATCTACCTATGTGCTTAATCCTTTGCGAGAGTTGAAGAAATTCCTTATTCATGATATTGAAGCGAAAGTGATCTTATTATGAATTGGATAGTAATTAGGGTTTATTTGCGAGAGCCGACTAATCCTGATTAAGAAAAGGTAGAAACAAATTAGGTTTTTATGCGAGAGCCTCTATCACCTAAATTGTTGGAATTTGCGAAAGTCGATTCTTTGATATAAAGCATGCATCTTTATGTGATTTATGATCTGCACATATGTTTATTGTTGTGGTGATCCCTAACCTTGAAAGTTTGCATCTTTATTTATTTTATTTTATTATTTTTATTCGACACATATTCTACTCGATATCAAACCATCATTCTCTCTCCATCCCTCGACATCGACCCCTCTATTCTTTGTCGACAACCTCCCTCATCACCTTTTCCCGCTGGCCCTGAACCCCAAAACACACTAAATCTAGAACCGCTGACTTCTCTCCCGAGGACGAACCTGACTCCACTATCCTATAGCAGGGTCTTGACTATAAATTTATTTGGTGGAGAAACCCTCTCGTCACTGATCCTCAAAGTGAGAAGCGGGTAGCGGAATGTCTAGAATTTCATTTACTATACAATTAGGTAACGCATGTTGTAACTTCTCCGTCCACAATCCCCCCCCCCCCCCCCCCCCCATAATGTAGTCACTAATAGTTTCCTTCATGTTATTGATTTGAGGGCAATTATCTCTAGATACTAGACCAGAGGTTGTAATCCAATTATCGGTCCAGAACTTGATTGATTTCCCATTTCCAACAGACCAAATAAGCTCCGTCTTAAATTTGTCGATTAGAGTTGTCAGCTTGGCTCACTTCCAGGCGATAGCCCCACTTTTCGTGTATTCGAAAATGTTAGCAAAACGAAGATATTTGTGTCTAATCATAGTAACCCAGACATTATTCGGTTCTGCCAGTATCTTCCATAAGAGTTTCATTTGGAGGGCTTCATTTATCTCTTTTGATTTTCGAATCCCTAAACCCCCACACTGTTTTGGTTTGCAAATCCTATCCAAACTTATAAGCGGCCGATGTTGAAGATCCTTATTCCAAAAGAAAGTACGATTAATCTGATCAAGTTCTTTGTGTATTGTGGCGGGGAGCATGAAATTTTGCATAATATACATCGGCTTTGCTGATAAATTAGAGTGAATTAAGATCGCACGCCCCTGTTGTGATAGAGCGTTTGCAGACCATTTACTTAATTGTTCTTTAGATTTACATATGATATCTTCGAACGTGTGTTTGTTTACTCTTCCATTGATAATCGGACATCCTAGATATTTTTCCAAGGAATTTTCATTTGTAATATTTAAGCAGTTACATAGCTCTAGAAGCCTATCGTTCGAGATGCCTTTCGTGACTTGGAAGCTTGATTTATAATAATTAACTTTTTATCCAGAAATTTTACAGTATGAATCAATTATTGATCTCACTTTAAGCCCGGCATCCATGCTACCTTTTGAGAAAATAATGATGTCTTCAGCAAAGGAGAGGAACGGAATTCGAGGGCCATCTCTACTAAAAGGAAAGCCAATGGAGGTTCTATCCAAGTTTGCTTCAGCTGAGAATTGCCAGAATTTCGGCCGCTAGAGTAAATAGGAAATGAGATATGGGTTCCCTTGTCGGAGACCTCTGTATGGTAGGAACAAGTCCGTAGGACCGTTGTTTACTAACACTAAGAAAGAAACCGTCGTTACACATTCCATAACCCATGATATGAAAATATCGTGGAACCCAAATTTTTCTAGTGCCATTTTTTTGTGAAATTCCATTCAATTATATCATATGCTTTCTCCATGTCTAATTTTATCGCCAGCCAGCCCTCACGACCCTTGTGAGATCTGAAAGAGTGAAAGATTTCATGAGCTATAAGAACATTATCTTGAATAGCTTTATCTGACACAAATGAACCCTGAAGAGGGTGAATAAGTTTACCAATAATTGTTTTAATTCTATCTATCAAGATTTGAGATATAATTTTATATAAATTTGAACACAGACTGATTGGACGGTAGTGACTAGTAGAAGTCGGGTTGTCTCGTTTCGGAAGAAGAGAAATAAACGTGTGATTTATTTGCTTAAGCATTTTCCATAATGGAAAAAACCTTTAACAGCTCTAATTACTGACATACCTACAATATCCCAATTTTTTTTTTTATAGAATTCGACTGTAAATCTATCAGAACCTGGGGATTTATTTTTACCCAAACTGAAGACAACAAATTTTATTTCCATGTTTGATGGATGTCGAATAAGGAAATCATTTTCCTCAGCAGTTATTGATGGATGGATTAGATCCAACATTTCATTTAGAAGTTTGTCATCAATAGACTCTTTTCTGAATCTCTTTTCGAAATCTCCCTTGATTTCATTTCTGACCTTTTCCTCACCCATAATCAAAGTACCTTTAGAAGTAGTAATGTTATGAATCTGTTTCCTATGTCTTCTCCCAGCCGCTACGCGGGGGAAATACGATGTGGTGGAGTCCGAAAGCTTGAGATATTTGGATTTGGCTCTTTGGTTCCAAAACGTTTTTTGGAAAAGAATGAGCTTTTCCTTCTTTCTAATAAGACATTTTTCCTTGGTAAGGTTTGTTTGTACATTATTTACTAATAATGAGGATTGAATGTGAAGCAACTCGATTTCCACGTCTTTTAATTGGCAAAATATATTCCCAAAGGTAGACTTATTCCAATCCTTTGCCTTTGTCTTAATAATTTTTTGTTTAAACATAAGTTGGAACATAGCAGAGCCAGGTTAATTAGCTCGCAACGATTGTTTAACAATGTTGCGGAAATCCTTCCGTTGCAGTCAAGCATTCTCAAACTTTAAAGGAGGAGCTTTGAAGGTAGAACTATTCTCAAATGATATTGATATGGGACAGTGATCAAATGAAGAGAATGTTCCATTATTTGTAATTAGGTTAGGAAATTTCTCAATAATCTGCTGATGAACAAGCACCCGATCTAGTTTTTCACGAATATTAAATGCTTCATCGGGATTTTTCCTCCAAGTGAATGGATTCCCAAAAGGGGGGAGATCCATTAGTGAACATTCATTTTTTAATGTTAGGAGTCTAGTAAACCGAGAAGGGCGGGTGGTAGCTCCACCTAATTTTTATTTATAGTTGAGCAATCCTTGCTAGCCAGAGAAAGCAATTTTAATCCTAAGATAAAAAGGATAAATTCTATCTAATAATAAAACTCTCTAGGGTAAATAGAGAATTACCCATAAGGAAATAGTCTATCTAAGTAAGATAAAGGTACATCACTTCGTGCACAAGCAATCCTCTTCCAAGTCAGACTCTTCAAAGCGCGTCCGCAACAACTAGGGTTTCAGCCAACGTCAACCAAGTCAGTCGACATCGATCTCCTCATCAGCTTAGTCGACCTCGGGCATCATGGTCGATCTCGGGTACTCTTCTCAGGATCTTCTAAGTGTTGCTCAGGTCTCGTTGACATCAAGTACAACATTCAATATCGAGCACTCTTATAAGTCCCTCGATGTAGACCAGTGGTCGATGGCAAGGCTAAATTTCGACCACTTATAGCTCAATTATAGTAGGTTCCTCTTCCAACACTTAGTCAAATTCAACAAATTTTCAGGTCGACGTCGAGTAAGGCCAGTCGACATCGACTGCTTTTCTGCAGTCGATCCCTCTTCTTGGCATTGTTCCAAAATGGCTTCAAATTCTACAAAATTAAACCAAAACTTGTGTAGACCTCTATTTCTGGAAAATAAACACAAACTACACAAATTCTCAATATTCCCAACCCAGAATATATGAAATAGATAGAATATGAAGCTAAAATATGCACAAAAACATGGTAAAAAATATCTTTTTGTAAAAACAACTTCGTTAATGTCATTGCACTAAGGGAAACCAAATGGTACAAAGTCCCTGACCAAATACTTTGGAAGAAATGTGGGGTTCATGAACATTGTGTTGCCCTAACTTTTGGATGTGGGGGTATATATGTTTTCTTTGGAAGGATATACAATCTTCGATTGAGAATATTGAGCTTATTAATTTTGATACACGATCGATTTATTCATATAAATTACCATGATGGGCTAAGGATTGTACCATATCAATACTTTTAGCTTACGTTCCCCTTGAGTATAGAGACAGGGATTTGTTTTGGTCAACGATTAGTGGTTATGCGTCTTTGTTGAATTTTTCTTTTGTATTATGGGTGATCTTAATAACATAGTGTCTCCTCTCAAGAAGCTGAGATTTGGTATTCTGCAATCAGTGCACTTATAAAGACAAAAAAATGCACTTAACTTGTTTGAGGTTCCTTCTTGTGGTAGTAAATTTACTTGGTGGAACTGTAAGGACGAACCTGACAACATTTTTGCAAAACTAGACAGGTTATTGGTAGAAACTAAGGTACTTACAAACCATGTGAATCTATCCGTAAAAAACATGTGTTTACTTCATTAGACTATTGTCCTATTTCAGTAGATTTTAGACACTCTATTTCGTTCTATCACAGACCATTTAAGTTTCAGCTTGCTTGCACAAAGCGTACGGATTTTGAAAATATAGTCAAATAGGCATGGAGACTTGACTCTCCTGGGACGTCCATGTTCAAGCTGATACAGAAGACTCAACTACTTAAAAGCCTAGCAAAACAGCGGCATAAGAAAACTTTCGGGAACGGGGCCACCCAGATTCTAAAGAGTAAAAATAATCTATTGCTATTACAAGCTATACATTTTTTTTTACAGTGGCCAAGAATTAGATCGACAAAGTGATCTTGAAACCATCAACAGATGGCTTGAATGACCCTATGCAGAGGATCGCCAGTCAAAAAAGAAAAAATTATCTAAGATTACAATTACAAAAATTTAGAATTAAAAATGCCTAGAAATTTAAACCCTAGTTTCTTCGTATATAAATTGGAACCGTTGACTCTTGCTTTCGTTCTTGTGGCTTGAAAAGCGGTGATGATTGCGGATCTGGCTCAACAGTATTATTGCATGTGGTGGCTCAGATTCAAAAACTTGAGATCTGATGTTGCACAACCATTTTCATAGAATTAAGGTGGTGGCGATGCCAGATCTAGACCCAGGGATCATAAAGCACCATCAACTTGCTTTTTTGTGATTTTTGAATTTTATGGTTTTATCAAGTTTGGAAAAAGAGGAGAGGTGGGGATAAAAATCTGACTTTGAAAGTATGAGACAAAAGGTGGTTTGAGGATTTTTAAAAAGGTAATGATAGTAAAGTGAAAAAAAAATTGGGGTGAAGTCTAAGGTTGTGGAGGTGGTGACACAATAGCCCGACCCGAGAGAACCGGTGGGAGCCTCCGGGGAAGTTACATGTGGGTTGGGGATGGCAGAATAAAGAAGATGGTGGTGGGAGGTGGTGCTCGAGGGTGGTGGGAAGGTTGGTTTTTCTCGGGTGGTTTGAGATTTAGAGTTTCTCAGATGATTTGAGATGTGAAGGTTTTCGGGTGGAGACCAATGGTGGTGGAATCAAGCGAGGTCGGAAACCACACCAGATCCGGTAGGGGCGGGGGATGAGAGGGAGGGGAGCGGCACCGAGGTGGGAGGCAGCGCAGATCGCGGAGACTCCATGGGAGGAGTCTCCAGCAGACTCAAACCCGAGGCGAACAAGTGGAGATGGTGGCGGTGGCGGTGGCTTGACTGGTGGAGATGGTGGTGTTGGCGGTGGCCGGACTGGTGGAGATGGTGGCGCTAGCGGTGGTCGGACAAGTGGAGATGGTGGCGATGACGGTGGCCAGATTGGGCTACCCTTGAACCCACAAGAGCCGGCATATGTGTGAAGGAGATGAGCACATCCACCAAGATTGAGGAGGAAGCCCAAAGTTTTGGGTAGTGGTTTAAGTGTGTTGGATAGTGGTTTTACTTTTTGGGTAGTGGTTTCCCAAAGCTCAAAAGAGAGCATTTGGGAGGAAGTTTAGTAAATTGGTGATGTATGTCAATTGATTTTTCTTACAAGCTATACTTCTTAATGATTGTAGTAATACACTAATACCAACCAAGAATGCCAGAAAATACTTCTTAACAAAAGGGATTGGAGCACTAGCTTGCTCGATTTCCATCGATGTTATTGGAGTCAGTGGACAAAATTAAAGCATGTCAGATCAATCAATACCAATTCTGGCTACTTTCATAAAATCGCTATGTACGACCAAGAGGAATAGGAAAAGCATCAAATCTCTTCCCCTTGAGGATGGTATCTTTGTATACGACTTGCAAGTGTTAACAAACAAGGTATCCGGTTAGTATAATTTAAGGCTTATCGCCCTGATTACAAACTCAGAAGTTAAGAATGCAGTCTTCTCAATTGTCGTTGATAAAGCACCAGGCCCCGACGACATGCCTGCGGGGTTTTTATCAAAAGTACTAGTTTTTGGTACCACTAGGGGTGGGCACAAATCCCGCAAATCCCGATCCCGTCCCGGTCCCGTCCCGATCCCGGTGGGATTTAGGACAAAATAGCGAATCCCGTCCCGATCCCGTCCCGCAAAAATTATGCGGGACGAAACGCGGGACGATCCCGGTGGGATCCCGCAAATCATGTCACGTCCCGCATATAATAATAATAATAATAATAATAATAATAATAATAATAATAATAATTTTTATAATAATAATAATATTATAAAATAATAATAATATATTATTAGTATTATTATTTTGAGCAAATATTATTTATAACTATAATAATAATTTTCAATTTATAATAATAATAATAATAATAATAATAATAATATATAATATTATAATATAATTTAATAATAATATTAATTTATAATAAAATTATTATTATTATTATATCATATTATATTTTTTTCTTGTAAAGTATAATTATAACATGGGATTATTATTTTATTATTATTATTATTTATTATTATTATTATTATTATTATTATTATTATTATTATTATAAAAACAGATTACAAGAAATTAGTGGGCAACCGAGATACTATCTGGGCACCCACTCCTTTAGCGATAACAAAACCAAGTCTAGTAAAAATATAACGTGCAACACGAGCCCCAGCATCATGAGATACCGAGAATTTCTGAATCCGCTTCAGCAATGCAACCGCATCTGTATCCAACTCCCCCAATGAAGAGAATGAGAAGGGTAGGAAACCATAACCAGCCGCCGTACACAAATCTCGATACTTGACACACTTACGTCGAGCAGCATCAACAACAACACGACCAGGCATAAAGTCAGAAATTCCAGACTGAGTCAATGGAGAGGATCCCGTCAGATCGACACACACATCCCGCCCATTTAGAGTTACAAGAGGCAAATAGCTAATTAAATACGGTATTCTTCCTAACTATCAATCGATAATTAATTAGACAATATTGGTAAATCTCGTCTCAATTCCTTTCCGTCCTGATCTAGTAAGATAATGTAGCCAAATATGTTGAACATTATAATTAATTATACAATCATTGTATGAATTAATAATAGTATTATAATATTAATATTAATATTAATATTATTATTGAATAATATAGTTGAGAATAATACCGTATTCAACATATTATACTAAATAATGAATTATGAAAGCATTTTTCACTTTGCAAATTTATATAATATTTTATTATTTTTATATGCGGGACAAGGCCCGTCCGGTCACGATCCCGTCCCGTCCAGACACCATCCCGTCCCGAAAAAAAAATGTCAATCCCGTCCCGATCCCGTCCCGAAAAAATTTCGCGGGACGAGTCCCGTCCCGGCCCAATCCTGTCCCGTCACGTCCCGCGCCCACCCTTAGGTACCACATTTAGTGGTCAAAAGCTTTTTTCTATCAGGAAGGTGTTACCGACAGATCAATCACAAATTCATCACTCTTTTTTCCAAAAAATGAAAACCTAACATCAATTAACTATTATAGGCCTAGTAGCCTCTACTCTACCATCTATAAGGTTATTTCTAAAATCCTTACCGCAAAACCGACCCATTTAGTTGAAAAGTTGATCTACCTCTGCAGGGGGCCTTTACCAAGGGACAATCTATCCATGATAATATTCTAATCACTTATGAAATGTTTCACACGTTTAAAGCTAAGAAATTGAAGGTTGGGATGCTCGCCCTAAAGCTTGATATGGAAAAGGCACAAGATCGTATCGATTGGTCCGACATAAGAAAATTACTACTTAAGTTTGGTTTATATGATAAATTTGTGGGATGGATCGCTGAGTGTATGTCAACTGTGTTCTACTCCATTCTAGTAAATAAAGGGTCAATTAACCAATTTTTTCCTAAACGGTGTTTGAGGCAAGGTGACCTGTTGTCACCCTTTCTTTTCATCAAAATTAAGCTTGAATTGAAATATCTCACCATTAGTTTCTTCCATCTATCTAAAGTTTGTTTTTTCCCCTTGTGATTAATGTCCTCCCAAAATTTTCTTGAATTCCTCCCATTGTTCTAATTGGTTCAAAATAAGTTTTTAGTTCGGTTAAGTTAATACTTAATATAGACTTTTTTTTAAAAAAAATTAACACATGCTTGTTGGGTGTGGATTTTTTCCAAATCTTGGTTTTTTTTTTCTGGGTAAACAGAAACCCTAACTGTATAACTGACATTAGACATGAGCACGGGTTATCGACGGGTTCGATCTACCGGGTTAGGGTCGGGATATCCCTGACCCTTCCAAACTATAGGTCGATGGGTTGTGGTGGCCCGTCGGGTCAAGGGTCGACCCTCTCACCATTGCTCAGTTTGGGCTCAAATCTTGGAACCTTCCCCTTCTCTTGCAGTAAGTTCTCTTTTTCTTGCTGTCTAGCTGGCATAACAGAGTCCTTACCGAAGTAGGCGTCTGCGCGGGAACAGCTTTCAAAACCAATCCCGCCTACACATCTAAAGTCTTACCCTTCCTAGATTGAATCTATTGGACTCAAACTCCCAAACTCATAAAATTCAAACCCTTTGTTTCAACTCCCAGAGCAATGGGATGGCAAGAAATGGGTTCGTCAGACAAATTGCCGATGACCTCTCCTTTTCCGATTCATCTCTCTTTGCCGACTTACTTGGCCGGTGCATCCACTCGAGGTCTCTCACAGGTGCTAGGCGTGTTCACGCGCGAATCCTCAAGACGCAGTTCGCGTCAGAAGTGTTCATCCAGAACAGGCTCATCTATGCCTACGCTAAATGCGGGTGTATGGGGTATGCGCACAAGGTGTTCGACGGAATGCCCCTGAGAAACACCTTCACTTATAACTCCATGATCTCCGCCTTGACGAGACTTGGTTTCCTTGATGAGGCGTTGGGGCTGTTTAGGTCTGTCCCGGAGCCTGATCAATGCTCGTGGAATTCGATGGTGTCCGGCTTTGCGCAGCATGGTCGGTTTGGGGAGGCGGTCGAGTGGCTAGTGAAGATGCATAGGGAGGATTTTTGTCTCAATGAGTATACGTTTGGTAGTGCTATAAGTGCTTGTTCTGGGTTGCTGGACTTATCGATGGGTGTGCAGGTTCATGGCTTGTTGTCGAAGTCGCCTTATGTGATGGATGTGTATATGGGTTCTGCTCTTGTTGACATGTATGCTAAATGTGGTGTAGTTGGTTGTGCTCGTAGGATTTTTGACGGGATGAAAGAGAGAAATGTGGTGACCTGGAATAGTCTCATTACATGCTACGAGCAGAATGGCCCGGCTAATGAAGCTCTTGAAGTGTTTGTGAGGATGATGGATTCTGGTGTTAAACCGGATGAGGTCACCTTGGCAAGTGTGGTTAGTGCTTGTGCAACTCTTATGGTTATTAAAGAAGGTAGGCAAGTTCATAATCAGGTTGTGAAGGTAGACAAGTATAGGGACGACATGGTTTTGTCTAATGCGTTGGTTGATATGTATGCAAAGTGTGGCAGGATAGCTGAAGCCCGACGGATTTTTGACATGATGCCTGTTAGAAATGTTATATCCGAGACATCAATGGTGTGTGGATATGCAAAAGCATCAAGTGTTGCAGCTGCAAAATCGTTGTTCTTTGAGATGGAAGATAGAAACATAGTGTCATGGAATGCCCTTATGGCAGGGTATACGCAAAGTGGGGAAAATGAAGAGGCATTTGGCCTCTTTTGCCGTCTGAAGAAGGAATCTGTTTGGCCTACACACTATACATTTGGGAATCTCCTTAATGCCTGTGCCGACTTGGCGAATCTGAACCTGGGCAGGCAAACTCACGCGCATGTGGTAAAGCATGGATTTCGATTCCAGTCTGGTCCGGAATCTGATATATTTGTAGGGAATGCCCTTATAGACATGTATATGAAATGCGGATCCATCGAAGATGGATGTTGGGTTTTCCAACGTATGTTTGAGAGGGATTGTGTTTCATGGAATGCAGTGATTGTTGGTTATGCCCAAAATGGATATGGAGTTCAAGCTCTTGATCTTTTCAGGGAAATGTTGGAATATGGCGAGAAACCTGATCACGTCACATTCATTGGAGTGTTATGTGCTTGTAGCCATGCTGGTCTTGTAGAGGAGGGGCGTCATTATTTCTATTCGATGACCAGGTTACACGGTTTGGTACCACTGAAGGACCATTACACATGCATGGTTGACCTGCTTGGTCGAGCTGGTTGCCTCCAGGAGGCGAAAGATCTCATCAAGACAATGCCAATTGAACCTGATAATGTCATATGGGCCTCCCTGCTTGCAGCTTGTAGAGTCCACCGAAACATCGAGATAGGGAAACATGCTGCAGAAAGGCTCATGGAAATTGACCCTTCCAACTCTGGGCCCTATGTCCTCCTTTCGAATATGTATGCTGAGCTCCGAAAATGGGGGGATGTGACTAATGTGAGGAATCTTATGAGACGACGGGGAGTGGTAAAGCAGCCTGGATGTAGCTGGATAGAGGTGGAAAATGACATACATGTCTTCATGGTAAAAGATAAGCGCCACGTACGAATAAAAGATGTGTACTTGATACTGAAAATGCTTACTGGACAGATGAAACTGGCTGGATACATCCCTACTGATGGTGATCTTGAGGCGGACGAGGAAGACCCATTTACTTGTGATTCCCTGGAAGTACAAGCGGTAGCTACAGCGGGGTAATCTTTTCTGTATGATTCTTGATCTGTCTGTTTCGATTGAAAATATTATTTTTGTCATTTTACTTGAATTATTTACTAAGTCACGGGATAGAAGTAAACCCATAAAATAAAAGAAAAATCAGTGTCAAAATTGTTGTTTAGCTCTGTGTTTTACTGTTGAATATGGTCCTTTATTCAGTTCTCTGGTTTTCTTATTCTTTTGATGATCTTGAAGATTCTAATTTTCTACAGCTTGACAACTAAGACTCATCTGGTATTTAGTTAGCTAGTCAGTTCAGATTCCAAATGCAGAACATTTGATTTATGAGGTACTGAGACTTTACGAAGTAAGAAACATTTTGATTGGACACCGATTGTAATTAGCAAGTATGTCATTTGTGAATTGTGATCAGTTACCATGAATCTGGAGATTACAAATTATTCACCCTTTTGTAAGGAAATTGATACATATAACCATATAGGTTGGATTGAGATAGAAAACATAATAACCGTAACTGTTATAAGTTTCAGAAGCTCACAGGCATCTTGAAAAAACAGAATTCTTCTAGGAACTTTGGACTGTATATCTGGGATGTACATCTTACTCGATGTAGTTAAAACTTAAAATCCAAATGGTTCAAAGTTAATCACATATTTAAACTCCGTAGGACGAATTAAGAAAGGATTTAACATACCCATGTGTTTCTTTTTCCAAATTTAGGTTAAAAACAACCTAGATGATCTCTGCATGTTTTCCGTTGTGCAGTCTCTTTCAACTTTCAGGGATGAAACTATTACCACAAAAGAAATTAGGATTGTCATGAAGCTAGCAGCTAGCTGTGGTTTTTGAGGCCCCATTCTACAGAATTTGCAGATGGTATATTGGTATGTGTGGCTGGTTTTAACTCCGAGGTACTGATTTTGACAGAGGCCTTCAGTGTTTTTTAGGTGATATTTTAACTTTCATTAGACAACTTGTGGATTTCATTTGAACCACTATTTTGCTGCCATTTGTCAAATAAATCTGTCACGGATTCACCATCATATAGTATATCTATCAGACATGAAGAGATTGGAATGCCAATAAGTGCTAAGTGATGGATTTTGAGGGCTTTGGTTTATTTTAGTCATTATATACACTTCTCTTTAGCATATCAAGTCAAACAAACTCTTAGCCAGTGACTACTGGATGGGTTTAGTGCACTTATTTTCTACATATAAAAGCAAATAGGAACCTAAGCCAATCTAAATATTAAATACCCCCTATTAAACAAGAATAAACTATAAGCACCCTCGATAGAATAATGCATATATATCATCATGGGCAGATGAGGATTAGCTAACATGTGAACTCTTGCAAACAATTTTGCTTTGTTGTCAGTTTGACAACTTCTGATTCAGGACTAGTTGTATTGTGTTTGTTTAGTAGCTTAAAAACTGCACGTGAAGCCTCCTCCCACACTCATTCACAAGCTTCAAAACAACATAAAAATAAAAATGGTGGAAATCCACCTCTGTAAACACCACACTTGCTTTAATCTTCCTGCGGTTTCATTACCATTTTGCCCTGTTTTTTTTTTTGGTTTTTATCTCTTACACTTGAAGGAAAAAAACAGCTGCTAATTTCTGTATCACTAAAGAACAACATTTTTGCTCTCACTTCTAGTTAGCTGTATTATTAACAACCATAGAGAGTACTGTGTAATGTGTACTGCTTCATCAATAATGCATTTATTTAAATTTGTATTGAATAAGCTATGGTATCAATAGAAGCATTTTTTTTAATAGGGTAAGAAAACAACAAACTGGGTAGGCCTAGTAGCTGAAAACAAATGATTTATAGTGACAGTGAGAAACCAAGAAACAGAGTCTTAAAAACAGAGCTTCCTCTGCCTCTGTTCCTCAAATGAAGAAACAACCAGGTGTTCGAGTTGAAGCCATTGGAATCAACTACACGATTGAGAGGACGGAAGCTGACCACCCGAAAACAGAACCGTCCACCGTCAAATGCGGAGGCGGCCACCTGAAGGTCCTCACGGATGTTAACTGTCATGCCAAGCCGTGTGAGATCCTCGCAATCGTGGGGCCTAGTGGCGCCGGGAAGTCCTCCCTACTCGAGGTCCTCGCTGGCAGAATCACTCCAGATTCCGGCTCCGTCTACGTCAATGGCAAGGAGACTACTCATTTTGGGAGAATCTCCGGCTACGTCACGCAGAAGGACACTCTTTTCCCGCTCCTCACCGTCGAGGAAACTCTGCTCTACTCCGCCAAGCTCCGCCTCCGCCTCCCTGCCTCTGAGGTCCGCGCTCGTGTTGCCGCCCTCCTTGAGGAGCTAGGCCTCGTGAATGTGGCGGGAACGAGAGTTGGCAGCTGCGATGGCGCAGGCGGCACACGCGGCGTCTCTGGCGGGGAGCGCAGGCGGGTTTCGATTGGCATCGACGTCATCCACGACCCTGAGGTGTTGATCCTTGATGAGCCGACGTCGGGGCTCGACAGCAGCTCTGCCCTCCAGATCATCGAGTTGCTGAAATCAATGGCTGAGAAGAAATCTCGGACCATCATCCTCAGCATCCACCAGCCAGGATTTCGTATCGTGAATCTCTTCGGCTCTGTCCTCCTCCTCGCCGGAGGCTCCGTCATCCAGCACAGCACCGTGGAGGAGTTTGCCGCTACCCTCCAAGACGTCGGCCTCGAGCTTCCTCCCCATGTAAATGTCATCGAGTTCGCCATGGACTCCATCGAGGCGATCAGGAATCATCAGCAGCCGAAACCCCAGCAGCAACGACCTCAAAATCATTCACAAGAGATTTTGGTTATCCAGCAATATCCGCAGCAAAGAATAAGGCGAACACTTCACCAGCTGTTTCAGCAGTCCAAGGTGGCAGATGAAGAGATGGAAATCGAGAGTTTAGTCGAATTTGGAGCCAATAAATCGGAGTTCGAGTTCGCCAATTCAAGGTTGAAGGAAATCCTGGTCTTAAGCCACAGGTTCGCCAAGATTGTGGTCAGAACCAAGGAGCTCTTCGCGTGCAGGACGCTGCAAATGCTAGTGTCCGGCCTAGTTTTGGGATCGATCTTCTTCAATCTCCACGAAGATCTCGAGGGTGCCATGGAAAGGATGGGATTATTCGCCTTCACGCTCACATTCTTGCTCTCCAGCACCACCGAGGCGCTACCGATATTCTTGCAGGAGAGGGAGATAATAATGAAGGAAACTTCAGGGGGAAGCTACCGTATCTCCTCGTATGTCATCGCAAATTCGATCGTCTACCTTCCCTTCTTGCTTATCCTAGCAGCCTTGTTCAGCTTCCCAGTCTACTGGCTCGTGGGGCTGAACCGGAGCTTCACGGCCTTCTCCCACTTCTTGCTCCTCATCTGGCTGATCCTCTACACCGCAAACTCCGTCACCGTTTGCTTCGGTGCACTGGTGCCGAATTTCATCGTGGGGAGCTCCATGATCTCAGGGGTCATGGGCTCGTTCTTCTTGTTCTCGGGGTACTTTGTGTCGAAGAACGAGATCCCGGGATACTGGATTGGGATGCACTATCTGTCCTTGTTCAAGTATCCTTATGAAGGCTTCTTGATCAACGAGTTCTCGGGGACGGACAGGTGCTTGGAGCATGTGTTTGGCACGTGCTTGGCGAGCAGCCAGGACGTTCTTCGAGAGCAGGGGCTCGGAGAGGAGAGTAGGTGGAGGAATGTTGGGATCACAGTGTGCTTTGTGTTGTTATACAGGTTTGTTGCTTACCTTATTCTCAGGTGCCGATGCTCCCGGAGGAGCCTGAAGCGGGCTTTTGTTTGATCAATGTAGGGATCGCCGTGATCTTGATCTTCTTGATGTTGGCTTGGTGGTGCGCAGTTTGAGAGTAGGTGTTGATGTTGATTTGGCTGTTGAAAAACAGAGTTTTATCAGGTTGTATACTGATCAATAATGATACAAGCAATCTGTACACAAATGTTGTTGTATTCAGGATCGACCACATGTGAATGTGTATTCCAAATTTATCGTTATATCATTTGATGTGCAGCCAAAGCAATTTACACTGCATTCTTGATTGAGCTGTCAAATGAAATTACGGTTAACATCATTTCAAACTCCAATCCAATCCAAATACTAGTCGGGCCATAAATTTTTAGGGCCATTATTTAAGGCCTCTTTTGGTTAAACGTGGGAAGTAGACTTCCTAAGAAGTAATTTCCCATTATGTGTAATTCCCATAAATTCTACTTCATTTGAAATGTAAAAATATGTTTGGTTGGAAGTAATTTTCCATCAATTCAATTCCTATGTTTTATTTGGTTAAACATGGAATTTTCATAGTAATTTATTTAAAATTACTCTTGTAACCTTTTGTTTTTTTATTTAAAATCAAAATCTATATGGGCAAATTGGATATTTTGTTTATAAAAAATAAATTTTAAAGGAGATTTGGAAAACAAGAATGGAGAAAGTAGATCTTACCTACCCTCTCCATGGTAAGCTAAATTCCACCATTTCATAGGAATTAAAATTCATAGGAATTGAAATTCCTGGGTTTTTTCATTTGAAAAAAACACACCAAACACATGTATTGACCCTAACTTCCTGGGATTTTGAACTTCCCGGAAAGTAGAGAGCTAACCAAACGAACCCTAAGTTTGATTAGTTTGAATGAATTATAGTAGTAAAAAGAGTAAACTGCATAAAACCTCCTTAAATAGTGCATAGACCTAAAATCACTCTATATCAATAATTACAAAAAAAAAACCATTAATATCTATATCTATATCTATAATAATAACTTGTATAATCTTTGCGCCATAGCATGATTTTTAATAAATAAAATTTTAATAAATATAACAAATTAATATTAGAAAATCTATATCTATATCTATATATCTATATCTATATCTTCTATATAAAATACTAAAACAGAGACCCCTGGAGCGACCTCGCGGCCACGGAATTTTCTGGATTAAACGGGATTATTTTTGCTTAGGTGTCATTTTCTGGATTAAAGTGGTATTATATTTTTGGGCCACATCAATTATTAATAAGCCAATATATAGTTAGGTAAAAAAAACTTATCTTTTTAGATCAAATATCTATCCATCCAATATAAAATTATATTTAGATTAAAGTAGATTCTTATTTAAAATAAGACTTTTTTTACTTTCACAATTTAATAATAAAAATTAAACATGGATAATTGATATAATAAAATATAATTTATTTAATTAGGGGTTAATATGGGTACAGGTTTTTTAATTTGGAACATATCAATATCAATACCTTATAACAAAACCGCACAAGAAATTAAAAAAAATTATTTAAAAACATAACATAATTAAAGACGTAGGGTTTGATTAAACTATATTCTAGATAAGTCTAATATGAAGATCGAGGATGTGAGTCACTGAAGTAGATTTGTTATTTCATTTTCCTTCTTTTGTGAAATTTTGAGAAATTTGCATCGAACCGACTGGAGTCTTATTGTATATTTAGGTAAAAAAAAACTTATTTTTTAAAATCAAATAATCTATCAAATATATATAATCTTATATCTTAATTAGGTATATAAATATTCATTAGAAAACAACAACCTTTCTATTAAATCTATCATTACTCAATTCATCTTATCTTAACCGTACTATATATTATAGGGGTGGGCACAAATCCCGCAAATCCCGATCCCGTCCCGATCCCGGTGAGATTTAGGACAAAATAGCGAATCCCGTCCCGATCCCGTCCCGCAAAAATTATGCGGGACGAAACGCGGGACGATCCCGGTGGGATCCCGCAAATCCCGTCCCGTCCCGCATATAATAATAATAATATTATAATATTATAGAATAATAATAATATATTATTAGTATTATAATTTTGAGCAAATATTATTTATAACTATAATAATAATTTTCAATTTATAATAATAATAATAATATATAATATTATAATATAATTTAATAATAATATTAATTTATAATAAAATTATTATTATTATTATTATATCATATTATATTTTTTTCTTGTAAAGTATAATTATTTTATAATAATAACAATAAAAATAAGTAATATTATTTTATTTTATTTTTAATTATAATGTGGGATTATTATTATTATTATTATTATTATTATTATTTATTTTTATTATTATTATTATTTATTATTATTATTATTATTATTATTATTATAATAAAAACATATTACAAGAAATTAGTGGGCAACCGAGATACTATCTAGGCACCCACTCCTTTAGCGATAACAAAGCCAAGTCTAGTAAAAATATAACGTGCAGCACGAGCCCCAACATCCTGAGATACAGAGAATTTCTAAATCCGCTTCAGCAATGCAACCGCATCTGTATCCAACTCCCCCAATGAAGAGAATGAGAAGGGTAGGAAACCATAACCAGCCGCCGTACACAAATCTCGATATTTGACACACTTACGTCGAGCAGCATCAACAACAGCACGACCAGGCATAAAGTCAGAAATTCCAGACTGAGTCAATGGAGAGGATCCCATCAGATCGACACACACATCCCGCCCATTTAGAGTTACAAGAGGCAAATAGCTAATTAAATACGGCATTCTTCCTAACTATCAATCGATAATTAGACAATATTGGTAAATCTCGTCTCAATTCCTTTCCGTCCTGATCTAGTAAGATAATGTAGCCAAATATGTTGAACATTATAATTAATTATACAATCATTGTGTGAATTAATAATAGTTTTATAATATTAATATTAATATTAATATTATTGAATAATATAGTTGAGAATAATACCGTATTCAACATATTATACTAAATAAAGAATTATGAAAGCATTTTTCACTTTGCAAATTTATATAATATTTTATTATTTTTATATGCGGGACAAGGCCCGTCCCGTCCCGATCCCGTCCCGTCCAGACACCATCCCGTCCCGATCCCGTCCCGAAAAAAAAATGTCAATCCCGTCCCGATCCCGTCCCGAAAAAAGTTCGCGGGACGAGTCCCGTCCCGGCCCAATCCCGTCCCGTCCCGTCCCGTGCCCACCCCTAATATATTAAATCTATCAAATTTTAAATTATATTTCTTCTATAAAGTTAAGTGCAATATTTTATTAACGGGATGAGATTGGTTACTAAAAGACTATTTTTGCAATATTTTTGTAAAACGTTGTTTGGGTTATTTTTAACCACCCTCAAATAAAAAAAATTGAATTGTTTTCATTACTGTTTGCTTACATTAAATATATCCTGTAAAATATTTTTCATGATTGAAAATCATCTTAAATACCATCAAGGCATATACAACGTTGTTGTTTTTTTAATGACGAGAAACCCACCTTTGGCGGTAAACCCCGAGCACGTTACCCAGCCGGCATATACAACGTTGTTTTAATTTTAATTTGTAGCAGGTATAAAATAATTTTATTAATTAATACTCCGTATATAATATCAAAGTAATTAATCTTAAAAATAAATGACAGTTTAAATACAAGTATATTAATTATCACCCTAGCTTTTATGTCAAAATTATTAAAAAATATTATGAAATATATATATTTTTTGTAAATTTTTTTTAACATGTTAATATATAGTATTGTGGGCGACAATTTCAAATGGTCTAATATTCCATCACTTGATAAAAATATATCATTTTGGTTTTTTAACAATTTTTTAAGAATTTAAAAAAAAAAATTATAATTTTATACGTTTTAAAAATAATTATAATAAAATATATAGTATAATAAAATAATATATAATTAATTAATAAACAGTGAACGCGCGGGCAATGTGTCATATTCTGGATTGAATTGGTATTATATTTTTGGACCACATCAATTAATAAACCAATATAGTTAGATAGAAAACTTATCTTTTTAGACCAATATATTAAGGGGCTATAAAACTATAAAACTTATCATTTACTTAACATAACCTCATCTTTTAGTCACATCAAGCTAATTTTTTCATCCGGAATATATCTTTAAATCACAAATAAAATAATATTTTTTCTAACCAATGTGTTCAAAATTATTTATGTATATATAATATTTTTTTTATTAAACTAGGAACGTATTGGTCAATTACATAAAATAGTATCGATAATATTTTATTATACTTACTATATAAATGTTTAATATGTTGCTTTGGGCATAAGTCCGTGACAATCTATAATACGGAGTATTATGTAAATATTTAATCTTTTTAGATAAAATTGAATATATTTGTATAAATATTCAACCTTATATTTTAATTAGTTAGAAAATATATCTCTTTTAATTAGATGAAATTGAATATATTTGTATAAATATTCAATCTTATATCTTAATTAGGTAGAAAACTTATCGTTTTAGATTAATCTATCTAATATTTCCCACTCACACAATATTAGTTTGCAACGTACATAATTAGAATGGATTGTTAAATAATAATAAAACATTCAAGTTTATGTCAGTTTGTTTTTTTTAAGTCATGTCAATTGATAATCTAATATAATATTTTAATATAATTAATATAATAAAATTTAATTTATTAAAAAAACGCGCAACTTGGCGGGTACCGATACTAGTCTATCTATATCTATATAAAATACTAAAACAGAGACCGCTGGCGCGACCTCACGGCCGCGGAATTTTCTGGATTAAACGGGATTATTTTTGCTCACGTGGCATTTTTTGGATTAAAGCGGTATTATATTTCTCACCCACACCAATTAATAAACGAATATAGTTAGGTAAAAAAACTTATCTTTTTAGATACATACTATATCAATTTTCAATAGTTATGGTTAAAAACATATCCAATCTAACCAATCAAATATAATAATAAGTTATTGTTGAAATTAATTAACTAACCTATATGCTAAACGTGTGGAGGATATACAAAACAACGTTTGAAAAACAATATGATTGAACCATGGAGCCTAATTTCATCATATTTGACGGCATCGAATTTTATTGAAAGTTATATTTAAATTAAAAATAAAATAGCTCCATACTTAATACTAAAAAATAAGATATATTCATAAAGCCTTATAAAATTATATCCTAACACGTACATAGTTATAAAATAGTTTTATCCTTATTATTTTTTTCCAAAAGATATATCCCCCTCATAAATGATTAACAAAGCCGGTTAAAATATCAAATGCCTAATGCGTACAAATCTATATATAAATCTATCTATATCAATATCTATATATAAAATACTAAAGCAGACCAGACCTCTGATTAGATCAATATTTTTTTTCCCTAAAAGGTAGAATAATTGACCAAAAATATAGGTAATTATCTATATTTTTATATGTATGGATCTAATATATATGTATGGATATTTTTATACATAAGTGAAATTAATAAACCAATATAATTGGGTAAAAATGTTATCTTTTTAGATCAAATAATCTATCCAATATAACTTTATATCTTAATAAAAAAAAATACCAAAATGTTAATTCATCTGTTTAAATATTGCATGTTCAATGATTAAAAAATGATGAAGAGTCTACAGAAATTGTACGTACAGCAATAAGATTGCTTTGAATGATTTTAAAAATTAATTGAAAATCAGCTATTTTATTTGAAAAAAAAATAAACTATCACTCTAAATCAAATTAATTCATAAACCAATTTATCTATATAAAATACTTGAAATATTAATTATTTAAATTGAAAGAACTAAATACTACTGTATAGAATTCATATTTTTCATTAATTAGTAGAGCATACATCTGTTTATTTTTCTTTTAATTGAATTGCAGTGCGAGAATTAAACTAATAACAATCAAAGTGTGTGGAAAATATAAAATAAAAATTAATATAGATATAAATAAAAGCTATCGAGTAATTAATTTCGATATAAATAATATTTACACCCTAAAATAATCTATATATATTTTCTATGAAATAATTTGACTATGAAATAATTTGGATTTATATTTTCTATGAGTCAATAAATTAACTAAAATATATAGATAAATTGTGAATGACTTTATCTATAGTTATAGCTAGACTCTCCGTTCCCTATCATTTAAGGGTTAGATTTGTTTACATGTTATATTTAGAGTGTTTACAAATGATCTTTATATATAAAAGAAAAAAATAAATAAAAAAAGAAATATAATTTTGATCACTATATAGATCGATTAGGTTAAAATAGTAAAAGTTAAATGATTATTGACTTGATTCTTAATTAAAAAGGTATAGCTTATCTGCTTATGGGATAAAATTTTACCAAATAAGATTATACTTATTATTTATTTAAGTTATGATTCATAAAATGGTATTGTTATAGGATTTTAAATATTTTTCAGAGTTTAGATTATAATATAATAATACAAAGTAATACAAATATACAAATTAAATATAAGTTCGAAACGATGATATAACTTTACTGAATCATCAAGATGTTCTCTTCTTTAATCTATTTTTTTATTATTTAAATTAATACGAATAATAGCAACACTAACAGCTAACGCTATATAAAATATATATACCAAGTCGTAAGATTTTGTTCAATTATTTTACCTTTTACCATCAAATTTTGGTCAATATATTATTCTACATTTTACATCAAATTGAATCTAATATATTTAAATATAAATATGCACCATCTTAATTTGATAATAAAATTTGAGAAGATAAATCTGTATATAATTCTATATAAAATATACCATCCCGTAGTTTTAGTCAATTATTTTACCTTTTATGTCAAATTGAATATAATATATTTAAATATAAATACATCATTAAATTTGGTTATGTAATTAAAAATTATTTGTTATTAAGAAACCGCACAACGGGCGGGTACCGAATACTAGTAAAATACTAAAACAGAGACCGCTGGAGCGACCTCGCGGCCACGGAATTTTCAGGATTAAACGGGATTATTTTCGCCTGCGTGGCATTTTCTGGATTAAAGTGGTATTATATTTCTGGCCCACATCAATTAATAAATAAATATAGTTAGCTAAAAACTTATCTTTTTTAGATTAATAATGTATTGATTCTCAAATTTTTGTAAAACAGAAGGATAAAACTTATCTACCCGTTGTTTATAAAAAAAAATGTATAGTTAAAAATGTAGTTATTTTGGTTAAGTTAGAAAACTTATCATAAAGGATAAAACCTTTTGGGTCAATTAAGGATAAAATTTATATTTATCTAGCCATGGTTACAATTTAGTTGGAACAAAAAATTGGAATTTGGTATTTACATTCTTTTTTGAAATAAAATTAAAGTTGTATTGAAAAAACAAATAAAATACGGACGGAGGATTGATAGTTCATTTTTTGTTGGTTTGCAACTTTGTGTTTTTTTCTTCAAAAAAATTGAACAAATTAATTGATCCATTATATAAACTTTTTTTTTTGTTCTAATCCATTAGATAAACTAAATAGATATATATAAAGAGAAAATTTGTGTCGAAGTTACAAATTTTCGCTCTAATTACAGGAGTATCCTAACTTTTGTAAAAATTACTAAACTGTCCATACTTTTTAACCTAATACTCTGTAATACACTCTTGTCAAAACTCCCGTAATCTCTTATCTCCTCTCGCTCTCTCACCTAATCTCCGATTCCCAGATCTCCATCGTCGCCCTCCATCGTCGCTGATAACACTGAACGCCGGCGAAATCAACGGTGAGAGGAAGTGGATTCCGACCTCTTCGACTGCGATTCCTCCTGTTCCTCAATCGAGATAACCTGTTCTCCGTCTCTGTCGCTCGGCGCTCCCTCCATGGCTTCCCGTCCTCTCCACCCGTTCTCGGCGCGCCGGTCGGCGAAGCCAATCCGGGAGCGCAACTCCAGATTTGGGTCGTGTTCTATATTTCGAACTCTTCATCACCAAAGTATGTGCACTTCCCTCTTTTCACTCCAGAATTTTGATCGATTGAAGCCTGATATTACTAATGTAGGGTCGATTGTTGAGTATTCTAGACTCTGGTGTCGATTGAAACTGAACTCTAAAAGTTAAACAGATTCTAAAAGAAGATTCATCCAAACTTGAGTTGCGTTAGGTTACAGATTGTTTCCTGAATCTGAATTTAACAATGTGATCCTCACTGAGAAAATATACCAAAACTTACAAGACTCTCTGATTGCTTCATACCTCATCTAACAAGGAGTTTTTTTAGTTTTCAGTCTAAAAAATTGGAGTGCTGACATCTGCTGTATTTTTGCATTTTAGTTGAAACTGTATGGAAATTGTAATTGACAGCTTTGCCTGGAATCCCTATATTGATGTGATCTCGACCTTTTTACCTTCCCATTAGAAATTTTATCCTTCCGGTTCAAATTTCGAACTGACAAACTCTATTGAAAACCATCATAACTTGTCTCTTCTCTAACCTTGTTCAGCAACTGGAAGGTGCAAGGCTTGATGGGGCCAACCTAATTGGAACAATCAGATGATGCAAATCTGCAGCTATCATAGTTCACTTCATATAATAGGTGGAAGTAATTATTTCACTTTGTGTGCATAGTTTGCTGATACTTTTAACAGTTTCTGCAAGCAGTTTATTTGAATATATTTTCTATGCTAAATCTTTTATTTGAGTAAGAACCATAATGTTGTTCCTTTTGAATCGAGAAATCATTTGAGAGGGAACAATACAGAAGAAAATGAAATCGAAGGAAGCAGTTTATTTGAATTATTAATCTTTTGCACTTCTACATTTTCACCACTTACGGAGACACAAAGATGGATGAAACTTTGATGCTATTAGAATTTTGTCATCATCTCGAAGCAAATAAGAAACTTTGATGCTATTAGAATGTGTTCTTGTGCTTTTCAATTTTTTGTGGCATGTATGCACCTGTTTGAGTTATCTGATTTGTGGAATGCAAGTGTGAATATGTATGTCAACAGTATGTATGTACTGAATATGTATGTCAGCACGGTTACAACTTCAGTTTGTTGTTTGTTTTCCTTTTTGGATAATTATTTTTTGAAACATCATTTTCTTAAATTATACATCTTGTACATCTGTTTCACTATTTGATGATTCTTGCAATGAAGATGGGGTCTCTTTATGTACTGAATATGCAGATGTCAGCACATAAATTAGACATGTCAGCGCACAAATTAGACATGTCAACGCGTAATTAGACCATGACAGCACACAAATTTAATCTTCTGTTGCAATCCAATTGATAGATTTTGAGAAATGGGTATGTGATAGAATCTATTAGTAATACACAGAAATAGTTATTTTCATTCATGCAGAACCATTAAACTTATGGGTTTTACTCTTTTAGGGTTTTCTTGCACTGAAGTTTCAAATATGCACTGGGCCTGTGGGTTTTTAGGGTAGTTTCTATATATTCTTGGATTCATTAACTGTGCTTGCTTGTGTATTAGAATGAGATTTATGTCAGAAATTGTTGCACTGTGGAGAAAAGATCTGAGCAAGGTTATGCACTAGCCAATTGCAGTTTTCTTTTTGTTGGGTGAAACGCTTTACTGCATAAACTGGTGAAAGTTGTAGATACTTCTGATTACTTTTGATGAACATTGGATAATGCCCTTCAAATTCACATATTTTTATAGTTGATTAGAACCTTATGAGTTCGTAATTCGTTTTTATTATGAATGAGTGCGTAACTGCGTATCACATCAACAGACCCTCAAAATGCCTCTGTATTTTTCTCTCACGTTGCTGTTATCTCAGCTGTTCATCCCCCCCTGTTCCTCACTCTCAATTTCAGTACAATGTCGACCTTTTATTTCTTTATTAAACTGAATTGACTGTTAGTAGTTTCAAATAGTTTTGTCTCAACTCACTACATGAACCTAGAGTGAAATATTTGTTCTGTCTCAACGTCCATATTAGTCATCTTCTTATATTTTTATTTAGTATTGTTGTGGCTGACTTATCTTTTCCTTTAGGCTTGAAAGGTTTGATTTTATATCTTGTTTGAGTAGGTAAATTCGCATTCCTTATACCCTTGTTCTCATTTTTTAAGCAACTTTCAAACAGTTCCATCTCTTTGAAGAACATTTTTGCTTGTCCTTGGTATTGATGGCGTTTTCGTTAATGTGTTTTTACATGTTTTACAGCTTTTTTTTTCATCATTTCACCTGAGGCATTTGTCACTCTCATATATGCTGACATGGTCTTTAATTGTGCTGACATGTTCTCTTTTTGTGCTCGAATATGCATATTTAGATATGAATTTAGAGATTTGGTCGAATCTGAAGTCGATGGACTTATCTCTTTCAGCTATTATAAACTAGTTCGAGCATCTGAAAATGCAAGTCTTAGAGCAGAACTCAGTCGCGTCAGGAATGATTATGAACAGCTTCTAGCCGAGAATAAAATGCTTAAGGTAACCCTTCGTCATCGCTCATCATCCTTTTAGTTAATAATCTGTCAGGTAGGTGAAAAAAAGGCAAGCATCTTGTTCTGGACTTCAGGTGATCAAGAGTTTTAAGCATTTTCATCTCTTGTTCAATATGTTTTCATTCGGTGCTGAATGTTAGAACTGAAAAGCAATCTTCCCTAGGGTCTGGTTGGATTCCAAAAGAAGGCATTTTGGCCACTTATCAGTATAAGTGATCTTATAATGCATTTCAAGCAGAAAAATGTCTTATAAGAGTGATATTTACATAGATTCTCAGTATGTCAGCAATAATGCCAGCAAAAAGAGTTTTTTTTTTAATGACTTGAAGCAAACCTCGTAGACAACTGCAGAATATAACAACTTAAAATACTTCGGTTTAGGATTTTCTAATTTCTATTACCTCCTCCCATGATTGACAAAGCCTTGTGATTGCAGGATAAGCTTGGGGAAAACTCTGACGATGCGGAATTGGTTAGGACTAATCATCCGGCTAGTATGTTATATGGTATTGCAAAGATACCGTTGCTTCCTGAAAAGATTTTATAATTTTTGCTTTCCATTCCTAAAAATTTTACACTGATATTGCTGTATGGGTGGGAATAAGTTCCTTAGGTGGCTCTTCTGTCATGTATGTAGGGTGCCTGGAGATTTTACACTGATATTGCTGTATGGGTGAGAAAGTTCTCTCTATTTGTATTTTTCAAGCAGTTAAAAATGCTTCATCTTTGATTCTTCTAATATAGTAGTAGTTCTGCTGGACAATTCTCCTTGTTGCTAGGGCTAGGTAATGTATGAAAACTTCAGTTACTAATAGTCTTACTGTTCCTTTTATCGGAGTTTGGAAACCACAAGGCATGTTTCAATGATTACAATAACCCTTTCAAAGGAGGAGCTGAACACATCAGCTATTGGGTAAGTGCCAAGTGGCCAATTGTTCAAATTAATTGTTTTAAAGCAGGTAATGTATGGATATTCGTGGCTTATTGCTTTTTAGTTATTTCTATGCTTGATAATTATCTAGGTCTTTATGTTGTTTTGGATTTAACTTAGAACCTTAATTTTCCTGTCATGTGTAGTAGCCTAGATTTGTCGTCCTTTGTCTGAATATGTATGCATATGCATCCTTTGTTAATCTATTTTGTACTTTTATACCATGTTCTGGATAGGAAGTATATTTCTCTAGTTTTGGGTATTTCGGAAACAAAACGTTTACATGCTCTAGCTTGGACATGATTTTTTTCTCAATTGAAGCATTTTGCTTTATATTGTCTGAATGTCCGTGTTTCTGCAGGTACCAGCCTCCTTTAACAGCTCATCAAGTGAAGCCATCTTTTGAGTATGAGTATGATGGAGGTAGCTCACTTGCTGTTATACATTGGCAATTCTTTAATTTGGTTTCTATTCAACATCTCTCTTGAGTTGTCCAAGTGGCTGCAGATGGTTCTCTTTTGAGTATGAGTATGAGTATGATAGAAGATTTAGTTCCTGATTATTTTTGTGTCTAATTATTTGATGCTGACATCTAATAATTAGAATATTTGATGCTGACATCTAAGAATTAGAACATTGCATCTGTTCGCCTCGTTGCCTACAAAATTCATCATTTGGGCATTTCTAGGTCCAACCCGGAGGCATTAATTTATTTCTTAATAACTTTTGCTGCTTTTCTTCATAAAATAATTCTCTTTCTTTATGCCTTGATTCTTTCTAGAGAACTCATGAAACATTTGTTTCTAGTTCTGATATTTCCTTCTGTGTTTATCATGAGGTTATACATAATTGTAAGGCTTATGTTCACTTCTTCTGCCTCTCTGTTTACCACTCCTTCTGGAAACTTGTAAATGCTGACATCTTCTGGAAACATGTAAATGTTGACATCTTCTAGAAATAAATGCTGACATTTTAGCATATTTGAGGTGGAAAGCTGATTTTTTTTTGTGATGACATGAGTTTTTAAATTATTAAAAACCATGTCATCAAGCTTAATTTGAAACTAGAGATGCTTGCCTAGAATGCATGCGGTCTCGGTAGAAGTGATATCAAGCATCCGGTGTCGGATTCTCTATTATGATACCTTTCCGGATAGGGAATCGCGCCACGGTTCAATTTGGGAAAAAATAGATTGAAAAATAGATTTGTTTTATCTCTCCATTTGTAGGAATTTGTATTTGATAAGTTTTATCTTTCAATCTATTTTTTCTTCTCCATTTCTTTTCTTCTAAAATTTCAGATCAAGCCTATCTAGGTCTTCAAATTTTCAATTTGTTTGCATTATTGCATATGACCGATTACAGTGGTGAGTAGATTTTTTACTTATAACTTGTTTTCTTTAATTTTGCTGATTCTATGATGTGATATACTTGTTTTATTTGTTTGAACTATTGTAGATTTGTAGTGAATAGTGATTCATCATGTCCCAATTATCAGCTCATAATGCTTCCTCTAAAGCTTATAATTGCGAGTAAATGAGTAATGCTTCAAAATTGAAGAGAAATAGTGGTGATATTGGATGGGAGTTTGGATTGCTGCGTGATGAAAATGATCTAGAATGGAAGTGCATCAAATTTGGGAAAGAAGCTAGTGGTGGAGTTAAGCAGTTAACCAACTCAAGCGACACATGTTGTTAAGTTTTTTTTTTGTCTTCCTTTTGACAGTTTCAGTCGGATGGATGTGTGCCTTTCAGTTTGTTTGCTCTAGAACTGAACAAGGACCATGGTTTTCAGTTTATGCATGGCATTGTGATTTATTATTAGTGCGCATGTATTATAAATGGGGTCTAGCTCCTAGGTGGCTAGGCAGAATGAGTTTAGATTTGATCACATGATTTCCCACAATGTTTTATTTTTGGAAAACAAAAGCGAAGCTTCCAAAAGAAGTGGTTCAAGGGTAGAGAATGGTTGGAACGTGGAATATAGTGTTTCTAAAGATGTTGCATATTGTTTTGGTGTTATCTTTTCAAAGGCGATTTTGGGTCTCTTTTAGGGGCTGCTGTAGCTTTTGAATTTCATCTTCTGTTGTTGTATATGTTGTAATGACATTTAGCTTCAATGTTGACATTTAGCTTAAATGTTGACATTTAGCTTAAATGTTGACATTTAGCTTAAATGTTGACAATTAGCCTAAATGTTTGATATTTAGCCGTTGATGGGCAAAAACTTTATCTTTTACTATTTCTTTTCACATTATTTGCTAAAAATTAAGAGGGAATAACAATCTTGCTGACATCCGGTGTCAGTAGTTTCAATTTGCATAACAGATTATTATATTTGCATAACAGATAGTTATATGTGCATATCATGAAGTTATATTTGCATAATAGTAACTTTCTGATGCTTAATCTCTCCCGCTCTGCCGACAGCTTATTTAAAGATTAACCAACTGAAGTCCAGTTGCTTTTAGAAAGTTCAGATGCACATCTTAATTAATCAACATTTCTCTATTATTCACTTCTCTTTGTTTTTACCCTATTCGAATGTGTAATCAGTTTGTCCGCAGTTGTCAGTTGTAGTTCGAATCTGTTCAGAGTGGTTTGCACGCAGCTGGTGCTCTGCATTTTTTTTGTTTTTCTGCCTGTTTTTCGCTGTAATAAAATGAGTACACTTTACAAATAATGTACATACTGTGGCTGAAAACGATTTTGAGTTTTGCTCAGTAACTTTGTTGTCTACAAATATTGTACAGTATACAAATATGTTGTTGAATACAGTATGTTATATACATACTGTTGTTGCATGCTTTTTTGATTTGTCTTGTGTCTTCTTCTTAGATTTCTTGTGAAATGCATTTTTTATTTGTCTTGTGGTTGCATTCATGTCAGCATCCTAATTGTAGCTGTCATATTCCTTTTGCAGGTTGCTTTGGCACATGGATTTTGTAATGCGAGCTTGGTGACATGAAGAATGAATTGAAGAACTGGAAGAATACTTCTGCTGACGAATAAGCGAATGTGATGACACAGAGTGAATATGTGCTGACACGGGTACCAAATCCATCTTTTCTTTAATGTGTTATGTTCTTTTGTGTTCTTATGCCTCTCTTTATTCTCACTGATGTGTTCTTGTGCTCTTTGAATTTTTGTGGCATATATGCATCTGTTTGAGTTATCTGATTTGTGAAATTCAAGTGTGAATATAAATGTCAACAGTATGGATGTACTGAATATGTATGTCAGCAGGGTTACTTTAAGTAAATCATCTCAAGTAACTTTAAAATTATGCTTATACCTTGTTCTGTGTAACTTTAAAATTAAGAGGGAATAACAATCTTGCTGACATCCGGTGTCAACAGTTTCAATTTGCATAACAGATTGTTATACTTGCATAACAGATTGTTATATGTGCATATCATAAAGTTATATTTGCATAACAGTAACTTATATTTGCACAACATAAACTTCTTATTTTTCAACATTTTTTTTAATTTACTTTCTCTTTTCTCATAACATGTTACAATCTTGTTGCATATACAAATTTTTACAGTAATTCAATTAATTCTAAAATCAAAATCAGATTTTAGTTGTGCATAATCATTACAAGCTACTAACACAACATCTCACTGCATTTTACATTAGAAGTCATTCAACCAACACCTTATATTGAGCTCAACTAATACTCGTCAGCAGCATCCGAGGTTTGCATATGTACTGCATAATAGTAGCACAACTGGTATTTCTTTTATACTGATCAATATTAATTTTTTCTTAGTTTCAATACAAAGAGTAGTAACTTCATTAATTTCAATCTAAATTTGTGCCGAATGCACAAATTTTACTTCATTATATCAAACGTCAGCAGTGTAACAGATTTTTATTTAGTTATACAGGGTTTCGTAGCATATCTGTGGTTTATTTGTGATTTATCTCTTTTAATTTTCTTTTGAAGATTGGTTTCCAAGAGAAATAACTTTATTATTTTGAATCTAAATTCGTGCTTTTGGCACAAATTCTGTTTTTTTAAGCCAAATGTCAGCAAGGTGACAGGTTGTTATATTACTTCAATTCATGACAAGAGACACACACCATCGCAGTGGATTTTAGCCTTAAAATTCACATATCTAATACCTTAGATGTGGTGGAGTCGTTATATATATCACATGTCAGCAGAGTAGCATATTGTTATATTAATTCAATCTATTTAAAGGTGAGAAAGGAAACTTTTGATGTGTATCATCATTACAATCTTTTAGGACATTACCTTGCATTTAAGCATTAAAAATCAGTAACTTAATATGTTAGATTTAGCTAAGTCTATATATGTCATCAGCATCAACTTATGCATATAATAATCTTAATTTTGCATATCAGTCATATGGGGTTGAATATCAGTAAAATGTAGTTGCATATCATAATTTTACACTTGTACAAAATTAATTTAAGTTAGTTGCACATCACCCTATGCATATTTTGGATGTGTATACACATATCAAGCCAGTAGCAAAAATATTCACTGCATTTTAGCATCAAATTTCACAAAACCAATACCTTAGATTTAACGTAGTCTCTATATGTCAACATCATCAATTTTTTGCATAAGTGATAGCATGCATTTAGGTAGGCATAATATATTGCATTTAGCTTAGTTAAGATGCATATCATGCATGATTTAAGTAGAATTTGCATATTTGCTTTCTATGTTGGTGGAGTCGGAATCTACACGTTTTTATTGATTATTTCAGGTAATGGTAGATCTGAGGAGGAGACATGGGTTGATAACGCATTGGATGAGAATGTCTAGTTGATCGAAGAAGCTTATATGAAGATCTCAAGAGGTCCTGAGAAGAAGAAGCGAGCCTAAACGAAGAACAAGTCTGCAGAAGTTGTCGCCAGACATGCTGAACTTGTTTTGCACTTTCTGGAGGTCTCGGTTGTCCGATCGACTATTATGACCATGCGTTGGAAAGCTCTTTCAGAGAGCTACAACTTTCATGTTGACGTCGAGAGCTGATTCAAGACGGATTTTCCATGAAAGACCAATGCAGCGGCCGCCGCCAGTACCGTCGCAGAGAAGTTGGAGAAAATTGTTGATGCTGCGGCCGCCGCATCCATGCAGCGGCCGCCGCATCTGCCGACATCGATTATACGCTGCGTTTTATTAAATGAAAACCCTAGATCCTTTTGATTTCTTTTATGGCCGACTTTGAGGTTTTAAAAGGCCAAGTTTTATGTTATTTTAAGAACTTCTATTCTATTCTACATTCATAAAACAATTGGAGAGAGAGCGATGTTCGCCATGGGCGGCTAAACTCTCTTCATTCTACTTGCAATTTGAAGCTTTATTTGGATTGATTGTGAGTTTCTGAATCTTGTTCCTTATTTCCTATATTGAATGCTTCAACTTCTTTGTGCTTGATTGTTTATTTCCTATATTGAACTTTTATTCTATTCTACCTTAAAATTCACATATCTAATACCTTAGATGTGGTGGAGTCGTTATATATATCACATGTCAGCAGAGTAGCATATTGTTATATTAATTCAATCTATTTAAAGGTGAGAAAGGAAACTTTTGATGTGTACCATCATTACAATCTTTTAGGACATTACCTTGCATTTAAGCATTAAAAATCAGTAACTTAATATGTTAGATTTAGCTAAGTCTATATATATGTCATCAGCATCAACTTATGCATATAATAATCTTAATTTTGCATATCAGTCATATGGGGTTGAATATCAGTAAAATGTAGTTGCATATCATAATTTTACACTTGTACAAAATTAATTTAAGTTAGTTGCACATCACCCTATGCATATTTTGGATGTATATACTCATATCAAGCCAGTAGCAAAAATATTCACTGCATTTTAGCATCAAATTTCACAAACCCAATACCTTAGATTTAACGTAGTCTCTATATGTCAACATCATCAATTTTTTGCATAAGTGATAGCATGCATTTAGGTAGGCATAATAGGTTGCATTTAGCTTAGTTAAGATGCATATCATGCATGATTTAAGTAGAATTTGCATATTTGCTTTCTATGTTGGTGGAGTCGGAATCTACACGTTTTTATTGATTATTTCAGGTAATGGTAGATCTGAGGAGGAGACATGGGTTGATAACGCATTAGATGAGAATGTCTAGTTGATCGAAGAAGCTTACATGAAGATCTCAAGAGGTCCTGAGAAGAAGAAGCGAGCCTAAACGAAGAACAAGTCTGCAGAAGTTGTCGCCAGACATGCTGAACTTGTTTTGCACTTTCTGGAGGCCTCGGTTGTCCGATCGACTATTATGACCATGCGTTGGAAAGCTCTTTCAGAGAGCTACAACTTTCATGTTGACGTCGAGAGCTGATTCAAGATGGATTTTCCATGAAAGACCAATGCAGCGGCCGCCGCATCTCGTGCAGCGGCCGCCGCCAGTACCGTCGCAGAGAAGTTGGAGAAAATTGTTGATGCTGCGGCCGCTGCATCCATGCAGCGGCCGCCGCATCTGCCGACAGCGATTATACGCTGCGTTTTATTAAATGAAAACCCTAGAACCTTTTGATTTCTTTTATGGCCGACTTTGAGGTTTTAAAAGGCCAAGTTTTATGTTATTTTAAGAACTTCTATTCTATTCTACATTCATAAAACAATTGGATAGAGAGCGATGTTCGCCATGGGCGGCTAAACTCTCTTCATTCTACTTGCAATTTGAAGCTTTATTTGGATTGATTGTGAGTTTCTGAATCTTGTTCCTTATTTCCTATATTGAATGCTTCAACTTCTTTGTTCTTGATTGTTTATTGTTTTGTTCTATCTTGTCTGGCCAACTAGTTAGATCAATTCAATTGCTAGGGTTTTGTAGATTCCTGATTGCGAACCTTAACCCAAGTGGCAAACTTATCCATTTAAGGCTGATTGAACTAATTGGATGGGTAGGAAGTTGGATGTGTTGTTAAATCCTTCTTTAGGGACTGCAAATACCTTGGTTAATCTCTGGTCTTAAAGCTATCAATTGAGTTAAATCCTTCTCTAGGGACTGTTCGATTGATAAGGGTTTCTAGGACTGATTGGACTAGTAACTATATTAGGTCGGGACAAGGGCATTCATAGGAACCCTAAAACGACAAGAGGAAGTTACAATATCATTCAACCAAATAAAGTGGATAGTTGTAGGTAGATCGATCTTCTCTAAATTGTTTTGCATCAACTTGTTTATAGTTTATTTTATTTTCTTTCCTATTTTCACCACCCAAAACCCCCCGTTTCATATTAATTCGTAAATAAACTTAACTCAGGAATAACTTGATTCTCTGTGGGATCGACTCGTGCTTACCACACTACATTAGTTAGGTAGGTTCGAAATTATTTTGATACGGTTTAGGCGACTAAAAATCGTCCATCAATAAGTGACATAGGTTCTAGATTGATCCGTTTTAATTTCTTTTAATATTGGTTTTAAACAGCAGTAGCTTTATTAAATTGGATCTAAATTCTTGGCTTTTGGCACTCATTATTAATTTTAAATTAAAATGTCAACAGAGTAACAGATCCTTATACTAATTTAATTCATTATTAGAGACAAAGCAAGGCTTTTATGTCCATAAACATGACAACTTATAAGCACACCATTTCAGTGAATCTTAGCATTAAAATTCACAAATATAATACCTTAGGTGTAGTGCAGTGTATATATATGTCAGCAGCATCAAAGTTTTGCATAAGTGCTGACATTTGGCTTATTTCTGATTTATCTCTTTTAATTTCTTTTGAAGATTGATTTCCAAGAGAAATAACTTTATTATTTTGAATCTACATTCGTGCTTTTGGCACAAATTCTGTTTTTTTAAGCCAAATGTCAGCAGTGTGAAAGATTGTTATATTAATTCAATTCATCACAAGAGACACACATTGTTTAGGAGCATAACTATTCATGGTCATCAATTTTACTCAACAATTGTTGTCTTTGTATTTGTTTTTTAAAAAAGACAAAAATTAATATAATCCTAATGTCAAACCTTCGGCTGTGCCATCAGTTTTGATGTGCAATACACCCTTGCTCGCCTGCTGCATTGCAAGTGTGGGGGTCTTAGGCTGTGTACCTTTTGACCCTTGACTTGGAACCCAGGCTTTCAAAATTAGATTTTTGGTTGTGCATAATCATTACAAGCTAGTAACACAATATCTCACTGCATTTTAGCATTAGAAGTCATTCAACCAACACCTTAGAACGAGCTCAACTATCAATAGATTTTTGCACAAGTATTAATTAGTAGTAGCACAACTATTCTTTCTTTTAGACTTATCACAACTAATTTATTTTTAGTTTCAATACAAAGAGTAGTACCTTCATAAATTTCAATCTAAATTTGTGCCGAAGGCACAAATTTTAATTCATTATATCAAACGTCATCACTGTAACAGATTTTTACAGTAATTCAATTCGTTCTGACATCAAAATCAGATTTTGGTTGTGCATAATCATTACAAGCCACTAACATAATATCTCACTGCTTGTTAGCATTAGAAGCCATTCAACCAACACATTAGACCGAGCTCAACTATCACTTGTAAACAGCACTAGATTTTTGCATAGGTACTACATAATAGTATCACAACTATTCCTTCTTTTAGACTTATCACTACTAATTTATTTTTAGTTTCAATACAAAGAGTACTAACTTCATAAATTTCAATCTAAATTTGTTCCGAAGGCACAAATTTTAATTCATTATATCAAACGTCATCACTGTAACATATTTTTACAGTAATTCAATTAATTCTACAATCAAAATAAGATTTTGGTTGTGCATAATCATTACAAGCTACTAACACAACATCTCACTGCATTTTAGCATTAGAAGCCATTCAACCAACACCTTAGATTGAGCTCAACTAATACTTGTTAGCGACATCCGAGGTTTGCATAGGTACTATATAATAGTAGCACAACTGTTCTTTCTTTTATACTGATCACTATTAATTTCTCTTTAGTTTCAATACAAAGAGTAGTAACTTCATAAATTTCAATCTAAATTTGTGCCGAAGGCACAAATTTTACTTCATTACATCAAATGTCATCAATATAACAGATTTTACATTAATTCAATTTATTCTAAAATTAAAACTCAGATTTTGGTTGTGCATAATCATTACATGCTAGTAACACAATATCTCACTGCATTTTAGCATTAGAAGTCATTCAACCAACACATTAGACCGAGCTCAACTATCACTTGTCAACAACACCAGATTTTTGCATAAGTGTTAATTAGTAGTAGCACAACTATTCTTTCTTTTAGACTTATCACTACTAATTTATTTTTAGTTTCAATACAAAGAGTAGTAACTTCATAAATTTCAATCTAAATTTGTGCCGAAGGCACAAATTTTACTTCATTATATCAAACGTCAGCACTGTTTACAGTAATTCAATTAATTCTAAAATCAAAATCAGATTTTGGTTGGGCATAATCATTAAAAGCTACTAACACAACATCTCACTGCATTTTACATTAGAATACAATCAACCAACTCCTTATATTGAGCTCAACTAATACTTGTTAGCAGCATCCGAGGTTTGCATATGTATAACATAACAGTAGCACAAGTGATATTTCTTTCATACTGATCACTATTAATTTCTTTTTAGTTTCAATACAAACAGTTGTAACTTCATAAATTTCAATCTAAATTTGTGCCGAAGGCACAAATTTTACTTCATTACATCAAATGTCAGCACTATAACAGATTTTTACATTAATTCAATTCATTAAAAAATCAAAAATCAGATTTTGGTGGTGCATAATCATTACAAGCTAGTAACACAATATCTCACTGCATTTTAGAATTAGAAGCGATTCAACCAACACATTAGACCGAGCTCAACTATCACTTGTCAACAACACCAGATTTTTGCACAAGTATAAATTAGTAGTAGCACAACTATTCATTCTTTCAGACTTATCACTTCTAATTTATTTTTAGTTTCAATACAAAGAGTAGTAACTTCATAAATTTCAACCTAAATTTGTGCCGAAGGCACAAATTTTACTTCATTATATCAAACGTCAGCAGTGTAACAGATTTTTACAGTAATTCAATTCGTTCTGACATCAAAATCAGATTTTGGTTGTGCATAATCATTACATGCTACTAACACAATATCTCACTGCATTTTAGAATTAGAAGCGATTCAACCAACACATTAGACCGAGCTCAACTATCACTTGTCAACAACACCAGATTTTTGCACAAGTATTAATTAGTAGTAGCACAACTATTCTTTCTTTCAGACTTATCACTACTAATTTATTTTTAGTTTCAATACAAAGAGTAGTAACTTCATAAATTTCAATCTAAATTTGTGTAGAAGGCACAAGTTTTACTTCATTATATCAAACGTCAGCACTGTAACAAATTTTTACAGTAATTCAATTAATTCTAAAATCAAAATCAGATTTTAGTTGTGCATAATCATTTCAAGCTACTAACACAACACCTCACTGTATTTTACATTAGAAGCCATTCAACCAACACCTTATATTGAGCTCAACTAATACTTGTCAGCAGCATCCGAGGTTTGCATATGTACTACATAATAGTAGCACAACTGGTATTTCTTTTATACTGATCAATATTAATTTCTTCTTAGTTTCAATACAAAGAGTAGTAACTTCATAAATTTCAAATCTAAATTTGTGCCGAAGGCACAAATTTTACTTCATTATATCAAACGTCAGCAGTGTAACATATTTTTATATTAATTCAATTCATTATGAAATCAAAATCAGATTTTGGTTGTGCATAATCATTACAAGCTACTAACACAAAATCTCACTGCATTTTACATTAGAAGCCATTCAACCAACACCTTAGATTGACCTTAACTAATACTTGTCATCAGAATCCGAGGTTTGCATAGGTACTACATAATAGTAGCACAACTGTTCTTTCTTTTATGCTGATCAGTATTAATGTCAGCAACGTCAGCATCTCCGATGTCGGCGTCAGCCGACATCAGCGTCCGCGCTGACACGGAAAATATTAGTGGTGTTCGCAATGTTAATGGTGACAGTGTCAGCAATGTCAACAATATTAATGCTTACACGAAAAAAAGAAGTGTTGGAACAAAAAAAAAGCATCTTTGACGTCGGCGTCAATAGTGTTCGCAACATCGATGTCGGTGTCAGCAGCGCCAACATCTCCGATGTCAGCGTCAGCCGACATTAACGTCAACGCTAATACAGAAAATGTTGGTGGTGTTCGCAATGTTAGTGGTGACAGTGTCAGAAGTGCCAGCATTGTCAACAATGTCAGTGTCAACGGTGTCAGGAATGTTGGTGTCAGCAACATCGGATTTGACATTAATGCAATTTTAAAGCCTCTTATGTCAATAAATGGTAGAGCGATGTGCTTATGTGCAAATAAGATATATTAATGCAAATTTTTAAAATACATATGGATTTGCATATTCTTCTCATAAGGTTTTTTAAGCTTGCATAACATAATATTATATTTGCATATCATAATATTCTATTTGCATAACATCGGGTTATAGTTGCATATCTGAAAGTGCTGACATGTATTTTTTTTTTAAAAAAAAATAAAAATAAATAAATAAATCTGAAGGAGTTGGTCAACGTTGACCGGTCAACGGTGTCAGTAATGTTGGGGTCAGCAACATCGAGTTTGACATTAATGCAATTTTAAAGCCTCTTATGTTAATAAATGGTAGAGCGATGTGCTTTTGTGCAAATAAAATATATTAATGCAATTTTAAAATACATATGGATTTGCATATTCTTCTCATAAGGTTTTTTAAGCTTGCATAACATAATATTATATTTGCATATCATAGTATTCTATTTGCATAATAGCTGGTTATAGTTGCATATCTGAAAGTGCTGACAAGTAAATTTTTTTTTTAAAAAAAAAAACAGGAAAAAAAAAACTGAAGGAGTTGGTCAACGTTGACCAGTCAATGGTCCAGCGAGGGGGCAGAGGGGGGCAAGGGGGATGGACACTTTTGTAAAATTTTCAAATACATGGATACTCCTCTAATTTAGCCAATTTTTATGGATAATTTTGTAAAGGCCCCATATATAAATCCATCTGTGTTATTTTTTTTTCACATTCTCAATGGCTCCTCAAAAAAACCCACCACGCGCTAAAAGAACGCGCCCCCAATCCCACCCAAAAAACCCTCATCTTCAACCATGGAATCCCAACTCCAATCTCCTTCATCCTCCTTCAATTCTTCGAATGGTGGCCTTTCTTGGCTCGATCTATGACTACTCAGCCCCATTCTCCTTCTTCCTACGGTTTTCCTGACCCTGGGGTCTTGGAACCGTAGCTTCTACCACATGTCTGTCAAAAATCAGCATCGTCATCCTCATCCCATCACCTCGCAATTTCAGTTTTGAGCTTTTGCTTGGCTTTGTTTTTAATCTGTTCTTCGTCCCCTAGTTCTCCCTATGCCCCAATGTTAAAATCCTAATGATCAATTTCACTGTCCAAATCGCAATAGCTAGGTCTTCGATCGGCCTAAAAGGGAATAAAGTCTTTCTAAACCACAATCGCTCTCTTATGTTGAAGTTTCGGGGTTACAAGGTTTTGAGGAAGAAGATGAAGTTGGGCTGGTGGTTTTGGGGGTCGATTTGGTCTCCCGAGCTTGGTGGCTTTCTCTCCGTCTGTTCTTTCTCTCCTTTTGTGGCTCTACGGTGGCCGCTCGATCTGTTCATCCATGTTCGATCCTGCCTGGTGCCTTGGCTTGCGGTCGGCGCTAGCTCTCGCTTTATCTGGTATGATTCCTAACCTTCTCCTATCTCTCTAAACATACTTATCTTTATATATCTCCTAAATTTGTTACAAATTAACCAAATCTCATCACTCTATGGTGAGCAACAATCTCATATAAACCCACACATACCAACTACTGGGAAACCTTCGGGTGACACCCAATCACTTTCATCACTCTATGGTGAGCAACAATGTGATATCAACCCACATATACCAACTACTGGGAAACCTTCGGGTGACACCCAATCATACTTACCACCAAAATCATCTGCACTTATTACACACTGCTTAACTGACTCTGACTCTGGGTATATTCATCGTCGGATTGTTGTTTGCAATCTTTCGATCTGTATGCACGCCTGTAACTTTCTAAACTGGTTAAACTCTCATATATATCTAAACCATTACTGCATCCATCGCACAATTCCTTTGCATTATATATCAGTGATTATGAAGCTTGAGATGATCTTCTTTGCTTTACCTTCATGCTTTACTCTGAATTACACCTTCAAGAACATGAATATCACTCAAAACGTCGATACTCGATCACATACTACATTCATCCATTATGCATGTAATGACTTGAAACCCCATGGGATAACCTTCACCAAATCAGCACCTCTTGGAATATCTCAACTGGAAACCTGATGACTGATAGAATATCAATGATTTGGGACATTCTAACTAATGCTATGAAATTCACATATAAATTGATTTCAACTATCAAACCATGTTACAACATTGCTTGGAAACTAAATATTTGCTTTATATTTAACTTGCAAAGTTCCCTTACTAACATTGCTCGAGGGTACCCCCCTCATGAGCAATGGGATATTCTTCCTAAATTGCAGGTTTACTCTTACAAACCCCAAAAAGAAAGACAATCACTTAACATCAGCACATTCATTTGGAAGGACACACATAGTCCTACTGACAAGCTTTCTTCAAGGAGGAAGAAGAACCAAAATCTCAAGGTCCAATCTGTAGGTAATCCCAAGATTTGGTTCACTTGCTATAGGATACTCTCTTATTTTGATTACAGTGTGTGGATGCTCATTTTTCTGTACTGCTGGGAATCAAACCCTCAAAAGTTAACAACCTATGGCTGTAGTTGGTACTGTATGTCATTCTCACTGAAGATAACTATCTTCATCTTATACAACAGTGCATATCTTAATCTGAAAGTTGTATCCACAAAAGATTTTAACATGTTATGCTATGTTTATTTGAACCTCTGCTGCATAATCTACTTCAGAGATGCTTCTCTGTACCATCAATGTCAAGTTTGTTATACTCTAAACATTAGCACTCTAGCTGGGAATTTAGTTTCACAACCCACTCATACCAAAACCAAAGGTACTTTGAACAAAGATTGCAACATTGATCAGTACCATGGCACTTACTTTATTGAAGGAGTTCATATTTTGTTCTTTTTCAATCTCTTTTATGACTGTGCTAACTTGACTCGAATGAGTAGCTTTCTTGATTCTTTGTTAATCACCTACCAGGTTCATATATCGAGCAAAGCATCCAAGTTAACAAAACCTGCTAAAACTCTAGTACAAAAATACAAAGGAACCATCAAGCTCGGGAAAATGGGTGAAAAAAATATTTACTCAGATGGACCAACTCTCGTTGACTCTGGACAAAGAAAAGTAAGGAAAAGGACTCTTTCGAATGATTGCAATCGTCTTATTGGCTTGTTATTTAGGTATGATTTTAATCTTCTCTGTTCTGCCTTAATGGAAAATACTCAACCACCTACCGGGAAGGGGAGCCTCAATGGGGCTCCACCGACACCCATAAATACCCAAACCAACGGGGAGCCTTCGGGTGACACCCTAAAACCCACACTGCATCTCCATTCCGCAACTGTTTTGATGACTCTAAAATCACTATTTACTGATGTTGTTTTGCCTCAAGGGATACTTTCTCTTGAGTCTGTGAAATCTTTCATCCGTATGCAGAGTCACACCAAGAATCATGGACTACATGTCCAACAATTCAACACTAGTAGCAGATCCATCAAGCAAGCAACAGATACAACCTTATTCTCCACACTTGGAAGCAAAGAACTTTGTATGTGCACCTTTATCAAATTAAATAAGACCATGAAGTTTAGCTTTCATAAAAAACTAAACACTTATCATATCTATCTAATAAAATTGAAATGTTATCTCATTCTTAATAGCAACGCTATCTCTAATAATTATTATGTTAAAACATTACATTCTAGATCTCAATTCATCTTGATAACAATTTGGCTTGTCTCACATGGGTGGCATTCCTATTATCATCAAAGAGCATTTCTTACTACAAAACAACTCCAATATAACCTGCAGGTACATAATAACCACAAAGGACCTAAGACAACTCTCCTGATAACAACACATGGATCGATGGCACCAACCAAACACCAGCTGATAACAACTCTCCTGATACAGTATACAACCAAACAAAGCTGGACTCAAGCAATGATCAATGGCACCAACTGGAATCAAGCATATGAAGCCCTCAATCACAAAACACCAGCACTGATCGATGGCACCAACTGGAATCAAGCATATGAAGCCCTCAACCAAACATCACCAACATTGTTAAAACTGATCCCAAGAGGCTCTTGGTAGGTTAGCTGTTACTGCCAGTGTTATGCACCAAGTGCAAACCAAAGCACCATTTACATTTACTTTAGTGATTACTTCCCTTGTGGTGTGTTTGTTCTTTTGCTCAGTAAACCAAACTGTTACATTGTCAATCAGATACACTATATGCTACATAAACTGCATTATTTGGCTCCATGGTTTAAATCATTTCCCCTTATAATTCGATTATTATCTTGTTTTATAAGCCAGGAACAATACATACCCATTAAGAAGTATTATAGAATAACAGATCGGGATTCTCCTCAATATTTAATTTCTATTTCTAGCAACTCTGGTGAGTCTTGCTTGATCCAAACACATAGATTGGACACTACTGTTCTCAGTAGGGTCCTTACCTTCCATGTTACCAATTCTCCTCAAATTAGTTTTAAATGAAGTTTAGCTTCTGGAATGTCAGGGGATTAAGTAGGAAGAATGTCTGGACACATATCGAATCCACTACTAAGTCAGATCACATAAAATTTCTGATGCTAGCTGAAACAAAACTAACTACTCCACCGCCTGACAAATGTTGGAGGAAACCGGGCTTTGACATAATGTTTTTTTTCCCGTCTAAGGGCCTCTCTGGAGGTCTGTGCCTCCTTTGGAAGGAATCCCATTTACATAACGAAACTTTTTCTGTACGAAGCTCTACCGATCGGATAATCCAAGTTGACTACACAAACACGGATCTAAATATTACCATTGAGATTTTGTTTGTATACGCAACGCCTTATGCAAATGAGAAAAACTCTTTCTGGACTTCCCTATCACATTATATTCTCAAAGCCAAAAACTCTCTAATTATTTTAGGTGATTTAAATGAAATATTGGAGCACAAAGATAAGTTAGGTGGAAGATCTCCATCTGCAAATAGATTTGCAAGACTACAAGATATAATAAATAACTATAACTTAGTAGATTCCCCAACTTGTGGGAATACTTTCACTTGGAGGAAACGTGAACATGCAGAAGACAACATCTTCGAAAAACTGGACCGTGCAATCATTAGTCATTCTATACTAAAACAATTTCCTAACCTATGCACCAAAATTCATGCTTTCTTAAAATCTGATCATGCGCAAATAACCTTGGACCTTATGGATAACCGAAAACCCAAACTACAACCTTTTAAATTTGAAATGGCATGGACAACAAGACCAGATTTTGGTTCTGTTGTTCGAAATGCATGGAGGCTAAATCCTTCAGGCTCGCAAATGTACAAACTTACAAAGAAATTACAAGAAGTCAAAAGGAAGAGCAAAATATGGAGTAAAGTAACCTTTGGAAATGTGTTCCGCCAAATACAGCAAGTTGAAACAGAACTATTGGAAATACAAAACAACCTGTGCAATGCCTATTACCACAATCTAGATAACAGAATCAAAAGGTTAACAGCAAAACATACTTCACTTCTAACTTATCAACAAAAATATTGGGGGCAACGGGCTAAACGAACACATGTTAAATCCATTGATGCAAACACAAAATACTTTCACAGAATTGCTACTGGAAGACGAAACAGGAATATAATTAAACAACTACAAACCACTGCAGGTATCACTCTAACAAATGAAGAAGACATAAGAAAATTAATACAACAAGATTTCAGCCAAAGGTACTCACTGCAAACAAGACAACAAGTGCCAGGCAATTTGATCCATTATGTAGGAAACGAAATCTCAAATGAGGATAATGATTGGCTAACACGACAAGTATCAAACTCAGAAATAAAAAATGCAGTTTTTAGCCTAGCGAATGAAAAATCTCCGGGGCCTGACGGGTTCCCTGCGGGGTTTTTCAAAAAATACTGGAATATAGTTGAGCCTACTGTAATCAAGGCGGTTAAGAGTTTTTTCCTCAGTGGAAGAATACTAAAACAAACAAACCATACATTTATAGCACTGATTCCAAAGATAGATAACCCCACCACAACATCTCATTACAGACCAATAAGCTTATGCTCAACAACATATAAAATTATATCTAAAATACTCTCATCAAGACTAAATAAAGTTATCCCCAAGCTAATCGACCCATTACAAAGTGCTTTTACAGCAGGGAGATCTATACAAGACAATATACTAATCGCGAATGAAATATTTCACTCATTCTCTAAGAAAAATGGAAAAACAGGTTGGATGGCTGTGAAGCTAGATATGGAAAAGGCATTTGATATGGTAGACTGGGGCTTCCTTTTTTCCATTCTGCTTAAATTTGGATTCTCTCCTAAATTCACAGAATGGGTCAAAGAATGCATTACCACAGTCACATACTCTGTACTGGTGAATAATGAACCAACCGAAATATTCTTTCCTAAAAGGGGTTTACGTCAGGGTGACCCTCTCTCCCCCATATCTTTTTTTAATAATATCATAAATCTTGGCTAGAGGACTGCAATACGAGGCCGGTAAACCACAAAGCTATCTAGGTCTAAAATTAACACATGGTGGAACTAAAATTCCTTTCTTAGCTTTCGCAGATGACATTGTCATCTTTGCTTCGGCCACAAAAACCGGTTGTGACCAAATCAACAAAATTCTACAAGAATACTCATCATTGTCAGGTCAACGTATTAATAGGCACAAGTCTCAATTCCAGACATCCAAAAATGTGTTAGCCACACAGAAAAACCTTATTAGAAATGAACTTGAAATAGCTCATACTTCAAAACTAGGTAGTTATCTGGGTTGTCCTTTAATTGAGGGATGTATGACCAAGGACGATTTCAAAGACTTACTAATAAGCACAAAATCTCAACTGCACAAATGGAAAGCGAACTGCCTCTCCCAAGCAGGACGATGCACCCTAATCAAAACAACGTTATCAGCGAAACCTTTACATATAATGCAATGCTTTATATTACCTAAATCAGTCCATACAGAACTAGATAGAATAAATCGAAATTTCCTTTGGAACAAGGGACCAAATCACAAACCCTTAATCAGTTGGTTTGAAGTATGTAAAACAAAGGAAAATGGAGGGCTGGGTCTACGTAGCTCTGAGGACATGAACAAAGCTTTTCAGTTGAAACTACTTTGGAAACTGCTAGCTGAACCAACTAGCCATTGGGTTACTCTAATCAATGAAAAATATCTAAAAAACCAAAATATCCTGCAATATAGAAAACAAGGGGGAACTTCATGGCAATGGACACAACTAACCAAATTAATACCTTTATTTAAACAAGGATTGAGATGGTCCATTGGGGATGGCTCGACCATTAATTTTTGGAATGACCTTTGGTTTGGATTAAAGCCTCTAAACACACTAATCACAAGAACACAACAAATCGATGACACAATCAACATAAACCATTACCTAAAAAATAACAAAACATGGGATCATGAAAAATTAAATGAACAATTACAAAACATCCTGCCAAATGATATAATAGAAGCAATCAAGATATCCCCAATACCACAAAACATTCATGTAGATAGATTATACTGGAAATGGAGCAAGAATGGATGGTTCTCAACAAAATTAGCAATAGATATGATACACAAAAACAAAAACCATGAAACTTCGGACATAAACTGGGTCTGAGGACTGAATATACCGCCCAAAATTAAATCTTTCCTATGGAAAATTCTTCGTAATGGGGTGCCGACTGCTGTTCGGTTAGCCTCTAGGCGATTTGGTATCCCTACCAATTGCCCACACTGTGACTCTTGCTATGAAGATTTACCACATCTGCTATGGGATTGTAACATTACTAAGGAAACCATAATGGAAAAAGACCCGGGTGCATTTATGAAAATTCATGGCTGCTTCAGTAAAAAGAAAAATATAAATGAAACAATATGGGATATAAAAACCACAATTGGAAAAAAAAAAGATTTGAAATCCTCGCCTTTGTTTGATGGGGAGTATGGTATTTCAGGAACAAAACATTATTCGATAGCATCAATTCTGACATAAGACGCATTCTGTCATTTGTAAATGATCAAATACTTACCTGGAAAATATCTCACATAGATGAAAGTAAACAAGATATACAATTACACACAAACGAGGAACGAACTAAAACAATATCGAAAAGGAAAAGAACCAAATGGGAAGCTCCTCCTATTGGCACGTATAAACTAAATTTCGACGGTTCTCTACCCTCTACTGGGTTGGGCTCTTTTGGATTTATTCTAAGAGACCACAAAGGTACCCCTATTTTCAGTGGTTCGAGGGTCTCGCCTTTTAGCTCTGTTTGTGGATGTGAGAGCCTGGGGCTTTGGCGGGGTCTTCTAGCCGCCAAGGATCTAAACATCAGAAACCTGATTATTGAAGGAGATAACTTAACAATTATAAAAAGTCTTAAAGGTTTGGGGAAGCCTACTGGAGACTCTGAAATGATTGTCTCGGACAGTCTAGTCTCGCTGGGTTTCTTTGGTTCTGTCGAGATTCGTCACGTCTTCCGAGAAGCAAATTCTGTGGCTGATCGCCTATCGCGTATTAGCTATGCTTCACACGGACCTTTGATGCCTGATGACTCTCTGTTACGTCTTCTCATCCGCAAGGATGCTCTTGGCTGTTAGGGCTTAGCTCTATAACCAAATTTTTTCCATTTCAAAAAAAAAAATAATAATAATAATAATAACGGGGTGATGAATTTATATGTGCTACGTTCCTTTCTTTTTTATTTATACCTAGCCTACTGTTTGTTTTATCATTAGATATACTATATTCAATTATGATCTAATGGATAGATTATTTAATTTAAAAAGATAAAATTTTCACCTAACTATATTGACACGTAATTAATTCCATGACAATTCCATGTATGGGAAATCGATAGAGGCCGTTTCAGTATTTTGTCAAGTACAGAACATACGCACTAAAATTTTACAACACAATATAGTTACAAAGCTCATTGAATTGTCATGGAATTAATTACTTTACTTAATATATATAGATTAAATTCAATGTATATCCAATTTTTTATTAAGTACTTTTTATCTTCGGTACGTGTTCCAAATTATTAAAAATGACTTTATTGCAAATAATATAATAATATAAATTAATACGAATATACAAATTAAAAATAATGTTCGAAACGGTAATTTACTGAAGCATCAAGATGTTGTATATTCTCTTATTTAATCTATTTTTTAGGGTGATTTAGGCAATTAGGTTATTTGAAACTTTCAATTAGCTAATTAGAGAAGAAACTTATTTAATTAGATTACCTAGTCCATTCCCCAATTGGGGTACTAAAGTCAATGGTCAACTGTTTGACCGTTAACTGGTCAAGCAGTTGACCATTGACCGGTCAACGTTTGGCCCTTTTTTTATATATATATATATATATATTTAGTGATGACATTTTTGTGATGCCATGTTTTTACCGTTTTGATTCCACTTTTTATTATATTTGTTTCAAACCTTGATGACATTTTTTGTGTACTGTGATGTCACGTCGACCATAGATGCCAAATTTTTTTTACCTTTGACTACTGATGACACTTTTTTAAAGTCAATTTTTTGATGATATTTTTTTTACCGTAATGCCATATTTTTCAAATTACTGTTTTCATGACATTTTTTTTTTAATGTGATGCAACTTTTTCGAATTAGTGTTTTGATGCCATTTTTCTAATGTAATTATTTGATGCCAATTTTTTATTCGAATCGTTTGATGTCACATTTTTTTAATTTAATCAATTGTATATCGATAAATTTTCATCGATTCTATTTTTATTCACTGATGACACGTTTGTGATTACATTTCATTGACGCAATCACTTGTGGTGACATGTTGATTACATTTTTATTCATTGATGACACAATCGGATAAAATGTGATTAAACTTGATTGATGACATCTTTTATTGATGACTTTTGTTCATTGATGACATTTGTGATGACAAATCATTGATCTCAATCATTTGTGATGATATTGTTTGTTGAAGACATTTTTATTAATAACATTTTTATACAATTGATAACATACGACCTTAAAATTTGATCACACTTCATTGGTGACGTTTTTATTGGTGACACATGTGTGATGACATTTAAGAATCTAATAACATGAAATACCATGTAACATGTCTCCACTCCTCTTGTTTTTTTTCGGGCTTGGGCCGGTTGTGTACCAAAACACAAGCAGAGTTAAAAACATATTATCACCTAACTAGCAAGTGATAAAATGCAATTCTTACCCCTTATAAAAGATTTGTCCTCAAAACTTGTAAAAACGCAAAACCTAATATCTAAATGAAAAGAACATGTAATATTTAAATGAGAGGACATTAGTCACTAGTATGTGATACAAGCTATTACACAATAACCTTATGTCCGATAAGAAATGGGAAAAACTAAAATTGTTATGAGAACTAAATCTTTATTGCATTATTGTTAAACTAAAACTACAAGTATAAAAATAAGTACAGCTTGCCGCAAAAAATCTAAGATTACATCAAGTGAGCCTGAATCCTCCTCCATCTCCAACACCAACAAAAGCAAGTGCCAGATTTGGATTCAATGCTTTAATGTGAAACCTGGAAAGGAAAAAACAAACATCACTGATGAATGGATAAATGTTTAATGTTATGGTACACCCTAACTTATATATAAGGTACTTTTAGCTTTACAATTGGTAATCTCTTCTATAAATCACCAAATGCTAGATGTTCTAAACTATAACGTAAATGAATCATACGGTGAAACAAAATGTGTACTAGGATAAAACTAAACCCTCACAAATCATGGAGCCTCAGTTTAAAATGATAAATTACTATACTAACAAAATCGCACATGGAAAAAACTAAAAGGGTATATATTGTAATGAATTGTTCAGAACAAGAATAAGTGTCATCAAATTGATCTCATGTATGACAAGAACAAATGCAAACAAGAACCAAGTGATCCATCCTCCAAATGCATGACCAGTTGGAAGCAATATCTCACTGAATTTTTACTATTGTAGATTTCTATTAAAGCAAAATTCAAAGCATACAATGCAACAGTGATTATCTTAACTTAATGCAAATCAAGTCAAATTGTTTCAATTGCTAGAGAGCTTACCTCCCATACAAGAATGGCATCCTGGTTAGTACCTTTCTTACCCTGCAAGGTATATAGTGAGGCGAAATCAGTTGCACCATTAGCAGAAAGCCGGCCAGGAATTTCCTCCTTAAAGGAGCTCCAGGAGCTTACCTTCTTCTTTGGAAGTTTCTTCCTCTTCATAGAAGCATCAGAAGGGGAACCTGGAAGAGGTGTCCTGCTTTCCGAGGATAAGCAGTACCCCATTCTCAGGGCCCTTAATATGCCAAGAACTATAAAATTGAGGAGAGCTTCTCGTATGCATCTTTCACTTCCTCGATGGGGTAACCTTGCTGATGCCAAGAACTATAAAATTGAGCAAAGCAACATTAAGCAACATCAACAGAAGCACGAATAAGCATAATCAAATCAAAATACTCAGCAAGTAATCAATAAATAAAAACAAAAAAGAAGTAATAAAGCTGTCAACTCAAAAAAATCTCCAATATTTTCTTTGATTCATCGAATTCAAAGCTCTTACCTCATCCAATTCATCGAATTCAAAGCTTGGATGCAAATCTTACCTCAAATTTCTCAATTCAAAGCTCTACCTCACCCAATTCATCGAATTCAAAGCTCTTACCTCATCTAGGCATTTCATCGAACACCTTGGATGCAACTCTTACCTCACTCAATCCAAAGCTATCCAGTACCTTCAAATTGCTCAATCTTGCATCCAGTGGAAGGGGATATCAAATCTCCATTATTTTCTTTGATTCCACTTTAGCAATTAAAACCAACGGAGTAGGAATTACCTTGATCGATCCGGTGGAAAAATATGACGAAGATGACGACATCAAACTTGCTGATATTCCATATTACCATTGGTTTGGCTACATAATTGTCGGTGTCTCTCTCCTTCTCCTCCTCGCCCTATCAGATCCAGGAGAAGATGACGAAGCACCACACTAGTCCGGCCCCCTTCGAAATTGTCCTCATCGGCGGCGGCTGAAGCACCTCCGACTCATGGCCGGAATGGAGAGAGCGAGGACGACTCATGGCCGGAATGGAGAGAGCGAGGACGAGCAAGCCGCCATGGGAGCGTGATGAGAAAAAAGAGGGCGAGGCGAGCAAGGTACGAACGGAGAGAGGGATATCAGAGAATGAGGGAGCAAGGAGAATGAACATTGGATTAAGCCTTAGGGTGGTACAGGGTGACGGGGCTAAAAAAAATATTAAAATGGTCTAGCCCATCTAATAAAAAAAGTAAAGTAGTTAATTACCTAATGAAATATGCCCAGATGTACAAAACACCAAATTTTCTCATTTTTTTATTATTTAAATTAATACGAATTATAACGACACTAATGCTATATAAAATATATATACATACCATGTCGTAAAATTTTATTCAATTACTTTACCTTTTATCATCAAATTTTTGTTAGTATATTATTCTACATTTTACATCAAATTGAATCTAATATATTTAAATATAAATATGCGGCATCTTAATTTGATGATAAAATTTAAGAAGATAAATTTGTGTATAATTCTATATAAAATATGCAATGCCGTAAAATGTTAGTCAATTATTTTACCTTTTAGATCAAATTGAATATAATATATTTAAATATAAATACGTCATAAATTCGGCAATGTAATTAAATATTATTTTTTTCATGAAGAATCCGCACAACGGGCGGGTACCGTATACTAATATTAATAAAAGTTATGACAAAATAATGAAGTTAGACTTGAAATTTTTAAGAAAATAGACGTTAAAAATGTTTACCATAAAGTTAGGCTTTATCAAAAAGGTTTTTAAATTAAGACATTATATTGATATAAATTATTATTATAATATATAAGATTTAAATATAGATTAATAGTAAACATTATATTTAATTCAATGTTTTGAATTAAACTCAATGGTTAGTAATGGGTAAAAAATAATAGGGGAAAATGTAAATTTACAAAAGAGATGAAGATAAAAAAATAATAAGAGAAAATTGTGATTAGTTGAAAAATCTTAAATTAAGAAGGTGTTGACACTAAAAAAAACAAAACAAAAAACAAAACCGAACTGATGTGTGTATTGTTATATACACAGCCCCAACTGCACAATATCAGGGCATTTGCGGATGATATCCTTATTTTCTCTAAAGCAACCACAAATGCGTGCACTCGTATCTCTTCCATCATTGATAGATACTGCACAATATCAGGGCAAAAGATAAATCGACAGAAATCCTGTTTTCAAATTTCGCAAAACACTACACCTGCCACTATTCGGTCTATTACAAACAATCTCGGCATACCTCAATCCACTACACTGGAAAAGTATTTAGGTTGCCCTATCATCAACGGAAGAGTAAACAAAGACACTTTTGCTAACGTCATTCTAAAAGCTAAGCAACAGCTTACGCGTTGGAAAGCATCCAACTTATCGGCGGAAGGACGCAAAGTGCTGATCAAAGCAAATCTAAGTGCACAACCAATCTGTCTTATGCAAGCTTTTCTTCTACCAAAGTCCATTCTAGATGAACTAGATAAAATCTATCGTAGTTTCTTTTGGAACAAAGGACCAAACTATACACCTCTAATTAGTTGGGATAAAGTATGTACAGATACTCTTTCAGGGGGGCTTGGGCTTTATAAGGCAGAAACAATAAACACTGCCCTGCAGATGAAATTACTTTGGAAAATTATTGCAGAACCGAGGAATGTTTGGGTCCGTGTTATCACGGAAAAATACCTCAAAGGGTCCTCCATTACCCAATATGAAAAGAAAAAAAACACTTCATGGCAATGGTCTAAACTTCTCTCCCTCCGACCCCTATTTGAGAAAGGTCTTCGCTGGCTTGTCGGTAATGGAAAGTCAATCAACTTTTGGTCTGACAACTGGGCCTTTGATCGCCCCTTGAGTTCCTTGCTCGTCAATAAGGATTCATCAATCAACAAAGAATGGACGGTTGATAGGTTCATTCACCATAACAACTTGTGGGATACTACTCGTCTTAGGGCTGATCTAAGCTCGGTACTCACGCCCAGTGACATTGACCATGTATGCAATATCATTCTTCCAGCAAATGTTTTGGAGGATCGACTATACTGGGGACCAAACTCCAAAGGTTGGTTTAGTACAAAATCAGCTACAACTCTTGTCCCAAATGGTTGTAAGGACCTTAACTTCCAATGCGCCTGGATTTGGAAGTTAGATGTTCCACCCAAAGTTCGGCATTTCCTTTGGAAACTGCTCAAAGATGGGCTACCAACTAAAGAACGACTCCAACGATCACAAATTCATGTGCCCATGGACTGTTCTTTTTGCGACTGTCTGTCGGAGACAACTAACCATTTCTTATTCGAGTGCCCCTTCACGATCAAGGTCCTCGCTGAATTGAATTTAGATATTGGGCATTTGCCAGTTGGCCTCTTCCAAGGCAAAAATAATGGTCAATCATTACAAATGATACGGAATAGGATTGGCCTACCCCGTATGGCAGATCTGGCGCTTTGCTGGTGGGGATGTTGGTTTTTCAGGAACCAACATCTGTTCGATCAGCCTAAGGCGGTCTCGATTAGGGAGCTTCTTATCTTCATCTCAAATGTGAAACAAACGTGGCAGGCATCAAAGAAACTCGATGATGACCCGACTTCATCTCCGATTGGTCACCTACCGGCTCTGCCTAGTATATACAATTGTAAATCGTCCTCTACGAGTTCTCAGAGAACGACAAAGTGGGAAAAGCCGCCTGTTGGTTTCCTAAAACTTAACTTCGATGGATCCCACCGGGTGGCTGGGAGAGATGCGTATGGCTTTGTTATTCGTGGCCCGGATGCCCATATTATCACCCAGGGATGGGGTTGTTGTAACAACTCATCGGCGCTTTTTACGGAAGCCTTGGCCCTCAGACAAGGCGTGATTCGTGCCCAATCTTTGGGCCTAGATAACCTGTTGATTGAAGGGGATAACCTTACTGTTGTTAAAACCGTAACTGGGAAGTGGGTTTGCCCGTGGAATATTGAGCTTTTACTGGCAGACACGAAAATGGTACTGATGACATTCTCTAATGTTTCTATTCGTCATATTTTCAGGGAAGCTAATACTGTGGCCGATAGGATCGCGCATCTGGCCTACAGTATCCCTGCCGACGGATGTTTAGAGGATGATGCAGAACTTCGGGTTCTCGTCCGTAAGGACGCTCTAGGACGCACTGCGGCTTTTGTCCGGTAGCTGGGTTCTAATTGCTTCCCTTGTTCAAAAAAAAAAAAAAAAAAAATATACACAGCCCCAACTGTTGAGCCCAGCCCACAATCACAATCACAACTATCTTTGTGATGGCCCTTTTTAATAACCCTGATAAAAAACCGAGTTTTGGTTTTGTTACATCACATTACTATTGTAATAAATAAATTTGAATCTATTAAGAGATATTTTCTAGTGGTTATTTTCTTAGTTTATATCTCTTTATATATATACTAGGACTTGAACCGTGCGTAGCACGGTGAATGTTTTGTGTTAAAATTACCTATAACTAGTTCTTTTCCCGAACCTTATTCGGGTTTTTCATAATATTTTCGATCGAGTTCGACGTATTAAACAAAATATTCAACACATAAATTTTCTACTAACATATCGCTCATGCTTCTTTTCATGTTATTCTTTGAAATTTTCTTTTCTTGAGATAATCGATACTTTAAATTTGACAAAGAATGGTAAATCAGCCACTTTCACACTTCTCCTAACATCCGTCCTAACTGAAGGCAAAAAAAAGAAACCGTATAGTTTTTTGCTTAAGAATATTGAGTTTGGATCCTCTATGATACTTTATTGATTACACATCATGTTACACCTTTTAAATTTGTCTAAATTATAAACCAATTTGATAAAGAAACCTTAAGTTTAAATGTATAAACCCTATATAGCTAAAGAATAAAATAATGATATTTAGTGTGTGTTTTTTTTAATGCCTTGGACCCTTAATTAGAAAAAGTATTGTATGTTTAATTATGAACCTTAAGAGGTCATAACATTAAACTCATCGAATCACAATGATTAAATACTTTAATTGCAATGATTAAACTCATCAAATCACAATTTATAATCTTCTATAATCTTCAATTTCACAAATTTCATCAATGGAGTAAACAATTTATGCATTGCTATCTAAATATTTTTCCAAAAAAAATTCCAACGAAAATATATTGGAACCCTTGTCAATTAAGCTCCAGACTTAAATATATGATAGGTTGAGCATTGAATATTTTTGGGTTTTTTTCCCAATGTATTTAATACTGAAAATCAATTTTCATAACCACAAACAAATATCCTCCTCGTATCTATACAAATTACAAACTCCTGCAAAATGAAAAGCCCCTTTGGACCCTAATTACCAAGCACCCTCAAATCTCGGATCAAGATCCTCTCCTAATAAAAAGCTTCCTTATAATTTCCAGATAAGTAATTTTTATCCATTAGATTAAATTAAAGGCTAAGATTAAATCTCTATAATTAAATAATAATTAAATCAATTAACCTTTATCCAAACCTTTTCTTCCTCCTTCATTACTTCAAGTCGGATCAATTGATCGAATTAATTAACAATTAATTTTGCATTCGCAGAAAAGCGGAGGAAAGAATTAAGTGACACGGTTTGAATAGTTTGGCAAGGCTTATTGAGGTCCTTGTCGAAGTCCCAAAGGAGGCAGATCGGACCTCTTTCAAGGCGGGGCCGCGGGAGAGCTCAATTAGTCGAGAATGGACTTCGCAACGACAAGCAAAGCAGCCTCAGCCATGGCCGACGGAGTAGGGTTTTTGAGTTTTGAGGGTTGCGGTGAATGGCACGCACAACTTAATTTGACTAATTAGCATCTTAAGTTAGTTGCCTAATAAATACCTAATAAGATAATCTCAACAGCCCAATTAAATCAATGGCTTAAATCAAATGTTATAATTAAACTCAATTCAATTAACCTTTATGTGTGTACTCTCTCTGGATCAAAGGGCAGTGACAGTGCCACCGACTCACCACCCCCGGTCACCGGGTCGCCTTCGATCTGCTCACACCTCTGCTTCTCAATCTCAACCGCAACAACCAACCGATGAACCAATAATGATGCAGCTCGTCGTCCTCACCACCTTCGCCCGCGTTGCTTCCACCGTCTCTATTTTGCTTTCCGAATTTGCAATCAGATGAGCACCAAATCGGCAAATTTCATCACTTGAATTATACCATAAACTATATATGTACTGAGAATTGCAATCAGATGAGCACCAAAACGGCAAATTCCATCATTTTGTGTGATTGACTTTATTTCTCTTCGCTTTTCACAAACCCAAACAACAAATTTCATCACTTAAATTTTAAATATTTAGTTGACATCTTGCTTCTTTTTTTTGTACAGAGTATTATTTTGTATTGAGTGTTTTATTAACTAAAAGCGGTTAATCGGCCCGTTATTGTTGAGATTGGGAAGCTTAAAGGTGAGAAAGAAGGATGGCTATGATGGCTAAAGGCGATGAATGAGTAGGCAGCGGTGGTGTTTGCGAGGGATTGTGGTTCCACTTTAGATTGAGTGAGAGAGAGGTAGGGGACGGTGGTTTTAAGTTTTAACCGTTGATTTTTTTTAACGGATGAAGTCGATTTATTAGGTAATTATTAGGTAACTTTTATAAGGAGAGGATCCTGATCTATATAGGAAGGGAGTAAGAAGGGGTAAGATAAGGATTAATTGATTTCTCAATTAATTAATTAATTACATGGATTAATCTTAGCCTTTAATTTGATCTAATCTCCATCAAATCCCTAAAAAAAACACAAATAACAAACATAATCCATCTAGAAAACCTCACCCAAAATTCAATTTTAAACTCAGAAATTTAATTAATTCATCATCATCGCCGCCATCGACCTCCGTGGCTCTCCCACTTCCGCCCCTTCCTCCTCTGGCGCCGATTCACCGCCGCCATCGACCTCCGTGGCCGCTCATTCCGCCTCACCCCCATCAATCTCCGCTCCCCTACTTTCTACCGCTCCTACCTCCACTTCCGGTCCCTCCTCTCCGACTGGTCCGGCAGCCGCGACCTCCCCCCGATCAGGCCCCGCCGGAGGCCATCCTCTCCGACCTCCTCCCCCTCCTTTCCCGCCGAAGGAAGTACTCCTCCTGCGCCGTCGTCGGCAACAGCGGGATCCTCCTCAACGCCGATCACGGCGCCGCCATCGACGCGCACGAAGCCGTGATCCGCCTCAACAACGCCCGGATCGGGGGGTTCGCGGGCCACATCGGCGCCAAGACGACCATCTCGTTCTTCAATAGCAACATCCTCCACCTCTGCGGCCGCCGGAGGGACTGCCCGTTCTACCCGTACGGCGCCGACGTCCCAGTCGTCCTCTACATCTGCCAACCGATCCACTTCCTCGACTTCGCCACCTGCAACGCCTCCTCCGTCGCCCTCAACCGATCCCCAATCCTCGTCACCGATCCCAATTTCGACCTCCTCTGTTCCAAGATCGTAAGTACTACTCCCTCCGGAAATGGTTCGCAGACGACAGGAGCGTTCGGAATCGGACATTGGAGGGCTGGAGCTCCGCGCATGACGGGATCGGGTGGGGGTTGAAATTCAAGCCCCAACAATCCAAAACCTAATTCAAGCCCCAAAAATCCAAAATACTCAATCAGTTAAAGAGGAAGAATATTTATAAACAATCAGATTAGGGGTTGAAATTTTTTGTTTGGGAAGAGAGGAAGTATCGGCGGTGCGAGGAGGAGATGAGAGATGGGAGCAGTTCTTTTTTTTTTTTATCAGAATGGAATCAATTCTTACAGGGAGAACGTGGGGGAGAGAAGGGTGAAAGTTTTTGTTTTTAATTTTGCTTAAAGAAGACACGTGACTCATTTTTTTACACTGCTTCTAAAATAATAAGTATAAGGGGTGGATAAGTGATAACATATATGAGTTTACAAATTACAAATAATAACTTTAGATGAATACAAAATGCAAAGCGAGTAATAAGAAAAAAAGCCTTTGTAGTGGCACGAGCATGAGACTCTCTTGTCAAATACATAGCCATTTCCTTTCTTTTGTCCTGGATCTGTTAGCAGCAGAGCATGGAGACAATTAGATTTTTCACAGTAGCATTATGAAAATTTTAGGCATAAATAAAGATTCGAAAAACACCATTTCATCCCCATATTCAAAAGTCAAGAGCAGATTAAAAAAATTAATGTAAATAAATAATTCAATAATCAAATAAATGAGTAGCAACAATAATTAGATTTTTTTACCGAGGTTAAAAAATAAAATTATAGAATTTTCAGGTAGAAATCGAGAATAACTGAGATAATTTCATTAAGTTGGGCTAAAAACATTGGCATTCAACAAGAAAGAAAACCTTCTTGGCAATTACCATTAAAAAAAAGAAGCTAAATCCACCGTCCAGTGCAAGGATGTACATGATGTTGTACAGTTGTAGTTTCTGATTTTCAATTTCCACTTTAGAATCTTATCTTCTATTCATTTCCTTCCATTGTCGATATAGATGAAAACACTCCTGAGCAATATAAGTGATTTCTAATGAACTACAAGGATGAGCGAGCAGGGGACTTGAGAGGGAGCCAGGAGGAGACATGAGAGGGGGAGATATTTTAAAGGTTTAAAAAGTCCTATTTTTCTCACAAAAATAATAACAAATGATGTGAATGTGCATCCAAAACATATCACACCATGTCCACAGTGGTATTGGCCATATTTGTCATGGTATTCATCAAAGATATGATTAATGTATCTGGTTGTATCCAATGTGTATATGACCATATGATATCATATCCGCTATGGGTATTACAGAGTAAAGGGTCTCTAATAACAGAGTAAAGTTTCTCTAACTACAAAGTACATCCACATTGCAATCACAGTGGATCAACATGATGGATCAAAGATGATGAAGGGAAAACGAGTGGTGCTTATCAACAAGTTTAAATCGTTCGGCATATTTAACAATTTTCAGCCAAAATAGCCTTATTAGGGTTATATTAGTCGGCCATCAGCTTGTAGAACATTCACGCCTCTTTTGATATAGAAATCAGTTCTTGTGTGAAACACAACTGTGAGAAAGTCAATCGATTCGAAGCGTTGCTCATCGATTGCAAATTGGTTATATATCTTGCTTGGTTTGCTTTGAGTTCTTCAACCTCGCGAGAACTTGGTGATCCTGGTAATCACAAGTCCCGATCCTTGTGCCTCCAAGTTGTCCGCTTGGTTGTGTAAGGTTGTAGAGGCGGGCTTTGTAGTCGTTGATACTTGGTTCCTACCCTCTTAGGAGGCCTGGGGTCTTTATCTCATTCTACCTTAGTTCGAATCGCCCTTCTATCGGTCTTGTTCTTTCAATTTCGTGTCTTTCTTGTTATTAATTTGATCGAGTCTTTGTGTCTTGTCCTTTTTCGATTTCGAGTTTATAGTTGCTGGTTTGTTCTCTTTCTTGTCGATATCGAGCATAGTCTCGGTATTCTTGAGTCTTTTGCTTATGTTCTTGTCTTTGAGTCTTGATTGTCGAAGACGCATGGTTTTTAGGATCGAGATCCTAATGTAGGATCGATGCAAGGGTCTAGGATCGGATCGTAGGATCGTAAGATCCTAGCAAAAAAGTGAAAATCAAATAAAAAATCAAATATAAATAAGTCATACCAAATAAATATCTTATTTTTTAAACAAAACTAATCATTTCCTCCTTTAAATAAACTACGTAACTAACATATATATGCCAATAATAACTCCTTAGCATGCATAATTGGTCAAGGATAATATGTCAAAAGGTATAATATGATACTTAAAATGTTTGCATAAGTCATTTAACATTCATAAATCACACTAAAAATGGTCTAAGAAACAAGATTAACAAAAAATGAAACCCCACATCACATGATTGTTTCTGATATGCCATATGTGATAAGTCGCCGCCGCCGGAGTGCACCGTGGTCGCCGGATTGTTGGATTAACAAACTTGAGAGTTCAGGCTTCACCGCTTCACCGATTTAGGGATTTTAGGGTTTAATTTCCCCCAAAAATTAAAAACACAATTAAAAAAATTAGAAATGGGCCTAATTTCATCAAAATAACGACATGGACTTTGTGGACTAAAATTTGGATGGGCCTAATTTTTTCAAAATCTGAAATTGCTAGGATCGGTTAGGATCGTTAGGATCCTAACGATCCTAACCGATCCTAGCCGATCCCACTCCGATCCTAGTATAAACGAGTATGTACAACCGATCCGGATCAGAACTATTCCTAGGATCGTAGGATCGTTAGGATCGTACGATCCGGATCGCGATCCTAATAACCATGATCCTACGGCTAACCCCGTATCACAAGATCTTGTCAATTCTGTAAGAATTGAATATGATCTTTGCGAAAACTCAACTTAAATATGTGGAAATAAAATAGCTGAAAGTAAACCAAGGACACACAAATTGTAAACGAGGTTCGGCACGAACTTGGCCTACGTCCTTGCCTAGGGTTATCCAACCCGTAGGATTCAAAAGCACTATTATTTCACTCCTTATGGATTCTAGATACAATCTAGAAGAACTTCCCTTCTTCTACCTCTCGAATCCTAACCCATTTCTATATCTAGTCAACCCAAGCTCTCGTGAAATAACAGTCTAGTGAATACATTTGAGTAGAGGTATACTCTTAGTATAACACTTATGACTTGTACAATAACGCTCAATGAAATCTCTCACAAAACCGAAAGATAAAACAGTAAAGTAAAGGCCTTGAGAGAGCTTGAAGATCAATTGTAGTGAAGACGTTGGAGATAAGTGAGTAAGCTTGTGTATACCCCTGCTTGACTTCGATTTTCTTATATAAATGTTGCTTGAACTCATTCGTGGCAATCTCCAAGAGAAACGTTTGAATTGCTATTCCACCACGTCCGGAGATAAGGAGGGAGAAAGACGTTGAAAATCTCCTTGTAACCACTTGGATACTTGAAGATCTTCTCAACCAAATCTTCCTCTTCTAGAAGCCGCATCCGATCGATGATAATTTGGACAGATTAGATTGGGTCAGCTCTGCAGATTAGTTCATCTAACAACAAAAGGCCCAATAACAATAATATAGAATAAGGTCCAAAATACTTAACACAAAATGAACAATATAGAATAGGTTTTGACTTTCATCAACCCATAAAATCTATATAAAATACTAAAATAGCGGTCTAAAAAGGTATTTGGTGCGATTTCACATCCATGGAATTTTCTGGTTTAAAACGGGATTATATTTGCTTACTTGTCATATTCTGAATTAAATTGTTATTATATTTTTGGGCCACATCAATTAATAAGCCAATATAGTTAGGTAAAAAACTTATCTTTTTAAATCAAATCATTTATCCAATATAAGTTATATAACCTTACATTTAGATTAAAGTAGTCTTATTTGATTCAGAGTACGCGGTTGTGGATTTTTTTTTCTTCTTCTACTTCTTCTCAGAGAAGCGTGAAGTCCTCCGATCCCAGCGATTTGCCTGCAGTTATTCATCTACAGATCTGGAAGAAGAAGAAAGTGCTTTGATTTTGAGGTTCGATTTGAAGAGGGGCTTCAATTTTGAGGTTCGAATTTGAAGAATTGCAGCAATTTGTCATGCCCAGGCTTCGATTTTTTAGGTTCGATTTGAAGAATCGCTGTAATTTGCCATTGCAGGGCTTCGATTTGGATCAATTTGCATCTGGAAGGCCTTGTTCTTAGAGGAGGAGGGAGAAGCGGCCAGAGACGAGGCTACCGCCTGAAGGACGCGGAAGGAGAGGAAGAGAGAGGAGATGAGGCCGGAGACGATGAAGGCGGAGTACTAGTGGAGGGCGAGGCGGCAGAAGATGAGGCAGTGGTAGGTCGGAGACGAGGGAGACGAGAAAGATGGAGTACTGGTCGGATATTTCTTCGGAGAGGCGCGGCGGGAGATACCGGTGAGGGAGACGAAGACGATGGCGGTGCCGATGATGAGCGGCTAAGGCAGTCGGTGGAGGTGGCGTGCATAGCGAGCCCGATCCCGCCTCCGAGGATGACGATTGAGAGGAGGAAGGTGAGGAAGTTGACGAGGCGCGTCATTGTTGAGTTGGAGAGATGCTGCCATGGTTGAGTTGGAGAGAGATTTCTTCGAACCCGCACTCCGCATATGCTAATTTTTTTTTTCTACCACGAACCCGTAATACGCGATTACATATGCTTTCCGTGCAAAAGGAGAGAAAATCACCGTGTAAATAACAATTCCGTAAAACAAATATATACGCCATAATTCAAGTGACTCTTGTGAGAACACCTCTTAAGATGGGAAACTAGGAACAAATCTTAATCACACAATTGAAAGAAATCAAAGGCCTACATTAATCCTGATTTTTATCTTTTAAAAAAGAAAATTGGTGGAGCCCATGAGACACACTCAGTCACGCGCAAGTAAATCAAGCCCCTATGGTTTCATAATTAGGGACTCGGAGTCCCTTGTGGTTGCTGCTGGTGCGGGACGATGTAATAATACTTCGATTGTGTTTGCCGAAGCTTTGGCTCTTCGGAACGGGGTTTTACGTGCCCGAGAGTTGGGGATTTGACATCTCCTTGTTGAGGGGGACAATTTGCAGATTGTCAATTCTTTACTGGATATTTGGGACTGCCCTTGGTGCATTGAACTGGTTTTATCAGATATTCGTTCCATTGTTTCTGCTTTTGATTCGTTTTCTATTCGTCATATTTTCAGGGAATCCAATATTGTTGCCGATAGGGTCGCGCACCTGGCTTACAACCCTGCCGACGATGATATGCTGGTTGATCCGGTTCTGGAAGATCTCGTCCGAAAGGACGCTCTAAGATGGCGCTTTCTTCGCTAGGATTGTACCATCTTAATTACTTTTCCTTGTATTCAAAAAAAAAAAAAAAAAAAAAATCAAGCCCCCCACTTTTAAAAAAAAAAAAAAAATTCAAGCCCCCCACCTTTTCCATTTGTAGTTTTGTACAATACTTTTTTTTATACGGAGTACCCTTTTTTGTTTTCCTTTTGGTTTCTTTTTTTTTATACTCCTACGGAGTATTTGTTTTCTTATTTTATATATTAAATTTAATCGAATAAATATCTCCTTATACGAATAATATTTTTTTATATTATGAAATTTTATTCTTCTGTAAGATGACAATTGTACTAGTAATATTATTTTGTTAAAGTTATATTATTCGGTTAAAATAGAAAGATTATTTGGTTAAATGTGATATATTATTTGGTTAAATTTGAAAGATTATTCGCTTAAATAATAAATATTATCCGTATGTAAGATGATGATTGTACTAGTAATATTATTCGGTTAAATTAGAAATATTATTCGATTAAATGTGATATATTATTCGATTAAATTTGAGAGATTATTTGATTAAAGAGAAAATTTGCGCCGAAGGCGCAAATTTTAAGTTAAAATAATTAGTTGTCTCCCACTTTCGTCAAATTAGCTAAAAGGACACGAATTAAAATTGTGCCCCCCTACCCTAAACCTCGCTCATCAGTTATCTGGAGAAAACAATCGACGCCAGATCTCTAGAAATCCTCTCCCAGATCTACCTCCTCCTCCATCCTCCCTCGCCGCTACCGCTGCTCTCGGATTCCGCTGCTCCCTCGCCGCTACCGCTCCTCCCTCGCTGCTACCGCTGCTCTCGAATTCCGACGAATTCTGGGCTTGCTGTCGGCGGATTGGCCTCCTCGTCTTCCACCGACGCCCTCTTGCTGCACGCGAAACGCCGCGGGATCCACCGACGCCCCACCCTCTCCACTCTCTCCTCTGGCGCACTTTTCCGGTCACTCACTCGATCCCGTCGTCACCTACGTCCGTCGCACTCATCGCCGGCCAGATCTGATCTTATGGGGTACTGTTCATCATCCCTTACCTTCGTCCGCTCAGATCTTGCGTATGTTCAAAGTCTGAAAATATCAGATCTATTTTTGTATGTTCAAAGTCTGAAAATCTCCGTCGGTTCTTGCGTCATGATTGTCGCTCTCCGCTGAAATCGCCGGCGTTGCAGGCGACGTTGCTGAAACCGCCGACGTTGGGACTGTAATTGAGAACCTCTGTGACTGTAAATTTGAAGCGATGCTCTTCTCGGATGGGATTTGCTGAAACATTTGAAGATGATGATGAGGAAGATCGACGGTGGCCGGAGATTCGGCCGCACTGCTGCACCATCATGGCTGCCTTGCGGAAACGCCATTTTGTTGATCCACACATTCCCAAAGATGGTTGTACTTCCCCCAATCTAGTGATGGACAATCTACTGTTTGAAAGTCCAGGTATGCATTTTGCTGTCCTTGATATACATTGAGCATATATCTGAACTACTAAAGAAATCAATATTACATGCTCTTGGTCTCAAACATCAATAACTCATGGTTACCATAACTCTTACTCTCCATTTTCAATCGTCCTTCATTATGTTTCTGCTGTCACAATGTGTATACAGCAAGTTTTAGCTCTTATCTTAGCATCTGTCGCTCATTAGCATGATAGATTGAACATGCCTGGACATGCCTGCTGCTAGTTGTAATTATAGGTTTCAATGTAGTGGCTGAGGTTCTTCAAAACAACTTGTCATGTTTAATTTATGGGATTTACATTTGACTTCATCTGTTGGTTGTTTTCCTCTTCACCAGCTCACTCTCCTTTGGAAGTGGTCAAATAAGCCTTTAAGTGGCAATTTAACGACCTTGTATTTTTAACTTGTTTTGATGTTGTTATGCAATATATATAATTCTAATGTGTGTCGTCTGCTGAAATCAATTCGTATAAATTTGTACGAGGTACTATTTCAACATTTCAGCATTTTAGCATTTTTGAAAAAAACAAACTCCGGTTTCAGCAACTCCGGTGTCGAAGTGGTGACGCGAAAAAAAAAAGCAACTCCGGTTTCAACACCTTCGGTATCAAAGTGGTGATCCGGTAAAAAAAAGGAAAAAAATTAACTCTGGTTTCAGCAACAATTTCAGCATCTAAAGGGTTTCAGCATCAACAACTTTGCTGAAATCGGGTTTTTAGCATCAACAGCCCTTGTTTCAGCAACGCGGTAAAAAAAACCCATTGAAAACAGCGGTTGCTGAAACAAAATGTGCTGAAACAGGTATTTTAGCAACTCCGTTTCAGCCAACAACGCGGTAAAAAAAACATTGAAACAGGGGTTGCTGAAATTGTATGTGTTGAAACCCCTGTTTCAGCAATGCGGTAAAATAAAAAAAATAAAAAAACTGAAACAAGGGTTGCTGAAACCGCATGTGCTGAAACATGAGTTTCAGCATTAGCACGTGCGGTTTCAGCAACGCGAAAAAAAAAATTGGGGAAAAAAAAACAAAAAAAAAAGGGTTGTTGAAATCGTATGTGCTGAAACAGAAGTTTCAGCAATTCCATTTCAGCAACTTTAAAAAACGCGGCAAAAAAAAAAAACTGAGAAAAAAAAAAGAGGTGGGAGGGGGCCAAGGGGGCGGTGGACATTTTGCTAATTTGGAGGAGGTGGGAGCCATTTTCCTAATAAGGTCAAAAAATTAGGACATCCTAGTAATCACCCCTTGATTAAATTATACGGAGTAAATATTATTCGTATGTAAGAAGACGTTTGTTTACACCTTTATTAGTTTTCGGGAGGTTAAAATAATAATAAATAAATTGTACATTATTCGATGAAATCAAAAAGATTATTCGTAAGAGGAAGTTTAAAACAATTATTTATAAAATTATAAATTATTGTGTTAATCGATAATCATTATTACTGTAGTAGATAAAAACCCAATTTTGTTGAGTTTGACTAAAACATTATATATACAGAATCAATTCCAAGTTCAAATCCTTGGTTTACCAAAAATGGGAAAACCCTCGTGTGAAGAACGCGCTACACGCGCCCCTAAATTCTCCCCTAACCCGCCTTCGTGCATCTTGATTCATCAGCCCCAAAATCGCGAAAATCTCCTCTCAAATCCTCCTGTGAGATCCCGATCCAGAGAAATCCAGGCCTATCGATGCTGGCCTCATCCCTGCGCGTCGACCTTGAACGGTGGATTTACCGTTTCTTGGGCAATCGTTGCAAAATCAAAACACAACCCTAATTTCTTTGAGTGGATCGATCCGATCTCAGCAAGTCCCATAATCCAAAAATTTCCAAGGAAGAAAGTCAGGAAGAAGGAGATTCCATGGAAGGTGGTTTCTTTTGGCCCTTCTTCTGGCCGGGTGAAGATTGCCCTGGAGGGTGACCAATCCCCCACAAAGAGATTCAAGAAACTGGGGGAGATTCTCATTTCCTCGGGGCAAAAGGGGCGGTCCGTGTGGCCTGCTAGGGGTGGTCCGACTGGTGTGACGCCTAGAAGGGTAATCTATCCATTGGAAGTTGGTGCTCTCCCGACCTGCAGTGGCGGTGCCGTCGGGCTTCTTTTCTGCTACAAGGAACCCCATCGGGGGATCAACCCGCGATTAAAGATATAACAGAAAGAAATAATAGAAAAAAAGTTTCACTTTCTCTCGGTTCGACCCTTCTCTCTTCTCTTCGCTTCTCCCTGGTGGTGGGCTGGTGTGGTGGTCTGGCTATGCCACCCTCCTTCTCCTCCCTGCTGTCATATAATGAGAATCCCTCAACTTACAAAATCTTTTTGGTGTCTTATTTTTCACATGTCGACCTCTGTGAGGGAGAATGAGAACAAACCAAAGGGAGCAGATGATCCTGCTTCCCCAATGACTACCCCGCAAGGGATTGAGAAAGCCGAAGGGCTCTAAACTCCCTGAGGAGCTTCCTGCCTCCGATGAAGGAAATAAGAGAAATTTATTGTTCAAGATTGAGGTGAAACTCTTGTGGTGTACTGGTGTCAAAGAGAAGATGGTTGCTCTGCTAGGTTGTTTTCAAGAGTTCAATTCTGTCCACATTCTCAACTCCTTGGGTGCAGCAGTCATGGGTGACCTTTCTGCGGCTAAAGAGATACTGGTTTGGTTCAGGTATGTGGTTACCTTTGTGGTGTATTCAGATGTGTCTAAATGCGGCCTAAAGGCAGACTCTGCTGGGGATGTCCCCAATCTATGGTGGATTTTATTATTGTGTGTTCGGTTGAGGTCTAATTTCATCGTAGTATGGTGTGAATCGTGTGATCAATCTGATTATAGACTACAGGGCACCCTTTCAACAATGATCGGTCTGCCAATACTCAAAGTCAAGTTTATGCTGAATTGTTTAAGTAAGAATCAATTTCTAGGAAGCCAGGTTCATCCTCTTTCAAAAATACTTTAGGCATGTATACCTGGATAGTCCTTTCTCCATGAATAATGTTAAAATCTATTACCAAGCACCTTTTGCTGACACTTGGAATTGTAGTGTGGGTGTTATTAGAGTATCGAATTGCAATAGGAAACTGTGTGAGTGGTTAGTCAGTATGCTATTTGCATACATGTACAGGGTATATGTTTGGTTTGGGATGAGCAAAACTAATTTGTCCAAGTGTTATGGTCAAGAATTAAAGTATGAAGTTCCTCTCGTGTATACTGATTATGGTTGTAGATGCAAGAACTATGGTTTGGTGCTCTCTTCTTGTATCTGCTGGCAAAAACCCCAATTGTGGATAACTTCTCCTGTTACGAGATCAAACCAGTTGCAAAGTAGCTTGGGTAAACCTGTGTTTTTTTTGAACACAAATGAAAAGTCTACCGTGCCTGAATCTGTGATTAATCCATCAAAGTATTTTAAGGGCTTATTTAGAAGCAAACTTGTGGTGGCTAAGCGGTTGATTAATGTTATTATTTTGTGGAATGTGAGACTCAGTTCTGAGACGGTTTGATATCTCCTTATCCATTGTAATGGTATTTATCATGGCCAAATAAATTTAGAATGTAAGTTTGTCTTTAATGGTGCAAATTGTTTGGGGTATTGTGTACTCTCGGTATGGGAATCTAGCCTGTCTACAAGTCCGTTCATTTGTGTGATAAGGCTACGAGTGAAGATCAATAGTAATCAAAGACAAAGCCACAAAATAGCTAGGCTGGATAGTGAAGTTAAGAAGGTTAATGAAGATGTCAAGTCTAGTTGTGTAACTCTCTATGTATGCATTTTGATTAATGAAATAAAGTTTAGTGAAAATTATGGGTTGAACAAATTGATTATCACTTTCAAGCCTTGGATTGGACTTAGCCTAGACAATTCTTCATATTTAGCTACAGGTGGCTTAACTCCATGTCATGATAAATGGTTTGGAAAAACTAAAGGGGTCATACAACTAGGAGTTATTATATGTGTAAATATGTTTTTGCTATTAGAAGTTCCACACCCGCGGCTTCTAATGGATCGAACAGTTATAAAATGAAAGTCGGTTTTTGGAACATTAGAGGCGTAGGAAGGAGTAATATTTGGTTAGATCTAAAGGCAATGAGGATAAACGACCACATCAATCTAATGGCAATTGCAGAGACCAGAACAAGCACAATCCCACAGGAGAAAACCTGGAAAGCTACAGGGTTTAATAATGCCATCTGGTCGATAGGGGAAGATAGAACGGGAGGAATCGGATTATTGTGGAACGAGAACACTTTTACTAACGATACAATACAAGCTGAGGTGATACTTCCGAGAGTAATCCGTGTAAAATATAAGTGCAGTGATAAAAACTTTATAGGAGTGATCTTCTTCGTTTATGCCCCTCCGCATGAAAGTGACAAAGACGCTTTCTGGTCAGAATTGTCGAATATAATCATCAATGAGCCGTTACCGTGTTTAGTCATTGGGGATTTGAACGAAATAAGCAGCAGCAATGAGAAGGTTGGTGGAGTGTCAAATAACGTATCCAGATATACTAGATTAAACCACTTTAAAGACCAGTGTGCTCTATCTGAAATTCCGTCTTCAGGAAATCAATTCACCTGGCGGAAAAAAAGGGAGGGGGAAGACAATATATGGGAAAAACTTGATCGAGTCCTAGTTCAGCATGAGTTCCTTAGCACATTTCCTGAATTAGCTACTTTTAATGGGGCTTTTTCGGGTTCAAATCACTGCCCTATTTCAATTTGCCTAGATTCTGGGCGACAATTTACTCCACCACCGTTCAAATTTGAGAATATGTGGTTACACAGGATGGATTTTAGGAATATTGTTAAGCAAGCTTGGAGAGTAAGATGCTCGGGGTCAGCAATGTATAGATTAATTTATAAAACAAAATTTCTGAAGAATAAAGCCAAAACTTGGAACAAAAACTCTTTCGGGAATGTTTTCCGTCAAATACAATTAGTTGAGAATGAGTTGATCGCCTTACAATCTAAAAATTCTCTAAGAACAGGTAAGGAAAATACGGTGGAGAAGCAACTAATTAAGAAAAAAGAACAATTGTTAAAATTTCAAAAAGAATATTGGGGACAAAGGGCGAAATCTAAGCATATTAAGTTAGCAGACTCCAACACGGGCTATTTTCACAGAATAGCGTCTGGAAGACGTAATAGGAAGATAATCCGAAGCATCACATCGGCTTCAGGGACACAAATCATGGGTGAAGATAATATCAAGGAAGAAGTGAAAAATGATTTTGAAAGGCGTTTCTCCAAAGAGCAGATAAATATGAATTTACTTAATGAGTACCTTGAATTAATACCCACAACTATCACAGAAGAGGAAAATAATAGCCTCAGACAACAACCGACCAATTGCGAAATAAAGAATGCTGTATGGGCTCTGGGCAGAAACAAATCCCCTGGCCCGGATGGCATGACAGCTGAATTCTACAAAGCGTACTGGGGTATAGTCGGATGTGATGTCATTAAAGCAGTCAAAGCGTTTTTTCATTCTGGTAAACTGCTTAGGCAGATCAACCACACATTCATAACGCTACTACCTAAGTGTGACAATCCCTCTAAGACTGTAGACTATAGACCCATTAGCCTATGCTCGACGATATATAAGATAATCTCAAGAATTCTTACTGAGAGACTTAAAAGAGTGATAGGGAAACTTATTCACACGTTTCAAGGCGCCTTTGTGTCTGATAGAGCCATACAGGATAATATTCTCATTGCACATGAGGTTTTCCACTCTTTCAAAACACGGAAAGGGACGGAGGGCTGGCTAGCAATTAAACTTGATATGGAGAAAGCATATGATAGAGTTGATTGGACGTTCACAGAGGCAGTTTTGAGGAAATTCGGATTTAGTGATCAAGTTATTAGGCTAATCATGGAATGCGTTACAACTGTGTCATTCTCTGTACTTGTCAACAATGGGCCCACAGAAGTGTTCAAACCTTCGCGAGGGCTGAGACAAGGCGACCCCATGTCCCCATTTCTGTTTATTATTGGTGCAGAAATCCTCGCTAGGAAACTTAATGCGGAATCCAACCTAATTCATTCAGGTCTTGGATTCCGGTTTGGTCATTCAGGTCCAAAAATCCCCTTTCTTGCCTTTGCCGATGATATCATCATCTTCGCTAAAGGCAACCAAACGACTTGTGAAAGAGTAACTAAAATCATCGACGATTACTGTAAACTCTCTGGCAAAAAAGTGAACTATAATAAATCTGCTTTCCAGGCTTCCCCAGGGATACCTTCCGCGCGAATTGCTACCATTGAAGGGTGTCTCAACATTGCGAAGCAAGTGAAACTAGACAAGTATCTTGGATGTCCGATTGTCAATGGTAGAGTGAATAAAGATACATTTGAAGAATTAATTGGAAAAGCTACATGTCAACTATCAAAATGGAAGGCCAACTCTCACAACATGGAAGGTCGGCGCTAATAAACTCAAACTTAGCAGCTAAACCACTTTTTGCAATGCAAAGTTTCATGCTTCCTGTGTCAATACATTCAACGCTAGATAAGGTTAATAGAACTTTTTTCTGGAATAAAGATCTACAGCACAAGCCATTAATAGGATGGGACAAAGTGTGGAGACCCAAAGCTAAAGGAGGAATGGGGCTACGCAAGACAAAAGAAATGAATGAGGCCCTTCAGATGAAACTCATTTGGAAAATTCTTGCGGAACCAGACAATGTTTGGGTAAGAATTATTAACCACAAATATTTAAAATCTGAGTTCATTCTGAATTATGATAAGAGAGGAAATGCTTCATGGCACTGGACACAACTTAGGAAAATCATTGAGCCATTCAAGGAAGGGTTAGCATGGTCAGTAGGGGATGGAAAAACGATTAAGTTCTGGAAAGATAAATGGGCGCCCATTAAGGATATCAGTTCGGCTTGCCTTGACCTGACAAGTATTAATAAAGATGAAACTGTGGAAAAATATATCACGAATGGTGTTTGGAATAGGACAAAGCTAGAATCAATTCTGGAATACGAGGTGGCACAACAAATTGCAGACATCCCTCTACCGGTAAGTCAAATTCAAGATAGAATGTATTGGTGGCCGGACAAAAAAGGGTGGTTCACAACGTCAAGTGCATATAAACTGAATACAAAATCGATAGATCTAATAGACGATATTAATGCGTGGATCTGGAAACTCAATGTCCCACAAAAGATAAAGAATTTTATGTGGAAAGTCTGCCATAATGGACTACCAACCGCTACCCGACTATCTAGAAGAGGAATCGCCATCCCACCATCATGAAGAAGATACTGTTCATCTTCTATTCGAATGCAAGTATTCGATGTGTTGCCCAAATCTGCCCAATGCAGCAAAATCAAAAATTTGTGAAAAGATCAAAGAGTCAAGGAACATTGAATCACTAATGACCTTCACTGCAGGACTACTTGACGGCCAGCAAAGAACACGGTTGGCTTTTCACTGGTGGACCACCTGGTTATGCCGGAATAAATTAATCTTCCAACAACAAAAGCTTCCGAATACGGATGGATTCCTACAAATGGTTAATTCATTTTTTAACGAATGGAAAAAGGCAGATAGATTCACAGAAGGCGAAAACACTGTTATTAGAAACAACGGAAATAGGATCCCAAATAATACAAGGACAAAGCACAAAAGCAAATGGAAAAGGCCACCTCCAGGTAAATGGAAACTAAATTTTGATGGCTCAGCGTCCGGCCACAGACAAAGCTCTGTAGGTTATATTATCCGTGACGATAAGGATGATGTTTCTGCTCTAGGGGGGAAGAATTGTTGGGCTACACAAACCATTAATGTCTGAGGCACTAGCATTGAGAGAGGGAATCCTCAGGGCCCGTGAAATGAGAATACCCAGTCTCATTATTGAAGGCGACTCGCTAATAATCATAGATCAACTGAGATCCAAAACAAAGTGTCCTTGGGAAATAGAGCTAATTATGTCTGATATTAGCTCACTCATTTCAGGGTTCTACGAAGTGTCGTTCTCCCACGTTCTTCGTAGCGGTAACGCCGTAGCAGATAAGGTTGCACACCTTGCTCTTGTTGCCCCCACCACCTCATTTCACAATGATCCAGGTCTTGCTGACCTCATCCGCAAGGATGCTATCGGGTAGCTTTATGCTCCCGAATTCTTACCCAATCAAAAAAAAAAAAAAATTATATATACAGAATCCTAAACTAGCAAAGTAAAAGGAAAAACACTTTACAAAAAATGAAAATTATATAAAGTATTACCGCATTAAAAAAAAGCAAAATTAAATCATACTTTTATACCGTTTGTGCATTACTTTTTTTAAAAAGTACTATTTAAAGAAACCTTAATAGTTTATGTTTGTTACTAAGATAGTTTTGTTGAAATTAAATTATTTAATTAAATTAGAAAAATTATTCATATTTAAAAGAATGATTATTCGGTTAAACTTGATTTATTATTCGGTTATATTATAGAGATTATTCGTATGTAAGAGGTTGATTATTTACATATTTATTTATTTTGGAATGTTAAAATAGTACGTAATCAATAACATTGTACATTATTTGGTAAAATAAAAAAGAGTATTTATAGGTACGAGGAAGTTTGAAACAATTATGTAAAAAAATTATACATTATTTGGTAATTATTATTTTAAGATAATTTAATAATCATTAATTGGTTAATTTTGAGAGATTTTTCAGTTAAATTACAGAGTTTATTCGGTCAATTTTGAGCGATTATTCGATTAAATTATAATTGATAAACAATTACACTAAATTAAATTTCATTGGTTAAAGAAATTACAATTGATAAACCATTACACTAAAAAATACAAAAATTAGAAAGTACAGTGTATAAAAAAAAGTTTGCATGTACAGTGAAGCTTTTCAACGCAGAAAGGGAGAAGAGGAGGGAGTCGGTAGTGCGGCACACGCACATGCATGAGACTGGAATATTTTTCTGGCGGTGGGCCCCAATTTTTTTAAAAATTAAATTCAGAAAATAGGGTTTAATCTCAACCCTTAATTCCAACTTAATTGATGGACCAGAATTGTTCCTACGTTCTCATTCTAAGAGGTGTTCTCATCCGATCCAATATATATATATATATATTAGGTAGTTAGGTTGCAATTAAAAATAATAATTATGGCTTATAATTTATAAGCCATAATTATTATTTTTATAAAGAAAACGATCTATGTTAATAAATGTTATATACTCTTTTTTTTATCCTTCCAAAAGTCTCTACTATTTAGTTTGTCATTCAATTTTTGAGTGATGGAATTTTGATCCATAGGATAACAATTTCAATCCGTTAGTTTTTGATTAATTAATTAATAAATAATATTCAAAGTGGAGTAGGAGATTTAATTGTACAATCTATATAAACTACTAATATCTATCTATCTATAATATCTATAATCTATATAAATAAAATACTGAAACAGAGGTTAGGGATTAGACTACAAAATGACACATAAGTGAAATTAACATCTTAGTTTGTATATTGATTTAATTGCACCGAACATGATTTAACTTTAATTTATTTTATAATTGAATGAAAGTTTTATTAAAATATTTCAAGCATAAATATTAATAAAAAAAAAATTTCAAACAAATTAATATAATAAACTATAATATTAACAAAACGCGCAAGAGCACGGGCACCAAATACTAGTTATATAGTAAAGTTTTAGCTTGATCAAGGTGGAGTCATCACATATGATACATTCAATTTGATAAGAGTTCTATATATAAAAAAAACTCCTCACAATTAAAAAAAAAAAAAAAACCTCAACAACAACAACTACTAATTAAACTAATACATATATGCATTGTCACACTATAACACTCCCTACTTAGCTAGATCTTTATCATCTATGTGGCTACCTACTTGATGAATCATCGATCCTTAGGATCAATTTGAACAACTTCCTTTCACTTCCTTACAATCTCCAACAACATTATCTTTTTGCAAGGTTTCGATTTCAATTGTGACATGGTCATCATCAAGGTTAGCTTCATTTTTAGACTCTTCCCCTTCAATTTCCTTATGATCACCATCAATTTTCCTTGAGCAAGGCAGTGTCTCTTCTGCGTGCTGATCTTTTCCAGAGTTCGTAGATGGCGCCGACTTATTAGGCCTAATCTTCAACTCTTTTGCTTTCCCCCACAAAACCGAGTATAGCCCTGCTATGATAAGCATTGCTCCTAGCACACTGCATCAAGCCAAACCCATGAATGAGATTAATCAATCGATCACCTAGATCAACATGTATACAGTATGACATATATATATATACTTTGTTTTTTATATATACCTCCCCAAGTGTAGCACTTCATTCAATATCAGTGAACCAGCAACTGCAACTACAACCAACATTAAAGGAGTGAAGATTGAGACATAGAGTGGGCCTTTAAGTCGCACACACCATGCCACCCCAGCTACCATTATCCCGGATCCAACAATTCCCTACCAAAACATACGTGATAAGAAACTAATCAATATCTGAATTTCTCATATTTCCTATGAATTATAACCACCCAAACCAATCAACTTACAGAGTATGCGGCTGTGAGAAGTCGAATGTTCCAAGCCAACCTCCAATCCTCCCACTTGTGATCAACAATTAGAGCGAAACAGACAGCTTGGACTGCCGCCATTATGCTCATCAAGGCTGTGCTAGAGTAATAGCAAGGATATTTCTGGCTCATCTTTGCTTGAACAATTAACCAAGAAGCATAAGAAAAAGAGCTGCCAACAGACATTAATGCGCCTAAGATGCGATTTCCATCGTGTGGTTGCAAAGTTGCCGCATTTCTTGAATCATGATGGCTGGTGTGAGATGACCAAATGTTGAGCGCAACGCCTTTGTAGAAGGTGAGCACCATTGCACCAGAAATGCCTAGGAGTGTTCCTATCACCTTCGCTCTACCCGACATTCTTTTTATGGCCAACTTCTCGAGTCTTGAATTAATCCATGTATGGTAAAGAAATTAAATAAACACCACCGGTCATATATAGGGATTGAATAATAAATAAATTGAAACGAAAAATCGAAACAACATTACAGATACTGAAACTGACCTGAATGTAACAGCGAGAACGAAGGTAATAGCCGGTACAAGATTTGCCATGGCCGAAGCAAATGTGGCTGAGGTTAAGGCAAGACCATCCAAGTATAGATTTTGGGCCATTGATCCTCTGGTTTAGATACACATACGTAAGAATTCCAATCAAACAAAACTCTTGAAAATGGAAGTGTACTAATTACTGTACATATACAGTATACTACCCCGTATAGATTTTGGGGTATTTGGGCCATTGATCTATGGTTTAGACACTTTGTTTAAGAGCTAAAAACTATATAAAATATTAATTTTTTAAAACAATTTTTTTAAATAACATGACAGTATTTATACTATATTAAAAAAATTACTAAAAAATTGATATTTTGTATTGTTTTTAACCCCCTACAAAAAACGTGTCAAAAATCAAATGACGTTTGTTTCTGAACGGATGTAGTATAATATTATGAGTTAATTTGGTTCATCACAATAGTGCAAAATTGAATGAGCAAGGCCATATATATAGGCATATAGCTAGCTGTAATTTACTAATAATTACTGTACAGATACTATATATGATTATATGCGTTTATTATGGTTCCTTACTATTTACTAGTGCAAAATACATATGGGAGAATCTTACCCAAATAGTCCACATAGAAATGCTTGGCCAAGAACCATCCATGTTAACTTGGGCCTGCTCTTCCTGCCAAAATTAATCAAAGTCTGATTAGTGGAATGAACAGCAATATATACTAATTAATAATTAAATTTATTTGATTTTAATATCGTAGAGAGGAGGTGGCCGGTTTCTAGAATGTAATCTGGCTTCAACAAGCGAAACAGAAATCAGTTACAGGCATTCTCCGCAATCACGAGAAAAAAGGTATAAGCTTTTGGGAAAATCGTAATCAAGTTTGTTGTCAACTGTGAATTTTGCCGGTGAATTAAAGAATCTAATCGATCGATATTACATATAGCCGGCCGCCTGAAAACAAGATGGAAAGAAATTGAATCACAATAGAATGAATGAATAGAGATACAAGAAAGATGGAAATTTAATATTAAACCTCTCAAGAAAGAAAGCAAGCGGTGCGATGAAAGCGACGGCGAACACGAAGCGGTAAGCGATGAGGATACGGAGATTCATGCCATCGAGGGAGGAGAGCCTGTACAAGATGTTGACGAAGGCGAACGCCACCTGGACGGCCACCATGATTAACGGCGCCTTGATGCCGTGAAGGGTGCTGCATTTGCACACCGCCATCCTCGTCGTATTGGTATCGCCTCCAGCAACCATGATCAATACATATAATATAGTATTAATAATTAATTGTAGGCCTGGATGGATGGAATTGAATAAACTGGCATGGGGCGGATTCGGGGTAAGGGAGGAGTGTTTATGCAATTGCAAACTAAGGAGAGATTTGGGGGTTTTATTTATAGAGGCCGGGGGAGGGGGGGGAGGAGGAAGGAGAGAGAGCGAGTCACACTCGCTAAATTCATAAGCTCAACAGGTTTGGGCCTCCAAGCCGATCCTTTGGCAACACGTACAAGTGCGTCGACTCCGCTTCTTTCGATATCGCCCTACTTCGAAACTGTAAATCAGAATTCACCTGTACGTGCCAATTCAATTTTCAAAATTTTCTCCACATTTTATTATTTTATTTAATAGGGCATGATTATCTATATCTATCTATCTATATATTATTATTATTATCTATAGTAAAAGAGAAGTCGTCTCAGATATATGATGACTTCCTCTTAATCGTGAACGTATGAGTTTATTACAAAATTTTAAAATAATCAATATATGCATAAGATAAAATTTTATTATAACTTTATTTAATCAATATATCTATATATGCATAAGATAAAATTTTATTTAAACTCTATTTAATCAATATATCTATATATGCATAAGATAAAATTTGACTCAACTTGATTAGATATTGATATATTTTTAGAGGATATTAACTAATTTATAGAAGATATTAAATATTATATAAGATAAGATTTTACCTATTTTCGCTATATATGAACATATTTTGAGAAAATAATAACTTTATCAATATATTACATGGTCATACTAATTAAATGACTTTATCAATACCTTCATCAATATACTAAAACCGATGTATAACGTCCTATGTGGCGCGTTGTGGTTGATCCAACGGAAAAAAAATTAATAAAATAATATGTTATCATAGTTTATAGAAACTTATATGAAATTTTTTGCTAAACATGCACTTATTTTGGACAAATTAGTGAATTGTCCACCTTTTTGGACAATTTAGCGAAATGTCCACTATATATATAAAATTTGACCTAATTTGGCGAACCCTATCTCTCTCCTCTCTCATGCTCTCTCGATCGCTTCTCTCTTGCACAAATTAGCGAAAAGCTCATCGTGCTCCCTCTCTCCTGCGGCTGCCAGATCTATGTCGAAATTCGGCGCCGGTCTGAAGGAAGGACGAGATCTATGGCGACATCGTCGCCTTCTCCCTCGATCTCTCGCTGCTGCTGAGCCGATGACGCCGAGATCTGATGAAGCCGCTTGCTACTGCTGATCTCCACCGGAATCTTGAAGGGCGGAGCGACGTCGGTGGCGGACATGGCTGCGAAGAGCGCCGAGAAGGAGTGGCGGAGGACCAAACTGAACGAGAGCGACATCAGCGGGGGTGCCTGTCGGGATTCCGCTGCAGACGGAATCGCCGGAGACGAATTCGACCGATTTCCTTTCAATTGAAGATTATCCCATGATCCTGGCTCAGCTTCACAAGGAATGCGAGATGCAGGTTGAGCAACAAGCATCGATAGCTGCGACGGAGGAAGGAGGTACGTGTGTGATAGCAGTCATGGCTGATTCTCTTAACAAGCCATGTGGCTTAGGTATGTTATGTTCTGTTAAATTAGCATCTAGAGTAAGCATTGGAGAAAAAAGAGCAGCAATTTGACAATGATGGTTCGAAATCGAGTGAATTTTGGCTCTTTTGCTTGCTTTCAGTTGACTTGGCTCAATGCACATCTTACCAAAATTTGGCCATTCGTAGATCAGGTACTTTACTTTGTGTATTGTTGTGATTTTTATTAGATTGTTGTGTTGTTGACTGGCTTATGGTGGAGTTCTTTATGTTTTAGGCATCGTCGGAGCTTATAAAGACTTCTATGGAGCCTGTTCTTGAGTCATACAACCCAATTATACTTTCATTCCTTAAATTCTCCAAGTTCACCCTTGTAACTGTCGCTCGCTCCACAATTTACAGGTTGGTGTTTAGTTCTGAGATGTGTTGTTAACATCAATTTGCTTGTGTGATTATTCAGGCTGTGAATATGCTGCAATTTGCTTGGGAGATCTCAGTTGATGCAAGTGATTTTTGAAGGAAACAGAAATTGGATTGAATCGTTTATGTATGTGTTTCTGCTGTCTTCACTGTCTTTTTTTGCTTCCGAATCTGTTATTTCTATTCACTGCAAATTTGGTATATTGCACTCCATTGATGATCCGAATCTGTTACTTCTATTCACTGCAAATTTGGTATATTGCACTCCATTGATGTCAGCAAACTCAGCTCTTTTGTAAAATCAATTATAAAAAAATTTGCTGTTAGAAAATTATATATGTGTTTGGGATTGCAGAACATTCAAAAATCCTTTTAGCAATGTACTTTCCAATATTTTTTACGCACTTTATAATCTTTTTTTTTTGCACTTTATAATCATATCCTAACACTAAGATCTATAAGCTCAATAGGAAAGAGCGCCTGAACAAATTATTGTTCAGGAGGTTGGTGATTCGACTCCATCTAGATCTGTTTATTCATTTCAGAGTGTTATTCATGCACTTTATAGTTTTATGTAGATATTTGAATCTGCAGTTTGTGTTTGGGATTGCATAACATTCAAAAAACCTTTTGCAAGATCTCCGCTTGTGTCTGCAAAGCGCCAAAGCTTCATTGCAAGCTGGTTCAGTGATCATTTTTACTGATTGGAGTACTAATTGGGTGGGGTTTGAGTTCTTTATCTTTTGAATGACCTGTTTTGGGTAGTGTGAGAGGTAAATTGTGGAAACTACAACCTGAAAGCGACTCAAGTTGTCCTTAATCTGATTCCCAAAACTGAGCTATTTGAATACGGGCTAGATATATGGCTAAAAGAAATCCATGAAAAATATAGTGAACAAATGGACAAATGGTTGTCATAGAGCGCAAAACTTCTTTAACAAACTAACAAAGTTGTTGTCACTCCTAATAACGGTGTCAGCACTAAGATAGGTTACAAGTATTTGATTTCTATCTCTCATCTATTACTTATTTTGCTCAACATCATCTTATTTTTGCTCAACAATAGGTTATTTTTTGCACAACAATTGAGACTTGTGAAATTGTTCTCAACGTGATTTTATTTTCTTTCAATATTATTTTAAGAGTTGCACGACTCTATTGTAAGAGTTGCATGACTCTATTTTAAGAGTTACACGACTCTGTTTTAAGAGTTGCACGACTCTGTTGTAAGAGCTGCACGACTCTGTTTTAAGAGTTGCACGACTCTGTTTTAAGAGTTGCACGACTCTGTTGTAAGAGTTACACGACTCTTGTTTTAAGAGTTGCACGACTCTATTTGCACAACTTACGGTTAAGTTTGATTTCTATCTCTCATCTATTACTTATTTTGCTCAACATCATCTTATTTTTGCTCAACAATAGGTTATTTTTTGCACAACAATTGAGACTTGTGAAATTGTTCTCAACGTGATTTTATTTTCTTTCAATATTATTTTAAGAGTTGCACGACTCTATTGTAAGAGTTGCATGCCTCTATTTTAAGAGTTACACGACTCTGTTTTAAGAGTTGCACGACTCTGTTGTAAGAGCTGCACGACTCTGTTTTAAGAGTTGCACGACTCTGTTTTAAGAGTTGCACGACTCTGTTGTAAGAGTTACACGACTCTTGTTTTAAGAGTTGCACGACTCTATTTGCACAACTTACGGTTAAGTTTGCACAATGTACTCTTATATTTGGACGACACGGTGTACTCTTATATTTTATCATCAATACACTATGATTGCCCAACATGGGGGATTGGTGGAATTATGCTCAACATGTTCTTATTTTTGCTCAACAATAGACTATATTTTGCACAACAATTGAGACTTGTGAAATTGTTCTCAACATGATTTTATTTTCTCTCAATATGTTTTCATACTTTCTCAATAGATTATTGCACAACATGCTCTTATTTTCGCTCAATAATTCTTTATTTTTGCACAACAATCGAGATTTGTGAAATTATGTCTCAACATGGTCTTACTTTTTGTAAATATAATTTTATACTTTTTAATAGATTTTTGCACAATATGGTCTTATTTTTGCTCATCAATAGACAATAATTTCACAACATGGGAGATTGGTGAAATTTTCCTCAACATCGTCTTATTTTTGCTCAACTATAGATTATTTTTGCACAACAATCAAAACTTGTGAATTTGTTTTCAACGTGATCTTGTTTTCTCTCAATATAATTTCATACTTTCTCAATAAATTATTGCACAACATGCTCTTATTTTTGCTCATCAATTCTTTATATTTGCACAACTAGTGGTGAAAACTAGTTCTGACGCTGATATTAGTTATAATTAGTGCTGACACTGATATTATTTACAATTAGTGTTGACACTGATATTAGTTACAATTAGTGCTGACACTGATATTAGTTACAATCGAGTCATCTTCCTAAGTAATACCTATGTAGTTCGGTATATATTTTTTCCGTGTCAGCACTTTTTTCTTCTTCATGTCAGCACATTTTTTAGAGTTGCACAACCGTATTTTAGAGTTGCACAACTTTAGTTTAGATTTGCACAACTGTATTTTAGATTTGCACAACTGTATTTTATTTGTGTCAGCACCTCCAAGAAACACTTTTCCGTCTATTTGTCTCTAATTCAAGTGGCTCAGTGCTTCAACCAAAGTTTACACAACCAACAACACGATAGCCTATACGGGATTTGAACCCGTATCTTTGTGTTTGTACACAACGCTCTACCGATTTGAGCTAATAGGCTTCACACATAGGCATAAATTTGCAATCATCCAACATTTCTTTCCACTCAATCATCCAACGCTCTACCGTGTCTTTGTGAAATACAATACTAAGAAAGTCAACATTTAAACCTTTCCAGTTGAACCCCATTAACATCCATAAAAGAAACAAATGTGCAACATTGGTAACTAGCAGCCATTAACCACTTGGATCATGCATAACCTGAGTATATTAGGAAAAGGTTAACCATTGAAATCTAGAAGAAAAAAAAAGGCCATAAAACATAAAAGAAATTATAAACAGACCTTGCACGAAGTGATTCTCCCATACTCTGAAAAAAACTCCTTAAGCTTCTCATCATCAATAGTGTCATCCAGATTCTTGATGTCCAGATTAGCACTCTGAAATTTGTCTGCATCTTCCTTCATGCTCTGCTCAAACTTCCCTTTCAATTCCTGCTCCCTTTCAGACTTCTTCTGTGCTCTTCCAACACACAACTCCTTTTCATCAAACACTTGTTTGTCCAAGAAACACTTGTTTACGAAGGAAGTGTCCAACAAACACTTGTTTGTCATTAATCAGCATACCATTTAGCTTATCAATAGCAGTATGTACAACATCTTCAGTATCAAACTGGACAAATCAATATCCCTTGGACTGGCCTCTACCATCAGTAGCTATCTTGCATGACAGTATATTACCGAATGAAGAAAATGTATCACGCAGAGCCTTGTGGTCAAGAGACTTGTCCAAATTTTTCGAAAATCAAAACCAGGATTTTACATTAAATCGATATAAAAGGACCTTATAAAATATCTTATGGAAGCAGACGTAGACAACACAAGTTATACAACAATGGCCACATGACCAAAATTCACAAAATCCAAGTATAACAAGATAGAGCCATACCAAGCAGTGTAGTTGACATGCATACCTTGATAAATATATTTCTGGACCCACTTTTGCGTACACTAGGGTCCCTCTGTGAATACATTATCCTAATGGACTTTCGGGTAAGTGGTGTGAAGTTCAAAACTTCTATTGCCCTTGCAGCTGTATAAAAGTCATAAGAAAAAAAATGCATTCGATATCAGTGGAATGGGCCAATCAAATTAACAAGTTATGAGAAACTTTGTACACAAATCATGTTAACAAGTTACTTCATTCAGAACATTCTTGTAGAAAAATTGCAAAAATGACAGTTCGATTCAAGGGAAATTTTCATCATAAACAATGAATACAAGGAGCTATATAAACATATCCCATAAACCCTTTAAGAAATTCGAGAATGCTTGGGAATGCAATCTTCACATCGGAGAAATTGGCAGAAGCAGTAGCATTCCCATTAAACCACAAGTTCAATGCAATGTCTTCTAACTGCAATGCCTTCTAATGCACATCCTACATTCCACAAGTTCAAGCCATAAACTGCTGAACTTATCCTTTCAGAGAGAGCGCGTCGGAGAGAGAGCGCGTCGGAGAGAGAGCGTGTAGAACAAAGCAGTATATATTGTGGACATTTCACAAAATTGTCCCAAAACGTGGACATTTCGCAAATTAGGCCCTATTTTGTGGCTATTTTGCAAAATGTCCCAACTTATATAAGGCACAATCTATCTATTATATCTATCTATATAATATACTAAAACAGTGTGATTCACATATGTGACATTTTCTGGATTAAAATGGTGCTATTTTTTCATACATGTCATATTCTAGATTTAAATAGTATTCTCTTTTTGAGCCACATCAATTAATAAGCCAATATAATTAGGTAAAAAACTTATCCTTTCAGATAAATCCATCTAATATTATTCATGCCGGCAAATTTTGTTTTTCGCATTTGTTAGCAGTTTCTATTTTATGAAGGAATTTTAATTTGATGGGATACGTCCAAGAAGCCAGAGAAAACCTTATATCTTAATTAGTTAGAAAACCTATCTTTTTATATCAAATAATCTATCCAATATTTGGTCAACTATTCTACATTTTAGATCAAATCTCATGGGATTAATTTTTTTTTTATCATGTATATAAATAACTTTGATTTTTCATGATTGAGCATACAATATTTAAATTAACATAACAAACCGAAAAGATATTTTTTCCCCAACTACAGAGTATAGATTTTTTAGTGGTAGATAAATTATTATATATTCGAGTACGTCTTACAATTTTTTCAATTTTTCACGTGATAAATTATTATATGAGGGAATTTGTTGAAAAAGCCCTTTAAGCATATTTGGTTAGCTAGATAGGTCCATTAATTGTTTTTTTAGCATGTTTAGTCCATTAATTGTTTTTTTTAGCTTGCTTAGCCCTCTTGACCGGTCAACGTTGACCGTTGACCGGTCAACCCATTTTGATGCCAACTTTTTTTTTTTTTTTTTTTAGTGATGCCATATTTTACCGTTTTGATGCCAACATTTTGTGGTGACAATTTTATATAATTAATGGCATAAGAGCTTAAAACGTGGAATCAAAATATTGTCACCTTATTGTCACTTTTCTAATGAAATGATGGATGACTTTTTTTTTAATGCCACTTTTTTAAAACATTGATGACATTTTCTGTGATGTCATATTTTACCGTTTTGATGCCAAAATTTTATTACATTTTATTTTCACTCTGATGCCACTTTTCTAATTAAATTATTGGATGACACTTTTTTTAAACTTTGATGACATTTTTTGTTTACTCTAATGTCACGTTGACCATTGATGCCATTTTGAAAAATTTGTATCACATTAAAGAAAAAAATGTCATCAAAAAATACTACTTTGAAAAAATATCATCAAAAATATGGCATCACGGTAAAAAAAAATATTATCAAAAAATTGACATAAAAAAGTGGCATCAAAGTGAAAATAAAATATAGTAAAATTTTGGCATCAAAACGGTAAAATATGGCATCACTAAAAAAAAGTTGGCATCAAAAAAAAAAGAAAAAAAAGAAAAGAAAGTTGGCATCAAAATGGGTTGGTCAACGTTGACCGGTCAACGGTCAACCGTTGACCGGTCAATGGTCAAACGGTTGACCATTGACCAACCCACCCAATTAGGAAGGGGCTAGGGCAAAACTAATTAAATTAATTAATAGGCTAGGTGACTAATTGAATATTCAAAAAAGTTCCTCTACCAAAATCACCCTTATTATATTGCTCTCCAAAACCATAATTAAATATGTATTGAATAATAAAATAATCACAAATAATAAATTGACAATAATTTCAAGCGAATATAAATTAAACATCATTTTATTTATTAAAAACCCGCACAACGGGCGGGAAAGAAGTACTAATATACTAAAATAGATGCCTGAAACGGGTTCTAGTGCGTCTCGCATACATGACATTTTCTGGATTAAAATGGTGTTATTTTTACATACGTAGCATATCTGAATTAAAATAGTATTATCTTTTTGAACTATATCAATTAATAACCCAATATAGTTAGGTAAAAAAACGTTTATCTTTTTAGATCAAATAATCTATCTAACATTTGGTCAGTTATTCTATATTTTAAATTAAATTGAATATAATATATCTATATCTATATATAAATATAAAATATATATGTATTATAACATCAAGATTTTACCGTGAATAAAATACAATGTATAATTATCCAACTACGTACAACTTGCACTGGAGGATATATATCCAAGCACGAATATAGGGGTGAACTTACATATATTTAGAAGTGTATAGATATAAAAAAGATAATGTTGTCTAGTTGGTTGATCCGTAAGTCCCAATAGGGATACATTGGAAACAGCCAGGGGCTTCGATTCCCACTGTTGTGCCCATCTGTTTTTATTTCCCTCTTCATTAATTTTATTTGTCTAGAGGTGTGTATGTGATATTAATAATTCTTTTCTCCTCATTATTATTTTTTGTGTTATATACGTGATATTTAATAATTATTACAAATTTGTTCATTGTATATTTATTTTTCTCTTTATTATTTGTCTAGAGGTGTGTATGTGATATTATTAATTCTTTTCTCATTATTATTTTATATGTGTTATATATAAGTGATATTTAATAATTATTACAAATTTGTTCATCGTATATTTTATATTTCTCTTTATTAGTTTTTTTAGATGTGTCTATATATGTTATACATATGATATTAATAACTCTTAAAAATTTGTTCATAGTATCAAGTAATTTTAGCCTATCCCGATTTTCATTCCTGATTCCGTGCCTAGATATATCATTAGGGATTGACATGGGAGACCTATTGAGATAGGGTATAATTAAACAGCTGGGAAGACAATCTGCATTGATGGCAGAAGCGCCTTGTTGTTAGGTGTGCAAAAGGCTGCGGAAGTTGGAATTACCAAGTTGTGCATTGAAGGTGACTCACAAATCATTATTAAACACTTATAGGCTGCCATTCAATGCCCATGGGAAATCAAACTTATTATGTCCGAAATAAAAATAATTCTGTTAGGAGCAGACAACATTTCATTCTCTCACATTCTCCGAGAGGGCAAGGTCGTGGTTGATAAGGTTGTACACTTTTGTTAGATATGACACCCTGGGAAGAGAGATCTTACATCATCCGGCCTTGCAGGATCTCATCCCCAATAATGCTTTCAGCTAGGTATCTTTGCCTAGCCGAATCTTTACCTAATAAAAAAAACACAGAAATTAGTACTTTATTTTTATAAACAATGAGAGTAAATATACATACATCATGGTCACTACATCATATATGAGAGTAAATAACTAAATATTCATATAAGTTCAGGATCAACCTCACCATTTTCTTTCCGCAATAGAAGCAAAAAGATATTCAGCTGTTGCTACTTATTCATTAACCAAATACTACACCTGTAAAAATATGACTCAACCCGAAAAAACGATTCGAATGCCCGATGAGTTAGCAGTATGTAGATGCTACATAGACCCCACATAGATTTGTCATGCAATTGTGCTTATTATATTATATTTAGAGTACTTATTTGTATACATATGATTTTTTATATACTTAAAATATTTATATAATATTATTATTATAATAACATTTACAAATTTAATTATAATATTATTATTTATTTTAGTTTGACATATATATAATAGTCTAATTTTGATAAGTTTTTAATATTCTTATCAAGTTAAGAGTTTTTCTGACCCATTGGGTCGACCATGAGACCAGTACATACCCGGTTTGACTCGACTCAGAATGAACTGTAACCTGATTGATTTGAAATCCGATCCACCCAAAATCCGAATGACCCAAAACTGAAACCGACTCGAATGACCTGATCGCGATTTTCATGTTTGTATTATATTTTGTCTTAACAAGTTTGCCTTTTCTTCATGTGAATAACAGAAATAAATATTTTTGTAAATGTATATATTTGTTATAGGTTTTGAACAATAAAAATAAAAGAGGAATTTCAGACATTGGATATATTATGTTCTAAGCACTTGTGATATTATTAATCAGTGATAGAAAATATGTAATTATAATGAATTGTAAATACAGAGAATGGATTATTTTATGGAAATTAAGAACATCAACAACTAACCGTCATTCTCGCCCATTTCAGCTGGCGCGCGAGTGTTTTTGACCCATTTTTAGGGTATTGGCCATGAAAAGAAAATTTAAGCTTCTAAAAAAACGTCAACCGAATGCAGCAAATAATACAATAATTTTGGAAGTAGGTATACAGTGGTGGAGCCACAAGTTTAACAATGAGGGGCCGAATAAGAATTAATAATTTTTCCTTTTTGTTATCTGCACGGCGACATATCGTCATCGGCACGGTGCCGGTGGTGAGCTCCCAAGTCGGCAGCATCTTCTGTAGGTGCCGAGCTCCCCATTCGGCAGATTCCCTGCAGGTGTCGAGCTCCCAAATCGGCATCCAATGCCCGAGTTAAGTTCGAAAGTCTATATAAAGAAGCGATGCCCGAGTTAAACTACAATGTTTCGATTCAAATTCCATATTCTTACATCGGAGGAAATGGCGTTATCGGAAGAAGATGACGAAGGCGGTTTACCGTTCGACATTTTTAGCTATATAGTATAGCGGAATTTTTTTATATAATTAAGTTTGAATAGAATCATATTATAGCGGAACGTTTATATAGAGGGAACCTTTATATAATAATGTTTGAATGAATATGTTGTTTGAATCGAAACATAATAAAACATAGTTTTGTAATACGAAACCATCATATAATATAGTGTTTTTGATAATATTTTATAAAATTTCATATAGTGAGATTGTGTGGGAAAAAGTTCTTAGTACATAAGTGACATTATGCAGGAACAAAACCAAACTCTAGATATGGGTACAGAATATGGTTCGATGTTTACAATCGATGGTTATTGGGCTGATCAAGTAAACATGAAGGCATGTGCTAGATACGTAGGGAAGATTAAGAACATGGTACTTGTGATCACTCGGCCATGGAAGAACAAAATGAGTGGATTGAGTACCTTTCGTCTAGTGTGTGATAAGTACGGAGGGGGTAGAGATATTCCAGATGTCGACTTGGATTTTCCTCCCGCAGTGAGTAGGCGAGGGAGAACGACGAAGCTCGGATGCTTGTTTGAGCTGGAGGGTCGTCAAAATGATGCTGACAATTGGACCATGAAGGTTATATGCGGTGTTCATAACCCCAAGCTAAACCATGTGATGTTAGGACATCCCTATGCTGCTAGATTAACCCCAGATTAACATCGGCAGGTTCGTCGTGATACAGTGATTGGGATAAAACCGGGGGATATGCTGCGCGGGATGAAGTATGATGATCATGACTGCGTGACGGACATTCGTCAAGTGTACAATGCACGAGCCCAGTTGCGGAGAACCGCTGCAGAAGGACGGAGGGACCTGCCTTAAGCGCTTCACAAACTCAAACAAAAGGGATACTTTATCGCCACACGGAATTCCTCTAAAGCAGGAGTAGACGAGGTTACTGATGTCTTTTTGTCACATCCGAACTCCCGACATCTTCTGATGTTGTTTTCGTATGTTATCGTGATGGACTCGACCTACAAGACGAACGAGTAAGAGGAATCACATTAATGTCGACTACTTTTATATCTGTCATACGTCGTAGCAATATGTTTGACTAATTCATGTTCATGTGGTAGGTACGAAATGCCGTTACTAGAGATCGTTGGGATTACTAGCACGAAGAACACATTTGCAATTGCGTTAGTATTCATGGCAGGCGAGAGCGCATATCACTATAGTTGGGCACTACGGCGACTACGCCATTTGTGCGGTCAATGACTCCCAGAAGTAATTCTTACAGACAGAGAGTTGGGTATTATCAAGGCTCTTCGGGAGGAGTTTCCCACGGTAAAGCATATGTTGAGCTCTTATCATATTATGTGCAACATTGAAATGAAGGATAGGATCACGATATCGAGCGACAAGCGAACCGTCTTCTACAATGAATGCAAGGCCTTATTTGAGTCAAAGATTGAAGAAAGTTATAAAGTTCGTCTACAAGTGATGAATTCGAAATGGGAGGCACGATGGGGTCTTATGAAGTACCTTGAAGATACCTGGCTCATAGAATTCAAGGAGGCGATAGTTCGTGCATGGGTTGATAAGTTCCTACATCTTGGGTTGCGAACTACGAATAAGTAAGTGACATTGAATTGTATACAATTGTAATTATTATAATATTTAAGTATCCTATATAAGTCAAATTAATATACTTTTTATGATATAGTGTCGAGTCAGCACATGCAAAATTAAAATCTATGCTAGGGACGGCTGTTGGTGGGTTCGTTGACGTAACAGAATGCATTGACAACTTGGTCAATGAACAGGTAGACCAACTCAGAGGGTTCCTTGAGAAGTCACGGTTGAAAATCAAACGGTGTGTCATGAGTGAACGAATATTTGCCCCGCTATTGATGCTGGTGACAGATGAGTGCTTCGATCTTCTACTGGCCAACTACAACAAGGCGAAGGCACTTCCGGCTAGTCATGATGGTGTTTGCAGGGATCTCCATTGGAGGGACGCTTACGGTGTTCCATGTGTACATGATTTCTTAGAGGCGATCGCAAACCGGCAACCTATTAGGCCCTCACAAATTCATCCTTTCTGGAAGCATGTAATGTGGGATCCAATAATTCCTCCCGAAGAATCCAGTGAGGCCAACGATGACGCAACTCCAAACAGTCAGGAATTTTTCAGCATTCGAAGGGAGATTGATGGCAACAACCTCATGCCTGATCAGCAGGATTTGATGGGTGAGGCATACTTCAACATGAACAACCCTGGGTTGTCTACCATGAGAGAGCCAACGAGGATCCATCGAAAGGGTCGACCCACAGAGAGACGATCATTGCAGCATGACCCATCTGGGTTTGAGCACGGGAGACGAGAGGGTGCCGCTCGGGCACGTGGTAGAGGCCGATTAAGAGGTAGAGGTCGGCAGACAGATCGGGTGGTAGATCCTTCGGTATTGTTGACTACTCACATCCATGACTTCATGCTCAACTTTGTTGATAGAAGTAGCCCGGTTTCTGCTGATGGTCATTGCGGTTATCGTGCCTTAGCGGATGTTCTTGGGTATGGAGAAGACCAGTACATGCGAGTCAGAAGAGAGGTCGCTCCAGAGCTTCGAGGGAATCGGTGGTTATACCAACCAGCAACCCTATTACACTCCATTGACGATCTTATCGAGAATGTTGATCTGCAAGACCCTGCTCCTTGTTTACATCGTCATTAAAACTGGATGGAGGCACCTATGGTCCCACTTGCTGTAGCAACCTTGTACAACAAGGTCGTTGTTGTTCTAAGTGTCGACCATCCTCACACCTGCTTTCCTATTGTCGCGAATGGGTAGAACCAAACTCCACCAACTGAGGTTATTACAGTTGCCTGGCTAGCAAGAGTCCATTGGAGCCTCGTGTGGCTGAAGAAAGGGTCACCACTTCCTCCTACTGTACCTGAATGGTCTGATTTCCACCACCCGAGTGTGAATGGTTGGGATACCCCATACAACGAGCGCATTCAACAATACATGAACTACTGTCAACTTGAAAGGGCGGCCAAGTAGTTGTGATGATTTTATTTTCTCAGATCGTACTTAATGTATTTGAATTGATGCAGCTATGCATTTTGTAATCTCATGCAATATTAAAGATGTTGCAATCCTCAAGACATAAAAGGGTTTTTTAAGTTGCAATGTCCATACCAAAATAGAGTACATGAATCACAAGAACATTTGTTTGCAACGACAATACAAATACAACTACCAAGAAAGACAATACAGATACAACAACTAGGCTCAAGGAATCTGACAGTTCCATGCCATTCATCAGGCGTCTGGCATAAATTAGAAAAACTGAGATGCCCGAACCTGAGAAGGCGCCAAAGGCACCTCTCCACCCCGCGCTTCTTCAACGTACTCCCGAAGCTCATCTGTGGAAACCCAAGCGTCGCCCCGAGCAAGCACAACATCCAAACGATGAAGCAACATCCCCATACGCTGCATTTCAAACAAATGGATGGTGATAACTAACATTGTATTAAACAAACCAACGAAAACGAAAGGCCATTTCTATTATTCACACGTACCCGGTGATCGTACACGGCAACTAGCGGAGAAATGTCTTCCGGAACCTGGTGGTTTGAGCTTTTGAAAACAAATGGATGGACGTGCTCACCGTACCACCCCATGTACTCCATTGAAACAGCGTGTGGCTCAAGCGCTGCTCTATGTTGACTAAATGATATGTACACAGTTGTAACAATTAAATGGTCATCCCAACAGTCGTCCACTGAGTGCCATATCAACTTCAGGCCCTTGACCTGTGTGGGTCTCTCTTCTTGAATTGGGAGGATTCGCTCCATTGGGATCGTCTGCACAAATCCGAATTGTCGCATAACTCGGTCCGGAATTTAGGCTTCCGAGACTCCGGAAAATTGTATTAAGCCTCTGTACCGAGACACTTTGTAATACCCATCAAAGTCAAGGGGACCGTAGGGCATGAATTTGACGTCCTCTGCCCGCATCGTTTCAAGTTGTTTGATAAACTTCAGAGTCCTCTCATCGTTGATACTTGGTGTGGGTCGAGTGGCATACCGCTTTGCCCAGTGTGCGTCTCCATGGTCCGCGGGGTCCTCACAGACGCCAGGGGCGAACATTGGAAAGTGAGCGAATATCCAATACTGAAATATCCCGACATATGTAAGTCATTGAGTTATATTCAATAATAACACACAACATATGTATGGAGATCGAGACATACCTGCAGAAGAGCAGTACAGCCCCCCAAGTTAGCCATCCCCTGCCTCGACGAGATCCCCAGCTGCTGATACAGATAAGTCAGGACTTCCACACTCCAAGCATACTCTGCAGTTATTCGGTGATCAGTCATGAAATCCAAAGCAGCTACGGGTTCTGTCGTTTAGCACCAAGCAGCCAAGAACCTCCAACAGATATCCGATTGCGATGACACCAGGGGGTATCTGCGGGTTGATATCTAGTTGCCCCATGTGGAAATCTAGGCTGTTGTGGTAAAAAGCATTCCCACTTCGTACAAAGTCGTGGACGCCAAAGCCGAATTTTCCATCATCTACTGCTGTCGTAGAGGGTTTGTACTGTTAGGGACCAGTGTGCGTCCGTCGATTGCCAGACCAAACAACTTGTGCACATCGTGCAAGGTAATTGTCATCTCCCCCCATGGGAGATGGAAGCTTTTCGTCTCTGGATGCCAACGGTAGAGAAAGGCTTGGATTAGACAGTGATCCACTGTATCAATTCTGATGTCATCCAATTGTTCTAACCCACTATGTCTCGCCAGATGCTACCAGTTCCACTACCCAGGTAAACGAGGCCAGCTGCGCACTGACTACCACCGGTCTCCACGCCTGATGCTCTTGACCGTCATCTCCACTGCCTGCAAGACATATAATAAGATTATCAGCTGCACATATACCACCGGATACCACAGTTGCACATAATATACCCGTAAATGTGACCAAACCGTTCATACAGGTACTGATACCACTTCATACGTTTGGGATACCCGATCCTTCGCATGTGGGCTCAAGATCAAGAACCACGCCGTATATTTTCCTGATCTTGCAATGCTCTTCCGATATCTCCTGATTGACAAAATTAACTAAACGAATTAATAACTAACTAACGCAACAATTCTTAAGTTAAGAAAATTAACAACTAACATATATCGATGGAAACAATTCTAACTAATTTAAACTAAGAATTAGCAACAAAAACAAAGCGATAGAAATTTAACTAAACTAAATTAAAACCAATTAAACAATAGAGATAGAACAGGGAGACGCAGGTCTGCGAGCGCGCAAGGCAGGTCCGGGATGCGCGGAAGCCGGGCGTCTCAGGGACCTTGCTCGCTGAGAGCGAAGGCCAGACGCGAGGAGCCGGGAGTACTTGCTGGGGCGAAGCCGATGATCCGCGATCGAAGCCTGGCGAACGAGGGCGAGCGTTGCGAGCAACACCAAGGTTCCGCGTGCTTGCGGCGACGGCGCCGAGGGACCCTATGAGCGTGGCCGCTGGGATGAGAGCGAGAGCAAGAGCCGAGGCGGCCCTCGCGCTAGGCGCCGAAGCCTATGGAGCCGGTGCCGAGACCAAGACGCCGGTGTTCTGGTTCTTCCTTGAAACGTCGGACTGGTTAGGGCCTTAGGCTCTGTTTGGTTTCGGTGGTAATGAGGGACGAAGGTGATGATGAGGATTGTGGTACCGAGAGACTTAGAACACAAGAGAAATAAGGATTTTGGGATTGTAATCGAAGAACCCTTATTCCATAAAGGGTTTCTCCAATTCTATTCAATCTGATTTAATTCAAGGGAACTACATCGTTTAAATAGAAAACTAACAACCAATTCTAATCGTGCAAGATAGAATTTAGGTTGATAAAGATAGATTAAAATAACCTAAAGATAAAAGTAAACCTAAGAAGATATAATTCTAAAACTTAGGGGACAAGATATATCTAGAGGAGATATAATCTTGTACATTATTAATCTAATTGCATAAAATAATAAACTAATTTGAAGACTAGAACCGGCCCACACATTCAAGCTACTCGACATGGGCCTCAAGAGCACTCGGTATGGGCCAAGGCCCACTCGATATGCATCTTTAATCTTCTTCCAAGGTGACGTCTTCTTCTTCCTCTTGAGGAAGAGACTCTTTGCCATCAATGACCCTCGAATCGGTCTTGAGAGCTCGCCTAGATCAAGATCATTGTTGGACCCACAGAACGTCATCTATATCCGCATCAGGTACACCCACCTCACTTAACAACAGGCAGCGACACCTGTGAGTCGTGTAGTGTCGAAGTGGCTCGAAAAACTTGGGGCGGTCGTCGTCCACATCCCTACTGTTCAACTCATCCAACATCCCATATCAGTAGTTGGGGTTATGTATAGGGTCTGTACTGGATATACCCCCAAAACTGTCACCTGCCCCGAAGGTGTTAGACGTTCGTGCCGATGTACCAGCAGCTGGGTTTGATGAGGATGCCCCCTCGTCACGGATGGGCTGCTGAGTCATACCCGGCCAGATCGACCACTGTCCAGATCCCTCCACGGGCGTATAAAAGGGGGTCTGGTGAATTTATGGTTCCCACGCAGTCGAATGCTGCATGAAGCCGATGTCGGGTATGTACGGGGTCTCTGGCACTTGTGACGTGTCGACCTCGTCGACGGTGTAATCTTCCAAAAAATCCTCGTCGTCACGGCCAAGAAACGACGTGCTTGCCCTCGCGGGCTCCTGCACCGGTCGCTCAATTGATGGTTCTCTTATGACCGATGTGCTGGCTCTCGTCGGCTCTACAGGCCTATCACCTCGCCTCAGAGAGGCCGTTGGCCTTACCCGTTCCCGCTGGGTTACGGCATGCCTCATCATCTACATTATAAAATTCCATATTCATTATGTTAACATATATTCCATTTCTAAATTCCATATCTTTACCAATTTCCATTGAAATGTATACTCCCTCCGTTCCAAAATACATGGGTTTTTAGTTTTCGGCACGTTTTTTAAGGAGCGAAAAACTATATGAAATATTATTTTTTTAATTAAATTTTTTATATAATTTGATACTTATTAGTAATAAGTATCAAATGATATAAAAAATTTGATTAAAAAAATAATATTTCATAGAGTTTTTCGCTCCTTAAAAAACGTGTCAAAAAGGAAAAGCCCATGTATTATGGAACGGAGGTAGTATTATTTATCCACTATGTGATATATATTTATCTAATTTCCATTTAAATGTATATTTTTTTTCTCAAATCCATGTCTACATTCAATATGTCAATTCCATATCTAAATTTCACATACCTCAACCTACATTTCTCTACATTCCTTGTAAATCATGATTTTATCTACATTCCACATAAATCTACATTATCTAATTTTATAATTGCATTACAAATTCCATATCTACATTTTCATTCATCAAAAATTCCATATGTAATTTTCATGCATTAAGAATTCCACATCTAATTTTCATGAATGAAAAAATATATATCTAATTTTCATGCATTAATAATTCCATTCGGCATTTTCATGAATGAAAAAATCTATATCTAATTTTCATGCATTAATAATTCCATATCTATTTTTCATGAATTAAAAATTCTATATCTCATTTTCATGCATAAAAAATTCCATATCTAATTTTATCTAAATTCCATATCTAATTTTATCAAAATTCCATACCTAATTTCCTTTTATAATTTCATTAAAAAATCCATAAAATCTTGACTCTCGACTATACCCAACATTTTACCTTTATTTCATTTAAATGTTGACCAATAATAACATAAAATTAACCTAAAATCTCTACATACCTCGACGGCGGCTTGCGCTCTAGGATCATTCGGCGGGGGTTATGGTGAAGGCTCACGCTCATCGCTCGGCGGGGTAAGAGTTGAAGGGGATCGCGAACCTCGCCTAAACTCCTCTAACAAGCCGCGCAACTTCGTCATTTCTCCTTAGAAACTCTCCGGGCTACCGACCGCTCCAACAAGCTCCTTAGAAGATCTGCGGTCTAAGAGGTGGGTGAGTGGTGTGTGTGTGTAGTGCACAAAGTGAGGGTGGGGCTCCCTCAATTTATAATCCGTCGCCACCACCCTTGCCGACCCGGGAGCTCGGCAACGGCACCGCCCAGGATGGGACGTAAAGCTGCAGATTCCCTGCAACTTTGCAGACCTGACGGAGATTTGACCGTGCCGGATTCGGAGCTCGACATCGGCGTCAGTGAGGCGACATGATGTGACTCGACGTCAGGTGAGGTGACTCGGCGTGAGATTCCCTGCAAAAGCTGCAGATTCCCTGTCCGTGTCTGCCGACTTGGGAGCTCGGCTTCGGCAGAAGACATGCCGACCTGGGAGTCCGGCACCTGCAACAGTTACTAACGACTATGGAGCTCGGCACCGGCACCGTGCCGATGGCGAGAAAATCGCTGTGCAATTTTTTTAGGGTTTGGAATCCGGTCAAATCGGGGGCTCATCCCCGCCTATTTTATTATTTAAATATGCGAAGTACAAATAAAAGGGGGGCATTTTGAAGCCAAAACCCTTCTACAAAATCAAAATACAACTTTAAGAACCCAAATTTGCACTGTGCAATATAGTATAATCCTATCATCAAGATTTAAGAACCCAACTTTCTCAAATGAAAAGCAAATGATCGATAATTAAAATAAATTAGTGGCGGAGCCTCAAATGAAAAGTAATTGAAAGTTAAATTGCTATAATCCTACAATTTGCTAATAATCCTAATTTACTATATTCCTACAATTTGCTAATAATCAGCGACATAGCCTCAAATGACAAACAATTGAAGTATTGAAACAAATTTCACATGATTAGAAGTTTCAAATGAAAAGCAATTGAAGGACTAAAACCAAATAAAAGTAAAAGAAATTAGAACTATATATATAGAACTTGCTATAATCCATTTCTTGTTTCCCTGCAAAAATCCAATTTGTGGATTGGGGAAGGGGTGCCGAATTGGAAATTTGTAGTACAATGATGGGCGGAAGGGTCCGAGCGTAGGCGTCCTTGTGTGGTTGTGTCGATTTGCAATTTATAATGGGCATATAAGCCATGGGTAAACGAGGTGGTGGTGTACTGGTAGAACGTTGGCACCACAGGTCCACAACGGCAACACGAAGCGTCAGCAGTGGCGGTGAACGAACTGGTGGCGTGGGCTTGTGCAGCTGCTAATTACTTCTTGGAAAGTTGAAATGGGATTAAATGAATTTTGGGGTGATGAGGAGGTAGGGCCCCATGTAAAAGTTGAAACTGGTGGCGTGGGTCCGTCCAGTGGGCCGTTCAAAGAGCTCAACAGAACAGGGCACCCAAATTTTATAGGGCCCCATGTAAAAGTTTATTAGCACTTATATCATTTATTGTCTTATTAATCACATTGTTGTGTTGTATCAATGGCAAGTGGCCATGCGGTTTGATTTTGTTAGTTTTCTTTTAAACCTTTTCTATATGGAAAGTTTCCATACATTGGGACCTTCTTATTGAATATTTTTAATTAATTTTGGGCTTTCTTATTAACGATTTTTATTAGTTGATTTAACACATTCTTATGCTATATTGATAAGCTACATTATTTTTGGGCATTCTTATCAACTATTTATAATTGTTTTTGGTGTCTTCTTATTAACTATTTTTATTTGTTAATTTAACACAACCTCTTTTTATATTGATACAAACATAAAGAGTAAAAATTGCTAAAAAAATCTAATAGAATGTAGTCCTAAATTTTATTTTATACTAATTTACTCTTATACATGTCTTTGATTTATTAGTAAATCTTAATAACTACTCCTCCTAGTCAAATAGTTATATTTGATTTTTTCATAGGGTTTAAATAAAATTTTATAAAATGTTGACTTTAAAATTATCAGTTTTTAAAATAATTTCATATATTTTTATATATTTGTATAGTTTTTAATCTTTTTAAAAACTATATAAAAAAACCAAATATTTTAATATAGAGGTGGTATTGAATAGGGCCCCCAAAATACATTGGACGACCCTGGTGGGGGCCATCTCCATTCAATTTCCAACGTTCCTTCGGTAATTTTTTTTTGTGGGGGCCAGGGCCACCTCTGGCCACCAAAACGTTTCGCCTCTGTAGGTATATGTTATTATTGTATTTCTAGATTTTTAGATGACTGTTTTTACAAATTTGCATAGTTAGGAAAGGAACAAATGAAAGCCTGCTAGGTTAAATTCAAGAAAGTTTTTGCCAAACATGCAATTTTTTTGGCTAAATTGGTGAATTGTCCAACTTTTTGGACAAATTGTAAAACTGTCCACTTTATATACACTTTTCCCAAATTGTAAAATTGTGTCACATGCTCTCTCTTGTCATCGCCCTCTCGCTCGTCGCCGGATCTAGAGGCGAAGCTTTGACGTCGCCGGTCATGCCACCTCAATCCCAGTCGTCTTCGCCGATGAGGAGCAACACTTCGCAGCGTAGCGATCCAGGATCGAGCTCCTCGCTCCATCATCGTCTCCTCGTGCTCACGAAGAGTCCTCACCATTGAAGGCGCAACTGGACGGTGACGACGACGACGTTGCTCGGGATCCTCTCTCCATGGTCAGATAGCTTCCACCTCGGTCCGATGATAGCGTTCTGCACAATTTCCAGGTTAATTGACCTCCAATTTCATAATTATCGTGTTGATTTTGGTTTAGTCGAGCTATGAAATCCGAATTCAATGTGCGTGGTTGATTTTAGGGTTTCTACTGAACCGACTTCAATGTGCGTTCTGGAACCTAATTTGTCCAGGTTTTGCTCCAAAACTTGTTTGATCGATTTGTTTTGTACTTTGATAGTTGATGGAAGTTGTTTTCTGTTTTATTTGCTAGAGACTATGCATCTATCCTGAACTTAAATCAATTCGATTTCTTTGTTTCAAGAAGGTGATAGTTTGAGCAATATTGAGGCTGACGGAGGGGAAACCTGTCGTTGATTCCGCCAAAGAAAACTCAAACCTATAGCAAGTATAGCAATAAGCAAGAGGTCGATCCACAGGGAAAATTATAAACTCAAGTGTGATTTTAATGCCAAGTAAGTAACCAAACGGGGGTTTAGTGTGAAAGTCTTGCCTTTTATCAAAGCAAAGTAACGAATGCAGAGTAAGTGAGTTTGGATTTAGACAAGTGAGAGAAGCAATTCCACCTACAATTTTCCACTTTATTGGATTGAAGCGATCATTGTAACTTCTTCTCGTCCTATTCAGTTTCCTATGAATGCCCTTGTCCCGACCTAATATAGTTACTAGTTCAATCAGTCCTAGAAACCCTTATCAATCGAACAGTCCCTAAATAAGGATTTAACCCAATTGATAGCTTTAAGTTCAAAGATTAGCCAAGGTATTTGCAGTCCCTAAAGAAGGATTTAACAACACATTCAACTTCCTACTCATTCAATTAGTTCAATCAGCCCTAAAGGAACAAGTTTGCCACTTAGGTTAAGGTTCACAATCAGGAATCTACAAAACCTTAGCGATTGAATTGATCTAACAAGTTGGCCAGACAAGATAGAACAAATCAATAATCAATCAAGCACAAAGAAGTTGAAGCATTCACAAATAGGAAACAAGGAGCGAGAATTAGAAACTCACAATCAATCCGAATAAAGCTTCAAATTGCAGGCGGAATAGATAGATGAGTTTAGTTCCTCATGGAAGACATATCTCAAAATCTCTAAAGTGTCTAATGGATGATAGAATAGAATGGAAGTAATGAAAAATAACATAAAAGTCGGCCTAAAAGACATCCAAGTCGGCCCTCAAAACAAATTAGAACATCTAGGGTTTTTTCCAAAAACGTTGTGCGCTGATGGCAGCTGCGGCGGGCGCAGCATATAAGCGGCGGGCGCAGCATCAGTCTTCCTCTTGCATCGGCCCTGGCGGCGGGCGCAGCAAACCATGCGGCGGCCGCTGCATTGGTTTTTCCCGAAAATTCCGTCTCGAATTAGCTCTCGACGTCAACATGAAAGTTGTAGCTCTCTGAAAGAGCTTTCCAACGCATGGTCATAATAGTCGATCGGACAACCGAGGCCTCCAGAAAGTGCAAAACAAGTTCAGCATGTCTGGCGACAACTTCTGCAGACTTGTTCTTCGTTTAGGTTCGCTTCTTCTTCTCAGTACCTCTTGAGATCTTCATGTAAGCTTCTTCGATCAACTAGACATTCTCATCAAATGCGTTATCAACTCATGTCTTCTCCTAGGATCTACCATTACCCGAAATAATCAATAAAAGCGTGTAGATTCCGACTCCGACAACATAGAGAACTAATATGCAAATCATGCTTAATCCATCCATGAAATGCATCTTAACTAAGCTAAATGCAACCTATTATGCCTACCTAAATGCATGCTATCAGAGGTTATGCATGGTGAAGATGCTAAGAATGCACATCGATTTGTTCAATATGCTCGTTAGCTGAATGCCTAGCATTCGACAAATATTGTTGAATTGTTAGCTGTCATAGTTCCTTGAGTTGTTGGCATTTGAATTTTGAAGCTTTGTTTGAGTACTTATTTGCAGATCATTCAGACATGATATTTTGTTTAACTGTGATCTATCCTACAAATTTCATCAATTTCATAATTTATTCAATTTTTTATTGCTTCGGCTTGTACACATACAACAGCAATAGCAGCAAGAGCAACATTCAGATAAGCAAGCTATACTTATAGATTCTTGTTTAGTTCCCCCTGTTTTGTTTATTTATTTTCATTTTGATGGACTTCAGATGTTGGTTACTTGATTTTAAGCCTATTGGCTGGGATGAAGATGAAGATGGAGTATGGAGAGCACCAAAGATACCAAATTCAGCATATAATGGGCCATGGAAACCGCATATGTTTTTTCTTCTTCTAGCAATTAGAAACTTAATGAATGAACATGTTTAGAACCTTATTGAATGAGGAGAATCTGGAATTGTGCTGATTAAGATAGATTGATAGCATCAAGATAATCACATAGACCTTTCCTATTAGAAATTTTCCTTTTATAAAGTTCATAAGTAATAAAACTATGAGATGTATTACTAGTTATATTTGTATCTGAAACTACTGTTATAACTAAATATTATGATTTCATTGGCTCAGATATGCATAAACTTGGTATATTTTTTGTGAAAGGCGAGTTTATCAATGACAAAAGATGCTGACAAGACTCTCATGACTCTCCTCGCCCTCGATAACCTGAAAAGGCTACCATGAAGATGTTGACATGGATTACAAATCAGTGCAACAAAGCTACTCCCAGTCGCAATCACTCCCTGATCATTAGGAGAGAAGGTGCTGCCGACGCATTCACCAGGCTATAGCCACCGGTCTAGATGAGATTGTCATTGGAGTCGAACGAACAAAACGTGTGTGTTTGAGTAGTGAGGCCAATGAAATCTATAGTAGAAAGCATACCTTAATTTTTAGACCGGTGATTTTCATTTCAATTTTCGAAGATGAAGTTGGTTTGTTACTATTTATTTTCTCAAGATGACTAGGTAAATAAACCTTTGGATTTCTATGATTTCCCTGCTTTCTTACAGAAATTTTGACTCACTTAAGATTGAATGAGCAGCCCTGGCAGTGTTTTTGGCAAAAGAGGAACTTCCCACAAATTAAAACAATCACTCGATGTAGCAAGGTCAGCATATTCATTGATTTCCCATTGTCAAGTTCTGCAATTTGCACGCTTTGTATGCTCTTTGGTTTTTATTAGTTTATTCCTTTTTGTCCAAAAATCAGACAAATAAAGCTTCAATGCTAGATGAGGTCATTGAGTACTTGAAATCACTCCAACTTCAAGTTCAGGCACATATACAGACAGAGAAAAGCTTCTTTGACTTGTACACAGTAGTGTACCTAGATAAGTGTATGATGATGACATTTCCTCTCGCTCAGTACTGATCGACGTCCCCAAATCCCATCATCTTCAACCTCCGCCTTTGCATATTTTCCGCCCTAGCCTTCAATCAGACATCCTTGCCCTCTCTCGATGTCGTCCCTGACCTGATCATGGTCGGCTGACCTCCGCACCTCCCTCCTCTCATTCTCAGGCAGCCGCCTCCACTCTAATCTCCCATCTGTGGTTGTTGTGTGTCTATCTCGAGCTCGAATGGGTTATGATTGTGATAGCATGCATTTAAAGGGTCATAATAGGTTGCATTTAGCTTAGTTAAGATGCATATCATGCATGATTTAAGTATAATTTGCATTTTGTTCTTTGTGTTGTTGGAGTCGGAATCTACACGTTTTTATTGATTATTTCAGGTAATGGTGGATCCTAGGAGAATATATGGATTGATAACGCATTGGATGAGATTGTCTACTTGATCGGAGAAGCTCACATGATGTTCTAAAGAGGTCCTGAGAAGAAGAAGCGAGCATAAACGAAGAACAAGTCTGCAGAAGTTGTCGCCAGACATGCTGGACTTAGTTTGCACTTTCTAGAGGCCTCGATTGTCCGATTGACTATTATGATCATGTGTTGAAAACCTCTTTCAAAGAGATACAACTTTCATGTTGACAAAAAGAGCAAATTCGAGACAGATTTTCCGTGAAAGACCGATGCAAAGGCCGCCGCAATATGCCGCGACCGCAGCATTCCCCACAACCAGAGACGTCTAAGTAGCAACTATGCCGCGGCCGCCGCATTTATGTTGCGGCCTCCGCATTGTTCGTCAGCGATCAAACACGTCGTTTCATTAAGAAACCCTAGTTTTCTTTGGACGTTTTTGGCCGACTTGGGGTCTTTAAGGCCGATTATTACTAGTTTTTCCAGCACTTCTATTCTATTCTACGTTCTATCAAACAATTGAAGATTGAGCGATGTCTCCGATGAGGAACTAAACTCATCTGTTCTGCCTACAGTTTCATGCTTTATTTGGATTGATTGTGAGTTTCTAATTCTCGTTCCTTGTTTCCTATATTTGAATGCTTCAACTTCTTTGTGCTTGATTGTTTATTGTTTTGTTCTATCTTGTCTGGCCAACTTGTTACATCAATTCAATTACTAAGGTTTTGTAGATTCCTTTAGGGCCATTGAACTAATTGGATAAGTAGGAAGTTGGATGTGTTGTTAAATCCCTCTTTAGGGACTGCAAATACCTTGACTAATGTTGTAGGGAGGAAATCGAGTATGAAATATAATAAAATAAGTCAAACCAGATTCTGCCCACGCAAATAATTACAAGACCTCCTCCTGATGTACTAGCGGGAAGTCAGGATCGATCCACGAGGAAGCGTGTCAGCGGATCCTAGGCAGCGGTGGAATCTCACGGTCAGAAGTCGACAACAGGGTCCTAGATCTCGAGTACAGGTACTCGACAGAAGATCGGACAGTCGAACACAGCGCAACAGCTCGGCACAGGTCTAGTCGATCTCGACTGGGGTCTACTCGAGATCGAGTACGGTCTGTCGAGTTCCTGCACAAGTAAGCTACGGCGACTCTGGGTCGAAGATCAGTAGTCGAGGTCGACCAGGGTTTGGTCGAGATCGACGAGGGCAGGGAGTAAAAACGAAACTTAAAGAAAGTAAAAACAAATGCTTTGGGGTTTTGACTAAACTTAATGTAAAGGACTTCCAAGATTGGGGTTTGCAACGACAATAACCAAGCATGCATAAGGTAGAATCAAACAGATAATCATGTGAATCGCATTAAAGGATTAAGCTTTTGCCTTTTCCAACAATTAGACAACTCTCTCAAGAAACCCTAATTGTCTCTACCGATTTTATGGTTATAATCCAAGTTGTTAGCATGGATCTCCATTAGATGGGCAATAAACACATCAACAAGTAGGAAAATGCTCAAAACATGACAAAGGTCGGATCTTTTACCTCAATTATGCATGGCTATCGTCGGGCTCACCCCAACCCTAGAAGTGGGTGGACTACTCGCGCCTCATTGCAATCGCAGACATCATTGATTTAAAAGAAATAACTTGCATAAATATAAACCAAAGTTTACAACCGCTTGAAGCCAACTCCGCTCTCGCTTCACAACTCCAATCGGCCGCTCACTCTCTTTTTCTCTCTCTACTACTACTTCTCTACTGAAAATTCAATGAATAAAACTGAGCCCCATGGGCCTTATTTATAGGCTTCTAATCATTGCTACTGAAGGATAGAATATCTATATCTATGTTTAAAACTTTATCTAAAACTTTAATGATAAATAAAAGACATAAAGGAATTAAATCTAAAATAGGAAATATATCTAAAGTGTCTTCAATGGATAGAACTCTCTTCTTCATGGTAGATCTTGATATTTTCGGATAGAATCAGCAATCTTCACGCCCAAGCAATCCCGAGTCGAGTAGGATTCGTTGAACCGAGTAACGCGGCTCTGGAGGTCTACTCGATCTCGACAAGGGTCTGGTCGATCTCGAGTAGGGTTGACTGGCTCGGCTTCGTCGTCTCGGCTAGCTAGCGCTCGACAGACTCGGACTTGGTTCATGGTGCTCGTCGATGTCGACAAGGGCTCGTCGAGGTCGAGTAGACCGGCTATGTCGACTGGGTCTTCTCGGGTGGCTCTACTCGACAGGCTCGGATCTGGACTCAGGGCTCTGGCCTTTGTCGATCTCGACTAGGGTTTGTCAAGATCGAGTAGAGGTGTGGTCTTCTGGTCGAGCAGCTTCTCCTCGTCACGGACTCGGACTGGCGTTGTGGCGCTCGTCGATCTCGACTAGGAGCTTGTCGAGATCGAGTAGGATCGTCCTCGGCGTCCTTGTCCTCGGCTTCTCGATCAGTTCTCTCCTCGACTCCGGGTGTGGCGCTTGGGCTTCGTCGATCTCGACCAGGTCTTGTCGAGATCGAGTAGGCTCCGGAAGTCGGGTGGTCTGGCTCTCGACGTTGCTCCTGGTCGACAAGGCTGTGCTCGAACATGCTCGTCGTGATCGAGTAAGGCCTACTCGAGATCGAGTAGCCTGGGTTCTCGGCTCGATTCAACTGGTTCCGCTGCTTCTTTGACCTTGGACTTCTGTAGTGGTTTTCCGAAATTTTCCGACCTTCCTTAGAATTGTTGTAAAATGCCTCGAAATCTGCGATTTAAACAGAAACTGGTGTAGATTCCATAATTTGGCAAATAAACATAAACTACATAGATTCTGTACTATCTTAGCCCAAATGAATGCAATGTATGCAGAAATCGATATAAACTTAAGTGTAAAACATGGCAGATTCAGCTCACAACAAACACCTCATACTTAAGCTTGCTTGTCCTCAAGCAATACTTTTAATTGTCATTCAGGGGAAGAATTCAAAACTCTCAACATATCAGATTCATTCTCATATAACCCTGCAGTCAATTACCATCTTTGAAAATGTACTTGTGTCACAGATCCATGCATGTGCAAATATATCAAAGCAACATCTACTCACAAATGGAGGGTTATGCACAAATAATTCATAAGTGACAACACATTGATAATCAAGAAGACTTTAATTTAAGCTCAAATAAGGAGTAGATTGGTAAAAAACAAAAGGTGGGCAATTTTTGGCAATGTGGTGTTTTTGATCCGGGGAAATGGAGTACTTTCCAAACTGAATTTCCACATTCCACATACTTTCTCCATTTGATTCATCACCTTTCATAATGCTTTTATTCATAATAATGCTTTTACCTCTCTAACCTCAGTACTGCCTTCTCGCGAGTCGCAAACATGGGTGTCATGAATGGCCCCGGATACTTAGTGCTTTGGATTTTCTTTCACTCATTAAATTTTCCATATATTTCAAACAATTTCCAACCATACTCCAATAATGATAATAACACAACAACCATATAACAATCTCCATAATGTAACATCATTCTCAACATAATCCCCGGATAGGAAATAAGGTAAAGAATGGAAATATTTTAGATCATGTGGAGCAATATATGAAATAAGGCATATTATGGCTTTTGTGATGCATAAGTACAGGTAAGGCTAGGAATTAACAATATGAGCATTTATATGGAAATATAAAGTCCTCCATCATCTTACCATGCAACATGTCAAAGGCAATTTCAAATTTTACCTCCTTTCATGGTTTTCAAGAAAATATGCACTTCATTGTGACTTCCCTTTACTAGGCAATTTCATGCTATATCTCTAATGAATCCAATTTTGCATCGTCGAGTTCAATATAAGCTTCCATGACATTTATCAAAAAAATTCAATGGGGGTCATTTTTCTTAAATTTTGGAAAACATGCATATAAGCACATAAATAAATAATGTATTCCAAAATAGCCATGTATAAGCAATTCAAGAAATAATGCACAAATAATGTCAAATATGATCAATATGCATGAAGTAAGCCCTTCCCCCACCCCATACTTAAAATTTACAGTGTCCTCACTGTATAAAATCAAATAAAAACAAGAGTAAAGGAAGGAACTCACAGGATAATGCATCGAGGATGACTGATCAGTGTAGGTCGAGTTGAGGTGCTTTGTCGATCTCGAGTACAAGGTACTCGATCTCGAGTAGCTTCGTCTGCGTCTGGTGGTTTTCTGAAGTCGAGGAGCATCTGGGCTTGTCGATGTCGAGTACGTCTACTCGAGATCGAGTAACTTCTGGGCCGCTCCTCCTCGTCGTCGTCGACTTGGCCTTCGTCGATTTTGACTGGTTTTCAGGGACTTCTTCTTCCACCTTTCGCGATCCTCATATGCTTGCTGATCAAAAAGTATTAGATTCCACAAAAACAAGACTATCCACTTAAAGAATTCTAAAACATAAAAATAAAAACAAAAACAAAAAAAAAGTCCAAGAATTCATAATGTTTATATACACGCTCTAGATTTTAGAGTCGCTAGGCCGACTTCATCGTTTGCGCTCAAGGACCAGTAGTGTGGGGCCCGCTCATGCTTGGCCCTTCTCCTGGATCATCTAGGTCCTGATGGTAGTATGCAAGCTCAGCTGACAGGTGGTTGCTTGCATCATCTCTCTTCTCTTTCTTCTTCTTCCTTGTAGCCTTTAGTTTCTGCAGGTTCTCTCGCCAAGGTGTCTTATTTCCTCTTAAATCATTAAAAAATTTATTTATGGACTGAGGGGGAGTAGAATTCATACCTGAACTTACCTATTCGGACCCAAAACAGAAATCTTTGGGCTTGGGTCTACTCGATGTCAAGTACTGCTGGTCGAGATCGAGTATAGGGACCCCATACTTAGGCTCCTGGCAAGTTTCTGGCTCAGTGGAGGTGGTCGAGATCGACAAAGGTTTGTCGAAGTCGAGTAGGGCGCTTGTCGAGGTCGAGTAGGGCTTGTCGACCTCGAGTACAGTTCTGGCGCTTTCCTCCGTTGTTTGCTGTGTCCTGTGGTTGCTGATGCTTTTCACCTCCAGCCATGAAATTTCCTCCTTTGCAGGGCCAAAAGAGAAATCCAAAACCTCATCGCCTATGGTGAAGGTGAGCGACCTATTCTTGACACTAATTCGGGCATCTGCAGTGGCTAAGAATGGTCCACCAAGAATAATAGGGCTAGTAGGATCTTCAGCACAGTCAGTGATAAGGAAATCAGCTGGAACAAAGAATTTACCAACCTGGACGGGGACATTTTCAACTATACCTGTAGGGATGACCACTGTATTGTTAGCCATGTATAATTTAGCATCCACGGGTTCTATGCATCCTATCTTGACCTTCCGCCATATTGATAAAGGCATGGTGCTCACACTTGCTCCTAAATCGCATAGAGAATTATATTTATATTGTCCAAAACCCACAGTAACAGAAAACTTACCAGGGTCAGGCCTCTTTTCAGGGAAGTGGAGTACTTTGCATTCGCCTGCGATCTCTGAGATGGATCGCTTCTTGCTCAGGATTTCCTTCAGAAACTTGACATATCCAGGCATCTCTTGCAGGGCTTCTGTAAAAGGAATAGAAACATTCAGTTCTTGCAGCATATTAACAAATCTGGTAAACCTACCTGCAGTGGGATCTTTCGGAGATGCTGCAGAGTCGTCGACCTCAGCTTGCTGCTCCTCGACATCGACCAGAGGCTTGTCGACATCGACTAGGGGCTTGTCGACCTCGAGTTGGGTTGTCGACCTCGGGTTGCTGGTCTGCGCAGTGGAGTCCGAGCTCAGCTTCTGGTCTTGGTCGAGTAGAGGCTTGTCGACATCGAGTACGGGCTCCTCGAGATCGACTAGGTTCTGCTCTGTCTCGAGTTGCTGCTCTGCCTTGCTTTGCTGTTTCTCGACCTCCGGCTCGTGTAGCTGATGCCCACTCATGAGTTTGATAGTTGCGACATGTCCGGTTTTCCCTTTAGGATTTGGTTCTGTTTGCCCAGGGAGCTTGCCGGACGGTCGTGGAATCTGCGCAGCGATTTGACCCATCTAGGTCTCTATTCCCCTTTTCTAGATGTCCAGTTCCCCAAATTTGGTGTTGATGTTCTGGAACTGATTGTTGATGGTGCCCTGATTCCGGCGCATCTCCTCAAGGATCAGCTGCAGATCATCTTTCTTTTGATCCCTTTCTGGATGTCCTGGAGCTCTGTAGGGTGGGGGATTCCTAGGGGGACCTTGGTTCCACTGTGGTTTATAGAACCTTTGATCTCCCATATAGCGATTTGGACCCCCAGCGTAGGCTGCCTCCTCATGTGTCTCCGCCATTCTGACTTGCTCTGCGTGTGGGCAATCAGTAGTGGTGTGCCTCTGTGATCCGCATTCGATGCAAGGCTGATTGACAGATAGGTATTTGACTTGCTTGAGGAGCTTGCGGTTCTGGTCTCTATAGAACTGCTCCCTGACATCTAGGTCAATTTCCTTCGCTGGCTCATAGAGTGGCATATATGGTGCTGGCCTGGCGTAGGAGTTCTCCTCATAGTTTGTAGGAGCCCCATATTTGTTGTCGTAGTTAGTGAGCTTTTCTAGCACACCCCATGCGTCACTTGGTGGCATCGTCAGATACTCATAGCGAGTATAGTGGTTAATTCTGTCTTTAGTGACTTGATCAAGAGAGTTGAAGAAGATCCCTTGAATGACGTAGGGTGGCTGCCATGAGTAGGGCAAGATCGCAGCAGCTCCTTGTAGCGTTCCCATGCCCTTGCCAGCGGTTCCCCTGGCTTCTGTTTGAAGGCGGTGATTTTCTGGCGGAGAAGTGCTGTTTTGGCGGGTGGGAAGTATTTGTTTAGAAACTCTTGCTCTACTTGGGCCCATGTGGTGAGAGATCTTGGCTTCAGCCCTTCAAGCCACTTCAGTGCAGGTCCAGCCAGCGACCAGCAGAAAGCTTTCATCTTGACATATTCCAGAGTTGTACCTTCAGCAAGAGTACGACATATGTCATGAAAATTGGTAATATGTTCAAGAGGACACTCATTAAATCTTCCATAAAAAGCATTATTTTTAAGCTCTATAAGAAATTGAGTGCGAATTTCAAAAGAGTTTTCAGGAATTAGAATCGCCGATTCAGGCACGACGAGAGTTGGATGCATATAATCCTCTGCAGTAGTTGGATATTGGGCAAGCTCAGCTTCCGCTTGTTCCCGTGTTGCTTTCTCAGCGGCGATAGCAACATTCTTTGCGGCTAGCTCTGTGGTAAGCCTTGTGATCAGCTGTTCCTGTGTTTCAGCGGCCGCCATGGCTCTTTGTAGTTTAGCCCTGATGTGAAAAAGGCGTTCCGGTTCGTCTAAGGCGTCAAACTCAGGTGTTTGACCAGAACGACGCATACACTGCAAAGTAACTCAAAGAGAACGTGAGAACTGACTACCTAAGGCGCGAATGATAGCTTCCCCGCCAACGGCGCCAATTTGTTGTAGGGAGGAAATCGAGTATGAAATATAATAAAATAATTCAAACCAGATTCTGCCCACGCAAATAATTACAAGACCTCCTCCTGATGTACCAGCGGGAAGTCAGGATCGATCCACGAGGAAGCCTGTCAGCGGATCCTAGGCAGCGGTGGAATCTCACGGTCAGAAGTCGACAACAGGGTCCTAGATCTCGAGTACAACTACTCGACAGAAGATCGGACAGTCGAACACAGCGCAACAGCTCGGCACAGGTCTAGTCGATCTCGACTGGGGGTCTACTCGAGATCGAGTACGGTCTGTCGAGTTCCTGCACAAGTAAGCTACGGCGACTCTGGGTCGAAGATCAGTAGTCGAGGTCGACCAGGGTTTGGTCGAGATCGACGAGGGCAGGGAGTAAAAACGAAACTTAAAGAAAGTAAAAACAAATGCTTTGGGGTTTTGACTAAACTTAATGTAAAGGACTTCCAAGATTGGGGTTTGCAACGACAATAACCAAGCATGCATAAGGTAGAATCAAACAGATAATCATGTGAATCGCATTAAAGGATTAAGCTTTCGCCTTTTCCAACAATTAGACAACTCTCTCAAGAAACCCTAATTGTCTCTACCAATTTTATGTTTATAATCCAAGTTGTTAGCATGGATCTCCATTAGATGGGCAATAAACACATCAACAAGTAGGAAAATGCTCAAAACATGACAAAGGTCGGATCTTTTACCTCAATTATGCATGGCTATCGTCGGGCTCGCCCCAACCCTAGAAGTGGGTGGACTACTCGCGCCTCATTGCAATTGCAGACATCATTGATTTAAAAGAAATAACTTGCATAAATATAAACCAAAGTTTACAACCGCTTGAAGCCAACTCTGCTCTCGCTTCACAACTCCAATCGGCCGCTCACTCTCTCTTTCTCTCTCTACTACTACTTCTCTACTGAAAATTCAATGAATAAAACTGAGCCCCATGGGCCTTATTTATAGGCTTCTAATCCTTGCTACTCAAGGATAGAATATCTATATCTATATCTAAAACTTTAATGATAAATAAAAGATATAAAGGAATTAAATCTAAAATAGGAAATATATCTAAAGTGTCTTCAATGGATAGAACTCTCTTCTTCATGGTAGATCTTGATATTTTCGGATAGAATAAGCAATCTTCACGCCCAAGCAATCCCGAGTCGAGTAGGATTCGTCGAACCGAGTAACGCGGCTCTAGAGGTCTACTCGATCTCGACAAGGGTCTGGTCGATCTTGAGTAGGGTTGACTGGCTCGGCTTCTTCCTCTCGGCTAGCTGGCGCTCGACAGACTCGGACTTGGTTTATGGTGCTCGTCGATGTCGACAAGGGCTCGTCGAGGTCGAGTAGACCGGCTATGTCGACTGGGTCTTCTCGGGTGGCTCTACTCGACAGGCTCGGATCTGGACTCAGGGCTCTGGCCTTTGTCGATCTCGACTAGGGCTTGTCAAGATCGAGTAGAGGTGTGGTCTTCTGGTCGAGCAGCTTCTCCTCGGCACGGACTCGGACTGCCGTTGTGGCGCTCGTCGATCTCGACTAGGAGCTTGTCGAGATCGAGTAGGATCTATAAACATACCTTTGTTCAATAGAAAAGAATAAATTATGATTCAAGCTAGCTAGTAAAAATTCAAGTGTACATCTATACATTTCTAATTGGCTTCTGTAAAAAAGATTGAGCTATCTCATAGTTGAAGTTTAGTAAATGGTGGTTGTAGTTGTAGTTGTTGAATATGTAGATTGACAGAGTGAGTTCTATTACCCTTTCTGGAGAAGTGAAGCATTTAATTTATTTGCTTGTCAGTTAGTCGTCTTTAGGGATCTGTCACAAGTGAAGTTTCTCCTTGATCGGTTTGGAAACTGAGAATATGTTGCTTAGGTCCTTGAGGGAAGTTCGAGTTCTTTAATCTGCTATGAACTTCATTTTCTATGGATTTTTTTACCAATCCTGTTATGGTTGTGTCACTTAACTCTTCCATGTTGTATCCTTGTATATGATTGTCTTGTAAGATTGACTTATCCTTTTTTCATTGAATCTGTTGCCTTTATTATGTTTAGCTTCTTCTTGGAGTTGATTGTTGTGTTCTTTTGCTATATACTGCATCTTAAGGTATGAAAGTTGATTGATGTGCAACTGTAAGAGAGAGTTGTGCAATTGTAAGAGAGAGTTGTGCAGTTGTAAGAGAGTTGTGCAACTCTAAGACAAAGTTGTGCAACTCTAGGACTGAGTTGTGCAACTCTAAGACTGAGTTGTGCAACATTTGCTTGAGGTTTACATTTCAAAATTACAACACCCTAAAGAGACGATAGAAAATATAAATAAGAGAGATGAATGTGCTACTGCTATATGCTTAGGTTCTTAAAAACAAGCAAATAACACAACAAATTTAGCTTGCCTTTGCATTTATTTACATTAAGTTAGATGCCAGTGATGCGACCCGAAGGATCGATCCAACAAGTTACAAAGCTTCAACCGAGCACGAGAACAAAATTTGACACACGCAACTCTTTTATTTGGATTTTTCTAGATGTTTGGGGAAAATAAAAACAAGATATGGATGGCTAAATCTATGAGCATCTCACCCATAGACTTACCAAACTCGCTCTCTCACTCGTCGGCATCTCACTCCCGAGCAATCATGCCTTTGTTTGAACAACTCTAACAAGCATCTCACCGGAAAGAGTTAAACAAACGGAACCATTCCTCGGCCTCTCACTCCGGAATGGGGTGTCAAAATGGCATCTCACCAAATCAACAAGACACACACACTTTTTCCAAAAATTCTCAACTCAAATCTTATTTCTTATGACAAAGGTTTAGGCATTTTATAGCTATAAAACAAACAACAATTTAAAGACGGAAATCATGAAAAGTTTCTCGGAATTGATGGAGAAACGTGGAGAGCCTCATAGTGGAAAATGAAAGGTCGGTTGTCCTCATGAAGTATAGAAAACAATCAATTCCCATTGGATGAAGACCCTTCGATACATCTAACCTATTCCGACTTCATTTAATGCATCGGGAAAGCTGTCCAGATTTCGAAATGCATAATTATTGCCAATTTCGGACCTGTTTTTGGATGATTTCGGAACTTTGATCTTCATAAAAGATGTAGCCCTTCAAATTAGCTTTCCAACAAGTACTCATGGACCTTCATCTGACAAATATAGCTCCTGTTATGACTAAAACACCGAGCATGTGTCAAAAGAGCTCGGATCACATCATCCTCCCCTCCTTTGAAAAAGATTCGTCCTCGAATCTTGCGTTGCCCTTCCAAAAAGAAATATTACGCCCCTGTACGTTGGATCTGCGTAAGATATCTTGATGGTTGATCCCGCAAAGAATCTCAAATCTGTGTTGCTTTTTCAAAAAGGTACGATACGCCCCTGTACGTTGGATCTGCGTAGTGCACTTCAATGGTTGCAACCGCGACGGCTCTGAAGAGGGATGTGGATGAATGTGATTGAAAGCTTTGTGAACTTGATGGATTAGCTCTGATACCACTTGACGTGCCCGGACCCGGGTTCGAGCAAAAGGACCGGCGACGAGAGTTCAAAGAAGTCGAAAAGTTGTTGGCAGTTCTGGAGCAGCAGATCAGTCGGCAAAGAATGCCGATTTCCCGTCGATTGGGTAGGCTTCTGGAAACGTGCGAGTACTACTTTTGTAGATCTTGAAGTCTCGGTCACAGATTGAGGCAGATCTCGTCAATCAGATGTCAGACGAAGCAGGAAATCACGTTTTACCGAGACGTCGCCTGTTCAGAGACGATTCCGAAATTGGGTTCGTTTGAGAGGTATTGAGGGCTGTTTTGGGAGTGACGTTTTGGGTATGATTGAGGGTGATAATGGGGTTGTGGAAGGCCTTAGAATGGTGGTAAAGAAGGGAATGGGGGTTGAGGGATATGTGATGCAAGATAGCTCTCGGCCTCGCACCCCGAGCTCTCTCCAACACTCGATCTTCCGCACTCTCCGCCTCGCACTCCGAGTGTTTCCGACCCTTTGATTCCGTCGTCTCTCACTAAGGAATCGCTCTTAGCATTTCACCAAGAGGGTTTATCCGGCATCTCACCAAAATAGATTTGTGTTTCTTAACCCGAAACGAAGGAAGCAAAAGCTTAGTTTTCTCCTTCGATGTCTCCTACGGAGCTCTTGATCAACTACATCATATGTAGCTTTATCCATGTCACTCCAATGAAGATACCCATCATCATAGGCTCGAATAGCCCATCGGATGTACTCTTCGGACAAAGGCTTAGAACTCGTCTTCTTGAACATGTTGACCCGAAAGCTTGAGGAACCCTTGTCGTTGCTCTGATACCAAATGATGCGACCCGAAGGATCGATCCAACAAGTTACAAAGCTTCAACCGAGCACGAGAACAAAATTTGACACACGCAACTCTTTTATTTGGATTTTTCTAGATGTTTGGGGAAAATAAAAACAAGATAAGGATGGCTAAATCTTTGAGCATCTCACCCATAGATTTACCAAACTCGCTCTCTCACTCGTCGACATCTCACTCCCGAGCAATCAAGTCTTTGTTTGAACAACTCTAACAAGCATCTCACCGGAAAGAGTTAAACAAGCGGAACCATTCCTCGGCCTCTCACTCCGGAATGAGGTGTCAAAATGGCATCTCACCAAATCAACAAGACACACACACTTTTTCTAAAAATTCTCAACTCAAATCTTATTTCTTATGACAAAGGTTTAGGTATTTTATAGCTATAAAACAAACAACAATTTAAAGACGGAAATCATGAAAAGTTTCTCGGAATTGATAGAGAAACGTGGAGAGCCTCATAGTGGAAAATGAAAGGTCGGTTGTCCTCATGAAGTATAGAAAACAATCAATTCCCATTGGATGAAGACCCTTCGATACATCTAACCTATTCCGACTTCATTTAATGCATCGGGAAAGCTGTCCAGATTTCGAAATGCATAATTATTGCCAATTTCGGACCTGTTCTTGGATGATTTCGGAACTTTGATCTTCATAAAAGATGTAGCCCTTCAAATTAGCTTTCCAACAAGTAATCATGGACCTTCATCTGACAAATATAGCTCCTATTATGATTAAAACACCGAGCATGTGTCGAAAGAGCTCGGATCGCATCAGCTAGTGTACAATCTTGACTTGTATTTGTTTCCAAACAAGGAAATGGAAGGCAGACAATCCTTCAACTTGGAAGGGTGGGGGAGTTAAAGTATCTGATGGATTACAAGCGAATTTATCTGAAACCCTATCTTCTTGTTTTAGGAGGTAAATCACCCAAATCAGAAACCCTAAACCACACAATGTGCATCATCTACCAAGCTTTCTGCATATGATTGGCTTCAATTGACCCAAATCAGAAACCCTAAACAACACAGTATCCATAAGCAATGAACTACTGTAAATAGGTGTTTTTTTGTTCTTGTTTTGGCCAGGTACCCGTTGACCGGCTACCAAGATTTTTGCATATGCTTGGCTTCAATTGACCTAAAACTTTGCTGCACAGTTTAACTGATTTTTTCCCAGTATTTCGACAATTGCGACGACAAGATGGGAGAGCTAATTAAGTGTAAGCAATATCTCATTGTTCAGAATCAGAGTTGTGGAAACTATGTTGAAGTTGTAGATTCCTGAACTATTCTTGCTCTTAGGTTTGGAAGATGCACTGTGCAAAATCTCATTGTTCAGAATCAGAGTAAGAAACATCCCATTGCCTTTGATGCTAATCAGATCTATTTCTGAACCTCTGATTCCAGCTTTTGTGCAATGGTTTTAAATTAGATCAGGCAGCATATTAGATTCTCCTTGAACATTTATGGTTAAGCTTATTAGCTCAAAATGGTAGAGAAATGTGCCTACGCACAATGATGCGGGTTCAAATCCCACATAGGTTGTCTATGTGGTATCTCTTAAAGTGCTTTTTTTTCTCATTCACATGACCCTTGAACACAAACAAGTTAACTCCTCCCCCTATAGTAAGATTTTTATGTCACATTGATTGGTAACATTTATATTGGTCATTACAATGCCTATCATTGTTGACGTTCAACACAAAGTAGAGCAAGTAGAGGAAGATCTGTTGAACAATCTGCCCCATATGAGAACACCTAGTTATTACATTTCCTTATCCAAGTTCAGCAACATCAACGAACAAGCTCAAGGTAAACAACATTGGAAAAAGAATAAAAAAACACTTTCCGTTCATATGTTGAGGATACTACTGGCTTGTAACATTATTTGGATATGACTCGAACGGATCTCACAGAATCCTCATATCACCGGAGTCAGCAGCGTGCCTTGCAGAGCCACTTCTGCGACTGACATAACCTATCGAATATCTTAAAAGGCGCTTAATATGCAGCTTGAGGATCAAGTCGGGTAGCTTTCTGGTTTTCTTTATTAACAACCAGGGAAAACAACAAGCTCCCTTTTCCCGGAATCAAATATCTTAGAAGATTACCTTAAGGTGCAATCGTGCAACTTTAAAATGCAGTCGTGCAACTGTAATTAAGGGTTGTGTCAACATATTTTCATAAATTAAGGGTTGGGTCAGCGGTATTCACAATTTTAGTGCGGACAGAGTTATAAAGAAATTAAATTAATCAATACATTTTCATCACTAAAATTGCAAACACCATTGACACTAGTTGTTTTCTCTAATTAACAAAATAGAAAAGATGTTGACACTACAGTTGTGCAAATGTAAACTACGGTTGTGCAACTCTAAACTACAATTTAAGAAGAACCAAATTAGATTAAAAAGTGCAAGAATAATATTATAATGTTCCCAAATAAGAATTTTAGTTTAAGAAGAACCAAATTAGATTTTAGTTTGTATAAATAAACTATAAAATTGATGAACAACACTCTGAAATTGAATAAATAGATCTAGGTGGAGTCGAACCACCAACCTCCTGAACAACTATTTGTCCAGACACTCTTTTCCATTTGAGCTTATAGATCTTAGTGCTAGGATCATTGTATATCATCTCTTACTGCTAACCCATGCATTTGCCACACTGTGTAATCTCACTATGATGCAATTGAGATCGTTCTTGATGGTCTCAAGGACATGTCTCTACAAACACTGGGTGCTATGTACCAAAGACATAAAAGGTTTTAAGGGTAGTCTTCCCACTTTGAACCCCTCTAGAATTGGCTGGACTAAAGATCGTTTAGTTAAACATGTGAAGACTTTGTCACTCAAAATGCTATCTAATCTTGACCAAGTTGTTGGCCTTTCTTCTGATCTCCTTGCACCTCTTTATTAACAGTAACAAAAAGTAGCAACCGAGAAACAACAGTATTGATCCCATGGCCACAACCATACCTGTTGATATAATTGAGCATGCTAAATCAGATTGAAAATACATATTATCAAGCAGTTATACACTGGAGAACTCAAGAATGTGGGAACTACCTATAATGACTGGTATCACCCATCAATGCCTCTTCTTCCAAGATTGATGATCTAACAGACAGGAATAACCGACATGGACATTATTTGAATCAACCTTTGAAACTATACAGTGTAATGCTCTTTAAGAGTGACAAAGATTCAAAATAAAATCACAGAGTATGCAAGCAACATTTCCTTGAGGTTTACATTACATAATTACAACACCCTAAAGAGACGATATAAAATATAAATAAGAGAGATGAATGTGCTACTGCTACATGCTTAGGTTCTTAAAAACCAGCAAATAACACAACAAATTTATTCTGAATGGATAATCATGTCCCCTTTTTGATAGAATTTAGATAACCATGCAAGTATGTTGTCATTGATGTGAAAGATCGAATTCACAGAAAAAACATGAAATATCGAGCAAGACGAGAGAAACAAACCATATTCCTGTTGATGAGGAGCAATACAATCGTGAAGAAGAGTCATAGTAGTACCCCAAGCTGCTGTTGTAGTAGTACCTATTGCAATAAAAATATGCCCATATTTCAGATGATAAGCTTGAAATTGAGCCAGACCACCAGCTTGTCAAATTCAGCATGTACTTAATCGAAAGAGTTTTTAGGGGTGGGAAGGAGTTAGGCAAAATAGACATGAATTCATTTATGGACAAGAGCGATACAACAGTTGATCAAAAAAGACCAAAACAATGAGCTAAAATCATATTTAAAAATAGACATGAATTCATTTAAAGTTTTAAGAAGACTTGATCACTTCAAATTCATATCAAAGGAAGCTACAAACACCAGGCCAACAGGTCACACAAATTCACACACACACACACATACACACACACTATACATACAAAAGAATTCGATTATGAGGTAGCAGTAAAAAAGAAGACAGACATACCGACACTAAAGAATTCGATTATGACGTTAAACCAAGTGAGCTGGCCTGGCTCCGCAGATGCAAGCTCTTTCACTAATTGCCATGCTCTTTTCCCATATATCTCGTTCGGCTCCTAGGGTTTGGGGATTTTTCAATTTGAGGAATTTTTTTTTCGGTCGAATTGGATTCCAATTATATGCCCCATCCTGAATACTCCCTAGTTGAACACTGTGCAAAACGTCCAGGAGAGACAGTCGCCAAGGGAAGGAGAGAGACGAAGATGATAGGAACAGATAATGAGGTCGGTAAGCGTGGGATGAAGACGACGATTGGTGGTTCACGCGAGTGGGTATGTGTTCGATTTTTTTTTTGTTTTAAAATTATGAAATTCAAGGTATAGAAATTTGGTTTTGAGTATTTTGTGGTTGGATATGGGATTTAACTCGAATCGAGTACAATATGGGGATTTTTACTGATTTATAGTGCAATTTGGATTTCAGAATTTTGTATAGCGATTTAGAGATTGGGAATTGAGGATATTTTTGCTAGGGTGGTGCTTGTTGAGTGAAGAATTTGGCATGTACTGAAATTCATCAACATAGTGGCTAGTTTGAACTCATTCTTCATACATTGAATACAGTTGAATTTTGTCTCTATATCAATTAGTCTAGCACTGAATTTTGTTGGAGATGAAGGAGATCCATGTTTGGGGAAGACAGTTATTTGTTGGAGCTAAGATTTTGAGGTGTACTCAGCTTTTAGCTTTTGAATGGAAGCTTCTATTCCACTTAATTTTTTGCTAGAGATGTGTATGTAATGAGCACGCACAATGCCATGAAATGGATGAGATTCAATATCCAATTGTCTAATCTAATGAAAAATTTTTATGTGTGAGGATCTGCAGAGATGAAGTTAATTAGTATTACAATGACCTATATTAGAATTTCTCTCATTTCATGCCATTTTCTGATGTCTGGACTCTGCTTGGTATAGGCCAAACTTCAGTTTTGCTACACTTTTAAGTTAGGTTCCATGTTGATCTACTTATTCTCAATACCTAACAACCTCTTATCAGCTTCATCAAATTTATCAGATGACTGCTAAGTTTTCTCTCTAATGTTATTTATCTCATCTGTCTTATTATCTTTTTGGACTGTGATATTGATTTTTATCGTAACTGCCCCATTTCCATGCATCACAATCACAACAGGGATATGAATAAATTTGATCAAAAGAGAAAATGAATTGTAGTTTATCGGATGTGATTCATTGCTATCTTGGAGTGCATACCACAAGTTTTAAAGCTCTTGACCAGGTGGGCTCTATCCCAAGTGTTGAAAGTTGTAACAATATATAGTTATATACGATATCATTGTAAGACTATAGAGTGTAGACAAGTTTTAAACCCTATTCAATGGATTCCTTTTTTATTTTTAATGTCAAAACACAGTAGGTACCTGTTGGTTTATGATTTTGAAGCATTCTTACTATTTTATGACAACAACAAAGAAAATGATAGAAAAATTGCTTTAATTTTAAGCCTATTAGCTCAAATGGAAGAGCAATGTGGTTACGCATAAAGATGCGGGTTCAAATCCTGCATAGACTTTATAGATCGAAAGAGTAATGTTTCTGATTTTAGGCTCTTGAGTTGAATCTGCAAAGTTCCTCCCTTTTTATTTTATATTCTTGAAGTTATGACAGTAAAGCAGAGGTATGACGATGAATAAAAAAAGTGACAACAAAAATTGGTATGAAAGCAAAATCTCTTTGATTTTATGTTTATTAAGAGCAGGTGGAAACGTTGCACAAATGGGAGAGTTCCTTTTTATGGTTTTCGAAGTGTACATACACACTTGTATGAAAGCAAAACAATGGCCTTAAATTACTAAGATTTGATTCATGATTGAATTCAATTCAATAAGCCTATGTGGGATTCGAACCCACGTCTTTGAGCTTGAGCACATTGCTCTCCCATTTGAGCTAATAGGCTAAAAACGTTTGATAACCAAAGACAAGCCTACTACTTTGCCACGGTGCAGAAGGAATCATTCGAGAAATGAATCAAATTATCTTGACTATCGCTTGACGGAAAAATGAATCAAATTCACACACCCCATGTTTCAATCTGTATCCACCACATATTTCAATCCTTTTTTCCTTCTTCAATCAAAAGATTGGAATCAAATTAAGTGTGAATTTTTTTCATCTGTACTGTACAATGTATTATTTCAATTGGTTTCCTTCAAAAATGTACAAGTTCAGCAATCTGTACAATATCTTATTTCAATTGTTTCATCCACACATTTACAAGTTCAACAATTCCTCACTCTCAAATTCTCAACCCTAATTCAAACTAATCACAAAACAAAACCCAATTCAAACCCAAATCGAAACCCTAATTTGCAAACAAAAATTCAAACCCTAAATCGACATACCTGCATGTCGCCTCCACCACCACCTCCGGCGAGTCTTGCAGCGCCTGTACCACGTACCCCTAGCGGGCGCCTCCAACAATTCCTTGGTTGTCGCAGATTCAAGCTCTCCTTCACTTTCTCCTCCAGGTCGGGCTCCAATGCCTTGTTTTTTTTGCCCCCGCTTTTCTATTACCTCAAGAGTATGGCATCGCTCTCCTCCCCTTCCAGTGGCCGCAGGCTCTCTTGGTTGTCGGCGATTCATGCTTCTCCAGTCGGCCCGAGCTTTTCTCTAAGTCATCTCTCGTTTCTCCTGAGGGTCTTCAAATAGAATAGAACAAACGGAAGAGATGAGTGGTTGTTAGATTTAACTGAGTAGGGGCGCGAGGCGAAATACTTACATAACTCAAGGGTACCAGGCGAATTTAGTCAATCTTTTGTACATCACGCGAAATAGTCGATACCACAAGGGTATCAAGCGAAATTTCCATTTGTCTTAATTAGCTCCTCTCATCCCACCTTTATTTAGCGTGCCTCTCACCCACCCTAAAATTCTAGAAATTGAAGGCAGAATTCTACACGACTTCACCTCCTTCCACTTTCACTCTCTTACAATTAAGGTCTCAATCATGGTATATATGGTAACTCTACATTCGAGATCTCAAGCGCTCGATTTAATGTGCCCAAGTGGCCATCCCTAGACCCTAGTTCCTCTTTAATTAATTAATTAATTTTTTTACTAATTAATTTCATCTGAATTTGAGTTATCAAATAAGCTTAATATATAGCTAGCACTGAATTTGAAATTTTTGATACAGATTTTGAGCCTAGCACGTAAGTAGACGTACCATGCTAGCTTGTGAAGTTATTGCATGCTGGGGGATTATTATACTAAGAGTACACCAAGCCATGTGGTATGTTGTATCTTAATTGGGGTAGGTACCTTTTTTTTCTGTTCACTGTTTAATGTACTGTGCTAGCTTGCGAATTAGTTCAGTTTCTTATTACAGAATTACTTACAATTTTGATAACATCCAAGAAGTTTGTTGCACATTCTCACTCAGCTGGTTGTTGGGTGTGCCGCTGAATATAATGAAACAGCTACTGCACGTATTACCTTGCTGTATATGTTAGCCTTTTAGTACGTTGAAACAAAGAAACTAGTACATGTTTTTATGTTTTTTTTTTTTAGTTTTGGAATCAGTTTTATTATATTATTATGTACGTACTGTATGTATATTTTTTGGTAAACATGTATGGTATGTATATAGGCTTTCTTTGTCCTATATTTACTATCAAGTACATATTACGTATACATTATTAAAAATTAAAGTAGGTGATTGATCTCGACCGTTCTCGATCATTTCTCTTCATGTTTGACATACCTTGGTTCCTGAGACTAGCGCACCGGAAGTCTTGGATCTTCTGCACCTTCGAATTCGATCACTGGGTCAAAGAACAAAGGAACTAACCACTTATCGACACACTATTCACAACCAAAAGTAATACATCAAGCTAGCTGCCAACAACATTAAAGTAGGGTATATTGGTGGGAGGAATGTCGTTAGCTTTCCACCACGCCAAAAGTAATAATAACTCAAACTAATAAACTAACTAGTAAACTAGTATAGCAGATAAGTAAGGGGTCGAACCCACGTAGAAACAAGTACTTCAATGCAATATGTATTTATCAATTATGACAATAAAGATGGAATAGGAATATGAATAAAGATAAATAATCCAAATAAACTAACATAAAGATGTGAATAGGAACAAAGAGAAGATAAAAGATAGGAGTGTGGTTTCACATACAATTCGCAACATTGGTTAATTAATTTACTTGATCCTTGAGGTGATTTCGATATTATTCCTAAGCCTATATGTCGACTAACCTTTAATTGATTGTTCCCTAAGGATAAAATATCTTATTCAATATTACTAAAGAATAACATTAATTGTTCGAGATCTTAAGACCAATTGGCATATCAATTCAATCCAATTAGGAAACAAATGAACAACCTATTCGGCCCTAATAATATCTACTCGACATAGATCAATTGTTATCATCCACTATAAAGGCATAGAAATATCACTAAATCAATGACTTCCTCGTTTCCTATCGAGAAACCAACAACGGATTCATAGCATAGATGGGAATTCTAACTAAATGTGTGGTCATAGAAAGAATCACAAATACAATCAATAAGAACAAGATGATAAATAAACTTATGAATAATATAGCAATCAAGTCTCATAATCAATCAACCAAGTCTTGAATCATAGAAAAACCACAAGAATTCTAGGCAAGGATAACGTACCTTGAATCCCTAAACTTAAATCCTTTCATCTCTCCTTATTATAATGTGTTTATGGGGAATAGAATTAATTGAACAAAGCTATTGAATAAGACCTAATATAAGCCTCCTTTCGCCGGCCAAACCCTAGAATAAATTTAGATAAAAAGTTCCCATAAAGATAGAATTAGGATGCGTCTCACAAATCCGGAAACAACGAGACCGACGGGCGCCGGTATTTTAGCGGCGGGCACCGCTTATGTCAGTAGCGAAAGCTTCGACAGATTGAACGTGTAACGCACTTTTTGGAGTCATCCTTCGTCCGATTGACGCATATGAATATGCGTCGGAAATCTCTTTCCATGTACTACAATTCTCACACAGATCTCAGAAGCTAATTTCAACTTCTCAAAACCTTAAAGATGGGAGATCTCCATGTTCTCCGTTTCTGCACTTGTTCCTTAGCTCTTCTCTGTCCATTTTCTCCATGCTTTCTCCACCTTTCGAGTCCATGTCATAAGATCTACAAACAAACACTAAAAATCAGTAGATTTCGAACTACAAATACCAAATGATCAAGAATGCGAATGAGCTTATTAAACATGCAATATGAATACTTAATACACCTAAGACCACCTATAAATGACCATATAAAATATGCATTATCATATACATACCCTTCATCTTTGCCCTCTCTTTTGGACCCATCTCGGCACTAAGCACAATACCCTTTTGGATTGGGGTGTCCATTCTTTTGCACTTGTCGAAGTTATACTTGTGCAGGATCGCCTTGATATAGGTTGTATGGGATAAACCTAGTACATAGTTGGCCTCACCCATATCCTTCATCTCAAACTTCGAGGAAAGCCAAAACTTGGTCTTGTTCAGCAATCCTAAGTTGTTACTGGCCAGCAAATGCCATCCACGTACAAGGTTAGGATCACGAATCCTTCCTTTGTGTCTTTGATATAAACACAATGATCCTCTAGCAGTTGACCAAATTCATCATCCATCATTGCATCGTGGAACTTGAAGCTCCACTGTCTAGATGCTTGTTTTAGACCATATATGGATTTGAGAAGACGATAAACTTTCTTCTCATTTCCTTTCTATTTAAAAGCTTTAGGCTGTCTCATATAGATTTCCTCATCAAATTCTCCATTGAGAAAAGTTGTCTTGACATCCATTTGATGCAACTCAAGGTCAAGTTGAGCTACAATGGCTAGGATGAGTCTGATTGAACCCAATCGGACTACAAGAGCGAAGGTATCTTCATAGTCAATCCCTTTGGGTGTACCCTTTAGCAACCAATCTTGCTTTGCACTTATCAATGGATCCATCTGACTTCTTATTTTTATCTTAAGAACCCACTTATTCTCTATGACCTTTCTGTTTCAAGGCAAATCAGCCAGTTCCTAAACCTGGTTTTTCTACATTGACTCCATTTCCTCTTCCATTGCTTTCATCCATTCTCTTTCCATAGATAGAACTAGATAAAGCTTCTTCTACCATTCTAGGCTTGTCTATATCCATTTGAGAAGACATGAATGTCTCATACTCAACAATATCATCTTAACCAACCATATATATATATAAGCTTCAACATCAAAGTATTTGTGTGACATCGAGCCTCTCCCATTTCTTTGAAGGGGTGGTACTTCTTAAAGTTCCTTGGGCTCGGGATTAAATTGAGCATTACCCTCTTCTTAAATAGGTTGGGCATTATCCTCTTCTAGAACTTGAACCTCTTCATGTTATAAGTTCTCCTATTCCTATATATAATGGTTGAATAGTAGGTTCTCCCACTATTGCATCTAGAATTGCATCATTAACCTCAGGACTCATGCCCTCCCTGTTCCTATCAATTCCTTGATTTTTTGGATCAGACCCATCTTGTTCATATAGCTCTTGATCTTGAACCGCTCTAGATATATATGTATGGAAAATCATTTTCCAAAAATGTGGCATCTCGAGAATCAATCTCACTCACTCTCCCACTTTCATTTTCACTGTTGAAAACATATCCCTTTGAGTGATTTCAATAATGTAGGAATAGACAGTTCTTCCATCAAGGACCCAAATTTCCAAACTTATTAGAAGTAGTGGTAATATAAGCGGCACAACCCCATGGTCTAAGACCACTTAAGCACTGTTCCAAAAAACGGCCTGGGCGGCCGCCTAGACCCCGCCTAGGCGCTGGGCGGTCCTTGACCTTCGAGCCAAGGAGCTTGGCGAGCTTGGCTTGGCGGAGAGCTAGCTTGGCGGGTTTCTGGGCGGGTCTGGGCGGGTCTAGGCGGGTCTAGGCGGTTTTGGGCGGGTCTAGGTGGTTTAGGCAGTTTAGTTAAAAAAAAAAAGCAAATTCAAAGGTTTTAACACAAATGAATACATAAAAGTCTAGAAGATTAATGTGCAACCATGATTATATTTTAAAATTTAAGTTTTATTATACAACTTCTAGGTCGTTTTAGACTTTGATTATATTTTATATTATTATTTTTTTCCCAGTTGAATAGGAAGCGTTATGGTTTATGCTTATTGGCTTTGGAAAAGGTTGAACAATATGGACTATGAAGATTATGAAAGTTTATTAATTTATATAGCCTTTATTAGGTCTTTGACATAACTTACAAGTAAAAATACATGTTAAAATAAAAAGTCCGCCTAGACTCCACCTAGACCCCGCCTACTCCGCCTAGACCCTTGAACCCACCTCTCCGCCGAGCATCCGCCAAGCGTTTTTTGGAACATTGCACTTAAGTATGGCTTATTTTTCGTCCATAGCTCGGATGACGTCTTGGTGGCTGATTTTGTAGGCACTCTGTTAAGTATATACGCTGTTGTAAGCAATGCATCTCCCCAATACGAAATTGGGAGATTTTCTTGAGCCATGAGGGATCTTACCATCTTCATGAAGGTCATGTTCCTTCTCTATATGGCCCTATTTTATTGAAGGGTATATGGAATAGTATATTGTTGATCTATACCATTTTCCTCACAGAATTCCTTAAATTCTGGATAGAGGTATTCTTGAGCACTATCAGTTCTCAAGGCCTTCGCTTTGAGATCTAACTAATTCTCAACTAATTTCACATACTTCTCAAAACAATTTAATGCATCAAAACGAAGTGCAATTAGATACAGAACACCAAATCGTGTAAAATCGTCAATAAATGTGAATCAATTGCAATGGTTGAGTTGCTCTCTTTGATTTACAAAAAGGCTTCCTTTTTTCCTTTTCACCTAGGCATGGCTCACATGTATTGAGCCTTTGTTTAGAAGTGTTTCCAAAAAAACCCTCCCCTGCTAACCTTTTCATATGATATATGCTAATGTGGAAAAATCTAGAATGCCATGTTTTTTTTTATCAACAACATCGGAAACAAGAGATTCTTCAAAGTATGAATTTGATAAATCAGCATCCAATGTCTAAAACTTATTCGCAAAAGAGTCAATGCCAAAAACAACCCAATTGTTCTTTTGGTACAATGTCAGACCATCGTCATCAAACAAGACTTTAAAACCGAACTTCAATAAAAACAAGAACAGAAACTAAATTTCTCCTTCAAGGTTTTTAGGATCGGGATCCTAGTGTGGGATCGAGACAAGGGTGTAGGATCGGATCGTAGGATCGGATCGTAGGATCATAAGATCCTAGGCAAAAATTAAAAATAAAATAAAAAAATAAAATAAAAACAAACCATCCTAAACAAATACCTTAATTTTTAAATAAAACTAAGCTTTTCCTCCATTAAACACATTATGTAACTAAAATAGTCCAATAATAAGCATTTAACATTCATAATTTGTCAAGAATAATGTCTGAAAAGGTGACAAACAGACAAGGATAATGTCTTAAAATATGACAAGTATACAAGAGATAAATCACACATCCAAATATCCAATAACATATCTAGTTTCAAATGTCATCATCGTAATTAACCACATCATGAACAATTTTCAGGCGCTCAGACGTGGATTTGTCGAGTTGAGTAACGAAACAAAGGGCTTAGGGTTTCAATTCAACGTCTTCACTCTTCTACCTTCAATTTATAAGGAGATGGGCTACCAAAAAAATAAAAAATAAAAAGGTTCATCGTATCTAGAAGGCTCAATATTCAAACAAAACAAACACAATTACACAAATATGATTTTTACTAGGATCGGATATTTTTTCTAGGATCGATAGATCCTAGGTGGATCCTACCGATCCCACACAATCTCATAGGATCCTATAGGATCCTAGGTGGATCCTAGCACGAAGGAGTCTATATATCCGATCCGGATCAAAACCTTGCCTAGAATCGTAGGATCGTAGGATCCGGATCGGGATCCTAATAACCATGTTCTCCTTATTTCGGGTGCTATAGCATATCATGAATCATAAGTTCGCTTCCACTGTACAAGCGTAGCTTCCAACTTCCAATTCCTAGTACATCCACACTTGCGTTATTTCCTATGAAGGTCTGCATGGATCGTCTTCTTATTCAGCAAAAGTCTATATATGTAGCATGAGCGATCCCGCACTATGTAATCCATTGTTGTTGAGTCTACAGTCCACGAAGGAGAGGAATTATATAACATATAACACGAAGTAACAAAGCAACTAGTTTTGTACTCATACGAAATTCGTAGCTGACTTTTAGGGAAATCACAGGAAGTGACCCTTATCCTTGCAATTGTAGAAAGTCCTCTTGAACTTGTTGTCTTTTCCAAATGAGGAAGCATTCCTTTTTTAACCTTTGTTACCCTTAGAGGGTTTCTATTCTTTCTTCTCCTTCTGTTGTTTGTGTGTACCAACATTGGATCCCTTTCTTCCCCTTTTCAATGCTCTAATTCGGTTCTTGCCATGATTGACCTCAACCACATGGGATTCATTATACTCATTGTCAGATTGAAGCTTGTCTACTTCGAGCATCAAGTGACGATTCACATCCTCAAATGTTTTGATATTGTCATCATGAGTGAGACCATGCTTGAAAGAGTCTCACTGCCTACCTCCGGGAATAGACCTAATCATACCGTGAACTTGTTGCTCGTTTGTCAAAACTAGACTTGAAGCTTTGAGTTCACTGATTAGGTTTGCCATTACAGTAATGTGCTCAGCCATAGAATGATTAGATTTCTTCATATAGATGTCAAAGCGCATCTATAGTTGTTGTCTCCTAATGATGATGGGTCCTCCAAAATTCCGCTGAACTGCTTCCTAAATATCCTTAGCCTTCTCATAGGCCTTAAATCGAAGCAAGAGGTCATTCCTCACACTACTCAGCAAAATTATATGTGATGCCCTGGACTTCTTCCAGGTCTCATACACTTCTACATCTCTACGATGTTGAGCATGAGTTACACCCTCAACCTTAGGTGGTTCGACAGTCTGTGTGAGAGGTTCAAGAATCTCCTGGTAATCTAGGACAAGCTTAATCTTACGACTCCACATATCGTAGTTTGATTCAATTAGCTTCTCAGCCTTGTTCAAATCAGCGACCATTTGCTTGGTCAAATTGTGTCATCTATCATGAACAAGAAAAACATGCAAGTTACATCATGTACGTAAACAGAGTAAAACGAGTAAATCATGTCATCTATTGTCATGAAATCCAAGAAAAACATACTTAAAACATTCAATCAATTTCGTCAATACATAACTCAAGAGAACATACAAGCAACCTATGCCTTATTTCTAATAAAAACATTGTTCTAAAATTTTAAATAATCCCACTGGATTAAAAAAAAACAATTTTAATCGAGGAAAAACATGTACAAAACAAATTTCCTCCAATAAGTTAAACGAAATAACTTATAAACAACTCAAAATATAAAGAAACTCCACCCATCATGGTCAAAATGTCTTTTAACTTATTTCAAAAAAATTAGATAAAAGTTTTAGTGAGCTCAGTCTATATACATAATATTAGACTTATCATTGCTCGTTTTATTTTTCCGCATTTATCTGCTTCTATCTGATAGATTACATAGGTCTCCTCAGGTATAGTGGGCTCAAAGCCCAATAAGGCCCAATACCTTTGTAACATATATATATATATATATATATATATATATATATATATATATATATATATATATATATCATAATATTAGACTTATCATTGCTCGTTTTATTTTTCCGCATTTATCTGCTTCTATCTGATAGATTACATAGGTCTCCTCAGGTATAGTGGGCTCAAAGCCCAATAAGGCCCAATACCTTTGTAACATATATATATATATATATATATATATATATATATATATATATATATATATATATATATATATATATATATATATATATTTATCAATGAATGAAAACACTCAAGGAGGCCTTTACATCAATTCTAGAATCCTACATGGTATCTGACGAGAGAATTTCTCGACCAAATAAATTTATAGTCAAGACCCCCGCTATAGTATAGGGGAGTCAGGTTCGTCCTCAGGAGAGAAGTCATCGGTTCTACGTTTAGTGTGTTTTGGGGTTCAGGGATAGCGGGAAACGGTGATGAGGGTTGTTGTCGACGTCGGCTAAGAGTTGGTCGATGTCGAGGGATGGAGAGAGAATGGTGGTTTGATATCGAGTAGAATATGTGCCAAATAAAAATAATAAAATAAAACAAATAAAGATGCAAACTTTCAAGGTTAGGGATCACCACAACAATAAACATATGTGCAGATCATAAATCACATAAAGATTCATGCTTTATATCAAAGAATCAACTTTCGCAAATTCCAACAATTTAGGTGATAGAGGCTCTCGCATAAAAACCTAATTTGTTTCTACCTTTTCTTAATTAGGATTAGTCGGCTCTCGCAAATAAACCCTAATTACTATCCAATTCATAATAAGATCACTTTCGCTTCAATATCATGAATAAAGAATTTCTTCAACTCTCGCAAAGGATTAAAGACATAGGTAGATGATGATAAAGACATATAAATTCACGGATTTATAAATCAAACACACATATCTATGTTGGGATCACCCCAACCCTAGAAGAAGGAAATTAAAAACAAACCATAATAAAAGAAATTAACTTTAACATAAAATAAACTAAAACTTACAAACCTTCCAAACGTTCCTCCTCTCTCTCTCTCTCGTCTCCTCTCTCTCTCTCTCTCTCTCTCTCTCTCTCTCTCTTTCCTCCTCCTCCTCCTCCTCCTTGCGTCCTAAAACGACTTGACTTGAATTGAATGAAAATCAGCCCCCAAAGGCTTTATTTATAGCCTTCATTCCAAGCTAATCTAGGAAAGAAAACTATATCTATATCTAATTCTATCTATCTTTTATCTAAAGATTAAATAATGGAAATAAATAATTAAATCAACTAGGACTTTATCTAATGTGGATAAAATATCTTCTCCCTTGACTTGATAGCAATTGATAGATCTTGATAGAATTTCATCTCGAAACTATCACCATTGGCTTCGGGATAGAAACTTAACAAGAAACCCGAACTACTCGACGTCGGCTCCCGGGATTTCCTCGATATCGACTAGGACTCCTCGATATCGAGTAGTACTTTCTCGTCTTGTGCTCAGCAACTCGATTCCGGCTTCTGGACGCAAAGTCGACTTGGGTTTTCCTAGATATCGAGTAATTTCCTCGATATCGAGTAACATGTGCTCGGCTTCCCAGTGCTCAGCTTCGTCGATCTCGGCTCCGGACATGGAAATCGACTTGGGGTTTACTCGATATCGACCAAATCTTGTCGATATCGACTAACCTGCTCCAGCTCCCTGCTTCCTTTGTCGATTTCTAGTGCTCTTGCTCGATATGGGTTACTCGATATCGAGTAGTTTTACTCGATATCGAGTAAGTCTTTCAGCTTTCTGTTTTGTTCTTGAAACGCACTTTTCCGAGTCCTCGTTCGCCGGATTGACACATATGACCATGCGTTTGAAAGCTCTTTCCGAGGGCTACAACTCTCATGAAGTCATCAAAGCTTGATTCAAAATGATGAATACCGAAAACTGGCCTTTTCTCCAGCTGCACCATTCTTAGCTTCTCCATGAGTTTTCTTTAAGCTCGAAAGTGCGTCCGATTTCTGCGAAATATAACAAAAACTTGTGTAGACCTCCATATATTGCAAATAAACATATAATACACATATTTTATATTATTCTAACCCAAATGCATGAAATGCATGCAGAAAACGATATAAAAGTAAGTGTAAAACATGGCGAATTAGGCTCACAACAAACACCCCATACTTAAGCTTACTTGTCCTCAAGCAATACTCTTATTTTTCATACAGGGGAAGAAATCAAAACTCTCAACATATTAGATTCATTCTCATATATGTCCCTGCAATTAATTACCATTCTCGAAAAGGTACTAGTGTCACAAATCCATGCATGTGCAATTAAAAAACAACTTCTACTCACAAAAGGAGGGTTATGCAAAACATTCATAAATGACAAAGCATTAATAATCAAGAGGACATTAATTTAAGCTCAATAAGGAGTGGATTGGTAAAAGGCTAAAGGTGGGTAGTTTTTGGCAATGTGGTTCTAATAATCCGGGGAAATGGAGTATTTTCAAACTTTCTCAACCACATTCCTTCTTCATAAGACTCATCACCTTTCATAAATGCTTTTATCAATAATAATGATTTTACCTCTCTAACCTCAGCACTGCCTTCTCGCGAGTCGCAAACATGGGTGTCATGAATGGCCCCGGATACTTAGTGCTTTGGAGTCCTCACCTGTGTGTCCCATCTCGCCAAACTATTATCTCAGCGAGCAGGGTCGATCTACCTTTATCTCCTGAGGTGATCGGATTTTTTCTCACTCATTAAATTTTCCGTATATTTCAAACAATTTTCCGCCAAACTCCAATAATGATAATAACCACAACACAAACACCATATAATATATCCATAATGTAACATCATTCTCAACATAATCTCCGGATAGGAAATAAGGTAAAGAATGGGCAATATTTAGAACATGTGGAGCAATGTATGAAATAAGGCATAATATGGCTTTTTGTGATGCATATAAGCATAGGTAAGGCTAGGATATAACAATATGAGCATTATATGGAAATCTAAAGTCTTCCATCCTCTTATCATGCAACATGTCAAAAGCAATTTCAAATTATACCTCCTTTCATGGTTTTCAATAAAATAATACACTTCATTGTGACTTCCCTTTACTAGGCAATTTCATGATATATCTCTAATGAATCCAATTTTGCATCGTCGAGTTCAATATAAAGCTTCCATGACATTAATCAAAATTTTCAATGGGGTCATTTTTATAAACTTTTGAAAACATGTATATAAGCACAAAAATCAATAATGAATTTCAAAATAGCCATGTATAAGCAATTCAAGAAATAAACTTTTAACATGCACAAATATGGTCAAATAAATCCAATATGCACAAAGTAAGCCCTTCCCCCACCCCATACTTAAACATTACAATGTCCTCACTGTATAAAAAATAAGGGAAAAGAAAGAAACTCACTAGACAGATGTGCAGATTGTCAGAATCGAGTGCTATATTGCTGGGCCTAGTCCGATTTTAGCTTGCTTCTATCCCCATGGACCTGAAAAAATGTATAAGAGAAATATCCACAGTAGAAAAACTAAAAGTTCAAAACCAAAAAACAAAAGCAACAATGTCCAAAAGTCCCAAAAATAAAGTTTATTTACAAGCTCTAGATTTTATAGTCGCTAGGTTGACTTCTTCATTAAGCATTAGCCTGGCTCATCTTTGTCCGGAGGTATAGGTGGATCTGGTGGTTCCTCCGGTGGTGGGAAGCGTGGGATGTCATCCGGGGGCATCATGTGAAGAAGCTTAAACCTCCCCGAGTGAACGCTCCATGGCTTCACCCATTCATCTTCCTGGGCTCTAGTTGGCATGCATAAAGGAAGATATAAAGAAAATATACATACCTCATCATCATAACTCTTCCGCTTCATATGTTGATTTGTTTGCGTGTCTCCACTACAGCAAAACAGTGGAGTGTGAAGAGATATTTCCACCTCATCATGCGGAGCTTCATGCCACTTTGCTAGGACCCCATACTTGAATATGAACATCGGTTGCTCAAAATCATCGGGGATAGCCTTCACTTTGTAAGGTAAAAGCGATCTTGGAATGCCTTGGACAACAATGTCCAACTTCTTCTCTTCTAGTGCTTTTTCTTCTTGGGGTCCTTCAAATGGTTTTTCAAAGATAGATTGCAAAGGTGGAATCGAGATCGGGAAAAGACATACCTGGGTTTCTGTAATGTGGTCGACGTCGACTATGGGGTAGTCGACATCGATTGGTGTTGTTGCTATCATGTACCGTGGAGTACCCATTGTTCGTTCCAATCTTCTTCTTCCTCATCACTTTCCATAGCTTCAATTTCCTCATAAGAAGGAGGCTCTAATCCTTCATAACGATAGGAAGCCTCAAGTCTTCGGACTAAGTCCTCCAGCCGGGCTATTTCCTTTAATCGTGATTCCTCCACTGCGATCCTATTTCTCCGTCTCAAATCTTGATACCATTCTTCCCATGCAGGATTCCCTTGGACAAAGTCTTCCATCTTTGTACCTAAGCTTTAAAATCACAATCAAGAACACAAATTAGTAGCAAAAGCTTGGCACCCAGTTGGTACCGGTGAGGTAGGTGGTGGTAGGGTATGTGATAGGGTAAGAAAACGGGATGGGCTTTTCTGAACCTTAAACACAATTAAACTAGGCGCGATTGATATCTCCCCGGCAACGGCGCCAATTTGACGAGAGGGTTTCTCGACCAAATAAATTCATAGTCAAGACCCCCGCTATAGTATAGGGGAGTCAGGTTCGTCCTCAGGAGAGAAGTCATCGGTTCTAGGTTTAGTGTGTTTTGGGGTTCAGGGATAGCGGGAAGTGGTGATGAGGGTTGTTGTCGACGTCGGCTAAGAGTTAGTCGATGTCGAGAGATGGAGAGAGAATGGTGGTTTGATATCGAGTAGAATATGTGCCAAATAAAAATAATAAAATAAAACAAATAAAGATGCAAACTTCCAAGGTTAGGGATCACCACAACAATAAACATATGTGCAGATCATAAATCACATAAAGATTCATGCTTTATATCAAAGAATCAACTTTCGCAAATTCCAACAATTTAGGTGATAGAGGCTCTCGCATAAAAACCTAATTTGTTTCTACCTTTTCTTAATTAGGATTAGTCGGCTCTCGCAAATAAACCCTAATTACTATCCAATTCATAATAAGATCACTTTCGCTTCAATATCATGAATAAAGAATTTCCTCAACTCTCGCAAAGGATTAAGCACATAGGTAGATGATGATAAAGACATGTAAATTCACGGAGTTATAAATCAAACACACATATCTATGTTGGGATCATCCCAACCCTAGAAAAAGGAATTAACTTTAACATAAAATAGACTAAAACTTACAAACCTTCCAAACGTTCCTCCTCTCTCTCCTCTCTCTCTCTCTCTCTCTCTCTCTCTCTCTCTCTCTCTTTCCTCCTCCTCCTCCTCCTCCTTGCGTCCTAAAACGACTTGACTTGAATTGAATGAAAATCAGCCCTCAAAGGCTTTATTTATAGCCTTCATTCCAAGCTAATCTAGGAAAGAAAACTATATCTATATCTAATTCTATCTATCTTTTATCTAAAGATTAAATAATGGAAATAAATAATTAAATCAACTAGGACTTTATCTAATGTGGATAAAATATCTTCTCCCTTGACTTGATAGCAATTGATAGATCTTGATAGAATTTCATCTCGAAAATATCACCATTGGCTTCGGGATAGAAACTTAACAAGAACTTCGGACTGCTCGACGTCGGCTCCCGGGATTTACTCGATATCGACTAGGACTCCTCGATATCGAGTAGTACTTTCTCGTCTTGTGCTCAGCAACTCGATTCCGTCTTCTAGACGCAAAGTCGACTTGGGTTTTCCTCGATATCGAGTAATTTCTTCGATATCGAGTAACATGTGCTCGGCTTCCCAGTGCTCAGCTTCGTCGATCTCGGCTCCAGATATGGAAATCGACTTGGGTATTACTCGATATCGAACAAATCTTGTCGATATCGACTAACCTGCTCCAGCTCCCTGCTTCCTTTGTCGATTTCTGGTGCTCTTGCTCGATATGGGTTACTCGATATCGAGTAGTTTTACTCGATATCGAGTAAGTCTCTCAGCTTTCTGCTCTGTTTTTGAAACGCACTTTCCCGAGTCCTCGTTTGCCGGATTGACGCATATGACCATGCGTTGGAAAGCTCTTTCCGAGGGCTACAACTCTCATGAAGTCATCAAAGCTTGATTCAGAATTATGAATACCAAAAAATGGCCTTTTCTCCAGATGCACCATTCTTAGCTTCTCCATGAGTTTTCTTTAAGCTCCAAAGTGCGTCCGATTTCTGCGAAATATAACAAAAACTTGTGTAGACCTCCATATATTGCAAATAAACATATACTACACATATTTTATATTATTCTAACCCAAATGCATGAAATGCATGCAGAAAACGATATAAAAGTAAGTGTAAAACATGGCGAATTAGGCTCACAACAGTATCACAACCTTTTCTTCCTCACGGAACCCTAATCTGATCCTCCCGCCTCCCCTTTTCTCTTACCGGCAAACGCCTCTCTTTGCTTCTCCTTCCTCGACCTGGAACCTGCCGCTGCCGGTAACCACGCTACACCGACACCCATCCGACCGGATCCACATCCAATCTCCCTGCCCTTGCTCTCCGTTCTCCCTGCCCTTGCTCTCGCTGTCTCTCACACCTCTGCCCTTGCTACTGCACCACCGATCAAAACCTACCGTCACCACGCCTGCTGGTAGGATCTCTCATGTTGACGTCGGTCTGCACTTGATCGTATAGTTAATTAGCCTTGCTAATTAATTAGGCGATTCGCTTCTGTCGTTTGCAATTGTGATCAAGGTCAACCTCAACACTTTGGAATTCAAAGTCAACCTGGCCCCCCATCTATTTGCTTTCATACAAAAAAAAAAAAAAGATGCAACTGTACTCCGGATATCCTTCCCCTCGTCATGTCGGTCCTCATGCCTATCTGACATCGTCTGATTCAGGCTATGTTCCGTCTGCTATGCATCACGCTTTCTCTTCTACGCAGCCGACATTCCCCGACTCTTCGTGGTACATGGACACTGGTGCCACCTCCCATATGACGATCTCCTCATGTAACCTCTCTTCTATTTCCTTTAAGGGCTTGCACACTCTATTATCGCCGGCAATGGTGGTCGCCTTGCTACTTCGGGAATTGGCCATGCTAAATTACAGACCCCAACCCACCCATTACACCTTAAAAATGTCCTCATTGCCCCAAAGATTGTCAAAAACCTTATATTTGTCTGTCGGTTCACTACTGACAATAATGTTTCCATTACGTTTAATCCCTTTGGTTTCTCTGTGAACGATCTTACTACGGGGGTTACTCGCATGAGATGTAACAGCACCAGGGAGCTCTACCCTGTCACACCGCCTCCTGCGTCCACTTAGTCCTGCCCGGTCGCCCTCTCGGCATCGTCGTCCAGTTTGTGGCATACACGCCTGGGTCATCCTAGTGCTGCCATTCTAGATGTCCTCCGTTCCCAGAGTCTTGTCACCTGTACTAAAGACCCACACTTTGGTTTATGCTCTTCCTGCCAACTAGACAAACATGCCAGACTGCCGTTCCAACGGTCTTGGACCTCTACCCTTGTTCCTTTGATATCATTCATAGTGACATTTGGACCTCTCATGTGCATAGCAAGGAGGGTCACAAGTACTACCTCTTATTTCTTGATGATTACACTCATTTCTTATGGGTCTTCCCGTTGCATTTCAAGTCCCAAGTGTTTCCTGTCTTTGCCAAATTCCATGCCTACATCAAAACACAGTTTCACACATCCATCAAATGTTTCCAACGTGACAATGACCGTGAATTTGACAACAAAGACTTTCATTCTTTCTTTTCCACAAATGGGATCTCCTAACGCTTGCCTTGACCATATACTTCTTAGCAGAATGGCAAGGCTGAACGAATCATCAGAACCATTACCAACATGATGCGCTCTCTCCTCTTCCACGCATCTATTCCCCTTCCCTATTGGCCTCACACCTTATCCACCACATGTTTTCTCCTAAACATTCTCCCATCCACTACCCGATACCATCGCTTGCCAGCTCATGCGCTTTATTACACCATGCCTAGGTATGATCACCTTCGCACCTTCGGGAGCTTGTGTTTCCCAAACCAGTCCTCCACATCCCCACACAAGCTTCACCCGCGCTCCACTCCATGTGTCTTCCTAGGCTATCCGTCTGATCATCGCGGTTACCTTTGCCTCGATGTCAAGACCCATATGTTTATTGTGTCACGTCATGTCACGTTTGATGAGTCTCGCTTTCCCTTTTCTCCTCCTCCTCTCCCCTCTTCCACACCTCCTGTGTCTCAGTCAGAGTCAGAGTCGTCATTCCCTCATTTTTTTTCTTCCCCATAGCTCTCCCGGTGCTCCTACCTCTCCCCCTCCACCACCCCCACCACCCCTTACCACCAGACCACACACCCGCAGCGTCTCCGGTGTCTTTTGACCCCGTCAGATCGTCTCCATGACAATCGCACATCGCCCCGCCATCCAAACCCATGAATCCGCACCCCCACCCTCGCTAAGAAGCAACGCCGCGGCCGGAGCCCATCAAATGCCCACCCCCCACCCTCGCCCCACTTACTAGCGACGGTTGCAGCATCATGTTGCGGTTGCGGCCAATCAACCAGCGACGGGCCTACTGCGCCTGCCGCATTCCCCGCAACTTTTGCCCTCCTTGCCTCTCTCCCTCCCGACTCCCATCCCCCCCCCCCCCCCCCCCCGCCTCCACCCCGACTTCTCTTTCCCCCATTCCCACCTCCCAAAAAACAGCCCTCCTCGAACCGAATTGGTAGGCGGCTATGCTCGACGAATACAGGGCCCTTACGAAGAATGGTACTTGGGTTCTTGTCCCTCGCCCTCTTGAGGCGAACGTCATTCGTTGTATGTGGCTCTTCCGTCACAAGTTTCGCTCTGATGGGACGTTGGAGCGCTACAAAACCCGTCTTGTGATCAACGGTTGTTCTCAACAGGCAGGTATTGATTGTGATGAGACATTTAGCCATGTGGTCAAGCCTGCCACTATCTGAGTGGTCTTGAGTCTAGCTTTGTCGCGCAACTGGGCCATCCATTAGTTAGATGTCAAGAACGCCTTTCTGCATGGCCATATGAATGAGACAGTCTACATGTTCCAGCCACCGGGATTTGCTGAGGCTGATCGTCCAAAGCACGTCTGTCTCCTCAAGCGCTCTTTGTATGGTCTGAAACAGGCTCCGCGGGCTTGGTTCCAGCGCTTTGCCTCTCATCTGCTACGATTGGGTTTCATTGGCAGCCGTTCGGATACGTCTCTGTTTATCTATCGCAGAGGCTCGGACTTGGCCTTCCTGTTACTCTATGTCGATGACATCATTCTCACCGCCTCTTCTAATGCTCTTCGGACGTCTATTATTTCGCAGTTGGGTGCGGAGTTCGCCATGTCCGATCTGGGTCAGTTGTCCTACTTCTTGGGAGTTGTTGTTCAGCGTCATGCGTCTGGCCTGTTTCTCTCTCAAATGAAGTATCCTGCTGAGATTGTTGCTCGTGCCAAGATGGGTAACTGTAATCATGTCGCCACCCTTGTCGATACATCCAACAAGCTCAGTGCTCATTCTGGCTCTTTGGTTGATGATCCGACGTTATACAGGAGCCTCGCTTGGTGCAAATCATTATCTCACCTTCACCAGGCCTGATATCAGTTACGACGTTCAGCAGATCTGCTTGTTCATGCATGCACCAAGGGAACCCCACTTTCAGGCCTTGAAGCGGATCATTCGGTAGATCAGCGGCACTCTCGAGCTCGGCACCACGATCACTCCTTCCTCTAAGCTTGATCTTGTTGCTTACACTGATGCGGATTAGGGTGGTTGTCCTGACACACGTGCTCCACGTCTGGTTACTGTGTCTTCCTCAACGACACCCTTGTGTCGTAGTCAGCCAAGCGTCAGTCCCTCGTGTCTCGCTCCAACGCTGAGGCCGAATACAGGGGTGTTGCCAACGTTGTCTCAGAGTGCTCTTGGCTCCGCAATCTCCTGTTTGAGCTTTGTTGCCCTCTTCAAAAGGCCACTCTGGTCTACACTTACAACGTCTCCGCCGTCTATCTGGCTAGCAACCCAGTCCAGCATCAACGCACGAAGCACATTGAGCTTGATCTCCACTTTGTCAGGACAAGGTTGTCATTGGACATGTCCGCGTTCTACATGTCACGTCCTCTTATGAGTACGCTGATATATTCAACAAGGGTTTACCTAGACAGTTGCTCATTGATTTTCGTTCCAGTCTCATTGTACGGCCCCCTCCAGTTTCGACTGTGGGGGTTTGATAGATTACATAGGTCTCCTCGGGTATAGTGGGCTCAAAGCCCAAAAAGACTCAATACTTTTGTAATCTATATATATGTTTATCAATAAATGGAAACTCTCAAGGAGGACTTTACATCAATTCTAGAATACTACACTATCAAGTTCCAACTAAGTACAAAACTAGTCAGAATTGAGAGCAAATTATCCCAAAAAAAAATCTTTATCGACCCATGTTACAAGTAACTCCGTCAGATCTGGAAAAAAACAAATAAATGCTTAACTCGTTAATCAAGAAATAAATTCTGGATATAAATTACAAAATTAATCACAAAACTGATAAATTAAAGAGATAGTGATCTAATCGGGGTTTCAACCCAAATCGGAGAAGGTTTGAATGTTTGATGGAATGGAAGTTGCAAGAGGAACGTCGAAAGCTTTAAAGGGTAATAAATTGACGATTAATGGTACGTTTATTCATACGCATTTTAGACTTGTATTTGCATATTCGATTAGAACATTTTTATATATGTTTTATAGTCAATTTTGGTTATATTCGAATTTTGAAGCAGGCATTTTCAGATCGAGAATTTAAGCCTGGCATCACTTTATTGGCGCTGAGTTTAAAAAAAATCACGTTGCAAAATTGAAGTTCGGTTAATTTGGGTTGTTGATTGGGCCAAAGAGCACAAAAACTGAAGAAGCCCTTACCCGTTGATCGTACAAGCCCAAGAAATCACGTTAGCAATATTGTGCTTTACTTTCCTGGTTGAATTTGGTGCATGCAGCTACTTTAATTATATTAGGTGGATAAATATAGTAAGATAGATATAATATAGGAATTAGTTATATAGATAGGTTGATTAGGAGATAGGCTAGGATTTTTATTTTATAAAATAAGAACACGCAGAGGGGATGAGGCGATGAGTGGGAGGCAGTTCTGCTTCGACCATTCAAGAGTTAGTTTTGGTTTTCTACCGTCACATACAAGAGGATGTGCTCAATGTTAGGGTTCGACATGGGACGGGACAGGATGTGATTGAGATAATACCGAGTCTCATCTCGCATATTTTTTACGAGATGAGATCGGGATGGAATTGATTCAAGGTTGTTAAAATCTAGATTCGGATCGTGGGATCTTACGATTCTACGATCCAAAGTGGCCCAATCGATCTGGATCGCACATACAGAGTCGGATGCAGCAGGATCGTAGGAATATTTTTTTTTTTGGTAATTTGATTTTTTTAAATATTTTGTTTAGATAATTTGAATTAATATGTTGATTGATATAGTTATATTGATTTTTTAAAATAATGTTTTGATTCACTCTCTATGTAGGAATATAAAAAATCTAGAATTATAACTTACTGCTCGAATTTTTTGGGTTGTTATATACACATGTGTGGATTTTTCACATATGGATAGACAAATATAGTGGTTAATAGCTATTGAGCATTGATTTAACTTTACATATAAGTGATATGCAATATTTTGTAATTAGTTTATCAAAAAAATTAAACGTGCAGTAGGATCTTACGATCCTGCGATCCGATTCTACTGCACCCCCATCGATCCGATCTAGAATCTCGATCCTAACAACATTGAATTGATTTTTTTTTTCTAAACCCCACCGAAATCGGGGTGGGATGTGGGACGGGACGTGATTGGCGGGATTTATGTCAATCCTCCTCAATGTAATTGAAGATTGGAGTTCTAGGGCATGTTTGGCATGCACAATTTTTAATCTAGTTTAAGATTATAATCTAGTTTAAAATTATAATCTAGATGCAAATTTTAATCTAGCTTACGATTATAATCTAAATGAAAATTGAAAATCTTGGTTGGCATGACTATTGAGTATTCAAGCTTTTTGAAGATTAAATTGCCAAATTACCAAAATGGATCTATTTTATTTGATGCATGACTTTAGAGTCCGGTCATATTTGGTCCGGGCTATAAAGTTCCTTTATAAAAGAGAAATAATATATGACTTTATAGCCTAGCAACAAGCCTGAGCTATGATGCCAAAATCATACATTGTAAATAGGAGTGATTTTTTTTATATCGAGCTTGACTTTGTGATCATATTCGGATCACGAGTAATTAGACTAGCTCGAGTTTGAGCTCGAATTCGAGCTTGTTTGCTCGTTTTTGCTTGGAATGCTCGTTTTTTCTTGTTATGCTCGTGTTGTCAGTTTTGCTCATTTGGATTGCTTTGAGCTCATTTTCATGATTCTTTCCGCTCGTTTTTAATGGATATGCTATTCCACACACCCTCATCCTGAAATGCGACAACAATTTGCAAAAAAAAAAGAACATTCACATATGTAACGGTTTTGAAAAGACAGTGATTAGGCGACCGAATTCTTGACAAGTGTTGTTTCACTAGATCTGCACCTAAATGATAATTGTTCTGTAAGAAGGTATAGCATGTCAGCCTGCTAAAATTTTAGGCCTTCATCTAGCACTTATCTCCTTGTTCAAGAGTTTAATAAGTTCAACAGTTCAAAAGCTCAACAAGCTGCTGCATTAGTGTATTATCATAATATAGTATATCACAAGACACACAATCTACACTCAATGTAGCTAAATAATCTTTGATTTGAAGAAAATATGCAAAGACCATGGAGCTTAAAATTAACATCACATTTTTTTAGGTAATAACTAATACAGTACTAAAGACATATCAGTACTAAAGACCATGGAGCATTTTATTACTAGTTATAGGTAGTCATATGAAAAATAAGATATACGAAGATTCGCTAAGCTATTCCAAATTTAAAACAACTTGGTTTCTTGCAACTGACCATTTAAACGCCCAATAAGGTGTTTGTCAAGAAGCAAAGGCCCATCTCCGTGATCAGTAGGTAGCTCTCCGCCTTGATGCATTTACCTCTCTCTATTCTTTCTTGTAAGAGTTGAAACCTCAAAAACAAGTCATTCAAAGTAATGTCCGCATAAGTAAAAGATAAAGCATTGAAGAATCAAGAAAACACAGAACAAGATAAGGATCAAAGACCAAACTCACATAAAGAATCAATATGTTCATTTATTGTGCTTCCAAATGAATAGCTTGGTTTTAATGTTACTTGTGATTTGGTTGTCTTGCTGTCATAAACATTAATGGGTGTGTTGAATTATCTCTAGTCAACCTAAGCTGCTGCAATACATTATACATATACCAAACTCTAATACATGAATAGGTGTGCTGAATTATATATCTAATACATGAATGGGTGTGCTGAATTCATCATAAATCTCAATCAAATAGCTAAATCAAACTATAAAGATAATTTGATAGCAGTCATGATTGCTGGTTCAGAATTGATTTAACTTTCATGGACACAGCTACCAGCAACTGAAGCTAAATCATGACAACATCCATATATTTTTACCAAAGCATATTGTTTACTCGGAATCATGACAACAAGAGAAATAGCTAGATAAGGAAGCAAAACCTGAGGTATATGCCAGCTGCTACAACTCATGTCGAATACAGAAACTCAGAAACTCTCATCAAACAAAGAGGCGGATCACTGATTCAAATATATCTCTTCACATCAGCAAGATAGAGTATAGCCTTATTTAGCCTTTGTATGAAGTATAACCTTATTTATGGATTTTCTAATATATCTCTTCACATTATAAGTTAAACCTTATTTATGGATCCTGGATAAAAGATGAGCTATACAAACTTATACAGAAACCAAGTCTTTACACTATGCATCCTCATTTATGGTTCATATATGCATTCATGAATACTAAAGCAAAACAAGGGATTGAAGGAAGTGGTTGTTTCCCAAATCATCTTATTTAGCCTTTGTACTATAGAGTATAACCTTATTTCATTGACCATGTATAAAAATCAGAAGGGTTGGCATACTCATAGCTTTGCTTCTCAGCACAACATTTATATACAATAGAGTATAACCTTATTTCATTGACCTTGCAAAATCCAATCAAAATCAACCATATCTCAATTGCACAAAACACATTTACTTAATAAATGGTCTGGATAAGGGTAGAGATCCTCCTCAAAGGTAAGGCCTAATTTGGAAAGCTAATTTTTAGCATTTACAGTTATAATAAGAATTCTATATAAACATACTTAAAGGCATTATAAAAAGAAGAAGAAAAAAGATGATCCCAGATGGGTTTATTGATAAAAGAACGGAAAACAGTTGAATATTGAGACATACCCAGATGAGGAAAACTATGAATTGAAGCCTCAAGCAAGCATCAAACCCTAGTTGACCCACATGAAGAGCAAGTAATTAACCATAGATTTTGGCAATTGAAGTACTTAGTGGAGAAATTGAGACATTAATATAGTGGCGTTTAAGTTGGGGTAGAAATTTGGGGGGTTTGGAAGACTTATTAATTCGGTCTCGCAGTGACCTAAAGGGGAACAAAGGGAGTGGGAAATTAGGGCGAAGCCCACCATGTTTGAAATTTATGTGCGCAACTGCAAATATGCGAAATTGGAGAGCGACAGATAAAACTTGGTGAAGGTGGCGATCTCTTACCAGAAGAGCACGAAAGCGAAATAGCTTGGTGAAGGTGGCGAAATTGAACCTGGGAAGAGCCCTAGCAACAAAAGCAAGTGGACATTAGTAATTTTGAAAAGCAAATCGAGAGATTGCAAACCTCAGCGCTAGATTAAAATTCGTGACCGATTTTCATGATGGGAGCAAACGAAGACTAAAATGGAGATAACGAAGAAGACGAGGAAAAAGAGAAAGGCAATTTGAACTTTTTCCAACCCTAATGCTCACCAGATTTCATCCAACGCTTCCAGATTGGAGCGGCTGAGGAAACGCTTCCAAAGCTTCACAGGGAGATGAACGCGGAGTGTTTCTGAAAACGCTATTGCATGCCAAACACCATTGAGGAGAGCGTTCTCTCTCACGCTCTATCTCATGCTCTATCTTAAGCTATAAAACGCTACTGCCAAACAGGCCCTTAATCAAGTTATGACTTTTGGATTATTTGTAGTTTGAGAATAAAGTTAATAAAAAGAGTAGTTGATGAGGTAACTGAAACTGAGTATATAGCTAGCTAAATCTGATGGATTATTTAGGTTAAATATATGTTTTATTTATTATTTTTCTAAATATTCATTCCATTTACCCCTATTTAAGTAAATGTTCATTTTTATAACCTCATTAAATATCTCAAAATTAGGGTTGTTCATCGGCTAAAAAACAATCTGAACCGGGTAAAACCGAACCGAACCGAAAACCGAAATCCCAAAAAAAACAACGGAAAACCGAACTGAAACAAATAGGTTTGGTTCGGTTTTAAATTGGTTCAGCTTCGGTTAGGTTCTATTTTGAACCTAAAGAACCGAATTATAGTACCTTCTGCAAATGGAATTAGAAAACGCTAACGTTTCACTGTTTCAAGAATAGTCCGAACCAATTTAAATTAATTAATTCCTAAGAATTGACTACAATATACTGTAAAATTCAAGCCCTCTCTCTCTATAACTAATTTCTTAGTTTGAATCGTTCTTACTTCCAAGCTTAGGCCATGTTTATCAAGGGATACTAAGGATACTAGAAATACTAATATTTTATTTTTCTCTTTCCGCCACATCATCCTAGTATCTCATTCTTATTTTTTCCATTTTATCAATAACATCCCTAGTATCCCCAAAACTCATCATTTCATATTAATTCAATTTACAAATACACCCCTCTTCAATAATTATTTTCATTATCGATTATATTATTATATTCATTTTTAATTAATAAAATATTATTATAATCTTTTTATATTTAAAAGTGACTAAAATATTATGATAATAATTTTATATTTAAAAGTTACGAGAGAGAAAAATAATTATTACTATTTCAAAATAATTAAAATTAATTTTTTGGTATTATTATACATAGTTGTTTCCAAAGAAATTTTTTTTTTTCAAAATATGGTCAAACATATTCGAAATTGATGTCTATGCGTAGATAAAAATGAATATAGTATTTTGGTATTTTTTTATTTTTATTTTTTAACATTATAAATGTCAAAAATTGCATATTACAATTAAAATTATACAACCGCCAGAATGCATCTCATCCGTCCACTTGTCCACCATCTGCGCTCTTCTGATGATGCCAACCAGCGCATGACACGTGGCACTCCACCTTCAGCTTGCGTGACAATTTTGCAGCCCAAAATGCAGCTTGTAATCTTCCACAGGTTCGATACGATGCGTTTTAGTGTGTATTCCGGAAAAAATAAAATAAAGACTGACACGAGCCTGCTGCGCATTAATTTCAATCGATACTATCCGGAATACTAACTCTAGTATCCCAATACCCCGATACTTACCCATTTCAACATTTTTTATTCAAATAAATTGAAGTATCGATACTCCATACCACCGATAAACATGCCCTTACAAGCGGGAAACTTCGTACGTATAATTTTTTTTTTTTATTGGGTAAGAATTCGGGAGCGCCGAGCTACCCGATGGCATCCTTTCGGACGAGGTCTGCAAGACCTGGATCGGAATCAAGGGCGGTGGTGGTGGCAACTAGAGCAAGGTGTGCTACCTTATCTGTTACAGCGTTGCCGCTTCGAGGTACGTAGGAGAACACAACCTCGCTAAAACCCGTAATGAGGGAGCTAATATCAGACAATTAGCTCAATTTCGCAAGGACATTTTGTTTTGGAATTCAGATGATTTATGATGATCAATGAGTCACCTTCAATAACTAGACTAGGGATTTTCAAATCGCGAGCCCTAAGAACACCTTCCCTCAAAGCTATTGCCTCTTACAGTAAAGGTTTATGTAAACCGATTTTTCTTCCTCCTATTGTCGTACCCGCACCGTTGTTGTCACGGATAATATATCCTATAGTACTTTGTGCATTTCCTCCTGCTGAGCCATCAAAATTAAGTGTCCATTTACTTGGTGGTGGGGTTTTCCATTTCTTGTCCTGTTTTGTCCTCTGATGTTTTGAACTCTCGTTACCTACAGTACCAGCAGCATTAATGTCATCTTCTGGTACTTTTCCTGCCTTTTCCCACTCGCTTATAACCGAATTATACATTTTTAGGAATCCTTCTGCATTCGGGAGTTTTATCTGTTGGAAGATGAATTTATTGCGGCAAAGCCAAGCAGTCCACCAGCTAGTTGCCATTCGAGATCTTTGCTTGGAATCAAGTTGCCCCACCGCAAAGGCCATTAGTGACTCAATGTTTCTTGATTCTCTGATTTTTTCATAGATCCTTGATTTTACTATAGAGGGGACACCTGGCCCACACCATGAGAATTTGCACTCAAACAACAGATGGGATGTATCCTCTTCATGGTGCTTGCAGACTGCACAGTAAGGGGGGATGGCCACCCCCCTTCGCGCGAGCCGTGCAGCCCTTGGTAGACCATTGTGGCAGACTTTCCACATGAAGTTCTTTATCTTTGGTGAAACATCGAGTTTCCAGATCCAGTCATTGATATCGTTGGTTAAATTTACGGATTTTGTGGTTAGTTTATATGCGCTAGACGTTGTGAACCATCCTTTTTTGTCTGGCCACGAGTACATTCTATCGCGGATCTGGTTTATTGGTAACGGGATATCTGCAATCTGTTGAGCTGCTTCCATTTCCAGGATTGCTTCCAACTTTGTCCAATTCCAGGTACCGTTAGTGATATATTGGTCCACTGTTTCATCTTTGTTGATTTTTGTAGGGTCCAGGCTTGCCGAAGTAATATTCGAAATGGGTGCCCATTTGTCCTGCCAGAACTTAATCGTTTTACCATCCCCTACCGACCATGCCACCCCTTCCTTGAATGGCTCAATAATTTTCCTTGGTTGTGACCATTGCCAGGATGCATTTCCTCTCTTTGCGTAGGTTAGAACAAACTCCGATTTAATATATTTGTGTTTGATAATTTTCACCCACACGTTATCCGGTTCCGCAATGATTTTCCAAATAAGTTTCATTTGAAGTGCCTCGTTAGCGGCTTATACTGTAAGTCTTTGTTCCAGAAAAAAGTTCTGTTGATTTTATCTAGCGATGAGTGTATTGACGCAGGTAGCATGAAGCTCTGCATTGAGAAGAGTGGCTTAGCTGCTAGATTCGAATTTATTAGTACTGATCGCCCATGCTGGGAGAGTGAATCAGCCTTCCATTTTGATAGTTGTTCCGTTGCTTTGCCAATTAGACCATCGAAAGTGGTTTTGTTTACTCTGCCATTAACAATTGGACATCCCAAGTAACTATCTAATTTTGTTTGTCGCGCTATATTGAGTGAACCTTCAATGATGCTAAGCCGTGAGGGCGCAATCCCTGGTGATGTTTGAAAGGCAAATTTATTGTAGTTCACTTTTTGCCCCGAAAGTTTGCAGTAATCATCTACAATTTTGGTGACTTTTTCGCAAGCTGTTTGGCTTCCTTTAGTGAAAATAATAATATCATCTGCGAAAGCAAGAAAAGGGATCTTGGGACCTGCATGGCCAAATCGGAATCCAATGCCAGACTGATTAAGATTGGATTCCGCATGCAGTTTCCTGGCCAGGATTTCTGCGCCAATAATGAATAGAAAGGGGGATATAGGGTCACCTTGTCTCAAACCACGGGAAGGTTTGAAAACCTGCGTAGACCCATTGTTTACAAGCACTGAAAATGATACAGTAGTTACACATTCCATTATTAACCTAATTATTTTGCCAACTTCGTACGTATATGAAATTGAGAGAGACCTGACATACGGAGAAAAAAATTCAAATATATCTGGAAAATTTAATTAAAATTCCACATATGATTTAAAATATAATGTGAAATGGATACAATTTTATGGTACATATGCCGCATACCATAAATTAAAGAGAAAATTTGTGTCGAAGGCACAAATTTTCGCCGTAATTTGAGACTTGTCCTAGTTTTTGTAAAAATTAGTGGAATGTCCACTTTTGTAATTTCGGATGTTTATTTTCCGATATTACCCTTCCTTCTCTATTACCGTTGTTGAACCCTGTTCTAGGGCAAATTTTGTTATCAGATCTAGGCCGAGAGCTCATATCCATGGCGGAGGCGGAGATCTCAGATCTGTATGCCGATCTCCCTCTCAAATTTCGTTCTCCGAGCCTGATTCTTGCTCCGTCCTCTCTCAACTCGCCTCCGCCGTCTCTCACTGCCACCGCCTCGGCGTCGCTCACCGCGACATTAAGCCTGACAATATTGAAGTGCGACCGCGATTCTCAGACCAGACATCCTGGGTTCTCCGACCTCCTCGATGCAACGCCTCCGCGAGCTCGAACCAGACATCGTTGTCTCCCTGCGACGGCGAGCGACGGCGATTGAAGGAGATTCTGGTAGCCAAAGACGACCGCGAGCGGAGATTAAGGAGAAGCACTTCGTCTAGAGGTAGCAATCTACTCTTTCTCCTCCCCTCTCCTGTTGATTCCTATCACTTTCCTTTCGATCGATTTGTTTTGCTTCTGGATCTATGTGATGTGCTTGATTCTGGATCTGTTTGATGTGCTTTATGTCAAGGGATTTTGTGTGATCTTTAATCCCACCATTGCTGTCCACATCTCTTCATATATGTCTATTCTTTGTTTCTCAGCAAAAACAGTAGCATTTGTGAATCTGTTTGCTGTGCTTTCTCATAAATTCAGTCTCAAAATGGAGTGCTGACATTTGATGTTATGGTTGAATTTTCAGTCTCAAAAGCCCACCAGTTGCTGTTATGGTTGAATTTGTGTGATGACCATCCCTTGAATGCTTCAATTTCTTCGATTCCTTCACCATAAATTTAGGTTTTAGAGTTGAATTTGTGTGCGATTAGGCCTCTTGCAAGCTGCTATAGGTAGAGCAAGATTGAGGTGAGTTTTTAGGGGTTTTAATTTTTGCTGATTGATCCTGGATTTCCTTGCAATCGAAATTCGGAATTTCTGGTCCCATGGGAGTGCAGACCACCAAAAATTAGGGAGTTTTCAGTTCAATCTGAAAACGCCATATTATATCTGAAATTAGGGCTTTTTCAGCCCAACATCAGAGGCTTGACAGTTTTTTGTGTTCTGACTTCTTATATGTTTATGATGCTGTGTGAATTTTAGGAAGTACTGTATTTTACTTGAGCAAGATTGAGGTGAGTTTGGTACTGGTTGAGAAGCTTTTCCCTTATTGAACACATTATAGAAGTTAAAACACATGAAAGTTAAGCTTGTCTAGAACATGTGACATGTCCTGAGTAGAATCCCATTTCAAAAAATAAAGGATAGAGGAAATAATGAGGGCACATAGCGATTTTAAAATATATATATTTGTTTTCATGCTATGTAGCTAGCTAGGCTTTGTGTGTACTGTCATCATTTTCCATGTCTATTTCTTATATATTTTGTGTGTAATGTCATCATTTGCTATGTACATTTGATATTGCATAGATTTGTTTACATGTACACGGAGGTCATGGTTAAAAATCATCATACACATACATTGCTTGTTTACTAATAATTAAGAGGGAAAACCATTTTATGCTAAAAAAAAAGAGGGAAAACCATTGTTGTTGACATCTCTAATAAAGATGTCAGCACTAACGGTGTCAGCACTAATATATCTTGAAGGCAGATGATCATGTACGAACTCTTGTTTTTCTGCCTTATCCTGCAGATTTTCTTTTCTTTTTCTCTTGTTTTTCTGATGGTTTAGTCTTCATCCTATCACTATTGATGAATTATGCCACTGAATACAGTTCCCTGTGCAATTTGGTCCTACTGAAATTTCTCTGTGCATTTTGGTCCTATTTTTTGTGTCTGTTTTACTGCTGGCTCTCCCCCCACCTGAACTGAACTGTTCTCTTTTGGATCGTGTGGTTTTGATGCTGTCTTGCAACCCTTCGAATACTCATCTTCTTATATATTACTGCTGCGCATCCATATATGGTTACTGGCTTACAGCTCTTGTGGATGCATTCATGTCAGCAGGTGAGAGATGGTTCCTCATTATAGCTGTCATACTCCTGTTTCAGGTTGTGGCTCCTAATTTTGCTTCATTTAATTTTGACTTTTTTTTATATCTGTAGTAGTGATCCACTTTTTGTCTAAGTTATTCATTGATTTGTAGATTGATTTTAAGAAATGTTATTTTGTTGAGATTGTATTTGTAATTTCATGGATTAGAGCATGCAGATTTGTGATGCTTAAGAGGAAGATTCATTACTGATGCTTTGTCAAATGCTTTTTTTTATTTGTCTTGTGTCTTTTTTTTTTGGGTCGACTTGTCTTGTGTCTTCTTAGATTGTTTGTGAAATGCTTTTTTGATTTTTCTAATGGCTGCATTCATGTCGGCATCCTCATTTTAGTTGCCATATTCCTTTAGCAGGTTGCTTTGACACTTGGATCTTGTAATGCGAGCTTTTATTGAAGAATTTGAAATGGAGATGATGCAATCACATTTTCCTTGATCGATGCAATCAGATACATACATGACACAAGACAATGAAATAAGAAACCGAGTTTTAACTTACTGCATAGTGTGATGGGGTTTGCTGATGTGCAATGCACCCTTGCTCGACTGCTGCATTGCAAGTGTGGGGGTCTTAGGCTGTGTACCTTTCGACCCTTGACTTGGAACCCAGGCTTTCAAAATTAGATTTTGTACATATTTTATCTTGTACAGATTTCAGATTACAAATTTCAGATTTACTTCAGTTTGATGTTTACATATTTTTGTACAGTTGTTAGCTTACAGATTTTTGTATAGATGTCAGCTTATAGATTACAATCTTGCTGACATCCGGTGTCAGCAGTTTCAATTTGCATAACAGATTGTTACATTTGCATAACAGATTTTTATATGTGCATATCATGAAGTTATATTTGCATAACAGTAACTTATATTTGCACAACATAAACTTCTTATTTTTCAACTTTAAAAAAAAAAAAAAATTGCTTGTTTTTTAATTGGATTTGCGACTCCAGGTTGATTTGCGACTCTCACCCATGTTCTCATCCATTGTCTCTCCTTTGTTTATCTATTTATTTGGTCGAAGACTCGAAATCGATTTACTAATTCTTGTTTATGCCAATTTTAATCCTAATGTCAAACTTCTTGATTGTCTTTTTAAACCGCAGGTTCCTCTTTTTTTTTTTGGCTGGCAAAGTGGAGAAGCAGTAGGGAAGCAAGAAATACATCTCAAAATAGATACATTGGATTTAGGATGTGGAAACTGAACCTGTAACATTTTTTAGGATTCATTTTTTAGGATTCACTCTAAGGCCGAACTTCATAATCCACAGGATCTCTTGCTGAAGTGGCCACTTCATTTTCTAACTCAATCCCAGTAGCAACGATCTGAAGGCTTAGCTTTTCTGCGTCCAACACCTACTCAACTTCACAAAATATGTATATTAATTCCCTCTGAGCTTGAGCTTGAGCATGAGGTTGAGCTCGAAAATATTGATATAAGCAATACTTTATAATAAAATTATACAACTTTGATTCACCAAAGTAACAAGTAACTAAAATATTTGCATATCATAATAAGTTACCAAATTTAAAATACTTTATAATAATTTGATTCACCAAATTATACAACTTTGATTCACCAAATTATACAACTTTGATATAAGCAATACTTTATAATATAATTTGATTCACCAAATTATACAACTTTGATTCACCAAAGTAACAAGTTACCAAATTTAAAATAACAAGTAACTAAAATATTATAATAATGATAATTAAAGGGTACGTAAATATTTGCATATCATAATTATATATTTGCATATCATCGATTTATAATTGCATATCATACTTTTACACTTTTATACTTGCATAATATAATCATACATTTGTTGCACAACATCAATTTGTATTTTCACAACTTATATTTATTTACTAAAAATTAAAATCTAAGTATTAGATATAAATAATCGTATATTTGCCCAACGTGAATTAACCTATGCATATAGCTCCATTAGCAGCAGCTGGCATGAACTTTTATGCTCAAGCCTATCCATTTGCTATAGTTCCTATGCATTCAAATATAATCCCAAAGGGACTGAGTTCGTATGCATTCAAATATAATCCCATAGGAACTGAGTTCGTAGACCAACCCAAAATCCATAAACACTAGTTATAAATCAAATAGCATACTCATTGAGCTTCTACATGCAACAAATGTTTTCAATAGAAACTCAATTCAACCTATCCATGTGTTAGTGCTGACACCTTTATTAGGGGTGTCAGCAACATTGTTTCTCCCAAGATCCAGCCTCAAGGGAGAATCAACCAGCTAAATGCTTTTGATTCAAGGTATTTCTGGGAAGTTTTTTCATGAAAAAATACAATAGATTATATAAGCATAAATGATTCATCGCATTCAAGTAAATGAATGTATAGTGTATACCTTGCTCTCTCTTTCCCAAGATCCAGCCTCTCCCGGTGCAGCCAACCCAACTGAGGCTCCTGATAACCATCAGTCCTGTTTGTGTAGCTGCAAAAGGCAAGAAATATTTGAATTGCAGATCATTGCACTGTATTAGATAAGAGAAACAAATTCTACTGTCAGCAGTTGGCAGTTCTAATCCTACTGTCAGCAGTTGGCAGTTCAAGGTGATGTCTATTTCAGTGAAAGGAAAGTATAATGGATAGATTGACAACAACTTTTTCACGACATAAAGCAATAACGTATCGAAATTCGTCACTACCAATTCATAAGCCATGAGTGCAACAGGGTAAGATAATTGAGTTCAAAGTATATGAACTTTTCACTGTGAGTCGGCTTTCAACAACAAACAGCTCCAGAGAAAACATTTGAACCATTCGAATATGTTGCATGGAATATCAAGTATTTGGACTTTCTAAGTTCTTGATGACTCCCTTTGTTTTAGTAGTGAAAAACTACTTTCCTCTAAACCCACTAGAGTTCTTACCTTAACCCAAGTAAGGCCTATAAATAGATCTCCTGGACTTTTCTCCTCTAAAACAAGAAGGAAACAACTCGTGTACCGAAGATTTATAAGTTCAAATCTAAGGGCGTGCATCACCTAGGCCAAAGCCTAAAATTGTAAAGCTAAAATAATAAGTTGTTTTCTGGGTTTGGAAATGTGTAGATTTTAACGAATGGGAATCCTATGATTACTTTGATATTTTTTTTTTACAGAATTTTTTTTCCCTTTTCAATTGTTACTTGCACAAGATGATCAAAGTTTCCCTTACTAGGAAGAAATATGCATATGCAGATAAACCATAAGGTAAAAAGACAATTCTTGCCCGCTTAAGCTATTACGAGGATTCTCCTGAATTTTTTCATACTCTTTGACAATCAGTGACACCAAGGCTTCAAGTAAACATAGCATTTGATATGGAATAAATTCAACATCAAGTTATCATCCACTGTCCTCTGAATAATCATATTTTTATGAAAAGTTGGGACATCAAAAATCAATTAATGTATAAGGCAAACAAATTCAGATTCCATGTCAAACAACAACTTTGCATTGAAAATTTAAATTGATAAGTTTATAACAACCATGAAGGGATCTGTACCCCACAGCCTCCAGGAAGGTGTCACATTAAGAGTATTAATATTTAGGTTTGGTGAAACAAGACTATAGAATTATACAGTATATTTATTGGCATTTACACCATGGATGACAGTGTAATCTTCCAAACATATTGCTTCTCCTCGACAGTAAATAAGTAACCGTGAAATGGGAAAGGTATCAAATTGGGGGGTTTGGGAGAAGGAAGTGGGTATGTTACCTCTATTTGGCTGTCGTTTATTAATCGTATATCCACCTATATAACCAGCAGACCCTTTAACAGAAACATCTGAAGCTGCATTTCCAAGCCCATAACTGAAGGAACTAGAAGCATCCCTCTCAGGGGTTGCTGATCTCCAGGTAGAGTCCCCATAGATTGGAGAACCGCCATACAAGTCTGAAAATGCCTCATCATAACCCCCATTTGGAGAAGCATATGTCGATGATGATTTGGAGAAGCATATGTCGATGATCATTGCACTGTGTTAGATAAGAGAAACAAATTCTACTGTCAGCAGTTGGCAGTTCTAATCCTACTGTCAGTAATTGGCAGTTCTAATCCTACTGTCGGCAGTTGCCAGTTCAAGGTGATGTCTATTAGATATAACCATAATACAAAAGTAAGAGCTTCCCTACGTAAAAAATTCAAACTACTACGAGAGACCAGGACATTAAACTTACTGTGCACTTTTCAGAGAAGAAAAGTAAATCGTCACTGTATTTCGTGGCTGGGAAATTGCACATCAAACTCAGGGTTAGGAGACAAAAAGTGCAATACCTTATAATTGCACATCATACTCAGCTGCTTCCTACTAGTGCAATAACTAACACACCAAAAAGTGTTGACATCACCTTATAATTGCACATCAAACTCAGGGTTAGGAGACAACAAGTGCAATACCTAACACATCAAAAAGTGTTGACATCACCTTATATTTGCACATCTAACTCAGCTATAGTGAGGTCGTGCTATTTCAGTTATATCAGAAATACTAGAAGCTTAAATAAATTCCAGTCAGGGTTATGAGACAACGAGTTACCTCTGGAAAATGATGCTTGCAAAACCAAGCCATACAAGCGAAATAAGCACTAGGAGGAGCAAAATAACTGATAAACTACTGGTTAGCAAGAAACTCAATTCAACTTATCCATGTGTTAGTGCTGACACCCTTATTAGGGGTGTCAACAACATTTTGTTCCCTAATCAGATGCTTACCGTGAAGATGCATATCCCTAATCATATGCGGATATGAATTCTGAAATCTACCAATCTAAGCTTAAAAATAGTATAAAAAAGGGGCCTATAATCCTTCATGTAGCTGCACTCGGTTCCTTCAAAGTACCACTCGAATCCCTCAGCTGACGCAACATCAATCTAAGGTATCTCTTTAGAAGCTATGTGGTGACAGGAGCTTGAAAGATCATAGTGTATTGTTGAAATCAAATACCCTAAAGTTCATCAAATTCTTTTTAGTTTCTCACCTCCAATCCTCTGTAAGAAGATATGTCCTACTCTCTCGGTTGGCCTTCTTTCCTTCCTCGTCTTCTGATGATCGGCTTATGCTGCTGTTGTTCTCCATTGCTTAGCTGGGGAACGATCTTCAATGGGTGTGCTTCTGATGACAGGGAAGTAGTATCAGTTATGAATTCACCCAGATAAAAACAAATAAATGTACGACACAGAAGAAGGTGGGTGTTGTACATTTTGATCATTTATTCGGTTTTGAGTTGAATCATACAGCTAAAAGTTTCAATTTTAGCTTTAGATGTTCCTTAACTCTTTTTGATAACAACCTCATAATTATATCCCCATCTGGACTCTGCACCACACCACAAACACAAAATACATTTTTACAATACGAACACCAAATTCCTCAACTCAAAACAAATAACAACCATTCAGTAATTCAGTGGTCTATGACAACACTAAATTTCAGTCAACATGGAGATAAGTTGCAGAATCAAGGTGTAACATTAAAGCAACAAGAATTAAGAAAAGAAAACCAAACAAATGTCTCCCAAAAAAGGGGATTTTTTCAGCAGTAAAATTATAACACACAGAGAAAAGGGGGAAACCTGAAAAGACGTAATGGCCGGCTTGTTCAAGCGATTAAGGTGCTTCTGAACCTCAAGCCTCAGGTGGGAGGAAGACGGCAATCTAGCAGCGCAAGTCAGAGGAATTGACACAACACATAAGAAGAAAGCCATTGCGGGCGCTCTCCTCCGGCTAATCTGCGCTTCCATCTTCGGTGAAGTTTCTTCGGGAAGGAGAGAGAAGAGGGTGAGGAAGCTTGTGCATCCGCCACCGCCTACGCAAACGCATCCGGACGCCGGTGCTGACAGCCGTCCACCGGGAGGAAGGGGATTGAGAACAGGAGGATGAGGAAACGGCGGCGACAAAGAGAGAGAGCAAAGGTCTGGATTGGGAACATGAGGATGAGGCATCGGGAGAAACGGGATAAAGATGTCAGCAGAGTTTAATTCCGTTAGATGGGATTGGACACTTTTGCAAATTTTTCAATTATGTGGATACTCCTCTAATTTAGACAATTTTTATGGATATTTCACAAACTGCCCCAAAATTAAATATACTATAAACTAAAATTCGGGTTTTTTTTTCTGTTTAACCGAACCAAAAATCGAAAAAAAAAATTCATTGAACCAAAAACCTAAACTGAAACACTTAGGCTCGGTTTAGGTTCAGTTTTTTCGACCCGGTTCGGTTTAAAATTTCGGTTCGAACCGATTTTTGCACAACCCTACTACAAATGACATTTTCGCCCTTCCCTTTTTAATTTAACCATTGTTCTTCATTCCCATTTTTAATTTGACCCTTGATCATTGACCGCTCAAGGTCAGTAACTTTGGTGACACATGTGTGTTGACAAAAATATTTGTTGGTGATAATTTTTTTTACAGTTTTTTTACGAGATCAATGTCACCACCCTTATCAGTGGTGACAACTTTTTTTTTGTGACAGCTTGTTTTACAGTTTTTTTTTTTACGAAGTCACCGTCACCACCCTTATCAGTGGTGACATTGTTGGTGACAACTTTATTTATAACCGCTTTGTTTTTACAGTTTTTTCATGAGGTCGCTATCACCACCCTTATCAGTGGTGATACCTTTTTTTATAATTTTTTAACGAGGTACGTGTCACTTGATCCCTTATTAGTGATGAGACTGTTGGTAACATATTATTAAATACTAAAAAAGCACCAAGAACAATAATTCACAATTGAAATAGACAAAACCGGGAGATTACAAGGATATTTGTAAGCATAAATAATATACTGTACGTTCAACTTACTGCAGCATACTGGCTTTAGCACTAAAAGAAGACAAAAATGCCACAAATTCCTTAAAATTCAAGCCATCCACCATCTTTAAATCCTTTGTTCACAAAAAAAATAACCATATTTGATGGTAAAAGAAAGCAGAATAGTAGGAAGGCTGGAATAAACAAACAACTGAAAGCAATGAAGGCTTATGTTTCTAAAATTGATGAATGAAAAATCCTTCTTTTGTAACTATAAACATCTAACAGAGAACGGTCTTCTGGCTTTAACTTTCGACCTTGTTATCAAACTTTCATATCATACTGAAGCAATTCTTATGAAAGGATATCAAATTGTGCACCATAAAATGAGAAAAGTAAATTAGAATTTGAGTACCTGATACACTACAAAAAAAAAAATTGTTTTAGAAACGGCACTATACCGTCGCAAAATCTAGGTTTTCCGTCGCTAAAAAGTATTTGCTACGGCGATGCGACGGCAAATCAAGGGTCGCTAGCACTGGGGTGGCAAAAAATCTTTAGTGACGGAAATCACCGTAGCAAATATTTTTTTCCCGCCTTTTTCCCATGTGGTACAACATGACCTTTTTGTGACAGTAAATATGCCATTGTTAAGGGTTATTAATTTTTTTTTTTAAAAGGAAAAATCGTATTATAATAGTCTATGCGGGATTTGAACCCGCATCAATGTGCATTAACACATTGCTCTACTGTTTGAGCTAATAGGCTTAAATTAACAAGAGCTATAATATCCTTGAACGAGATTTACAACCACAAAAGTAGAGGTTTTTCATCTATTATTCACCAAACTAGACCCTAACACTAATTAGAGCATTCTCCATCAATATATTACCTAACCAATCAGTCCCTCACATTCTTGTATACTTGGTTCAGTACACAAGTTTTCCCTTTTTTGCAAAATAGTAACGTTTGGCTTATGTTCTAACATTGGGAGAGAAATAGAGAGACAATTACCGAGTGATGTACCACAACATAATCTCTAGTCATCGATGTGCTCAAATCCAACCCGATTAACGAAGATTTTGGAGAGACGTCTTCATCTGTATATTGATGTAGCACATGCCTAGAAAAAGAGAACAAGCACATAAGTAAAGACCTAGCAGCTAATAAGAAGGGAAGGGGATAAATTAAGAAAACCCTATAGAATATTTGTAGAGAGATTGTGTTTCAGAACCACAAAAAAGCACTATAAATTGAGAGTAAAAGATAAAGTAAATACGCATAGAATCACAACAAAGTAGAAACAACTAGATGATAATATGGCTCACCATAATTTTGTCAGGTGAAGAGGATCATTGAAATTCCCTCCATTATGCACAACTTGATGAGAACCACCTCCAAGAACCTCATCATCTCTGTTCAGATTAGATCCAATCCGCTCGGACATGGTTGAACACAACAAAGCAACAAAGCAACTGACGAAAAGAAGACAACAGAACACAAAATTAGGGAAAAATCAGACCTAGCAACTGACGATGATCGAAATCACCGAGAGACAATACGTAGCAGACAATCGGACAATATGTAGCAGAAAATCGCACACCAGAACTTTCACAATCGATAACAGACACAGAATTGCAATGTCAGAACAACCGACGCAAACAATAACAAGCGAAGCATCATCAGGATCGCAAAATCTCACAATTCACTTCAAGATCAGAACAATTGATGCAAGCGATAATAGACGAAGCAATATCTGAAGTACAGAATCTCATAATCGGAGTAATTTCACACCAGAAAATAGAGATCAGAAGCAAAACAAATGAAATAGGCAGCGGAGAGTAGAGTCAAGCGCAAGAACTTCAATTGAGCAAGCAGAAGTCGGATGAAATAGCTAAATCTGAAGGAATCGGAAGGAAAAAAAACATTCGGAATCTCAATTAAGCAAACTAAGCAAGCAAAGTCGAGATCAAGGAAGATCAAACACAGAAACTCAGTTACGCATCAGGAAATCGCAGCGAACACTAAATCGCCGGAAAATCAACAATGAGGCGCAAAACAACAATCAATCACCAAATTGCAACTCCAGACTGCAATATGAGAGCTCTAATACCATGTGAAGAGCACCGAGGAACCCCCATTAATGGTGCTCTTCTAGATCTCAGGAATCTTATGAAGATTGTGATGAAATCAGTTACCTGGTGTGTGTAAAGCAAGAAAGGTTGTTTTGGGAGAATGTCCCATAAGATGTATATTGATCACTTATTCTGTTATGTACAGGATGAGGCTATTTATAATGGAGGTAGTTAGAAGCTGGCATCACTTATCCTACTTCCTTATTACAAAGCTACAACTATAACTATCTAGTGATACTACAAAGGAAAAATACAAGATTTTTAGAAAAGTAAAAGTATAAACATAAAGTAAAAGAAAAAAAGAGAAGATACAAATCTCCAAAGAATTAAATAATAATACGAATATAGTCAAGAGCACTATAAATCTCCAAACTTCAAATGCGCTAAGAATGACTAACATGATTTTGGATTAATGTATATATTGCAATCAGATTTTAACCTTACTTTTGATGGGTTTCCCTGCAAGTTAGCGCAAAGGACAGGCACCACATTCTGAAAATGCGATAATCATGAATTCGGAATTCTTGCAGGGATGTTTCAAGGGGCTAAGCAAATCAAAACCGACAAAGATTACCTGGTAGACGAATGATAAAGCTTTGATCGGTATGCTTAGAAGCACAGCTGCAAAGTTGGGTTTCAAGAGAGCTTTCTAATGGAGTTCACCACTTGCGACCACCTACAGAAGATGAAACAAACGATTAACATCTCTTTCAGTGAGGTAAAGAGAAGGGAAAATGAAAAGTTGTGTTCTTAGGGTGAAACTTTACCACTAGAGTTGTGAAAGAAGCGAGGATTCCAAACACTAGAGCACCATTAATGGCACCAAGAAACAACATACTGCAAAAACCAAGAAAGTTGCTGAATTGGTTCATTGAGGACAGCAAAAAGACACAGCGAAAATGGATGGTTCAGTGAGCATTGTACTCACCTTGAAAAGTAACATATTCCTCCTAATGTGAGTGAAAAGAAGGATGCAACTCCCCATTTGTAAGAACATTTTCGGGCATCAAAGGACAAATAAATTGTTCAAGTTAGATTTTAATCAACCAAATCAGTTTGAAAAAATATATTAAACTGGAACGTCAATGATGACAGTAAATTTCTAGAACCATAATGCTCGTTACAACGAGAAACACAATTGTGGTGAGAAATCAAGAAGATAAAGCATATTTTAGAATCAAGGATCATCTTGTCTACAACATAGAAGTGGAACATTTTTACATCACACAAGTCGGATGAAAAAAAGTTCATACAGTGGAACATCAAGGTAGTTCGAGAGGATATCCGAAGAGCAAACAACATAGGCTACAAGAAGAGCATAGTGTATGAAAATGTATGGCCAGCTGCCCCAGAGAGAAATGTTTGGAATAGAGGAGCTCCAAAAGTAAAACCTCTCATCAAACATCTATAAGAGGATCTATATATAATTACTATCCTTCGGCTAAACATAAAAAGATCCAAATCTTATCATATCATTTCAGGTACTCTAGTTTCAAGCAACCTATACACACTATCATATAGCATAGGACCAAGAAACAACATATATTTACCAGGCAATTTGGACTGAGTGCCCCAAGAGTTCTCTTAGCCATACACCTAAAACATTATAGGGTAGTTAAACTGTTCATTCCTTCAAGGAGACATCAAGAAAACATCAATGAGTTTGTTCTCTACGTTACCGCAAGTAAACAAGTCAATAGACACATAGCTTTGAGATATGATAATATATAACACACAAGATTTTGCGCACATGAAAAGCAAGTGAACAAGATTAGTCATTTATTATACCATGTAAACCCAACAAGCAATGCAAGCCACACAAAACAAATTATCAAATCCATGAATGTCTAAGTTTCCTCAACTGGATTGCTTTGTTTTCTTCATTACGACAGCTTGAGAAATCTATGAAAGTTTAGGTCCCTAAAACACTAGGTTCCATAATTAGATAGTTTTTAAGCTAATCTTTCACACTTTTGTTTGATATTTGCATTAAATACGTACAAAGTATGTGCAAATCCAGTATAAAGAGCACTAGTTCATAGACAGAAAGTGTAGCATTTATAGAAGATATACCGGACTTTGATTAAGAGCCCAGGTAAGGTTCTAGAAGTTCATGGTTCACCGCAGCTCCGAGATGGCTTGAATAAGGCTCGACGGCATAGTGTTGGTGACAACCCCCAAACATAGTAGCACTGAAAAGGGAGATAAGGAGGCTGGGATGCTTGAATCCCTTCAAGGCCTTTGAAATCAACAAGAGCGAGAAAGAGATTAATGACTCACCGATCTGAAATAGAAATCGAATCGGCGACGATGGAGCCCTATATTGGAGCTGAGATGAGAGAGATGTCGAGATATGATAGGAACGAGGAGGACAACGTCGGTTCCCGTGAGCTCATCAGCAAGAGAGGAGGAGAAAGAGGCCCGTCTTGCTCGACATCGGCTTCACAGCTGGTTGTCGGGCTCAATAGTTTAGCAGATCCGGCAAGGCAAGGAGAGGCTAATGGCGGCGGCGGCGACGACGACGAGGAGGAAGCTCCAGGCGCGGTGGTGGGCTGGGATTCGGGCAGGGGCGGCTCGTACTCGCTTGAATCCAACCTCGAGGAACTTGGATCTGGGAGGCATGGCATGGGACGGTTGTGAAGGGGGTCAATTTTTGGAAGAATGCAAAGGAACAATGGATGTCCTCTAGTAGATCTGGAAGAAGCAAAAGCAAAGAGAGAGAAGGGGCGGAAAAGAAAGGTAAGAGTTTTAGGGTTCCAATGAGTTAAAAAAAAGGGATATATTACCGATTAGTGATGGCAACATCATACCGTCACAAAAGGTAGCAAGGGATACATACCGATTTGTCTTAAATTTGTGTGACGGGTGCAATGCCGTTGCACAACCATTGCAAATACCTCCACATTTGTGATGGGAAATCATTTCCGTTTCTAACGTTGGGAAGCAAAAGCAATTTTTTTTGTAGTGATAACTATGCCACCAGAGGCAAAAACAAGCTTTTCAAAAAGGGTACAAGCAGGATTCTGATTTTTTTTTTAGACATTTACTTAAAGGGGTTAAAATGATGGACATTTAGCAAAATAAATTATAGAAATGGATATTCCACCTTTTTTTTTAAGTAAGCATTGGTTATTTTGGTTAAATATATGTTAATAAGTAAGTATGATGTTGAAAAGGATAAATTAGTTTAGATTAAATATAACAGATTTCTCTCCTATGATATGTTTCTTTAAATTAATTGACTACATTGTTATTATTATATAAATAATACTGGCTTAATCAAATAAAAAAACACAGAATAAAAAATACCATCAATTAATTTCAATTTGTTAAATAAAACTAATTTAAAAAAAAAAGCATAAATAACTAAGGTTTGATAGGTGTAGAATAGATGCATTTGTTGAAAGCAAAATCTTGATAATTATCAATATTTTTGTGAAGTAGTATGTAAAACTTATTATTTCAAATACTTATAAGAAATATGAATTAGAAATAGTGGGGTTATGATCTGATTATTATAAAGTGATTCTTTATAGAGTTTTCCTTTTTTTTTTTTTATGTCAGTTATTACTAATAGTACAAGTAACAACCTTATCAAAACAATAGTTTTTAGTGTTATAATTTGATTATATATTTCAATATTACATCTTTCTAAAATTCAAATAAAATGCATAATTAACTCAAACAAATAAATCAAATGTTATTTGTTTGAAAAAAATCATTGGTAAAAATAGACCAACTTAGAAGATTACTGTAGTATAATAATAGGTAAGATAAATGGATTTTTTTCAAAATATTCACTATAAAATATTTATTTATCAAAATATTCACAAGTTTAAAATAATTACAAAATTTTCATTTTTTGCAGATTTATCAAAGAAACTCGGGTTGAAACCGTGTTTTATACATATTTTATTTATTTTTCATTTAAAAAAAAATGTAAAACGCGGCTTGAAGGCACGTTTCATTTTAGTGTTTCATTTCCTTGGGCCCAAAGGATTCGTTTTGGGTCCGGGAAGGCCCGAAGCTTTGTGCTTTGGGCTCAAGGCTAGTCCTTGGGTCTGATGGCATCCCGCCTTTTTATTAATAATAAATAAACATATTAATAAATAAATAAATCCCGTTAGGGTTTGACAAAAATCCCGAATGGATTTGACCAAATGATTAAATAAATTTTTGTTTATTTTTATAGATGACATTGTATCCCGAAAGGGTATTTTTGTATTTTCGCTCGAAAGGGCTTGATCTAAATCCCTTATGGGATTGACCAAATTCCGATTGGTTAGTTCTTATGGCATGTTTGCACGAGCGGTGTGTGGCTCTACTTTCGACGTTTCTTAGAGGTCTAATGCTTGGTTATGGGCGTGAAATCTGGAGTCAGGACTGGTTGGGATCGAGGTGGTGCTTTCAGGGCGACTTCGTATCCGGGAAGATGTTTCCTTGGAGTTTTGTCCGCACTTCCCACACGAGATAGATCTACTGTATCGCTGGCCCGCGATGCTACTGTTCGGTGGTGCTTGGTTGCGTTCTTTGCCGTTATTCGCAACTGTTGGGAGTAGTTCTTTTTAGACCGTTCTTGTTATAGTGTCTTTTTAATGCCGTTTTTCTATTCTTATTGTATGTTATGGCGGTTTCCGTCCGTCGATTCGTCGCCCTATAAAAAATCAGGCTCGTCTGATCTCGAATTCTTACTTAATAAAAAAAAAAGGGAAAATGGCAGAAAACCACCCCTTAAATATGGGTCTTTGTAGAAAACCACCCCTTAAATTTGAAATTGCAGAAAACCACCCCTTAAACCCATTTTGTAGGTAAATCGCCACCCACAACCCGTTTTCCGTTAGGTTGGCGTTTAAAACGGTGAAAAGTCATTTTTACCCCTCTCTTTTAATGTTATTTTAATGAGAGAGAAATGTATGAATTGAAATAAATTAATAAAATATATTTATCCATCCCATTTAATGAGAGAAAAATGTATGTTATTCTATGAAAATAACATTAAAAAGGATGGATAAATATATTTTATTAATTTATTTCAATTTATACATTTTTGTCTCATTAAAATAACATTAAAAGGGAGGGGTAAAAATGTATTTTCACCGTTTTAAACGAAAAGCTAACGGAAAAAAAGTTGTTGGTGGCGATTTACCTACAAAATGGGTTTAAGGGGTGATTTTTTGCAATTTCAATTTTAAGGGGTGGTTTTCTACAAAGATATTTAAGGGTTGGTTTTCTGCCATTTTCCCAAAAAAAAAACGGGATGGCTATATGCACCGAGGACAGGTGCTATATGCACTACGAGGACAGATTATAGATCCGTCCGTTATAAATTTTAAAAAAAATACACTGATGGATTTAGGATCCGTCCGTTATAGAAAAAAAAATTAAAAATTACATAGGACAGATCTAAGATCCGTCCTATGTATTATTTAACAAAAAAAAAAAGGAAGGAGTAAAAGCTGCAGAGAGTACAGCTTTTACTTTTGGCATGAAAAACTAACAAGTTGTAGGACAACTTTTTTTTGTTTTGTTTTTTTATATACTAGTGGTATCTGCGTGCGAAGCACGCCAGTTTGTGTTACTAAGTTTTGGATACTTTTTTTATAATAAACTTGTGAAACTGACATACAAAGTAATTGATTACATCAATGAAGGGAGGAAATCGGATGGAACTTAACAACATATTTCATATTTGAGCATCAAATTTAGTATCTTTCTCATAGCCTGTGTCGAGTCTATTATGGTAGCTCCTGTATGCAAATGGGAAAAAAAAATTTGGTTACATGATATGGGAAGAAATTAGGAGTTTAATTTTAACAGAAGATTCTAACATATACTAAAAGTCAAGAAAGTTATTGTTGATTTCTCAAAGTATAAGAGTTCAAACTTCAAACCAAAACAAAAAATTACAATTTTAACAAATTTCATTATAGTTATAGCATAGGGCTGTGAAGCAACTCTTATCCCAGAGTTAAATGAAATCAAACAGGCAGCTTCTTTGTCAACTGCATTGAAGCTCATAAACCCATCAAATTGCCTTTTATTATATATTCCAAGTTGTTGCTCATCGTCATTATATGTCAATCTACAAGTTCGGTGTTTTCTACCACTACTATCTTTCTTTTTCAAGCTTGCTATATCCTCATCTGTCATAGGCTATTTTTTCTATAATTCTAATGCATGATGGGTTCTCATAATATTTGAATAGCACATTTCTAAAATGCGAATTAACCCACATAAGGTAGGCTAGTTTTTTAACCTCATTCAATCTACTTAACTTTAAACTTTGCATCTCCTAACACAAATCCTCATTTGTGTGCTTTAACATGAAATTGGGTGATTATGTAAGGGGTGGAAACTATATTATACTTATTACGTGAATTTTTGTTAAAGAATTAGATGAAACCATACCTCAGAGGCTCAGAGGCTTGTGCTTGGCTTCCTCAATGGGACTTCATGGAAGCAAATTTGTTATCGAGATCTCTTGTGTAGTCTGAAGCTCCTTATTTGAGACACCTTAATTTGACAACTGTCATCTCTAGCCCCTGTGGTTCCTTTATCGAATTTCCGTCATCTGAACAGGACCTCAAAGATGAAGCTAGATCATTTCCGTTGGCTTAAGATTCGATCAGCTGAAACCTTGATACTTCATTTAATCAAATAAGCTTTATCATACCAAAATGGAGAAATTTGGCACCAAGTCTAAACATTATTGATAAATTTAAATTTACCACTTGTAAAAAATACATACCAAAATTTATACCTTATTTTTAACTTGCACATCTAAATTGAAATATAAATAGACAAAATTAAGCCAAAAAATTTCTACTAAACACCTAAGCTTTAGGATGGGGAATTAGATCAAATTGAGAGATGAATATATACCTAAACCTTAGAGATAAAAGAGAATGCTTTTTGCTTTCTTTATGCATTTGCTTAAATTATAATGGTTATTGAACAACAATTAAATCCCTTTCCCAACCAATTATCTCTGATTTTCTCATCTTTCACTATTTACAAATCCAGATATATTAAACAAATCTATAACCCTGATGATGCGGGACTATCCAAGACACCTTCGGACACATCTATACTTGATGATGGACCTATGATTCAAGCTCGTGAGAATGATGTCATCCTCAAGAGGAAGAAGAAGGCTCCACCTTGGGTCGCTCGTTTTTGGGTTCGTCATGCACAGTTGACAGCTTTTCTACAACTTTGTTGTTGAAGGTTTTTCCAGATTCGACCTAGAGCTTGGCCGAAAATCAACATCTTGGAGCTGTCACTGTTTTTGGACGGAAATTACTAAGTCTTGGAACTTTCTTTATTGCTATTTTTAGAGATCTTATTTACTTAAGTTATTTTAGGTAATTTAGGGTTTTATTTTAATTTACATTTAATTTATTATTTTTATAAAAAATCAGCCCTAGTGTTATTATATTAAGCGGTTGATTCATCATTGTAGAAGACACGTTGAAAATTATTGAAAGTTTCTCTTGTGAAAACACATTGAGCGTTCTAAGTCAATCGATTTGTAGCATTGCTCATCGATTGCACAATTGGTTATAGATCTAACTTGGTTTGCTTTGAGTTCGTCAACCTCGCGAGAGCTTGGTGATCCAGGTAATCACAAGTCCCCTCCTTGTGCCTCCAAGTTGTCCGCTTGGTTGTGTAAGGTTGTAGAGGCGGGCTTTATAGTCGTTGGTATTTGGTTCCTACCCTCTTAGGAGGCCTGGGGTCTTTATCTCGATCTATTTTAGTTCGAATCAGTCCACTATCGGTCGTGTCTTTGTTATCAATTTCGAGTCTTGCCTATTGTTCATCGAGTCTTTGAGTCTTTTGCTTACGTTCTTGTTATTTCTAGTTTGATTGTCGAAGATCGGGCCATCCTACGGCTAACCCCGTATCAAATTGGCATCAGAGCTTTGGTTTCCGACATTAAAAGTTGTGTCTTTTGTTTCCCTAAACACAAAACCTACAAAAATAGAGTCTTTCTTTGTTCTTGATTTTTACTTCTTTAATTTTTGAATTTGATTATTATTAACCTTTGTTTGTGATTGTTGTGGTTGCTTTAGCCCTAAACACATCTTAAGCCAAGACCACAGTAGCCACTTGGAGCCAATTACAAACTTTGTGCAGCCGGCACAATTCTTGAAGTGGAGCCAATTAGCACTTTGTTTTGTCGGCAATTTTGTGAAAGAATCTCCTAGCTAGTCGGCAGCTTTCAAGCCAAACACAAAGAGGTTTCCTAACCCTAATTGCTTTCTATCTTAGCCTAATTGTTTTATCTATTTATTGCCTTATTAAATTTTGATTTTTGATAGATTAAATCATTTTGTATCTATCATAGATTATAAAAGGCATTAGATAGATATACTTACCATATTAGCCAAACCATCATCTATATATATTTCATAGGGCTACATATTTTATTTTTCTTTCACCATAGCATATAATTTTTTAGAGTCCTTTATTTCATATCTAGTTTTCTTGCATTAGTCAAAAAAAAAAAACAGTCCGCATATTCAAAAAAAAAAAGATAATAATTTACATTCAAAGCTTAGTCCTAGGAGGATAAAATTCACTAGGGGCAAAAGTAAGCTTTAAAAAAAAAAGGATTGTCAAGTCTAGTGCTAGAACTTCAAGGACCACTTTTGGTGAAAATCCAATAGCCCTAGTCGAAATTCTCAAACACATACCTCCCAAACCATAAAAAAAAATTTTAAGCCCTACCTTGCAACTACAACGTCCTTGCTAAGAGTTTGAATCAAAAAAAAAAAAAGAGGTAAAAGTCCAAGTTTCTTTTCTTTCCTTTATTTTCTTTTGTTATTTTGCTGTGTCAAGTGTGTTTCTGTACTTCTCGAGTGCCCTTTTTGCAAGTGTCGAGTGCCTTTCCAAGTCTGGTCGAGTGTGTTTTGTACTGATCGAGTGTTGCTCGAGTGCTGCCCGAGTGTCTGCTTCTGTCGAGTTTCACACACATACCGAGTCGAAACATCAAAGTACCGACTCGAAACATCAAAGTACCGAGTCGATACCCCTTGGTTTCGAGTCGATACCTACCAGTCCCGACTCGATACTTTGCCATTGTTGGATTTTTTCAGTTGCTTGTTCCTTGCCCATTCTCTTGATCTCTTACCTTGTGTTGCTAAGTCATTGTTTGAGTATTGATTTGCCCAAAGCGGATTGCCCCAACAAGCTTGTCATAACCAATTAGAGAGAAGTGTGCGAGAGAAACACAAAGCGAGATTGTTTTATTTTGCTAATCTTGACATAGTTCCGTGTTTGTCTTTATTTGAAATGTCTAACAATCACGTGAACAACGAGAACAATGCCAACAATGGCAACAATGACAACACCTCCGAAGCAACTATATCCGTCGCGATGTTCAACAACACAATGAACACTCTTAACGCCACGTTGGCGGCGATGATGGATAAGCTGGCGGCTTTGGAGGCTAGACCAACGGGTTCTAATAACCTTGGTGGTCAAGGTGATCAAAGGCGTAACGAGCCGCCTAATGATGAAAGGGAAGTCTGAAATCCTAACCCTCCTCCTAACCCTAATTTCAATAATCCTATTTTTGAAGAGAACCACTCTCCACGAGGGGAGAGAAATGGTCGAAATAGCGGATTTGTTAATGCGTAGGGGCGTGACGATGACTTCCAAGAGGAGGACTATTGGGAAGAGGAAGAGGTCATGGCTTCCAGGAGGAGTTCTACTATTCGGAGCGTGACGATGACTTCCAAGAGGAGGACTATTGGGAGCAACGCCTGAGGCGGAATGACAGAGGAGGTCGTTACCAATACCGTGAGCCTAGATATCCTGATCAGGACGGCATAGGTAAGGTTAAGGTAAAAATTCCTTCCTTGAATGGCAAGACAGATCCAGATGCATATATAGACTGGGAAACTAAAATGGAACAAATCTGGAACTGTCACAATTTTTCTGAACCTAAGAAAGTTCAATTGGCTTCTTTAGAATTTCAAGGGTTTGCTCTTATTTGGTGGGATAATTTGAGTAAGGAAAGAAGAAGAGCCCTTGATGCGTCTATCGCGTCTTGGAACCAATTGAAAGCTTTAATGAGAAATAGGTTTGTCCCTCAACACTATGCTAGAGAGCTTAGGCAACGCCTAGAGAACCTTAAGCAAGGTAATAAATCTGTTGAGGAAACCTTTAATATTATGCAAGAAACCATGGCACGAGCAAATGTTGTTGAACATCATGAGGATACTAATGCAAGGTTTCTTCGCATTTTGCATCCCGCCTTATCTCAGGACATTGATTGCTTTCCTTACTCTACTCCTACTGAATTATTGCATTTGGCTATTAAAGTTGAACGTGGAGCTAGATACAGGAACCAAGGCGGAAGATGGACGAGCGGACAGCCCCAACCTTGGCGCCAAAACCGGCCACAACAGCCCCAAGGGCGGTCTGACGACGGTTACACCTCTCGGCCAAACCAAGCCCCTGGGAGAGGAGATGGCCGAACCAACCCTACAGCTGCTGACAAGGGTAAGGCGTCTTGGACAGAACGAGATTCGTCTGGGACATCTACTGGTCCCAAAGGGAGTAATCATAACCCCTCTACTACTAAAACTTTGAACATTCCTTGCTTTATATGTCAAGGTAGTGGACATGTTATGAAGGATTGCCCAAATAAGAAGCCTCTCATGACTAATCACCTAGACAAAAATGAATCTGAAAATTCTAGTGATAAACATTGTTGTGAGCGGAATCTGCCATGTTTTACAGTAACTTTTATATCGATTTCTGTATACATTGCATTTATTTTGGGTTTAAATAGTACAGAATCTATGTAGTTTATGCTTATTTGTCAAATTATGGAATCTACACCAGTTTCTGTTTAAATCGCAGAAATCGAGGCGTTTACAGCAATTCTACAGAAGGTCGGAAAAGCTCGGAAAAACACTACAGAAATCCAAGGTCAAAGTAGCGGAACCACTCGAATCAAGCCAAAAACCCAGGCTACTCGATCTCGAGTAAGCCCTAGTCGACATAGACAAACCTGGCCCACCAGTCTTGATCGACCAGGCCTGATCGAGCACCAGACAACCCGAGCTCCGGACCCTACTCGACCTCGACAAGCACTGGTCTAGGTCGACGAAGCCCCGACGCCATGTCCGGAGTCGACGAGGAGAAGCTGCCCGAGAAGCCGAGGACGACCCGGAGACTCGCTGCAGCGGAAGTGACCACTCGCTGCCGCGGACCAAGCCACTCGCTGCCAGCGGAAGAGCCAGCTCGCGGAAGCGGAAGAAGACCCAACTCGATCTCGACGAACTCTTGTCGAGATCGACGAGGCCAACTCGAAGTCGACGAGCACCAGTGAGCCCAGGAAGACCATGACGAGCCACATCGAGCAGAGTCAAGCCAAGCCGAGCCATCTTACTCGAGGTCGACGAGGCCAACTCGAGGTCGACTAGACCGCGTTCCAGAATCTTCTCGACGTGGCCTGTCCGAGTAGAATAAGAGTTCCTTGGGCGCGAAGGCGGAAGATTCTATCCTATTACATCAAGTTTTATCAAAGGAGACGAGATCTATCAACATCATGAAGACCTACCATAATTAGTTTTATCCTTTCCTTATGGATTTATTTCCTTAAAACATTCATTTATCTTTTAAGCACTTTAGATATAGATAGATATCTTCTTTCCTAGATTAGCTAGGGAATGAAGCATATAAATAAGGCCCTATGGGCTCAGTTTTATTCATTTCAATTCGAATTCCAGTTCAGATCATTCAACACACAATTAGTTAGTTCCACAGAGAAGTTTAGGGGTTCTAAGGTTTTTAGGGTTTTGGCTTACAGCGAAAGTTGATTGCCAGGATTGTAAAGGCTTTGAATTTAGTTTATGCAATTCAGTTTCTTTCATCAATCAATGTCTTTTATTGCAATGAGGCGTGAGTAGTCCACCCACTTCTGGGGCTGGGGTGAGCCCGACGGTGGCCATGTGAGGCGATGCGAAAAAGGTCAGATCTTTTGTGCGATTCATCTTCTATCCCTATGAGCATGATTCTTTTGCGAGAGTTGAAGGTGATCCTTGTTTGTATTATTGAAGCGAAAGTGATCTTAATGCAACTTGGATTAATTATGTGAAAAGGGTTAGTAACAATTAGGGTTTATGCGAGAGCCTCTATTTGCCTATTTGTTAATGACGAAAGTTATTTGATGGAAAGCATGATCTTTTGTGCCTTTATGTATTGCTTTGCATGGTTATCGTTGTGGTGTTGAAACCCTGGCCTTGGGAGTCTTTTAATATATTGAATTTATTTCATCAATTTTCGGAGTTCTGTGTTCGAATTTGCAAAGTTTAAATTTCTGTTCTTGTCGACCTAGACGAAGCTTCGTCGAGATCGAGTACCATCTTTGTCGATCTCGAGTTGGGTTTGTCTTAGTCGAGTTGGTTTTCTGCTTTCTGTAATCGATTTTCAATTTTCTGTCTTTGCTGTCTGTGGTCGATCTCGAGGAGGGGGTAGTCGAGATCGAGTACGCCCTTGTCTGTCAAGTTGCTTTGTTTTCGATTCTGAGCTTCTGTTGTTCACTGTCTTTGTCGATCTCGAGTACTGTTTGTCGAGATCGACGAGAGCCTTTGCCTTTGCTTTTATTTGCTGCGTTGTTCTTTGTTTGTTTGCTTTGCTTTATTCCTTGCTTTACTTTGTTCTTTTCTTTTGTTTTAGTTGCCCTTGCCGGGTTATTTCTTTCTTTCTTTTTGTTTCTGCGATTCTGTTTTTCTGCTGCTTCTGTGAAAATTTACAGCTACCTAAGAACTGCTGACATGCTTCCTCGTGGATTCGATCCTGACTTTTCTCTTACTACAACGGGAGAAAGTCTTGTATTATTTGCTGAGACAGGGAAGTCAGTCTGATCTATATTTTATATTTATTTCAATACTCGATTTACTCCTGCAACAACAAATTGGCGCCGTTGCCGGGGAAGCAATCAATCGCGCCTTAGGTAGTCAGTTCTCACTGTTTCTTTGAGTTAGTTTGCAGGTGTATGCATCGTTCTGGTCAAATACCTGAGTTTGACGCCTTAGACGATCCGGAGCGCTACCTACATATCCACTCCAAACTCAAAAGAGCCATGGCAGCTGCAGAGACACAGGAACAGCTGATCGCTAGGCTTACGAGGGAACTAGCCGCAAGGGATGCCGCTATCAACGCTAAAGATGCTGCTATTGCCGCTGAGAGAGCAGCAAGGGAACAAGCACAGGCTGAGCTTGCCCAGTATCCAACCACGGTAGAGGACTACATGCACCCAACTCTCGTGGTGCCTGAATCGGCGATTCTAATCCCTGAAAACTCTTTTGAAATTCGCACTCAATTTCTTATAGAGCTTAAAAATAATGCCTTTTACGGCAGATTTAAAGAGTGTCCTCTTGAACATATTACTAACTTTCATGATATGTGCCGTACTCTTGCAGAAGGTACAACTCTGGAATATGTCAAGATGAAAGCTTTCCGTTGGTCGCTCGCTTGACCTGCACTGAAATGGCTGGAAGGGCTGAAAGCAAAATCACTCACAACCTGGGCCCAAGTAGAGCAAGAGTTTCTGAACAAATTCTTCCCACCTGCAAAACAGCACATCTCCGCCAGAAAATCACCGCCTTTAAACAGCAAAAAGGGGAACCGCTGGCAAAGGCATGGGAACGCTACAAGGAACTGCTACGATCTTGCCCTACTCATGGACAACCACCCTACATCATTCAGGAGATCTTCTTCAACTCTCTTGATCAAGTCACTAAGGACAGAATCAACAATTATACTCGCTACGAGTATCTGACAATGCCACCAAGTGACGCATGGGGAGTGCTGGAAAAGCTCACTACTTACGACAAAAAGTATGGGTCTACTGCAACTTATGAAGAAAACCCATACGCCAGGCCAGCACCATCCATGCCACTCTATAAGCCATCAAAGGAGATTGATCCAGATGTCAGGGAGCAATACTACAGAGATCAGAACAGGAAGCTCATCAAGCAAGTCAAATACCTCTCTGTCAACCAGCCCTACATAGAATGCGGATCGCAAAAGCACACCACTCCTGAGTGCCCACACACAGAGCAAGTCAGGCTGGCAGAGCACCATGAGGATGCAGCTTACGCAGGGGGACCCAATCGCTACATGGGGGACCAAAGGTTTCAGCAACCACAATGGAACCAAGGAGTCCCTAGGAATCCCCCGCCCTACAGAGCTCCAGGACATCCAGAAAGGGACCAGAAAAAGGATGATATACAGCTGGTCTTGGAGGAAATACGGAGAAACCACACAGAAACTAGGCAGTCCTTCAACTCCGTCTATACTCAGATGCAAGGTGTCAACTCTAGGCTTGGGGAAATGGATATATGGCGGAAAACAGTTGATACACAGATTGGTCAGCTAGCCGCAGGAATCCCCAGACAGTCAGGCGCACTCCCTGGATCTTCAGAACCAAGTCCTAAGGGAAAAACTGGACACATCGCCGCTGTGAAACTCAGAAGCGGCCATCAACTGCAAGAGCCAGAGGTCAGAAAGAAGCAAGACAACGAGGAACAGCAAGTCGAGGTCGACAAATCTCTAGTCGATCTCGACCAGATCCCAATCGATCTCGAGGAAAGCTTACTCGACCTCGACAAGAATCTTCAGAAACCTTCGTCTGCGCCGAAAAGCAACTCGACTGGGCCCAATCTGGTCGACCTCGACAAAGGTCTTGTCGATGTCGAGGAGCCCTTGGTCGAGAAATCTGCAGCAACTCCGACGTCTGTTCTGGCTCCGAATCAGAAAAAGAAGCTGCCTTTCCCCACAAAATCTCTAAAGGATCCAGCGGAGAAAAAGTTTCAGCGCTTCATCAAAATGCTTCAGAAGCTGAACGTCACCATCCCCTTCACAGAAGCTCTCAATGAAATGCCATCCTATGTCAAGTTCCTGAAGGAGATTCTGAGCAAAAAGCGATCGATGGCAGAAATCACAGAGGAGTGCAGCCATCTGGACATATTGGAGAAGAGGCCGGATCCAGGTAAGTTTGCTATAACTATTGGATTTGGTCCTTACAAAATTAATGCCCTATGTGATTTTGGAGCTAGTGTTAGTATTATGCCTTTAACGATTTGGTCCAAGATTAAGATAGGTGCCCTGGAGCCTGTGGATGCTAGACTTTATATGGCCAACAACACGGTGGTCATTCCAACAGGCATGGTGGAAAATGTCCCGGTACAAGTAGGTAAATTCTTCGTCCCTGCTGATTTCTTAATAGTTGATATGCAAGAAGATCCTGCTTGTCCCATTATTTTAGGGAGACCATTCTTGGCGACGGTGGATGCCAACATAAGCGTACGGAAAGGAGTGCTCACCTTCAACATCAGCGATGAGGTCATTGAGTATTCCTTTAACAAAACTGAAAGGCATACGGGTCCAATGGAAGAGGTCAAATCTATCTCAGCTGGCTACATCACCTGTGGGGAACCTAAGGTCAGAAATATGACCCCTGAGGAGATAGAAAAGAGAGACATGGAGGCCCAGATGGAGAAGATCATGGCAATCCTTAAGGAGAACACAGAGAATCCAATCGACACAGACCAAGGTAAGTCGTTATGGATTAATTATTTTTCGGATGCCTTGACAGGGACTAAGTGTGGGGTCAAGATCGATCAGGGCTCCTTGACATCGAGTAGAACCCTAGTCGATCTCGACCAAACCAAGGCGACTCCACCAGCACCGGCATCGTCGAGCAGCAAACCAGTCGACGAGCCACCCTACTCGACCTCGAGTAGCCTTGTCGAGATCGACAAGATCACGTTGTCCTCGACTGCACCTTCCTCAACGATGACAACACCGGAGCCAGGAGCCTCGTCGATCTCGGCAAGTCTAGTCGAGGTCGACCACAACTCGGCGCCCCCAGATCCACCTTCCTCGACGAGGACGACTCCAGGACCAGAGCCCTACTCGACCTCGAGTAGCCTTGTCGAGGTCGACCACCAGTCGGCGCCACCAGACCCTGTTTTCTCGAGGAGCAAGCCACCAGAGCCGGAGCCCTACTCGACCTCGAGTAGGCTACTCGATGTCGACGAGCCGCCTTCTTCCTCGACTTCTGCCTCTTCGACCAGGACACCACCAGCGCCTGCAGTCTCGTCGATCTCGAGGAGCCCTAGTCGAGATCGACCAAACACCGTGGTGCCCGATTCCGTCTCTGCGAAGGTAAGTCAAGGTATGGATCTTTCTTCTCCTATTTCCATTAAAGATTTATCTATACATGGGAGAGGTCTGCCTTGGTATGTGCGATTGTGCAGGATTTCCAATGATGAGCCTAAGGAGTATGAAGTTGGAGACAAGCTCTATGTCTCTAAATCAAAGGATCATTGGTTTCCCAACAAATTCAACAAGAAGCGGATGGGACCGTTCGTGGTGAACAAGATCCATTCTGGAGGACTACGGTTGATGGACAAGAATGGAGTCTTATTTGAGGCCCAAGCTACATGGGCCCTGCAGATGCCACCTTGAGCATTAATGGAAAGTCGGCCTAGCGACTATAAAATCTAGAGCATGTACATAGACTTTTTAGGACATTTGAGACTTTGTTTTTTGTTTTTGGTTTTGAACACTTTTAGTTTTTCTATTATAGGTATATGTCTTCTAACTTTTCAGGTCAATGGATAGAACCAAGCTACATTAATACTCGGACTAGGAGGTGCTCCATTCGAAATTTTGCGGCTCTGCACTCATGTCTTGTGAGTTTCTTTCTTTACCCTTTACATTGTTTTTAATAAGTGAGGACACTGTAATGTTTAAGTATGGGGTGGGGGAAGGGCTTACATTATGCATATTTGATTTATTTGATCATATTTGATACATTTGTGCATTATCTCTTAGAATTGCTACATGGCAATTTTGGAATGCATTATTGACTTATGTGCTTATATGCATGTTTTCCAAAAATTTGAGAAAAATGACCCCCATTGAAATTTTTGAATAATGTCATGGAAGCTTATATTGAACTCGACGATGCAAAATCGGATTCATTAGAGATATAGCATGAAATTGCCTAGTAAAGGGAAGTCACAATGAAATGCATATTTTCTTGAAAACCATGAAATGAGGTAAAATTTGAAGTTGCTTTTGACATGTTGCATGATAAAATGATGGAGGACTTTATATTTTCCATATAAATGCTCATTTGTTGAAATCCTAGCCTTACCTATGCTTATGCATCACAAAAGTCATAATATGCCTTATTTCAAATATTGCTCCACATGATCAAAATATTTGCCATTCTTTACCTTATCCGGGAATTATGTTGAGAATGATGTTACATTATGGAGATTGTTATATGGTTGTTTGTGTTGTGATTATTATCATTATTGGAGTTTGGAAGGAAATTGTTTGAAATATATGGAAAATTTAATGAGTGAAAGAAAATCCAATCACCTCAGGAGATAAAGGTAGATTGACCCTGCTCTCTAAGATAATAGTTTGGAGAGATGGGACACATTGTGAGGAGTCCAAAGCACTAAATATCCGGGGCCATTCATGACACCCATGTTTGCGACTCGCGAGAAGGCAGTGCTGAGGTTAGAGAGGTAAAAGCATTATTGAGAAAGGCAATATGAAAGGTGATGAATTATATGGAGAAAGAATGTGGAATGGAAATCAAGTTTGGAAATACTCCATTTCCCCGGATCATAAAAGCACCACATTGCCAGAAATTGCCCACCTTTAGCCTTTTACCAATCTACTCCTTCATGAGCTTAAATTAAAGTCTTCTTGATTATCAATGCTTTGTCATATGAATTGTTTTTGCATAACCCTCCTTTTGTGAGTAGATGTTGCTTTTACATAATTGCACATGCATGAATCTGTGACACTAGTACCTTTTCAAGGATGGTAATTGATTGCAGGGTTATATGAGAATGAATCTGATATGTTGAGAGTTTGAATTCTTCCCCTGAATGACAAATAAAAGTATTGCTTGAGGACAAGCAAGCTTAAGTATGAGGTGTTTGTTGTGAGCGGAATCTGCCATGTTTTACAGTAACTTTTATATCGATTTCTGTATACATTCCATTTATTTTGGGTTTAAATAGTACATAATCTATGTAGTTTATGCTTATTTGTCAAATTATGGAATCTACACCAGTTTCTGTTTAAATCGCAGAAATCGAGGCGTTTACAGCAATTCTACAGAAGGTCAGAAAAGCTCGGAAAAACACTACAGAAATCCAAGGTCAAAGCAGCGGAACCACTCGAATCAAGCCAAAAACCCAGGCTACTCGATCTCGAGTAAGCCCTAGTCGACATAGACAAACCTGGCCCACCAGTCTTGATCGACCAGGCCTGATCGAGAACCAGACAACCCGAGCTCCGGACCCTACTCGACCTCGACAAGCACTGGTCTAGGTCGACGAAGCCCCAACGCCATGTCCGGAGTCGACGAGGAGAAGCTGCCCGAGAAGCCGAGGACGACCCGGAGACTCGCTGCAGTGGAAGTGACCACTCGCTGCTGCGGACCAAGCCACTCGCTGCCAGCGGAAGAGCCAGCTCGCGGAAGCGGAAGAAGACCCAACTCGATCTCGACGAATTCTTGTCGAGATCGACGAAGACCTTGGGACATGTCCGAGCCAGTCGAGCACACCCACCCGAGGAGGCTAGTCGACAGAGCCACCCTTGTCGAGATCGACGAGGCCAACTCGAAGTCGACGAGCACCAGTGAGCCCAGGAAGACCATGACGAGCCACATCGAGCAGAGTCAAGCCAAGCCGAGCCATCTTACTCGAGGTCGACGAGGCCAACTCGAGGTCGACTAGACCGCGTTCCAGAATCTTCTCGACGTGGCATGTCCGAGTAGAATTGGAGTTCCTTGGGCGCGAAGGCGGAAGATTCTATCCTATTACATCAAGTTTTATCAAAGGAGACGAGATCTATCAACATCATGAAGACCTACCATAATTAGTTTTATCCTTTCCTTATGGATTTATTTCCTTAAAACATTCATTTATCTTTTAAGCACTTTAGATATAGATAGATATCTTCTTTCCTAGATTAGCTAGGGAATGAAGCCTATAAATAAGGCCCTAGGGGCTCAGTTTTATTCATTTCAATTCGAATTCCAGTTCAGATCATTCAACACACAATTAGTTAGTTCCACAGAGAAGTTTAGGGGTTCTAAGGTTTTTAGGGTTTTGGCTTACAGCGAAAGTTGATTGCCAGGATTGTAAAGGCTTTGAATTTAGTTTATGCAATTCAGTTTCTTTCATCAATCAATGTCTTTTATTGCAATGAGGCGTGAGTAGTCCACCCACTTCTGGGGCTGGGGTGAGCCCGACGGTGGCCATGTGAGGCGATGCGAAAAAGGTCAGATATTTTGTGCGATTCATCTTCTATCCCTATGAGCATGATTCTTTTGCGAGAGTTGAAGGTGATCCTTGTTTGTATTATTGAAGCGAAAGTGATCTTAATGCAACTTGGATTAATTATGTGAAAAGGGTTAGTAACAATTAGGGTTTATGCGAGAGCCTCTATTTGCCTATTTGTTAATGACGAAAGTTATTTGATGGAAAGCATGATCTTTTGGGCCTTTATGTATTGCTTTGCATGGTTATCGTTGTGGTGTTGAAACCCTGGCCTTGGGAGTCTTTTAATATATTGAATTTATTTCATCAATTTTTGGAGTTATGTGTTCGAATTTGCAAAGTTTAAATTTCTGTTCTTGTCGACCTAGACGAAGCTTCGTCGAGATCGAGTACCATCTTTGTCGATCTCGAGTTGGGTTTGTCTTAGTCGAGTTGGTTTTCTGCTTTCTGTAATCGATTTTCAATTTTCTGTCTTTGCTGTATGTGGTCGATCTCGAGGAGGGGGTAGTCGAGATCGAGTACGCCCTTGTCTGTCGAGTTGCTTTGTTTTCGATTCTGAGCTTCTGTTGTTCACTGTCTTTGTCGATCTCGAGTACTGTTTGTCGAGATCGACGAGAGCCTTTGCCTTTGCTTTTATTTGCTGCGTTGTTCTTTGTTTGTTTGCTTTGCTTTATTCCTTGCTTTACTTTGTTCTTTTCTTTTGTTTTAGTTGCCCTTGCCGGGTTATTTATTTCTTTCTTTATGTTTCTGCGATTCTGTTTTTCTGCTGCTTTTGTGAAAATTTACAGCTACCTAAGAACTGCTGACATGCTTCCTCGGGGATTCAATCCTGACTTTTCTCTTACTACAACGGGAGAAAGTCTTGTATTATTTGCTGAGACAGGGAAGTCAGTCTGATCTATATTTTATATTTATTTCAATACTCGATTTACTCCTGCAACAACAAACATGATGAGCATGTTCATAATGATCAAGATATTAGTTTACTTGTCTCTAAAGATGATTGCCTTGAACATGAGCATTTTGATTCTTTGATTGATTTAAATGTTCAACCTATACCCTGTGTTGATAATCAAAGCAAAGATTTGTGTCAAACTACATGCTTCGAAGAATGCATAGTTTCTAATATGATCATTGATGATGAAACTTCTTCTACTATTGCTAGCATTGAGTTAATTGAAAATTCAGCCTTCGAAGAGGATGAAAACTTGCTAGTTTTAGATGACAACTTAGAGATAAATGAACACGCTAAATTGCATATTCAATTCGAACCTTATGATGATGAAATGAAATATGATTTATGCATTAATAAGGCTTCTTTTCTTGGTGTTGTAGTGACCTCTAAGGGCCTTGAGAGGAGTTTTCATGGACATGAGGTATTCGATCCAGGAGCTCGTGTGGATGCATTTGCGGAATCTTATGCAACCTTGGATTCGAGGTCGAATCCTTTTCAAGAAAGGGGGAATGATGCGGGACCATCCAAGACACCTTCGGACACACCTATACTTGGGGATGGCCCTATGATTCAAGCTCGTGAGAATGATGTCATCCTCAAGATGAAGAAGAAGGCTCCACCTTGGGTCGTTCGTTTTTAGATTCGTTCAGCCGTTTGACAGCTTTTCGACGTCTCAGTAAAATGAGTCGTACGGATTCAATATTAATCGGATTGGATCGTGCCATACCTTGTCGTAACGAGGACGAAGAGATATACAACTTTGTTGTTGAAGGTTTTTCCAGATTCGACCTAGAGATTGGAGGAAAATCAACATCTTGGAGCTGTCACTATTTTTGGACGGAAATTACTAAGTCTTGGAACTTTCTTTATTGCTATTTTTAGAGATCTTATTTACTTAATTTATTTTAGGTAATTTAGGGTTTTATTTTAATTTATATTTTATTTATTATTTTTATCAAAAATCAGCCCTAGTGTTATTATATTAAGCGGCTGATTCATCATTGTAGAAGACACGTTGAAAATTATTGAAAGTTTCTCTTGTGAAAACACATTGAGCGTTCTAAGTCAATCGATTCGTAGCGTTGCTCATCGATTGCACAATTGGTTATAGATCTAACTTGGTTTGCTTTAAGTTCGTCAACCTCGCGAGAGCTTGGTGATCCAGGTAATCACAAGTCCCCTCCTTGTGCCTCCAAGTTGTCCGCTTGGTTGTGTAAGGTTGTAGAGGCGGGTTTTATAGTCGTTGGTATTTGGTTCCTACCCTCTTAGGAGGTCTGGGTCTTTATCTCGATCTATTTTAGTTCGAATCAGTCCACTATCGGTCGTGTCTTTGTTATCAATTTCGAGTCTTGCCTATTGTTCATCGAGTCTTTGAGTCTTTTGCTTCCGTTCTTGTTATTTCTAGTTTGATTGTCGAAGATCGGGCCATCCTACGGCTAACCCCGTATCACCTGAAATAATTAGGAGGATCATTAGGAAGATAATTTCTCAATAATCAAATATAAGACAAATTTATTTTAAAGAAGTAGTTCGGAGAATATCATAGATGCATGTTTTTGCAAGAGTCAATGGCTTTGAGGGACAATTAAACAGAATGGACGAAAACTGAATTTTTTTTACATAAAAAAAGGTGTGCTTCAATCCCTGATTAAAAAACAAGCAAGTTTTTCAATCAAGCAATAACTGATCTGTTTCATAATTCTGTTTTATAAACCACCATAACCTTGGATCTGGCTCTCTCGGTAGGAGTTGAGGGTCCAAGGGAGAGATATGGAGGAATTGAATTCTTACTGAAGAAGATGGATGAAAGAGGAAGGATGGCTAAGTACTGAATAGGGCAGTCGACAATAGGATAAAGAAGAGAGACGCGCACCTCGAGTAGTCAAGTTCTAGTCCCCTCCCGCATCTCTATATATAATCAACCAAACTGAGCCTAATCTTTAGTACTCCGTTGTCATAACTCATACGTCATTGCTGAGAGACAAACATCTCTAATTGCATCAAACCTTGACGAAAACCTGAATTTGGAATCCTATAAATAGGGGTATCAACAAATGATAGAGAAAACAATTAATCAAATAGAAATTATCGAGGAGATTGATTTTTTATGATTTGGAAACTTGGGACTCAAAACAAATATCCAAACCCTAAACTCCTAGAAACTATCAGTATTCACATAAACTCCTAGAAATGCAAGTCTAACACTAATCTAATGCAAATTTGTATAGCATTGCACCACCTACTTTGAGTTTTTGATAGTCGAATCCTTGAGCATAATTGTATCCCAACACCACCATTAAGGGACTATCAGTACAATTGTATCCCAATAACCCTAAACCCCTTTCCTTTTCACAAAATTTTTCCAAAAACCCCTAAATCCCCAAACCCTAAATCAATAGCCAAAATCGAGATGGAGAACTTACCACTACAACAGTCGCAGTCGTCTAGATCGGAATTGCCGGTGTCGGAATCCTCTCTCTTGGCGTATGTGGCTCCAAACACGAAATCACTGTTTGATGTTGCTTGACCTGAGTCCTAAGATGAAAGCCTTCAACCGTAGAAGAAAGTGACGACGAAAGAAGAGATCGAGAATGGAGAGGTGAAAGAGGCGATTTGAGAAGCCCGGAAGTGTTTTTGCAATTTGTTATAATATCAGGGGTAAAATCGGAAAATAATTGTGACTGTTCACGGAGCAACTCTCGCTTTTATATAACTAACGTAAATTTCGCGAGGTACCCCTGAGATATCGCAATTTTCGTGAGGTATACAACTCTTTTACATATTTCGCGTGGTGCCCCTGAGGTTTTTAATTTTTTCGTCTCGTACTCTTCTTTGTTAAATTTAACGAATTTGGTGATTCTCCGTTAGTGAAATAAAAAAATAAATAAATCTCCGCTTCCAAATCTCCTAAATTCAAACACCAAATTTCGAAATTTCTCCGATTCCAAATCTCCAAAATTCAAACACCAAATCTCCTTGTTAAACTCAAATCTCCTAAATTCCAAATCGGATTATGTGGTCGATTCACCAAACCTCGAAATTTGTCAAGAATCTAAAGCTAATCCATGGCGGAATTCTCCGATTACGGTTGGTGATGCCGCATTTCTTGATTCCCAGTTTTGCTCTTGACCGACGTCGGTTGCGGGCTGGTTCTCTGGTGCCGAATTTGGGAGCTTTGTTGTCGTTAGGGCTTCGATTTGCTTCACGTCTGTAATCTTGGCTTCACCTTCTTCAAGATTCCCCGGAGAAGGAGTCGTCTCCTTCTGCATCAGCCCTCGAATCATCCCGATTAGTATCTCGAAGTTCTTCCGGTTCTCTAATCGTGCTTCTTGGTAATGGTGGGAGAGGCGTCGCACGTGGAGACGAAGGGGGGCAGCCAGAACCTGACAATGGCGGACCCATCCAGGGCAGCAGATTCTGCAGAACTTGTCCACCGAGATTAAGTGCGTGGTGGTGGTGGTGGTGGTGGTCGGGAGGCCGGTGGTACTGGAACCGTACGCTGACCATGTGGATGCGCTGTAGCGGCGTGGCTACCGGGAACGGAGGGGCAGGAAATCGCCGACGTCCTCTTCCTCGGCCAAATCGGCCTCCTCCAACACGACTCCTTCTCCTCCGCCTCCGCCACCGCCAGACGCTTCCTGTACCCCTCTCCTCGCCGAAACCGCCTTCCGCCACCAGCCCTCCCCTTCCCGACTCACCTTCCTCTCCCTCCTTGCCGGTGCCAGATCTAGTCTCTCTCTCCTCGCTTCTCTCTGTGTCCATTTTTCTTTCTTTCTTTTTTTTTTTAATTTCACTAACGGAAAATCACTAATTCCGTCAAATTTAACAATGATGGGTACGAGGCGAAAAAATTATAAACCTCAGGGGCACCACGCGAAATATGTAAAAGAGTTGTATACCTCGCGAAAATTGCAATACCTCAGGGGTACCTCGCGAAATTTCCGTATAACTAAAGATGTATATAAGATCCGTCCGTGTATTTTTTTAAAAATTTATAAAGGACGGATCTATAATCCGTCCTCGTAGTCGTAGTATATATACCACCTGTTCCCGGTGCATATATTACGATTCAAAAAAAAAGTGACGTATATGACTTTTCCTCTAGTAGTACTGATGAAACATGGGATCCTCTCTGAATCCAATTCTATTCCTCGATGCGTCAGGATATATCCTGACCCAAGAATGTGTTGTCTGGGTAAACAATCTTTGTCCTATCCCTATGAGATAGCCACTGGCTGACTAGGCGTTTCGTTAGCGGTCAAAAAGGAATACTCCGGCTTTCAAAAATAAAATAAAAATAAAATATTCATACACTCCGTATAAAATGAGGGTGGGAAAAAAACGTCTTCGTCAAATCTTCCCCACGCTTGGATGATACAGTATTACGAAAGTATCTATCACCCATAATTGAAATCAGATTGGAATTTGGATCACAATCTTGAAAAAATATTTTTTTCAATCCTCCTGAAACAAGTTACAGATCCCCCTGTTGTTTTAAATCCTTCCAATTGAAGTGATCATCTTCGCTATCACTTCCTTGTGGATTTTTTTTTTTGCTTTTTTCCACTTTCTTCAATCTTCGATTTCTCACCTTCTAGTAGCCCTAATGGCAGGCCTTACCAAATCGAGAACGTTACTTACGAGCCTGAATTCAAAATTCGGCTCGAAATTGTTCGACTGCCATTGCCACGGAAATTGGCGGAGCCCCTCGACAATTCTCACAAATCTGGATTTCAATTTGGGTATTTTGAATAGCCCTTTCGTTGTTCGCCGCTCTGAATCCACCGTAGCCCAAACGGTAACGGATTTAATTCATGATGGTCCCGAACATGGCCATGACCAGGTCTGTTTATCCTTCTTACTCTTAACTCCTGTTCGCTATAGTTTGAAATGAGAATCAAGTTGATTGCTGAAATGATTCATGCTTGTTTGATTCCTAAAATCTAACCAAACATCAAGATTCAGGAGTCTGTTTGAGTCATTCCTTATTGGAAACCGATTCTTGATTCCTGGAACCGCACCAAACGACACTTTAGCAGAATGAATGATCTCATATGTAGCTATGACAGGTGTTGGACTTCCCTATTGGAAAGGTGAAGATCACTTCTAAATTGAGTTTTTTGTCCGAAAAGAGCGACAAGCGGGTTGATTGTTACAGAGTCCTGAATGAGGATGGCGGACTACATAGCGAACTCCCTGAGGTAAATGTGTGCTTCCACTGCTAAAATGAAGGAACTGGACGATTGCTTGGTTTCTGAAATGTATGACCAATTTCAGGTCAGCAAGGACCTTGCTGTTAAAATGTATATTCAGATGGTTACCCTACAAGTTATGGACACCATATTCTATGAAGCGCAAAGGCAAGGGAGGATATCATTCTATCTTACTACCATTGGGGAAGAAGCCATTAATATCGCGTCAGCAGCAGCGCTGAGCATAGATGATATCATCTTTCCTCAGGTGAATAGCACGTCGCTCATCTGTCTGCTAAGATCCATTGCTCATCTGTTATTAGGGTAGGGATACTACTCATTCCTGTTATTGTGCTCTGTCGAAATACAGTACAGGGAGCCTGGGGTTCTGTTGTGGCGTGGTTTCACCCTGCAAGAGTTTGCAAATCAATGCTTCAGTAACAAGGGTGATAGTTGCAAAGGCCGGCAAATGCCCATCCATTATGGGTCTAGAAAGCTCAACTACATTACCGTGGCATCAACTGTTGCGTAAGACATATAAATCACTCCTTATAACTTCGGTTTGTTTCGCTGGTAGCCTGGTACCAACTTTGTAGATGTGAAACTTACCCTTTTCTGTGTATTCTCTTGTCCCTGCCCCAGTACTCAACTTATCCATGCAGTTGGTGCTGCGTACTCGCTAAAGATGGACAAGAAAGATGCATGTACGATCACATACTTTGGCGATGGAGGCACCAGCACGGTACTTGAAAAATTCTGATTGCTGTTACTTAGTTTGCACAGTCTAGAAATTTGAACTAAAGTTTAAGGATGATCTCTTTACCATTTTCTTCAGGGTGATTTCCATGCTGCCTTGAATTTCGCTGCTGTACTGGAAGCGCCGGTCATATTTTTCTGTAGGAACAATGGCTGGGCCATTAGTACTCCTCTGGAAGATCAGATGAGAGGTATTATCTACCTCTCTTTTCTGTACTGAGAATTACTCACAAAATATGGAAAGGGAATATCTAGTATTATCTACCTCACCTTTTACTACTTACAGGTGATGGAATAGTCGTCAGAGGGCAAGGGTATGGGATTCAAAGCATTCGAGTTGATGGAAACGATGCCCTTGCCATATACAATGCTGTTTCTGCAGCTCGTAGAATGGCCATCAGTGAGCAAAAGCCCGTCCTGATTGAGGTGATGTGCAGCAAATGTTTGCTTTGCAGGCTGAGAAAGAACACAATGTTAGCACTAGTTGATGTCTTTCATGCTTGTCTGCAGGCCCTAACATATCGAGCCGGTCATCACTCCACTTCAGATGACTCAACGAAGTACCGCCCAGCTGCGGAAATTGAAACATGGAAGAGGGCACGAGACCCCGTGATGAGATTCCGAAAATGGATAGAAGGGAGTGGCTGGTGGACTGATGCAGAGGAATCGGAACTGAGAAGCAATGCTAGGGTTGAGGTAAAATTTCCGCTCTTACCGATTAAGAAACTTCATGCATGCTTCTTGTAGTCGAGAATATAACCATATGTCGGTTTCATAGTGGTAGATAACTCTAACCATAGCCTGCTTCTACTTTCTATAGGTTTTGCAAGCAATCCAAGTTGCAGAAAAACTCGAGAAACCTTCTGTAGCTGACTTATTCACAGATGTCTATGACGTTCCTCCATCAAACCTCTGTGAACAGGAGATGTCACTAAGGGAGACGATGCAAAGACATCCAGTAGATTATCCAATAAATGTGCCTGCATAAGACAATGGATCCAAATGCAGTGAATGCTGCATGCATGGTTGATGTGTATATAATTATTTGTATCATGAATTTTCTTTCATATAATAAGAAGCATTTACTCCCTGTTCACAATAATGCAGAGAAATTAGGGCTTGCGAAAGTTCATGGGAAATACCCGCTGAGTACAACCTTGTTGTCTTAAAAAATTGTACAGGACACAGATTCCAGAACCAAAAAGAAATGGTACAAATTCAACTCAAGGGCTTAGTGCTATCAATTTATTGGTAAAATATGGAAGAACGAGGGCAAATGGGGTCATAAGTCTGAATAGGAGAGTATCACAGAGATGAAGCTTTCTCATCAATGGATTCCTGAACTGCTTTTAAAAGTGACGGCATCAGCTTCTGGTTGCTCGCGACTATCCCAGCATGTAAGTCCAGATATTTACCCTTTGAGAAATCCAAGGGATTTCCAGCTGCATCGCATACTACACCTCCAGCTTCTGTAAACCCGTAAGTGAAAGAGTGAGAAAAATGTCAAAAAGGCAAAGATGCATGCCAAAAATAAAACCATTTCCCTCAAGTCCTTGACATACCTGTCACAACAATCGAACCGGCAGCATGGTCCCATATTTTTTCGCGATAGCCAGCATGAGGAAACCGGAGATAAATGGCACCATCCCCTCTGCTCAGAGCACCATATTTCGCCTGGCTATCAATCCTAACTGGTGGTGCTTTGACGCCAAGTTTCTGTTTAATTGAAAAATAGGCATGATCTGCCCAATAGATTCATGAATAGAACATTAAAAGGGTATTTTTTCTGGAAGGAAATCCGATGCTTGCCTTTGCAATGGAGCTGGTCAAGTCATGTAATGAGTGTGCAGCTTCGAATGATTCAAAAAAGGATGCTTCTTCTGGGTTTTCAGTGGCAGTGACATGTACCTATACAGAGTATGATCAATCGGAAATTTGACGACTATAGGGCCATAGAGATGCTTATACATAATTTTTTAGTACAGATTAGGGTGCCTATTAAAAGAGAAAGAGCGAAAATAAGGAGATAGGAAAGAGCATACTTTCACGGGTGAAGACCCATCTAGTGGCTGCATGTAGGTTCCAGCACCAATAACAGCAAAGAAAAGGCAACCAACTTGGTTGTCCAATGGCACTCCAGTTTGATGACCAATAGATGCTAAAGGAAGATTCGGACAAGCCAATACACCAAGAACTACCTTTCCTTCGTCAAGTAGCCCTAATGCTATTGCGTATTGGTCTCCTCTCATGAACCTAACGTCCAAAGGTATTTGTAAAATTTAAATATCAGCAAGAAACATGAGCAGGAGAAATATAGAAAATCAGTTATCAAGAACATGAAGAAAAACAATAATCATCCAATCAGTAGGGAGTGAATTTAGAGATATGAAAAACTCAAGTTTCTTTTTAGGTATGGAGACTTCGGTTCAGCTGGGAGTAAATATGCAATGAAAAGTATCTTTGGTTAAATCAAGAACACAGATTTCTTCATCCAAGTCCAGATTCATATTTCTCATTCCAGCATATGGTCATCATAACCGAAGACCCCCTGATGAACAAGTGAAGTATACAGATAACAAACACAGATTTCTTATCTAAACTCCAAACTCACCCCTTAGTACCATCAATGGGATCCAAAACCCAGTGCTGACCAACGGAACCACCTTCAGATCTGCCACTGTCAATAGCAGCAAGAACATTTTCCATTGACAAAGGAGAAAAACTATACGTCTTTTCACTTGATAAGGTTTCATTGACAAGTTGCGTCATGCGTTCTACAATTCCCCCAGCACCATCTTTTCGGAGATCTGCTGAATCCTGATAGTTCGTCAGAAGCAACAAATAAAGCTCAAATATTTGGAAAAGAATCAACATTTGTAATGTTCAAAGAGGATCTAACCAGTAAGTTACCTCTTCAGCCACTAGAGAAAATGGCCGATCAGGGAGCTCATGTTCAAGCACATAACTAACAACTGCCTGAGAACCTATCGTCAGGAAATATGGAGATGGAATCAAAAGTCGAAATCACCATATAATTGAAATATCCCTCCCCCCCGGGGGATAAAGGTAAGTCAAATACAGAAACTTTTCAGGATACAAAATGAAAATGAAGTCAAACTACAACTTATTCATGCAAGAGGAGCTGAGAATAGGGAAACAAACAAACAAAAAAACAAATAGACTTCATTCCTTGGGAAGTTCAAGTGTAGAATCAGCTATTGTCGATCAAGCACAAGCACAAATTTGAGTACTTATGGTAAAGGAGGATTCTAGAAAAAACTCGGGTTTGAAGACAAAAAAAAAAAACAGAAAAACGGTAATCAATCAATAGAAGAGTTGCATACCATAATCAGCTACTGTAACAGGACTCTTATCCAACTTTGACTGGACATCAGATTGGAGCAATGATTTTTGCACTTTCTGAAGGTAGATCAACAGTCCAGAATCAGAACAGTGCAACAGAAATAGTCAGCAAAGCAATAACAAGCTTGGAACGCCAAATAACAGTGGAAACAAGTAATCTATCAAATGATCATTTTTCCAATTGTGTTCCAAATTTCCTGGCGCATTCAAGCATTACTTACGGACAAACAAATTTGTGGCAAGCCAAGTTAACAACACTCATGGAAGTCTATCCATATTGGCGAACACTCGTCAATTTGCTACAAACATGACTTCATCATCACAATCTAATGCAAGGCTTTCCGCCTCATTTCAACAACTCCAAACAACCGAAATTATAAATAAATGAATAAAAGTTGTCTACCAATTAAGAATCGAATTCAACAATAGAACAAGAGCGAGTGTTGATTTGCAAAGAAAGCGAACGAATTGAGACCAAATGGCAGTGAAATCTAAGAATGAAAGAGGAAAAGGGGAAGAGAGTACCTGACAAAGACGAGCAGCGAGAGAAGCGGCCTTAGTGGCGGCGGCGAGCTCCTTCTGGTAAGACATTGAGATGGAGAGGGAGATTGATGATGGAGAAAGTGAAGCCTTGACGATGAGATGGCGGTGGGAGAGGTGGACTGGTAGACTGATACCTCTGCTTCTCGCTCTCACCCAATTTATTGCCATTTTTCTTCTCTCTTCGTTCGTTCTCTTTTCCCTTTTTCTTTCTTTTTCCCTTTATTCATTGTTTTTTTTTTTCCAGAAAGGAGGGCGCCCTGTGTTATTAAACTACTTTTAGTTGTCTCTATTGGCAGGTCAGTTTGCACCAATATCTCGGTGATTTACGCCGAAAATCTCGGACTCAGAATGGGTTTGCTACGAGCAAAGGAGTTGCAACTATCTACACTTCTGATCGAAGGAGATAACTTACTAGTGATAAATGCTCTACTGGGGGATTGGAAATGCCCCTGGACAATAGAGATGCTACAAGCTGATATTCTGTCTGATATCTCGTCCTTTACTTATGTTTCTATTCGTCATATTTTCAGGGAATCCAATGTTGTGGCTGACTACCTTGCTCGTAGTGCCCATGCATCCCCTGCCGACGATTGTTGTGAGGATGATCCAGAACTGCTTGTTCTCGTCCGGAAGGATGCGCTAGGAAGGGCCTCTGCTGCGGCCGACCCGACCTAATTCTTATCTTGCGTCAAAAAAAAAAAAAAAAAAAAAAACTACTTTTCCCCGGAAGATAGTTTCCTTAGAGGTTCGTCTTCACTGCCCACAGGTCCTGATGTGTCGCTGGCCTACGGTGCTATTTCGGGGTAGTGCTTGGCTTCGTCCCTCGTCTACGTCCTTGTCTTGTTCGATTTAATTGCATTTAGTCTCGATTTTGTAGAGTTTCTTGCATGTACTTTGCACCAACTTTGTATTTTTGTGTATGCTTTGACGGTTATCCATCTGCCGACTTGTCGGCCATCGAGGTCAATTCTTTTACCCTTTTCACGTGGTACCCCTGAGGTTTGAAATTCTTTCATCTCGTGCCCTTTTCTCTTCATTTTAACAGACCTCCGTACCCTCCTCCTTCTATTTTAACAGCTCCGTTAAGTTCAAAATAAAAAATAAAATAAAATCAATTTACATCAAACAACCGGGGGAAAGAAGAGAAGACATGAACGTCCCCTCGAGCAGATGGAAGATCACAAAGGCTAGTCGCCGGCGTTGGGGCTTGGAGCCAGCAAAACCTGTTGGCAACTAACTATTCCGGGAGCAGGGAGGAAGACGCCAACAAAAGAAGCCCCCACCGCTAATACAATCTTCAAGCTTCTTCCCTGTGCCGAGCCGCCGCATGAGACGCCATAGCCAAGCCCAAACTCGCTGCCAAAGACGCCACCACCGAACAAACTCCCCACTGGTGGTTTCTGATGTCCACTAAAATAGCCATGTTTTTATGCACATTTTAGCTCCTTATTCTATATTTTAGCTCCTTATTCTATATACTTTGCATAGAGGTCTACATAAGTTTTGGTTTAATATTGCAAAATTCGGAGCCATTCCGGGACAAAACCAAGAAGAAAAGAAGGAAGCTGAGTTTTACTCGATTTCGAGGAACTTTCCTCGATATCGACGAAAATGGTGAAGCAGAGCTTGCTCGAGAAAAGCCTTACCGAGAAGCTGAGGAGAGAAGACAACTCAAATCACAGTTTTCCTTGACATCGAGCAATCTTCCTCGACATCGAGTAAGCCTGGTAAGTATTATTCTTTGCATGGATTTGAGCTACAAAGTTACTCGACATCGAGCAACATTTCCTCGATGTTGACCAAACCCAACTCGACAGACCACCAAAAGTCGAGCGCCATGTGCTCAGAACCTCAAATCTGAGTGAAAATGTTGGAAAACCGACGTCCACACCCCTCCAAACTTGAAACATTGACGAACAACTTGGTTTCAAAGAGTTCTTAGGTGATAGGTAGGGGAATGGTATGGCAAAGGTTGAATTTTGTGGATGTAAGGTAATGGTGGAGAGTGTTTTGGTGGACATAATCGATTGAAATACAAGGCTTTAGGTTTTCGGAATTGATTCAAGTAGGCTTTTGGGTTTTGTAGATTTCTTGAGCAAGCTTGGTTGATTCAAAATAGGGAGTAACAATATATAGTGAGTTGGAGAGGGAAAATCTATCAAAAAGAAAAAGAGAAAATATTAGAACTAGATAGAAAAGAAAATGATAAAAGATAGAAACTCTAATCCTAATAAATAAGGAAACTAACCCTAAAAAGAAAAATCTAATCCTAAGATAGATGAAAATAGATAAAAAGATAAAATAAACTAACCTAAGATAGATAGAAATAATCTAATCCTAAAACAAAATAAATCTAATCCTCAAAAGAATAGGAAACAATTAAAACTAACCTAAAACGAAAATAACCAAAAATAAAAAGCTATAAAACTTCCCTTCCAAATATACTAAAATTCGGACTCGTCGGGCGAACAGGGGGTGACGGGCGCCGTGTCCACAGAACGTGCATCTGTACTCCAAATCAAGCAAAACTCAATTCCGACACAGGTTTCAACTTACCATCACTTCCAAAATTTAGAGACACGATTGATCCTACTTTATTAAATTGAAAACTAATTGCAAAATAAAAATAATACTACCTAACTATCTTGGGTTGCCTCCCAAGAAGCGTCTTTTTTTCACGTCTTTGGCTCGACGTGATGCATTTCTTGATCAAGTTATTCCATCAAGAGCCTCTACACTTGTCCTTTTCAAGACAACAGGGGGAACTTTAGGAATTCCTCCAACATATCCACCAATTGCATCCATCGATTCCTTCTTGAAATGAATTACTCCTGGAGGTTGCCCTTCAATTGCAAAGACCTCAACATTGTTAGGAATCGATTTCTCATAGGGAATAGCAATATAATCATTTGAATTAGACACATTGTCATGTGACTTAAACAAATTCTCAATTTTCCTCTTTGTTACAAAACTCAAGATTCATAGATTCAGTTGAAACAGAAGCATCTAACAAACCATTTGATTCATTCATGCGATTACTTTCATTAGAGTCAAGAACATCTACAGAATTATTGGTAGAAGAAACAATAGGCTCAAATATAGAAAACTCAATCTCTCTACCATCAAACTCCATAGTTAGTGAACTTTCAAAACAATCAATCTTAGTCTTAGCCGTTCATAAGAATGGCCTTCCCAAGATAATTGGGGTTTCAGGCGTACCTTGTTCCATATCTAGAATGAAGAAATCAGCTGGAAATATCAAATCATTCACCTTAACCAAAACATCTTCAACTACTCCTCTAGGCTTAATACTAGAACGATCAACGAGTTGTATAATAACACCAGTTTCAGATAATGCATTGAGACCCAAAAAAACATGTACAAGTTATAAGACATAACATTGATTGAAGCACCTAGGTCTAACATAGCTTTGGTGAAGCTAGCATCACCTATTGCACATGGGATAGTAAACATACATGGATCTCCGCACTTTTCAGGCAATCTTTTCTGAAGTAAAGCAGAAACATTCTCACTTAAATTTACCTTTTCTTTCTTTCGCATCCTTTGCTCGCGTTTCATCGTGCATAATTCTTTCAAAATTTTTGCATATATAGCGAGGCACAATTTTAATCAAATTGAAAAGTGGAATATTTACCTCACAATGAGCAAAGGTATCATAAAGAATTTGTTCATCTTCCCACTTACGATAAGATCTTAAGGTATGAGGAAAGGGTGGTGCAGGTCTTCCTCAAAAAACCACTATTTAGAAGATTTCTTCGGGGATTGAACAACGTCAGAAGTCGGATCCGTAACTAGAGGAGGCGATGGGCGCCGTGGTGAGGGGCGGCGGGCGCCGTCTATGCAGTGTGTCTCCAATTCCATTTCGTCCCCCTTATTTCCCAAATTAACTTCTTCACTAGGCCTCTCTTCAACATTACTAGTGGGCACATTCACTTGTTTACCTCCTCTAAGAATCATGGCACTAACATTCTCATTCGGATTCACTACCACATGTGATGGCAACTTCCCGAATCTTTCGCTTTTAATTCACCAATCTCCTGAGCCATCTGACTCAACAACTTTTCTTGAACACTAATCTTGTCCAATAATAACCTCAATGTCTCATCTCTATCATCTTGTTGAGTGTTTCTAGGACGATTCTCAAATTGTCCTCTCTGAAAAGGAATTTGTTGCTGTTGGCCTCTGCCGTTGAAATAGTTTGAATTGTAGCCCTGATTGTAATTGTTAGCAAAGTTGCGGAGAGGTTCATAATCTATAGCATTCACTTCAGCAGTGTCCTCCTGAATCAAGGGACACTTATCATTCGGATGAGCTGGATCTCCACAAACATCACAAGGTCTAGGCTGATGGGATTGATTCATTTGAATAGCCATCTTGTTCACTATCTCCATAAGCCTATTGATATCATCCTTGTGACCATCTCTCAAACTATCCAATTTATGAACTCCTCAAACTCCTTGGTGTCTCCCATATTGTTGCGATGCATTAGCCAACCCTTCAAAAATCTGCATTGCTTCTTGAGGTATTTTATCCAAAATATATCCTCCACTAGTAGCATTGATGAAACTTCTATCAGTGTCAAGCAAGTCTTCATAAAGATATAGCACTACATCATCCTCGGGTATACCATGTTATGGACAACTACCCTTAAACTTCTTGAACCACTCAACATACTCATAAAGACTCTCCGTAGGTGATTGCTCAATATTGGATAGCTCCTTCTTAATTTTGTTGAGGCGAGTCGCAGGAAAGTACTTTTGTAGGAAAGCTTTCTTCAATTGCACCCAATAGCTTGCAGAATCTTTCAAGGTAAAAGGGAACACTCTCAACATCAATTGGTCATCGGTAAGGCCTTGGGGTCTAAGTCTATCACATACACTCACAAAGGTAGCAAGGTGCTTGTTTGGTTCCTCCCCATGCAATCCATGAAAGTAGGGCAAAATAGAAGACCAATTCGACTTATACTCAAATCTTGAACCCTCAGGGAGATCAGAAAGACTAATTGCAAGTGGCATGAACACTCAAATTAGGTTCATTTAGGTTTCTCAGGGTCCTTCTTGGCGAATCAACAACTTCATATTCTGCCATCTCCTTGTTTGTCTCAAGTTCAAGCTTCCTTTTCAACCTAAGAGATCTTTCAATCTCACAATCAAAAGACAAAGGAAATGAATTAGAAGATCTAGTTTGAACCATACAAGGACACAAAAGACTCAAAGTAAAGAGTATTTGAAATATATAAAGAAAAGCAAACTCCTTTCTTCTCCCTGACAACGGCGCCAAGAATTTGATGCGGGACGAATGTCGTTGGCACTTTCGCCCTTTATCAAATAGTAATAATATCCAAACTCAAACACAAAACCAATAGATTAGGCAATAAATCACTTGATAAACCAAATAACTACTAGTATAGCGATGAAGTCTAGTGTCGAACCCACATGGAGAAGCAAATTCCTATTCAATAACTCTAAGCAAGAACTCTTACGACAAAGCAATGATTTATAGCAAATAACCAGAATGTAAAAGTAACCAAATTTATGATTGCAAAGTAGATTGATATCAAAGTAGAAAGAACATTTCACCTGTAATTCTCTGACAATTGTTGGAATTCATAGTCCTCAGATTGATCTATTAATTATTCATATTCATAGGTCTACTTGACTAAAGTTGAGAGATCCGCGGAGATTCATTCATCTTATTCAATATCACTAAAGAATAGAATTAAGGACTCAAGTAATCAAGACCAATTGGCACATTGACTCAATGCAATTAAGACTAATAGGCGTATACCGAGCTCAGCCCTAATCGAATATCCTCAACATAGATCAATTGAAATCATTCACTAAAAAGACAAAGAAACATTACTATCTCAATACATTTGTTTGCTATCAAGAAAACAACAACGAATTCATAGCTAAGATGTAATTTCTAACATGGTGATCAATCATAGAAAGGAACAAAAATGTAATAATTAAGCACAAGATGATAACTAAGAATATGAATAACTAAATAAAAATCAAATCCTCACAATCCAAACAACCATGTCTTCAAATCACAGGCAAAACTATGAGTTTAGCAACTCATAGGTCAATTCTCTCTCTCTCTCTCTCTCTCTCTCTCTCTCTCTCTCTCTCTCTCTCTCTCTCTCTCTCTCTCTCTCTCTCTAATTGTGTTCATAGTCTCACACACAATAGCCAACATATGAGGAATGAACTGAAATAACCTAATAAAGCCTCTCAAAGAGTCGGCCAAATCCTTGTAGGAATAGAATAATAATAAGAAATAATGTTCCCGGATCCAAAATCTCAATCGCTGGAAAATGGCCCACGGCGGGCGCGGTGCAAGGGGCGGCGGGCACCGTCTATGAAATGTCCGACTTTCCTCGATTGACTTCAATAAACTCCAATATCGTGCTTCCTTGCTCCTCTCTAGCTTCCTCCTTAGCCTCCATATTGATATATAGCAATTGGCTAGGCCGGCCAATTACTAACTAATGCGTCGATCTTGCTGAAGCTCTTTGAATTTCTTCTCGATTTAACAAAATTAACTACGCTAATTAGTAAACTACTGGATCAATGATATAAACTTAATTCAACTTAAACTAAACTAAAGCAACAGTCGTTAACTTAAAGAAATTAAGCAACTAATATATAGCGACGGCAACTAACTAAATTTAGCTAATGAATTAGCAACAAACAAAGGGACAAGGTAAGCGAACCAGAGAAAGGCGCGAGAGTCTGGTAGTGCGCGAGGCAGATCCGGAAAGCTCAAAGCAGAGGCGTCTCAGGGACCTGCTCACTGGGAACAAGGCCAGACGCTTGGGCGGAGCCGAGGGTTGTCGGGTGTGTTCGCTGGAGTCCGCGGGTGAGATCGCTGGAAGCGAGCGCGCCGCTACAGCGAACGCGAGTGCGAGAGCGAGACCAAGGAGTGCCGAGGAGCCCGAGCGCCGAGCGCCGAGGCCTGCGGAGCTTGGTGACGGTGTCCACAAGCGCCGGTGCCAGTGTTCTTGAAGCGTCGACTATGTTGTATTCGATTGAGGATTTGTCGATCAAGGATAGAGGTAAGGGACGGTGATGGTGATGAACGATGATGATGATGATTGGAGTGCTGACCGATAGAGACCCAAGAGCAATATAATTTTGGGATTGATAATCGAGAAACCTTTAATCCTATAAAAGGGTTTCTCAATTCTATTCAATCTGATTTACTTCAATAGAACTACAACGTTTAAATAGAAAACCTAAGAACCAATTCTACCATGCAAGATAAAGTTTTGATTTCTTAAAGATAGAATTTTAATCATAAAGATAAAGTAAACCTAGAAGATAAAACTTAATCTAAAATCCTAATATAGAAAATAATAAAATATGATAATTAAGAAAGCCTAAAGGATAGACTCTCCTAACCATCTTATTTGACCTAACTAAGAAATACTAAAAATAAGCAATTCTATAATTAGACTCCAACTAACATAGGAGTTACTAAAAATAGAATATATATAAAAAATAAGAAATATAAATAATAAAATAATTAACGCCGTTTCTTCAACGACTCCCAAGGTGGAGCCTTCTTCTTTCGCTTGAGGATGACATCACATATGCTCCAAAACAAGTCTCTTAAGCTCTTCCGAAGCCCATTCAAGGTCGAAATGTAATTCTACATAATAAACACTAAAAAGGCGTAGATTCCGAACTCGAATACTTCACAAGCAATATACAAAACTAGACTCAAACAATACCAAAACCACTACCTAATTGCAATAAGAAATACCTATAATGTCTGTATGAAATATGCATTATCACCCCTCCAACCCTTTTAATTAGTTCGGTTTTAAAACTCAGAGCTTGATTAGCGATAGTAGAATTGCCTTCCTGGATCATTGGGTAGCTTCTCTTCAAGGCCTCTACAACTATAGATGTGTCTTCCTAAAGAGAATCATTCCATCATTGTAATACCTCTTCCCACATTCGATATAGTAAGGATGTTAAGAGTAATTTATTAGTCATTCAACCCTTATCAATGTCACAAGAACTCTTTCTTTAAGGCTCCAAGTGAGAATAACAGACTTGAGAGGCCTACATAGCATGGTTTGATGCCTCTTAAGAGTTAAGACCTCGGGTTTTATAAATGGTATCAGATCCGACTCTAGGCTTAGATGCCTCTTAAGACCCCGGGTCTTATAAATGGTATCAGAACCGACTCTAAGCTTAGATGTACTTCGATAGTATGCTCGGGTATGCTCCACCCCAGAGGGCAGTCCCTTGGGGATCATTTATAAGTAGTCGTTATTCATATAATCACTCTTTTTTTATTAATAAGGTGTTTATAATGTATAGTTTCTTCTACTAACCTTCTAATGAAACATTAACCTATCAAGTTTAAATGATGGTAATTAAGAGGATCGACAAAAAATGAATGAACCTAGATAAAGAATTTATACTTAAAGAAGGAAGTTACCTTGAATGATTACGATTACGAATTTATAGGGTGTGTTTGGATTCCAAATGCATTATGTTTATAATGCAAAATGATAACACTACTAAAAAACTGTCAAATAGCAATGGCAAATAGCGATGGAATTAGCCACGAACTGCCGTGGCTAACCCGAATAGCCATGAACTTAGCCACGACAGTCAAAACCGTAGCTATATGCCTCGAAGCTGATAGCGACAACATATAGCAACGGAAACAGCGACGAATGTATGAAGTCGTTGGGAAGACCGTGGCTAGTGAAAAGATCCGACGGTCGTTGCTGTAGCGATGAACGCGGCCACGACCATGAATTCATTGCTAAGTTCATTGCAAGTAGGAAGAGCGACCGGTCGTGGCTGCAGGAACAGCTGTAGCGAGGAATAAGTGTGTGACAGTGTCCGTGGCTAAGTGTATTGCTGAAGTCGATGCTGATTTCAATGTGGCCCCATCCATAGGTATAGTCGTTGCTATTTCGTTAGTAGCTGCGTTCGAGGCTAAGTTCGTTTCTGATGTAAGAATTGATTCTGGGTATTTTCGAGGCTGATGTTATTGATAGTTTGGAGGCTGATTTCATTTTCGCAACTGAGTTTGAGGCAAAGTTAGTTTTTGTTGTTATTGTTTGTGGTTGTATTTGTTACTAAATTTGTAGCTAAAATAAACCAAGCATACAAATTATATATAGTTGTTTGAACATTACATAACCACATCCAAAATATGTCCACCTACAACCATTCAGATCTACAACCATTCAGATCAAACCATGCACATCCAAAATATATCCAAGTACCAACACAACCAGAACCAAAGTACATAGCTGTCACATACAAAATAGGATGCCATTGTGCATCACAACATGACTTGTTCCCCGAAACCGGCCAGTTCATGCTTTAAAATCGAAGTCATTGGTCCTTACGCAGGATTTGATCCATCAAACCTTAAATATTAATTTAAAATAAACCATGATAAGTAAAAATCGACAAGGTTACACATATTCAACAAACAACATCGGTTAAAGTTTGACACATTTACAAGGTTTAAGTTTTCATTAAACATTGAAACATGTATTAAACTATTAATTCAGTTTACAACTTAACATTAACTCAATTTACAAGGTTTCAGTTTCTTTAAAGAGGCAAAGGTACACTTAACCAAAAGAGAAAGAATAATCCTAAGTGTTGATACTTTACAAGCTTGGTTTCAATTTACAACAAGGTTAAAAATTATCTTATGTCTAAACAGTATTAGGTCATCCATGGATGGATCTTATGTCAATTAAGAGAGAGGCTTAAGAACTCAACCAATGCATAAACATGATGTCAACAAACAATATGAAATCCATGAGAGTGCAAGCAAAAGCAATGCGGCATAAGAAGAGTCCCCATGTAAAAAAATTTATTCATTATTACTAAACCTATGCGTTCTCTTAGGCAATATATCAAACACTTGGCGTGCAATCTCACATACCAAAATAGGGACACCAAGTTCCCAATTCTACAATCAGAATGAGCATACAAACTTGTCAAACAAACAAACTGTTACAAAAATGTACCATGGAAGGGATCATATAAGCTAAGCATCTATGATTACCTTGGCCGGTTCTCGGCACTAGTCACTGCAAAACTGAAGACGCTGAGCTTGAAACGCATCCATGGGGGTGTTTCAATCTCCGAAGGCACAAGTAACAAATAGAATTGATAGAAGAGAGGGAAGGGTGGGAAATGAGGAAAAATATAATTTGTTCATTCAATCATGGTACTACTTACTCAGTAGACAAAGAAATGCGAGGCACGGTGCTTTCACATGAGCATCAATAGAATCACGGCAATACAAGAGGTAAAGGAAGGCTGCAAACGGCATATCGCAAACCAAAAGATAAAATTTCACATGAGCATCAACAAAATCGCAGAAATACAAGAGAAGACAATAGATGAATATGATAAAGAGATGAGACTGCTTACCATAGTGAAATAGGAGAGCAAACCAGCCACTGTGGAGAGAGGGGAGTGGATCTACTGAGATGGGAGAGGGAAGTGATAACAGTCGCTGAGAGGGAGGAGATTGGATCTGGTCTTCATAAGCCAACAACTCAGAGGGAGGCGAGAATCGGAGAAGCGAGAGGGTTTTGTAGAGAGGAGAGTGGATCTGTGGACTGGAGTGGTGAGAGGCGAGAGGTAGGTGAGAATAGCTGCTGAGATGAGATGGAGGATGGTGGATCTCCTCTTCAGGAGCTAGCCATTGAGATGGAGGCGAGAGGGAGGCGAGAAGCGCTGAGAGCAATTGAGAGGGTGGATATGTGGAGTGTTCTACATAGGCGTGAAAGTGTTCTACAGAGGAGGACAAGCGCTGAGAGTTTAGGTCTGAGAAGGATACAACTTACAAAGTGGGCCGGGTCAAAATTTTAGATTGCCGCTTAAAAAGTAATCAAAATTTCACATTGCCGCCTAAATTATGTAAGTGGGGAAGTATAGCGTTTGCTTTTTTTTTTTTAGCAAAATAGCGTTTGCTTTTACATTGCCGCCTAAATTAGTATAAGGCACTGTATAAATTTATATAGATACCCCATAAATTTTAACATAACAAAATCAAAAATTAAAAAAAAATCTGGTAATTAGTAACATTGTCATTTTTAAAAGTTCAAATATGTGTAAAATAATGCTCCCTCCGTTTTTAAATATATATGACTTTGATTAGACCTGTCAAAATACGACCCGGTCCGTAAGTCCGGAAAATTTTTGGTTAATACCCTGGAAATTTTGACACGGAAATTTTTTCCGACCCGAAAACTCGGTAATTTTTTGGGTCATTTGGGTTTAGACCCGGTGACCCGATTGATTTATAATTATATATGATTAAATTTTGTTTTATGGAAATTCCAATTTATTACGTTTTATAATTACAATCACTTGATCTTTCATTTTCAAATATACTTTTATATTTATTTGTATTGTGTAATATTCCCTTCGATCGATAGTATTTGATTTATGATTTTTCATCACATTTTTTAAAAGATAAAAACCCTATAAAATATAAAAATATTAAAACAATTATATGCTTACTACTAATTGCATGAAATTATATTTAAAAAAAAATATTTTTAAATTTTATTATAAATTATGAGAAATAATAAAAATCTAATATTTTAGATCAGATATAGTATATAATATATTACAAGCACTATAACTTATGAACCACATCTTTAATTTTAGCATTTTAAAATTATCGCAAAATTACCAAATCATGACTTTTCCTCAAAACATACCCTTATAGTATTATTAGTTATTATAAGATCTTATTCAACACTTAATAGCTACTTATATGCGTTTTCCTCAAAACATACCCTTATAGTATTCTAATAAGAATTTATTACTCAATATAAAGTTTTTTTCAACACTTATTCGTTACTTATATGAGTTTTCCTCAAAACATAACCTTCTAGTAATATAATAAGAATTTATTGCTTAATATAAGGTTTTATTCCACATTTATTAGTTAATTTTGTGAGTTTTCCTCAAAACATACTCGTATAGTATTCTAATAAGAACTTATTAGTTAATATAAGATTTTATTCAACACCTATTAGTTTTACTTATGTGAGTTTTCCTCAAAACATAACCTTATAGTATTCTAATAAGAATTTATTACCTAATATAAGGTTTTATTCCACATTTATTACTACTTATATAAGTTTTCCTCAAAACATATTTTATACTCCCTCCGTTCGGCAAAACTTGTCATTTTAGCTTATTTCACAAGTTTTAAGGCAATTAACAAATGTACTAATTTACCCTCAATTATTACCCTCCTTTTTTACTTTATGGAAAACTACAACTAACAAACCATCAATCACATCAATGACGTTTTTGTAAAGTGAAGGTCAAAATACCTAAAATGACAAGTTTTTTTGAACAAAACTAACACCCTAAAATGACAAGTTTTGCCGAACGGAGGGAGTAGTATTCTAATAAGAATGTATTAGTTATTATAAGATCTTATTCAACATTTATAAGTTACTTATAAGAGTTTTCCTCAAATTAACATACCCTTATAGTATTCGAATAATAAGAAATTTTTAGTTATTATAAGATCTTATTCAACATTTATTAGTTACTTATATGCGTTTTCCTCAAAACATACCCTTATAGAATTCTAATAAGTATTTATTAGTTAATATAAGATTTTATTCAACACTTATTAGTTACTTATGTGAGTTTTCTTCAAAACATAACCTTATAATATTCTAATAAGAATTTATTACTTAATATAAGGTTTTATTCCACATTTATTAGTTACTAGTTATATAAGTTTTCCTTAAAACATACTTTATAGTATTCTAATAAGAATTTATTAGTTATTATAAGATCTTATTCAACATTTATAAGTTACTTATATGAGTTTTCCTCAAAACATACCCTTATAGTATTCTAATAAGAAATTATTAGTTATTATAAGATCTTATTCAACATTTATTAGTTACTTATATGAGTTTTCCTCAAAACATACCCTTATAATATTCTGATAAGAAATTATTAGTTATTATAAGATCTTATTCAAAATTTATTAGTTACTCATATGCGTTTTCCTCAAAACATACCCTTATAAGGTTTTATTCAACACTTATTAGCTACTTATATGACTTTTCCTCAAATCATACCCTTATAGTATTATTAGTTATTATAAGATCTTATTCAACACTTAATAGCTACTTATATGCGTTTTCCTCAAAACATACCCTTATAGTATTCTAATAAGAATTTATTACTCAATATAAAGTTTTTTTCAACACTTATTCGTTACTTATATGAGTTTTCCTCAAAATATAACCTTGTAGTAATATAATAAGAATTTATTACTTAATATAAGGTTTTATTTCACATTTATTAGTTACTTTTATGAGTTTTCCTCAAAACATACTCGTATAGTATTCTAATAAGAACTTATTAGTTAATATAAGATTTTATTCAACACATATTAGTTACTTATGTGAGTTTTCCTCAAAACATAACCTTATAGTATTCTAATAAGAATTTATTGCCTAATATAAGGTTTTATTCCACATTTATTACTACTTATATAAGTTTTCCTCAAAACATACTTTATAGTATTCTAATAAGAATGTATTAGTTATTATAAGATCTTATTCAGCATTTATAAGTTACTTATAAGAGTTTTCCTCAAACATACCCTTATAGTATTCTAATAATAAGAAATTATTAGTTATTATAAGATCTTATTCAACATTTATTAGTTACTTATATGCGTTTTCCTAAAAACATACCCTTATAGAATTCTAATAAGTATTTATTAGTTAATATAAGATTTTATTCAACACCTATTAGTTACTTATGTGAGTTTTCTTCAAAACATAACCTTATAGTATTCTAATAAGAATTTATTACTTAATATATATAAGGTTTTATTCCACATTTATTAGTTACTTATATAAGTTTTCCTCAAAACATACTTTATAGTATTCTAATAAGAATTTATTAGTTATTATAAGATCTTATTCAACATTTATAAGTTACTTATACGAGTTTTCCTCAAAACATACCCTTATAATATTCTGATAAGAAATTATTAGTTATTATAAGATCTTATTCAACATTTATTAGTTACTTATATTCAACATTTATTAGCTACTTATGACCCACTGGTATTCAGCCACGGATCCAGCCATGGTTATTTTATGTGGCTGTATATTCTCCCGCCCCTTCTTTTGCAATGAAAACACATGTCGTGGCTAGGTCCGTCCCTAGTAGCCACGAACGTAGCATCACATAAATTACGATGCAAAATAGCGTTGGCCCCCGCAACATCCTATGTTTCTTGTGGCTTGAATTTGCCATGAACATATGAGTCGTGGCTGATTTCGTTGTTATTTATTCACGTGATTATGTCACGTGCTTTAGTCCGTAGCTAGGCAGCCATGACCATAGCGTCGAGCACATATTTCATAGCTAGTAGCCACGACTCCAGCGACGGCATCCACCCGCGCGATATTAGCCACGAACTTTGCAACAACGGGTTATCTTTGACGCAGGTTTAGCAACGACTTGATTAATTCGTGGCTGAGTTTGTGGCTAATAGCAACAAGTTACGAAGCAACAAAAGCTCGTGGCTAAAAGCCGTTGCTATTTGACAGTTTTTTAGTAGTGTAAGGCGGTATTTGGTTAACACAATTTTTAAGGTGTTTAAATTATTGTATTTTTTTTATTCCACGATGTATTAATTCTAATGCATTTATTTTATCTCGATTTATGTAATTATTTGTTTAAATTATGGTTTTACCTCGATTTTTAAAGATTTTTAATTTCACAACCAAACTCTCACATAAAACAAGGTAAAATAATTGTATTATAATTAAAATGCAGTGGAATCAAGCACACCATAGTCCCTTGTTATTCAAACATAGCATTAGTGGTTTTGAATTGGTAAAATAAAAAGAGGATCTATTATCTATTATTATATATAGTAAAGGAGAAGTCGGCTGAGACACATTGCGACTTCTCCTTAATCGTAGTCGTATGAACCAAGCACAATTTTTCAAAATAATGAATATATGCATAAGATAAAATTTTATTTTAACTTTATTCAATCAATATATCTATATATGCATAAGATAAAATTTGACCCAATTTGATTAGATATGGATATATTATTAGAATATATTAAATATAAATACTATTATTTAAGATAAGATTTAATCATCAATATATGCATAAGATAAAATTTTGATAATAATAAATGATAAGTCATATGTGAGATATGATATCTTCTCCTTATCTTAATAGTAATAACCAATCAAAAAAATTATCTCCACATTAATCAATCTTATGGCCCGTTTGGTTAGGTAAAAATCACCTCATCAAACACTTTGACTGAGTTGGGCTGAAAATAAAATGTTTGTTAAACGGACTCAATTCAATAAAAGTGTTTATTGGTTCTAATGGTCGGGCCCGATTTGTTACCCTTGATTTTTTGGGGTCTTCTATCACGTTTTCTCTCTCCCCGACACAGCGACGTACCCTCTCGTTCCCATGGATCACTGAAAATTTCTGATTCCCCCTGAGATACCTTCTCTCTCCCTCCGATTTTTGTCTCCCTCGTGGTTTTTCAGTGCTAATTTAGTATCTTGTCGTCTTCCTTACCTCGGCGTCGATCTTTGATCTTCAATCAGTGAGTCAAATTGACCCTAGCTTTGTAGGTCTGCCTTGGATCGATGGAATTTGTATTTTAAGTTTAATTTCATTGTTCTTTTCCATTGTTTGTGTGTGCTTGACCTATATTTTGGTGAGTTTCTTCGTTTTTTGGTTTAATCGATTCATAATTTTTTGTATGCTTTTTCCTCATTTTGATATGTTTTTCTTCAATTCCGTTGAGGTTGGGTTTGTGAGGGTTTTTTTGGATCATCGATCCCTTTTAATTTTAGAAGACTGATGGTTCGATCATCTCCTTTTTCATTTCATGAGATTGATTAAAGAGAAGAGGAAGGAGATGTCATTGGAGATGGATGGATATAAATTGTAGCCACTTCTTTCTGATCATATTTGGTTTATTATACTAACTTTCTATTAGTTTCTTTTATAAATAATCTAAAGAGGGGGAGGACATAAAGGGCCCAAATCAGGTGTGGGATTTTCTGCACAAAAGCACCTATGTTAATGTAATGAGCACATTTATAATCTCCTTCACTTGTAGATCAAGTTGTACAGGGATAGGAAGTACAACTAGAGAGCAATTTATAATCTCCTTCACTTGTAGATCATGCAACTTTGATGACATTTGTTGAAATTATTATGCTTGTATCATTATTCACCGTATATAGTGTGTCGTAAATCTTACAGTTCTTCAACTTGCTTTACTGCCCTATTAGAAGTAATAGGACAGTATTTGGTTGCGTTTTCTGTAATAAATTTCCAACATTGCTTTTTCTAACTTATTTTTAGATCTATTTTTCATCTTAGAGATGGCTCGTAATGGATCGTTGACTATGACTAAAAAATTATAGCAACTTCAAACGATTTTCGTCATAGTTAAGAGTGTTGATGATGATGTATTTGTTGTGGTATACGATGAGTGTGGCACTTGTTAGAAGTATTAGCTTGAGGGAAAGAAAAAAGCCTAACAAATGGTTGAGACTTGAAATGTTGAATAGATTGATAAGAGAAAGTGTCATATCTTGTAGGAATGAACTTCGTGTGGATAGATATGTTTTCAGTGTGTTGTGTGAGATGCTTAGAGATATTGGTGGATTAAAGGAGACTAGAAACATGTCTAGTGAGGAGATAGTATGTATGTTTCTGTATACATTGGCGCACCACAAGAAGAATATAACACTTTCGCACTATTTTCTTTGAAGTGGAGAAAGCGTGAGTAGACAATTTAATCATTGTCTTGGGGCTGTTCTCAAATTGCATGGCCATTTGCTAAAAAAATCCCATACCTATCCCAGATGATTGTGAAGACGATAGGTGGAAATGCTTCAAGGGATTTACCTATTTATTTGCAATGTGCAAATAATTCTAATGAGATAATCATTACTAATAGAGCAACAACTTACCCTTTTTTTGTTCTTGTAGAATTATTTAGGACCCTTAGATGGTACATATATCAATGTTTCTCCACCTTCAAAAGAAAGGGCAAGGTACCGAACAAGGAAATGCACTATTGCCATTAATGTCTTAGGTGCTTGCACACCTAATATGGAGTTAATTTACTTATGTCTTATCTGGTTAGGAAGGGCCAGTCAATGATGGTCGAGTTCTTTGAAAGGCAATCTCTAGGCCTGATGGGTTAAGGGTTCCTAAAGGTATTAAAATTAGAAGAAATAGTTTTGCATCCAAATACTATAATACGTGTATATTAAAATAGGAATGAGAGAATTTACTTATGGTTGCTTTCTTAAACACATGAAGGTTGTTATTATTTGGTTGATATTGGATATGCCAATTGTGAAGGATTCATTGCACCATATAGGGGGGGAACGTTATCATCTAAAGTAATGGGGTACCCAACAACCACGCAGTGCCGAAGAATATTTCAACATGAAGCATGCTAGAGCTAGAAATGTGATAGAGCGTTGTTTGTGAGTTCTTAAAGGAGATGGGCTATACTTAGAAGCCCTTCATATTTTCCAATCAAAACTCAAGGTCATAGTGTCCTAGCATGTTGTTTACTACATAACCTTACAAGAAAATCCATGCATATTGATGAAGATGAAGGATACATGACGGAAGAGGACGAAGACGATGATGATGGACAAGAAGAAGATGATTCTAAAGATGAAGATTCTAAAGAAGAAGAAATTGAATTCATTATTAATATTGAAACTTCATATCTTTGGACTGGATATAGAAACACCCTGGCTCAAGAGATGTTTAATAGTTGAAGATCGATCTAGACATGGTTAGATCTAAGAAAACTAATCTGATGTGTTGATCATAGTATTATTGAAATTTCATACTTGTTTTTAATATCTTTTGCATCTCGTAATTTAGTATCCTATAAATTTTTGTTACTTAGATTTGTTGAACATCCGTTAATTTAGATATTACAAGTCTTTTTTTTTCTATTGTTATTTGTTGAACCGAGGTGGTTCTTGATGTTGTTGTTGTTGTTTGCTGTCATATAAAGAGTAGTCTTATTAGTTGATTTTGTTTGAACATGAGAATTGTAGTATTGTGCTTGTTGCTGGTGTTTGTTGACTTATAATTGTTGCTAACTTATTATGTTATACTTTGTTATTTAAAGCTATAAGATGGATGGAATTATTCGAGGAAGAGGGAGAAACAAGAGGTTTTGGACGAACGAAGAGGACGCAACACTAATTACTGCCTTATTGGACCTATCTCGTGATCCAAAGTGGAAAGGCGAGAGTGGGTTTAAGAGTGGCATTATGAGCAAGTTGGATGAGATGATCCTAAAAAAACTTCCTCATTGTGGCTTGAAGGGTGAGCCTCATATCGACTCAATAGTGAAGCACTAGTTAGAGAAATATCCAGCAATGGCTGAAATGCTTGGCATCTTCGGGTTTGGATGGGATAGGGAGAAGAAGATGTTGCAAGTAGAAAGAAGTGTTTATGAAGAATGGATCAAGGTAAATCGTGATACTTGTACTTTTCATCATTGTTTAGTTCTCTATATTTTTCGGAAAAGAAATATTGAACCCTCTTTTAACATGATTAGACTCATAAAAAAGCAAAAGGGTTGTACGAAGTACCATTCCCACATTATGAAATGCTTGCTAAAATTTATGGAAAAGATAGAGCTACAAGAGAAGCAAGTGAGTCTTTTGAGAAAGTTGTCCATGACATAGACATTGAGATTACATGTGAGTCTCTTGCAATCGATATTGATGAAGACTTTGATATTGAGACTGAAATCGAATCTGGTGCAAGTAGCGCAAGTGGTGCAAGTGATTCAAAGAAAATGAACTCTCTTCGATCTCAAGCGAGGGTGGGAAACAAATTGAAGGGATCGGCAAAGAAAAATGATGAAGTTGGGAATTTGGCTTCTATTATAGGCTCAGTTCATCATTTGAAAAGGTTTTTGTAGAGATGAATTCGAGTTTGTTACAATGGCCCAAGCATGGACCAATGAAGATGAGAGGAAGGACATTTTAGAAGGTGAAAGCAATAAAGTATTGGATGAGGTTCTTAAGCTAGATGTGCTATCTCCATCAGATACTTTAGAGGTAAACTTGTAATTATTCTTTATATTTGTTTCATTAAAAAAACTTATTTATGATACAAAACTGAATTATTTAAATATATGGGTAGCAACAATTTTGATTGGCGAGGAACACAAACTTCGGATTTTCTTCCAAGCAAATGCATCATTAAAGAAGCAATATGTTTTAGATCTTCTCAAAAGGAGAAACAACTGAGAATTTGAAGTGATTATGCATTTGAGGCTCGAGAAGTGATTATGAATTTGAAGTGATCTTCTACTGGGTATTGACTTAACTTATGTTAACTTTTGGTGTGTGTTGTCTTAATTTATGTTAACTTCTGGTGTGTATTGTCTTAACTTCTGTTAACTTCTGGTGTGTATTGTCTTAACTTCTGTTAACTGCTGGTGTGTATTGTCTTAACCTCTGTTAACTTCTGGTGTGTATTGTCTTATCTTCCGTTAACTTCTAGTGTGTATTGTCTTAACTTCTGGTATGTATAGGGCTGGTTAGAACTGATACATGAGCCGAGTAGCTCGGGATCGACTCGGGCTCAGCTCGGTAAAAACTCGACTCGGGGTCGCTCGAATGTATATATGAGCCGAGTTCGAGCCTATTCTTGAGCTCGAATCGAGCTCGAGTAGCTCGCCAGCTCGTATATATATAAGTTAGCCTAGGGTTTGTGTAACTGTAACCCTTCCGCTCCGTCCCTTATTCGGCGTCCATTCCAATTTTCATTTTTTCAATTGGGGTCACTCTCAGATCCGGCGAATCTGAATCCCTCGTCAGTCGTCTCTCATTCTCATATCCGGTAGCCGGCGGCCCTCGCATTCTCGTCCTTCTCCTCTGGCTACCTCCGCGAAGATCTCTCATCCATCGTTGTTGTGTGTAGATCTGGAGCTCGAAGTCTATCAGGTCTGAGTCGTCTCCGCCCTCCTCTTGTCTCGTCTGGTCTAAGCTGAGGGCCTGATTCGTCTCCTCCCTTCTCTTGTCTCGCTTGGTCTCGAGCTCTAATCTCGCCGAGTAAACCAATAGGCCACGCTAATCTCTCATATCCCCATTGTAGGTACTGGAGTGTTGGACTTAATTATCGTTGACAGATCTGGTTCTGATCCCCTTCTCTGATCTCAAACAGGTATTATCTTTTTCTGTTTCCGATCCCCATTGCATGTATTATCCTTTTTCTGATTGTCGCCCTAATTTCTCATCTCCACGCTGCATTTACAAATCTTTCGGCTCTCATCTCTCTGCTCTCTAGTCTCGACACGTGAGGTATGCGCCAAATCTCACCTTCTTCCTGTAATCTCGTGCATAGATGAAGTGGATTACTGGATCAGTGTATTGCAATGATTGATTTATGAAGTATATGTGAAGTAGATTGCCTTAGATTACATCTCCTCTTGATTGAAAACTCACTGATTTAGTGGATTCATATTACAGTGATTACAAATGCTCAAAAAACAGTAACTCGGTAAGAGAGATGTTTGGTTTTAGGTGTGAAAGTTGGACTTCATTTACTGGATTCATATTAACTGGAATATTGGATTCATATTACAGTGATTACAAACTCGCTGATATAGTGGGTTGAAAACTCACTTGATAATGGATTCATATATGTTTGATTTTCATATTATAGTGATTACAAACTCTTTGAATTTCATATATGTTTGCTTTTCTAGTTCTACTCTCCCAGAGGATTGTTTGTTGGCAGAGTGCATTTCGTTTTGAGTTCCTAGTCTTTATTATTTTCATATTTAAGGTTCTATTCTATATTTTGTTCCTTCAAATTTGTTGTATTCCTTATCTGAGAATTGATTTAATTGAATAGAGTGACTAATAAAAGTATAAGTAGTCTTCTTCAAATAGAATCTTAACTTCTTAAGTATAGAATTGATTTAATTGAATATGAAGTTTATCGTTTGTGGGCCTTTGAAAAAAATGTTATTTATGTTACATCTTTCTTCTTTGTTGATCATCTTTGTTATGAAAGGGAGATAACACTTTTTTTAATGGAGATCTCATTTCTTATTTCCTCCCTCCTGTTTCCTTGTTTTCTTTTGCAGGTACCCCCATGAACGTGTTGATGTTGCGGCTGTCCAAGTGCCCGGATGCTATTGTTCATGTTGTGTTCGTCTGTTGCATTCATGTTGCTCTATTTCGAACTTCATCTATTTCCAGTTGGTAGTTGTATTTGAACTTTGTAATGTCGGGTTGTACTTTGAATACTTTGTAATGTCAAGTTAATTACGGAGGTCTGCATACAAATCGAGCTAAACATCAACTGTAAACGAGCTCACGAGCTCGAGCTTAGCTCGAGTATTACCGAGCTCACGAGCTCGAGCTTAGCTCGAGTATTACCGAGCTCACGAGCTCGAGCTCGAGCTCGAGTACCTCCCCCAGCTCGCGGGCCGAGCTCGAGTACTTGATTGAGCTCATTTTCATATGGAGCTCGAACTCGAGTTCGGCTCGTTTACAAACGAGCCGAGCTTGAACACCAAGTACTCGAGCTCATAAGGTCGTATATCACCCCTAGGGATGGTCCTATCATTTTCTAGGCACATGGAGAACTAAAATCTAAATGGCCCGATAAACATTAAAAAATATAATTTTTTTATAACTCCATACAAAATTCATATTATTTTTATCTTTGAATTATTTTTCAAATTTAAGAAAATAAAAGTAGGTCAATGAATAAAAAATAATATACATTAAAATATTCAAAAATATAATTGTAGTGAAAACTAGTTATTTTTGCTTGGTATCCAGTATATATATGTCCATAAGTACGTAAGTTGTTGTATATAGGAATTTTAAAAAATTATCTAACAATACTAAATATATTTTTTGTTCTGAGATACCACATTGAGCATATATCAAAAAAGGGATTTTTTTATAAACAAAAATAAAAGGGTAAATTAGATACATCGAGCATATATGAAGAAATAAAAAAAATACATTTTTCTCAAATAAAATAGAAAGAGTTATATATGTAAACAATAGAGCTTTATTTGTCACATAAAAAATTGTCTAAAATTGTGTTTGAAAAGGTTAAAGTACAAAATTTTTTTGGAAATTGTCTTAACTTCTGTTGAAAATTGTCAATTTTCTTTTGTGGTGCACCATTAAATTTATAGGGTGTTATATCTTTGTTTTGCAGCAACTGTGAAGAAATCCAGAATGATTCCAATTCTAATTTATAGCGAAAAAAATAATCAAAACTGAGCTTTTATATATCTCCAAGTTAGTGTCGATGATTATTACTTGTTACAAATTAAAAACGACAAACATTAGGATTTATGAGATGATTAAAAATATCCCTTTCCTAAATCAATTCAACCGTGATTCACAAAGGCAATAGGGAATTCAATGATTCTTCTTCTAAGTCAACCAAACAAAAACACAATCAAACACTAATCCTTTCATTTTCCTTCCCATAAAGGTAATGAATCTCTTTCCTTTCCCTAACTCGAACCAAACGGGCCCTTAATATAATAGTTTTCATAAGTTTTTAGACGTAGATATATTTTGGAAAGATTTTACCAAATTATGTAAGATTTTGATAATAATTATATAAAAATTTGATAATACTCTCAATATATTAATAATGTGAACCAATGGTAATTTTATTTTAATTGTGTAGCAATTCAAAAGTGTTTGAAATAAAATAATTAGGTCTCTGAACGAGTATTTATATCAAATTTATTGAAATTGTAAGAAGTCGTACATGGTGCAAGTACTGAACTAGTTCACCGGAAAAAAAAGAGCGAGTTACAAAGGTCTTGTTTAAAAATTACATCAAATAAGAATTCATAATGAAAACATACAATATTTACCCTTCCTTGATCCAACTCTCTGTTCATCAATCGGAATTGTCAATATGCAAACCTATCTCCTTCTCCTAAATCTGATTGTATCCCCTTATCCACAAAATCTACCAAACAAAACTGTGAACCCAAATTGCCGGATATTAAGAATCAACATTCCTCGACTTGGATGCAAGTTATCTCCACAACAGTCCAGATATCAAGACAAGACCTCAAGACATTAGGGTTGCATTTTTCTAGTTGTTTTAGCGATTATTTTTGTTGTTTTTTATTTTTTTATTTTTGTTTGTTTGCCGACCCTCTGCGTAGGGTCAAACAAGTCATCTTCGGATGACTTCAGGATCGCTTGTCGATCCACTTCTTGCCCACGGTAAAAAAAAAAACATACAATATTTACAGCCTGAAAAAGACTTCTATATGTTTTAACAAGACCGGTTGAAGGATTACACTTGACTAGGGGTGATATTCGAGCCAAACGAGCCGAGCTTGACATGTTCAAGCTTGGCTCGAACGGGAGACGGGCCGTGCCGAGCTCGAGCCCAAAAATTATACGAGCTTTTTTTGGCGTCAAGCTCGACTCGCGAGCCCAACATTAAATTCGAGCTCGGCTTGATAAGGCTCGATCAAGCCTAACGAACGAGCCTAAGCTCGTTCGAGCTCGTTAGATGGGCTCGTTCGAGCTCGTTAGATGGGCTCGTTCGAACTTAGTTTATAGCTGAAAGCTTGAAACAGATGTTGAAATACAATTACAATAGCAAACTAGTAGAAACCAAGTAAAGGCAGTACCAAATCAGGGACCAAATTAGCACAACAAAGATCAAAGTTCTCATTCAATTGCAAATTACTTAAAGAAAAAACGACAGTACCAAATTGGGGACCAAATTAACACAATAATGCACTCTGATTATGCAATTTATGCACAATCGACATTACCAAATTGTATTAATTCAACTGAAAATTACAAGGGGGATGAAATATGAGAGGAGGAGGTCGGCAATGGTTGCTGAAATCGCCTCAGAGAATACAATAATCATCGGGGCTGGTCCGGCTGGAAGGAGAACAGTAACATTGGGAGGGAGCAGGAAGCCCTATTCGTCGGGGCTGGAAAGAGGAAGATGAACAAGGAGGGAGTAAGAGGAAGACAAACCTAATTGGGGGAGTAGCACTGCTGCTGCAGCAGTTCGATTGGGAGGAAGGAGGAAGACAAACGGGAGTAGCGCTGCCAGCAACTCGTCGCCGCCGGAAGGAGGGAGAAAGGGAAGAGTGAAGATCTCCTTACCGGCCTGATTCTGAATGAACGAAACGAAGCGAGGATTTGAAGCGCTGAACTGGAAAGGCAAGCGCTGAAAGAGGGAGGCGGCCCCCAATACACATCATATAACCCTAAGGGTAATTTAGGAAATTAACACACTCGAGCTTTTGGGCTCGGCTCGGGCTTGGTTCGAGCTTAAAACACTGTTCAGGCTCGGCTTGTTTTCGGTTTTCGAACGAGCCGAGCTCGAGCTTTTCGGCTCAGATAACAGCCCTACATTTGACAAGAATACATCTCTCGCATATTCCACGGTTGTCCATTTCGTGATCCTGAGATGCACCAATTCATAGCACTGAAAGCCCTCAACTTCCAGTGGGGAAACAATTGACACTCGGTACGGTACATCCAGCCAGGCACATTAATACTAGCCACCCTATGATGTATCCCAATACAATTCAACACAACACCAGCTACTTCCTGGACAAAAGTGCAGTTGTCCCACAGATGACACTCAGCTTCAGCCCCCTTGTCGGTGTCATGAATGCTGCCCTCAACCTTGACCCAATCAAGCCTAGCTGCACGTTTTTTTACAGTGCAGTCAATGCGCTTGACCATGCTCTGAGACTAACTACTCTTCAAATAAATCTGTGCACACACCACACAGAAAGGAAAAAAAAACTTTAATTCTTCCTAACATGACAATACACAACCTTGCTAACACTGATTAGATTAGAATTTGATTGCAGAAATTTTATGGTAAAAACATATGATAAAATCACATACAGACTCACTCTATCAAGTACTTTGTGATTGAACGACACCAAAAACAATACCAGTATATCCCGCTCATAAGAGGGCCTGGGGGGTCTACTAATTCCATCAGCAAGTATGGCTAGTCAATAATCATTAGTCATGAACCATATATGCTTTCTATTTGTTATTAAAACCAAGTTATTTATAAGCTAGTTTATCTCAGGGAGATTGCATTATATCTCTTATTAGAATAGATGCTAATATATACTATGATATAGACTCATAGTTACTATCCTGAGTAAATTTTCTAAACAAATCACTATATCTTCTTTCTAGTGATAGCAATGTGACAATTGCTTTTCCCCTAAAATACACAATCATTCAAGTATATTGTTTAACAAAATCAAAGGGTAAATTAAAAGAGAATAACAAAGAAGGTCTAAGTAAAGAGTTATCCCCATTGACCTATGCCTTGAAAAACTATTAACAAGGTTCCTATAAAGATCTAAACAACACATTCTGTGTGATCTAACTAACTCTTTCATTTTTCAATCATATCTCCAATTTACAACCAGCGTCTCAAACTTTTCAGAAATACTTTCGCCTCCAAAGTACAATCATAAGCCACATCATCCAAGCAAACCACAAGAATCACAAGATAAATCTGGTTTTCATCAACACAAGACATGAGTGTTGAATTACATCTAAGCAGTAGAAACACGAGAGGAAAATTGGAAGAAATAAAAGCAATTCTTCCTATCAATGTCATAACTCTTTTATTCACATCACATTAAAATAACTGGTGAAAATTTTCCAAGTAAGCTTAGCCACACACAACACAGTGTAAGAGATGGTCAACAGTCAAGTCAAATATGAAACAATAAATGCAAGGGAGTACTTGTATCCAGATCTTTGGTGGTGAGCGGGGAGAAATTGGAAAACTATTACGTGGACATCACAACAAAGACACTCACATTCAACTGGCATTATGCAATGAAACTCTGAAATCCTAACACAGATCACACACATTCACAGCAAAAAAAAACCAATCTCAAATTAGAGAAAAAAAATGCAATTCAAACAGAAATTCAAGAATAAACACAAAAATCCCAACATCACATTCATCTGAATATTGATGATTTAGGGGGCACAAATATCAGAGAAAATTCCTATAAACTATGATGATATTATTTGATATTTCTTACTGGGTGTAAATAGAGCTTGACCATAGGCAAAAAACATCTTCAATTCAATCTTGCTCAGAAAAAGAAAAATGAGTATATGTATATGCATCGAGAGAAGCAAGTATTCTGAAAAAAAAAAACTGAAGATAACAAATGTGGGGTTTAATTGTTTTACATTCTAATAATTTTTCCTGTAATTACAATAATTATTTTCAAGTTCTTATCTATCAATTAAAGTAATTTTTAAAACTATCATATTTTTTAAAAAATCACAAAAAAATGTTTCAAAAATCTATTTTTAATTTAACAACTTGAAAATTGAAATCTGCACTGACGAAGGACTCGATTTATACTAACCGATGTATTGTACACACATCACTTGTCGTTATCGATCATGTGTTAGTATTGTTGTGACATGCCAGCTTAAGGTTCCTTGCAATCATTGTGAAGGTGTGTTCATTTCCATGAGCCAAAATCAATAGACTGAAGAGATATGTGACCAAAGAAGAGGTCTTTCAAATGTTCTTTACACAACCCAATTCGCCTTCGGTTCAAGCTGGGATGTATGCAGGTTGTAAACCCAGTTTTCCATCCAGGAAATTTCTGTCTTTCCATCACATGAAGGGTGTAAACACATGGTGCAGCAGCCGAACATCCGACAACAAAGCAACCACAAGGCCGTGATTGGCTCACCAGCCTCGCAAGAGACAATGCACACAAACCACTGTAAGATGTGCCATATGACAATGGCATGTCATCATCGGATGTAGAAGAATCAAGGATCTCTTTGCCTGTCTCATGTTCTATCTCAAGTGTTGATGGAATTCCAACGAGTTCGACATCAAATCGTTTCTCAATCTCATTTTCATGGATCCGGTACTTCAATGCAAGAGTTCGGACACAAGACTTCCTCACTTCATTTGAAATGATCACCTTCAACTCATCAAAGTTGCTGCAGTCACTATACCATTTAAGCCATCGGCACACGAGACCAGAGTACCAATCAATGATATGGCTGCTATCCAGCAAAACCAGCAGAGGGGATGCACGGCCGTATCCTTTAGCATTGGTCAGCCTATATCGTAAAAGACGTTTCTTGATGACATTAACTGGAGCTATAACTTCAGTGGAAACACTGTGTTCCCCAGATGAGCCAGAGCTAGGAATGAGGGCAAGAAGAGACTTTGTTTCCATGGAAACGTAATCTTCTATGCATTTCTGGAACTCATAGAATGATTCTCTTAATTCTGGTGGGAGAGAAGGCTCAGTAATGTACTTAGACAAAATAGATTCGACATCAATTGCAGCTTTTACGTTCACATCTTGCATCCATATCTTTACTAATTGCTTGTACCAATGATCCGTCTCCATACCAGCTTTACGATAGTAAGTGATTTTTGTCAAAAGAGAACTGCTGTCAGCTAGATGTTCAATCTCGGACTCTTTCACTTTCTTTAAACCATGAGCCAACCATTTTTTCCCGATTCTAACAGTCCCTGCATCCCAAATTTCTTGCTTATGTGAAGCAAATAACTGCACTTTTTCCTTCAATTTGTGAACAGCTCTTACTGCTGGAGTTTCTTGAACAGTTCTTTTAAGCAATGTTCCAATAAACCTAAGTCCACGAGTACTGTCACAAGGTAATACTTCAATGCCCTCACCAAGATCCAAGTGAAGAGCATTCTTCAAGAAGTCCTCAATATCAGACTTCAATGCAAGTGCAATACCTTCAGGACCTGAAAGAGCCAGAAAAATCTCATCCATGAAGCGACAACAATAAATTCTGGGAGCAGATTTGTTCTCATCAATTCTGTTCACATTTTGATCTTTCAAATTCCTCCTGAACCAGGAACGCAGTTTTGAGTGAGCACCGTTTTGATGGGCACCGGAGACTGAGACAAGAGCCTCATATCTCAATGAAAGCCGATAAAATTCACGATCAAATATGTCAAGATATATATTCATCAAAATAGCAGACAAAACGCCCTCCTGTGGGAGACCATGAGCTTTAGGGAACCCACCGAATTCTAGATTAAGCACCTGCGCATCAAACATGCTTCGAATACTGGCATACAACTGTGCATCATCAATCTTATCCTCCATAGTAGAAACAAGCTTGTCTAGCACTTGTACATCAAGCCTTTTTCCTAGTATCACAGTAAACCACCAATCCGGATTAGAAACCTCCTTGGTAATGAACTTAATGGCAGAAGTGTGGCCTCTACCACTTCGACCACCATGCGAGATCTTTGAGAAGTGAGGCCTATATACAACTTCCAACACTATCCTCATGGCTTCTTGGACCACCTTCAGCTTTAACATGGGAAGAACTAGGACTTCTTTATGGGCACCCTTTGTGGACACAGAAAAAGTGTTGGCCTTGGTGTCAAAAGTGCCATTTGCAATCTCTTCTGCCAATGACTCGAAGGCGATATCATCATCAAATTCAGATGATATATCGACGTTAGAGTTCACTCTAAGGGAATTATATGCATCCTGGAGAGTTTGAGGAACGGCTACAACATTGGCCATGAGTTCCCTAAACTTTCCATTTGTAAACTGCTCCTTCACCCTCCTCTTGATTCTTAGTTCGAATAACCTCTTCATCTCCGCTCTACTCCGAGGCTTTCTATCCTCTAAACACCTTGAAGATTCATCAACCAGACAAGCTAAACTCTCTGCCAAATTCATTTTTACAGTACCAGCACCAGCAAATTTATCCTCTTTATGAACATTCCCCATCAGAGTGGAATAAAGTTCAAAACCTAGTTCTCTCACTGACCTCATTCCTGCCATCGGAAACAAAAACAATTAACTAGCTAGCTTAAACCAAACATTGGAAACTCACTTTGTAGCAGTCAATTAAAATGTCAGAAACCATATTGAACAAAAGGCGGTGGAAACATAGAAATTACAGGACCTACAATGCGAAAACAACAAGAGAATTTCGAATTGTAATCATAAATAGAAGGAACTAACCAGAAACAACGAATTGGAGATGCGGAGAATGAAGGAGGCGGCGGCCATGGATGATAGTAGGAACTGGAAGGAAACAAGAGCGGCATTTCACAAGCACCTTCAAACAAGACATATACGTGCTCTAAGAGGTAAAAAGGAATTGAACGTGACAGTTCAAAACCCTAAATTACATCTCCTGTGAGTTCTGGCCATCTCAAATCAGTATTCATAGGTCCTTCACCTCAGTGGCGGAGCCAGGAATGGCGCCAGGGGTTGCTGAAAACTCAAAAGGAAGGGTCGCTAATGAACTCCAGGACCATATAACTTTCAAATTCACCCCATGATTGGTACACCATGATTGAACTATTTGAAAGTGCAAATGAATTCCAGGACCATATAACTTTCAATTTGAAAATCTAACCCTATAACATTCAAGTATTTGAAACTGATTTGAGAATCAAATTGAATTGAAAATCAAACTGAATTGAAAATGTAACCATATAACTTTCAAATAGTTCAATAGAAATTAGGAAATGTACCTTTGATTCTTTGAATCGGAACTCAAGAGAAGAGGTTAAACCGAGCCACCGAGGTCGAACTTCGAACTGGCACTGGAGTACTGGACTGCGGAAGGGGCGGCGGCCGTGGAGCTCGCCGGACGACGAGAGAAGGCCTCCGGCCTGTGGTCCTGGAATCTGGATGGTCTGGTCGGCCCTGGCACTGGAGTACTGGACTGCGGAAGGGGCGGCGGCCGTGGAGCTCGCCGGACGACGAGAGAAGGCCTCCGGCCTCTAGTCCTGGGATCTGGATGGTCTGGTCGGCCGTCGCACTCACACTCGCCTCCTGAGTCTTGTGTCTGGCAGCGTCTAAAAGAAAAACAAAATCGAACAGGTAAGGGTAAGAGAGAATAAGATAGGGATTTAAGGTCAGCCCTGATATCAGAGGCTGGGGCTGACTTACGTGTAGACAAAATAATCATTGAACGAGATTCCCTAATTATTATAAATTATCTCAAACATGGGACGAAGTGCCCGTGGGAAATTGAAATGATAATGACTGAAATATCTTGCCTACTCCGTGGGTTTCGCGAAGTGAGATTCTTCCATATACTTCGCAATGGTAATCGAGTGGCCGATTTTATCACCCGAATGGCCCGTTTTACCAGTAACCCGACACTGCTTACTAATCCAGGTCTTCTAATAAAAGTGTAAAATGTGATGCTCGAACCCACAACCTCTCTCTAATTCCATGAAAATCTCCGCGCTTCCGCTTTACCAATTGAGCCACTCGATCATCTTGTTTGCTTGTGCAAGATTTATTTGTTTATTATCAAATAAAACAGTGGAAATATAAAAAATTAATTTTTTTTTTCCAGGTGCTCGAGCACTCCCAGCTCCGCCACTGCCTCACATTCATCTGCTTTCAATTCATGGAGATTGGAGAGGGAAAGAGATGGAGGAGTAGTTTGGGACGATGTCTTCAACGATAGGAAGTAGGCTGCCCATACTTTAAAATGAGAAATTGGACAGTCCTGCTTGGGCCTGGACTTTAAATTTAATTGTATATCAATTTTATTCGGAAGTTTTCGCGAGGTACACAACTTTTTTGCATATTTCGTGTGATACTCCTAGGGTTTTGATTGTTTTCGCCTCCCTTCAGTGTTAAACTTAGGAGTGGACACGGGACGGGATTGAGCCGGGACGGGACTCGTCCCGCGAAATTTTTACGGGACGGGATTAACACTTTTTTTTCGGGACGGGATCAGGACGGGATGTCGTATGGACGGGACGGGATCGGGACGGGATGGGCCTTGTCCCGCAAATAAAAATAATAAAATATTATATAAATTTGCAAAGTGAAAAATGCTTTCATGATTTATTAATCTGTATAATATGTTGAATACTATATTCTTCTCAACTATATTACTCAATATTATTATTATTATTATTATTATTATTATCATACTATTATTAATTTATACAATGATTGTATAATTAATTATAATGTTCAACATATTTGGCTACATTATCTTATAACTAGATCAGGACGGAAAGGGATTGAGACGAGATTCACCAAATACTGTCTCATTATCGATTGATATTTGGGAAGAATACCGTATTTAGCTATTTGCCTCTTATAGCTCTAAATGGGTATAATAATAATAATAATAATAATAATAATAATAATAATAATAATAATAATAATAATAATAATAATAAGGTGCGGAGGGCTGAACAGGTGCGATCGGCGGTCGGCCGGCGCTGGCGACACCACCACCACCGGCGTGCTCCCCTCCCTCCGACGCACCTCCCGAGCCCCTCCGACCTCCCCCTCTCCCTCCTTGCAGAACCCCGTCCCGCACCCTCCCTCCTCCTTCTCCGGCGCCTCTCCGCCGCCTCCGGCCACCCCTGGCCACGCCGCTGCCGACAGTAGACTCAGCGCGCCGTGCCGCATCTCCCCGCACCATCTATTTGCCCCAACTCCAATGTTTCGAAAATCAGAACCCTAGCCCTTGTTTGCACTAGTGTGTTAGCCCTTGATTGCACTGGTAGAATTCGGGCTCGTCGGGCTTGATTTGCCGCCATGTCGGTCCCTAAGGAACGTTTTCTTTGCCCTTTTGTTAGCCTCCATAATTGCCCCAACGGTGGTGGTCGTGGACTTGTCAGAACTGCCTTCTTACGTCATTTCAAGGATAGGCATGGTTCCGTCATCGCCTCCGTTGACACTTGTTCACTTTTGTCGTCTTCTCCGGCCGTCTATGCCGCTGCTGAGGCTACTTTCCGAAGGTTGAACGTGTGGTTATGTGGTGTTTGTTGTTCCATTCACACGTTACGTTCTCCATGCCGTCATCCCGATGGAGTTGTTGTTTCCCCGCCGGACGATGGTGATGGTAATGCTCTGTTTTTCATTTTCAATATTGATTGTCCTGTTTTGTCGCCTTCTATGCCTGTGCCAGGTTCTGTTTTGTTGTCCCCTGTTTCGCTAAATGGGAGTGCTCCACGTTTAATTGTTCCACGTGTGGATTCTTCTGATAGTGGGACCTCGCGGGTTGATTTTGGATGGGATTTGAGTACTTTTGATCGTCTTTTGGTCAAGGGACTACGTACAGTTAAGTTCGTACCGCCACGTTGTCGTCTTGGTTTTGCTCGGGCTCTTAAAGGGGTGCTTGACCATGTTATTGCCGCCCCTGATGACACTGCTGTTTGGGTTCGGTTTCTGGCTATGTCCATCTGTGTTTTGCGTGCTTTTGTACCACGGTGTAGTAGCGATCGTCGATCGGGTGTTCGACGTACTCGTCAGAAGGAGTCGATTGCGAGTGCTCTTGTTGATTGGAGCACTCCGGGGGGTGACATTGGGTTGCTTAGGGCTGCCTTGAGGGCAGCCCCTGTGTCCTTCAGCGAGGGTGTTGGGGATGATGATGAGCCTCACACACCGGAGCTCAACCTCCGTCAATGCCGTAAGAAGATTTCTGATGGGCATTTCACTGCTGCTATGCGGGTTCTCTCTTCTTCCGGTGTTGCTCCTTACTCTACTTCTACTTTGATTGCGCTTCGGGAGAAGCACCCTGATGCCCCTCTCCCTGTTTTGCCTTGTGGTTTCACCCCTCAGCCTTCTATTATTGCTCGCCCGCCCATTGTTTTGGATTCCATAAGGAGTTTCCCGCGTGGTACTTCTTGCGGTAGGGATGGGCTCAGGGCCCAACATCTTTTGGATTGTTTGAGTGGTGCGGCGGTTGCTGTTTCTGATGAGCTTCTTGTTTCCATTACGGGGTGGTGAACATCTTCTTGGAGGGTCGGTGTCCATCTGCTCTCGGGGAGTATGTTGCTAGTGCCCCTCTGACTCCCCTGGTCAAACCAGGGGGTGGTATCCGCCCTATTGCCGTCGGCACGATCTGGAGGCGCCTTGTGTCTAAGGTGGGTGCTTTCTTGGTTGGGCCTCAGTTATCTGGGTATTTTAGGGACCTGCAGTTCGGAGTTGGTGTTTCTGGAGGTGGTGAGGCCATTTTGCATGCCTTAAATAGGCTTGTGGAGTCTCGTGGCTCTGAGATGGGTCTTTCTATGTTGTTGGTGGACTTCCAAAATGCTTTCAACTTGGTTGATCGCACTACTCTGCTTTTGGAGGTCCGTCGTCAGTGCTCTGGCCTCTCGCGGTGGGTCGAGTTCTGTTATTCTAGCCCTGCTCGGCTCTACTATGGGGAGCACTGTCTTTGGTCTTGCCAAGGGGTTCAGCAGGGTGATCCCCTTGGTCCGCTGCTCTTTGCTTTGGTCTTGCATCCTCTGTTATGCAAGATCCGGGATTCGTTTGATTTATGCTTGCAGGCTTGGTATTTGGATGACGGTACTATTGTTGGAGACACTCTTGTGGTTGGCCAGGTTCTTGATATGATTATGTCTAATGGTCCAGCGCTTGGGTTGCACCTTAACGTGGATAAAACTGAGGTCTTCTGGCCGGTTGTGGATCCTAGGGGCTTGGTGCCTGGTGTTTTCCCTGCCCTTATTGCTCGCCCTGTTTCTGGCGTTACGGTTTTGGGGGGTCCTGTCAGTACTTGCCCTGTTTACATCGCCGAGATTGTTGCGACTCGGGTGGCCAAGACCATTGAGCTTATGGATCTTGTTGCCAAACTTGAGGATCCGCAGAGTGAACTGCTTTTGATTCGAGCTTGTTCCGGTATCTCTAGACTCTACTTCACCTTGCGTACTTGTCCGCCGGATGCCGTTGTCCCAGCTCAGTCTACCTTTGATAGTGCTCTCCGTGTCTGTTTAGAGCGTATTGTGGCTGCTTCTGGACCCGGGTTTGGTGATTGGCAGTGGAGATTGGCTACTCTTCCGTTTGAGTACGGTGGGCTTGGTGTTTATGCTGTTGGTGACGTCATGCATTATTCTTTTCTAGCCTCTCGCCTGCAGTCTTCTGGGTTGCAGTCTTCGCTCCTCCGCTTTGCTGGGTTGCCCATGGGTGAGGGACCCTCTTTCGATGCTGCGCTGTGTGACTTCAATGGTCTTACCGGTTCTGATTTTAGTCGTGATTCTTGCGAGTTCGCTGCCCCCAAACTTATGAAGAAATTGGCAGATGTGTACTTCGCCCGGATTGTGGCTTCTTCGGAGTCGGTTTTCTCATTGACCCCGCGGCATGTGGTGTTGTGGAGGTCTCAGCATGGGTCTCATTCATCTGATTGGCTCAGAGCAGTTCCTATTTCTGGGCTCGGTCAGACCATGAATGGTAGGACTTACAGGTCTGTCCTCTGCTATCGTTTGGGTATCCCTCTTTTTCGTGCTGGTCTTCCTTGCTCTGCATGTGGTCGGGTTTTTGAGGATGACACTTTTGGGGATCATGTTGTGTCGTGTTCGAGTTCCATTGGGCTCAAACATTGGCATAATCTTGTCCGTGATACCCTCTTCGACATTTGCTTCCGTGCTGGGATCTCCTCGGGGAAGGAAGTGGACATCGGTGTTGTTGACAGTCTTGGCAGACCTCTTAGGCCCGCTGACATTCTTCTTTACTCTTGGGATCGGGGTCGAGATGTGTGTGTTGATATCACGGGATCCTCTCCCCTCACTCAGACTTGCTTGGCCTCCTTCGCTCCTGGACGGTGCGTTCTCGACGCAGCGCGGCGTAAGTGCACCAAGTATCGGGATGTGTGCTCTGCTGCTGGTTATGGGTTTTTGCCTTTTTCTTTCTCCTCCTTTGGTGAGCTAGATGGGGATGCGATTACGCTTCTGGGACGGATCCGCTCCTTCTCTTTAGCCTTAGATTCTAGTTCTCGTCTAGCTGCTCATATTTTTACCAGAGTTTGTTTTTCCATTGCTAAGGGGGTTGGCGCGCAGCTTGTTTCTCGGCTGCCCGCTAACTTCTTGTAAACATTCGGTTGTTTGATTTCTATACTATTTGGAGTTTATAATAAATAATAAAAAAAAAATAATAATAATAATAATGCCACGTGTGTATTGATGTGACGGGATCCTCCCCCTCGACTCAGTCTGGGATGTCTGACTTTGTGCCCGGTCGTGTTGTTGTTGATGCTGCTTAGCGCAAGTATGCCAAGTATCGTGATTTGTGCACGACGGTTGGTTATGGTTTCCTACCCTTCTCCTTCTCTTTGTTGGGAGAGTTAGATACGGATGTTGTAGATTTGCTGAAGCGGATCCAAAAATTCTCGGTGTCTCAGGATGCCGGAGCCCGTGCTGCAGCCTATATTTTTACTAGACTTAGTTTTGTTATTGCTAAGGGGGTGGGAGCCCAGATTGTATCTCGACTGCCCACTAATTTCTTGTAGTAAGATTTGATAATAATAATAATGATATATTTTATAATAATAATAATGCCACGTTATAATTAAAAAATAATAATAATATTATTATTATTACTTATTTTTATTGTTATTATTATAAAATAATTATACTTTACAAGAAAAAAATATAATATGATAAAATAATAATAATATAATAATAATTTTTATTAAAAGTAATATTATTATTAAATTATATTATAATATTATATAATAATAATATTATTATTATAATCAATTATTATTATAAGTTGAAAATTATTATTATAATTATAAATAATATTTGCTCAAATAATAATAATAATAATAATAATAATAATAATAATAATAATAATAATAATAATAATAATATTATTATTATTATTATTATTATTATTATTATTATTATTATATGCGGGACGGGACGGGATTTGCGGGATCCCACCGGGATCGTCCCGCGTTTCGTCCCGCATAATTTTTGCGGGACGGGATTCGCTATTTTGTCCTAAATCCCACCGGGATCGTGACGGGATCGGGATTTGCGGGATTTGTGCCCACCCCTACAAAATTGTACAACAAGTTATTTTTCATGAATCGAGTTGAGAGTATAAGGGCAAATATAAATGAATTTATCTAAATATTCAACCAACTATTATGTACATCCTCCAATATCGAAAACACGTTTTAAGGAATGAATTGATATGGTTAATCTATTTTTTCAGTTGTATTTGAGGTTTTCAATGAATTTTTTGACGGGTTTCAATTGCATTATCTGTTGAACCTAAGGTTGGCACGAGCAACGTAATTAACTTCGGCTCCAAATGCCAAGTTATGTAACTAACATCAACTAATTTCACCGAGTTAATATAACTATCATCGACTATCTTGGCTGAGCAAACTCATTAACCTCATAAAAGATTGGCAATAGCAAATGTACGTTCTCATATATACATATATGAATGCCAATAGGCAATAGGAAATTCATTAGCAACAACTCACCCACGGTCCGATCATTAAATGCTAGCTAGCCAACTAGTCGAGTTCCAAATTCAAGTTGAGTGATTGAATTAAATTATTCTAGGAACTAGGAAGAAACAAATTCTGACAACTTATCTCGATAAAAATAGTCAGGGTTAATTAATAATTATATAACTAGACATGTCAATGTTAATTATGTGTCTCGGTGAAATATGTCGACCTTAGGATTGACAAATCTTACAATCGATCGAAAACCCTTGAAAACTCATCGACAAACACCAAATGTAACCAAAATTAATAATGGAAATTATGGAATAACCATATTGATTTGTTCCTTAAAGTGTGTTTTCATGATTGACGGATGTACATAACTGTTGGTTGACCGGATTGAGTATCTGGATGAACTCTTTTAGATTGTTCCTTGTGCTCTTGGTTCAATTTGTAAATATTTTTTGAAATGGGAAATGACTTGTTATGCAATTTAATGGATTTGGTCTTGCCAATATTTCTTTGTCGTCTTCCCAATAGCTTCTATGATTTTATTTTGAGTGAGGCTAGAGGCAAGATGTCTGAATGGCTATTGACAAGATAATTTCAAGTTAAGTGCACGCATGTCCTTTTCATTTTTTCCAAAGACATTGTAAAAAGGCTCAAAATTCTATTTTCTCGAATCGAAACCTAAATCTATCGAATGAATTGTTTTGATCGAAAATAGCCTAAAATCGATGAAATTAATCAAAATATCAATTGATTGACACACGAATTAGTATATCGCTCGCTTTATAGGATAATCGAATGGCGATGAGAGTATGAGACTGAGGAATGAGGCGAGGAGAGGAGAGGCGAGTCGGGGCTGGTCGGCGATGGCGGATCTAGGGGAGCGAAAGAGGACTCGAGATGAGACTAGGTGAGGCGAGTTGTGGCTGGTCGGTGGCGGCGGGTCTGGGAGATCGAGAGAGGACGACGAGACTAGGAGTGAGGCGAGGCGAGTTGCGGCGACGGGTCTGCATGAGTGAGAAGCAGAAAATGAAAGAAGAAGACACAAATGGGTTGCCCTAGATAGGAAAAGAAAATGAAAAAAAAAATGAAAAAAACAAAAGGATGAAAAAAAAAAAAAAAAAGAACCCCAAATTCGAACCCGAGATCCTTGGTCATATCCACACGCGGGTAGGAAAGCTCCACCAACTGGGCAAACTAAGTTTAATGATACTAAAAGACCATTAATTTATTTGTACTCTCATAGAATACTAATATTTTTAAAAAAATTACCGTGTCATGTCGAATACCCGATAATAGAAATATGTCAATCCGAACACGACACGATTATTTGTACTCTCATAGAAATATGTCAATCCGAACCCGCCATACCACACTACCACCAGCACCACCTTCCTTTCTTATTGGCCAACGAGTACACCCTACCAGTCCTCGCAGTCTTCATCACGACCATCAATGGTTGCTTGAACTAACCACCCACCGCAAATGCTATACTACCTACGATCGATTATCACGTACACTCACCTGCTTCGATGATCATCGTCCACTGCCAACTCTATCAACGGTACTGTGGCTGCTCTATTGCCACCCGTTCCTCCACTCAGCATCAACGACAAGGTTGTTGCTAGCACCGCCATGGCCTTGCGCCAATCAACAAGGCCCTCATGGACGCCTCTGCCTCCTCCCTTGACGATGTCATCTTCACTCATCTCCTCTTGCTTGGCTCATTAGTCTTCGATCATCCACCTCTTTGGCTCCATTGGTTGAAGAAGATGAGCCACTATACATGATCCTTTTTCCAATTTATTATTTATCTATTTAATTTTAATTCCAATTTGCAACTTTCGACAGTTCGATAACTCCCATTTTAACTGCGGGCATAATAAGATATCGATTTAAATAAATATGATATTATTTTTAGGATAATTAAGAGATATTATTAAGACTTATTTCTACGGTTTATTCCTCAAATTCTAACAATCTCAATGTCTTATTCTTATTTTGATTTCAACCGTCAATGCTTAATGGGGGCATAACATATGTCGAGTGTTCCATAAGTAATGGTCCAATATCGTTAGTGATGTTTAAGTGACTGGTGTCGAATGAGGAGAGCTCATCTCTCCAACCTTCACAACCCACAATTGCACAAATCCCGCCTACCATTCTTGTCAAAAAGTATTTTAGGGCCATTCAAAGTTCAAAGTTCAAAGACAACATTGATTGCACTTCATTCATATTGGCCCATTTTTGACTCTTTTTTCCCTTATATTATATTGAGATATTTGAAAGATAACTACAGACATTATTATTAAGGTTATCAAATTTGTCCGAGTTTGAAAATAAAAAAATTGACTCTTTTGTGAATAAAGTTAGATCCCTCGTGTCGTGCTTAATGAATATCGGATACAACCTTAGCTTATATGCCGCTAAACTTTGTGTGTTTAAAATAAAATTGGTTTTCTTTAATTTTGATCCTTGATCCCTACAAAAATAAGTATTTTATTGGTAAGTGTTTTTGTTTCTAGCGAACCATATTGAATATTGATGATCATTGTCTGATATTTTTTATGGGCATCACGATAACTATGTGATACTTTGTAGACAAATGTATTAAAAAAAAAACACATGTATTTGTATCCCTAGTCCCTAGTTTGCAAATAAAACTAGTAGAACTAGAGGAGGCGATTCAGTTGATTGGGCCGGGTTCGGGTATATCCATTTGGATTCAATCAATGTCGGATTATGTCATCTATTGGGTATATTTTGTATTTGGGTCGGGTCAGGTTAGGTTTAAGTCGGGTAAGTTCGGATCGGGTAAATTCAGGTCAAAATTGATTTCGATTTAGTCGGTTCGGGTATGGGTCGGGTCACGGTTTGTTTTATTATAAAATGACGAATATTTTTATTTATCTTAATTGTTGAATAATAAAATTCATTTATTTAGTTATATTATGTCTCATTATAGGTAATTCACATTATTAGTGTATTTAAAAATAAGAAAATTAAAGTAATTACAAGTATAAGTCGAGTTTTGTTCGAGTTGGTAAAAAATGGGTCGGGTATGTGATGTCATCCTCAAGCGGAAGAAGAAGAAGGCTCCACCTTGGGAGTCGTTAAAGAAACGGCGTTAATTATTTTATTATTTTTTATATATTAGGATTTTAGATTAAAGTTTTATCTTCTAGGTTTATTTATCTTTAGGATTAAAATTATATCTTTATCAACCTAAATTCTATCTTGTACGGTAGAATTGGTTCTTAGGTTTTCTATTTAAACATTGTAGTTCTGTTGAATTAAATCAGATTGAATAGAATTGAGAAACCCCTCTATGGATTAAGGGTTCTTCGATTATCAATCCCAACCCACATTCGGTTAGTAAATTTTCTATTGTTCCGATCCAAAATTATTTTCATTGCAAATTAACTTTGTCCTCTACTGGTGATCCATTGCAATTGTGTAAAAGAAGCCGCAATTGCTGACCCACTGTTGCCATTGTCATTGACGTTCAACTCACTTGGGTGGCACCGTCACTCATGAGTGATATATAGGCTCCTGGTATGGAAAAGGCTACACATACACTTGGTGTATGCATACACCATTTTTTTTTTCTTGAAAATTTATTTTTTTAGGGTTCACCATTTAAAATTTAGGGTATCATTAGTGGTTATTGAAATTTTTAGGATTTATTCTTTATAATATGAGTATAATAGAGTTTTAAAGAAAAATTTCAGGGTTAATTTTTACAATTTTAAAAATAGTGGATAAATTTTACAAATTTTTACACATGGAAAAAAGATACACCAACATACACCAAGTGTATGTGTATCATCCTCCCTCCTGGTATTCAACAATTGGAGGAAGAAAATTTTTGCAAAACAGACACTTTTTTTGGACAAATTTGTAAAATAGACGCAAGTTTGGACAAATTTGAGAAATAGCCGCTATATATACTTATTTTCTCAATGTACGGACCTTTTTTTGTGTTTCCCGAAAATCCAAACTCTCTCTTCCTCGAAACTCTCTCTTTGCGCGTTCTTCCTTCATCGGTTCTTCATTGGAAAACCCATCCCCTCTCCCGAATTCCATCAGATCTGAAAGCCTGAGATTTGGATTCAAGCAGTCGACTACCTGAAGCTTACTCGCTCGTCGGCGACCTAGAGCTTGCCTCGCCGGAGCTCTCTCTCTCTCTCTCTCTCTCTCTCTCTCTCTCTCTCTCTCTCTCTCTCTCTCCCCTTGTCGAACGAACCCCACCGCCGGAGCTCGGACGCTAATTTCAAACGCAAAGCAGGTACCTTCGCTTCGATTGCTCGTTTGTTTTGATTTAGATGCTCAATTCGATTTCGGTGTGTCCCCGACTGTCGGGAATTTGAATCCTGAATTATTGGTTTTCAGTTGCTTGTTTCGGATTGGCTATAGTTCTTGTATTGATGATGCTGTTTTAGGACTCAGGAGTGTGGTTTGGTGCTACTGTTGCAAAATTTAATGTGTTCATATGATGCTTGTCCAACTGGCTTGTGATTCCTTTCTTTTTCTTTCTTTGATTCTGTTCTGTGTTTTGATTCTGCTTAGGAAACAAATTTAGCCACACTCCAATCAATTCCTGTTGTGTTCACCACCATCGACATCAATCTTTGATATGAATCAAAGAAACATCATCACATCAATCTTTCCAATTTCGGAGCTTTCGATTTCAGTCTTAACTTGCTTGTCAGTTGAATATCACAATGCAACTATAAGTAGATGTTTAGTTCTTGACCTTCATTGACATATCTTTGTCTGAGAAATATTTCAGATTGGACTACCAAAGGATTATGTTTGGAGCATAGGTTCTAGTTGTTTTCAATTTATGTCAAAGTTGCTGCAAATTTATGACAGATCTTGTTCGAATCCTTGTAAAACATGATGAATTGACTTTGGAAGTAAGTTATTTCCCTTCTCTGTCCACTTTGAGAGGCTTGCCTGGGAAGCTCTCAAGGATCAGTTAAAGGCTTATCAAGATCAGGTAGCTGAAGCAGCAAGTAAAGCCGCAGCTCTAACCGAGGAGTTGGATCAGACCTCGGCTAAAGTGGCTTCCCTGGGAAGCTCTAAAGAAGAGCTGCAAAAGACGATTGAGGAAGCAGAGAACAAAGTTGCTCAGTTACTCTATTATATGAGAAATTCTCCGTTAAAATATTCTTCCAATCCTTACACCTCATTTACACAGTTCATATTTATATAAAAATATCCATTTTTATGTTTGTGTGTTGTGAGAATAAGCTTCAGTGGTGATTTAGATGTCCTAAAAAATCTTAGGAATAATAGGTTGTGGTTTGTTAGTGTAGATGAGCCTTGCATTCTGCTGAACCCTTGGCTGTGTTGTGCAACTCCAAGGCTGAGTTGTGCAACTCCAAGGCTGAGTTGTGCAACTCCAAGGCTGAGTTGTGCAACTCCAAGGCTGAGTTGTGCAACATTTGCTTGAATGAGTCCTGTTTCTTAGAGTTGTGCAACATTTGCTTGAAACGAATCTATCTGACATGCTGATGGGAATACAAGTGCAGTTGAAACCGAAGCCTTGGTCTACATACCATGATTACTGTCGGTACATGGAAATTAGTCACTTTTAATCCAGATTAATCTGTTTTCCTATAAGTTTCTGCTCCTAAATCACCAATATGCTTCTCTCTCTTTATGAAGGTGTTTTTACTTTTATGTTAGTTGTGCAACTCTTAAGACGGAGTTGTACAACTTCTAAGACGGAGTTGTGCAACTTCTAAGACGGAGTCGTGCAACTTCATTCCAGAACTGAATTCGCCGTTCTTATTCTGTTGCATTGACATTGTCTCTGTATGTTTCTTAAATGCAACTCACACCCCGTATCAGAGAATTAGCCATTGTTGTGAATCCACTGTCAACCTTGCATTCGATCGTTGACAGTTCGAAATCTTGGACAGGTTGAGGCTTGAGATCATGTGCCTAACTATGATCCACCGTGGGGTTTAAGTGTGCAACTCATTTTGTTCAGATTATGGATTTAAATAAGATATGTTTTTAGTTGTAAATATCATTATATTAATTTCTTTTATATATCATCTCTTAGCTTCCTACAGTAAAGGCCAATAAGGATTTGTAGTGTTTCAGAACAAGTTGAATAAGTGTGATGTGAAGATGGAATTTGTGCGTATAAACATTGCAATAATTGATGTTAAGAGTGCTAATAATGAAACTAGCACCAAAGCTGGTTTCTTTCTCTTTTCTTTTCTTTTTGCCCCCCTTGAAATCATTCATGCTCCTACTTTTTATGTGTTCATATATGTCATTCAAGCCAATGTTGATTTGCTAATAGATTACTTCCTAATTAATACACTAAAGGAATTATGAGCTGCAGGTTGTCTTAAGGCAGCTTGGGGTTGTTCTTGTGGGCTGATCTTGCTGATGTGGAAGCAAGTAAAGCTCCAAATTTCATTTTTTGCTGGTGTGGACAGCAACTCAAACGGTATGCCTAGCCAAATTTGATGTAGACTGCATCAAAATTGCTATATCTTATTGTGGGTAGAAGGATGTAACAACAGATGACAAGAAAAAAGTGCTCAGTGTGTGCATTAGGAGTTCCACAAAATCTATTTGTACTCCTTTACTTTGCATCCAAGTAGTTTCTCTGATCTATGATGTGTTCTGATCTGTGAATGAGCAAGAATTCTGCCTGACAACACCAGCAAGGGAGGTTAACCTGCTCGTGCATTTCTTTCTATGCTTCCATACATTCTTATTTCGAGTACACATGTCATTAGGCTTCTTCGTGTACCTTTAAAGAAAGAATTGACAATTGTGAAATTTATGGAGGATCATTTCATTCAGGGATGTGTCATGTGTTATAGACTTACAGTTTCAAGATTTCCTCGTTTTCAGGTGGCATCTCGAATCTGAGAAAAGCAGCGATCGGCGGATCCGAGCAACAACTGGAAGCCTGCATCTTCATCGCTTGGTGGCGGATCTGAGAAGCCAGCGAGCGACGGCCCGGGGGACCAGATCTGTATCGAAGAAGAAAGAAGGCGGGCGGAAACCACTGATTTATGGTGATCGACTGGTTTTATGAAGCCTCCTGTGCAAATCACTTAGTATCCCCTTCTCGAGCGAGGCGAGCGAGGCCGAGACCTATTTTGGAATGAGATATCAGTGCATTCCAATCCATTTTGCCTTGTTTCAAAAGTAATCCTAAACATTTTATTGAATTGGTCACTTGATGATCATGATTCATGGTGTACTGGATTACTTCTCTTCACTGTGAAATTCCCTGTGTTGAACTGCTACAGACATTAGCACGCTGTTTATCATTCAATTGAGTGTGTTGTAATGTGAGCCTCTGTCTTATTTGGAAACGAATTGGTGGTTAATTCCGAATACTTTATGGTTGAATGTCTGTTATAGGGTGCTTGTGCGTATGACGTTGTTTGCACTTTGCTTTACTGTCATAGAATTACATGATGTGCTTGCCAATTTCTAGTTGCAAACTACTAGTGCTTACTCTAAATTTTCTACCCCACCTCTAGTTGCATTTGTAACTTGCTGGACTCCCCTTAGTGGGGAATTGATTTCTTAATAATATGTACTGGCCATTAGCCCGCTTACTGATCCAAAAAAGAAAAATTAGAATTAGCAATGTACTCATTAGATAATTAGTTTACATTTTTTAGTAATTTGCACAACATATATTTATATTTGCACAACAGATTAGTATATGTGCACAACATACATTTATACTGTGTTTTAAGAGTTGCACGACTGTGTTTTAAGAGTTGCACGACTATGTTATAAGAGTTGCACGACTCTGTTGTAAGAGTTGCACGTCTCTGTTGTAAGAGTTGCACGACTCTTATATTTGCACGACAAAATGTTAAAAAAAAAAAATTAGATGTGATTCATATTTGCACAACTTACGGTTATATTTGCACAAAATGCTCTTATTTTTGCTCAACAATTCTTCATTTTTGCACAACAATCAAGACTTGTGAAATTGTGTCTCCACATAATCTTATTTTTTGTAAATATAATTTTATATTTTTTTAATAGATTATTGCACAACACGGTCTTATTTTTGCTCATCAATAGAGTAAAATTGCACAACATGGGGGATTGGTGAAATTTTGCTCAGCATTATCTTATTTTTGCTCACTAATAGGTTATTTTTGCACAACAATCGAGACTTGTGAAATTGTGCTCAACGTGATTTTATTTTATTTTCTCTCAATATAATTTCATACTTTCTCAATAAACTATTGCACAACATCATCTTATTTCTGCTCAACTATAGGTTATTTTTGCACAACAATCGAGACTTGTGAATTTTTTCTCAACATGATCTTATTTTCTCTCAATATAATTTCATTCTTTCTCAATAAATTATTGCACAACATGCTCCTATTTTTGCTCATCAATACTTTATTTTTGCACAACTAGTGGTGAAAATTAGTGCTGACACTGATATTAGTTACAATTAGTGCTGACACTGATATTAATTACAATTAGTGCTGACACTGATATTAGTTACAATTAGTGGTGAAAATGTGCACGACTCTGGTGTAAGAGTTGCACGACTGTGTTTTAAGAGTTGCATGACTGTGTTTTAAGAGTTGCACGACTTTGTTGTAAGAGTTGCACGACTCTGTTGTAAGAGTTGCACGACTCTGTTTTAAGAGTTGCACGACTCTGTTGTACGAGTTGCACGACTCTGTTTTAAGATTTGCACGACAATCGAGACTTGTGAATTTATTCTCAACGTGATCTTATTTTAAAAAAGTGCTGACGTGAAAAAAAAATTATTTGAAAAAAGTGCTGACACAAATAGAATAAAAAGTGCACAAATTAGATTAAATTTGCACAACTTATGATTAAATTTGCACAATGTCCTCTTATATTTGCACAACTTACTCTTATTTTTGCTCAACAATAGGTTATTTTTTGCAAAACAATCGAGATTTTTGAAATTGTTCTCAACATGATTTTATGTTCTCTCAATATTATTTTAAGAGTTGCACGACTCTGTTGTAGGAGTTGCACGACTATGTTTTAAGAGTTGCACGACTCTGTTTTAAGACTTGCACGACTCTGTTGTAAGAGTTGCACTGCTCTGTTTTAAGAGTTGCACGGCGCTGTTGCAGGAGTTGCACGACTTTGTTGTAGGAGTTGCACGACTCTGTTGTAGGAGTTGCACGACTCTGTTGTAGGAGTTGCACGACTTTGGATTGATAATCGAAGAACCCTAATTCCGTTAAGGGTTTCTTCAATTCTATATTCAATCTGATTTAATTCAATAGAACTACAATGTTTAAATAGAAAACCTAAGAACCAATTCTACCGTGCAAGATAGAATTTAGGTTGATAAAGATAGAAATTTAATCCTAAAGATAACTAAACCTAGAAGATAAAACTTAATCTAAAATCCTAACCATCTTATTTAATCTAACTAAGAAATACTAAAAATAAGCAATTCTATAATTAAACTCCAACTAACATAGGAGTTACTAAAAATAGAATATATATAAAAAATAAGAAATATAAATAATAAAATAATTAACGCCGTTTCTTCAACGACTCCCAAGGTGGAGCCTATAAACAGACAATAATTGCACAACATGAGGGATTGGTGAAATTTTGCTCATAAACGACTTTGTTTTAAGAGTTGCACGACTCTCTTGTAAGAGTTGCACGACTCTGTTTTAAGAGTTGCACGACTCTGTTTTAAGAGTTGCACGACTCTGTTATAAGAGTTGCACAACTCTGTTTTAAGAGTTGCACGACTCTCTTGTAAGAGTTGCACGACTCTGTTGTAAGAGTTGCACGACTCTGTTGTAAGAGTTGCACGACTCTATTGTAAGAAATGCACGACTCTGTTTTAAGAGTTGCACGACTCTGTTATAAGAGTTGCACAACTCTGTTTTAAGAGTTGCACGACTCTCTTGTAAGAGTTGCACGACTCTGTTTTAAGAGTTGCACGACTCTGTTTTAATTAAGAGTTGCACGACTCTGTTATAAGAGTTGCACGACCCTGTTTTAAGAGTTGTAAGAGTTGCACAACTCTATTTTAAGAGTTGCACGCCTTTGTTGGAAGAGTTGCACGACTCTGTTGTAAGAAATGCACGACTCTATTTTAAGATTTGCAGGACAATCGAGACTTGTGAATTTATTCTCAATATGATCTTATTTTAAAAAAGTGCTGACGTGAAAAAAAAATTATTTGAAAAAAGTGCTGACACAAATAGAATAAAAAGTGCACAAATTAGAATAAAATGCGCACGACTAATATTATAAAGTAAAAAAAATTGTTATCCATGTAGAAAAAAAAAACTTGATTTGGATCATATTTGTGAAATTGTTATCCAGGCTTGATGGAATTGTTCGACATCATTTGATCAGCTTATGATTCATTTGTCATGTGCTTCTTCGATTCTTTGTGAAATTGTTATCCATGCTTGTGCAACTCTAAAAAAAGTGCTGACATGGGAAAAAAAGTGCTGACACGGAAAAAAGTGCAACTCTAAACTCTACTTGGATCATATTTGCACAATTTATGGTTATATTTGCACAAAGTACTCTTATATTTGCACGATAAAAAGTTAAAAACATAAAATAAATAAAAACTAGACTAGGGTCATATTTGCACAACTTATGATTAAATTTGCACAACGTCCTCTTATATTTGCACAACTTACTCTTATTTTTGCTCAACAATAGGTTATTTTTTGCAAAACAATCGAGATTTCTGAAATTGTTCTCAACATGATTTTATGTTCTCTCAATATTATTTTAAGAATTTGCACGACTCTCTTGTAAGAGTTGCACGACTCTGCTTTAAGAGTTGCACGACTCTGTTGTAAGAGTTGCACGACTCTGTTGTAAGAGTTGCACGACTCTGTTGTAAGAGTTGCACGACTCTTGTTTTAAGAGTTGCACGGCTCTTGTTTTAAGAGTTGCACGGCTTTGTTTGCTCGTTTATTATACAAGTTTGAAGCAAATTGAAACATACAACATTAATTTAACCCGTTTGCTCATTTATTATACAAGTAGCTTGAATTTATAATGAAGTTACATAGAAATTCTATGACAGCAAAAAAAATCAAGGTACTTTATTCATCTTGACCAAAAAAAATTTGCTTTATTCAGTAAGTGCCTATTTGAATGAGAAGACACCCCACTGGAAGTTTGTGGATCCAGATAGAGTACAACTTATCTATTAGTAGTACATTACATGTCACTAGAAACTGTAGGTCTTAACTAACACTTGCCTAATTTCAATTCACAGTGTCTCAGAAACACATTTTGTGGCCACCATTGCCAACTACTGATGACTAGTGGAATTACTAATGGATCCGAACGATCCAATTCATCACCGAACCCCCTTCCAACTCTTCCTCTACTTTAAGAATAGTTGATTCCTGGAGTGGTGGCACTTAGGAGTTGCATTCCTTCCTCGCTCATCTGCTGTACCTCAGCTGGTGACAGGATCCTGATGCATCGAACACAGCTCACAAACTCCCTGGAAGCACAAGAGGGTAAAGAGGAAAGATGTTAATATCTCAACTCTCAAAAACATGGACATTTTGTGCCTGTTTTCAGGGATGAAAATGGAAATTAAACTTAGTCCCAAGGATCATCTCCAACGAGAAGTACATCATTCTCAAAATCAACGTAAACCAGCTTCCACCCTGATTCTCTCGGATCACTCAAGAGCCCGTCTAGTCCAAACATGCATTCGATTGCTGACCGCAACTCCTCATAGTTTCTGTAGCTTGTGACATCAATTGACCGGCCAACTGATCCCGTCTTTTGAACCTGCAACAGACATAGCAAGTTATTCTAACATTTGTAACACAAGGCACTCAAGTTTACATGCATGATGATTCCCACATTAGAGTTACCTTTGTATAGCTTCGCAGGGGATTCACTTGTTGCCAAGAGTTGTTCTGCAAGAGACTGCTCTCATCGAAATCTACATTACCTGAAGAGGTTCCGCCTGAGTTGTCAGGGAAATCTTGTATGGAGAACGCCTGTGAATCATCCACAACAAATCCCAACAGTTGGTGCAAACGGTAGCAGCAATATCAGTCAGAGAGGATTTCCCTCAGCTTGAAGACACTCTCAATGACTGACAGTTCTGTGGCTGTAGTGTCAGACCCTGATAGGCTAAAACCTACACCCACAAGTGTATGGGGTTCAGTTGTAGTATATCGAGTGTCGTATCCACAAGGACTATGTGGTATCGATTATCAATTCAAACTGATTTAACTAAGTCAAGAAAATAAAGGCGAAATGTTTATATGGGTGGAGAAAGTAACCAACTAATGAGAAACAACTATGCAAAAATAGGTATTAAACAATGGATATGAGGCAAATCTAGGGTAAGGATCACCACAACGACACTTTAGTAGATTAATATTGATATCCGTGTCATTGTCTGAGTTTGTTGAAGGTAGATTGTCTAAGGCAATCGCAAATCTCCTTTCGGAATCAAAGCGAATGTGTCTAAATTGGTTAACAATCACCTTTCGGACTCAAGCAACCAATTTAGACCCTTTAAGTTCTTAGAATTCTAGATGATAATCATATCAACGTCGCCTTTCGGTCTCAATTGATATAACGATCATCTAAAATATCTATGACAATCTATAAATCCTCAAGAAGCTTAATTTCACTTTCGATCAACTAAACTTCAGGTTTAATCCTATGGTTCCGATGGATCCAATAGCTTTTCGGCCTAAATTCACCACCTAAATTCTAATTTAGGGTTTTAGTCTTTCGATTTCAAACCCTAAATCAGTTCTAACCAATTTTCATCAATTAGGGCTGGCGCAATAGGATTAAATCACAAATCAACAGACAAACGAATATCAATCTTAACGCTACCAAATTATCATTGGGATCACCCAAACCCTAGATCGAAGATTCAAGCAAACATAATATGATAATCAACGAAATAAATCATAGACAAAAATAAATCGCTGAAATAAAATAGAATGCAAACCGGAATTTCCGTCCTCGGTCCAAAGTGTATACCGTCAAACCAAGAACAACACCCAGCTAAAGAGAGATTTGAAGGCCGAAGCCTTGTCTGCCAAACAAAAGTCCGAACTCCCCCCCTTTCCATTCTAAACCACGGGAGTATATATTTCACTTTTAAGAAAATTACATTTTCAACCCTCAAAATTAAATAATTGAAAACTGATCCAACACCCAATTATAGATTTAACTCCGTAAAATAGCCCCAAGACTTAGCAACTTCCGCACTTGGTACTTTAGCTCCTCGCTTATGATCCAACATGCTCGACGCTCCATAATAAAGCTTTGTTTTCCTTAATATTGACCTCAGAATGCCTGAAACAAATAAAAATCAGGTGTAGACTCCGAAAATGCAAAATAAAATAAATAAAGTATAAAATATGATAAAAATGCATAAAAATGACCTAAACTAATATGCAAATGTATGCCTAAAATATGACTAAAATAGATGCTATCAAATCACCCCATGCTTAAACCTTGCTTGTCCTCAAGCAAGAACAAGTGTAAATATTCACAAGAAAGATTTCAGCTTCTATCCAAGCAATGTGTTTGCCCACTTAGATCTAGACATTGGGTTCAAAACAAGAGTAAGCAAATCATGCAAGAGACAAGTCAAAATATCAATACCAAGACCTCACATAGGACATTTTGTGGAACACTCTCACTCATGTGTTTGGGTATAAAAGTTTCGCTCTAGCTCAAATCTTGAAGACTCATCTACTATAAGCTTGAATTAGCGTCCTAACTCTCCACCACTTGGACTATGCACATAAACATAAATCATGAGGTCTTTTCATGGGTTGTAATGGGGCCAAGGTAAGAAACAAAAGGTATGGATTCTTTGGCCATGTGGTGCTAAAATCCGGGAAATAGAATTACTTCCTAAACTTCCACCACAATTCATCTTCTTTTTCAACACATACCAAATTTCTCACAACAACCACATCACATAATCAATGAAGCTCAAACTCTCAACTTTTGATAACACATTCCCTTTTCACAAACAATTCTCTAGTGATGAAGAATTTTATTCCCTTTTTTTCACTTTTTTTTTCTTTCTTTCTTTTATTTCTTCATCACAAGAAACTAACATTTGAAGCACAAATCCTCCACTCAATACATAAATCACTCAAAGCACATATTCCTTCTCGTCCAGAAAACTATAGATAAATCTATTTCATCCTACTTCCCGAATGGATAAACGAGGCTAAAATAGGCTTAGGGATAATCTTGTGGAGCTACAAATGAATATGCTATTAGGCTCAACGGGCTTCAAGCAAAGGATATCATAATAGGGTAGGAAGGGAATAATAGGCTAACAAAAGTTGCCTCAATCATGTTTATGCAATGCACACAAGTCATATATGTGGCCTCAAGAGGTTCTAACGCAAGTTCTGAAGATAGAGCAATCAAGATGAGCAATTCACACACAAAAGAATGAGGACTCTTGAATTTCAGTCCTAGGCTCAGAAGCTCACAGGCTTTTGTCTCAGAATCTCAATCTCAACAAGTCTCAAGCAATGATTAGTTTTCAAAGAATTAAAGCATAAACCCAACAATCTAGATCATCACAAGTTTTTTAACATGTCTTAGAGGATATCATCAACCAATTTCAATCAAGGAAGTGACATGTTCTTCAAGAAGAGCAAGGAATTTTTATAGCAATGGTTCTCTCAAGACATCTATATGCAAATGAAATGCAATGTATGAAATGCACATGAAAAAAGGAAGAAAAAAAATATATGCAAAAACGGAGTTACACTAGAAGTTCCCTACCCCATGCTTAAAGTTTACTTTGTCCCCAAAGTAGAGAATGAAAGAGTAAGAGGTAGAGGAACTCACCGGAGAATCAGGCAAGATCATGAGCACAATTCAGCAGTTCAGCCCATCCTAATATGAGGTAGTGGTGCAAGTTGTATTGAACCTTCCGTGATATTTAATTAAATTCTGGCAGCATCTTCGTTGTAATTTGGTCTGCACACAACACAAAGAACAAATGCAGACACAAGCCTAACAAATACAAATAATATCACACAGCAACCAGGATCCAATAATCACCAAAAATCAGCACTAAAACTCCTCAAAAGCATCAACTTGGACAAATGAAAACCACCCCATCACAACTAAACACTTAGGATCAAACAGACTCTGTGAAAGCATCACATATAATAAACAAAAGTCCAGTAGAATGATCAAAAGGCATTGAAAACGACAGCTTCAACTCTCCATAAATCAAGATCAACACAAGTAATACCTCAATCTCATCAAACAAATAAGGAGTTGACACCTTCAAATATCAACACAATTTGAAGCACAAAACAACATGAAATCAGTGCCAAATTTGAGAGTATCAATCATTCACCGGTTTAGCAGATTTCAATTGACCGGCCAACTGATCCCGTCTTTTGAACCTGCAACAGACATAGCAAGTTATTCTAACATTTGTAACACAAGGCACTCAAGTTTACATGCATGATGATTCCCACATTAGAGTTACCTTTGTATAGCTTCGCAGGGGATTCACTTGTTGCCAAGAGTTGTTCTGCAAGAGACTGCTCTCATCGAAATCTACATTACCTGAAGAGGTTCCGCCTGAGTTGTCAGGGAAATCTTGTATGGAGAACGCCTGTGAATCAGCCACAACAAATCCCAACAGTTGGTGCAAACGGTAGCAGCAATATCAGTCAGAGAGGATTTCCCTCAGCTTGAAGACACTCTCAATGACTGACAGTTCTGTGGCTGTAGTGTCAGACCCACAGAAAGCGGTCCAGTCGTTTACAGTAAGGCCTGCACCTATTACCTCACTCCCACGGTTGACGGTTCCTGTCATCAATGGAACCTGGAGAAGTGTTGAAAGTTCTTCCAAATCTTCCACAGATGTGTGAGGATGCACCTTTGGACAACACAAGGTATAATGTCAGGAGTGGAAGGCAAAGTAGCTGCCTACGAGAATATTTCCAGCAATTGTCTGCCTAAACATATGCTCAGTTAATGTGGAAAACATACCTCATCTCAATGATATGAGCAAGACGGATAATTGGATAGCAGAAGTGAGGGTTTCATCTCAATGACATTACGACTTATTTTCACTGATCCAAACAAAAAAAATCAATGTGCATTGCATTCAGTATATCTCCCACAGGTTTCATAAACTATTAGCATCACCAAATCCACTCAAATGCACAATAAGCAAAAACAGAAGTTCGGATTACAAGCACAAATGCACAGTTAGCAACACCCAAGACTTGAAGAGTGCTAGATTAATCTCAATTCTAATAGAAACAAAACAAAACATAGTGCAAAAATAAGATAGCAATCTTGCAAAAACAGAAATTCGCATTACAAGCACAGCTGCACAGTTACCATCTTGAGCAGGAGTTAGCAACCTGTAGATAAATTCAGATGTGCTCAACTGCATATAAAAAATTCATTCCAAATTGCATATAACAAATTCAGATGTGATTATAAAGAACACCTGCAGATAAAACAAATCTCTATTTGAAGTCTTTCAAGATAAAGAAAAAAACGAATGGTAGGGTATATCATATGCCAAGGCAGAAAGCGCAGATAATTGGTTAACTGCTCCAATAACATCAAAAAAGACGTAAACAAATTCAGTCAGTGGCCAGGTACAACTATTCATGTCTGGTAAGAAAAGCATGTCCACAAGATTCAACTAAATGTGTGATTAATCCAGACGATGTATATAGGAATCAGCTAAATTCATTAAACCGAAACAAACATTGTTGAAGAGAAACTAATCATATGTGAGAGTTCAGTCTCACTGTTTTGATTAGCCAGAACCATGATAACATGTAAAGATTATTAAACATGATAGTGTAAGGAAAAGGTTTGTCAATTCACTGGACAAAAGATCTACACAATTATGCTTATAAGGAACCAAGAGAGAGGAAACCACACCCATAAGCTAGCCATCACAACAATAAAGTAAGCAGAATGAAAGATTATAATCATAACATTATGATTACAGATACTTATATGAGGCCTGATCCTATTGATTCCTTTGTATCTGCAAACTCACTATCTAATCTAGCACAAATGAAAAAGCTGTAAGGTTTGAACATAGTCACAAGTCGAGGACATACTGTTGGTGCTTGAGTATGAGATTCACCACTGATATCAAATGGATTAGCTGACTTGGCTTGCTGTGAAAATCCGCCCTATTTCAGCACAAAAAAACATAGATCTTAGAAGCTGGACATTGAAAAAGAAGTTGGACTATTGCAGATTTGCACAACTCCTAAGTTATTTTAGCATAAATCACACTTCTTTAGTATGTTTTAAAGCATACTGCCAGCAGATCGATTTCCTTATCAATCGATCGAAGATCGATTGATAAGGAAATCAAACCCTAAACCAACAGCAATTGATATAGCAAACAGATATAGCAAAATGAGTATAAACAGTAATTGATACATCAAAAATCAAACAAAATTTGCGCCAAAGGCGCAAATTTTCTGTCATTCCATTGTTGTAATCATTGGTTTCGACTATATTTGATTCAGATATAGCAAAAACTAGCATAAAACAGTCACAAATTCGACTATATTTGATGAAGCATGAATGCAACAAACCAACAGCAACACGAATGCAGCAAATCAGCAGACCAACAACATCAATCGATATCGATTGATAATAAGAGCAAAAAATCACAGATCATCACAATACTGCTACTATACAATTCACACAGAAGAGCCGCTACCTCACACAGATCATCACAGACAAAATCAATTTCCTTATCAATCGATCTCCGATCGATTGAAGCACATGGTATAGATGCAGCAAGAAAGCAAATTGAAAGGGGAAAACAGAAGATATACTCGATTACCAGTTCAGAGCTATCATTTTTATCAATCGATCTTCGATCGATTGATAAGGAAAACAGGATTAAACTAGCAAAAAAGTTAGGAGAGAGAATGATTAACCTACATCAACTCCTCCCTGCTGCAAGTTGGCTGATTCGCTCTAGGAAGCAATTTCCTTCTTAGATCCTCTATCTCCTTCTTCATCGTCCGCCGCATCCGGCGCTCGCTCGCCACCGCCTTCGGCGCTGGAGAAACGTCGTCGTCGTCCATCAACATCGTCGTCATAGGCCGTCGAATCCATGATCATCTATCTCCTTCTTCATCGTCCGCCGCATCCGGCGCTCGATCTGGCGCTTGCTCGCCATCGCCTTCGGCGCTGGAGAAACGTCGTCGTCATCCAGCAACATCGTCGTCGGAGGCCGTCGAATCCATGGCAATACAACAGATCTGGCATGAGGGGAGAAGAGATCGAGAGAGCGAGAGATGTCCGGGGAGAGAGAGGATAGAATGAGGAGGGGAGAGAGAAAAGGGTTTATATTGAGGACATATCACAAATTTGTCCCAAAACGCGGCTATTTCGCAAATTACGCCCATTTTGGTGGCTATTTTGCAAAACGCCCCTTGGAGGAATTAATTGAAAACTTTGTCAATTAATTACTCTAAGCTATTTCTAAATCAAAGTGGGAGCGAGTTCGAGAGTATCCCAATCGTAGTCCGAGTTCGATTATTCCACGTGATCGGTATTCATACGGTGTCTACTCGTTACAAATTCGACAATTTCTATACATCAATTGGTACTCAGAGACAGGTTATGCTACGCTCTTTGTTTCTTTGATGTTACTGATGTTTTGATTTGATGGCTTGGGAAATCTGGGGAGACGTTTGGGACGATGATCCCGATCCATGGGCTGCACAACAACGACGCCGACGAGAGCTCCAGAGAAGAGCTTTGCATCAACAACAAGCTTTAGAACAACAACGAGAGGCTCAAAGGCACCGCCTTTGGCTTCAACATCAACGCGAAGTCAAAAGACGCCAACTTTGGCTTCAACGTCAAGAGGAAGAACAACGTCAATTGGAGATCGAAGATAAGAGGTGTCGACAACGCTATCAGATTCGGCTTCTCCAACAAAGAGAGGCTGAGGAGGCACGACGACAAGAGGAGGAGGAACGTCGCCGAGAGGAGGAATTGGCGAAGGCCATCTCGGATATAATTTATCAAGAGGAGGAGGAACGTCACCGAGAGGAGGACTTGGAGGAATTGGCGAAGGCCATCTCGGATAGAATTTGTCAAGAACTTCCTTCAGCCCTCACCCCTGTTCCAGCGGCTATAGTTGCCTCAACCGACGACGAGGTAATTGAGCTTAAGGAGCCTTTTGTTGATTTCGTTGCCCAGAAAACAGCACAGCGCATCGAATTTGTTTCGCAAATTCCCATTCACTCCGACCTCAGAATTGAGTCAACTCAGTCTTGTTGCGAAGCTGACTCGACGAGCTTTCCAACGGTGGGTCACACGCTGTCAGACTCCTCCGGAAAGACCTCCGAATCTGTACTTAAAGTCGACTGCAGTGTTGTGCAGGAGGTGGAGCATGTTGATTCCGTTGACGAGGATGGGGTACTTGATGACGTGTCTCACGAGTTAGCGATTGTACCTCTTGGGCATGTTCATGAAGTTCCAGTTGCTGAGATTTGTGTGTTCATTGATCCTATTCTTATTGCGGATCAAGTCCGTTCAACGATCGCGCATGAAGGTGTTGTTTTTGGGGTTCCTATACCTCGAATTCTCCTGGCACCTATTCCACCCATTTCTCCATCATCTTCTTTGAAGGTTGCTGCTCCTTCCACGCTGATCATCGTCGACTCGATTCGGGGACGAATCAAAGATAAGAGGGGGAGAATGATGCGGGTCAAGATGACCTTCTGTGGGTCAAACAACGATCTTGATCCATGCAACGACTCGAGGACGAGTCGATTTCAAATGGAGGAGAATGATGTCATCCTCAAGCGGAAGAAGAAGGCTCCACCTTGGGAGTCGTTAAAGAAACGGCGTTAATTATTTTATTATTTTTTATATATTAGGATTTTAGATTAAAGTTTTATCTTCTAGGTTTATTTATCTTTAGGATTAAAATTATATCTTTATCAACCTAAATTCTATCTTGCACGGTAGAATTGGTTCTTAGGTTTTCTATTTAAACATTGTAGTTCTGTTGAATTAAATCAGATTGAATAGAATTGAGAAACCCCTTTATGGATTAAGGGTTCTTCGATTATCAATCCCAAAACCTTATCTCGTTCAATTTGTTACGCTTTCTATTCTTCCGATCGAAAGGTACCTTGCAATTCGGTCAACCCGTTGTGTTCAAGTGGCAACTTAGTGAGGCAGCCATTGTTGACCATAATTTTCCATACATATGAGTTTGTTATTGAATTAATTAAAAGCACTCGATTGATCAAGTGAAATCCAAGCAATTCAACCGAAGCGTTCGTGCGCAAGGAAGTACTGGAGTGCTTGGTCAATTAATTAATCTCTTATATATTAATATATTGATCAAGCCACATCGATGTACATCAGAAATACAAGAGCTTAAGCAAGATCACGCATCAGTTTAGCAATTGGCCGGCCTAGTCGATTGCTATACATCAGTATGAGTCGAGACAGATCTGTCTTTTTTCATGTCCTTTCGAATATCGGGTCAAAATGAGTCGAGCTCGTGTTCAGATTCGTGTTGCGCATGACGCTAAATTTTCGGGTTCGATCGAATCTGGGTTCAGATAAGTCGGATCAGATTTTCGGGTTGGGTCAGATTTTGATACAGAGAAATGAATTCATGATTAACATATCCTAACCAATGGATAAAGTTATGTAGATGGGGGACCAGTGTGACCATGCCAACTCTCACAGTCACAGCCCCAAATATCCAGTAAATTGATAAAGCCACCACCACACCTCCCCTTTCTGCCCAATCTTTGTTTCCTTGTTTATTCTTTCTTCTCCAACCTAGAAGATCTGCACTTTCTCTTTTTCTGTCTATATGAACAGCTTTGTTTTGGGGGATTCAGTTCAGCACCCACTCAATTTTACCATGAATCTCTTGTAAACCCATGAGAGGAGAGGAGATCGAATAAAAAACAAACAAATTAAACAGCCAAAATGTCAATCCCACATTTGTTCAGATGCCCAATAAGCCTAGATTTGTTCATAGACCCGGTTACACTTTGCACAGGCCAAACCTATGACAGGCCTTGCATTGAGAAGTGGATCTCTTCTGGTAATCTCACCTGCCCAGTTACAATGTTGAGGCTCAATGATCTCTCCATGGTCCCTAACCACACTCTCCGCCATCTGATCCGCCAGTGGCGCGATCAGACGGCTCAGACTCCATCTCTCCTTGATGCTGATCATGAGCATGATGGCTACTTGGCTGCACTCAAGCAAACCCTTGAGTCCCAACAACCCCTTTGGGAGATGAAGCTCCAAGCCCTCAAACAAGTCAAGGCTTTGTCTTTGGAGCTACCATGTGGAGAAAATGAGGGTTTGATCAGATTTGGGTTCTTCCCATTGTTGCTAGAGCTGTCATTTAGCACTTGGGCCCCCAAAAGATTGGAGCTTGTGGAGTTGGCACTCACCACTGCTGTTAAGCTAATGCCATTTAGTGACCATGGATGCTTAAATGTGCTCAAAGAAGACACAAAGATTGAATCTTTAATAGCTTTATTGGAACAAGGCACTCCCTTGATCAAGATCACCTTGTGCCATCTCTTGGAGGATGTTTTATCACCATCATTTTCTACTCAACAAACCAAGGGATTGTCTTTATTGATAAGAAAATCAGGCAGCATTCAACGGTCGATAATGAATCTAATCCATCTCAATCCCAACAATGAAGATGGCAACGAAGATGAAGATGAAGATGGCGATGAAGATGTCTCAGAGGGAGGGGTCAAGGTCCTGCTAGCATTATGTAGAAATTGTGTTGATCACAACCACCACCAAGGCCTTGAAAAATTAGTCCAATTAGGGGCAGTCAACACCTTGGTAAGATACATTTTGAGAGGTCTAAACATGGGTAGTGGGGTGGGTCTTGTGGCGGCGGCGGCAGCTCTAGAGGTGGTGGTGGAGACGGAGGGCGGGAAGGAGGCGCTGTTAGGAGAAAAGGATGGGGTAAAAGCACTAGTGAAGATGGTGTTTAGGGTTAGTGATCACCAAGGAAGTGAGAGTGCAGTGAAGAGTTTGATGGGCTTGTGTTGTGAGTCAGTTAAGGCAAGGGAGGAGGCAGTGAAAGCTGGGGTTCTGACACAGTTGTTGCTCTTACTGCAGAGTCAGTGCAGTGGGAGGGCAAAGACAAAGGCCAGGGTGTTGCTGAAGCTGCTTAGAGCCATGTGGGCTAAGGACCCAGTTGGTAGAAATTGAGGGAAAGTGCGTTTGTTTGGTGGGTTCTTTTGGATAGGATGATTGGGGGGGCCACTTGGATTGGATTCATGGTTGCTGTCTTTGAAAGGAAAGCTACTCTCATGGTTGATGTGTTTTCAATGTGTATGATTTGATTTAGACCTCATTTGAAGCCTTCAGTTTCTGTTTTTGTTACCAATGTTAGTAGTTTCAGGCAAATTAAGTTAGTGGGCTTGATTTTTTGTTCTTGTTATCACAAAAGTGTGTGTTTTAAGGTATGAAAAATTGCCCAAAAAACTTGCCATAAAAGAATAGATTAAAAAGGCATCACGTCAACATAGTGTATTATTATCTATAGAGTTCAACACTTCAACCTAAGAACTCTTTAGTTTGATGTAGATGCCGAATGCCCAATATATGCAAATAAATAATCATCAGGTTAATTGGGAAGTTAAAGCCTAACATATTAGGTCGGTGGACCAGAACGCTCGTACACACGACCCCCAGTCATAGCGCGTCCACTGACCTTATATATTTAGAATCGGAATTATGAAACGTGGGACAATAATTTTTTCACATCGTAACAACAATCACTAGTGTAAGCATTTGATCATTGCAATTACCCAAGTAATGTGTATGGAAATAATTCGCAATAAATGTAATCTTTGTTTTTGTTAAATTTTGGAAAAACCTTTGTCAGACCGCGTATAAACAGAGCTATGTTGGGTTTATTTAAATTTTAGATTACAAGGTTTTCTTCGATAAGTTTTGACTTCTCATTCTATTTTAGCCTAACTTGATCGCCCTAGTTGCACAGTGTATAAACGGAAGGCTGGTTGAATTTTTTTTTTTAGGTTATAAGGTCGATAACTACCTTCTATTAAAAAGTTAAACTATTGTAAAAAAAAAGCTTCACTCTTCTTTTCAAGCGTGCCAGACATAATCTTGACCATCTATCATAAAAACCATAATTTCGAGGCTAAAAAACAATCAAATACAGTAGTTCAATTGAGGAAGAAATAAAAAAACGTACGTGTTTGAATGAAAGAGCAAATAGTGAAAAGTAAGGGACTATTAAGGTTGGAGGGGTTGAAAATAACATTTGGGAGAAACGTGAGGCATGCGCCAAAAGCAATAGTTGAATTTAGTCCAAACAAAGAAATAGGCCTCTCTCACAGTCACAGCCTAACAAGTTAGTTGAGAACGCATTTGCAGATTTTATACATAGTGGTTTGGTCACTCAACCCCATATCTTTGAATTGCACAAAAACCACACCTTCCCAAAAGTAAAATATAAAATCAAGTTTCATCTTCTTTTTTGGTACATACTCCTTGAATAGGTAAATGAAGAGCGGTCATTCCGGGATTCGAACCGGGGACATATGAGTACTATCCACAAGTCCTTTCCAGTGAGTCATTCCGGAATGGTTTTTTGGTACATACTCCGGCCATCACATTATACATGTATCATGTATGAATTTTACCAAATGCACTACCATTCTTATGTACAATACATCAATTACTTCAAAGGAAAAAAGTATCATGTGTACAACAAAGCCAAACTAGAGACTACTTGATTAAACGAGACTCGGTCTGCCTTGTGTATCACCTGAATCAAGAGGAGCATAGCTTCCGAGATTTGAGATGGAACGATCATGCACGATTGACTCGTAATTGATCCGTTCATGATGGTAAGACTTGTCGACGAAGTAGAAAACGCTCTGTATAGTATTTCCAAACAAGAACAGAACAACGAACAATATCAAGCCGATGAATCCAATTCCTACTTTTTCGAGAATCGTCGTTGACTGGTCAAACATCACAAACCTCCCAAACAAGTATCCGGCCCCACCTCCCCATAGGGTGCCGGCGAGGGCTATGGTAAGTGCAATTCCCATTTTGCCCTCGAGGAGTTCCTTGCTCTTCTTCATTGCTTGAATTCCATAGTTCTCCTCCTCCATGACTACAACTGGAATTGTCAATTGCCAAATGACACCCATATAAAACAAACCCACCAAGTATAAACCATAGAGCACTAGCCCCAAAATCATACCATTTCCTATGTCACCATATGAATAAAAAGTTGAAAATATGACCAAGAATAAGAAAATAAGGACACAATTATATGCAAGGATGACACCAAAACCCCATAAGAAGGTCACCATAAGCCTTTTTTTAGCCATGTGAACGACCCTTATGACCTCTTTGAAGGTGAGTTGTTGCTTCCCCGAGTAGATCAACGCGACAGAATAGGCGACAACTGCAGTGGACGCGTAGAAGAGGGCGATGACCAACGCGAAAACCACCATCTTGATGATCCAAAGAACGATTGCTTTGGAGTAGGAGTTGATGTTATCGATAAGGAGCAAAGAGACACCAATATGGATGAGGCATGCGAGCGATAGAGGAAGGATAAGGGTTAGGGTAAGTTGGAGGAAGATCATCCTCCATGTGAAAACAATCTTGATAGCTTCTTTGCATATCCCAAAGAAGCCCAGGGTTTGAAGGTTTGCACGCTCCATAGCCATTTGTGTTCTTTTTTGTTCTTTCTTGGTGGTTTTGGGAGAAGGGGATTTGATTGGTGCTTGTTTCAATTTCTTAAATTGTAAGAAACTTGTGTACATTGACAAAATCAGAAGAAAAATAAACAATGAAGAAGGCTTAATTAATTACATTTTGCCCATAGGTTAATCTTGTTAGAAGCATTGGACATCACTCACAACTTAAAATAAGTTGCAACTGTGTTCAATATGTAATTTTATATAAATTAAATACCATCAAATCAATACATATATCCTTTTGACCAAAACAATCAAAAAATATATATATATATATATATATATATATATATATATATATATATATATATATATATATATATTATAGATCTTTCGTTCACAACTCTTACGGTGTACCTTATACACAATTGTGGACCATTGATTTCATTGTGATGAATGGGTGAGATTAAAATGGAGTTTTACATTTTTTTTAATTATAAACAAGTGGGACCCGCCCACTTTGGTGCATATCCGGCAATACGCTCCACAATGGGGCGCGTGATGTTCATGTACGGGGGAGTGAAAGATGCAATTCAATTTTTGACAAAGTGGTGGGTCCCACATAACAATTAAAAAAAAAAAAAGCTTTCCCATTTTTTTTAATCTGAAGCTTTCCCTTATTTTTTTAATTTAGACAATTAAAAAAACAAACTTTTATATTGTTTAATCTGATTTTTTTTTTATATTCTAAACAAGTATTTTTTTACTTTGCACGGTCGGTTGATATTTTTTAAAAATATGATAAATGAACGGTTTCGGTTGAATCGGTCGATTTAACACGAATATTGAACGATAATTGGGAGATTATTAAATGAAATTCTTATTTTTACGAGGTACACAACAGCGATGAACAATTGCATAATCATTGTGAATAAATACTTGTTTAGAATTATTCGATTGAATGAATCGATTTAACGCGCACATTGAACACTAATTGGTAGATTATTCAGTGGAATTCTTATTTTTGCGATATACACAGAAGCGACGAATATATAATTGCACTACCGTTGTGAATAAGTAAATTTTTAGAAGTATTTGGTTGAATCGGTCGTTTTCACGCGTACATTGAACGATAATTGAGAGATTATTAAGTTGAATTCTTATTTTTGCGAGGTACACAGAGCGACGAATATATAATTGCATAACCATTGTTAATAAGTAATTTTTTTAGAATTATTCGGTTGAATCGATCGATTTATCATGCAGAATGAACGATAATTGATAGATTATTCAGTGAAATTCTTATTTTTACGAGGTACACATAAGCGATGAATAATTGCATAACTTGTGAATAATTAAATTTTAAGAATTATTCGGTTGAATCGGTCGATTTAACGAGTACATTGAACGATAATTGGAAGATTATTCAGTGGAATTATTATTTTTATAAAGTACACAGAAGCGATGAATAATTGCATAACCGTTGTGAATAAGTAATTTTTCAAATTATTCGGTTGAATTGATCGATTTAACGCGTACATTAAACGATAATTTGTTGTTTATTCGGTGAAACTCTTAATTTTCCGAGCTACTAAAAAAACCCAAATCAAAAGAACCCCGATACAGGCAAATAAACAACACCTAATCCATGAATAATGAATGTTTTTTCATAAAATCCAAACCTAATCCCATATTCAATTGAATCTCTCACACACAAAAAAACCCAACCAAAATCCCACAAAAGCTTGATAGTTACCCATCAATGGAGTCCTCACGATCGACCCTTGAACCAATCGGAGAGAGAAGAGAGCTCCTTGAACCCCAACCACCTGTTCCTCTTGCCCAGCAAACTGAACCAAGCACCGCCTCCAATTCGCTTCCAAATCGCCTTCGATTCGCCTCCGTGCGCCGCTGCATTGCCTTCGCTCCTCTCCTCATCTGCTCGACACCGGTATCGCCAATCGGAAGGCCCTTCACTGCCCGACCACCGAATGGACTCAACTCGTGGACGGAATCGACCACCCAGTTCGATTCGACTGTCTGCGTGGCCGATTAAACTTCGCTCCTCTTCGATTCGTGTCATCGTCGGTCTCGCCACCCAGAATCGCTCTACTCGTCGGTGAAGAACACAACGGTCACCGGTTGTCAAGGGACTATTGGCGGTGGCGTTCGAGCTCCACCCGGTGACTGGTGTCACCACTCTCAAAGAATCGTTCTTGGGTATTTGAGATTCACGATGAATTAGAAAGATTGAATCTCTCTCTCCAATTTCAATTAGGCTAGTTTTTTTTTTCCCCTGATTTGTCAATTTAATTGATTGATGTACACGCGCCTACGATTGTGTTGAAAGTGTGATTTGCTTTTCCTTAATTATTTTAATATATTTTGTATGAGTAATCTTAACCATCCATTTTCTTCCTATCAACGGTCCGAATTTGTGTACAAGGTACACCCTAAGACGTGTGTACACCAGAACCACACCCTATATATATATATATATATATATATATATATATATATATATATAGGGATTACTTCAAATGTAAAAACTCCTTATTGTGTAAAATGAGCTTAACGTGTAAAATTTCTAAATATGATGTACGCGCCCAGTATAGAAAATCAATTAACGGGCCGACCCAAACAAACGCTAAAAATTAATCTGTTTCTTTCTCCCGACTCTGTGACCTTGTAGCCATGGCGGTCGATCCAGTGCTTGAGGAAGACGACCGTCGCCCGGGAATCTTCCGATTAATGGAGCAATTGCAGAGGAGGATCGGCGATTTTGCATATTCTATCTTCTCCCTCTGTTCGATGTCGATTCCCTTTGTGAAGGAAGGAGTACAGGCCAGCCGTTTAGACGCTGCTTCCTCTTCGATCAATTAGGGCTTTCGGGTTCGATAGCTTAATGTCCCAATTTCTCAAGGTTAAATTGATCCGCTTGGGGTGCTTCTCTATCTATTCCATCTCTTATCAGTCAATTGCTTCTTTTGGATCGTCAGGACATTCTATTGTTCGTCAACTTCCCTTTGGCTCTTTGAGGTTTGCTTTCATGTCCATGTTATAATTTATGTTGTCCTTTTTTGTGTTTTTGTGTTTGTGGTTTCAGATTGCAGGGTATTTTGCTCTCTCTCCTTGGGTCGTGCACCATGGATTCAGGCCTGATAAACTACTCCAACTGGCAGGTTAACTTTATTCTTTAGTTTCCAGAATAATTTAAATCCTCTTTAGCAGTGAACATCCCTTCTGTAGACTGTAGCTGACAAAATTTGTTGCAGGTGCTTCAACCTTCACGCTTCCTTCGACAAATTCCACACCATTTATGTGAGGTACAAGTAAGGTACCTGGCAATTTTTTCTTGATAGCAATTACTGTGAATCATATGAATTGCTACTTAATTTTTTTGTTAGTTACTAACTCACTATTGTGTTTAGTTAGTTAAGATTAAGGCAACTGTTGAAAACAGAAGCCAGGAGCATGCGTGCAAATGTGGTGGATCATTGTGTAATATTGTGGCCAAGACATGCTCAATGTATAATAGTAACTGGTTAAAGGGTCAATACTTGGCCCATTTGATCATGGAAAAAGTATTCTTAGGCTTACGATATATAGGATATGTTGCACTTTTGTTTGTTCCCAGTTACAGTTTCTTTGGCTATTGGTTTCAAGCTTTTTCTATTAATTAGTTGCTCTTCACCAAAAGATGGATATCTCAGTTGTGTGTCTGATATTTCCTCCAATATTATTCCCAATTCAAGTATCACAATGGGGACATCACTACTATTTGATTTTGAACATTATTTTGTTATGTTTTTTTATAATATCCTTTTCGGTATTGGGATTACTTATTATTTCGTATCACATAGATATACTAGAATTAAGAATTTTAAATAGACAATATGGAAAATTCTAACTGTTGCATTTGCACCATCAAAGTAGTCTTTAGTTGAGCCACCAAAAAAAGAAATATATATGGAACATTATTTTTTTATTGGTATTTGACTTAATAGGTCTATTATCTTTTCCTATAGTGGGTCCAGATTCTCCCTTGAGAATGTCATTCATCTTCTTCTTCTTCTTCTTTTTTTTTTGTCGATTTGTGTTACTTGCTTTCATTTGTTGACTACATGTCTGGGGAATAATGCACTGCAGGACCGGGTCACGTCTGTGAGGACACCTGAAGTAATTAAAGATGAAGCTCTGCATGTGCAAAGTAGATGTCATGAGGATAAATGTGTGGAAAATTATCCATTTGATGGTCAAATGGCCGAAGTCCCCAAAGCAATAGAATATGAAGCTCCTTATGGAAATTTTTTCTTACAAAGGTAATATTCCAAATTGGATTTAAACATTATGAATTCCAACATATCAATGGACTTCGTTACTATGTTTATAGCTCATGTGGTAGTTCTTGACTGATTTACATATTCAATGCAGAGGACCGAGGAATCGTTTCAAGATTATTCCATCAGTGGGCCAGGAAGCAAGCATTTCAAGATCCAAAGCGGTTGCTTGACAAGGTAATAGTTTTTGTACCCACGGAGAATAATGTGATGAATCATTGGCTGTATACTTTTTTGAGTCTTGAAACACCTCTAACGTACCAATCAGGTGTTGAGTAACTATGGTATTCATGAAGTGTGATAATAGAAAGGAAAGCTGTGAGTTAAAATGTGATGCTAGACTTGGTTGATGGGCATATTTTTTTTTAATACGGAGTGTGGATTATGAGAAATTGTTGGACAACCTCGTGTAGTGTGAAAAAAAAGCCAGCCTAGGAATATGGATTATGAGAAATTGTTTGAGCGCCACTTAAATGTAAGAGTTGCAAGAATGAAACTATAAAACAACACTATATGGCTTTGTGTTTGTGGTGTTTTATTCTAGTTCCATTCATAGTACTGTAAACATTGTCTATTGTCCTGTTAATTTTTTTTTCTTAATCATCCTGTGTAAACTATTAACTGATTCTTGAGAGTTTCAGACACCATATGGGTAGGCTTTGGACTGATACATGATGAGCAGCATCAGCTACACGGATGTATATCCTCAAAATCATCTTTATCTGTTTAAAATCATTCATAGATGATATTTGGATCACATTAAACCCAACAGTAACACTGAGAATATGTTCTGTATTTGCAATAATACAATCAGTAAGAGACATTTGCTATATGTTCTGTTATCCACTCCTTAATGTTGGTATTAATGAATTTTTAAGGTCATTTTTTCTTACTTTTTTTCTCTGACATTAAATTAAATATTAGCTGCCACCCCCAAAATAAAAGGCTACAAGGTAATGTTGAATGTTTGTTGATAATAAATGAAAATTTTGCTTTGTTGTTCACCTGAATGAAAAAGGTTGATTTTCACTTGATTAATGAGGTTTACCAAAGCCACCTGCAAAAAGAGATTATAAATGACTGGCTTACAGACTTTACAGTTAAAAAGTCTCTCTATGTGGGATGCGACATTGGAGTAAAATTTAGTCAATCTGATTTTTTTTAAATCATTTTTTCAAATGCTTGCTTGAACTAGTAGTAAGTCTTGCTTTCTTAATTGGATTGAGATTTAGCTTTGTGGATTTGAAATTGAGATTGAGATAGGTAAATTCATGCCTTCTAGGTGTTTGATAAAAAGCCTATTAGAGAAATTGAGATTGAGTAGAGGATTTCGCATACCAAAAGGATTTAAAGCCTTTTGAAGTTTTGCACTAAAGCCTATTAGCTCAAAATGGGAGAGCAATGTGCCTACACACAAAGATGCGGGTTCAAACCCCGTATAGGCTATCTATGTGGTATATCTTATTATGTTTCTCTTCGTGAATAGTATAAGATGCAAAAATAAAATTATAATGTGCAGTTGTGAAGTGCATTTGTGCAGCTGTGAAGTGCATTTGTGCAACTATAAGATAATAAAGTGCAAAAATAAAACTATAATGTGCACATTTAGAGTACAAGTGTGCAAAAGTAAGGTTCAATTGTGCAGATTTAAACTAAAATTGTGCAAAAGTAAGATACAATTGTACACATTTAGAATACTTTGAGTAGGCGGAACCATTTTTTTTCCTTCTCTACATTCTTACCGGCAGGAATTTGCCTATGATTTTTTCAAATTATATTTTTATATAGAAAAATCTTCTTATTTCTTCACCGCGGGTTCTCGCGATTCAATTGTGCAGATTTAAACTACAATTGTGCAACTGTGAAGTGCATTTGTGCAACTGTAAAGTACATTTGTGCAACTTTAAAGTGAAAATATAAGAACATAAAGTGTGAAAATAAAATTATAATGTGCAAATTTAGAATACAAGTGTGCAAAAGTAGAATATAATTGTGCAAATTTAAACTACAATTGTGCAAAAGTAAGATACAATTGTGCAGATTTAGAATACAATTGTGCAAATGTAAGATCATAATGTGCATTAATAAGACAAAATATGTGCTTTTGAAATCGATTTCTTAATTTTGTTTTTTTTTATTACTTTTGAGAGTTTGGGTTCACCTCTTGCATAATTTAGGTTGATAGACGTTAGTTTGAAATCAATTTTTTTTATGTATAACAATTTCAAATTAAAGTGCATACTTAAGGTTAAAAAGTGCATAACTAAGATTATAATGTGCATGATTAACAATTTGGGATTGATGTGTTCTTGTTTATAATACAACCTATGTGGGATTCGAACCCACATCTTTGTGCATACGCACATCGCTCTACCAATTGAGCTAATAGGTCAAAAATTTTAAGGGTAAATTGAGGGTTTAAGGCCATTGAGATAAAGCACATGACTGGTGTCCCAAGCATTTATCTTTATGCAGAAGTGTTTTCTTCTCCTCGTCCAATTTCTATAATGCACAGAAAACGAAAATGGACTTCAGCGAGTATTGGCAATTAGTTTCTACGTCATCAATCATACTCCGAGGTATACGTTTTCATGTTATGCGCTGCTGTTTCAGTAATACATGTGATTTGACATGATCCTAAACTTTCAAAATAAATTTGATGCATACACATTGCAAAGGATAAAATGAGGTAAAGATAAAAACATAGTAAACTAACTTCAAGTTAAAGGAGAAGCAGCGGATAAATTCAAAAACTAACCTTAGCTCCCTTTTTTTTAAACTGAACCTTGTCCTTAATATATGTTCTGTCTTTGGAAACCTTTTTCTGAACAGCAGCAAGTTCCTCAGCTACATGTTCATCATCACTTGATTCTGTGTTGATAATCTGCTTTGCCCTTTTCTTTAAGAGGTCCATCTCCTTTTCACTTACATGCCGCCGATCTTCCTCAGCAGAGTTGACAAAATCTCGCTGAGATGATGATGGTTGCTCAAGAAACAGGGTATTTCTTAAACCAAACATTGCAGGAACACCAGGAATCTGTGGAAGAATGCAAAGATGACAAATAAGGTTATGCACTAAAACTATAGCTGGATTTTTGTAAAGTATATGTTTGATGTTTTCTTAAACTAAAACATCTTCCAAGTAGCCATCATGGATGTGTCAGATACCTCCTTAAGCTTCTTGCGAAGATGAGCATCTTGAGTAGCGACAAAGAAGTGCTCGGAATTACTTTCTCCAATAACATCTGCTATACAATCTGCTGCATTTTTCCTTTTCTCATGGTCACATTTGCAATCAACAATGTCAAAATATATAACAATAACTTATTCTCGAATGACCCAAATGACACTACCATTTGTGCCCGCTACAAGGATCAGTTAATTTTTAAAAAGAGTAATTAGCACAAATCCTTTCAGGATTTTGATCCTTTCTTGTTCTAATAGTTCTCATTTGTGGTCATATTATTGAAATATAACCGTCCCTTTTGCCTACTCATTGTCTTCTTTAATTGACTGCAAAATGCCATTTGATTATCTATGACATATCATTAACAACATCTTTGTATAGGAAACTAACCTTGCAATCCTGAAATTATGATTAGCATCGTTGAGTGACTCAACATGGGAGGCACCGAGAGAATTCAATTCTCCAATAAGGCAATATAAAATCATTTGTTTTCAATCAGAAAGCATCCTAAAAGCATCCCCTTGTCCCATTAACTCCTAGAAGCATCCTAAAAAAAATGTATACCAGAAAAGATCCTAGAATGAACCGCTGTTGGCTGGACACCAGAAATCAATAGATGCATAGATTTCCAGTGCATCATCAAAAGGTAATTGTGGGCCAAACAGAAGGCATCATCAAACATTTATGCAGACTAGTGAAAAAAACAAGCTAATTTTCCCTTTTGCTTATGAAAATCACAGTCCTTATGTGTACCCTACACCAACTCAACATCTCCTTCAAGCAATGAACTCATCTGCGATCTTCTAGCATTTCTAGATGCAAGAAAGCAAACAGAAGGAAGAGATGGATCTATAACAGGTTCAACCTCAAGGAATTTGAAGTCAAAAGCATCAAAGGGACAATCACAGGAACCCAAGCAGCAGCACGCAAGCAGATCCAGAAAAAATAGGGAGGACCTAAACTACTTAAACAAGCAAAATCTCAAGGAAAACTAATGTTGTCTAATTCACAGCACTAAATTACACAATGACAATATCATCAGTATGCATAAAGAAAAAGATATGCCCACTCTTTCAATAAAAACAAGTGACACCGTCAATCGCAAGAGAAATGGAACAACATTTGCATCCATATGTAGAAATCAAGCAAGAACCCTAGATATACACAAACCTCATCTGGACAAGAACTCAGAAAATAGAAATCGCGTCACATCACAAGTCTCATCAAACCTCAAATTTGTTTCATTCACTAAAATCTCAGTGCAATTTGACAAAGAGGCATTTTAACAAACACCTTAGGGTCGATTAAGCAGAGAAAAAAGAGAAAGCTGGCATCCCTCCTAACTTAACCCTATCAGAAGATTTCAGAACACAAATTCCCATCTAATAGCTACGATATCAGAATTCAGAAAATATCCCAACAGAAATAGCACAAATTAATCAAACATTGCAATAAACAACAGCACACATCCAATATAAAGTGTTATCAAACATCAAACCTCGCTCAAAACACGATTGAAGCAATAAAACGAAGGCAAGGCAATCATGAACTCGGGATCGAGCTAACAATGCGGTGAAATGGTTCAACATGTTTCAGATTCGGATAGAACAAGGAGCGGTAGATACAGAGAGAGATAGAGGAATGCTTACTTGAGAGCCAGCAGCGGCCATGGCGGATTGGCGAGTGCGACCGAGCGAGGGAGAGTGAGAGCGGGAGATCAAGCGAGCAAGAGAGATTGCGAGCAGAGAGGGATCGACGGAGATCTGAGATGTTGATGAAGAATCACTCGCCGCTCCTGCCCTACCTCCGTCTTCAATCAACGAGCAATCAAAGAGGAGCGTCTTTCTATTTTTCCGCTTTACCCTTTATTTATGAAACGGGTCCGGTTCGTTTTTTTAAACCAGCCAGCGTGTCCGGTTTTCCAATAAAAAAACAAAATTTTACACGTTAAGGAGTCTTTACATTTTAAAGCTTCCCTATATATATATATATATATATATATATATATATATATATATATATATATATATATATATATATATATATATATCCTACTTTAACAAAATCCTTCTATAAATTCAACATTTCATTTTAATAAAATAATATAAATATAGTGTATATATATGCAGAAACTATAATTGGAATATTAAAATTATACCGCGTAAGTCACGAGATATTTTTAAAAAAAAGTTAAGCAAATAGAAAGGAATAATTTAGACTGTATTGTTATCAACATAATTATTATAAAAAGGTTAAATATATATTATAAATATATATTATAAATATATGATTAAAAAATATCAACCAAAATAGTAAATGTGATAATTAATTTCAGGTAATTGTATTATAGTTCATATTTACATATTGGATCCATTTTTATTCTTTTAATTGATTTTATAAATAAATAATATAACTTTAAAACATTACGGTAATATATTACATATACTGGACGCAGGGGCGGAGGGAGGGGGGGCATGAGGTGGCTCGAGCCCCCTGGGTCGGAGGAAAAACGTAAAAAAAAAATAAAAATATGTATTTTTTTTGGTAATTTTTGATAATTTAAGGGTTAAAATAAGTTAATTTGAAAGAAAAATCAAGTAATGTGGTTAGCTCAGTTGGTAAGGGGTGGGAATTTGAATGATTTGGTCTTGAGTTAAAATCCCAATAGCTTCATTTTATGGAATTTTCTTCCTTTTAATTTTTTATACTTAAAATAGCTATTAAAATCATACATTTAATGTGTTTTCTACTCTATTCTTTACAACAAAATTATATCTTATATATATTCAAACAAAAAAAAAATCTCGAGCCTCCCCCTCGATTATTTTCTGGCTCCGCCCCTGACTGGACGAGACCTATACTAATCTATATACATATACTAAAACCGATGCATTGGTGCCTGTGTGGCAGCATGTGAGTGAATTTCCCTACGTGGCAGCGTGTGAGCGCGTCTCGCAGAACTTTCTCCCGTCAAAAAGGAAATCTAATAAAAATAATTATTTTATTTTACCATTAACATATATAATTGGATAGATGGAATATCTTATAAAAGGGTAAATATTATATAAGGAAAAAACTATATCAATATAATTAAGGGCGGTTTTGCAAAATAGCCACGAAATTTGGCTGATTTTGCAAAATATCCGCGTTTTGGGACATTTTTGCAAAATGTCCTAAATAAAACCCTACTACCTCTCTCTCCCACGGCAATTTCTCTCTCCTCCGCTCTCCCTCTCCGCACCCTCCCTCTCCTCCGCTGCTCTGGGAGGGCCCCGATCAAGACGGCGACGACTATTCCAGGGTTGCTGGCGGCGGTGGTTGGTCCAATTGGAAGAAGCGGAGCCCCTCCGTTGCCTCCGGCTCGTCGCCAGCGTGCAATCGCTCCAATCTGAGGCTGCGGCCTGGAAGCCTGCGTCCTCATCGCGTGGTCGACGTCGAGCGAGGCCGCCTGATGGCTGCCGCCTTGCTGCGTCGGAATTCAATTTCGTCTGGACAGGCAGAAGCAGCTCTACCTCCGCCTTGCCGATCAACCTCTCCTCGTTGACGGCGCTTCCAAGGTTAGTGTTTTACATCGATTTACTTTGTACGCTAGATATCGAAGTTTATTTGTGGTTCAATTGAACTGTGATTTGTTATTTAGATTTTTCTGAACTGGAAGGAGAAATCGTCAGGAATCGAACCTGATTTTCTTCGAATTCCATTAATCATTGATGTTTCTGAGAAAATCCTAAAATTTGCGCCTTTGGCGCAAATTTTCTTTAATCGATCGAAGATCGATTGGAAAAAATATATACTTATTGGGTTTGGATTCTGCCGTGTTTTGTTGTGCTGAATTAGACTTGTTTTGCTGCGTTTATGGCAGTTTAGAGGTTTGAATCTTCTTGTTTTGTTGTGCTAAATGTTCAATTTAGAGGCTGAATTTTTTTTTTAAGTCTTGAATTAATGAAATATATACTCCAATAGGCTGTGTCTCTGAATCGGATATATATGTATGTTGTTTTTTGTGATTTCCTTATCAATCGATCGAAGATCGATTGATAAGGAAATCGAACTTTGCTTATTCTTCATGCGGCGTCCATATGCTGAGCGATGCGAGGGGTGTTTCAGGACCTCGGGATTGCCCTGTGTAATATATTTTTCTTCTGTTACTGCTTGTAGTTGGGGAGCTTCTGCTGAGCTTCCAGTGTTGTCTATGTTCGCAACCACCTCTAGAAGGGCTGGATGAGTCAGAGCTTGCAGTGCTTGATTATTGGGAGATGAAGTTCCTTGACAAGTATCACATAGTTGGAAAGCTTCTTTATTCGGAAGAGAAATGGAGGACGATCCAGGAGTCGAGGCGAGGTCAGAGTTTGGAAGTGAACGAGGTTGAAGATCAAGTTCAGCAGTGTTGTGAAAGTGAAAGTTGGCAAGTATGTATCAGTTCACTCAATGTTCTGTGAGAAACTGGAAGTTCTGATTATTTTTGACATTTTTGCCTTATGTGCTCATAGCTCAACGCAATGTGTTTAAAACATTTGGTTTCAAGGGTCAGAGTGTGCTGTCATACTCATACATATATCAACAACAATAAAGAAATATCAACTTATTTCCATTATCATGTTACAAAGTTACATACTTACAAAATATATTGCTTTTTTCCTTCATTTGAATACATATAAAGAAACGTTCATCATGCCTCAGCATTCAATCTAGTCAGGGGCTCAGCACTTACAAATCAAGTTCTAATTTTTCCTTCAATGTTACATACTTAAAATTCCATAAAAGTAACGTTCCTCATGCCTCAACATTCAATCTAGTCGGGGGCTCTAAACATTGATGAAATGATGAGACGTCTTGCTTCAATATATATTGGTAATAAATCTCCACCCATCTTGTTTTATTATTTTGTGAAGCCTATTAGCTCAAATCGGTCGTGCAACTCTTAAAACACAGTCGTGCAATTCTTACACCAGAGTCGTGCAAATTTTCACCACTGATTGTAACTAATATCAGTGTCAGCACTAATTGTAAGTTGTAACTAATATCAGTGTCAGCACCAATTTTCACCACTAGTTGTGCAAAAATAACGTATTGATGAGCAAAATTATGAGCATGTTGTGCAATAATTTATTGAGAAAGTATGAAATTATATTGAGAAAAAATCATATCATGTTGAGAACAAATTCACAAGTCTCGATGGTTGTGCAAAAATAAGCTATAGTTGAGCAAAATATAAGATGATGTTGTGCAATAATTTATTGAGAAAGTATGACATTATATTGAAAGAAAATAAAATCATATTGAGCACAATTTCACAAGTCTCGATTGTTGTGCAAAAATAACCTATTGTTGAGCAAAAATAAGATGATGTTGAGCAAAATTTCACAAATCCCCTCTTGTTGTGCAATTTTACTCTATTGATGAGCAAAAATAAGACCGTGTTGTGCAATAATCTATTAAAAGGTATAAAATTATATTTACAAAAAATAAGATTATGTGAAGACGCAATTTCACAAGTCTCGATTGTTGTGCAAAAATAAAGAATTGTTGAGCAAAAATAAGAGCATATTGTGCAAATATAATCGTAAGTTGTGCAAATATGAATCAAATCTATTTTTTTTTATTGATTTTTTTTAACATTTTACCGTGCAAATATAAGAGTACGATGTGCAAATATAACTGTAAATTGTGTAAATATGATCCAAGTCTAGTTTAGAGTTGCACTTTTTTTCGTGTCAGCACTTTTTTCTCCCATGTCAGCACTTTTTTTAGAGTTGCACAAGCATATACGACCCAAAAACATCTTGCATATACGACTAGAGCAAATGGCCTTCTGCTTGGATACAAACTAGGCAGATAGAGGTTGTAATCACATATGCTAAAAAATCTTGCAAGAAGCCCTCATTGTTAGTGTGAAAAGATTACTAACACCTCCTAAGAGACTCGGGTACTGTTGAGTGTCCTGTGATCTTGGTTTACAGGCTTCGGCATGAGACTTGAACTTTTGAAGCTCTGTCAGCACCTCGTCTTGCGGCTTGTACAACAGGTTGATTATCCTCCAGAGCTGCCATGGATGATCAGGATGAAATAGCAAAATATTAAAGAGAAAAAAAAGAGAGCATTAGTCTTGGGTCAGAATGTGAAGTGATCTTAGAAGTACTCGTCTTTATTCACGAGCATGTCGAATACAAGATAAAAGTTGAGACAAATGGGAAGATACAGATGCATATACATTAGTTTTTGACAAAAGAAATGGAGGAAAAGGATTGAAAAAGCATCTAGAATCACTCTCCTACATAAATATTTACATTAGCTTCACTCAAATCTAGCTTTGTGGATCCTAATTTATTCTTTATTTTTCGAGTTGATTGAATGGTGACATGGTGTGTATGTTAGCAAAGTATATACAATAATAAGAGGCATGCAACTCTTCAAACAGAGTCGTGCAACTCTTACAACAGAGGCGTGCAACTCTTACAACAGAGTCGTGCGAATCTTAAAACAGAGTCGTGCAACTCTTACAATAGAGTCGTGCAACTCTAAAATTTCATAGTGTTATTCATGAAATTTATAGTTTTATTCATACAAACTAAAATCTAATTTGATTCTTCTTAAACTAAAAATCTAATTTGGGCACATCACCATATGATCTCTCCACACAGCTGTAGTAGTACATCCAAGCTACAAAAAATGCACAACCAAAATGCCCCTTTCAAGAGCCAACAACATTATTATGTTCACTTCAAAGCAACTAAAAGCAAAAATTACACATGCCTTTAGTTCTTTCACAAAATCTTCCCTATTGCTGTCATAGCTTCCAACTATAAAGTTGAATTACCGAATTCAATACTTCGAATCAAGCCTCTGCTAACAGTATTAGCACAACATATTCGGTATTCCATAGAACGGAAATTTTATGATAAGAGAACTATCCAATTGCAGGGTTTACAAGAATAAAATGAAAAAAGGGAACAAAAACTGAGATTGCTGAACACTGGTTTAGCAGAAATTCCAGTATAATATACAGAGAATGCTGGACCTCACTCGACCTCGCTCCGCCTCGCCTCCCCGCCTCGCTCGACATCGCACGCTCGACCTTGGCTCTGATATGAGATCCGGCCTCTCTCGACCTCGCTCGCTTTACCAATTGCACTCTCATCACGCTCTTCTCTTGAAAGCTTTGGCAGCCCTTAGGATTTTTATTAGTTTCTATTTGATCTATACATATATCTCCCAAATTTGGACTGATAAGTCAGTGGTGTAAGATAGTGGGATCATTGAAGATCACACCGATGATATGATCCTAAATTCCACCAATCTCTGTCAAATATAGGTCATCAAATATGGTATAATGTTGGAGAGTCAGGAGAGCTCGGCGCCTTCAAGTCTTCAGTAGGAGAAACCTGCATGAAAGGGTTCATTGAAGATCAACAATATAAGTGAGCACACACCTTAGCAGAAGATCTAATTAAGAATATATAGATCAATCATACCACTCAATGAAAAAGAAGATTCATGAAGAATAATGTAATGAAAACCAATAAAGTTCAACTTAATAAGCTGATTTTTTCTGCAGAGCCTTGATGCCAAACTTTAAAAACTCAAAACCAGATCAATCAAAGTGCATTGAGAAATAACAAAGGGATTGTCAAGAAACCAAGCATCTGTTACAAGTTCCAGTATTTAGTAAATGAGTTCCAGTGAACTCATTAAGATAATTCAGCAGTGAACTCATTTATATAATTCAGCAGTGAACACTTTCTAAAACTTGATAAGTTGCTTCAAATTCATTGCTGCAGAATCCTAAAGGTAGAATCTTGCAGCTTCATATAGTTACAGAAAGGTCCTAACCATGATTATGAGAATGAGCTTTAAACAGAATTTGAGTTTTGTTGAATAACAAGGGAAATGGAATAAGCCACATAATTTCGCTTCTTTTCCATGCCAGAGAAGAAAAACAATAGTATATTCCACACAAAACATGCAAACACGTGCATGGAGACAAAGATCTAAATGAACAAAAGTGGGAAATGGAGTTCAGAAGATATCTTTGTGAACTGCATACCTGTGAGAATATAGTTTCTGCCATAACATACTCATATCGGAAAGGTACAGGGAGGCCGACCATATATGATGCACACTCCTTTCGGCTTCTTTGCATAAAAGACAAATGAGCAAAGATGGGTAATTAGTATCTACACCCTACAGATATTTCAGATCAACTGGTACCTAAAATATCCAGTTATCAATCACCGATGTATAAGAAAGTAAGAAACACAGAAACACTACACTTGCTCACCTGTTTTCGCCATCTTCGCTGTTCTCAACTGCACCTTCAACAGCCCAAAAATACATAAGCAAACCCTTCAGACCAAAGAGAGATTGTATCAATATGAAGATATTACATATAGAAATGTAGAAAAATGGTTTAGAAACATAAAATCTGAACTGGAAGAAGTAAGCAATCCCAATATATACACACAACTTGGATAGCCAAACAACTAAAAATCTCTTACCTCAAGTAGTGTAAGTGCAATCTGATAGCAATGTCCTGAATAGATAAATAAAGCTGATAGCAATGTGAAAGTGAGAAAAAATGATAGCCTTTTCAATAACATCAATATGTATTGCAGTAGGTAAAACTCGGAAGTGTAATATCCCCTAAAACTGAATCATATTCATGTTGATAAATCAAGCCTCTTTCTTCTAAGCCACTTAAAAGCCAGTATCAGTTATTCTTTGACAAGCAACTAAGCCAAGAGATTTTAAAGTCATTCCACAGCCTGAAGCAAACTGTCCTAACCCAATATCAGTTAAACCTTCACAAAACCGCAGATTTAAATCCTCAATTTTCTTGCAACATTCTCCAACAGCAGCTAACCCAGCATCTCCAACATAACATCCCTAAAAATATAAATCTGTAGTTCAGAAAGGAATTTAAAGCAAAACATAAACCAGAAATATGGTCTAATCGTGTAATTAATAAACCTTCCCAACTAGCAAATGGATTCAGATGCAAGGGGAAATTAACGTCAAAAGCTACAATTTCATGTACAGCTGCAAATATACAAAAGTTGAGGATCATTTTCCATAAGAAGGAAGCATGAGGTCAACACAGGTTGAAAGTCAACATGCATCAAAACAATATTCAGCTTGAAACAAGTAAAAGCATAAAATGATACCTCGGAATTTTTGGGATCCAGAGCACCCAACATCTCATTAAGCACATCAGCAAGTCCCTTCGCAGTTCTAATCTCTGAGAAGCTGCGCCGTATGCTAGTCATTCAACTTGGTCCTAGAGTTGCACAATCTTACCAATCAATCATTTCAGTTTTCATGGCTTCCGTGGTTACCTTCAACCTGCAGGTGATCTTTGTAGCCGTGTTCCTCGTGGCAAACTGCAGTGGAGCAAGAGACTTGTCGAGGCTTCAGAACGATGGCGGTGGAGAGTCTGAGTGCTGGACGGCCCTTGCCAACATAAGGTCATGCTCGAATGAGATCATTGGCTTCTTCCTCAACGGGCAAGCCCAAGTCGACAATCCTTGCTGCCTTGCCATTGTCACTATCGCTCAGCACTGCTGGCCAGTCCTGCTCGGCTCCCTTGGCTACTCACCCGAGGAGGTTAGCTTTCTTGAAGGGTATTGTGAGAAGGCGGCTATGAGCACTAATCTTGCTCATCAAATTGAAATACCAATGATTGCAAAATGAGTTCAAATACCAATTAGAAATTAGAAAATCCAGATTAACTCTAAACCTAACTATCAAAGTTTTCAATAATGAAGTGGAACGAAAAAGAGATGCATTTCCTACTCGATAGAAAAGTTTGGATTACCTCAGCTTCAATTTCATCATAGAGGAACCGCTGTTTCAGAATTGTTAATGCTTGCTGAGCAGCATCATTATAAATATCATAGGGCATCAAAACACTGTCAATAAGACCTGAATTTTCAGAGTCAAGAACGTAATCAACCAGCATCCAAGGGAGAGAGCACTCAATAGGGAACTGCACAGACGTGAGTTTTTGTTATCCACAGCAGAGACACGAAATAGCATATTAGCATGGAATGCATCTTCATGAATTAATAATGGATCATATAAATAAAGTGGAACAGTGAAACTCTATAAAAGTTTTCGATTTCCAGTGATTCAGAGAGCACAAACTAACATATATTTGGAGCCTATGAATCTATCATTCAACCGACACAAAGTAGGAAACTATCTGCTTGCTTTTATATATGTGTGTGTATGTCTTATTCATAAGCACGAACTCAGCACAACTCATTCTTAGAAGTTGCACAACTCAGTCTTAGAAGTTGCACAACTCCGTCTTAGGAGTGGCACAACTCCGTCTTAAGAGTTGCACAACTCCGTCTTAAGAGTTGCACAACTCCGACTTAAGAGTTGCACAACTCCGTCTTAAGAGTTGCACAACTCCGTCTTAAGAGTTGCACAACTCCGTCTTAAGAGTTGCACAACTCCGTCTAAAGAGTTGCACAACTCCGTCTTAAGAGTTGCACAACTCCGTCTTAAGAGTTGCACAACTCCGTCTTAAGAGTTGCACAACTCGGTCTTAAGAGTTGCACAACTCGGTCTTTAGAGTTGCACAACTCGGTCTTTAGAGTTGCACAACTCGGTCTTTAGAGTTGCACAACTCGGTCTTAGAGTTGCACAACTCGGTCTTAGAGTTGCACAACTCGGTCTTAGAGTTGCACAACTCGGTCTTAGAGTTGCACAACTCGGTCTTAGAGTTGCACAACTCGGTCTTAGAGTTGCACAACTCGGTCTTAGAGTTGCACAACTCGGTCTTAGAGTTGCACAACTCGGTCTTAGAGTTGCACAACTCGGTCTTAGAGTTGCACAACTCGGTCTTAGAGTTGCACAACTCGGTCTTAGAGTTGCACAACTCGGTCTTAGAGTTGCACAACTCGGTCTTAGAGTTGCACAACTCGGTCTTAGAGTTGCACAACTCGGTCTTAGAGTTGCACAACTCGGTCTTAGAGTTGCACAACTCGGTCTTAGAGTTGCACAACTCGGTCTTGCAGAGAGGCACAACTCGGTCTTGCAGAGAGGCACAACTCGGTCTTGCAGAGAGGCACAACTCGGTCTTGCAGAGAGGCACAACTCGGTCTTGCAGAGAGGCACAACTCGGTCTTGCAGAGAGGCAGAGACCAAGAAACCAAGGATGCCTTGAAGCTAATATATGTAGGGCCATAGTATATAGCTTCACGACTCACAACCTACATACAAAATTTACATAAAACAACATAGAAAACCCCATTTCAGTGATAAACAAAACAATGAAACCAACAGAAACTAGTTGAAGGCTTTGATTGCTGATTAAGTCCTCAAAGAAACAAAATTCAGCTTTTAAAACCCACATGTTCAGTCACTGTTGATTAGGTCCTCAAAGAAACCTATCAAATTCCCCTAGGATATGATTCATCATTATAGGATATATACAAGTATGAATGATTATGAAGAGATTGAGCAAATAAGGGGGTCAAGGCTTGTGATGACACAACAGTAATGGCTATATCGTGTAGAGAAGGGGGTCTAGATATTGTTTAAAAGTTAAATAGATCAACATATACAGAATTATAAGATTTGACTGGTCATTGAAGTGGCATAGAACAACTACAAAAGAAAGGAAAGCACATGGCAGCAAGAAAGAGTTCTAGATGATTACCACACAAGGAAACGAACAACAGGAGATCAAAATTGCAGCTGAAGCTATCGCCTAAGAGTAGGTGCTCTTGAATAATGAAAACTCATAGGGGTAGTAACAAAAAAATAAAGTTCCATTTTAGTGATTGGGATCTTCATATATTGCAAGCATATAATCATATATCCTAACTAATGATTTCATTATTGGCACCAAATACTGGAAGCATATAAGAATGAAATTCTAGATCCTCAACATGTGTTAAGAATGTTTTCTTCAGAGAATGCACAAATATAATTATAGAGACCGATGCAGAATCCATTCAAGCTACTAGAAATAAACACTTGATCAATTATACTCATTTTCTACAAACTTTAAAACATGAGTTGACAATCCACTCTCTTCTGACTTGAAGCATCATCATCAGCTTCTAAATAGGTTCGGAAATTCAATTTGAAGATCTACAGTTGTAAAAGCAAGAGCTAGAACAGGTGAAATGATCAAACAATCACATATTTTTCATTGTGTTGAACCTATGAGCCGAAATTAGTGGGTGAGCAAAGATAAGGAGATGCTCACTACAAATTTTTCCAGATTGCAACCTTGAATCCATAGAAATTTAATGGAGAAAAACCCTAATTCGGTCAAATTTGAAGTCAATTTAGGTTAAGATGTTACTGCCTACAAGCTAAGACAAACAACAATCCTCTAGTTTTCTCTTTAATCGATTGATGAGGAGGAGAGATGAAGAGAGAGTACCGGAGTCATAGCCGAAGAGGAGGCCGCCGATTCCAGCGGAGAAGGCGAGATGGAGAAAGATGGGAGTCGGCTAGAGCAACTCCTTGCAGTTGTACGACGGCGCCGGCGTTGATCCTTCTCCATCTTCATCTCTCCACGCTATCGACGAATTGAGCGTATAATAGGAAGAGGAATCGCTCGACTTCTCCAGATCGAGCACCATCGGAGCACCGAATCCAGGAGGAAGAGCACGGAATCGAGCACCATCGGAGCAGACATCTCCGATCGAAGGGAGTCTGAGGTAGTCGACGTAGTCGGCGGAGTCGAAGGCCGATACGGAGGAGCCAGAAGGAGATACCGGCGGAGGAGATCTGGCGGAGGAGATCTGGTGGAGAGAGAGATTGGAGAGAGAGAGAGATTGGATTGGGGGAAATCTCAGGAAATTTTTTTTTTTGAGAATTAGTATATATAGGGGCTATTTCGCAAATTTGTCCAAACACGCGTCTATTTTACAAATACGTCCAATTAATGTGCCTATTTCGCAAATTTTTTCTATAATTAAACGTAATAGATAAATATGTAATATTTGATAGGTGCTATTTTATTTATATTTCGATTATTTATATCAAAATCAATCATTTAACAATTGTTATTTTATATCTATCTATATTATTTTTTGAGGACAAAATAAATAATTAAAACATTATATAGCCATATATGTAGCCACAATCCATCCGTACATAGATATTTTAGTAAACTAATGTAATAAATATATACTACATATTTAATAAAAAAGAATATTAAAATATTTTTAAAAATCAACTATCTAATTAAATTACACGAGATTTAATTAACCATAGATAAACTTTTACGTAGTACCTTATAAATGTGAATTTTATTTATATTTTGAGAGAATCTAATTAAAGGATATTTAGGATATATATATAACCTGTCGAACTAATTTTATTCATATTTATATTATTTTTTGGAGGAAAAAATAATTTATAGTTACATTAACGCATTCCCCGTATACGGGACAGGATCTACACTAGTTAATAATTATACAAAAGAACAACTTATTCTATGCAGAAGAACAGTACGTGGAAGCCGTATTTAGCTGTAGTAATTTATTGGGTGTATATTTAATTAATCGGATATATTAATTAAGTTGGATAAACTCTCCAAGAGTATATAATCCGTATATACCTTAAAAGAGAGAGAGAGAGATTAATCCTTCAACGAAATAAAAATATTTTAGAACTCGGGAAGCTTGATTAATTTGAATTTGAACACAAATTAATAGGTTGGATTTAGGTTGATAAGGATTATAAACAGAGGCAGATATGGGACACCGATGGTTCGACTTGGAACCTTACGCTCGGTATATAAAAAAATAGAGAAATTCTGTTTGATGCCCGTGAGTTTATATCAATTTCGATTGGTGTTCCACATTTTTTTTTTGTTCGGATAGTATCCCTGAATTTTGTCAAAAGTTTGGTTCATCCCAAAAACTCATATTTTTTCCTTTTTATTGAATAAAACCACCCTTTATTTTTTTTATAAAAAAACACATTTGCTTTTAATATTGAACAAAATTACCTCTTATTTAACTAATTTCAACCCCAAAGTGACAAAATCACCTTTTTTACTTTTAAAAACTAACAATAAATCTCATTATTTGTCAAACAATATCCATTGTTGCCAAAGTTTTAGCAAAAAATATCCATTGTTTCCATTTTTTTATAAAGAAAATCAATCATTGTTTTTAATATTACACAAAAGATCCCTTTTTATATTTTTCATACTTTGTAAAAAATAAATCTCATTATTTGTCAAACATTGCATTGCATGTAGACCTGTCAAACGGGTCATTCGGGTCGGGTCACTTCGGGTTTCAGGTAAAACGGGTTTCGGGTTTTTCGGGTTGACTCGAACTCGGGTTTGACCGGGTTTCGGGTCGATTTCGGGTTTGTCAATTTTTTCTTTTTTAAATTAAAAAAATCATGATTTGATAATTTTGTGATAAATTTTAATTATATATAAAAAAAATTAATTATATATAATTATAAATCAACCGGGTCAATCGGGTCACCGGGTCAATCGGGTCAAAATTACCGGGTCAATCGGGTCACCGGGTCGAAACCCAGATTACCCAGAAAATTTCGGGTTCGGGTCGAAAAAAAAATTCGGGTCAGAATTTTCGGATTCGGGTCAGAAATTTTTCAGGTCGGTCGGGTCGGGTCACCGGGTCGGGTTGTGTTTTGACAGGTCTAATTGCATGTACATAATCATCCATTATTTACAAAAGCTTTGCACAAATCCATCATCTTATTATGCGAACAAATATAATTAACCTATAAATTAAAAAAAAAAAAACTTCATAAAATCATACTTTGCGTAAAACCACCCTTTATGCTTTAAAAAATGCACAAAAGAAAGTGTTATTCATTTATTTTGTTTGGAATACATAAAACCTAATAAGATAAGAATGATTAATATTTTATTATATCTTTCTTTTATAAGAGAAGAAAGTGAAACAAATAAACTTTACTTTTCTGTTTCAATAAAATTCTAATCGATTATTTGGTTAAATTGATCAATCACATTTACAAATGTTTAAAGTTAGTACGTGAGATATAGGTTAAATATTGTTTTGGAAAATAATAGGTGTTAAATATTATTTTGGAAAATAATAGGTGTTATATTTTATTTTGGAAAATAATTAGTGTCTTTTTGTTTTTAGCAAAGTATGAAAAAATAATAGATCTTTTGTACAATTTTAAAAATCATAGTGATTTTTGTTCTAATTTTTTTTGGAAACACGGATGATTTTACGATAAATTTTTTGGAAATAATATATGATTTTGTACAATTTAAAAATAAATGTCCGTTTGTTACTTTTGTATTGAATTTAGTCAAATAATAGAGAGATTTTTTGAAACAAGGGTGATTTTGTTCTAATTTTTTTTTGGAAACAACGGTTATTTTACGATAAAATTTTTGGAAATAATATGTGATTTTGTACAATTTTAAAAATAAAGGTTGGCTTGTCACTTTTGTATTGAATTTAGTCAAATAATAGGTAGTTTTGTTCAATGACAAAAGTAAAAGGGTTTTTTTGTGAAAAAAAATAATAATAAAGGGTGGTTTTATTCATTAAAAAGGAGAAAATATGAGTTTTGGGCATGAGCCGAACTTTTGATAAAATTCAGGGGGTACCATCCCGACAAAAAAAAAAGTGTGGGGCACCAACCGGAATTGACATAAACTCAGGGGCACCAAACGAAATTTCCCTAAAAAATAAAAATTGAATTCCGTTTGTATTTTAAAGCTAACTAGTTCTTTTCCCGAACCATGTTCGGGTTTTTTCATAATATTTTCGATCGAGTTTGGTGTATTAAACAAAATATTCGACACATCAATTTTCTACTAACATATTAGCCATGCTTTTTTATCATGTCGTTCTTTGAAATTTTCTTTTCTTAAGATGATCAATACTTCAAATTTGGCAAGGAATAGTAAATCAGCCCCTTCCACGCTTCTCCTAAAACATCCGTCCTGATCGAGGCAAAGAAAAGAAACCTTATTACTTTTTACTTAAGAAATTTGAGTTTGGATCCTCTATGATACTTTATCTATTACACATCATGTTGCACCTTTTAAATTGGTCTAAATTATAAAATGATTTGATAAAGATATCTTAAGTTTAAATGTATAAACCCTATATAGCTAAAGAATAAAAAAAATGATATTTAGTGTATGTGTTTTATAATGTCTTAGACCTTTAATTAGAAAAATGTACTCTATGTTTAAGTATGAACCCTAAGAGGTCAAAACATTAAACTCATCAAATCACAATGATTAAATACTTAATTACAATGATTAAACCCGTCAAATCACAATCGAAACCTTCTATTTCACTTGAATAACACCAATATCTTATGATGAAATTTTATCATAATTTATAATATTCAATTTCACAAATTTCATCAATGGACTAAACTATTCATTACTATCTAAATATTTTGCACAACAGAAATATATTGGAACCCTTGTCAAACTCCAGGCTTAAATATATGATAGGTTGAGCATCGAATATTTTTGTTATTTTTTTCCTTATTGTATTTAATATTGAAAATCAATTTTCATAACCATAATAGATTTCACACCATGCTTGTGAAGTGGACTGCAGAAAATGATTTATGTTTTTTTACTTGTTTTAAGGTCGTGTGTATTTTAATCAGAACTCAATCACTCCACTTTTCCCTATAATAGACTATTCTTTTTAGATATTTTTTTAATATTTTTGGTACTTGTTATTCCTATTGCATTTAATATCGGAACCTAATTTTCATTGCCATAATATATTTCACATCATACCCGTGAATAAGACTGAATAAAATGAATGATTTATATTTTACTTGTTTTAAGGCAGTATGTATTTCATGGGAGTCCAATTATTCCAAATGGTGTACAATATACAATTTATTTTTAGATGTTTTTACGTTTTGATTTTTTATTCTTATTTTATTTAGTATTGTAACCTTATTTTACTCGTCGTAATATATTTCACACCATTGAAAATGTATCGCAATATATCATTGTCACCTTATTTTACTCGGCACCGTTTTAAAGAAATTCCAATCAATTGGAGCTCCGGGAACCCATTGCTTCGAGAGGAGAGGAGAAGAACCTATCGACCAAGGACCATGCTCAAGCACCTAGTTTACATCAGCTTCAGATTCGAATCGAATCACAAAAATCCCAAAGGGTTTAAAGAACAGCTTCGGTTTCTGAACCCTCCAGGACCGAGCATTGAATTCGGAGATGGCTCGCCCAGAAATCCTTGGCCCCATGACTTCGCCAAGGAGGGAACAAAGTTTGCTTGTACCGAATACAGTCGCCGTTCACATTTGGAACAAAGTTCAGTCGCTCAGAGATCGCCGCTCTTCTAGATCCTCTAGCCACCTGCGCAAAGGATCGCATCTCGGTCACCGGACGGGCACATCCACCCGTTCCGGCGAGTACAGACCCCGAGGAACCATCATTTGCTGCAACTCCCGGCTCCCCAAGGACAGAACTCGCACCAGGATCCAAAGAAGAAGAGGGCGCAACCGTCGAGTTCTCCAAACCCGCACCATTAGTAGAAGGCGGAGGAGGAAAGGCAGGCTCTTTTTGAGAGCGAGTGCGTCTAGCAACAGGTTCCGAAGTCGACGACGAACCCACACCGGCCTGGAACCCCTCGGTGGCGGCGCCATCCCCCTGGTCTAACTGAGAACCCAACTTCGCAGCTGACTTGAAAAGCGCCGAGCGGAGATCCCGTTCTAGTTTCTCTTTTTCCTCGAACTCCAATCCAGATCTGGCTCCAATGTTCTTACCCTTTTTCTTCGGCATAACGAGACTGCCGTCGGACGGCCACCGGGCCGGTGAACCAGGCGGCACACAGCCATGCGCAGGTTATGGAAGAAACGCCCAAACAATCGCCCAAAAGAGAGAGTTTTGATACGCCCAATTTCAGTTTTTGGTATTGGCAAGCAATAGAACATGGGGGAAGAAAGTGAGAAAGTGGGGGATAAAGTGAAAACTGTATTTCTTACTTTTGCTCAGAGAATGACAAGTGGCGCAAATTTTTACAAAGAGATTGCTTCTAAAATTATAAGTATAAGGGGTGGATTTTAGGGATTAGTTTGGTTTAATGGGGAATTGAAATTCCCAAAAAGTTATTTTATGAGAATTGAATTCTCATGAAGTCTAAGGGACGGAAATTGTGAAAATATATTTGGTTGATTTTTTTATTTTATTTTAGATGACTAAAAGAGGGAATTAAATTTTTCAAATTGGAAATTTCGCGTGGTACCCTTGAAGTATTGAGTTTTTCGCGTGGTATACAAAAGTTTATTCAATTTCGCCGGATACCCCTGAGTTTTAAGGCTATTTCACCTCGTGCCTTTCCCGTGTTTTTTTTATTAGGAAATAATTCGAGAGCCGGACAAATCCGGTACCTCAAGAGGCCGACAAAGTCGGCAGACAGCGAACCATCAATAAAAGTAACATAAGAAACAAAAAGAAAAGATGCAATACAAACGGTGGGAAGCAAACAAACACAGTCGGACACGCGGACCTAATTAACCCGACTATCCTGGCGACAACATAGACTAAGAGCCGACGCCAGGCACCACCAAGTGTGATACCGCTGGTCAGCGGTACATCAGAAGTCCATGTGGGCAATGAAGGCGATCATCCAAGGAAATTTCCATAATGTGGAGTCACCTCGACACACATCGCTTCGACCAATACCCCATTCAGACCCGACACCGGACGCTAGAGCCCCAACTCAGCAGAGGGACGCCAAGAACAACTAGGCTCGTAGCCGAGAACCACCCTTGTAAGACGCACCAAGAAACCCTTTCGAGATTTAATCAAGCCCTTTCGGGATTTAATCAACCCATTTTGGGATTTGGTTTCAACCCTTTTGGGATTTGTTTTATTATTATTATTTTTGTTTATAAGGCCACCTGCAGTGGTGAGTCTCCCGACTCATACATCGTGCCACCTAGGAAAAGATTGAGGAAAAAAAAGAGTAAAATTGCATGAATTCGGAACATTGGATCCAACTGCAATAATTCGAAAAAGTAAGGTTCATGAGCTCCAAAAACAAGGGCATGTGGAGAGGCCATCAAATTTTGTTCAAAACGACGTCAAATAAGACGTGATGGGTTACGTTTCATCTTTGGGTTGCTGCAAAAAAATTTCCACTCTTGCCACTCACATCCATTCACAAGTAGACACATGGCACACTACTTAATTAAAATTTTAAAATGGCCATTTCGACCATTTTAAATTAAAATAAAAAAAATATTTTCGACTTTGATTTAATTTTATCGATCGATAAACACTCATTTTATATATTTTATATATGTTATTTAAAAAAAAAATTATGTCAATAATACCCATATATTATTATTTTTATCATATAAAAACCCAATTTTATTCCCACCTAATTTTCACCATATAATGAAAATAATAATAATAATAATAATAATAATTATTATTATTATTATATTATTATTATTATTATTATTATTATTATTATTATTATTATTATAATGATAAAAAAAACAAAAAAAAATAATAATAATTGAGTAATTGGAAAATGTAAATAGTAAATAAGGTAAATAAAGAAAATTAAGTTATGAGTCCGAGGTCGGGTTCATAAATGAGGTGTGAAAAATAATAATCTGAAGTGGGGTTCATAAGCTGACGTGACGGTAAAAAAGTAAGTTATGAGTCTGGGAAGGGATTCATGAATGTGGATGGTCTAAATTACCCGGGCTGCCACGGGTCCAAGCAAAATACTTGGGTCCAAAGCACAATCTAGTCGAGCCAAGAGGATCACCTACCGGCCACCCGGACCTTAGGAAGACCAATTGCCCAAAAATGTTAGGAATGAATCTGTGTTACCAACGCCGTCTAGAGAAACCAGAGCACTTGACTGAACATCACCTAGAACCAACGCCTAAGAAGCCATCAGTGGCGGTGATGAACCGAGGGCACAAAGATGGATGTCAAACCGAGCCTCGTGGCATAAGATGTGGGTAACTAGGGTTTGGAAATTAAAAAAACACCAAAGCACTTGAAAGACGGAGGGGATGATGACGAGAGTGGACGATGAAGGACGACAAGCTAGGTTGAGTGGCAGCGAAGCGGAAGCCCTACACCAAAGTCACACAGTGGCACTCAGAAGCACCGGGGGACCCAACGAGAAGACAAACGCTGCATGGAGACGCCGGAGATAAGATCCAGGCCGGAGAGACCAGATTGAGGACGAAGCTCGACCAGAGGCGAAGGAAGAAGATGAAACGGGTGAAGGATGACCGAAAGCGACAACAATGATCGCCTAGGAAGAGGCGAGATCACGAATTGGAGGGTAGACACGATAGAACGGCTATCAGAAGGCAAGATTGGCCTGAAAACTAAGCCAATTGAGGAGGGCGGCGACAGTTTGGGGCTGGATTGTGCGAGGCTAGGGTTTGGCAATTGTGGGTTTCTCCAACGTGTGGAACGCGCATTCTTTGGGGCTTCGGAAGGAGTTTTTGTATTGCTAAACAAAGTTTGAATGTTGGCAGCGCAGATAGTGAAGGTCGGATCGTGCCATTCCCGTGCTAATTGTAACAGATCTGTTAGTTTTTATTTAAAAAAAAAAGAAAAAGAATAGAAAAGAGAGAAGAGAAGGTTGAACGTAGGAGGAGGAAAGAAGGTTGGACAAAAGGGAAGAGAAGGTTGAACAGAAGCAGAAGAAGAAGGTCGGACACGAAGAGAAGGAAGGTGGGTAGTCCGACGCCAACTAGAGCCGAAGGAGAAGGTGGAGTCGGGAATTTTGCCTGGTAGAGATCGAAGACGGTAGGTGAGTCATCATAAAGCCCGATAGAGATGTCAACCAGAGGAAGAAAGACAAAGAAAGACGAGCCCATCGAGGGTGGAGCAGGTCGTGGTGACACATGTATAGGTAAGTATTCTTCCCTTTGAAATTGGTTTGGTTGAAAATTTAGAGTTTAGGGATTTGAGAATTTTTTCAGATTGGGGGTTTTGGGTTGGATTGCAGTTGGACTAGATTCAAGGATTAATTTGATGTGAATCTAATTCCAATTGGGGATTTGTGAAATATACCAGTTGAATCGTCTATGAGACTGAAGAAAATTGAATGAATAGAACATGTTCTACTTATTGGTGTGGATCACTTTGATTTGGGGGGAATTTGTGTTGGTGATCATTATCTGTTACCTTTCTCCTTCCATCATCTATTACCCCTCCCTCCAATCCTCCATGAAAATATCATTTTGAAAGCCCCCCTTCATCCTAAGTATTGCAAATTAAATCATACTACTTTTGCAATTTTGTGTTAAATTGTATCATTGCTATGCTGCATGAGCACTCCTTTTCTTTGCATTACATGGGTTGTCTGGTTGCTTCATAACTTGTTATGATCACAGAGTAAGGAATGATGTAGCACAACCTTGTTAGAAACTTTGTCTTTGTTGCTGTCGGTCTGGGTCTGTTGTCTATTATAAATATGTATTATGTGGTGAGGCAACATTTGTATCTGGCATGTTGATTTCCTTGTACGTTCAAACCGGAAGCTTGGCTTCGGGTGCAATTGCTAACCTTGTCAACATTGTTGGTAATGCTCTGGTCTTTAAGGTTGATCGTCGTATGAATGTATCAATTAACATGTCTATTTCACACACGTCGCTTGCAAAACTTGATGTAAGTGGCTATGCATCTCAGCTCAAACTAAGTGGATATTTTCTTCTTGCAATTCTTCTGCTAGATCGGATTAGTTCATGTAATCTTTACCCTTCTTTTAGACTTTTGTCACTCGGTGTGTTGTGCAACTGGAGACAAATTTTTCAACTAGATGTTTTGGGTAACACAAGTGGCAATCAAGTGGGTTGGGTAGATTATATATTTTTGTGTATAAACATAGTCTTTAGATTTTTTTTCATGCTTAGGTCTTTTTCATGCACTTATTTTTCTTTTTAAAACAATAGTCTTTAGATTATCTCAATTTCTCTCAAATTTCACAAGCAAATTCGTTTTGGATTTTAGAGAGATGAGGGGATAGTTGTTGGTTGCTACTTAAAGGATTTACTTTCTTTTTATATCTCCTCCTTTTGGCTGTTGCTTTTGTTTGTACCTGATAGAAGGAGTTGGTTTTGAATAATAGCTATTCTGTTGTATGATGTACAAGAACTGTTTAAAAAAACTGATTTTTCAGGAACTGATGACAAAAAAAATCGGTAGCAATGTGAAAAGTAAACAAGGGAGTAGTGAGCATTGGTCCGACCTTGTTGTAGCCTATTAGCTCAATTGGTAGAGCATTGTGCTTAGGCACAAAATGTGGATTCGAATCCCACATAGGTTGTCTACTAGATAGCATACGTAACTTTGTTAATTGGCAAGTACTTCAATAACCATTATAGAAAATACTTGTACCTCAATGGACCTCTTAAATTTACAAAAATCATGTAGCTTATGTATTTTCTTCTTCATTTATCTAATTTTATTGAATAAATGAACAAAATATTCCAAAGGTACGATAACAAACACATTAAAATCAACGCTAGTAGCCTATGGTTAATAGACTTGTTAAAGGCCTACAATCCTACACTACAAAAGTTTCGTCAAAATTTTCAAAGAAAGAGGTTGATACAACGTATGTGTGGCTTATGTGGGATTCGAACCCACATCTTGTGCCTAAGCATAATGCTCTACCGATTGAGCTAATAAGCCAAAATTTTAAAAGAAAGAGGCTAACATAACTTACCCAACAATGAAAACATTGTAACCATCCAAGTGATAGGTTTGCATTTTGATGTCACTGTTCTGAAGGATGAGCTCATAGAATCCTATATATAGGTACCGTTGATCACATATGTCTCAACCCTAGGTGATTCAGAGGGCCTGTTTTGCCACCAACTGTAAATTCAATTTCTCAGCTAATAATTAAGACTATTTGCATTATACGATGACTAAAGTTAGCAAAAGGAATACATGATTCAATTGACTTAGATTCTATATAATGTATAATTGAAATTATAACTCCCAATGAAGGCATTAGCAAATAAAAAAAAACAGAATTGTTTATTGTTTGACCAAAAGACATGAGATGCTACACTATGGATGGAGAATGCTTGGTGCAATTAAACATATGCATTCAATAAATAAAAGCATGTTATGTAGCAACTAGAAAAGGGAGAACTACAACCTCAATGGGTGCTCAGATATTAACGAACCCTAAAACCCTTAAGACAAAATTTTCCAAAATAAGGTGCCCATCAAGCAAATCAAATAAGAATGAATGAACCATAAACTCATACAACATGAATTCACCACAAACAATCAACTGGAGTCGGCTGCATTGAAATTTAAATACACAAACAGAGAATTATTGGCAATTTAAAGACAATAGACCCAACCTGAGCATTGAGCAACTCCAATTTAAAGACATTAGACCCAACCTAAATTGGTTTGTATAAAGAGTATGAACCATTTAAGTAATTTAAGAGCATGTCTAATGTTACACCATTGGTTTGTTTCATGTTTAAATTGTTTATTTCACGGATTAATGGAAGGCTAAATATCTTCTTCCACATTAATAGGTAACTACCAAGTATTTATTTGGAAAGTAAGTGCATATGCAGATTGCAGTTGCACGGAACATGAAGATGTACTATGTGATCAACGGTAGGAGAGACCTTAGAATTTGTAAAAGAAAGATTTGAGAAATTAGAATTTGTAGAGACAGTAGATTACCAATTTTGAGAAAGCATGGTTTCATTTGGCATAACATTTTGAATTATTCTAAAATACAATTGAAATTAAGCTAAGCAATTCAAAACCCTGTAAATTTGAAAAACCTAAGAACCATCAAATAGGAAAAAGCAAGAGAACCAAATCTAAAACTAGATAGGAAATCAGAAGAAAACACAAGCGAGAACCGCACTACAAAATTTGCAACAACATCGCAAATTGGAAGATCTCAAAGTGTTTCAGTGTATAGAAAGTGAAATCGAACTCGTACCAGAGTTAAACTACTGATTATTTCACAGTACATCAACAACAAGTACTTTACACCCAATTACACACTAAACCCTAATTTTCGAAAAAGGGTTTGAAATCTCAGAGACATACTTGGCACCGCCGCGCCCTCCGGTGGATTCTTACACCTCTGGCGGATGCGATGTGACCGGCTTATGTTGCCTCTCCCCTTCTTCCTTCCTCTGTCGGCATGTGAAGCCTCTCTCCTCTTTTTCCTTCCTTTATCGCTAATCCCTTTCTTTCTTCCTCTCTGGCTCGATCTCTCTTATTTCTTTTTCTTTTTTTTAATTAAAAAGTAATGGACGCAAGCTTTTGCTATTAGTATTAACAGTGTAAGGGCGCGAGACAAAATTACCCTGAAACTCAGGGGTACCACAAGAAAATTGTAAAACTTTTGTATACCTTGCGAAAAACGCCATACATTAAGGGTATCTGGTGAAATTTTCGAATTTCCAAATATACAAAAGGGTGAAAGTTGAACTTACCTAGGGAGAACTAGGTAAGTGAACTTCCTCCAGATTGGAGGAATTTAACTTCGTCCAGATTGGAGGAATTTAACTTCCTTGGATGTGGAATTACTGGTTTTCATCTTTAAAAAATGTTAAACAAATACATATATTTCTCCGACCTTTTGGGAATTTCTACTTCCTCGGTTTTTGAGTTGTCAACCAAACACACTTTTTTAGCTAAAAATATTACACAAAAAGTAATAAATGACAGTTTATTTAGCTATTATTTGAATACAATAGATGTCAAACGAGATTAATCTTTTTGGCATAATAAGATGGAGTAGAGGGAGACTTCTTGTTTATGTGTGTCCTCTCAAGTGAGGTTACAAACCCTTATATAGGTAAGATAGATAGGAGTTATAGAAGGTGAAACATCCACCAATTATGGTTTCATAACACTCCTCCTTGGATGTACACCTCTAACATTACAAACTGTCTCGTTAAATACCTCGCCTAGAAAAACCCAATGAGGCAAAACTAGAGCTAAGGGAAAAAAAGTACAAATGCCATTTGATACGCTTTGGTGATGCTGCCTCATTAAAAACCTTGTCAAGAAAACACAGTGGGACAAAACCAGATCGAAGGGAAAAAGAGTGTAGTGCGTATATTCTCCCATTGAATTCAACATTCTTGTTGCAGCTTTTCTCATTCTGATAAGCTCCTCGAACTTCTTGATAATGATGCCTTCATGAGCTGCATGGTCGAGTATGAACATTGTCTTTGATGTGCACAAGCCGAAATGTCTTCATATACTACACTTGGCTTTGATGCAATTGACTTCATTGTCTTTGGTGATGAGCTGCTTTCAATGCACAAAATATAAGATACTTCTGGACCTAGTGTGCCTTTCATTGTTTGATGCGAGGGATCTGTCATATAGAAGTTTAATCATTTGACTCATTAAAAACCTTACCTTGGAAAACTCAGATGGTATAAAAACCAAGATTAAGTAAAAGAGTACAACATTGTGTATAGTACTTCAGGACTCAATATACTATGTCACCATTTACACAATACTTCAAGTACTATAAGCATCCTTTGGCTTGATCGTGTACATATGATGAGGCTTTCATATTGATGTTACGGGTATTTCAAATTAATCGACTATTTTCACTTATATTCTCTTATTAATGATCAATTTTGATCGAGTATACAACTACTATGCTCGTCAATTACGCTAGAAGTCGGTTTATTGACAACCAAAGATACATTCACTGCTGGTGAATATATAATTTTCATATCACCCACTCTGTACTTTTGTGCAATCTTGTAAAGGCTCGGAATTTCAAATACTAAATTTTTGAAAAAAGGAAATTAAAATGAATTTAAATCGAATTAAAAACCTCGTTTAGCGGATTCTGACCGGAATATAAAATTTGACGAACGATTTCCATCCTTTTACCTCAAAAACATTAAAAAAATCGAATGGCGATATCCTTTTCGATTTTAAAAATCAAATCAAGCAAGAAAGCGGGATTTAGAAAAACTAACATTCGGAAACTAATTTCGGGATTCGAAATTTGTGTTCGGGATAGATTTTCGGGTATTGGTTTAACCACTTCCACACACAATTCTCACCAACTCCCTCACCTCCCATTCCTCGTTCAAATCAATCCCCTCCCTCTCCCCGTCATTCACTTACCATCACCATTCCCACGCCATCTCCCTCTCCCCCGTCATTCATCCTCCATCACCATCTCGGATCACCACCATCGCCATCTTAATCCAAACACCAGTAGGATCTCCACCTCCTTCCGCCACCACCACTCTCCGGACACCATCTGAGCACCACTGGGCCATGGCCCTGCTTTTCAGAGGAGAGGTTGAGCGCCCCTCGAGCCGCACCAAGCACCAACGCCACTTCCATCTCCTTGCTTCACCTCCAATTGGGGCAACCCAACAGAGCTCGCTGAGCACTCCTGAGCCACCCAGGAGTTGTCCAGTGCCGCCGCCGAGCCACCGTAGCCCCGCTCCTTCCTTCCCCTGTTTTGCCGCAAGAAGCAAACCAATACCTCCTCTCTCTCCTTCGCTCTCCTTCCATCTAAGGACCATTGGCATCACTTCGACACTTCATCGGAGCTACCAGCAGCAGTCGGATCCGACCAGCGCCACTCAGGTCGCCCAGGAACCACCGGAGCCACCGACGAGCCATCGAAGCGCCACCTACCCTATTGAGCATGAGCCACATTCTAGTAAGCAATTCTCCTATGTTTTCGATCAAAACCGTCCTTGAGCTTTACCGTCACACTCACCCATATCCGGCGCAGGTCCGATGAACCATTGCAAGCCTTCGACGATGCCCAGAACTCTGATCGAGAGCTCCGAAATCGCGAACACTTCGGTGAGCTTCTGCCATTTCCTTCCTTCCCCGGTTCGATTTCGTGCTTCCTCCAATGTTTAGATTAGGCGAGAGTGAGTGAGGGCTGAGTGTGGGTCGACCGGGGTGAGCTCGAGAGCTCCGGCGAGCTCAGCGAGCAAGGTCGGGCGGTGAGCACGAGACAAGCGAGCTTGGGCGAGAGCGCGTGCGGGCAAGAACGAGGGCGAGCTGATGAAATAACATCCCACCTTGGAAAGATGTGAAATAACATCCCACATTGATAAAAATATGAATCCAAGCCTTGCATATAAGCCGGTGGGCTACCCCACCTAACACCAATTGGTTTTAGGATGGAACCCCACTTGGCTTGTGTGCTCGGCTTGGTTAGCGCATGTGGGCGCTTGGGCGTGTGACCCCCCCCCCCCACGTCGTATGACCCGCCGTGATTCAACATTGTATCAGAGCCGAGGTTCGGCTAGTGTTGTGAGCCTAATTTGTCATGTTTTATACTTACTTTTATATCGATTTCTACATGCACTTCATACATTTGGGCTAGAACAGTACAAATTCTATATAGTTTATGCTTATTTGCCAAATTATGGAGTTCACACTAGTTTCTGTTCAATTTCGCAAAAATCGAGGCATTTTACAGTAATTCAGAGAGAGGACGAAAAGCTCGAAGTCAACTATAAAAAGTCAAAGGTCAAGGAGCAGCGGAACCAGGACAAATCGAGCAAAGGACGAGAAAAGATCGACTCAACAAGTTTGGTCGATTTCAACCAACTTTGGTCGATTTCAACCAACTTTGGTCGACATCGAGTAACCCGAGCCCAGTCGAAACCCAACCAACTCAAGGAGCCAGATTTGGCCGATGTCGAGTAAAGTTACTCGATGTCGAGGAAACTCGACGAGCCCATAAGATGCTCGAGCTCGAGTGCAACCCTGGGAGAAGAATTCTACTCAACGTCGAGGAACTTGGTCAACGTCGAGGAGATTCCAAAAGCAGTCCAAGTCCGAGATCGAGGAGAAATTCGAGCATTTGTGGTTACTTGTAAGCCAAGTTTGAGATATTCTATCAAGAGACATCAAGTTCTATCAAGAGAAGGAAGATCTATCCACATTAGTCATAGTTTCCTTTTAGATATTATTTCCTTTATCATAATATTTTATCTTTATGTTATTAGATAGAAAGTTTTAGATATAGATACACTACAAAAAAAACATATTAGCCACCCCACGCAGCAACGGCAAGGGTTTGCCATGGCTGTTGTTTAGATTTTCGCTACACCATAGCAACGGATCATGTGCCGTGGCAAACATTTGCCACGACAATAGTTTTCCCATTGCTAAATTCACTGAAGTTGGCGATGTCATCATAATAGTTGCGACGGCAAGGCCTTGCCGTGGCAAATAATTAAATGGAGATGCCAAATTTGCCACGGCCTGTGGCTAAAGCTATACCAAAAACACAATTTTTTTTAATAAAAAGTGAAAATAAAACTTAACCCAACTTAAAAAAAATAAAATAAAACCCATATACTGACACAGAGACACTAGGACAGATCCAAGCCCCAAATTCATTTTCACTCTCCCCGCGAACTCCCCCGTCGTCTCCCTCCCTCGCGGCCTCGCCTGTGCTTAAGTTTCAGATCCAAGTCGCCGGAGCGAAGTCTTGGCGACGCCGGTGGTGGGGAGCTCACTTCGACTCCCTTGTTTCTCCGCACTACCCAGAAAGGCGGTGTTCTCGTGCTCGTTAGGGTGTTCGACGATTAGCTTCCAACAAGTTCTTATTCACCCTAGGTTTGTCTCAATCACTTTTCTCTCTCCATTTCCTTTCGATTGGTACTTGTTTGTGATTGGATTTGCTGTTTCAATAGCTATCTTTGAGAAATTAGGGATTTGAGGCGGTTTCCGTGCTCGTTAGGGTTTTCGTCGATTAGCTTCCAGCAAGTTCTTGTTCGCCCTAGGTTTGTCTCAATCACTTTTCTCTCTCCATTTCCTTTCGATTGGTGCTTGTTTGTGACCGGGTTTGCTGTTTCATGAGCTATTTATGAGAAATTAGGGATTTGAGGCGATTTCTTTGTGTGATTTTGGCAGGGTAGGCTGTTTCATGAGGTATCTTTGAGAAATAAGGGATAGGCAACTGATATAAGCAAGTTTAGTGGCAAAATTGATAGAATGAATGAACAAACAAAGTCATGTTACCTATTTGAGGGATTAAATATTTTGATGGATGAAATTCCATAATCTTTCAGGGAGTTGTAGATTTTACAACAACACTTCAAAGTTTTCAGGGAGTTTGCATTCACATATGACATAGTGCAGAGAGTTGTAATTTTCTTCAAAACTAACAGTAGGAGCAACCAATCAAAATGAATTTGTATACTAACTTTAAAAAATCTTCAAATTCAAAATTATATGTGCAAAGAACATCAATTGAAGTCATATATTAGCATGTTTTTGAGATCCAGAGCACTTACATTGCCAGGAGAAGGTTCATGAACATTCCAACACACATAGGTGTTAATAACATCCAACCCTCCATCTTTAACCTTCCTTATGAGAGATCTTCGCATACCTGCAACCCAAAAGGTCCCACTTCACAAACTCACATTTTTATTATGTACTTGGGCTGATTTTTGGTACATTGATTTTAGATTTCTGCTTGATTTCAATGTCTCGGTGCCTGTCGGATGATCTAGCACACTGGTAGCAGTAAACTAGGGTATTCAATTTTTTTTTTTGCATTCTTTTCCTGTTGTAATTTTGAAAATCGTTTTTGAGGTATTTTCTTTTTGCAAATTTTGTTTTACGTGACTTCTAATTATAGAGGATACTTGTGCAAATTCGGAAAAGAACAGGGGAATAATGTTGAAGAGAAAGGGGGTAATGTAGCTGCTTCTTTTGAACAATATTAGAGTCGGGTAATGGTTCAGCTTGTGAATCTAATTTTTTGAATATGCTGAAAGATGGAGAGTAGCCACTGATCAAAGTAACAAACTACATTTTCTAACAGATACTTTGATGACTTGTTCAGTTGACGTTTCAAAGGAGAATCTAGTGAAGCTGGTGATTGAGAATGAGGCACTTATAGAGACAAAGCAGAAAGAGATTGCTGCTATAAAAGATAAGGTTTTGCGTGGCAATACAGAAATGGAGAATGTCATGGAACGTGCAAGACGTGAAGCAAATGATTCAAAGAAGTTTGCTATTCAGGTTGTGAACAAGTTTCAATTTTTTAAATCAAATGTTAGGAGGCATATCTTGAAGCATTATCTGCTGACGCTATTCCTAGTTTGCATTGCAGAATTTTTATTGTTTTGAAATCAAATAGTTGCTTAGTCATTTCTTCTGTTTGGAATTATCAGATTGATGATACTAATTATTTAAGCACTTGTATCTTATTTATTCTACCATATATACTGCAAGGCATAGAGTTGGGAGTTCTCTTCAACTTCTTATTTGAAGAAAAATAGGTTTTCTTATTACTTTGGTATGGCAAATAAAATGCCATTTGTAAGAGCACTTACATTACAATAGACATAAATCATCTTTATCTCTATGAAGATAATATAATTCCTAGTTAGATAATGTTCTTTATATGTAAACTTATTACCTAGATCAATATGTGTTTCCCTTTATTTTATGAATTTGTTGTTAATATCTCAAGATTATTAACACCTTGTTTTTCCTTGCTTTGCCATTGCTTAAGATCAAAGAAATTGTATGTTTTGAGGGCTTGGACAAAAGTTTATAGAGAAACTCATTGCAGACAAACTAACTGAATGCTTATTAGAAGTTGTATGTTTTGCGAGCTTAGAAGGAAGCTCAAAGAGAGACATTGCACAAATATAATTAATGACTAATAGTTTAGAAATAGCTTTACTATATTGATGTAGTAACTAAAACTCATCTTATTTCAACTACTTTCCCTCTTTTTATCTTAAAATTTGTGCATGTACTTTCTATTGGCATTGTTGAGGTTAAACTTGTCATTGCCTTATTCTTGTTCCCAGGTGAGCTAGCAGTCACGTGCATGGAACTTTCCATGGCAAAGACATTCTAATGTAGAAGTGTAAAGAAGTGATCTACTTACTCTCGTCAAGACTCCCCTACTAATTAGTATTGGGACAATTCTAGCAAGAGTATGCAGCGGGTAAGTGTTGATTTTTTGTTACCACGAAAACTTTTTGTATTTATGACTATTATAGTATGCATTAATTTCTCCTGGTGTCATGCTCATCGATGTGCTGATTGAAATGGTTCTTTTTATAGTTAGCCATTTATATGCAATTTTAGTTGGTTACCTTGCCCATAACGGGATCTCTTGAACTTATTATGATTTTGCTGGCTGATTGAAATGGTTCTTTTTATTGTTTCATTGACATGGTTGCTACTTTGTGCTTGAGTGTTCAAAGTTCATCCTGGAATATGAGTTATTTGATTTGTTAAGTAGAAGATCGAACGAGGAGTAATTTGGTAAGTTGTAGATTAATGATAAGTGATTAATGAAATCTTATTGTTATGAGAGATATGAATCCTTTCCACAACAAGATAAACAAGATATGCAGATACATTTATAAGTGTAGTATATGATATGAACAAAAATGTACAAGCTCTTTCATCTATTTGTTTCTCATAAAACATTATATTTTGGTTAAATATATACTCCGTACATGTTAACGGCTGTTTTGAATTCGTAGCTAGATTTAGGTTGGTTTTTTTACTTATTAGTACATTCTTTTCTCTGTTGGTTTATTGTTTTCTATGCTATCGTTTAGTTTTGAGTTTATATACCCAATACAACAATACTAGTTTTCATTAAATTTTATCCGAAGGGGTATGGTCTTCTCTATTTGCTCTGTCTTATGCTAATCTTTAGGTTATTATCTTCTCTTTTGAGTACTTGCGCCTCATATATTCTTATTTTTATACAAGGGCATTTTTGTTAATACATTAGTTTTTCCATCTCTTCATTCGCAGACCATTTTTGAGCCATTCACTGCCTAATGAGGGTCAGCAGAGACCCAGGCTATCTAAGATGTTTGCCTTCTTCGATTCTCTAAAATTCAAACTGTCAGCTGCATCAACAAGGTAAATTATGCTCCTTTTATGGCCTTTATTAACTTGAATTTCTCCCTCAACATTGATTTTAAATCCAAACTTGACTTTCTCCCTCAACATTGATTTTATGACCATTTTTACTTCTGATATTGCATTCCAACACAAAATTGTGTTATTTGACAGATGACCATTAAGTCGGAGATGCTAACTGTGAAGATTCACCCTTAAAGGCTGCTGAAGACAATGATGAACAAAGCTACCGAATCAGCTTGTGAGGATTTTGTACCAGCTAGTAAGCTACTGTAATCATAAACTTTAAAAAACTATGTTTTTTATTTTCATGTTTTATCGGAACACTTCAACGGTAGACGTGAATTGGCACGATATTTAGCTATGTTCTTTTGTTTGGAGTTTGCTTAATATGAAAGTTTGTGGAGGAAACACCTTGTGATGTTTGAATACTTTTGATGTTTAGCCGTGGCAAATGTTGAAATAATTGCGCCAAAAAATGGTGGAACATTTCGGCTCTGAATATCTTTTAGCCACGGCATAGACCGTCGCAATATATGGTGCAAAATTTTGGTGGGAAATTTCGTTCCCCAACTTTTTTGCCACGGCAGAGACCGTCGTAAAATTGGCGCCAAATTATGGTGGGAAATCTAGCTCTATTGGCGCCATAATAAATGTTTGCCACGGCCATGCACCGTCGCTCGCATCAGGGCTATAGTTGAGCTACAGGCAACCATCGCTTAACCGTGGCTAGGATGTTCACCACGGCTGTTGCCGTTGCCCCTAACTTTTTGCCACCGCGGGTTTGGTTACGCCTCAGTTGCCGTGGCTAGAGCCGTTGCTAGCCCCTTTTGGCCACAGCAAATTCACTTTGTGCCACGGGATCAAGCCGTTGCTAATATGTTTTTTTTTTGTAGTGATATATTATTCTTTCCTAGATTAGCTAGGGAATGAATACTATAAATAAAGGCTTAGGGGCTGTTTTCTAGGCATTCCATTCTAGTTCCAATTACACACATATATATATATATATAGAGAGAGAGCATTGTGGCCGATTGAGGTTGGAGAAAGTGAGAGCGGAATTTGGCTTCGATTGGTTGTAAGCCTTCTTTGATTATTTTTAATGCAATTTTATTCCTTTTTGTTATTGATGAGTTTATTCATGATGAAGAACGAGTAGTCACCCAACTTCTAGGATCGGGGTGAGCCCGACGGTAGCCATGTAAGGTGATGCGGTAAAGGTACAATCTTTTGATGCAATTTCGTCTTCTATCCCTATGAGCATGATTCTTTTGCGAATGTTGAAGGTGATCCTTGTTTGTGTTATTGAAGCGAAACTGATCTTAATACAACTTGGGTTAATTATGTGAAAAAAGGGTTAGTAACAATTAGCGTTTATGCGAAAGCCTCTATATTTCTATTTGTTAATAACGAAAGTTATTTGATGAAAAGCGCGCATGATCTTTTATGCCTTTATGTGATATTTTGCATGGTTATCGTTGTGGTGTTGAAACCCTGATCTTGGAAGTCTTTAGTTTATTGATTTTATTTCATAAATTTCGTGTTCTGTCTTACGAAAAGGTGAGATTTTTGGTTTCTGTTTTTACTCGAAATCGACAAGGCTTGGTCGACGTCGAGGAAAGTTGGTCGACGTCGAGTTGGTTAGTCGAGATCGACCAGTTTCTGTTTAGTTTTCGTTTTCTGTTGCCTTCTACTTTCTATTTTGGTCGACAGTGTTATCGAAGTCGAGTACTTTACTCGAGGTCGAGGACTCTTCTGGTCAAATTCTCATTGTTTCTGGAACTAAAAAGGCGGGCACAAACACGCTTCCTCGTGGATCGATCCTGATTGCCTTCTACTACAACGAGAGGAAGTCTTATATTTATTTGCTGAGACAGGGAGTCAATTTGCTTTACATTTTATTTATATTTCATACTTGACACATTCTCCTGCAACAACAGCTAGATGCGGTGCGGTCTGCGGTCTGGGATCCTGGTCTAATGGGCTGGCCATCTTTAGGGCTTAAGTTGTCAAGTGTAACTGACAGATATTGCAGGGCCGGCAGTTGCACTTGGGGGGTGTGGAAAGATGTGAAATATGCATCCCAAATTGATTAGATGATGAATCCAAACCTTGCATATAAGTCGGTGGGCTACTCCACCTAACACCAATTGGTTTTAGGATGTAACCCCACTCGGCTTGTGTGCTCGGTTTGGTTAGTGCAGTGCGCTCGGACGTGCGTGACCCCCACGTCATATGACCCGCCGGAATTCAACAGCGTGAGACACGAGCTGGGAGTGAGGTCGAGCATGGCAGACGAGCTCGAGAGATGGAGGACGAACCGGAAGCGGCATCGAGGCGGGCGAGCCATCTTGAGCAGCGCCGACGGGAATTCAATTTGAAATGAAGAAGACGACTTGCTTGTGGGCCCTCTTCTTTGAAATTATATGCTAATTAATTCAATATTTAATTGGTTTGGGGTTTGGAAACTAGACGGGTTCAGTTTGGTTCGGTTTGGTTCGATTCGGTTGGATTTAAATGAGTTTGGTTCGGTTCGGGTTTAACCGTTTACTTATTTAAGTATTTAATGAGATTTAAAATATAATATAATATTATTGGGGGTTTAAAATATACTTTTGGACTTGAAGATTTAAAAGAAATCTGGAAAAGAATTTCAAAGACGGGAAAGTGATTTAATAAATAAATTGGAAAAGGATTTTGGTGAGCATTTTCAAGGGTCGAAATTCTTAATTGTTTAAGTTGGATTTTGAAATGGATTTGGGACTAACTTGGGAACCCGACTTATTCGATGACTAACTAGCATGATAAAATGATCGTTTGACTAACGACATGATATGTGTGTGGTGTGGGATGAACGTCGTTGGCACTTTCACTCTTTGCCAAATAGTAATAATATCCAAACTTAAACACACAACCAATAGATTCGGCAACCAATCACTTGATAAACCAAGTAACTACTAGTATAGTGATGAGGTCCGGTGTCGAACGCACATGAAGAAGCGATTTCATATTCAATAACTCTAAGCAAAGACTCTTATAGCAAAGCAATGATTCTTAACAAGTACTCCCTCCGTTCGGCAAAACTTGTCATTTTAACTCTCCACACAACTTTTAATAAAACTAATAATTACACTTCTTTTTACTAATTTACCCTCAATTATTACTCTACTTTTTACTTTATCAAAAACTACAACTTACAACACATCAATCAAATCAAGGGCATTTTAGTAAAGTAAAAGCAAAAATACCTAAAATGACAAGTTTTTCCGAACAAAAACAAAACTCTAAAACGACAAGTTTTGTCGAACGGAGGGAGTAGAAAATATTTAAAAGTAACCAGATATATGATCGCAAAGTAAATCGATATCAAAGTAGAAAGAACATTTCACCTGCATTTCTCTAAGAATGGTTGGAATTCATGGTCCTCGAATTGATCTATTAATTATTCATATTCCTAGGTCTACTTGACTAAAGTTGAGAGATCCGCAGAGATTGACTCATCTTATTCGATATCACTAAAGAATAGCATTAAGAACTCAAGTAACCAATTGGCACATTGACTCAACACCAATAAGACTAATATGCGCATACCAAACTCAACCCTAATCGAATATCCTCAACATAGATCAATTGAAATCATCCACTAAAAAGACAAAGATACATTACTATCATCAATACCTTTGTTTGCTATCGAGAAAACAACAACGAATTCATAGCTAAGATGCAATTCCTAAAATGTTGATCAGACATAGAAAGGAACACAAATATAAATTAATCACAAGATGATAACTAAGAATATGAATAGTCAAATAAAATCAAATTCTCACAATCCAAACAACTATATTTTCGAATCATAGACGAAACTATGAGTTTAGCAACTCATAGGTCAATTCTCTCTTTCTCTAATTGTGTTCATAGTCTCACAATAATCCACCTCTCTCTAGAACAAAATTAAAAATCTCCTAAATAAGTCTCTCTAAAGTCGGCAAAATCCTAGTAGGAAATATAATAAAATAATATAAAATAATGTGTTTGGATCCAAAACCGCGTTTTCGGAAAACTGGGCCACGACGGGTGCCGTGCAAGGGGAGGCGGGCGCCATCTCTGCAGTGTCCGACGTTCCTCAATTTCCTTCAATAGATTCCAATGCCGTTCCTCCTTGCTCCTCTCTAGCTCCTCCTTAGCCTCCATATTCTCCCAAAACATGCTTCTTAAGCTCTTCCCAAAGTCCATCTAAGGTCGGAATGTAATTCTGCAGAATAAACACTAAAAATGCCTAGATTCCGAACTCGAATATTGCAAAAGTAATAAACGGAACTAGACTCAAACAATAGCAAAACACTACAAAAAAAATTCTTTTCGCCACACTATTTAGCAACGGCATAGTTCTGCCATCGCTAATGGGGTGTTTTTTGCCACGGGTTAAGCGACGGCACCCACCCAGTTGCAAAATTTTGTGAATCGCTATTTTTTTTTTTTAAAAAAAACAAAAGAAAGGGTAGTACTCCGTATAACCCTACCCACTCAATCGCTCCTCTTCATCTAATCATCCACCTCCCTCTGCCGTCAAGAGCGAGAGGAATTAGGGTTTGAGAGACGACCACCAATCTCAGATCGAGTATGCGTGAGAGCTCGAGGGAGCTTCCATGGCAGACGAGTCCCTAACGCAAAAAGCTTCAACCGAGAGATACCTCGAGTGCGAGCCATCCTGGGAGCAATTATGGAGCTCGAGATCCAATCTGCGAGCGAAGAAGAACTCAAGGGAGAGTTCTTCCGGCCTCGCTCCTCCTCCCGCTTGATTATCTGGCGCCTCTCGACCTTTCTCGCAGCCCTATCCGCTGTATCTTTGCTCACGCCGCAATTGTTCTACTGTGCATCTCTGCCTACTATTCAGATTCCGAATTCGCCTCAGGTAAGTGCAGGTATTTGGTCTCTCTATTCCCTTCTAGGTTACTAATTTATTGAATTGGTGATAATTTGTTGGTAGGCTTGTGTGAATGAGATTTAAAATGTGTTGTTCGGCTGAATTTTCTATGTTAATGGGACTTCATTAACATTGAAAAAAACTTTCAGATCGAATTTTCTATGTTCTGCTGAATTTTCTATGTTAATGGGACTTGTTGGTAGACTTATTGGTAGGCTTGTGTCTATGAGATACCTTCTGATTGAATCTTACTTCATTAAATTTCAAGAAACAAGTTTAGAAAGAAAAAAACCCACAATATATATGTATCCATTTTTACTGATCAAAAGTTGATTGAATTAACTGTGTTGCATGTAGTTGCTTACATTATACCAAGACAAGATTTTCTGATCCAAAAAAAAAGGAGAGAGATATGAACTATTAATATGATAATCCCTTAAAGTGCATAGTAACACTAACTCCTGTCATCAGTTATAGATCCGTGTGCTAATGAGTTTCTTTCAACTTTAATGTGTGCTATCTGATTCATAATGCACTATCACTTGCAGGGAGGCTGGTTGTACCATTAATGAATACCATTTGTATAATCAATAATTATTTGGTAAAGTCTCCCTTAAGATGAAGTTTCTTGGCACTTGGCTGGTCTCAATGACCGATTCATTGCATTTGCTCTTATTGGGTAGTTGCACATTTTTCTTTGCTTAATTTCTTCCTCTTATTACCCTTCTAATCTCTCTATCATAGATTAGAGATTTGTAATTTTTTTGGATGTGCACTAAACTAAAATAGTGAAACTTATTTTACATGCTTAATTGCAGGTTCATTTCTAGTCTTCAGCTTAAGGGCCTAACGCTGAGGCATTGACTTTCAATTATTGACTCATTGTAGGCTCATTTGTGCTAGTATCAGCATCATCTATGGTAAGGTGTAACAATGTCATCATTTATGTCTCCCTTGCTTCTTTTCTCTCTTTTATTTTGTTAATATTTCACTGCTGGAAACTGGTTTTGAAATTCGAGATCATACATGAGTACGTTTCCTTATTTGCCTAGTGTAAGTGATGACGAGTAGACGACCTTTAGCTCAACTCACCTCTTTTTTTAAATCTACCTGACCTTATGCAAGGTTTGATTTTGGTCTATGCAAAATGATGAACGTAAACATCGGGAGTCCTACATTTTCGTAATAGAAGCTTAACTCATCTATCTCCACACAGCAAACAAGAAGCTTAACTCATCTCTGTTTCTGCACGTTTGCTGGTTTAATTTTGGAAGCTGCTCATCACCGTATGAATGGTATTCATATTAATGGCATGATTCATTGTTATTCTCCATTCATTTGCTTGTTTATGTTTATAAGATACTACCGGCATTCAAGATGATGATAAGCTTGGTCTATGCATTCATTGTGCAGCCTTGTGGAGCCTTGTGGAGGGATAATAAGCAAAATGATGATGAACTAAATTTGTTGTGCAGCCTTGTGGAGGGATAATAAGCTTTTAAGCTTCGCAAATCTAGCTTAGAATTTATCATAAGATAGGTACATTTGATCTTCTTCCTCTTTTTTTCCCCTTTAATTGCCCCAATATGAGAAGCCTTTGTTCATGAATTTGGAAGCTAGATAAGCTAATTCTTTCATTAACAGCCTCTCTTGAGTCAAGTACTTTGTGAATTGCAGTTTGCTGATCTAAATTTATGAATTGATCTAAGAGTTTGGTACCCCAGCCTGAGATTTTATTGGGAGCATTTAGGTTAGTTTAAACTGCAGATTAATCAAGTTCCCCTGAGCAAGTGCTTTACTATAAGTGCTTCAAAACTAGGAAAAAAATTCTTACCTTCAAAATATTCATTCCATAGCACCAGCATTCTACCATTATTAAGTATGGAAAGTATGTTTTTTTGCACAAGTCATAACTCATCTTTTCTTTCATTGACCATGGTAGATCTGGAACATCTGAACTCTGTACCATTCGTAAAATAATGAAATTTTGTTATTAAAATGCTAGTCATTTTAATGAAATTATGTTCACTACTTGCTTTAAGTTTCGATGATAGGTGAAAAAAAAAACTAATGTGCAATTGAATCCACCAGAATATGCCATTGTACATTCAGAGGAAGTTATAAGAACCAAGGGAAGGTTGCCACTTGCTTTAAATATGTCCCTTTAAGGGCTTGCTTCTACATACTAGTTCTCGTATAGATCGGGAATGTGATGGTATATCTCAGTATTTGATTTAATCTTCTGATTTGGTTGCACCCTTGTGTTTCAACTTTGTTGTCTACAATTGAGGATTTGGGGTGCATTTGTGTTTTGATATAAGACGCAATAGATGAATCTAAAAGGTAAGCAGTGAATATGTTATAAGCCTATGGTGTTGAGTAGGAACTCATGATGTAATCAACACAAAGGTTTTCTTAAACCAAAAAGATTTGGTTTTCTTGTTTAGTTATTTGAATAATGGAACATCTACTTCTCCATTTTGTATTAAAACAGGATGGATGGTGATGTGTGGTCAAACAACACATATAGTTTTCCATGTTTTCATGCAAATTGATCCACATATTAAATTAGCCTCATTTTGCCTTTATGTGTTTCAAGTACTTCAATAACTCTCATTTCCTTTCACACCCTTGGATTCTTGTATGCTTATTATCCTTTTTTAATCAATTATGAAATGCAGTAATGCCCAACATCATGCTGCATTGTCTGTTGTTGGTGTTGCATCTACAGTGGCAGTCTGGAAAGGACCAAGAAATGGCCAGGACTGAGATGGTTGTGGCTTCTGCAGCCACATTGGTAGCAGCTCGGCGTGTGGAAGCAGCAGAGGCTATGGGCGCAGTTAAGTCACAAACCAGCCTTATACCAATATAGTGATTTAATCAGTTAAGTCACAAACTGCATGTAAGGTAAGGTCCTATATGAGTCCTAAATTGGATCTCAAGAATTTCTTAAATATAATAATGGTTTGCCATGAATCATAATCATTTCTTGACCAAAATAATTAGCAACGGCAAACTGCCGTGGCTAGTATGCTTGCCACGGCTCTAGCCGTCGCTAGACTCTTTTGCCACCCAAGGTTTCCCCACGGCTGACTCCCCGTGGCTATAGCCGTGGCTACTGCCCTTTTGCCACGGCAAATGGACTTTCAGCCACGGTAAACAGCCGTTGCTAATATGTTTTTTTTTTTGTAGTGAAACCACTACCTAATTGTAATAAGAAACACCTATAATGCATATATGAAATATGCATTATCAAATCCACCCACACTTAAATCTTGCTTGTCCTCAAGCAACCATAGAGCATAATATCATCTACGCATCCCATAGGAAATCATTCATAACTTTACTCATCAAAAGCAATATCATCAATGGTGAAAATATAATCAAACATATAAACGTCATAACATGTATATATGGGATCAAGTTGCTTGCATGCTCAAAAATCAACCTTACCTAGGATAAAATGTGTATCTCTCACTCTTATGTGTTTATGCTTTAAGCATACACTCACCTCAAATCCATATACAAGAATCAACTCAAATGTTGACATTTATATCACAAAATCTCCATCGGATACGTCAATGCATAAATAAGGACGTCAAGAGGAATTTCGCTCAATGGAAACCTTCATAGAAGATTCCATTCGGCGGGGTTGTAATGGGGCTTGGTAGAAACATAAGGGCAAGGAATTGTATTTGGTCATGTGGTGCAATAAATTCCGGGAAAACAAGATTCCAAAACTACCAACATATATAACACAAACCAACTCAATAACTCAAGCTCACAAATGCACAACATCTCCCAATTCTTCCTCATTATGCAAAAAAAGAAAGATAAATGGCTCTTTTTTTTCTTTTTTTTTTTCGGATTTTTTTTAAACTTAGTTTTACCTCTAGGTGAATTTTATCCTCCCTAGGTCCAAGCTTTTTATTTATTTTTCTTGAGCCCAAAATACATGAAAATCAAATGCATAAAAATGAGGGACTAAATAAGTACATAACATTACATCTTCTCAAAACCATAAACCATAACATCACACTTTAGCTTCATTCTCCTCAATCTCCAAAATAGATTCCATAACCCACTCAAAATCTCAATTCCCCCGGAATAAGGGTAGACTCATCATAGGCTAGGAATAATAATTTTGTGGAGCTATCAATAAAAACGCTAAAGGCTCAAATTGGCTTCAAAGCAAGATATAACATAATGTAGACATGGATAAATATGTGGCTAAAAGGTTGCCTATGTCATTTGAACTTATCAAGCAATGAACATGTATATAAACGGCCTTGAAAATAGATAATCATGACAATACTCAATGATAAATGCATAGGAAGAGTAAATCACACAAGAAAGGCAAAAGGAATAAAGACATATCCCTTATAAGGCCAAAAATATCTTACTGGGACAAATTTTTGTTGAATTTCAAGCATACTCCCAAACTTAGACCATACATGCTCAATCATATTTCACATAAAAACCAATTTCCAAGATAAGATCAAATCATTCTAGAATTCCATGTGATTTATAAGATCATGCCAGGACAAACTCAAATTAGATTGAAATCTTTGATAACACAATATGCAAAACAACAAAACAAGACACTTTTTTTTCATTTTTTTGATACTTTTCAATTTTTTTTCATTTTTGACATTTTCCATAGCATAAAAGAAATAACAAAGACTCAAAAACAGAAATTCAAACATGAACTAACCTAACTAATTCACATCACTTCAATTCCCCCCCCCCCCCCACACTTACATATTGCATTGTCCTCAATGCATAGAAACACAAAAAGAAACAATGAAAAATATAAAATAAAGGGTTTGAAAGAAGTAAATGACTAACTAATTACTGTGAAGGCGGGGTCTAGGGTCCATACCGCTGATTGATCAAATCGATCAACAAGAGACAAGTCTTATGTAATTGATCGATCTTCCCAACCAGAATCGCATGGGACTTTGTTAGCTTTATCAAATCCTCTGCATGTCGCTTCTCAAATTCAGTCAATTTCTTTTCCAGGCAGACAATACGTGAGGCATCTTGAACCGTAGGCGGCGTCATCTCTATCTTCATATCTTCAACATCGCTCGCAGGGGTCATAGGATCACCAGGCTTCCGTAAATGAGTATCCACAGGAACATGTCTTCGGCGAAAGTCTACTAATTTCATCCCCATAGGTAAAATAGTAGGCAGATACTGATGATGAGGCTGCTAAGGTCCAGATAACCATCGAAAACACTCAATAGCATGTGGCAACTGCAACTTTTCTAAGACCCGTGTAGACACAAGAGCATATATGTCCCACGTATACGAATGACTCACAGGCTGCAGTGAACTAACATCAAAACCATAAAACATAGGCAAAAGTGTGATCATGCCTCCAAAAAGGGTGACAAGAGGATAATTCTCATTGCGCTGGTCACGAACCCTCTCACACACCCTCAAAAATAAGAGTACCCAGTCCGACACTATAGTAGACTCAAAAATCAGGTAATATATGAAATCAATCACACCAGGATCAACAACACTAGTGCTCCCAGAATCATAGAAAGTAGAGCCCAAAATCCACAGACATAGACGAAGAGTGGGATGAGTAATCATATCATCAAGTCTAAAGTCTTTGAAGTTCTCAAGCGTCCCTATCAGACTCCTCCAAGTCCCTGCTAAATCAAGGATACGCATGGCATTATTCAACTTCCTAGAGCATTTCTTCGTAACACCAAAGGCAACTCCAATCGCAGCATATGAGGAATTACAAGGTTTTCCTCGCAATCGAATTTGAACATCCTTGGGAGATATCACCTCCAAAGTAGTAAGGAGCTCCATAACCAAGCAAGGATAGGTAGGAGCCCTTCCCCCAATAAAATCACGCAACCCTCCATGTGCCATCAAGGCAAGCACTGAGTGAACTAGTCCCAACCGTCGCAAGGTGATTTCATCAAAGAACATGACGTGTAGGTACGCTTCCCAAGTGCTTTCCAGCATAGCACATCAGTATTATCGAAATAGGCTGGCACATCGTTCTTGATAGGAGCAGAAGACATGATGCAGCTCGAGGAAAAACCAACGAAGAACCACAAAAATGACCAAAAGACGAGCTCGTTGTAGCGGCGGCGGGCGCAGTGTAAGCAGAACCACGAATCCGAGTGAAAACGTTGGAAAACCGATGTCCACTCGTCCAAACTCGAAACTTTCACGAACAACTTAGTTTCAAAGGGTTCTTTGGTGATAGGTAAAAGAATGGAATGAGAAAAGATTGAATTTTGTGGATGTAGGGTAACAACGAAAAGTGTTTTTGGTGGATAGAATCGATTGAAACGCAAGGCTTTAGGTAGTTTGAATGGATTCCAGTAGGCTTTTGGTGGTTTTTTAGATTCCCCTTGAGCAAGCTTGATTGATCCAAAATAGGAAGTAGCAATATATGGTGAGTTGGAGAGAATTTCTATAAAAAAAAAGATAAAAGGGAAATATTAGACTAGATATAATAAGGATAGAACCTCTAATCCTAGGAAATAAGGAAACTAGTACTAAAAAGAAAAATCTAATCCTAACATAAATAGAAAATAATCTAACCTTAAAATAGATAGAACATAATCTAATCCTAAAATGAAAATGGTCAAAAATAAAAAGATAGAAACTTCCCTTTCCAATTTTACCAAAATTCTGACTCGCCAAGCGGATAGACAGGCGGCGGGCGCCGTGGTTGGGGCGTCGGGCGCCATGTCCATAGAATGTGGCTCCGTTCTTCCAAATCAAACTAGACTCAATCCCAACATAGGTTTCACTTACCGTAACCTCCGAAATCTGGCGACACAATTGATCCTACTTTATTGAATTGAAAACTAATGCAAAAAAAAATTGAAATACTTACTAACTACCTTAGGTTGCCTCCTGAGAAGTGCCTTTGTTTCATGTCTTTGGCTTGACTTGATTCATTCCTTTGATCAAGTTATTCCACCAAGATCCCCCACAGTTGTCCTTTTCAAGACAAGAGGTGGAACTTTAGGAACTTGTCCGACATATTCATCAATTGCATCTATCGATTCCTTCTTGAAATGAGTTACTTAGGGAGGTTGTCCTGCGATTGCAAAAACCTCGACATTGTTAGGAATCAATTTATCATAGGGAATAGCAATAACATCATTTGAATGAGGCACATTTTTATGTGGCTTAAACAAATTCTCAATTTTCCTCTCAATGTCATCTTTCCCTAATCCAATTTCATCTTTGTTAGAAAACTCAAGATTCATAGATTCAGTTTCAGCAGAAGCATATAACAAACCATTTGATTCATTCATGTGGTCACTTTCATTAGAATCAAGAACATCTACAGAATTATTGGCAAAAGAAACAATAGGCTCAAATATAGAAAATTTATTTTTTCTACCATCAAATTTCATAGTTAGTGAACCTTTAAAACAATCGATCTTAGTCTTAGCCGTTCGCAAGAATGGCCTTCCCAAGACAGTCGGGGTTTCAGGCATACCTTGTTCCATATCTAGAATGAAGAAATCAGATGGAAATATCAAATCATTTACCTTAACAAAAACATCTTCAACAACTCCTCTAGGCCTAATACAAGAACGATCAACGATTTGTATAGTAACACCAGTTTCAGACAATGAATTGAGACCCAAAAACATGTACAAGTTATAAGGCATAACATTGATTAAAGCACTTAGGTCTAACACAACTTTGGTGAAGCTAGCATTACCTATTGCACATGGTATAGTAAACATACCTGGATCTCCGCACTTTTCAAGCAATCGTTTCTTACGCAAAGCAGAAACATTCTTACTTAAACTTACCTTTTCTTACTTTTGCATCATTTGCTAGCACTTCATCGTGCACATTCCTTTCAAGAATTTCACATAGCGAGGCACAATTTTAATCAAATTGAAGAGTGGAATATTTACCTCACAATGAGCAAAGGTGTCATAAAGAATTTGTTCATCTTCACACTTACGATCAGATCTTAAAGCATCAGGAAAGGGTGGTGCAGGTCTTGAAACCTCATAAGACCACTCTTTAGAAGCTTTCTATAGGGATTGAACAACGTCAGAAGTCGGATCCGTCACTGAAGGAGGCGGCGGGCGCCGTGTTGATGGGCGACGGGCGCCTTCTATGCAGTGCGTCTCCAATTCTGTCTCTTCCTTCTTATTTCCCAAATCAAGTTCTTCCCTAGGCCTCTCTTCAACATTACTAGTGGGCATATTCACTTGTTTACCTCCTCTAAGGGTCATGACGCTAACATTCTCCTTTGGATTCACTACCACCTGCGATGGAAACTTTCCCGAATCTTTTGCTTTCAATTCACCAATCTCCTTAGCCATTTGACTCAACAACTTTTCTTGAACACTCATCTTGTCCAATAATAACCTCAATGTCTCATCTCTATCTTCTTGTTGAGTGTTTCTAGGGCGATTATCGAATTGTCATCTCTGAAGAGGAACTTATTGCTGCTGGCCTCTTCCGTTGAATCCATTTTGGTAGTTTGAATTGTAGCCCTGATTGTAGTTGTTACCAAAGTTGCGATGAGGACCATAATCCATAGCATTCACTTCAGTTTTGTCAACCTGAATCAAAGGACACTTATCATTTGGATGAGTTGGATCTCCACAAACACCACAAGCTCTAGGATGATGGGATTGATTAATTTGCATAACCATCTTGTTCACGATCTTCATAAGCCTATCGATATCATCCTTGTGTCCATCTCTCAAACTATCCAACTTATGAACTCATCTAACTCCTTGGTGTCTCCCATATTGTTGCGACGCATTAGCCAACCCTTAAAAAATCTGCATTGCTTCCTGAGGTGTTTTGTCCAAAATATCTCATCCGCTAGTAGCATTGATGAAACTCCTATCGGTGTCAAGCAAGCCTTCATAAAGATACAACACTATATCATCCTTGGGTATACCATGTTGTGGACAACTACCCTTAAGCTTCTTGAACCGCTCAACATACTCATAAAGACTCTCTGTAGGTGATTGCTCAATACTGGACATCTTCTTCTTAAGTTTGTTGAGGCGAGTCGCAAGAAAGTACTTTTGCAGGAAAGCTTTCTTCAATTACACCCAAGTAGTAATGCTTTCTGAGGGTAGGTAGTAAAGTCAATAGCTTGCAGAATCTTTCAAGGTAAAGGGGAACACAATCAACATCAATTGGTCGCTTGTCAGGCCTTGGGGTCTCAGTCTATCACACACGCTCACAAAGGTAACAAGGTGCTTGTTCGGTTCCTCCCTAGGCAATCCATAAAAGTAGGGCAAAATAGAAGACCAATTAGACTTATACTACTCAAATCTTGAACCTCAGGGAGATCAGGAAGACTAATTGCAAGTGGTTGAGCACTCAAATTAGGTTCCTTTAGGTTTGTCAGGGTCCTTCTTGGCAGATCAACAACACCGTCTTCTGCTATCTCCTCGTCCGTCTCAAACACAAGCGTCCTCCTCAATCTAAGAGAACTTTCAATCCCAGGATCAAAAGACAAAGGCAATGAATTAGAAGATCTAGTTTGAACCACACAAGGACACAAAAGACTCAAAGTAAAGAGTAATTGAAAGAGATATAGGAAATCAAACTCCTTTCATCTCCTCGGCAACGGCGCCAAGAGACTTGGTGCGGGACGAACGTCGTTGGCACTTTCGCCCTTTGCTAAATTAGTAACAATATCCAAATTTAAACACACAACCAATAGATTAGGAAACCAATCACTTGATAAACCAAATAACTACTAGTATAGCGATGGAGTCCGGTGTTGAATCCACAGGGAGAAGCAAAGACTCTTATAGCAAATCAATGATTCTTAACAAGTAGCAAAGATGTAAAAGTAACCAGATTTATGATCGCAAAGTAATTCGATATCAAAGTAGAAAGAACATTTCACCTGCAATTCTCTGACAATGGTTGGAATTCATGGTCCTCGGATTGATCTATTAATTATTCATATTCCTAGGTCTACTTGACTAAAGTTTAGATATCCGTAGAGATTCACTCATCTTATTCAATATCACTAAAGAATAGCATTAAAAACTCAAGTAATCAAGACCAATTGGCACATTGACTCAACACAATTAAGGCTAATAGGCGCATACCGAACTCAGCCCTAATCGAATATCCTCAACATAGATCAATTGAAATCATCCACTACAAAGACAAAGAGACATCACTATCATCAATACCTTTGTTTGCTATCGAGAAAACAACAACAAATTCATGGCTAAGATGCAATTCCTAACAAGTTGATCAGGCATAGAAAGGAACACAAATATAAATTAAGCACAAAATGATAACTAAGAACATGAATAATCAAACAGAATCAAATCTTGATAATCCAAACAACCATGTCTTCGAATCACATGCAGAACTATGATTTTACCAACTCATAGGCCAATTCTCTCTTTTTCTAATTGTGTTCATAGTCTCACAATAATCCATCTCTCTCTAGAACAAAATTAAAAACAACCTAAATAATTCTCTCTACGGTCAGCAAAACCTCCTTGACTAAGGCTTGCAGGTATTTTAAGTCATTTTGTCATCACGATAAGGTAATAAGTATAGGTGAAATTCCTTGATCGCGTCATTGGCGCCATCTGTGGGAATCTTTCACGACAAGAGGTTTCGTGTATCTATACGCCCTTTTACGTTACGCTTTTCTTATTGTCATTTCTTGTTATTTATTCTATTTTTCATTTTTTCCTCTTTTCCATTAAATCCCATTTAGGTTAATAAACATACCCGATTGTTTACTTTTAGTACTAACAAATTATGCAGGAGTCATGAATTTTACACTGTTTGGCGAAGAGTTTGGAAACCAGCACCATGATGTCAAAGAAACTGATAGCCTCAACCTCAACCATCCTCCCAATGAAGAAGCTCGCCACCACAATGACGAAAACATCCCTCAACAACCTCCCTGGGACCCGGCCCAGCCTCCCCCGTTTGCCCCCTATGAAATGTCGGGCAGTTACCCCCCGTATCAATTCTTCACGGAGAATTACACACAGAATCCATACTTTAGCCAGCAAGCAAATGGGATGCCCTTCCAACGTGATCCCGATGTCCACTATCAACAGCAGGGTCCCGTCCCTACAACGGTCAACCACTTCCCTAACCCTGCTGACGACCCTCTTAACCCCGGTCTACAACACAAGGAGAACATTGACAAGACAGTCCACGTCTACAACATCAGGGACGTGTCATCGCACCTAGGGCATCTGGCCCCAGTTGTAAAGGGGGGCCGACTTTCCCATCTACCTTCTGCAAACAGATACGCGAGGCACCTGTTCCTAAAAGATGGAGGGACGTGTCCATCACCAAATACAAGGGAGACACCTCAACCAGTTTACATCGTCGATGAGAATGAATGAAGAAAACGATGCTATGTTATGCCGTTCATTTCCATCCACATTAAGCGGGGTAGCTCTCACGTGATTCACTAATCTAGCTCGGCCATCCATCAATAACTTCGCACAATTACAAATCACGTTTGTCGCCCATTTTGGTAGTGCCCGTACGAGAAAGAGGACCATGCTGGACCTCAATTCCATTAAACAAGGATCATACGAATCTTTAGGAAGCTTCTTCAGTAGGTTCACTAATATGGTTGTGCAGATCCCGAAGTTTAATCAAGAGTCCAGGAGCATGATACTAATGGGCAACCTGGTTGAAAGAGGATTTCAAGATCTGCTTATTCCGAAAAGATCCAGAGAGTTATGACAATCTGCGAAAGCTCGTCACAAAGCAAATCTACGCTTTGGAGGCTGCAAGTTCCAGTTTGCGGCCCGTCGATACTAAGCCTTCTTTTTTACCACAAGGTCCCCAATACATACTGAGTGAGGGGAGGATTCGAGAATCAGCAATGCTATAAGCCCCTTTGGCAACACCCTGTCACCCCACCAAGGCCTCCCCAACAAGTAGTACAATACAACCAGCGGACAGGACCGAGCCCGCACGATGCCCCAACAAATGTGATGATGGCTCTTCCCGGCCATATTTCGCCCCCTATTTATGGGATCCCATCGGCCCTCCCCCAAAAGAAAGTGCCTTTACAGATATACGCCCCGTCAATAAATCCCAGCTAGCCGGTCGCGACGCCACAACAATACAACCCTCACGTGATCGCTCCTCGACAATATAGACCGTCTAATGCCCCACCTCGGCCTTACAATCCCCAATAAGCAACTAGGGGAAGAGGAAGGGGGATTTACTCCCATGGAAGGGGGGAGAAATCGTAACAGAGGAGGGGGGTACTGTTGTAGGAGGAAATCGAGAATGCAAATTAAAATATAAATAAATCACAGCAAACCAGATTCCGTCCCTTGCAAATAATTACAAGACTTCCTCCCGATGCAGCAGTGGAAAGTCAGGATCGATCCACGAGGAAGCCTGTCAACGGATCCTAGGCAGCGATGGAACCTCACGGACAGAAGTCAACCACAGATGTCCTCGATCTCGACTAGGTCTAGTCGACAGAAGATCGGACAAGTCTAGCACAGCGCAACAGCAGCTCCCGACAGTTTTGGTCGAGATCGAGTAAGCACTACTCGAGATCGAGTAAGCTTGTCAACGTCGGGTTGGCTTTGTCGATCACCTGCACACAGAAGCTACATCGATCTGGATCGAGAATCAGTACTTGATATCGAGGAGTGCAAGTCGATATCGAGGAAGACAGAAAACTAAAACGAAATAAAATAAAGACAAAGGCTTTGGGACTCTCGAAAATAAACTATATGTAAAAGAGTTCCAAGATTGGGGTTCGCAACAACGATAACCAAGCATGCATAAGGCATAAATAAAATAGATAATCATATAATTCGCATCAAAGGACTAAGCTTTCGCCTTTTCCAACAGTTAGACAACTCTTTCAAGAAACCCTAATTGTATCTACTGATTTTATGTTTATAATCCAAGTTGTTAGCATGGACCTCCATTAGATGGGTAATAAACACATAACAAGTAGTAGATGCTCAAAACATGATAAAAGTCGGATCTTTACCTCAAACACGCATGGCTATCGTCGGGCTCGCCCCAACCCTAAAAGTGGGTGGACTACTCGCGCTTCATCGCAACCTCAGACATGGATGTATGAAAAGAAACTTGCATTAAAATAAATTCAAAGCCTTTACAATCCTGGCAATCCAACTATCGTTGAATGCCAAAACCCTAAAACCTTCGAACTCCTAAACCGTCTCTGTGAACTACTTCTCTAGCTTCTGAATTGAATTATTCCTAAAATCAGCCCCATGGGCTTTATTTATAGCCTTCTACTCCTTGCTATTCAAGGATAGAAATATCTATCTATATCTAAATCTATATCTAAAGCATTAAAGATAAATAAATGTAACAACATAATAAAATCTAAAAAGGGAATTATATATAAAAGTCTTCAAGTGGATAAATCTTCTCCTTCAAGATGTAACTTGATAGAATCGGATAGACTCGGCAATCTTCGGTCCCAAGGAATCCCAATCCGAGTAGGATAGCTTAAACCGCGTTACGCGTCTCCGGAAGATTTCCTCGATCTCGAGTTGGGTGGTCATCGACTTCAGCTGCTCGGCGTCTCGGGTTGCTCTTCCTCGATGTGCTTGGACTCTGGCTCCTGGGGTGTCCTCGATCTCGAGGAAATAACTCGATCTTGAGTTGAGGCGGCTCATCGTCTTGGCCTTCTGGTGTTGTCGAGCAACTCTTTTCGACATGCTCGGACAGGTGCTCGGCTTTGTCGACATCGAGGAAAGTTCTCGACATCGAGTTGTGGTGTCCGGGTGCCAGGTCGGGTAGCACTCCTCGGCATCCTCGGGTAGGCTCTCCTCGACTCCGGGTTGTCTCCGAGGCTTTGTCGATCTCGAGTACATAACTCGATCTCGAGTAAGGTGTTGGAGTCGGGTTGGCTCGTCTTCAGCTTCTCGACATGGGCTCCTCGATTAGTGTAGTGTCCGGGCTCTTTTGTCGATATCGATGAAACAAAGTCGATATCGAGTAACTTTGGGCTCCCGTCCTTGCTTCTTGGTTTTCTCCCGAAATGGCTCCATATTCTGCAATATTAAACAGAAACTTATGTAGATCTCCATTTCTGACAAATAAACATAGACTACGTAAATTCGACATATTCCCAACCCGAAATATGCAAAGTGTATAGAATATGGAACTAAAATATGCATAAAGACATGGCTACTTTAGAGACATCAAATCACCCCATACTTTAGACTTGCTTGTCCTCAAGCAATAACCAAACAATAACCAAGACCTACAACACATCCTTCAAGTCTTCGCCTTTTGTCAAAAGCAACATCTCAAGTAGTAGCAATGTAAGACAAGTGAATTTAACGTCATCACACATATATGAGCGATCCATGGGCATAAGCCATATAAATCCAACCTCACAGGGATAATGTGTTTACACTAAACTCTCAATGTGTTTAGGCTGTGTAGATCAACTCTCAACTCAATTCCATATACAATCTCATAAACATTGCAATTTCAATATAAATCCACTTCGCAACCAATTATGAAAATGCAATAAGAATTATCAGGAGGACTTCGCTCAATAGAAGTCTTCAAAGAAGATTCCATTCGGCGGGGTTGTAATGGGGCTTGGTAAGAAATATAAGGGTATGGAATTATTTGGGCATGTGGTGCTTAATACAATTCGGGAATCAAGACTCCTAAATCTCCAACACAACAAAACCATAACTCTCAATCATATGCATCAACCAAACTCTCCAATTTATCTTTAATGAAGTATGTAACCTTTCAAACTTCCTCAACCTCTCCAAAGTATGTATCTTGCGAATAATGAAAGAAATAAGGTAAATTTGGCTCATGCACTTTATTTATAAACATAACTTCCCTTCTTCTTTTTTTTGATTTTTTTTGAAACGAAAATAAAACTAATGGTGCATTTATAGGGTGAGCCAAAAATCCTTTTACATAGTATGCATAGCAAGATAAAAATTATAAAACCAACCCATATTTCAATAGATTCAAAAATCCTCCTTACTTGAAATGAAACACAAGCTCATTCTTTTTCACAAATCATCTTTCCACCAACTCTAAGTCTTAATTCCCAAATGGGGGTCAGGCTCAATTAGGCTAAGGATAATTTTGTGGAGTTTATAATAAAAGTCTCAGGCTAATGTTCTGGCTTCAAGCAGGGATAATGCAGGGTAGGTAAAGAGAGGATAAAATTAGCTTAAAAGGTGCCTCCATCATTTAATTTTCAGCTGCATCAACATATAAATGCATTGGCTTTGAATAACTATCACAACATTTAGGAATGCATAGGAAGAGTAAATACACTCAAGAAAGCAGAGGGATTTTTTTGAAATGTTCTCCCTATAAGGCCAAAATTCTCACTGGGACAATTTTTGTTGGATTTTACCTTTAGCTTAGCATCAAATGTGCTCAATTTCATCACAAGTTCACAATCCACATAAAAACAATTTCGAGGACTTAGGCTAAACCTTCCAAACATGCCATAGGGTTTACATGATCAAGTCAATCATTATTCATCATCATAGGACATCTAAGTTAGGGTATAAAAACAATGACAATGCAAAAATTTAAACATGCATATTTTTTTTTTTGACATTTTTCTATTTTTTTTATTTTTTTATTTTTTCCTTATGCAACTAAAAATAAGACTAAAGTATGACAAAAGACTAAAATGCATAAAATTTAAACATGAATGCCTAATATACAAATTAAAATTTCACCATGTAAAACGAAAAGCAAGACTAAAACATAAAGTAATGATAATAAGCTCTTCCCCCACCTCATACTTAAAATATACAGTGTCCCCGCTGTATAAAATCAAATAAAAACAAGAGTAAAGGAAGGAACTCACAGAATAACACATCGAGGAGGAAAACACAGGGTAGGTCGAGTAAATTATCTTTGTCGATCTCGAGTACTAAACTCGATCTCGAGGAGGCTTCTGCGTCCAGTGGCTTCTTAAGTCGAGGAGCTTCTGGGCTTTGTCGATATCGAGCTTGGCCTACTCAATATCGAGGAGTTTCTGGGCCGCTCCTCCTTGTCGTTTTCGACTTGGCCTTCGTCGATTCTAACTGTTTTTCAGGGACTTCTTATTCCACTTTTCGCGATCCTTATATGTTTGCCGACCTAAAAGTGTTAGATTGCACAAAAACAAGACTATCCACATGAAGTATTCTAAAAAACCAAAAGACAAAAAACCAAAACCAAAAGTTCCAAAGTCCCAAAATTCATAAAGTCTTATATACATGCTCTAGATTTTAGAGTCGCTAGGCCGACTTCTCCGTTTGCGCTCAAGGACCGTTAATGTGGGGCCCGCTCATGCTTGACCCTTATCCTGGATCATCTAGGTCCTGGTTGTAGTATGCAAGCTCACCTGACAGGTGGTTTCTTGCATAATCTTCCTTCTCTTTCTGCTTCTTCTTTCTTCCAGCTCTTAATTTCCGCAGATTCTCTCGCCACGGGGCCTTAGCTCCCCTTAAATTATTGATAAATTTCTTAATGGACCGAGGGGGAGTAGAATTCATACCTGAACTTATCTTTTCGGACCCAAAACAGAAATCTTCGGGCTTGGGGTTAGTCGATATCGAGTATGGCTGGTGGATATCGAGTACAGGGACCCCATACTTAGGCTCTTGGCAAGTCCGTGGCTCAGTAGAGAAAGTCGATGTCGACGAGCTTTGGTCGAGATCCACTAGAGGGTTAGTCGAGATCGAGGAAGCTTTGTCGATCTCGAGTAGAGTGCTGGTGCTTTCCTCTGTTGATTGCTTGGTCCCGTGGTTGCTGATGCTTTTTACCTCTAGCCATGAAATTTCCTCCTTTGCAGGGCCAAAAGAGAAATCTAAGACCTCATCTCCTATGGTGAAGGTGAACGATCGATTTTTGACACTAATCTTGGCATCTGCAGTAGCTAAGAATGGTCTACCAAGAATAATAGGGCTAGTAGGATCTTCAGCACAGTCTATAATAAGGAAATCTGCGGGAACAAAGAATTTACCAACCTGGACGGGGACATTCTCAACTATACCTGTAGGGATGACCACTGTATTGTTTGCTATGTATAGTTTGGCATCCACAGGCTCTATGCATCCTATCTTTACCTTCCGCCAGATTGATAAAGGCATGATGCTCACACTTGCTCATAAATCACACAGAGACTCATATTTATATTGTCCAAAACCCACAGTAACAGAAAACTTACTAGGGTCACGTCTCTTTTCAGGGAAGTGGAGTACTTTGCATTCGCCTGCGGTCTCTGAGATGGATCGCTTCTTGCTCAGGATTTCCTTCAGAAATTTGACTTCCTTCAGAAATTTGACATATCCAGGCATCTCTTGCAGGGCTTCTATAAAAGGAATATAGACGTTTAGTTCTTGCAGCATATTAACAAAACGGTTAAACCTACCTGTAGTGGAGTCTTTCTGTGCTTTGGAAGTTAAAGGCAGTGGCTTTTTCTGTTTCGGAGCCAGATCTGACGTTGGAGGTGTTGCAGAGTCGTCGAAGTCGGCCACTTTCTCCTCGATCTCGACCAGTGTTTCCTCGATCTCGACTTGGGTTGTCGACCTCGAGTTGCTGGGCTTCGCAGTGGGGTCCGAGCTGGGCTTCTGGTCTGTGTCGAGGAGATGTTTGGCTGGATCGAGTACAGGCTCCTCGAGATCGAGTTGATTCTGCTTTGTGTCGAGTTGCTGCTCCCCCTTGTCTTGATGTTTCCCGACCTCTGGCTCGTGTAATTGATGCCCAATCCTGAGTCTGATAGATGCGACGTGTCCGGTCTTCTCTTTAGGATTTGGTTCTGTTTGCCCAAGGAGCTTTCCGGATGGTCGTGGGATCTGTGCAGCGATTTGACCCATCTAGGTCTCTATTCCCCTTTTCCCGATGTCTAGTTCTCCAAATTTTGTAGTGATGTTCTGGAACTGGTTGTTGATGGTGCCTTGATTCCGACGCATCTCCTCAAGGATCAGCTGCAGATCGTCCTTCTTTTGATCCCTTTCTGGATGTCCTGGAGCTCTATAGGGTGGGGGGTTCCTAGGGGGACCTTGGTTCCACTGTGGTTGATTGAACCTTTGATCTCCCATGTAGCGATTGGGACCCCCGCGTAGGCTACCTCTTTATGTGTCTCTGCCATCCTGACTTGCTCAGTGTGTGGGCACTCAGTAGTGATGTGCCGCTGTGATCTGCATTCGATGCAAGGCTGATTGACAGACAGATATTTGACTTGCTTGAGGAGCTTGCGATTCTGGTCTCTGTAGAACTGCTCCCTGACATCCGGGTCAATCTCTTTTGCTGGCTCATAGAGTGGCATAGATGGTGTTGGTCTGGCATAGGAGTTCTGCTCATAGTTTGAAGTAGACCCATATTTGTTGTCATAATTGGTGAGCTTGTCTAGCACACCCCAGGTGTTAATTGGTGGCATCGTCAGATACTCATAGCGAGTATACTGGTTGATTATGTCTTTAGTGACTTGGTTAAGAGAGTTGAAGAAGATCTCCTGAATGACGTAGGGTGGCTGTCCATGAGTAGGGCAAGATCGCAGCAGTTCTTTGTAGCGTTCCCATGCCTTTGCTAGCGGTTCCCCAGGCTTCTGTTTGAAGGCTGTGATTTTCTGGCGGAGGAGTGCTGTTTTGGCGGGAGGGAAGAATTTGTACAGAAACTCTTGCTCTACTTGGGCCCATGTTGTGAGGGATCTTGGTTCCAGCCCTTCAAGCCTCTTTAGTGCAGGTCCAGTGAGAGACCAGCGAAAAGCCTTCATCTTGACATATTCCAGAGTTGTACCTTCAGCAAGAGTACGGCACATGTAAGAAAAATTGGTAATATGTTCAAGAGGACACTCATTAAATTTGCCATAAAAAGAATTATTTTTAAGCTCTATAAGAAATTGAGTGCGAATTTCAAAAGAGTTTTCAGGGATTAGAATCGCCGATTCAGGCACGACGAGAGTTGGATGCATATAATCCTCTGCAGTGGTTGGGAATTGGGGAAGCTCAGCTTCTGCTTGCCTCGCGCATTCAGCTTCTTGTTCCCTTCCTGCTCTCTCAGCGGCGATAGTATCATCCCTTGCGGCTAGTTCCCTTGTGAGTCTTTCAATCAACTGTTCTTATGTTTCTGCGGCCTCCATGTCTCTTTGTAGTTTAGCTCTGATGTGTAAAAGGCGTTCCTGTTCGTCTAAGCCGTCAAACTCAGGTGGTTGACCAGAACGGCGCATACACCTGTAAAGTAACTCAAAGTAGACGTGAGATTTAACTACCTAAGGCGCGAATGATTGCTTCCCCATCAACGACGCTAATTTTTTGTAGGAGGAAATCGAGAATGCAAATTAAAATATAAATAAATCACAACAAACCAGATTCCGTCCCTTGCAAATAATTACAAGACTTCCTCCCGATGCAGCAGTGGGAAGTCAGGATCGATCCACGAAGAAGCGTGTCAGCGGATCCTAGGCAGCGATGGAACCTCACGGACAGAATTCGACCACAGATGTCCTCGATCTCGACTAGGTCTAGTCGACAGAAGATCGGACAAGTCGAGCACAACGCAGCAGCAGCTCCCGACGGTTTTGGTCGAGATCGAGTAAGCACTACTCGAGATCGAGTAAGCTTGTCGACGTCGGGTTGGCTTTGTCGATCACCTGCACACAGAAGCTACATCGATCTGGATCGAGAATCAGTACTTGATATCGAGGAGTGCAAGTCGATATCGAGGAAGACAAAAAACTAAAACGAAATAAAATAAAGAAAAAGGCTTTGGGACTCTCGAAAATAAACTATATGTAAAAGACTTCCAATATTGGGGTTCGCAACAACGATAACCAAGCATGCATAAGGCATAAATAAAACAGATAATCATGTAATTCGCATCAAAGGACTAAGCTTTCGCCTTTTCCAACAGTTAGACAACTCTTTCAAGAAACCCTAATTGTATCTACTAATTTTATGTTTATAATCCAAGTTGTTAGCATGGACCTCCATTAGATGGGTAATAAACACATAACAAGTAGTAGATGCTCAAAACATGATAAAAGTCGGATCTTTACCTCCAACACGCATGGCTATCGTCGGGCTCGCCCCAACCCTAGAAGTGGGTGGACTACTCGCGCTTCATCGCAACCTCAGACATGGATGTATGAAAAGAAACTTGCATTAAACTAAATTCAAAGCCTTTAAAATCCCGGCAATCCAACTCTCGTTGAATGCCAAAACCCTAAAACCTTCGAACTCCTAAACCGTCTATGTGAACTACTTCTCTAGCTTCCGAATTGAATTATTCCTAAAATCAGCCCCATGGGCTTTATTTATAGCCTTCTACTCCTTGCTATTCAAGGATATAAATATATATCTATATCTAAATCTATATCTAAAGCATTAAAGATAAATAAATGTAACAACATAATTAAATCTAAAAAGGGAATTATATCTAAAAGTCTTCAAGTGGATAAATCTTCTCCTTCAAGATGTAACTTGATAGAATCGGATAGACTCGGCAATCTTCGGCCCCAAGGAATCCCAATCCGAGTAGGATAGCTTAAATCGCGTTATGCGTCTCCGGAAGATTTCCTCGATCTCGAGTTGGGTGGTCATCGACTTCAGCTGCTCGGGGTCTCGGGTTGCTCTTCCTCGACGTGCTCGGACTCTGGCTCCTGGGGTGTCCTCGATCTCGAGGAAATAACTCGATCTCGAGTTGAGGTGGCTCATCGTCTTGGCCTTCTGGTGTTGTCGAGCAACTCTTCTCGACATGCTCGAACAGGTGCTCGGCTTTGTCGGCATCAAGGAAAGTCCTCGACATCGAGTTGTGGTGTCCGGGTTCCAGGTCGGGTAGCACTCCTCGACATCCTCGGGTAGGCTCTCCTCGACTCCGGGTTGTCTCCGAGGCTTTGTCGATCTCGAGTACATAACTCGATCTCGAGTAAGGTGTTGGAGTCGGGTTGGCTCGTCTTCAGCTTCTCGACATGGGCTCCTCGATTAGTGTAGTGTCCGGGCTCTTTTGTCGATATCGATGAAACAAAGTCGATATCGAGTAACTTTGGGCTCCTGTCCTTGCTTCTTGGTTTTCTCCTGAAATGGCTCCATATTCTGCAATATTAAACAGAAACTTATGTAGATCTCCGAACGTTCCAACAGGGATCGTCGGAGACCCCCCTCTCTAGACGGATACATCAACACCATCGCGGGGGGGGGGGGGGGGGGGTCCACTTCATCTGGCACCACTAAAAAGGAGAGAAAAAACTATGAAAGAGAAGCTAGACGTTCCCCATCCGAAGCCAACATTAAACAAGCATCCAATGCACACGCGGTACTAAGTTTTTCTGTTTCTGACGCTCGCGACCTCAGGATGCCACATTCGGATCCTATGGTTATTCATGTGCAGCAAGGGACCAAAATGGTCAAGCAAGTCATGGTAGACATCGGTTCATCAGTAGACGTCCTCTATTAGAATGCATTTGAGCATCTTGGCATTGTTGAAAGTGCTTTGCATCGCTACTCAGAAAAGCTAGTCTCTTTCTTAGGGGATGAAGTTGACGTGGCCGGAAAGATTGAATTAGCTCTAACGCTAGGGACAACTCCGAATAGAAGAACTCACATGATAGAGTTCACGGTGGTCCGACTGCCATCCATTTACAACGCTATTTTGGGTCGGGTGAGTCTCTTCAAATTCCAAGTGGTATGCTTTATCAATCATTTTAGCATCAAGTTCCCATGCTCCGATTTAAAGGTAGGCAAAGCTCGAGGAGAACAAGCGGAAAGCAAAGTGTGTTATTTGACTTCATTGAAAAAAGGACACGGTCGAGTGTTCGTGATCGACAAAACTAGTCAGGGGTCATTGAAAATAGAAGAAGCCGACGAAGATGACCAGGAAGCCACATCCAAAAAGCAGCAAGCGGAACTGGAAGTGAGACCCAAAAAAGCGGTAGAAAAAATAGTTGAGGAAAAGGTTGCCTTTTTCCCATTCCCAAACAAAACTGAAGCCCTTTACCACGACCACAGTTTCGCAGACCCGACTTTAGATCGTATTAAGCTGATACTGAAGAGATCGTGAGATGTCTTCGCTTGGTCATCCCAGGACTTAAAGGGTTTGCCTAGAGAAATTGCAGAGCACTCATTGAGACTCAACTGCGATGCAAAACCCGTATGCCAAAGGAAAAGGAAAATGGCTGCCGAGAAGTCGGAGGCAACTAAACTGGAGATAAACAAGCTTTTACAACCGGATTTATCCGTGAAATCAACGACTCAACATGGTTATCGAATGTGGTACTCGTAAAGAAAAGCAATGGCAAATAGAGAATATGCGTGGATTTCAAAGATTTGAACAAAGCCTGCCCCATAGACACTTACCCTTTACCTTCTATCGATGAACTGATAGACACTACTACGGGGCATGCCACCCTGAGTTTCGTCGATGCCTACTCAAGCTACAATCAGATCAAGATGAGTCCCCGCGATGAAAAAAGCACCGCCTTCATCACCAACCAAGGAACCTTTTGCTATAAGGTCATGCCCCTTGGACTCAAGAATGCCGGCGCTACCTTGAAATGAATGATCAAGAAAGTCTTCAAGCCTCAGATCGGAAGGAACATCGTAGTTTACGTCGATGACATCGTAATTAAAAGTATCACCAAAGAAAGCCACGACAATGACATCCAGGAAACCATCGACACTATGAGGAGGAATCATGTTTGCCTAAATTCGAAAAAGTGTGTGTTCGGGGTGGATTATGGGAAATTCCTGGGTTTCATGATAAGTCATCACATAATAGACGTCAATCATTTCAAAGTTCAAACGATACTCGATATGCCCCCTCCCCCCAGAACATTGAACGACATCCAGAAATTGAACGGATCTGTCAACTATCTGAGTAGGTTCTACTCACGATTAGTTGATCACTCCCTGCCCTTCTTCAAGTAGCTTAAAAAGAAAGGACCGGTCGAGTGGACCTTCGCCTTGGATAAAGCCTTCAAAAGTATGAAGGAGTACCTAGCAACACTGCCCACCCTTCACTACCCACGTGAGCATGAAACTTTGCAACTATATCTCGTGGTAGGGTCAACCACCATCAGTACAATACTCACCAAGGAATCCATGTTTCCCATCTAGTTTGCCAATAGGGTCTTACAACCGGCCGAATCCACATATACCCCCATAGAAAAAATGGTGTTATCAGTAGTCTTCACCGCACGAAGACTAAGGCCTTATTTCCAGGAAGGATGGTAAAATGGGCAGTAGAGCTTTCGAAATTGGACATTCACTTTAAACCTAGAAAATCTCGTCTAGCCCAGGCTCTGGCAGATTTGGTTGTCGAAGCTGTATTTACAGATTTCAAAGATTGCGAGGGAGAATATTGGTTATGAATGTGGATGGTTCGGTGTCGGTAGGGAGATGTGGGGCAGGAGTCACGATCACAAGTCCTAGTGGGGAGGTAACTGATTTGTCAGTCCAACTACTGTTCGAGGCTACCAACAACGAAGCCGACTATGAAGGCTTGATCACGAGCATTGAAAAAGCACCGATCAGCGGGGGTCGACAAGTTCAAATTTTTACAAACTCATAAGTAGTCGCTGTGCAAGTCAAGGGAGAGTATGAAGCAAAGATAGGAATGTTGCCTGTATATCTAGCTCGTGTGCAAACCCTCACTGCGGCCTTCAGGAAATGTTCTATTTCAGCTATCCCTCGTGAGAAAAACGAACCTGCTGATATTTTGGCTAAAATTGGAGCTACACTACCCTTAGGGTTGGGAGATCGCGTGGTGATTGAGCAATAGCATGCAAGAGGGATCCACAAGGGGTTTTTAGGATATCCAACCTCAGAGATTGGCGAATACCTCTTTTGGAATACATAACTGAAGGTGCATTGATGAGTGAATTACAGGATAGCCAGAGCATCGGAAGACGAGCAACCCATTTTAGAGTCAGGGATGGCCACCTATACAAAAGAGGTTTCAACCTCCCAGATCTCTTCTCTGTATCAAACCAACAGGGGATTAATCTTGTCTGCGAGCTTCACGTGGGTATTTGTGGCAATCACCAAAGATGAAGAGTTGTGGCATCAAAGATCACACGTCTAGGCTACTACTGGCCCTCTCTCGAAGACGATGCTGAGATGATTATTCATATATGCGACCCCTGCCAGCGACACGTGTCACTCATTCATCGCCCTCCTCATCCTTTGAAATGCATATCGGCACCCTATCCTTTCGCGACATGGGGAATGGATATTTTGGGTCATTTCCCAACAGCACCAGGCCAACTACGCTTCATCATTGTAATAGTGGTTTACTTTACAAAATCGGTAGAAGCCGAAGCCATGTCCATCATCACAGTAGAAAAAGTACGCAAATTGCTTTGGAAAAATATAATTTGTCGATTTGGAGTACCACGAGCCATCATCAGCGACCACGGTCCCTAGTTTGACTGCGAGAGCATCCGTGATTTCTGCACCGGACTCCACATCGATCCCAGATTCTCATCGGTGGCTTACCCATAATCCAACGGACAAGCTGAAACCACGAATCGCCCGATTTTGAATGCCTTACGGAAGAGACTAGAGATAGCAAAAGGGGAGTGGACTGAAACCCTGCCACTGGTATTTTATGGTCATACAGGACCTCAGCCAAGAGCCCAACCGGGGAAACGCCATTTGTAATGACCTTTGGAGTTGACGCGGTTATCCTAGTAGAACTATTGGTTCCATCGACCAGAATTGTTGATTTCAACAAAGACACCAACGATGAAGCCCTTGAATTAGAGCTCCACCTACAAGAAGAAAAAAGGGACACAACCGGTCTCAAAGCAAACGAATATCAGCCTCGATTGGCTAAGGGGTACAACAAGCGTGTTTTCCTCTGCCCAATTCAAAAAGGTGATATGGTCATTCGACAAGCTGCAACGAGGGGAGAGGGGGGGGGGGGGGGGTCTTGAACCCAAATGGGAAGGTCCTTATGCCATCCACAAGGAAGTAGGTAGAGGTTCCTTCAAACTCCAAAATTCAGAGGGCGCCATTCTCGCAAAGTCATGGAATGCCAGAAATGTCAAAGCTTATTTTGCAGAAAGATTAGGAATATTGGAAACTTGGCGGCTTAGATTTTCAGTGTATGGAGGTCGCCAGGATTCCCGGCTGGGTACGTACACCTCTTCATATATATATAAATGAAAGTTCCAAAACCAAAAGTAAGTATTGCTACGCATAAATTTAGCAATCGCGTGTCTTTCGAACACGGATGTGCAAACAAGCCTCCAAGAAGAATAAATTTAGCCATCGCGTGTCTTTCAAACAAGGATGTGCAAACAAGCCTCCAAGGAGAATAAATTTAGCAATCGTGTGTCTTTCGAACGCGGATGTGCAAACAAGCCTCCAAGGAGAATAAATTTAGCAATCGCATGTCTTTCGAACACGGATGTGCAAACAAGCCTCCAAGGAGAATAAATTTAGCAATCGTGTGTCTTTCGAACACGGATGTGCAAACAAGCGTCTACAGAGAATAAATTTAGCAATCGCGTGTCTTTCAAACACGGATGTGCAAACAAGCCTCTACGGAGAATAAATTTAGCAATCGCGTGTCTTTCGAACATGGATGTGCAAATAAGCCTCTACGGAGAATAAATTTAGCCATCGCGTGTCTTTTCAGCACGAGTGTACAAACAAGCCTCCAAGGAGAATAAATTTAGCAATCGCGTGTCTTTCGAACACGGATATGCAAAAAGCCTCAAAGGAGAATAAATTTAAACAATTGCGCATCTTTAAAACACGGAAATACAATAAAAAACGATGCATTCCACGTCAATCTTTCGTGTTCGCAATCTGGATTTATTTTATCAGTGTCTTGAAATATTTAACAATCGTGATTTTATGAAAACTAGAACACAGGGATAAGCCACGCGAGCTATCTCAATCCGCGCTCTAGCAGGCTCGGCAAAAATAAATCAGGTAAATCACATGTTTCCCTCAAACACTCATGCACATACAAGTCTCAAAAACAAACACAACATCATCATTATATTAGATCCAAAACAAGATACAATAACGTTTAACAGAATAAAGTTCATACGACGACAGTCAAATAGCAGGTTCAAAAGAAAAACAAAACATAATATTTCAATCCAACCTCACGAACTCATTCATCCGTTTCCAGAACGATTATCGTATAACAATTGCTCCCTTCATATATATTTAAAAATGATAAGAGAAACCCCAACCCAGAGCTCGCTATCTTCGGCGAACGCATGCCAACCTTCAGTTAAGAAATAGCGATCATGACTGTCACGAAACTCTCACGCACGAAACTCTCTTCCAATAGGGGAAACTAAACAAACATGGTCCGCGACCACGCGACCATTTCTAGAACCAAAAGACTCCGGTAACGGCTGCGAGCATTCAAAACAAAGTTTTATTAAGAGAAACCCGGGATAGCAAGACACATATTAAAAATTAGGAGATTTACCAAGATTTCAAGCCATCGTTCCCCTTCAGGTCAGAATAACATAAAAAGATGATCGAGACGGATAACCCTCGGTGCTATCGTATATATCAATAAATAAAACCAATCCAAATTCGAAACAGACATCAATACAACCAAAAAAAAGACCACGTCAACCCAGGAATTGCCAGGACAAGCTACATGACAAGCAGATGGAAAAGATATCAGAAGCACACCTCTGCTACCCTGACAGCCCATGTCGCGTCAGAGAACGGTCACATCCATGCCAGAAATGGACAAAAAAAATGAATATTGAAAGTATTATAGAGTATTATTAAACACAACGACCATTACACGGGGCCCATCGAAGGTATTACATAATACTGATTATGAAATTAAGATCAAATAAAAAGTACGAGGCGAGAACATTGTTGTGAGCTGAATCTGCCATGTTTTACAGTAACTTTCATATCGATTTCTGCATACATTTCATTCATTTGGGATAAGATGGGACAAAATCTATGTAGTTTATGTTTATTTGCCAAATTATGGAATCTACACCAGTTTCTGTTTAATTCGCAGAAATCGAGGCATTTTACAGCAATTCTACAGAAGGTCGGAAAAGCTCGGAAAACAGCTACAGAAGTCCAAGGTCAAAGCAGCAACGGAACCAGTCGAATCAGTCTGAGAGTCAAGGTTACTCGATCTCGAGTAGACCTTACTCGATCTCGACGAGCATGTCCGAGCAACCTTGCTCGACAGAGCCTGATTGGGAAAGCCAGACCAACCCAGCTCCGGAGGCTACTCGATCTCGACAAGACCCTAGTCGAGATCGACGAAGACCAGCGCCACACCCGGAGTCCTCGAGGAGAGAGCTGATCGAGAAGCCGAGCACACCTCTACTCGATCTCGACAAAGCCTTGTCGAGATCGACAAGCGCCACCACGCTAGTCCGAGTCCGCGCCGAGGAGAAGCTGCCCGACCTGGGGAGACCACCACTCTACTCGATCTCGACAAACCCTACTCGAGATCGACGAGCCCCTGAGTCCAGATCCGAGCTTGCCGAGTAGAGCCACTCGAGGAGACCTAGTCGATGACCCATTCCTACTCGACATCGACAAGGGCTACTCGAGGTCGATGAGCGCCAGGAGCCAAGTCCGAGCCACATCGAGCAGATCTAGCCGAGGAGTCCAGTCGACGAACAAATCTTGTCGAGGTCGACGAGCCGTGGTCGATGTCGAGTAGACTGGATCCCAGAAACGCGTCGACGAGTGCCTGTCCGAGTAGAGTTGGGATTCCTTGGGGCCGAAAGAGGAAGATTCTATCCAAATCCATCAAGTTCTATCTATGGAAGATGCAATCTATCAAGACATGAAGACTTACCTAGTTTAGAATGATCTTTTCCTAGTTGATTTATTTCCATTATGCAATTTATTTATCTTTTAGCCTTTTAGATATAATTTAGATATAGATAGGAGATTCTATCCTTGGTTAGCAAGGAATAGAAGCCTATAAATAAGGCCCTTGGGGCTGGTTTTTCATTCATTCCAAGTCACACACAATTCAATTTCAGAGAGAAACAAGTAGTTCCACAGATACAGTTTAGGAGTTCTAAGGTTTTTAGGGTTTTGGCTTTCTGCGAAAGTTGATTGCCGGGATTGTAAAGGCTTTTGAATATAGTTTTATGCAAGTTATTTCTTTTCATTCAATGTCTGCGATTGCGATGAGGCATGAGTAGTCCACCCACTTCTGGGGCTGGGGTGAGCCCGACGGTGGCTATGTGAGGCGATGCGGTAAAGGTCAGATCTTTTGTGCAATTCATCTTCTATCCCTATGAGCATGATTCTTTTGCGAGAGTTGAAGGTGATCCTTGTTTGTGTTATTGAAGCGAAAGTGATCTTAATGCAACTTGGATTAATTATGTGAAAAAGGGTTAGTAACAATTAGGGTTTATGCGAAAACCTCTATATGCCTATTTGTTAATGACGGAAGTTATTTGATGGAAATCATGATCTTTTATGCCTTTATGTGTTACTTTGCATGGTTATCGTTATGGTGTTGATACCCTGGCTTTGGAAGTCTTTTAATATATTGAATTTATTTCTGTCAAAAATCTGAGTTTTAGTTTCGAATTTGAAATTTATATTTTCTGCATTCTTGTCGACAAAGAGGAGAGCTTTGTCGAGATCGAGTACAACCTTTGTCGATCTCGAGTAGGACTTGTCTAGGTCGAGTTGACGTTTTCTTCTGTTCTTGTCGATTTCAAGTTTCTGTCGACTTACCTGTGGTCGATCTCGAGTAGCTGTTGGTCGAGATCGACGAGCCTCTGCCTTTGCTTTTAGTTTCTGCTTTGCTTTATCTTTTCTGTCTTAGTTTAGTTCATTGCTTTTGTTTGTTATTTTCTGCTTTTATTTGTCTTTCTTTCCCTGCTTCTGTGTTTCTGTCTTTCTGCTGCTTTGCCTGTGAGAATTTACAGCTACCTGAGAACTGCTGACGTGCTTCCTCGTGGATTCGATCCTGACTTTTCTCTTACTACAACGGGAGGAAGTCTTGTATTTATTTGCTGAGAGAGGGAAGTCAATCTGAACTATATTTCATATTTATTTCATACTTGACCATCCTCCTGCAACAACAAACATCTACCCAATTAGATACTTATCGCGATCTGATGCCTCTATTCATCTTCAAGAACAAGAATCTCAAAGCGATTCCCTCTCACGTGTTTAAAAAAATAGCATCGATGCTCTAACAGGAACATCATTATTAATCGCGAATCTGCCCCAACCCTCATTCGGTCACAAGCGATTGAAGCTATCCTTAGAAATTCCAACACGGAAGTCTTACCCAGTCGAGGATACCAAACGAACGTGGTCGGATACAACATGGCCATACATCCTTTCAAAAGCACAGGGGAGAGGTTGCGAGAAACAAAATATCATTTGATAATGATTCGAAACTGAACAACTGTAAAAAGCACCAGACATTGAAGTCTTACCAAACGATATCTGCATCAATACAGCGGTAAAAATCTCTCATCTCAGAATTAGGCGATGTCATCTCTTTTTCTACCAAACAAAGGTAATAAAAAATCAGAGAGAAGTAGGTGAATGGTTTGCTGCAGATCCCACTCCTTTATATATCCAAAATAAAGTTGTAAAGACCACGAACTGCAAAACAACATTTATTACACGCGCCAAACGAGGAAGGGGGACGGAATTGAGTTTTCCCAAGATATCCTGCATGAGACACACATGGCAAGAATCCATTTAGGATCTGACGAATTAATCTGTACATATCAAATCCAGAAACCGTCATTTATCATGAGAAACTTCGAATCAACCCTTACGACGCCACTATAAAAATATATCTTGTCACTACACAAACCATCACCTACAAGCAACAAAATGACGACCAACACATAAACCCCAAATTCAAACAACCCTATCATTTTTGATATTTACTTGATAGGTGTTGTGAGCCTAATTCGCTATGTTTTACATCTACTTTTATATCGGTTTCTGTATACATTTCATACATTTGGGTTAGAATAATACATAATTTGTGTAGTTTATGTTTATTTGCAATATATTGAGGTCTACACAAGTTTTTGTTATATTTCGCAGAAATTGGACGCACTTTGAAGCTTAAAGAAAAGTCATGAAGAAGCTAAGGATGGTGCAGCTGAAGAAAAGGCCATATTTCGACATTCATCATTCCAAATCAAGCTTTAAAGTCTTCATTAGAGTTGTAGATCTTAGAAAGAGGTTTCCAACACATGCTCATATGCGTCAATCCAAATCCAATGGAGATATTCCCAAGAGGAGATTCCTTCTACGTTGAGCAAGAGATATTTTATCTAATAAAGAGGAGATTTATCAAGTTCTATCAAGATAGAAGAAGGATATATCTACTTTAGATATAATTCCCATTTAGATTTATTTCTTTTATTTCCATAATTTAATCTTTAGATATAGATATATAGATTTAGATAGAGATATAGTTGTTCTTTCCTAATTATCTAGGGAATGAACTCTATAAATAAGGCATTAGGGGCTGGATTTTATTCATTCAATCAATCCAAGCAAAGCCACATAGAGAGAGAAAGTCGAGTAGGAGTAGAGAGAGAGTCTTGGAGCCGAGTAGAGTTTGTGAAGCGATAGCGGAGTTGGCTTTATTCGGTTGCCAGTCTTGTTTTATTTTATTAATGCAATTTAGTTCCCTTTTATTATTGATGTCTTGCTTGATGATGAAGAGCGAGTAGTCATCCAACTTCTTGGGTCGGGGTGAGCCCGATGGTATCCATGTGATGTGATACGGTAAAGGTTCAATCTTTTGAAACAATTCGTCTTCTATCTCTAAGAGGATGATTCTTTTGCGAAAGTTGAAGGTGGCCCTTGTTTATGTTATTGAAGTGAAAGTGATCTTAATACAACTTGGGTTAATTATGTAAAAAGGGTTAGTAACAATTAGGGTTTATGCGAAAGCCTCTATATTCTTATTTGTTAATAACGAAAGTTATTTAATAAAAAGCATGATCTTTTATGCCTTTATGTGTTATTTTGCATGGTTATCGTTGTGGTGTTGAAACCCTGATCTTGGAAGTATTTTAGTTATTGTTAAATTTCACAAATTTCGGATTTTAAGTTTCTGTTTTGGTCGAAATTGAGCTTCTGTTGGTCAATTTTATAGGTCGGTGTGGAGTCAATTAGGTCGATATTGACTAGTCAATTTTCTGTTTCTGTTCTGTTTTGCATGTTTGTGTGTTTTTTCTATTTTCTGTCGACGTAATGGTTAATATCGACTGGTAAGGTCGATATTGAGTGCTCTTCTGGTCGATTTTCTGCTGAGTTCTGGAACTGAAAAGGCAGGCGCTGACACGCTTCCTTGTGAATCGATCCTGACTACCTTCTACTGCAATGGGAGGAAGTCTTGTATTTATTTGCTGAGGCAGGGAGTCATTTTGATTTGATATTTTAAATTTATATTTCATACTAGACCATCCTCCTGCAACAAAAAATTTGGCGCCGTTGCCGGGGAATCCATCAATCGCGCCCTTTTTAGTTCTATTTTTTTTCTTTATATTTGTTTTTACTTTTTAGTTCTTTTTTTCTTGTTTATTTCTGTTTTTGTTTTTCAGGTGTATGCGAAGAACTAATCGCACACTCATAGACCCTATTCTCGAGCCTGAACGCTTTTTCCATCTTCAGCAGAGGCTAAGGAAAAGACTCATGTCGAATCCCAACAACGAGAACGTGGTCCAGCTCATACTTGTACAGGAGCTTGAGCAACTCCGCCAACAAATTGAGGCATTCACCATCAGAGAAGCAGAACACGCCCGAAGAGAGGCGGAATATGCAGAGAACCAACAACGGTGGGAAGCAAGGGTAGATCGCGAGGTCAACGCGAGAAGGGAACTTGAGAAGTAGATTGGGCATGTCCTAGCCAACGCAAAGGAGTATCTGCATCCTAATCTGAAAGTTCCAGAATCGCCGATCGTTCTTCCTGCTATTAATATTGAAATTCGTCCTTCTTTTATTACAGAAATTAGAAGGCGTCAATTTAGGGGAAGAATTAATGAATGTCCTTTAGAGCATGTTACCACTTTTATAGACTTATGTGAAGCTATAGCTGATGGTGCTAATTTAGAATATTTAAAACTAAAGGCTTTTCGTTGGTCCCTTGCAGGAATAGCACAACAGTGGCTGGAATGATTGCCTGCAAAGTCAATTCGCACTTGGAACGAACTACATGACCTGTTCCTCAACAAGTTCTTTCCCACTACAAAGACAGCTGCCCTCGGACAAGAAATCACGGCTTTCAGACAAACGCCAAAAGAACCATTAGCACAAGTCTGGGAGCGTTACAAGAGGCTACTGAAATCCTGTCCTACGCATGGACAACCACCCTATGTCATCTAGGAGATCATCTTCAACTGCCTGGATGCACCTACTAAGGACCGGATCAACAACTACACCGCTTATGGGTATCTCGGATACACTCCACGTCGTGCATGGGAGGTATTTGAGACACTGGCCAACTACGAAAACACCTATGGGACTCATGCGGCTGCTTCTGACGAAAGGTATGAAAGGCCTGCCCCATCTATGCCATTGTATGTTCCACCCAAGGAAGTTGATCCAGACGTCATGGACCAGTTCCACAACGATCAAGTACGCCGTCTCACAAAACAGGTAAAATTCCTCTCTAAAGACAAACCTTGTTTGGAATGTGGGTCTGTGAGGCACAACACTACTGCGTGCCCACACGTCGATCATGTACAGCAAGGAGAGACCCACGAGGAGGTAAGGTATGTGGGGGGACACTACTCAAGGCCACATCAGAACCAGAACTAGATCTACCATCGCCAGCCCCAGCATCAGAATCTCCCTCCCTACAGAGCCCCTGGTCACCCTGACAGAGAAGGTAAGAAGGATGACCTACAGACCATTCTTGAGGAGATGCGGAGGAATCATTCAGACACCAAGCAGTCGATCAATTTCATCTACACTCAGATGCATGGTGTCAACTCTAGGCTTGGGGAAATCGATATCTGCAGGAAATGGATTGACACACAGATTGGCCAGCTGGCAACATCCGTCCCCAAACAGTCAGGTACGCTCCCTAGAAACTCTGAACCTAACCCTAAGGGTACTGGACAGGTGGATGCTATGAACCTAATGAGTGGGCAACAGATGCAAACGCCGAAGCAAACGACGGAAGAAAAGGGCACTGGAGACCAGTCGATATCGATCAACCCAGTCGATATCGACCAGTCCCCAATCGATATCGACCCCTCCCTGGTCGAAATCGACCCAATTACTCCACAGATCTCGAGGCCAGCCAATCTAGTCGATATCGACCAGACATAGGTTGATATTGACCAAGCACCACTCGATATCAACCCCCTCCACTCGACATCAGCACCTCCGCCAAAGAAAAAGCTGTCTTTCCTGACGAAATCTCCAAAGGATCAAACAAAGAAGAAGTTACAGCATTTCATAAAGATGCTTCAAAGGCTCAACGTCACAATACCCTTCACAGAAGCTCTTAATGAGATGCCATCCTATGTCAAGTTCCTCAAGGAGATTCTAAGCAAAAAGCGGTCAATGGCTGAGATCGTAGAGGAGTGCAGTCAAATGGAAGTTCTTGAGAAAAGGCCAGATCCAAGTAAGTTTGTTATAACCATTGGATTTGGTCAACACAAATTTAATGCTTTATGTGACTTGGGAGCCAGTGTGAGTATAATGTCTTTATCAATCTAGTCCAAGATTAAGATAGGTGCTCTAGAGCCTATGGATGCTAAACTATACATGGCGAACAACATGGTGGTCATCCCAATAGGCATGGTGGACAATGTGCCAGTACAAGTAGGTAAGTTCTTCGTCCCTACTGATTTCTTAGTTATTGATATGGCGGAGGACCCTGCTTGTCCAATCATTCTAGGAAGGCCCTTCTTGGCGACGGTGGATACCAAAATAAGCGTAAGGAAGGGAGTGCTCACTTTCAACATTAGTCATGAGGTAATTAAGTATTCCTTTAATAAAACTGAAAGGCATACATGTCCAATGGAAGAGGTCAAATCTATATCATTAGGGCATGACAGAGGATTTTCAGTCGCCTTAAATCCTATCAAATATAACCGACTGGCCTAACTAATGTAGTTTGGCAAGTACGGGTCGATCCCACAGAGAGTCAATGATTTGTATGCAAGTCAAGTGTGCTAAATAAGAACTAAAGAAACAAAGAGGGGGGATTATGATGATTCAGTCTAACTAAGTAAAAAGCAAAAGGAATCAAACTAAACAAATTGATTTAACAAATATGAGATAAATAACTTAGGTCAATCAATCTCAGCAATCAGGTTTGTTCATTGATCATCGAAATCGAATAGATAACTTCCTCTAAAACACTTTGTTGTGGAAAGACTATGTCTTTTGAATCCAATTCCTTATCGAATCTAGTTAACAGGACAAACAGACCCTGAAAACCCTAATTATCAAACAATCTTGAAACTATCAAGATTCAATTCAATAATCGATGAAGTCTAAAGGAAATCAACAAAGACAATCGATGCGCACAACCAGTTATTGCATCAATTGCAAATCAATTCTCTATATAAATCCCTAAATCAACCAGTTTCAGAGATTTATACTATGCTACTCAAGAACATAGATAACTCAACCAGTAATTACCTATATCTAGTAATAGATTATCATGAAAAAGCATCAGTTGATCAGACTAACGAAACAATCAGCGCAAAGAATTGATGATATTCAAAGAGGAGTATTAGGAATAGAAATCTCACAATGAAATAGAAAACCTGAAGCTTCGATTAATTTCCCCGAACAAAAGGAGTTTAGTTGTTCATAATCGATCAATTGGAAAATTCAGAAAATGAAAATCACCTACCACCGGACCTGTTTGTTCTTCCGTTCGATTCCAAGCAAACCAAAACACACCAGCCCCCCCCCCCCCCCGTTTTATCTTCCACTTAATTGAAATTTATAATAAAAATAAAGTAATACAGCGTAACAGCTGTTCCTGGCACAAAACTCGGGTGCGACACAAGAAACTCGGCCAAGTTTTGTTGCCCAAACCGAGTTCCTTCCAGCAGCTATCTTGACGTCCAGATTCAACTATTTTCTAGGCCGAATTTGGAAAAGTCGTAAACATGAAAGTTGTAGGTCTTCGAATCCTCTTTCCAACAAGTATAAGTACGCCCCGATCCGATAAATACAGCCTTCAAACGACTCGTTCTAGTGAAGCGTCACCAACCTGGACAGCTCCCATCCTTTACATGTTTAGCTCATCTCCTTGGCTCTCGTGCTCTTCGGTTTCCATTCAATCTTCGAGCATTGGCTCGAGCTTAGGTTCACCTCTTTACAATCAGCTGAAATCATGCACAAATCTCGTAGATTCCGACTCTAATTGAAATATAATGAAAACATGAAAACTACTCTAAACTCGTGCATTTTACTCTACCTAAACCCATCTAAATGCCTATATTAACACTACCTAAATGTGCATGATCAAACTCCCCCACACTTGAACCTTTCTTGTCCTCAAGAAAGCAAAACCAATCCAATCAAACATCCCACAACTACACTCTTCATGCATTCACCTCGTCAAAACACAATCTAAACCAAATAGGGGACATAAGACAATAATCAACATCATCACATGTATTTGGGCGACTCAAAAGCTTAGGCACATTTCAATCCAACCTCACTGGGTACATAAAGTGTTTCACTCCTTGCTCTTGTGTTTAGGCTAATTCAATTCCGCTCAAACTCAATCCAATGCAACTAAGCTCCATGAAAATTGAAATTCACATCAAAATCTCCACCGTGGGTGACATTACAAGCAATAATCATTATGAGGTATTGCAAGGGTTGTAGTGGGGCTGGTAAGAAAATCAAGGTATGGAAAGATTTGGGCTTTGTGGTGCTAAAAGTCCGGGAAAAAGAGATCTCAACTACAACCGGAAAAACACTCAAAACCAAACATTTCTTCAACCAAAAGAATTCAAACTTTAACTCCATCCACAAACAAAAACTTAAGCACAACTCTTGTTAACCAACTCACTCTTTGTTAATTCTTTTCTCTCTTGATTTTTCAATGATTTTTCTTCTTCTCTTTTCTTGCTTTTTTTTTCTTTTATGATTTTTCCTCGACTTTTACTCCTAAGTGAATTTTATCCTCCTTAGGCCCCGAATATTAAGCACAATAATCATCCATATGAAGCTCAAAAAGAATACATCACCCTTACATACTTTCAAATGCTCAAAACACTCCACTAATACACATTTTCACCAATCTTCTCCCTAATTCCCGGATAGGGTAAGGCTAAAATCGGCTAAAAGACATTTTGTGGGGCTAACAAAAATGGGCTAAACGGCTCAAATTTGGCTTCAAGCAGAGGATGGTATATATAGGTAGATACAGAGTAAGATATGGCTAACAAAATATTGCCTCAATCATATGATGATCACAAGTAATAATCAAAATATACGGCCTTGATATGGATATCAATCTCAATTCTCAGAGGCAGTCACATTGGAGAGTATCACACACAAGAAGCAAAAAGGACTTCAATAAAGCACAGTCCCAATAAAGCCAAAATAACTCACAAGGTAAATTTTTGTTGGATTTCAATGACACCTAAAACCTAAGAGTTATACATGCTCAATCAATCAATTATCTCATGCTCCAATAGATCAAACAAACTCGACGAGGATCAACAATTCAAACATATCATGGGACTTATAGTTAGATTAAGAAGACAAGTGGTTCAGATGGGGTTATCTGAAATCTCCTAACTCTAAAATGCATTCATGCTGATTTTTTTCTATTTATATGATTTTTCTGTTTTTTATTTTATTTTATATGCAAGACTAAGAATAATAAACATGAAATGCAAAGAAAAAAAAATATAAACAATGCAATCTAAATGCAAACATGTAAATGTTCTCTCCCCCACACTTAATTCACACATTGTCCTCAATGTGAAAAATAAAACAGAAAAGAAGAAAACACTTACAGAGTCATCTACATGTCAGGCGGAGGCGGAGATGGAAAATTGAAGCGCAAGAGGAAGGCGAGCCAACATTCCTTCTTGTCTTGACCTCAAGGAGACACTACAACCTAATCTCTACAAACAAGAGACAAGACAACACCAACAAGAAAATATTTGGTGTCCCGGCAAGGACAACTCACAATAACATTCAATGGTGTCAAACCACTTAGAATAACACACAACAAAGCAACAAACATCAACAATTTGCAAATCGATAACAATTAAGCATAAATTGATCAAAACTATAATCGATAAACTCAACAAGAAACTCTTATCAAGTTTAATATCAAAAAGAAAGATCAATTGAAATGCTCAAGACTCATAATTCCAAAATTTGCAATTCAACAATTAAGCACAAGAATCCCAATCCAAATCACAAACCTCAATCAATCTAATTCACCCCCGAATTTCTCTATCAATAAGTTCCTAATTCACCCAATTTGACATACCATCCACAAAGTAAAGACAACTTCCCTAAATCAATCCTCTTTCATCAACATATATAGCACAAATAGGGTTGAATTTCACCCAAACAACACATAAATTACACAAATTTATTCAATTTGATAAAACCTAGAAATTGGGGATTTTTGAAAACTTACCTCAACACCTTCAATGGAGGAGAGAAAGAGGCGGGAGGCTGACCGGAGGTGGTGGCCGGACACGGTGCCGGAAGTGGCTGGACGAAGTCGGCGGCGTTCTGGTGGCTGCAGGGGCGGGAAGGCGGCGCTGGCGGCTGGAAGGAAGAGCGCTGGCGAGGTCGGTTGGCTGGGACGGGGGAGCGCGAAACGCTCGGTGTTGACAGGAGAGAGAGGCGTGAGGGCTTCGGAACTCGCCGGGAGGGCTGCTGGTCGGAGATGCTCGGCGCCGGCGTGCTGGTGGTGGCTTGCGATAGGCTCGCTGTCGCTCGGAGAAGACACGGGCACGCCTGAAGACGGCTTCTTCTTCTTCCTTTATTTTTTTTCTTTTTTTTTTTAAAAGACGCCGATAACTCGGGTGTGGCTTGACAAGCTCGACCGAGTTGTTTATTTCCCACCCGAGTTCTTTCCCAGTGACCTGTTCGCTACTCGGGTTGGCCAAGAACTCGACCGAACTTTTTACCCGATTTTCCTACTGTAATTTCCTTGGTTTTGGACGTTCTTTTTTTTTTTTTTTTTTTCTTTGCTTCCTAAACCTACATGTTAGTATTCCGAAGATGCAAAAATACTAGAAAAATAACTAAAAAAAAAAAAAACAACTACCTAATAAAATTATGAAAAATGATAATATGAAATACGAACATTGGGTTACCTCCCAAGAAGTGTCCTTGGTTAACGTCATAGACTCGACGTTTTGGTTGTCCATTTAAGACTCACTCGGACATTGTCAGTGCCCTCAGCAACAAATCAAACTCTTGTGCACACCATCTAGGTAAGCATACACTACATACGAACAAGTTGAAGTCAAAGTATGTCTTCAACTCCTCATATGCCCGAGTGTGACTCTCCGCCGCGGGTATGTAGAACCACCAATTCAGTTCCATTGGCGGTATGTCAAAGCAGTGAGCCCAAGGGTCGACATAATCACCGAACTTCTCACCATTGCAGAGGATATCAATTCTTTGCTTAGGAGCCACATAAATCAGCTCCAGACTTGGTTCTTTGATAGGCGAGCTTGAGACAATCTCATCGAGCAAAGAATACAACAAATCACATGGAATCGCATGCGTCGACTCATGATACTCCATGTCAAGAAGCAATGTGCTCTCCTCTTCATCGCTAAAGAAATTGTCATCATCTGCGAACATGTCCTCCTCCGCCAAAACATTATCATGCTCATAGCTCAAGGGTAGGGGAGGTGGCAGAGTAGACTCAAATGAACTCAATGAGGGGGGAATAGAAAACACACACTCACCTTTATCTTCATGACTTTCTGAGCTTCCCTCGGGTGTGACAAATAGGTCCTTGCTACTCCCTAGGGTGTTTGTGGTGAGGCTCTCTATCGGGTTAACCACCGGTTTAGATGGTAGTTCACTTGCTTCACATGGTAGAATATCATTCCCCACTTGGACCATTCGGTGCACTCGTTCATCTAGTTCAATGATCTGCTGATACAATTGCTCATTCTCCTCGTAAGAAACCTTAGATAGATTCTCCAAAGGTGCGTCAAAGTAATCCATTGGTTGAGGTTCTTGGGCAAAGGATACTTCAAGCAACGCTTGGTGACCCATGTAGCAGATAAGATCCCAAATTCCCAACAAACCTAACTGTGCTAGACTTCCTCCACTCATGTATATAGCACGCGCCTTTGTCTCAGCAGTCATACCCTCTACAACGCAGACAACCATATCTCGCAAACTATCGTGGAAACCCAGCGCATTGCGGATGTCCACACACCTCTGCAACCTAGTGAGATATAGGTGAAAGTTTTCACCTTCGAACTGCAATAATCTCAACATCTTAAACTATTAGTAGCATATGTACTGTGAACCGTAAGATAGGTTCACAAAAAAAGTTAGTAGCTAAATTAACACACAAGACAAACACACAAATAACAACTTGACTCCCCGGCAACGGCGCCAAATTTGACAGAGGATTTTCAGTCGCCTTAAATCCTATCAAATATAACCGACTAACCTAACTAATGTAGTTTGGCAAGTACGGGTCGATCCCACAGGGAGTCTATGATTCGTATGCAAGTCAAGTGTGTCAACAAGAACAAGAAACACAAAGGGGGGATTTTGGAGGTGTAAACTAACTAAGAATGCAAAAGTAAGCAAATCAATAAAATAGAACAGATTCAATGAATGAATATAAGAGAATAGCTCAGGTCAATCAATCTCAGCAATCAGGTTTGTTCATTGATCATTGATATCGAAAAGATAACTTCCTCTTGAATACTTTGTTGTGGAAAGACTAGGTCTTTTGAATCCAATTCCTTATCAAATCTAGTTAACAGGACAACCAGACCCTGAAAACCCTAATTATCAAACAATCTTGAAACTATCAAGATTCAATTCAATAATCGATTAAGCTTAAAGGAAATCAACAAAGACAATCGACACGCACAACCAATTATTGCATCGATTGCAAATCAATTCTCTATATAAATCCCTAAATCAACCAGTTTCAGAGATTTATACTATGCTACTCAAGAACATAGATAACTCAACCAGTAATTACCTATATCTAGTAATAGATTATCATGAAAAGGCATCAGTTGATCAGACTAACGGAAATTCACGAAAACCCTAAACAATCAGCGCAAAGAATTGATGATATTCAAAGAGGAGTATTAGGAATAGAAATCTCACAATGAAATAGAAAACCTGAAGCTTCGATTAATTTCCCCGAACAAAAGGAGTTTAGTTGTTCATAATCGATCAATTGGAAAATTCAGAAAATGAAAATCACCTACCACCGGACCTGTTTGTTCTTCCGTTCGATTCCAAGCAAACCAAAACACACCAGTCCCCCCCCCCCCCCCCCGCCGTTTTATCTTCCACTTAATTGAAATTTATAATAAAAATAAAGTAATACAGCGTAACAGCTGTTCCTGGCACAAAACTCGGGTGCGACACAAGAAACTCGGCCAAGTTTTGTTGCCCAAACCGAGTTCCTTCCAGCAGCTATCTTGACGTCCAGATTCCACTGTTTTCTAGGCCGAATTTGGAAAAGTCGTAAACATGAAAGTTGTAGGTCTTCGAATCCTCTTTCCAACAAGTATAAGTACGCCCCGATCCGATAAATACAGCCTTCAAACGACTCGTTCTAGTGAAGCGTCACCAACCTGGACAGCTCCCATCCTTTACATGTTTAGCTCATCTCCTTGGCTCTCGTGCTCTTCGGTTTCCATTCAATCTTCGAGCATTAGCTCGAGCTTAGGTTCACCTCTTTACAATCAGCTGAAATCATGCACAAATCTCGTAGATTCCGACTCTAATTGAAATATAATGAAAACATGAAAACTACTCTAAACTCGTGCATTTTACTCTACCTAAACCCATCTAAATGCCTATATTAACACTACCTAAATGTGCATGATCAGGGTACATTACTTGCGGGGAGCCAAAGGCAAGAAATATGACTCCCGAGGAGCTAGAAAAGAGGGATATGGAAGCCCAGGTGGAGGAGATCATGGTCATCATGAACGAAGAAGTTGAGAATCCACTCGACATAGACCAAGGTAAGTCGATATGGACTAACTATTTTTTGGATGCTTTGCAAGGTCTTAAGTATGGTGTCGAAATCGACCAGGAGAAATCGACTGGAGCACAAAAGCAGTCGATATCGACCACCATAGGTCAGAATCGACCAGCACATATTGAGTCAACTCCACCAGAAATCGAGCCCAAAAATAGCGAGCAGAAAAGGTCGATATCGACCACTATAGGTCGAAATCGACCTCCCCATATGGACTCGATTCCACCAGCTGAGACGAAGCCAGACGATTTCGAGCAGAATGACTCAATATCGACCAACCTTGGTCGATATCGACCAGTCCAAATCGACCCGTCTTCGTCAAAATCGACTGAGTCTCCACCAGAACAGCAGCAGAGCTCGATATCGAGTGACCTTACTCGATATCGACCAGACCCTTAGGAGGCCCCCGACTCCGAATCTGCAAAGGTAAGCCGAGGTATGGATCTTTCTTCTCCTATTTTAATAAAAGATCTATCTATACATGGGAGAGGTGATAGAGATATTTTCGCAGTCGTTAAATCCTATCAAATAATTCTGAACTAACCTAACTAGTATAGCTTGGCAAGTACAGGACGAACCCAAAGAGACTTGTGCAATTCGTATGCTAAATTTGTATGCTAAGATGAGAATGATATAAAAAGGGGGTTATGGAAGTGTGCAGAGTAACACAAAAGTAAGCAAATGATGCAATGCTGATGCTTGATAACAATATGTGAGAAACACGCTTGATTAATTAGTATCCACTCTCAATTTGGATTCCGATCCTTAAAATTCCCTAAACCAATTATTCTTGAGAAACCTATTGTGAAAATCAATTGTACCTTGACAATAACTTTCAATTCCTTCCTTGCAATTACTGAATATGTCAAATAGACTCTAAACACCCTTATTGATGAATAACCTAGAAACTATCCAGATTCAATTCAACAATAGCAATGCACACCAAGAAAATTCAATAGGAACAATTGAATTAAAGCAACTAGCAATAAACCAATTGTATCTTTATCTTCATGCAATCAACCAAGTCAACTAGCCCTAGATGATCACAAGTTGCTACTACGATCTAAGTTCTTCAACTAGCGTCCCTATAGATCTAGCGATAGATTGAATTCAAGTAATATTAGGTAGCTAATCCAATAGAACACAAACTCAATCATAAGCAATGACAATGGAAGATAATGATTACTCAAAAGTAAGTAGAGTAGAGAATATCTCACGGAATATCAAATCGAAAGCTTCAAACTAATCAATCAAACGAAAGAGGAGTTTAGTTCGCCATAGCACAAAATCTCTCCTCTAGGGTTTCTTCAATTGTTAAACGGTCCCTAAAACGTCTCCTAAGAACCCCTTAAATAGGTGTCCAAAAGGGTTACAAAATAACCTAATTAAAATAAGTAATTCGGCAATTTAGAGTTTCGGCGCTGACAGAGGCCGCGGGCGCGGCTCAGGACTTGGTCAACCTTTTGCTCTTGGCATTGGCCGCGGGCGCGGCTCACTATTCACAGCAATCTTCTCCTTAGCTCTTTGGTCGACTCTTGTGATTCCACTTTTACATTTCATGCCTCTTCCATCCAAGTTCATCATACCTGAAATTAACCACAAATATGCGTAGATTCCGCCTTTATAACCATAACAATCTAATTCACAAATTAATACTAATGAGGACATTATTTACACCTAAACTATGCTAAATAAGTCCTAGAACACCTATATGAATGCATGTTATCAAGAGGTTTTCCTTGGTATGTGCGCTTATGCAGGGTTTCCAATGATGAACCCAAGGAATACGAAGTTGGAGACAAGGTATATGTTTCCAAGTCAAATGATCATTGGTTCCCCAACAAGTTCAAAAGGAAGAAGATGGGCCCCTTCACAGTGAACAAGATTCATTCCGGAGGAATACAACTGATGGACAAAACTGGAGTCCTGTTTGAAGCCCAAGCTACATGGACCTTGCAGATGCCACCTTGAGCTTAATGCAGAAGTCGGCCCAGCGACTATAAAGTCTAGAGCTTGTAAATAGACAATTACTTTTTGGGATTTTGGGACATTGTTTCTTTTGTTTTTTGTTTTGGACTTTAAGTTTTTCTATTGTGGATATTTCTCTTCTAAAACTTTTTGCAGGAACAAAGAAGGAAGGACGCAGACAGTCAAAATTGAGTACATCAGGTCGATATCGACTAGTACACTCGAAATCGACCAGAGCCTACAACAACATTGCACTCGATTTCTCCCAACCTGCACACATTTCTAGTAAGTTTCTTTCTTTACCCTTATTTTTTATACAGTGAGGACACTGTAATATTTAAGGATGGGGTGGGGGAAAGGCTGACTTTGTGCATATTTGACATATTTGACATTTTGCGTGCATGCTTAAAGTTTATCTCTTGAATTGTTTATACATGGCTATTTTGGAATTCATTATTGATTTATGTGCTTACATGCATGTTTTCCAAAGTTTGAAAAAATTGACCCCCATTGAAAATTTTGATAAGTGTCATGGAAGCTTTATTGAACTCGACGATGCAAAATTGGATTCATTAGAGATATAACATGAATTTGCCTCGTAAAGGAAAGTCACAACGAAGTGCATATTTTGTTGAAAACCATGAAAGGAGGTAAAAATTGAAGTTGCTTTTGACATGTTGCATGATAAGAGGATGGAGGACTTTATATTTCCATACAATGCTCATATTGTTATAATCCTTAGCCTTACCTATGCTTATGCATCACAGAAGCCATATTGTGCTAATTAATTTAATATTATGCTCCACATGATCTAAATATTGCCAATTCTTTACCTTATTTCCTTATCCGGGGATTATGTTGAGAATGATGTTACATTATGGAGATTATTATATGGTTATTGTGTTATATCATATGTGGAGTTTGGCGGGAACGTTTCGAAAATATGGAAATTTTAATGAGTGAAAGAAAATCCGATCACCTCAGGAGATAGAGGTAGATCGACCCTGTTCGCTGAGATAATAGTTTGGAGAGATGGGACACAATGTGAGGAGTCCGAAGCACTAAGTATCCGGGGTCATTCATGACACTCATGTTTGCGACTCGCGAGAAGGCAGTGCTGAGGTTAGAGAGGTAAAAGCATAATATTGAAAAAAGCAATGAGCGAATGAGCGAAAGGTAATGATTCTTATGAAGAAGGAATGTGGTATGAAAGTTTAGAAATACTCCATTTCCCCAGATTATTAGCACCACATGGCCAAAAATATCCCACCTTTAGCCTTTTACCAATCTACTCCTTATTGAGCTTAAATTAAATTCATCTTGATTATTAATGTTTATCACTTATGAATTGTTTTGCATAACCCTCCTTTTGTGAGTAGATGTTGCTTTTTATTGCACATGCATGAATATATGACATTAGTACCTTTTCGAGGATGGTAATTGATTACAGGGACATATGAGAATTGATCTAATATGTTGAGAGTTTTGATTTCTTCCTCTGTATGACAATTAAAAGTATTGCTTGAGGACAAGCAAGCTTAAGTATGGGGTGTTTGTTGTGAGCCTAATTCTCCATGTTTTACATCTACTTTTATATCGATTTATGTATACATTTCATACATTTGGGTTAGAATAATACATAATTTGTGTAGTTTATGTTTATTTGCAATATATTGAGGTCTACACAAGTTTTTGTTATATTTCGCAGAAATTGGACGCACTTTGAAGCTTAAAGAAAAGTCATGAAGAAGCTAAGGATAGTGCAGCTGAAGAAAAGGCCATATTTCGACATTCATCATTCCAAATCAAGCTTTAAAGTCTTCATTAGAGTTGTAGATCTTGGAAAGAGGTTTCCAACACATGCTCATATGCGTTTCAAGAACAAAGCAGAAAGTTGGAAAACTGCTGAAGAGGTCGATATCGAACACTTTTGGTCGATATCGAGTGGATCAAATTGGCCAGAAAGCCCAGAAATCGACCAGAGGATGTTGAGAACTGAAGAGGTGGTCGATATCGAGTGAAAATCGACCATTTTTGGTCGATTTTCACTCCAGAGGCCAATATCGAGTGTCAGGAAGCAAAGCTGAGAAGACGAGGTCAATATCGACCTATGTTTTTCGATATCGACCGGTATGCAGATGCCGATTTCGAGCATATCCGAGCTCTACTCAAAGTTCTATCCAAATCCAATGGAGATATTCCCAAGAGGAGATTCCTTCTACGTTGAGCAAGAGATATTTTATCTAATAAAGAAGAGATTTATCAAGTTCTATCAAGATAGAAGAAGGATATATCTACTTTAGATATAATTCCCATTTAGATTTATTTCTTTTATTTACATAATTTAATCTTTAGATATAAATAGATAGATTTAGATAGAGATGTAGTTGTTCTTTACTAATTATCTACGGAATGAACACTATAAATAAGGCATTAGGGGCTGGATTTTATTCATTCAATCAATCTAAGCAAATCCACATAGAGAGAGAAAGTCGAGTAGGAGTAGAGAGAGTCTTGGAGCCGAGTGGAGTTTGTGAAGCGATAGCGGAGTTGGCTTTATTCGGTTGTAAGTCTTGTTTTATTTTATTAATACAATTTAGTTCCCTTTTATTATTGATATCTTTCTTGATGATGAAGAGCGAGTAGTCACCCAACTTCTAGGGTCGGGGTGAGTCCAACGGTAGCCATGTGAGGTGATACAATAAATGTTCAATCTTTTGATGCAATTCGTCTTCTATCCCTATGAGCATGATTCTTTTGCGAAAGTTGAAGGTGATCCTGGTTTGTGTTATTGAAGTGAAAGTGATCTTAATACAACTTGGGTTAATTATGTAAAAAAGGGTTAGTAACAATTAGGGTTTATGCGAAAGCCTCTATATTCCTATTTCTTAATAACGAAAGTTATTTGATAAAAAGCATGATCTTTTATGCCTTTATGTGTTATTTTACTTGGTTATCGTTGTGGTGTTGAAACCCTGATATTGGAAGTATTTTAGTTTATTGTTAAATTTCACACATTTCGGATTTTAAGTTTCTGTTTTGGTCGAAATTGAGCTTCTGTTGGTCGATTTTATAGGTCGATATTGAGTCAATTGGGTCGATATTGACCAGTCAGTTTTCTGTTTCTGTTCTGTTTTGCTTGTTTGTTTGTTTTTTCTGTTTTCTGTCGACGTAGTGGTTGATATCGACTGGTAAGGTCGATATTGAGTGCTCTTCTGGTCGATTTTCTATTGAGTTCTGGAACTGAAAAGGCGGGCGCTGACATGCTTCCTCGTGGATCGATCCTGACTACCTTCGACTACAATGGGAGGAAGTCTTGTATTTATTTGCTGAGACAGGGAGTCAGTTTGATTTGATATTTTAAATTTATATTTCATACTAGACCATCCTCCTGCAACAACAATAGGCGAGGAGCAACACATACGCATGGTGCTACCGTATTCCTTCGGCGAACATTTCAAACCCCAAGTTCCAGAGTGAATATTTTTATCCACTCGCATCTTGAAGGATTTCCCTGTTCATATCACGACATGCGACTACGGTTCCTATTGGGTGGCATGAGAATGGAGAGATTCGTCGAGACCCATGACCTCAAGCTAGAGACATCAATAGTTTTCACCCATCTAGGCGAATGAAGGTTTTAAGTTCGCTTCAGGACAAGCATGGCTATAACATCGACGAAGAAATGGATGCCGCTGGATACGATGGGCCGGAAGCAAATGGGTAGCAAATGGGTTCTAATTTATCTTCGTCGATAGATCGCTAGGTAGAAATTTTCTATCAAATACAATGAAATGTAATGCGAACTATCAATGAAAAGCCCCGATTCTCCGTTACGATTAAGTTTTGACGGATATCTCTTTTTATGATTACCTATTTTTTCTGATCAATCTCCTTAGTATCAAGGACGCTGGAGATTGTCTATCATTTTGTAGGTTTCTCACTCGCATAGAACACGCTGGAGATTACCTATTTTACTGATAAAACCCTCAATCTCCCTTATGTCAAGGACACTGGAGATTGCTTCTAGCCTTACAGGTTCCTCTCTCGCGTACGCTACGTGAGAGATTACCTATTAATAAACCTGTCCCCTCTACGTCAAGAACGCGGAAGATTGTTTTTAGCTTTATATATTCCACCATCTCACCAAACACACTAGAAATTACTCATACAAATCATAATTGCGCTGGATTACTTATTACACAACAAAAACACACAACACATATCGCGATTCCGAAAAGTTAACATCCCCTACTTTTCCGTTCAACACTGAACGGAAAAATCAACATCATCATTCTGATCAGGATCGTGATTTACAGCTACAACATCAAAACAAGAGTGCTCTTTGTACTCAAATATCAAGCTTGTCCCCATCGGAATTTCGTTAGAAACAACAAACTCAGGCCACCCTGATGTGAACTAGTAATTGTTAAGACCTAAGGGCTCCACCCTCACCACAAATTCCTCGTCTGCTCGCATCCATAGTTGCACGAGGCCAAGGTCCATGTCACCATAATCACGATACACATGCGGAAAAGGCTCTAACAATAGGAAACAACTCAGAAAAGATCAATTCCTAAGTAGAAACGGGACTATTCAATAAAAACTCACCAGTTTGTATAATTGTCCCTTTATCGCTATATCTTGGGTAAAACCTCTTATGCGAGGAATGTTCCTACCAGGATATCTACCAGCAATGTAGACGTCATTATTGACAACAATTCACACCACAAAGTATGTGAGTGCTTTCCCAATTATGGTGAAGGACAGGACACAAACAAAAAAGTCCACCACAAAGACAACTCAACCACTCCACGAGGTTGGTAAAGATCAACAATTACAACAAAAACCACTGGATAGGTACGTCCCACATTCAATACATCAATAATCGGACAAGCAAACCTCGCATACCTAGCGACCCGGAAAACTAGCTTGCGACACGCACCTTCTAGCTTAAGGGCACCTCAATCTAACTCAGAAGAATAGTAACAATCGCACCTTCTAGCAGGCAACAACTTAGTATAAATAAATCCCAATTCAGTAACATTTTCTTACCTAAAAACAGAATGCCAAGTTTTGACACGGCTTCCAGCGAAGTTTCTCCACCTACCTTTATCACAAATACTATGCTTTTCCCAAATCCCAAGTTGATTAGAATAATCGTCAGAGAAAACCACCTGTATAGGCTTCCATTACCTTACATCTTTGTAGAATTTAGGGACGACATATTGAACCAAATCATCATATGTTCTCCCTCAAACCAGGAATTCCTAGTCCTAGTCGAAAGAGACGAAGGGGATTGGTTCTCTCTATCAGAGGGATGACGATCTTTCGCAACGATCAACAACCTAAGGGTAGGAAGTTGCCTTACCTTCGAATATCAAGGAGATTCACACTTTGATGTCACAATAGAACAACCAGGCCCAGAAGAAAACAGAGATGTGCTCCTTGACTACCTATGTTACGAACAAATTTAAATATACATGATATAAGTCGCTATCTAATTTGCATAGCATCAAATAAAAATGCTTATAGCACTTCGGTATGCAATAAATCAGTGAGCCTTTATTTTTTGTCATCTCACGATTCATTTCATAAAACGTTTAATGACAGGAGATGGGTAAGGGTATCGCGAACAAAAAAGAACAATAACAAAAGGCTAAACTCCATGGAAACAAATAAAGAGATTAAACAGAAATATACTAGAGGTAAAAATAAAAATATTCACAGCGTCAAAATACCGTGACAAAGCATACCATTTATCATGGGCCAAAATGTTTCCCATCCAAGGAAAAGTACGAACCACAACAAAGCATAAAGCTCACACCACGGGTGAAAATGTTTCAAATCTGCTTCCTAGTACTTAGGCAAATTCAAAAACTTGATAAAAAGTGGAAGGATGGTTTGTTACACGTTGACAAGAGGATTGTTGTTCTCATCGTGAGGAATTTCTAGGTTGTTCTCACCAATTAGAGGAGGCTCGAGGACGAAAACTTCTTCGAGAGGAGCATCAAACGGGAGGAGCAGGCCATGTCGGGGGCCTTCAAGCACCATCTCCTCGGTATCATAACTGGGAGGGAACATCCTCACAGAATCCCCAAGATGGGCAAAATGGTTAATGCTCTAAATCACCCCGCCGTCCACTCCTTGCATAAAGGCATCAGACAGCTTGTCGTAAAGGACATCCTGCCCATCCATCTCAAGATAGCGGCCCAACCAATCTCGATCGTCTTTCGCCAAGAAGCTAGTCAACCACCCTTGACCTTCATCGCTCAGTATGAAATCATGAAGTGTGTTCTTGGTAAGAACAACATCTTCACCTGAAGTAAAACGCTATAATTTTCCTCTCGCATTGACAAGTTCTTCACACGGCGCTTCCAGCTCAGCCTCGAGTTCCCTAATCCGACCATTCGAGCGTGTTGCCTCCAGCTCACGCTCGGAGCCCAATTCTTGAAGCTTGGCAAATTCAACTCGCGATACATCCAGCTCGCCCCTCACCCCCTCCACTTCTTTCTCAGATTTCCCCAAAGCCTCTCGTAGGCCATTGATGCTTCCCTCCTGGAGCTCTACGTCCTTAAGTTTTTCCACTTTTGCTCGTAAATTCTTGTTCACTTTTTTTAACTCCTTCACAACATTGTCGTACATCCTCATACGCTCGGCCACCTCAGACCATTGCAAATTACCCTATGAGAGTATACAGAAGATAATAAGCGTACACGCAAAATAAATAGAAAAGAATAAATCGCGAAGAGGATTACCCAGCCCCCGGTCTTCTGACCCTGCTCCAGCAACTCTTTATGTGTCAGATGATGAAGGAACTCCCTCTCAACCGGATAACTCCTTCCGGGGATCACCGACTTCTTAATGTCGAGCGGAGAAAACCCAGGTTGCATGTGTGCAACCATGGAAATCCCTGATGTAGTGATTGGCTCACAACTTAGAAGCTTATTGGTCGCCACCTTCTCCCTGGGCCTTTTTTGTCCGCGTCGAGTCAAGGGTATCATCCGCCGATGAACTCTGCCCATCTTCAATAGGCTCTTTCCCTTTTGTACTCTTTGTTGCGAGGAGAAAGTCATAAGATATAGTCTGCTATCGGCTATCGTCCACCTGTGGAGTGATAGCGAGAGGAGTTCTAGCTGCATCTTTCTTCTTAGCCATGGCAGAAAGCTTCGCTTTATCAATCAACATATCTACAAAAGAATTAGGGTGAAGGTCAATCAAAGAAGTTCGTGATCAAAATAATAAGAAAACATAGGCATCTAGGCACCAACCCTGACGGTGCAGAAGACTGAGCCTAGCCATCTCTAGACAGGCCGGAGTCATGGCTTCTTTATAACCCCCACTTCGACGAGGCCCCCTCCCCCCGCTAAACGCGTCCGTCTATCTATCGATCGCGATATTTTTGTTCTTGGGGGGAGGGGCATAAGAATAGGGTGTAATCACAAAGTTTAAGAAGGTCTTGGTAGGGTCGCGAAAAAGAAACCATTTCTTTCTCCACCCCGAGCTACTAGATAACCTTTCAACTATATTCCCTAATAGGGAAGCAGACACAAATCCCTCGCCATGTCACAAATAAAGGAATGAAAAGAGGTGATCCAACGTTGGTTTCTGCTTGATAACGGCACACCGCATGACGTAAGCCGCGATATACATCCACACGTTGAAAGTAAGCTGAGCAGGACAAGAATTTATCCCCTCTAAGAGTTCTGAATAAAGCTGAGGTAAAGGAAGACAGAATCCCTGAAGTAGGCTTCCAAGATCGACGACAACATGATCTTAGTACGCGTTCAAACACCCCCCCGGTTCCTAGTAGCCAAGCATATCTCTTCCCCAACCGGCCAAGGGTAAGTCCGAGATATCATCTCCAAATGATTAGCTTCAAGGATTGATCTTTCTCCCAGAGTCTCAGCGACGGTAGGAGCCACGCGCCCCTTGAAAACCTTAGGAAAAGGTGGACGAGCCGCAGGGACGTAACCTTCATAAAAGCTGCAATTATCCACCTCTGCTTGCTTATAAGAAAGCATGACGAAATCACTTGGAACCACGCAAACCGATGTCTTTTTCTCTTTGGGCACACGAGACGACTCGCCTTTCCCCAGTTCGTTTATGGACTCTGAGGTGTGGAAATACTCGGGATCATCCCTCGCTAAAGGACGCTTGATTGACCCAACCATTTTTCGCCGCTTCGCGCTCTGCGCAACCACATGTTTAGCCATCTTTCCCTTCACCTCGCGTGACTTCTTCTTCTACGGGGGAGGAGCAGGAGACGTTGTAGACTCCGAATGAACATGTACTGGAGTTTCTGTCCTTGTTCGCGATGAGCTAACCTTCTCGGGCTTGTAACCCACACTTTGGTTTTGGCTATCACTTTCATTCGATATCTCTAGTTATGTTAAGAAGAAAAGCCCCTGAAAAGACGCCAAGAAAGAAAAATCAACAAGGGAAATGGCCTTCTCGGGCTTGTAACCCACACTTTGGTTTTGGCTATCACCTTCATTCGACTTTGTGAGTCATGCTTTGTTCTCGAGCAAGGTTCAACTCCCCGAGCCTACATTGAAGACTTATATGTGCATAGGGATTCAAGATGAAGAGCCACCTTGAACATAAGGGCTGCCGAATTAGCCCAAGTGTTGGGGCTCCAACTTATTACTCCCTCCGTTCGGCAAAACTTGACGTTTTTCTATTCATGCACGTTTTTTTAGGAGTTAAAAACTATATAAAATATCTAGTTTTTTCAATAATTTTTTCAACAATTTCGTAATCATTATTAATAAGTACACATTGTTAAAAAAATTTTTAAAAAAAATGAATATTTTATATAGTTTTTATCATTCTAAAAAAGCGTGCGTGAATAGTAAATGATAAATTTTGCAGAACGGAGGGAGTACTATTTTTAGTATTATTTATACTTAAGTTATTTTAGGAAACTTTGGGCCTATTTTATTAATTACTTTAAGCTGTTAGTTTTATCTTTTCTATCACCTAGAACCGGCCCAATTCAGCCCTGTGTGGCCTATATATTTCGACACATACATTGTTTTTCAGATGGAACATTATGAATAGAAATTAGTCTTCTCAAAATTGTGTGAAACACCTTGAGAGAATCGCTGGCCGATTAGAGCAGTGCTCATTGGTCACGAATTGGTATCTTGTCTCAGCTTGGTTTGCTTTGTGTTCATCAACTTCGCAAGACATGGTGATCCTAGTATCCACGAGCCCCTTCCTTGTGCCTCCAAGTTGTCCGCTTGGTTGTGTAGGGTTGTAGAGGCGAGTTATATAGTCATTGGTATTGGTTCTAACCTTCTACGTGATGAAGGGTTTATTCTCAAACAAATAAATTTATAAGATCGAAACCCCGCTATAGTATAGTAGGGTCAAGTTCGTCCGCAGGGAGAAAGTCAGTGACTCAATTCTAGTTACCAAAGAGCAAGAAATAGCAAGAAGAGATGGAAATTTATAGAATTTTGGGGGTTTGTGGGCTGCTGGAATTTTTAGGAAAAATCAATAATAATAAAAGTCTAGGGCATAGGGATAACCACAACGATAATCATATAAGCATTGCAATGAATCAAGCAAAAATCATGTTTTTATCTATTAAATAGGTCAACTTGCATCAACCCTAGCAAAACAATCAATTTATTTTCAAAAATTAATAAACTTTACTAACAATCTTAATTAGGTTATCAAACTTTCGTTTCAAAACCCTAATTACTATCCAATTCACAATTCAATCTTTCAATTTAATTGCAAAAAGGAATTCCCCAATTTTCATTGAGTACTTAAGCACATAAAATAGATAAAACCAATCAATTCATCAATTCATCGCAAAATTGCAAGCATAGCTATCGTTGGGATCACCCCAACCCTAGAAAAGGCAACTACTCACGCATAAACATGGTAGACATTGCAAAATTCATGAAATAAATAAAAAAAAAACAGAAAATTAAATTGGATAAAAACCTGAGAATAACGTCAACAAAGCGTTACAAAAGCCTCACAAAACGTTCTCCAACTTTCGCCGAAAAATCGCTTCAAAGAGCTCTCAATTCCGCTCATAAACGCTCTCTAAACGTGTGTTCCAAATTCTAACGTGTGCTGAAAAAAGTGGTGGAAGGAAGAGAGCCTCCAAACCCTAAAAATCCTATTTATACTTAATAGCCCATAAACTAAATTTGGAAATAACAAATATATTAATTTTATCTAAAGTCTATCTAAGGAAAAGGGGTAAAAATAATTAAATCCGAGTAAATAAGCTCCGCTGGAGCCCATACCGATGCGGAGGGCCTCGGTACCGACCCTCTTTAGGGTTGGTATGAGCACGGTTGCTTTTCTTGCTTCGCACTTCCAGATTGAGCCTCGGTACCGACCCCCCTTAGGGTCGTTATGGGGTCGTTATGACGGTAGTCCATCTCAGACTTAAGGAAACGCCCGTATCTCCTTCATTATAACTCCGATTGCTTCCGTTTTTTTTCCTATGCGCTCCAAATTCTCTTCCTCTTCTTTTCTTTCTTGAAAATATCTTCAAAAACAGCTTCCAAAATTATGTAAAACACAGAAAAGCTAGTGAAGACATCTATTTCTCATGAAATATGAACACTTATGCAAAAGACAATAAACCCAATGCAAATCTTATGAAAATGACTCAAATGAATGACAAAACACATAAAAAATACGACTAACACCATGCACATCAAAATACCTCATACTTATACTTGCTTGTCCTCAAGCAATAACCAAGCAATAACCAATACCTACAACACATCCTTCAAATCTTCGCCCTTGTCAAAAGCAACATCTCAAGTAGTAGGAATGTAAAACAAGTGAATTTAACGTCATAACACATATATGAGCGATCCATAGGCATAGGCAATATAAATCCAACCTCACAAGGATAATGTGTTTACACTCAACTCTCAATGTGTTTAGGCTATGAAGATCAACTCTCAACTCAATTCCATATGCATTCTCATAAACATTGCAATTTAAATGTGAATCCACTTCGCAACCAATTATGTAAATGCAAACATGAACCATCAGGAGGACGTCGCTCAATGGAAGACTTCAAAGAAGACTCCATTCGGCGGGGTTGTAATGGAGTTTGGTAAGAAATAGAGGGCATAGAATTATTTGTCTATGTGGTGCTTAATAAATTCCGAGAATCAAGACTCCTAAATCTTCAACACAACTCAACCAAACCATAACTCTCAATCATATGAATCAACCAAACTCTCCAACTCATCTCAATGAAGAACACAATCTCTCAAACTTAATAAACCTCTCAAAAGTACAAATCTTGCAAAAATAAAGGAAATAAGATAAATTTGGCTCATGCACTTTATTCACAAACATATATACACACAAAATTTTCCTTCTCTTTTTTTTCGATTTTTTTCTTTTTCTTTTTCTGAATTTCGTTTTTTTAACGAAAAACAACATCAAAAATAAAAAAAATAGTGCATTTATAGGATGAGCCAAAAATCCTTTTACATAATATGCATAACAAGATAAAAAATATAAAACCAACCCATATCTCAATAAATTCAAGAATCCTTCTCACTTGAAATCAAACACAAGCACTTTCCTTCCACCAAATCATCATTCCAACCAACTCTAAGTCTTAATTGCCAAATCGGGGTCATGCTCAATTTGGCTAAGGATAATTTTGTGGAGTTTATAAATAAGGGCTCAGGCTAATGTTCTGGCTTCAAGCAGAGATAATGCAAGGTAGGTAAAGAGAGGATAAAATTGGCTTAAAAAGTGCCTCCATCATTTAATTCTCATTCACATAAACATATAAATGCATTGGCTTTGAATAACTATCACAACATTTAGAGATGTATAGGAAGAGTAAATACACTCAAGAAAGCAGAGAGATTTTTTTTTATGTTCTCCCTATAAGGCCAAAATTCTCACTATGACAAATTTTGTTGGATTTCAACCTTTAGCCTGGGATCATATGTGCTCAATTTCATCACAAGTTTACAATCCACGTAAAAACATTTTCAAGGACTTAGGCTAAACCTTCCAAACATGTCATAGGATTTACATGATCAAGTCAGTCATTATTTATCATCATAGGATATCTAAGTTAGGGTATAAACTCAATAAAATATAAGACAAAATGAAAATAAACATGCATTTTTTTTATTATTAATTTTTTCGACATTTTTTTTATGAAACTAAAAGCAAGATTAAAGTAACTAAAATATGACAAAAGACACAAGTGCATAAAAACTTACTCAAGTGCATAAAAAACTTAAACATGAATGCATAACATAATCCAAATAAAGTAAAATGCAACACATAAACATAATCCAAAACACATAAAAATGACACAAATAAGTTTCCTGAATCCCCCACCCCATACTTAAAAATAGACAGTGTCCCCACTGTCAAAAGAAAAATCAAAGTAAAAGGGAAAAGACTCATAAACTCACAAAAAAAATTCAAAAGCTGTTGAAGAAATCCATAAGCTCTACGAAGAAGGCGGTGGGGGTGGAAGTCGACGCTGTGGAAACAAAGAAGATGCCCACGCCATGAAGGAATACTGGTCCGTTTCCTGCTTGTCCATCCTCTTATTCAAGCGTGTAAACTCCTCCATAAGAGCACCCTGTCCATTCTGTAGGGCCTCTTGGCCCATTCTCAGAGATCTAAGCTCATCTATAATGTCAGTAAGGCTAGGACGATGCTGGGGCGCGGATCTACTCGAGCCTGCCCCAGCAGAAAAGGGGCGGCTACCAGGCCTAGCGTCATGATCCATATAATCGGTGTCGTGCTTCTGCTGCATGTGCTCATGGTGAAATCCTTGCCCAAATGATCCAAAACCATCAAATATACTAGGTGGATGCACGACCAAGTCAAAAGTGCTCTCAGGGCGGGGGTATCTAGATGGTATCTATCGTCTCAGAGGATCATTCAGAATATCCTCTGGAGTCGGTGAAGGTGTAGACGCCCAAGTGAAAAACTAGTTGGGGACATAAAGCAAGTCCATAGTCGGCCTGGTAATCTCCACCTCGTGATCATGAAAAACTGAAAGAAGCTTGTCTCTGTTGCGCTTGATCACACTAGCACTAATCAGATATGCAGTATCAATCATCAGAGTGGGTACAACCTTGTATCTAGTGAAGTCAACCTCAAGGCGCCTGGCCAACAGCGCCACCAGGCTTCCATACCAGATTTCTTCCGTTCGTGCTCTATAGGCCAAGACATGCATAATGAACTCAAACCTCAAGTTCAGGGGTGTCTGCATCTCAAATAGCACCCCTCTCAAACAAGCAATCTCAGTTCTAGTGGGCCGGGACAATTCCTTCTTGGCCCAGATGGTGCAGCCAAAAAGTCATAGAATAATACGGAAGAGTGGGTTTGCAATATCCTTACCCTGGAGTGCTCCGGAAGGCCAATAGGGCTTGCCTGTAATCAATGTCCAAGTATCAAGGGCCTTGCAGCTGAGATGATTGTATGATGCTACTTGGTTGGGAAATCCCAGCAATGCATTTAATTGCTGCAATGTGAAGGTGTGTTGAATATTCCCCAGTTGGAATGTAATAGGGCCCACAAAATCTGGGCTAGCCATATCGCTTGCCAACGTAGCCGTGAACTCTGCAGTAAGAGCAGGGTAGTGGTGGGGGACATGATCCAGAAGACTAGTGGCGCCTAAGTAAGAGAAGGCCTCCAATAAGTCATCATGTACCCCAAGGCGCTCTCCATCATCAGGGCTATACCATCGGGCCTTCAGATTGCCCTTCTTGTGGAACTCCTTGTAGTACTTCTTCAGACGGGAGTCGGAGATGATGACATTATCCAACGGGATTGTAGCGGATGACTCCCTAGCCCTCTTGCTACGCTGACGACTAAACATTTTCCTGGACAAGACAAACCAAGTGAAAACTAAAATCTTTTCTAAAACAGTGAAACCAAACCAAATCAGATAAACTCAAAAGAAGCTAACATCTAACCATGCAAATTAAAAATGATCATATGCACTAAAAAAACATATAAACACATAAAGACCGAGTGCATATAAATAGCCAAGCGCAAGAGATACCACCTAAAGAAATAATTGCATATAAACAATATAAAATAAGCTCCAATGCATATAAACTCACCATCATGGCAAATAGAATGCATTACCCATTTATATAACCATATGCTCCACATAAACTATATGAATAGGAAAAACAATATAGACAATATAATCATCATGTAAGATCACTATAATGCAACACCTAATCATAAGACCATATACTCAAGAAAAGTAACATAAGTAATGCAAAACTCAATATGCACAAACCAACCACGACAACCCCATACTTAAGTTCAAAACAAGTCAAACAAATATGCAATGGACATATAACTTGTTTGCAATGTCAAATCATGCAAGGGAATAGATTTTATGCTATAATAGAAGAAGCTAATCAACCAAATGCATAAAAATCAATTCCAAAATCAAAGCCTGAAACGGATCGCAATGAAATCTTAAAATCTAATTAGCTCACAATCCATAAACAATTTGACAATGCCATAAACATGAAAGTAGCTCTAAATCAACCCAACAACACAACCATATGATCAATTTTGACCAATTTGGCTTTTGGCAAAAAGCCCCAAATTCCGCTCCTAAATCAAACCCTAGGTTTTCAATCTCAACCTAAATCATCAACTCAATCAAAATAATTAAAATAGACAAGTTTAGGGTTAGAAATCAAACCAAAATTGAGTAGAAAGAGGAAGAAAATTCGGACTTTCGAAGAGGTAACGAACCAAAAGGCCGAACAGCGAATGGGGAAAGGATGGGCTCGTCTGGGCTCGTCAGGGCTCGAGCCAGGCCATGTCTGGGCTTGGGGGGTGCGGCTGGGGATGAGGGTTGGATTGTGGGGGGTGCGGTGGGTCGGAGATGGCTCGAGGGTGGTATGGGAGGACTAAAATACGAACGGCGAACAGGAGAGAGAGAGTGGCCTCGGTGTGGGTGGTTCTGGGCTAGGCTAGATTAGTTGGGTGCGGCTTGGGACGGTGGTCCGACCAGCGGTGATGGGTGGCCCGGGCTCGGCTCGGTGGAGACGAGGGCGGCTCGGAGAGAAGAAGGAGGGTGGGCTCGGTGAAGCTTCGGTTCAGCAGAGGGGAGGCTCGGTACCGAAGATGTTGGGGTCGGTACTGAAGATGTTGGGGTCGGTATGGCTTCGGTATACCTACTGGAATTTGAGATTTTTCCGAAATTCTTACCCGTTCCGCCAGAGCGGTCGGTACCGAGCCTTTAGGGGTCGGTACGGACTCGGCACAGCTCCATTTCTCGCTCTGGAATCCGTTTTTCACCCATTTTCACCGTAGTCACCTCTCAAGACATGCATAGTTAGGGCCATATGTTCTATCCCAGCTAACTTACCTATCCTAAAATAAAATAAAATAAAAACTAAAATTTATAAAGGAAAGGAAAATAAAGCGGGTTGCCTCCCGTAAGCGCTACCTTTAACGTCGTTAGCTTGACGTGGTTACCTCAACTTCATTCTATCGATATAAGAGCCCAAGTGACTCTTATTTCTTCCTCCGGATCCATCCTATTATAGTATTTCTTGAGTCGGTGGCCATTGACCTTGAATATGGCCCCTCCTTCATCAACTAGATCCACCGCTCCATGGGGATAGATATGATGAACCACAATTGGTCCACTCCATCGTGATCTAAGCTTCCCTGGGAACAAACGCAATCTAGAATTGAAAAGAAGAACCTTATCACCTACCTCATATGTCTTTGGCACCAACTTCTTATCATGCCACTTCTTGGTGTGCTCCTTGTAGATTTCGGCGTTTTGATAAGCTTTGAGCCTCAACTCCTCCAACTCTTGAAAGTCCATGAATCTCTTTGCTCCGGCCGAGTCAAGGTCAATGTTGAGCTCCTTAAGAGCCCATAATGCTCTATCCTCAAGCTCGACGGGCAAATGACAAGACTTTCTATAAACCAAGTTGTAAGGAGTTGTGCGCAATGGTGTCTTGTATGCCGTCCTATAAGCCCACAACGCATCATCTAGCTTAGATGCACAATCCTTCCTCGAGCGTGACACTGTCTTCTCTAAGATACTCTTGATTTGTCAATTTGAAACCTCCACTTGGCCACTAGTTTGGGGGTGGTAAGGTGTTGCCACCCTATGAGACACCCCATACTTAGCCAAAAGAGCTTCAAATCCCCTCTCTATGAAGTGAGATCCTCCATCGCTAAGAAGAACTCGTGGGACACCAAAACGGGGAAATATGTTAGTCTTCATAAATCTAGCTACAACTTTAGAATCATTAGTACGAGTAGCTATAGCTTCAACCCATTTAGAAACATAATCTACCACTACCAAAATATATTTATAGGGCCCAGATGAAGGAAAGGGTCCCATAAAATCAATACCCCAAACGTCAAAAAGTTCAACCTCTAGGATACCAGTAAGAAGGTTCTCATGCCTCCAAGTGATGTTCCCCGCTCTTTGGCACTCATCGCAGCTTTCAATGTAAGCATGTACATCCTTGAACAAAGTAGGCCAATAGAAGCCACTTTGAAGAATTTTCGTCGTGGTCTTGAAACTCTTTGCGTGGCCGCCTGTTGGAAGGGTGTGACAATGCTTGATTATGATTTAAATCTCCTCATCCGGTACACAACGTCTAAAAATGTGGTCGCTCCCCTACTTGAATAAGTAGGGATCATCCCAATAATATTGCTTGACGTCGTGGAGAAACTTCTTCTTGGCTTGCGAAGTCAAATCTTTATGGATTTCTCCCCCTACAATATAATTAGCAAAATCCGCAAACCAAGTGTTCCTCGACCCTCTAATAGCACAAATATGATGGGATATAGGAGAAGAAGGGGGGTATAAAAGGAATCCTCACCAGAACCTACCGAATCGTTTCGCATGAGGCTTTCATCCGCCCTAGAGTCATTGATTGGTACATGATCTTCGGAATCCATGAGGTGGTCTAAAGGCAACCTAGACAAATGGTCAGCCACCAAATTCTCTGCTCCCTTCTTGTCCCTAATTTCACAATCAAATTATTGCAACAAAAGCATCCAACGAAGAAGCCTAGGCTTGGCATCCTTCTTAGTCATCAAATATCTTACCGCGGCATGATCCGTATAGACAATGACCTTAGAACCTACTAAATAAGTACGAAACTTTTCAAAGGCAAATACCATGGCGAGGAATTCCTTCTCCGTCGTGGTGTACTTACTTTGTGCTTCGTCAAGTGTCTTACTTTCATAGTAGATGGCATGAAGCTTCTTGTCCTTCCTTTGCCCAAGCACGGCACCTACGACATAGTCACTAGCATCACACATGATCTCAAATGGTAGGTTCCAATCGGGCGATTGCATAATAGGAGCGGAGACAAGGGCTTCTCTCAATTTGTTGAACGCTTCAAGACACTCTGCAGAAAACTCAAAAGCTACATCCTTCATAAGCAAGTTAGTTAAAGGTTTAGCAATTTTTTAGAAGTATTGAATACATCTCCTATAAGAAGCTTGCATGTCCTAGAAAGCTCCTAATATCCTTAACATTAGTGGGAGGAGGTAATTTTTCAATCAATTCAATTTTAGCACGATCTACCTCAATTCCCCTTTTTGAAACCAAATGCCCAAGAACAATTCCCTCTTGAACCATTAAGTGACATTTTTCCCAATTAATCACTAAATTAGTTTCTCCACATCTTTCTAGCACCCTACTCAAGTTGGCAAGACATGAATCAAAAGAAGAACCATAAACAGAAAAATCATCGATAAACACTTCTACTATATCCTCAATCATATCCGAAAAAATATCCATCATACACCTTTGAAAAGTTGCAAGGGCATTGCAGAGCCCAAACGGCATCCTCCTGTAAGCAAAAGTTCCATAAGGACAAGTAAAAGCGGTCTGCTCCTGATCATCTGGATGAATAGGAATCTGCCAAAAACCACTATAGCCATCCAAATAACAAAAGTAATCGTGCTGGGCTAAACGCTCAAGAACTTGATCAATAAAAGGAAGAGGGAAATGATCCTTCCTAGTAGCACTATTCAACTTCCTATAATCAATGCAAATGCACCATTTAGTAGTGGTCCTAGTAGGTACTAATTCACCTTTTTCATTCTCAATCACAGTCATTCCACCTTTCTTAGGGACAACATGGACAGGACTCACCCATTTACTATCAGAAATAGCATAAATAATTCCAGCATCCAACATTTTCAAAATTTCAGATTTTACTACTTCATTCATATTTGGGTTAAGCCTACGCTGATGTTCAATGGTTGGCTTATGATCATCTTCCATATATATACGATGCATGCATAAAGAAGGTAAAATTACCGTGATATCATCCAAAGAATAACCAATAGCTTTTCTATGGGTCCTAAGCACATCAAGTAATTTATCAACTTCTTCCTCGTTCAATTTCGCATTAATGATCACATGAAGAGTGGAATTGGGACCCAAGAAAACATACCTCAAACCTTCTGGAAGCGGCTTAAGCTCTGGAGAAGACTCAATTGGAATCAGATTAGGCTCTTCCTCCTCCGTCTTCAATATCGCTTCCAGGACCTCCAAAGAATACACTTCCTCCTGACCTGCCAGAAGGATTGGGACTGGGCCTGCAGACTGAAGATAATCAAAATAGCTTACCTCTACCATGTCCGTGGTTTCCTTCATTGTTGGATTGAAGCGAAATTCAACGACGTCCTCCCCAATCTCAAATGTTAGGAGTCCCTTCCTAACATCGATTATTGCTCCAACGGTGGCTAAGAAGAGCCTTCCAAGGATGATAGGCACCACTGGATCCTCTGGCATATCCATAACATCATCAATCACCCCAGTTGGTGATACAACCGCTCCATTTGCCATGGATACTCTCATGTTGACCGACTCTAGGGCTCCCAAGCTTGTCTTAGACCATATTGAAAGGGGGAGAAGGCTCACACTTGCACCTAAATCACACAAAGCCTTGAAACGGTAAGATCCTAAACCAATAGTAATAGCAAACTTACCTGGATCTCCAAGTTTCTCGGAAAACTTCACTAAACGGACCTCGTCAGCAAGCTCAGACATGAATCTCTTCTTAGCTAAGATGTCTTTCAAAAACTTGGTGTAAGCTGGCATCTCACTCAAAGCATCACTGAAAGGAATAGATATATTGAAACTTTGAAGCATCTTCACAAGCTTTTGAAACTTACCTTCCGCTGTGTCCTTTACCTTTTTCGGAGGGTATGGAAGCACTTTCATCGGATTTGGGGCTGAAATAGGCCCTGCAGAACAATCTGTCGTTGTTGGAGGGGTCGGTACCGACCCTGAGGGAGTCGGTACGGCCTCGGTATGGTTGCTGGGAGGAACGGGAGAAGAGATCGTACCTGCTGGAGGGGTCGGTACCGAGGGAGGGGGGGTGGATACGGCCTCGGTATGGACACTGTTGTCCCCGTTTTCTTCCTCGTTTGGCGTGCTTTCGCGACCAGGCACCTCCTTTCCATTTCTCAGGTGTATTGCAACTATTTGCCCCCTAGGGTTCTCGTCGGTGTGGCATGGGAGATTCCCTTGAGGACGTGGGATTTGTGCCGCGAGATTACCTAGTTGGGAATCCACTCCCTTCTTCCAAGTTTCCAACTCTCCTAGTTGTGCATGAACACCCTTAAATTGAGAATTCACATCGACACGAAGCCCATTGAATCCTTCCTTAAGGTCTTGTACCCATGATGGTGGTTCTTGATAGCCAGGGGACCTATATGGGGGAACCCGTTGATCTTGTTGCGGAGGAGGTTGACTCTCTTGTCCTTGTCCATGTCCATAGTTACCCCAATTAGGGTAATTGTTGTTCCTCCCTGCATAACTGTTATTTTGATTCCCCACATAATTATTGTTATTGGGGTTCCTATAAGGAGCCCTCATATAACTTACCTCTTCGTAGTGTTCTGCCCTTTCTACCTGGCTAATATTATTGCAATCTATAGTATTATGAGCTAGAGAACCACATTCTAAACAAGGTTGATTTCTAGATAGAAAACTACTTGTTTCTTGAGGCGTCGGGTCTCATCCTCATGGAATTGCTTACGCGCATCTTGATCAATTTCATTAGAAGGCTCATAAAGTTTCTTACCTGACGGTCTAGCCACTGGGGTGCCATATATAGCGTCGTACTCCGTTAGCTTGTCCAATAGAGCCCATGCATCGGTTGGATTCATCTCGAGGAACCCACAATCGGTGTGTAGGTTCAATCGAGTCTTGGTCTCCGCATTGATGCCTTGGAAGAAGATCTCTTGGAGGACATACTCAGGTTGCCCGTGGGTAGGGCATTGTCTCTGTAACTCCTTGAATCTCTCCCAAGTCTCCAAAAATGTCTCTCCTGGCAATTGGTGAAAGGAGGTGATTTTCTTCCTAAGCTCCGTTGTCTTTGTCGGTGGAAAGAACTTTGTCATGAACAAGTCATACAAAGCCTTCCATGTAGTGATGGACCTAGGCGCCAAACTCTCGAACCAATTCAGAGCCTTTCCTGAAAGAGACCATTTAAATGCCTTTAGTTGCACATATTCCAACAATAGATCATCAGCAGAAGTTGTATCGCATAAATCAATAAAGTTCTTAATATGAAGCATAGGACATTCATGAGCTTTGGCCTCAAATTGAGATCTTTTAATTAAAGAAATAAAGTGGGATTTAATCTCAAAATTGCACTCTATCTCGGGGAGGACGATTGCAGACTCAGGCACCCTCGGTTCTGGGTGCATGTATTGCTTTGCATTCCTTGGGATAGCATCCAACACCTGCTGCAGATGAGCAGTCGCTTCCCTTTCTCTCGCTGCAGCCTCCCTTTCTCTTGCTGCAGCCTCCCTTTCTCTTTCTTTAGTGAGCCGAAATTGCTCCATCTGACGACGGAGGTCATCCATCTGCGGAGCAACGTCAACATTGTTTTCGTTGTTGCCATTGTTGCCATTGTTACCTGTGTTACCTGGGTTGTCTGTATTGTTGCTCATTGTCCTAGCTTCTCGTAGTCTGCGATGAAAAGAGCTTTCCGGTTCGAGATAGATAACAAAATCAAAATCAAGCTTGCGTCGCCCTGATCGCATAAACTGAAAACAAAAACAAAAACAAAGACACCACAATCAAAAGCAAAGGGGGATGAGCTATTCCCAAACCCTAATAATAACTAAAACTTTGGCACAATTGAAATCTCCCCGGCAACGGCGCCAATTTGATGAAGGGTTTATTCTCAAACAAATAAATTTATAAGATCGAAACCCCGCTATAGTATAGTAGGGTCAAGTTCGTCCGTAGGAAGTCAGTTACTCAATTCTAGTTACCAAAGAGCAAGAAATAGCAAGAAGAGATGGAAATTTATACAATTTTGGGGGTTTGTGGGCTGTTGGAATTTTTAGGAAAAATCAATAATAATAAAAGTCTAGGGCATAGAGATCACCACAACGATAATCATACAAGCATTGCAATGAATCAAGCAAAAATCATGTTTTTATTTATTAAATAGGTCAACTTTCATCAACCCTAGCAAAGCAATCAATTTATTTTCACAAATTAATAAACTTTACTAACAATTTTAATTAGGTTATCAAACTTTCATTTCAAAACCCTAATTACTATCCAATTCACAATTCAATCTTTCAATTTAATTGCAAAAAGGAATTTCCCCAATTTTCATTGAGTACTTAAGCACATAAAATAGATAAAACCAATCAATTCATCAATTCATTGCAAAATTGCAAGCATAGCTATCGTTGAGATCACCCCAACCCTAGAAAAGGCGACTACTCACGCATAAATATGGTAGACATTGCAAAATTCATGAAATAAATAAAAAAACAGAAAATTAATTTCATAAAAACCTGAGAATAATGTTAACAAAGCGTCACAAAAGCCTCACAAAACGTTCTCCAACTTTCGCCGAAGAAATCGCTTCAAAAAGCCCTCAATTCCGCTCACAAACGCACTCTAAACGTGTGTTCCAAAGTCTAACGTGTGCTGAAAAAAGTGGTGGAAAGAAGAGAGCCTCCAAACCCTAAAAATCTTATTTATACTTAATAGCCCATAAACTAAATTAGGAAATAAAAAATATATTAATTTTATCTAAAGTCTATCAAAGGAAAAGGGGTAAAAATAATTAAATCCGGGTAAATAAGCTCCACTGGAGCCAATACCGATGCGGAGGGCCTCGGTACCGACCCCCCTTAGGGTCGGTATGAGCAGTGTTGCCTTTTCTTGCTACGCACTTCCAGATTGAGCCTCGGTACCGACCCCCCTTAGTGTCGTTATGGGGTCGCTATGACGGTAGTCCATCTCGGACTTAGGGAAACGCCCGTATCTCCTTCGTTATAACTCCGATTTCTTCTGTTCTTTTTCCTATGCGCTCCAAATTCTTTTCCGCTTCTTTTCTTTCTTGAAAATTTCTTCAAAAACAGCTTCAAAAATTCTGTAAAACACAGAAAAGCTAGTGAAGACATCTATTTCTCATGAAATATGAACACTTATGCAAAAGACAATAAACCCAATGCAAATCTTATGAAAATGACTCAAATGAATGACAAAACACATGAAAAAATACGACTAAAACCATGCACATCACTATGGAAGCCTAGGGTCTCTATCTTGTTCTATATAGATCGACCCAGTCCTTATCGGTCGTGTCTTTACATAAATTTCGAGTCTTTATTACGGTTTTTGTCGAGTCTTCTTTTCTTGTCTTGGTCGATCTCGAGGACAGCCTTGTTCTTGAAGATCTTGTCGAGTCTTGCATTGTTCTTGTTGAGTCTTTCTGCGTTTCTTTGAGTTCTTGATTAATCTTGCTTCCGTTCCTTAGTTTCTTCACTACTAGAATACTCTAATTAGACATCATGTGATTTAACTCTGTCAAAGAAACAACATATGTTAAATAAGTCTGTTATATTAGCTTTTAAATCTGCGAAGCTGAAAAAATATTAGACATTAGTTAAATATTTTGACAGATGTAAAATTGTTAATTCGAAAAAAATTAAAACGCGCGGACCTGAAATACTTAGGAAAAATTTTGGAGGGTTATCTAAATTTGAAAACCCGCTCAATATTTTTGGGAAACATAAAGCGCTCTCTTCCTCCGAACCAAATAACTCTTTCTTTCCCAGTCTCTCTAACCCTCCCTCTCCCTCAAGACCCTCGCCGCCACCATCCCAGAGCACCACCTCCTCCTCCTCCTTCTCCATCACCGCCATCGTCTTCCCCACAACCAGATCTACCCACTCTCCCCATAAATCCCTCGCCTCTCCCTCCCCTCCCACTCTCCAGATCTGATTTAGAGGGAGAAATTGGTGAAGATTGAAGACGTTCACCATCGTTTGTTCTCCTTCTCCTCCCCTGCGCACACGACGACCTCCTCTCCTCTAGGGTTTCTTTCTGCTATGGCGTTTGCGGCTTCCATCGTTTGTTCTCCTCCTCCTCTGCGCACACGACGACCTCCTCTCCTCTAGGGTTTCTTTCTGGCATTCGCGGCTTTCATTGCTTCATCTCCCATGAGCTTCCTCTCCAAGGTACGCCTCTCCCACTTCTCGCCGCCCTTTCGGTTTTCGCGTTTCCTTCAATATCACTATCGGTCATTTTTCTTCTTCCGTTTACATCTAGAACGATGTCAACCTCTCTTCGTTCTCCTCTTTCTCAGCATCATCCTCTCAAATTTGTGCTTCGAAGATGTCCAGGAGAACACGGGCCTCCAAAATAGTATCCCTTATGACCAGTCAACAGACCGAGCACAAGCCCTCTGCCATCGGCTTGGTTAGGGTTTCTTCTCCTAGTCGATCACTTTCTCTTGTTGTTAGCTAGGTTGTGACAATGAATTTCTTGAAATTTATTTTATGTGTATGATGAATGGCTTAGGTGAAAACTGCATTGATGATGACCGAGAAGATATTGGCCAGGGCTTCCGAGAACTCCCACCTTGTGCCTGGTGAAAATGTCTGGATTAATGTTGATGTCCTGACTTCTGATGACTCATGATGTGTGTGGCTCTGAATCAATTGGCATTTTCAAGAAAAAGTTTCGGAAAAATGATAAGGTTTGAATTTCTGTTGCCATACTGAATGTTTTCAGTTACTATTTCTTTATATGATGTGTATTTCATAACAATCTTCCTCACATTCTAGTTCAAACAACCTGGCATCTAGTTGAAATTATGCACTATTAGCCCAATTTGGTTTTAGTAGAGGTCATAGTTACAACCACAAGTTAATAGTTTACTGAGATTAGTTGAATTAAATCATATAGTCTTTCAAAAAATGGCTAGCCACTAGGAATGAATGGAGCATGCAAAGAATCAGTGATCACCATAATTCAATCCCATCAATAGAATTGAATGGCTCATGTATTATTAAACAGGTTACAACCTACAAAGTTCAAACAATTAGAGAGCTTTATTTCACGCATCAAACTTGAGGTTCTATAAGACAAAGAAGAACTATATGTACATGTACAGTGGTAGCAGAAATCGAATTTTCTAAACCTTTTATACGACACTTAACTTGCATTAATATAGATTTCTTACCGGATATAGCATCAATTTATCGTTAAAGTTATGATGAGTATCCCCAATAACAATTGTGGGAGAAACCCGAGTAATGATTCCTGCCTTCCTAGTATGGTCAAGGATCAATTTCTCATCTATATTTGTGTTTATGTTAAGAAGTTATACAGGTTGTGTGTGTATAAAATCTAGCTTGACGTGATGGATAAGCTCTTTGAATGCAATATAAAATACTCGGGACTCGGGAGTATTATTTCACTAATTACACCATCTCATTTCTTCATGGAAACTTGTTTTGTAAGTTGGATAAACTATAGCTTCACATATAAGTAATTCTTCGTGAACTTATTGGCAAAATAAAAAAAAAATATTTAATACTAGAAGGCCAGTAACATAATGATACATATGCAATTTCATGATTTAGCAATGTGAGGAAAGAAATAATTAATAAAAACTACTTTACCACAAAAGTATAGGCATCTCGCCTCCAAACACATTGTAGCTCCAGATTCTAACAACATTATGGCCCCATCAGGAACCAATCTTTCATCAAAATTTGAAATCATCTTGAGCTGTTTATGTGGCTTGAAGTTGATCCTCTTGCATCCAACAGAAAAGCTGAGAGCTAAAGAGGAATATCACAATGTAGTTGTTGTTATTGGAAAAGCTCAGTTGCTAGTTTCTAAAGCAAATTACTTTAGCTTGTCAAGGGAACCTCTGAAAATCTGAAACAAAAATTATGTTGCAGCTGTGGGTTTTGCTCATGCTAGTTGGCCAAAATTACATCAATGAAATGCCAATGCATCCTTGTTGGACTGTTGCACCGTGCTATCTATCACCTTCTGATCCATATTTTTTTTTCTTTTCTTTATTGATGATAATATCTTTCTCATTTGTTATTGCCTTCTCTTTTAAATTTCATGAATTATTTAAATGGTTAAGGTAGCTGAAATGGAGCAAGGTTGAGAATTCTTATCAAATACTAATCTACTTTAGTTAGTTCTATTATAAGGTAAGTTTAGCAAATATTCATGTTTCTTTAGATGTATATTTGCCAAGTGGTGTATTGCTTTATACTAAATTGACTTTTATAATTCAGATGTCCAACATGATATTTCTGCAATAGCAAACACCTTAGCTTATTTAGGTTGATGCAGATGAATATGAATTCGACTAGAGGCCATTTGTATTTGCTTAACTGTGCAAGTATATACTTAGTAAGAAGGTACAGAGAGCAGATCAAGATAATGTGCCTTGGCATTGGCTCTAATAAGTTAGCGGTCTCACACCTGCTTCGGTTCTAATTAGTTGGAAATTTCAAATTATTCTCTCATTCTATCATTCATGATCGTTCGAGTTCTTGAAATCATTTTCATTCTATTTTTTGTGTGTTTTTGTTGTTGAAGGATGCTAACGAAGCGGTGAGGCTCAAGTATCAAGGGTATGTCCACCCTACTGCTCTTAATGCTATTATCTTCTTCTCAAATCTGGATGTTTTCGGAAAGGAGGAAACTGGTCCTTTGAAATCGGGCATGGAATCAGTTGAGGGTGCATTCAAGACCATTGTTAGTCTTGTTTACCATAAGTGTAAAAGTGTTCCTGATGAGGTTCTCAGATTTGTTGATTGTAAGTTAACTCTATGCTATCAATTTTTGTGTTTGCTTTAGTGTTAAGTTTTGGTTTTATGAAGCTTCTAATTGCTTCTCAGTTTGATGAGTTGCTGATGTGAGCAATTTATTGTGTGTGATTATCTACTTTCTATTGTTAAATGTTACTCCTTAAGTGACAAGTTGTAGGAATGATAGATTTAGCTATTATGCCAAAACTCTGGATTTTATCATTCTTTAGTCATAAGGAAAAATTATGTGACTAGATTACTCTTCATAGTCTCCATTGTCTCTGTACTTTGTGGATTGGTATTTGGAGGATTTTACCTAGAAATTTGTTTATTGAATGACCTATTTTAGTTAAGTTGTGCTAGCATTCGAGACTTTGCGACATAATTAATCTTTGTGAACTGATATCATTCACCTAAACGAGTAAAGTGGTTTAATTTTCAGGTTATTATATCTTTGAGATTGTTGCTCATCAACCTGCATTCAGGGATGCTGTAAGTAAATTTTGCAAGAATAAACAAGGGCATTCATTTGTACCTGGAAAATAATAAACAAGGGCATTCAACTGTAAGTGGAAAGAAGTTGACCCTTGTTACAAATGATATTTTTGAATGTCAACTCTCATTGCAAGTTGAGGTAAATAGCTTCATATTATTATTAACGTTGAGGGTGCCTACTGCCAACTGTTTCAGGATATCAATTTTTTTAATTACTTAATTAGATGATTATCTTTCATTTTGTCTTTATTTCAGCAAGGTTGAAAAACAAAGATAAATGCTAGTGAAAATTCCGATGGAAAAGTGCATTGATCTGTCATTAGTTTCACCTATTCGGGCATCAAATTGCCATATTTCACTTTTGTTATTTCAAAATGATTAGGATAAATGAATAACTTAAGAGTTGATGTTTAAATATTCTTCTCTGTTTGATTGCACTTCTTTGATTAGGATTTTTCAGATAGTGTAAATGTGAATATATTGCACTGAGATGAATGTAGGTGAAATATTGTGACGAGACAGTGCATTTATCGGTTCATTCATTGCAAAACGGGTCTCTTAGATATTCCCTTCTCATGTATGGACTTGTGTTTATTGATCTATATTTTGAAACATTTGGAAGTTGTCATATTTCTGGACTTATTTATGTGTTTTTTTTCCTTACAAGGCAAGGCATCATTTCTCACCAACCAAAGTTTTATATGTCCTTCACTCCTCCACATGTCATGCAAGTGAAGATGGTTCTACTTCAATTGGACATATGACCAAATTTCTACTTCAAGTGAAGATAGTGCTAGCCTTACCTTTTTTTTGAGATGTGGCTAGCCAATTTTGTGGCTATGAATAGCGGCATCGTATTTTGTTAATGTTACAATATGATTCTAGTATTTATGTACATGTTTTCATTAAACGACATATCATTTCGAAGAACAAACAAAATGCGATGTTCTATTGACAAAAGCGTGTTGTGTATCCAAATAAAAGACATCGGATTATATATGAAAATTGTAGTGTGTTCATATGTTTAACATCAGATTGGTTTATGCAAACAGATGCCAGTATAATTATACACATCATTTCATTCATCTAATCAATGTGCATCACAAGTTTGAACATTAAAATGATATATAAACTAATATATATTTATCAAAATAACATCGTTATCTACCAAATAAATTGATGTGTCATTGCAGCAACAACATCATTTTATTTTGAAAAAACTGATATAAATGTGGGAAACGACATCAGTTATGCCTATATTTCATGTGGTCGGTTAAATTAAAACAATATAAAATCATAAATTATATATCGGACATGATTATAAACGTAATCACTAAAACAAAAACTGTTGTCTATCTTGTCTTATGACATTACTTATTTTATAAATAAAGATGTAAATGTCACTTTTTTGCTTTAGGAGGACATCTTCACATGTTTTCATATGACAAATCATGGATATTCATCAACAAGTGAATATGTCATAATCAAAATTTTGGGGTTCTAATTAAGAAAAGACATCTGCTTAAAACCGATGTGAAAAGTTTAGATCTTTTACTACACGCACAAAGAGATCGGAAATTTTTTTGAACGACACTGTTGACAACAGATGTCTAATTAATGTTTTCTAGTAGTGCTTGTTTGTTTGTCGAAGATCGGGCCATCTCACGGCTAACCCCGTATCAAATTGGCATCAGAGCTTTGGTTTCCGACATCAAGATTGAGTCTTTTTCTTTTCCTAAACACAAAAACACAAAAATAGAGTCAGTTCTTGTTTTGGTCTTTTACTTCTTGAATTGTTAATTGATTCTTGCACTAATCTTGAGTTTGTGATTGTTTGTGGTTCATTGCCTAAACACAAAGCCTAGCCGAGACCGTGGAGTCGACCAAGTCAGTGCGCACAGCCCTTGTGTTCACTCTCCTAGCCGACGACATCATTGTCCCCATAGCCTTGCTTGGTCGACATCACATTACCACAAGAAACCCTGGTTTGTTATCTTTGCTATCCTTTTCTATATTGGGAATTTTTATTTATCTTTTATCCATTGCCTATTAAAAATCAGATTCTATCAGGTTGTTAGATTTAAATTCCATTATATCTATCAACTATCTAAAAAGGCTAAAGATATATCCACTTTCCTATTTTATCAAAAAGGTGTCGATATATATTTATCTTAGGTCTGAATTTTTTTATCTTTTATCACCATTCTCATCAGATTTTCGAGTCCTTTACATTATTTTGAGTCTTTCTTGCATTAGATAAAAAAAAATCAGTTTCGAAAAAAAAATTCAAAAAAAAAAAAAGATTTATCTTGGACCTAGGAGGATAAAATTCACTGGGGGTAAAAGTAAGTCAAAAAAAAAAAAGATAGAGTATGTTCTACTAGTGCAAGAAAGCTCCCAAGGACATAATTTTGGTGAACCTTTTCTCAGCCCTAGTCGACATACCCATATCCCAAACACATACCTCCCACATATCACAAAAGTGAAACCCTACCTTGCAACTACAACATCCCAAGTTAAAGGTTTTCAATCAAAAGAGGTAAATTTCCATTCTTTCCTTTATTTTCTTTGCTTTTCAGTTTGTGTCGAGTACCATACAACTCTTGTCAAGCACTTCTCTCCTACGTCAAGTGCTGCAAAGTTGTCTTTTGCTTCTGTCGAGTACTCCTTACATCATATCGAGTGCCTACAGCCTTGTGTCGAGTACTTTTCTTCAGTTGTTGAGAAGTTCTCTTGTCCATATCGAGTTTTTTGCTTGAGTCGAGTAAACTTGACCCTTGTCGAGTTCTCTCTTTGCTTCTGTCAAGTTCTCTACAACTTTTGTCGAGTACTCTTTGTGGTGTTATTGTTCATTCTCTTGATTTGCATACTTTGATTGCTTTGTTCTTTGCTTGATTGTTGATTTGCCCAAAGCGGATTGCTCTAGCAAGCATGACAAATCAATCAGAGAGGGAGTATGAGTGAAACACAATTGTGAGGTGTTTATATTTTTACTAATCTTTACATAGTTCCTTGTTTCCTTTTCTTTGTTGCCATGTCTAATAATCAGGTTAACAAGGAAAACAACCCTATCAATGAGGGTAACGCGAGTGCAACCGTGACACCCGAGCAGTTCAATACAGTGGTCGCCAATATAACCACCATTGCGGAATCCTTGGCTGCACTACAAGCCAAGATGGCGGCTTTAGAGAGTTCGAGACCTAGTGGTTCGAACACCATCCACGGTCAGGGTAATCAAAGGCGTGATGAGCCGACTCGGTATGAAAGGGAAGTCAAAAGTCAATAATCCTAACCCTAACCCTAACCCTAATCTTAATGTCAATAATCCTATCTTTGAAGAAAACAACTCTCCACGAGGTGGGAGAAATGAAAGGAATAACGAGTTTCTTCATATGCAGGGTCAAGGACAAGGAAGGGGAAGAGGACGAGGCTTCCAAGAACAATTCTACTACTCGGAGCAAGACGATGACTTCCAAGAACAGGAGTATTGGGAGCAACGTCCGAGACGGAATCAAAGGGGCAATCAGAACCGACCACCTAGGTACAATGACGATGACGGCATAGGTAAGGTGAAGGTAAAGATTCCTCCTTTTGATGATAAGACTGATCCAGATGCTTATATTGATTGGGAAATAAAAAAGGATCAAATATGGAATTGTCACAAATTCTCTAATGCCAAAAAGGTACAACTAGCTTTCCTAGAATTTCAAGGTTTTGCATTAATTTGGTGGGATAATCTAGTTAAGGAAAGAAGAAGAGTCCTTGATGCACTTGTTGCTTCTTGGGAACAATTAAAGGCATTAATGAGAAGTAGATTTGTACCTCAACACTATGATATAGAGCTTTTGCAAAGATTAGAGAATCTTAAGCAAGGCAGTAAAACTGTTGAGGAAACATTTAATCTTATGCAAGAAACCATGGCTCGCGCTAATGTAGTTGAATCACATGAGAAAACTAATGCTAGATATCTTAGGATCTTGCATCCCGCTTTAGCTCATAAAATTGATTACTTTCCTTATACTACTCCTACTGATTTGTTACACTTAGCTATTAAAGTAGAAAAGAGACAACGCTACAAGAGCCAAGGTAATAGAATGTCGAGTGGCTAGCAACAAGGGTGGCGCCAATCTCGGCCACAACAGCCCCAAGGGCGCTCGGATATGGGCTTTAGAGAGCGAGATCAGCAGCCCCAAGGGAGGAGTGAAGGTCGACAACCCCAGCAGCCCCTCGACAAGGGTAAAGGTCCATGGAATGGACGTGAATCATCTGGGACATCTACTGGTCCCAAAGGGAGTAATCCTAACCCTTCTACCATTCGTTGTAGAGATATTGTATGATTTAAATGCCAAGGTAGAGGTCATTATATGAAGGATTGCCCTAATAAGAAAAGTCTCATGGTTAATCACTTAGGAGAATATAAATCTGAAAATTCTTGTGATGAACATGATGAGCATACTAATGACAATGATCAGAACCTAAACCTTATATGCTATGATAATGACGATGATGAGGTCGAATATGAGCATGGTGAATCTTTGATTGTTAGGAGAGTTTTAAGTGTTGTTCCTACACCTTGTGATGATAATCAAAGAGAAAACTTGTTTCATACTCGCTGTTTAGTTAAGGGAAAAGTTGTAAATGTGATCATTGATGGTGGTAGTTGTTGTAATTTAGCTAGTCAAGAAATGGTTGACAAATTGCACTTATCTACTGTCCAACATCCTAGACCTTATAAATTGCATTGGATGAATGATTGTGGAAACTTGAAAGTAAACAAGCAAGTTAAAGTGCATATTAAACTAGGACATTATGAAGATGATGTTTTATGTGATATTGTGCCTATGCAAGCTTGTCATATTCTATTAGGTCGTCCTTGGCAATTTGATCGTAAGGTCCAACATGATGGTCATTCTAACTGATATGCCTTTACATTTCAGGGAAAGAACATCGTTCTCAAGCCCATGACGCCTACACAAGTGGCTGATGAGATTGAGAAGCGCAAGGTAAGTAAAGGTGAGTTAGATAGAGAGGCTCAGTCGAGCCAAATGGCATCTCAAACTCGGCCTAAAGGTGTTCTCTTGCCCTCCAAGAGTGCATATTTAGACGAATTTGTGGATGGAGAAACTGTAAAGGCTCGGATTTTCAAATCCTAATTTTTCGGAAAAAGAAAATTAAAAATGAATTTAAATCGAATTAAAAGCTCGTTTAGCGAATTCCGATCGTACTATAAAATTTGACGAATAATTTCTATCCTGTTAACTCGAAAATTCAAAATAATTATCGGATGGCGATATCCTTGTCGATTTAAAAAATCTAATTGATCGAGAGAGCGAGAGTCGGAGAAACTAACATTTCTAAACTGATTGTGAGATTCGAAATTCACGTACTTGAGACTTATTTCCGGGTATTAGATTAACCAATTTCACACTCAATCCGTACTCTCCCCCATACCCTTTCACACTCATTCCCTCCCTCTCCCATCACCATCCCGTCTTCACCATCACCATACTTCTACTCCCATCCTTCATCACCACAATCACCTGTTCACACCCACAGGCCTCCAATCTGGACTCAAAACCAAACACATTCCCCATTTTTCTCTCTCTTCAACTCCCTTCATCTTCTCCTTGTTTTTCGTCCGCCAAGGTCGCCACCCACAGGACCACCACCTCCTTCCCCGACTCCCTTCCTTGTGTGGAGCAGCAGCAGGTCTCCGAGGAACCGTGTTCAGCACATCAGAAGGACGCCAAGACACGCCTCCACACCCACTCCTGCTCCGGCGAGTCGAGAGCCACCACCTGCACCAACCACCCCCGTTTCTTTGGATCCCAAACTACCTCCCCTGTTCTCCGATTCAAACAAACACCCAAACACACCACCACATCGCCACCGCCGAGCATCTCCAGTGTCCACCTCCTCTCCTTCAGTCCTCTCCCTCACTTCTTCGAACCAGCAATAGGAGCAGCCCGGAGCCCCAGCGCCGACGCCAAAGCTCCACGTCCTTCCCATGTTCGAGCGCGCTTTGCCGCTTCGGTAAGTCATTCTCCTTCGTTTCTGACCCAAACTAACCTCGAACTCCACCATCACCCTCGCCCATGTTCCACGCAGGACAGACGAGCCATCGATAGCCTCCGACGACGCTCAACCCTCCGACCGAGAGCTCGAAAGTCGCGAACGCGTTGGTAAGCTCCTAAGCCTTATTCTCCTTCTCGTTCGATGTCTTGTTTCCTTTCGGTGCTTAGACTTATTGCGGGTGAGCGAGAGCTGAGTGGGGGGAGTCGAGCGGGCTTGAGAGTTCCGGCGTAGTCGAGAGCAGAGGCAACCTGAGCGAAAGGCGCGCTTGAGAGTTCCGGCGTAGTCGAGAGCAGAGGCAACCTGAGCGAGAGGCGCGAGAGCAAGGCTGAGCAACGGGCGGGATCTCCATTTTAATCCGGGAAGAAGAGGATAACATGGCACGAGTGCCCCCCCCCCCCCCCCCTTTTTACTAACTTATACTCCCTCCGTCCAAAAATACATTGCCTTTTAGGCTTGTGCATGCGAATTAAGGAACCTATTTTACCTCTTAATTATCCTCATCATTAGTATTAAAGGTTAAAAGTTAAAAACCTTTGATTATCCATATTAAGGTAAATTAAGGAGTAAATTTTAGAGTTAGATGTACTTTAGAGGTAATAATTACTACCTACACATCTAAAAGTCCATGTATTTCCGAAAAAATTTCGAGGCCTAAAAGGCAATGTATTTTTGGACGGAGGGAGTACGTAGTATATATATTATATGTGTTATTTTGTTAACCGGCTGAGATTTATTAATCGGATTCGGTTCGGTTCGGTTCGGATTATCCGTTTACATACTTAACTAATTAGCGAGCGGTATTTAAATTATTATATAATATTATATGAAGATTTAAAATATAAAATATTATCTTGAGAGATTTATAAAGGGTCGGTTTTATTAAATAAAAAATGGTTTGGATTTTGGGGATCCGGAAATATTTTATAAAGGTATTCTAATAAATGGTGTTTAAAATATCTGTAATATTATTTGGAATTAAAAATAAAGTATCAAGACTCCTCGATTTAAAAAGATAATGTAGAAAATGAATTTCAAGATCAGAAAGTAATTTAATAAATATATTATAAAGGGATTTTACGAGTAATTTAAAGGGTCGGAATACTTAACTATTAAACTAGGATTTTGAAACGGTTTTGGAACTAACTCGGGGATATGACTTATTCGATGACTAACTAGCATGATAATATGATCGTTTGACTAACGGTATGATATGCATGACTAATAGCATGACTTGTGGTGAATTATTATATGAGATTAAATGTTGGATGATTATGACGATCTAGTAGGATTTTATATCACACAAATTATGTCTTATGATTTTGATGAACCGTTGAGGTATATGCGGAAATGATGTACATGAACATGCGGAATTGGTTGAATGATTTATGGAGAACGATGTGGTCTTGAGGATCAGATGATGCGATGAAATGACTTTCATAATATGTTACTTGTTGTATTGATTGAGGTGTGCTTGAGTGCTTAATAGTTGGATGTAGACTTATGTATATTCCATTATGTACTAGGTAATACTATGTGATTGTGACTACTGTGTGCTGGATTCTTCTGTTGCCAATCTGCTAGCCAGGTAAGTACCAAGGGGCTTACTCAGTAACCAGTACCTCCTGTCTGATGTGTCATATAGTATGTAGGTGTTGCATATGCATAAGAGCATGTCATGTAGTATCATGCTTAGGAATTGCACTTACAAATGAGCATCCTTATTCTGTATGCGTTTGAATACAGAACGGCCGTTATCTGTGAGTCTTAGAATCCTTGATAGGGTCATAGGACAGCCCAGCTCCATCGGGTTCGTCCTGAGTCATTCGGGTCGTTGGAACACCTTTACTGTTATCAACATTATTATTTTCTTTTCGCAAGATCCACGATATGATGATGAGATACGATATGATGATGAGATATGATATGATGATGAGATTTGAGATGTTATGGAATCGAACTGATAAGTCTCCACTCTACCTTGAAGGGGGGTGGTGGTAGAAGAGGGATATACCACTTGGTATTCTTTGTTAAGGCCTTACTTAATATTCTGCACATATGAATTAGGAACATGATAGTGTGGTTAATATTCTAGTACTGCATGAAGGCATCCTTTATTCTAGGTATAAGCGTATTATATGTCCTCAGCGCGGTCAGAGGACCCGCGGGCGGACTCTTGGCCTGACTTGGTGGTACAGTTTCAGGTACCCGATACACTGCTTGATTTTGTGCTTTTATGACGGGGTCTATTCTTATGGCGGAGAGTGAGCGTTTGAAACCTGACTTCACCAGATTCATGCTTTTGGGATTTCTCCCTAATTATACATACTTTGTTTTGACCCGGCTCTGCCGTGGCACTTGTTATATCGTTTTCAGAACTTATGCCCTTTGTATAATAAAGGATTTTTCTGCGTTGTAGAGTTAGGACAGGTATAGGGGTTTACCCCGGGGTCTCCAACGGACCTTCAGGATTTGGGTGCAAAATCCCACTTTAAACTACACATCTTCGATTTCAAACCTTCAACTTGTACTCGGGGCGCAAGATCCCAACGAGGGGTTTCATCCCTCGAAACGTAACTCGGGAATCATAATCTCGGGTCGTTACAAAGGTGGTATCAGAGCTGAGGTTTTGCAATCCGATTACAATAGGTTGAAGAGGTTTTGAAAATCGCCCCATGTTTTCAAATGGTTTTGGAAAATATTTTATAAAGGGCAAAATGAATTTAATTGGACTTAAGACCTAAAATGAATAAAGGGGAAATAATCTCGTTGGTAGAGACCCAAGCAGTAGACATCTCTTATGGATGTAGAATTCGGGGAACGGTAGGCAAAATACTAGCTTTCATTTACAGATGGGCCTAGAAGACTCCAAGGAACACCCCGGAGGTTGGAGTGTTGAGTTAGGAGGCTGTAAGGTTTTTCCCCTTCGGTCAGCCGTCCCTCGAAGGACGACATAGATCGTCTCTATGCTTACGTTTATATATGTACATATATGCAATTGGGCCCGAGGGCGATCCTCCTCGAAGAGGATCATATTAATCTTGTTGATTGCTTCCGTGATGAGTGCTCTATTGTGCTTAGGATAGCGAACTAATCAGAATGCCTTAACTTGAACATGTAAATGACTATATGTTTAAACGGGATAGCGGGAGGAAACCTTGTTCTTATGTAATCAGATTTTCTGTCTTGTCGGAATAGTTCTTCCATAGTACAACCCCTTTGATAATCCAGATTCCGCCGTCCGTCCCACCAAAGCACTTGGATGTGTTAGTAAGGGTCGAGAGTGTCCGTTCCTCTTGACTTGAGTCCTATTTGTATTCCAACCATAGATATTCATCGAGTCTCATACCTAATGTCAACATTCTCTACGGGAAATTTGGGTCGGTCAACTAACTACCTTCGGGGATTGTGTATAATGTGAGGGTTACCCGAGGTTGATTATCGATATTCTTCCGAGTTATGAGTGCTTTGTCTTATGGAGTCATCCCTCTTGAGCCTCGTAATGGTCAACCGTGTCGCCTTGCCAAAAGTGTCTAAACATGAATTACCATCTTCTCTTGGAAACAGTGTGAATGTCCTTCTGTCCAGCGTGTCATACTAGCGTCCCACGAGGAAACGGTGTGGTGAGTCGGTGATTGTCCTTAGAGAATTCTGTCAAGTTATAATGATAGCTTCCTTGTGATTTCATGACATGCTATATTGGTATAATTCAGCATGACTTGTCTGGTACCTTGTATGGTTGCACTTATGAGTAGATGTATGTGTCGTATGTATTGAATCCCCATGATTACCGTCTCCCTATGAACTAGGTCCATGATAGTTTGCTCAACTCCCGTTGTATGTTAAACGTGAATTGGATGACTTAGCATGCTAGATGAACCTCATTGGACCTCATGACCATGTACATGTTTAATAAGTATTGTTAGTATCATGTAGGATATATACCTCCCAGTTATAAGCCCTCATATGATTGTGTGATCTTAGTCTTAGTATGTGAATATGGATGTATGTGATGAGATAGTTGCTATACCAGCTCTGCATGAACTGACTATACCCTTAGCGTGATTGGTGAATGAAATGATAGATTGCTAGCTTGTTCTGCGCACACATAAGGATGATTATATGAACATATTATGAATGCATAAATCGATACCCCTTGAGATAGGTGCATACTAGTGTGAAATAATGTGATGATATCTCTTGATTTTTATGTGCTTGTGTGCCACTATTATAAGGGCATTGTTGTAACTCTCGAGTTAGGATCTTCTCCTTGGTCTCGTCGTCCCTAGTCCTGGTCCATGTCTGAACTCTTAAGAAAGTTGTGTCGTCCGCCCTTGTCTCTCCCCTATCTCCGTAACTTATAACCCTTGCAATCCTTCGATGAGCGCCGATATGCAAGAAAGAACCGAGAACCAAGTGGCAACGGAGCGGCGCAACGGAAGTGTGATGGGTCCATGACCCCTAGGCCCTAGGAACAATGTCATTGATGGCAAAAAGGACAAATATGTTGCAAAGATGACGACTCGTTCCCCCCATCTTACACGAGGAAGATCATTCTTAATTCAAATCGTGGATTCTTTTATACTAATCGGAATTGATGTTGTGTGATAGGCCTAGAACTGACATAATAGAATGTGTGATAATGAATGTGCTGAACTGGTAGCAATGATTGCCTGACTAACTGGGTTCTATGATAATGTGCCATGGTGCTTGGTGTACTTACTTGCTGGTGAGTAGGTTATGGGTTATATGTGTGGTGGTGCTTCTTCTTGGGCATGAGTCGAGAGATTCTTCGGTAAGCTAGGTTGGAAAGTGACAGAGGGACTGAAGTCTTTGTTCTTTGTCATGAGATGAGCGAGAGGGTGGGAAGGATGGATGCATTAACTTAGGTAGGACCGAGTGAGTTAGGACTCGTAGGAGGTAGTAGGTAGTGGGGTTCTCAGATGAGCTTCTAGGTAGGTCTTAGTTAGAGGTGGAAGTATAGACAAGTAGTGCGGGAGGGTATAGGTAGTTTGGATAGTTCTAGAGGTGGTTGGATAGGCTAGGAGTGGTCGAGGAGTTCTTGTAGTGGAAGTGCTATTAGACGGGTTGGTGCGCTAAGGGTAGTGTCTAGGTAGTCTAGGAGCAGAGTTTAAGCAACGTAAGGATGATCGATTAATGAACGTCTGAGGAATCGTAGAATTTTGGACTAGATGGTGTGTGCTGTGAGTGGGAGCGATTTCGGTAAGGGATGAGGTGGAGGAATTGCCAAGGAAGAGTAGTATGAGGATGTTTGGGAAATTATCGATCGAGGATATTAGGTTGTTCACATCAGGGTTGTTCGTATGATGAGTAGTTGGGGTTGTTTAGATAGGATTGGTAATGTTTGCGGAAATTATGAGTGAAGGATTTCTAGATCGTTGTTGGAGGATTTTGGTATAGGGAATGAATCGGGATTTATGAGTGGAGGTTATTGTGGCTATTAAGGTATTTGAGGTTGCGAGATGAATCTTCGAGGAAAGGCTGGTAGCTAGGCAAGGATGTTGTTGAGATTCCTAGTAAGACTGTGAGCTTAAGATTGAGATAGGGAGATTATGAGTATGGATTTGGGAACTAGGAAAAGCAGAAGGTATTGAGGACGCTAGAGGATAAGAGATTTTAGAAGGTTGGTGAAGTTGTGGTACATAGGAAATTCGGACGATGATGTTATAGGAATTCGGTGAAAATGATGATTGGTAAATAAGAGTTTAAGTGGTAGAGATTTCGAAGTGTAAGGAAGCGTGATCTGAGGCAATTGAGAAAACATACGGAGTTGAGGGGACTAGTCGAGGTAGAGTATGATGGGAAGAGGATCTAGAGTGGGTCGGCTTGAGGGTCATGGTGATTCGTGGTTGAGAGTACCACTAGTTGGGTTCTACGTTAGAATTGGTCAGGAGTGTCAGGTGTGAGATGGTCAGCATGAGTTGGGTTCTTAGAGGTGGATGGTTAGTGAGAGTGGTTAGTGGTGTGGGAAGTATGTTTAAGTTAGCAAGGTGATTCGAGATGTCTCTTTAGGAGATGATGGTCGGGCGGAGTCTTGAGAGCGTAGGAAGAGTAAGCGAGATTGTTAAGAAGCGTCTAGATCGATCGTGAGGGAGGTTAAGTTAGGGACTTGGGATCTCTCTGAGAAGGCGAAGATGGGACCATTAGAGGACCCCAAGGAGGAGGGTGCGCTTGATAAGGAGTCTTGGTACGTAGTTGGTCGAGTTGTTAAGCTTGTCGGATCAGGAAACCGTGTGATTGGGAACTCCGAGAAATAGTTTAGATGGTCGAGTGGAAGGTAAGACTTGAGATCGGGATGTCGAAATGGATTGGCCCTTAGATGGCTTGACGGAATAGAAGTTGGGATACCTAGTAGTGGTTTGGGTTGGTAGACCTTGGTGAATTTGATCATAATGCAAGAGCTGATGGATAGTGGTCGTGTCTTGTCATGATTGATAGTATAGGCAGGTTCTCTTGAGGATGTGATCTAGCGTACGTTTTACTAGGGGCCGAATGTTGTGCGAATTCTATGTTATACACTATGTTGATTCTCCGATGTGTTGTCGTTGACAATAGAGAAATGTTAGTACTAACATAGTTATACCTGAACTCGATGGAATGCTACTGTACGGAAGCAGTTGTTTGCCTCTAATGCGATGACGCTTGGTAGTTAGAATGTGTATGATGTACTTATCTGATTGATATAACTTGCTTATCTGGATGATATGGTGTGTAACTTCCGTGAGATGATGTGATAAATTCTATTATATATGACACGATGCTAGATATGCTATGCTATGTGGCTATTCTTGAGGTGATTATGTTATACTATTAGACGTGAGGTGCTATTGTTATTCGATATATATACATGATGCTTGATGATGAAAATGATAGAAATTGAACTGTTGAACCTTGAATCCTTGATTCTGTCTTAGAACCTAGGAAGAGAATATGAGATTAGCCTTTAGAAGTGGATGGTAGGATGAATGGAGAGGTTAGGAATGCTCTTGACTAATGCCGAACTTGAAGTTTTGAACGGTGTTTTAAAGAGGACGTTGTGATGTTTTGAGTTATGATATGACCGAGAAGTCGGAGTAAGGATGTGGTAGGGGCCCATATCACACTCTTCCTACGGTCTATTGGGAATATTATGATCACGGCAACGGTACTGTGAGGATCTCATAGGGGCACTTATGAGATACTTACGGGATCAATGACATGATCCTTGGACTCACCAATTTCAAACTTCACCCCCGATTTTAAAATGATTTTAGTCTCGGGGACGAGACTTGTTTTTAGAGGTGAATGATGTAAAGGCTCGGATTTTCAAATCCTAATTTTTCGGAAAAAGAAAATTAAAAATGAATTTAAATCGAATTAAAAGCTCGTTTAGCGAATTCCGATCGTAATATAAAATTTGACGGATAATTTCTATCATTTTACCTCGAAAATTCAAAATAATTATCGGATGGCGATATCCTTGTCGATTTAAAAAATCTAATTGATCGAGAGTCGGAGAAACTAACATTTGTAAACTAATTGTGAGATTCGAAATTCACGTACTTGAGACTTATTTCCGGGTATTAGATTAACCAATTTCCGGGTATTAGAGGTAATAATTACTACCTACACATCTAAAAGTCCATGTATTTCCGACAAAATTTCGAGGCCTAAAAGGCAATGTATTTTTGGACGGAGGGAGTACGTAGTATATATATTATATGTGTTATTTTGTTAACCGGCTGAGATTTATTAATCGGATTCGGTTCGGTTCGGTTCGGATTATCCGTTTACATACTTAACTAATTAGCGAGCGGTATTTAAATTATTATATAATATTATATGAAGATTTAAAATATAAAATATTATCTTGAGAGATTTATAAAGGGTCGGTTTTATTAAATAAAAAATGGTTTGGATTTTGGGGATCCGGAAATATTTTATAAAGGTATTCTAATAAATGGTGTTTAAAATATCTGTAATATTATTTGGAATTAAAAATAAAGTATCAAGACTCCTCGATTTAAAAAGATAATGTAGAAAATGAATTTCAAGATCAGAAAGTAATTTAATAAATATATTATAAAGGGATTTTGCGAGTAATTTAAAGGGTCGGAATACTTAACTATTAAACTAGGATTTTGAAACGGTTTTGGAACTAACTCGGGGATATGACTTATTCGATGACTAACTAGCATCATAATATGATCGTTTGACTAACAGTATGATATGCATGACTAATAGCATGACTTGTGGTGAATTATTATATGAGATTAAATGTTGGATGATTATGACGATCTAGTAGGATTTTATATCACACAAATTATGTCTTATGATTTTGATGAACCGTTGAGGTATATGCGGAAATGATGTACATGAACATGCGGAATTGGTTGAATGATTTATGGAGAACGATGTGGTCTTGAGGATCAGATGATGCGATGAAATGACTTTCATAATATGTTACTTGTTGTATTGATTGAGGTGTGCTTGAGTGCTTAATAGTTGGATGTAGACTTATGTATATTCCATTATGTACTAGGTAATACTATGTGATTGTGACTATTGTGTGCTGGATTCTTCTGTTGCCAATCTGCTAGCCAGGTAAGTACCAAGGGGCTTACTCAGTAACCAATACCTTCTGCCTGATGTGTCATATAGTATGTAGGTGTTGCATATGCATAAGAGCATGTCATGTAGTATCATGCTTAGGAATTGCACTTACGAATGAGCATCCTTATTCTGTATGCGTTTGAATACAGAACGGCCATTATCTGTGAGTCTTAGAATCCTTGATAGGGTCATAGGACAGCCCAGCTCCATCGGGTTCGTCCTGAGTCATTCGGGTCGTTGGAACACCTTTACTGTTATCAGCATTATTATTTTCTTTTCGCAAGAGCCACGATATGATGATGAGATACGATATGATGATGAGATACGATATGATGATGAGATATGATATGATGATGAGATTTGAGATGCTATGGAATCGAACTGATAAGTCTCCACTCTACCTTGAAGGGGGGTGGTGGTAGAAGAGGGATATACCACTTTGTATTCTTTGTTAAGGCCTTACTTAATATTCTGCACATATGAATTAGGAACATGATAGTGTGGTTAATATTCTAGTACTGCATGAAGGCATGCTTTATTCTAGGTATAAGCGTATTATATGTCCTCAGCGCGGTCAGAGGACCCGCGGGCGGATTCTTGGCCTGACTTGGTGGTACAGTTTCGGGTACCCGATACACTTCTTGATTTTGTGCTTTTATGACGGGGTCTATTCTTATGGCGGAGAGTGAGCGTTTGAAACCTGACTTCACCAGATTCATGCTTTTGGGATTTCTCCCTAATTATACATACTTTGTTTTGACCCGGCTCTGCCGTGGCACTTGTTATATCGTTTTCAGAACTTATGCCCTTTGTATAATAAAGGATTTTTCTGCGTTGTAGAGTTAGGACAGGTATAGGGGTTTACCCCGGGGTCTCCAACGGACCTTCAGGATTTGGGTGCAAAATCCCACTTTAAACTACACATCTTCGATTTCAAACCTTCAAGTTGTACTCGGGGCGCAAGATCCCAATGAGGGGTTTCATCCCCCGAAACGTAACTCGGGAATCATAATCTCGGGCCGTTACAGAAACAACCCTTATGCTTCTTTGTAAGAGCTTGAATATGTTGAGTGAAGAGCTTAAAGCTTCTCTTCCATCCAACGTACTCGCCCTACTTGAGGAGTATAAAGATGTGTTTCTTGATGACATACCAGCAGGTCTACCCTCTATTCGTGGAATAGAGCATCAAATTGATCTTATTCCAGGGGTTGCCTTGCCTAATAGGCCTGCTTATCGTATGAATCCCACTGAGACCCAAGAGGTCCAAATCCAAGTCCAGGAACTGTTGGATAAGGGTTATATTCGAGTAAGCTTAAGTCCTAGTGTTGTACCTGTGTTATTAGTCCCTAAGAAAGATGGTAAATGGAGAATGTGTGTAGATTGTAGGGCTATTAACAGTATTACTATCAAATATCGTCATCCTATCCCACACTTAGATGATATGCTAGATGAATTACATGGAGCTTCTATATTTTCGAAAATAGATATTAGGAGTGGCTATCATCAAATTAGAATGAAGGAAGGTGATGAATGGAAAACAACATTTAAGACTAAGCAGGGTTTATATGAGTGGTTGCTTATGCCTTTTGGTTTAACTAATGCACCTAGTACTTTTATGCGCTTAATGAATCATGTGCTTCGGAACTTTATTGGGAAATTTGTTGTTTTTTATTTTGATGATATTCTGATTTATAGAAAGTCTCCTAATGAACATGAATCACATCTTAGAGAAGTACTTAGAATGCTGAGAATTGAACACTTATATGCTAATTTAAAGAAATGTGAGCTATATATGTAATGAACAAGTGTCTTTTCTTGGTTTTGTAGTAAGTTCAAGTGGTTTCCGTGTCGATGAGGCAAAGATCAAAGCCATACAAGAATGGCCAACACCCACCAACATAGGACATGTACGCAGCTTCCAAGGATTTGCAAGCTTCTACCGTCGCTTTGTGCGAGATTTCAGCACCATCTCGACACCTCTTACTGAGCTTACGAAGAAGAGGAATGAGTTTACATGGGGACCAGCTCAAGAAGAAGCCTTCAATACGCTTAAGGACAAGCTGACCCATGCGCCACTTCTAGCTCTACCCGACTTCTCTCGACCATTTGAGGTAGAGTGTGATGCTAGCAGAGTTGGAATTGGTGGAGTTCTGATGCAAGAAGGTAAGCCTATTGCTTTCTTTTCTGAGAAATTGAAAGGTGTTAGTCTTAATTACTCTACCTATGATAAGGAATTATATGCTTTGTATAGAGTGCTTAAGACATGGTCTCACTATCTATGGCCTAGCTAGCGAGTTTATTCTTAGGACTGATCATGAATCCTTGAAACACTTTAAAAGCAAAGATAAACTTGATAGGAGACATGGTAGATGGATGGAGTTCATTGAAACGTTTCCTTATGTGATTAAGTATAAGAAAGGCAAAGACAATGTGGTTGCTGATGCATTATCTAGAAGACATGTTCTTGAAATCAATTTCGATTCTAATGCTTTAGCACGGAGACATATTCTTTTAACCACTTTGGATTCTAGAGTCTTAGGCTTTGTCTATATTAAGGAATTGTATGAAAATGATCTGGACTTTGGTAATACTTTTCGAAAATGCTTAGAATCTGGCCCATTTGATGGTTTCTATATACATGATGGATTCTTATTTCAAAAAGAACAAGTGTGTATTCCTAGATGTTCGTTGTGATTATTACATGTTAGTGAAGCCCATAGTGGTGGATTAATGGGACATTTTGTGATGCAGGACCATCCAAGACACCTCCGGACACACCTATACTTGGGGATGGACCTATGATTCGAGCTCATGAGAATGTTGTCATCCTCAAGAGGAAGAAGAAAGCTCCACCATGGGAGAAGATCCAAAGGTGGAAGTTTGACGTTTTTATATTCGTTCAGCAGTTTGACAGCTTTTCGACGTCTCAGTAAATTGAGTCGTACGGAGTCAATATTAATCGGATTGAGGCGTTCTATACCTTGTCGGAACGAGGACGAAGAGATCTACAACTTTGTTGTTGAAGGTCTTTCTAGATTCGACATAGAGCTTGGCCAAAAATCACATTCTTTGCAGCTGTCACTGTTTAGACGGGAATTTTTCTAAGTGTTGGAACTCTTTTTATTCCTATTTTTAGAGACCTTATTTACTTGAGTTATTTTTAGTATTTTAGGGATTTAAGTTAATTTCTATTATATTTATTATTTTCATTAAAATCAGCCCTAGGGTTTTCTATATTAGAACGGTTGATTCCTCCATTGTAACTCAGACGTCTCTTTTATGAAAATTTCAGTTTGTGTGAAACACAATTGAGAGAAAGTCAATCGACTCGAAGCGTGGCTCGTCGATTGCAACAATTGGTTATAAATCTAACTTGGTTTGCTTTGAGTTCGTCAACCTCGCGAGAGCTTGGTGATCCCGGTAATCACAAGTCCCCTCCTTGTGCCTCCAAGTTGTCCGCTTGGTTGTGTAAGGTTGTAGAGGCGGGCTTTATAGTCGTTGGTATTTGGTTCCTACCCTCTTAGGAGGTCTGGGGTCTTTGCCTCGTTCTATTTTAGTTCGATTCAGTCCTTATCGGTCGTGTCTTGTTTTCAATTTCGAGTCTTTATTCTTGTTCATCGAGTCTCTGCTTCCGTTCTTGTTATTTCTAGTTTGATTGTCGAAGATCGGGCCATCCTACGGCTAACCCCGTATCAAATTGGTATCAGAGCTTTGGTTTCCGACATCAAAGTTGTGTCTTTTGTTTCCCTAAACACAAAACCCTAAAAAAAAAAACAAATAGAGTCTCTCTTGTTCTCTATTTTTACTTCTTGAATTTTTAAATTTGATTGCTATTAATCATTGTTTGTGATTGTTGTGGTTGCCTTAGCCCTAAACACACCATAAGTCGTGACCTACCGCACACGTTGGAGCCAAATAGCACTAATATTGTACGTTGTTGGAGCCAATTAACAAATTGGAGCCAATTGCCACCTTGTACGTGCAGCCGACACAATTGGTTGAAGTGGAACCTATTTCCACCGTTGCAGCCGACATCTTTGAGGAGGAGCCTTCGGCCTGCCTTGAAAACAATCTCAAACCCTAGTTTGTTTCTATCTTTTGTTATCCTATATCTATTTATTTTGTTGCCTTATTTAATTGTTGAAATTTGTGGTAGATTATTTCCTAATTGTCTATCATAGATTATACAAAGGCTTGGATAGATATACTTACCAAAGTTAGCCAAAGTTTCATCTATATATATATTTCATTAGGGCTACATAAATTTTATTTTTCTTTCACCATACTTTAAATTTTCAAGAGTCCTTTATTTCATTGTTAGTTTCTTGCATTAGTAAAAATAAAAATAATAATAAAAAAAAAGATTACATTCAAAGCTTAGTCCTAGGAGGATAAAATTCACTAGGGGCAAAAGTAAGTTTTCAAAAAAAAAAGAGAAAAAAAAAAGAGGAGGATTGTCGAGTCTAATGCAAGAACTTCAAGGACCAATTTCGGTGAAAATCTCATAGCCCTAATCGAAATTCTCAAACACATACCTCCCAAACCATAATTTTTTTTTAAGCCCTACCTTGCAACTACAACATCCATACTAAGGGTTTAAATCAAAAAGAGGTAAAAATCCAAGTTTTTCTTTCTTTTCTTTCATTTTCTTTTCCTATTTTTGTGTGTCGTGTACTGCAGTGCCCATACCGACCCCATACCGACCCCCTCCAGCCTCGTTACAGCCTCGTTACAGCTTCTGTCGAGTCTGATTTGGTCGATTTCGAGTCAGTTTGGTCGATTTCGACCTTGTGTCCAGCTTTTGTCGAGTGGTTCTTGCCTTGTCGAGTACCTTATTTGGTGTTTCTTTGTCCTTTCTTTTGATTACTCTCTTTTGATTGTTAAGTCCTTGCTTGAGTGTTGATTTGCCCAAAGCGGATTGCCCCAACAAGCTTGTCATAACCAATTAGAGAGAAGTGTGCGAGAGAAACACATTGTGAGGTTGTTTATATTTTTCTAACTTTACATATTTCTTTGTTTGTTGTTTTGTGATGGCTAATATGCAGGGACGAGGGAAAGGACGATGGCAACAAGAAGAGTACTACTTCTCAGAGGACGACGACGACTTCCAAGAGGATGATTATTGGGAGCAACGTCCTAGACGAAACAACAGAGGAGGTCGATACCACTATCGAACACCTAGAGAGCATGCGCAAGATGGCATAAGTAAGGTAAAGGTAAAGATCCCTCCATTTGATGGTAACACCGATCCAGATGCATATATTGATTGGGAAGCTAAAATGGATCAAATCTGGAATTGTTATAATTTCTCTAGTGCTAAAAAGGTGCAACTAGCTTCCTTAGAATTTCAAAGTTCTGCTTTAATTTGGTGGGATAGTCTGAATAAAGAAAGAAGAAGAGCCCTTGATGCGCCTATCGCTTCTTGGACTCAATTAAAAGTACTTAAGAGAAGTAGGTTTGTTCCCCAACACTATGCTAGAGAGCTTACACAACGATTAGAAAATCTTAAACAAGGTAGCAAAACTGTCGAGGAAACCTTTAATGCAATGCAAGAAACCATGGCTAGAGCTAATGTAGTTGAACATGATAAAAATACAAATGCTAGGTTTCTTAGAATATTGCACCCCGCCTTAGCTCGTGAAATTGATTACTTTCCCTATTCTACGCCTACTGAACTTTTACATTTAGCTATGACAGTGGAAAGGAATGTTAGATACAGGAGCCAAGGTGGTAGAATGTCGAGTGGGCAACCCCAAAGGCGGCAACAAGGCCATGTGCAACAGCCTCAAAGGAGGTTTGATGCCGGCTCAAGGGAGAGAGCAAGCCAACCCCAAGGGAGGAGTGAAGGCCGAATGCCTCAGGAGCCCATCGACAAAGGCAAAGCGCCTTGAAACGGACGTGATTTGTCTGGGGCATCTACTGGCCCTAAAGGGAGTAATCCTAACTCTTCTACTCTTAAACCTTTTTACGTTCCTTGCTTTATATGTCAAGGTAGAGGACATGTTATGAAGGATTGCCCAAATAAGAAGACTTTCATGATTAATCACCTAGGCAAAAATGGATCTGAAAATTCTAGTGGTGATAATGATAAGCATGTTGAAAATGATCAAGATCTTACTTTGCTTGCTTGTGATGATAATGATTGCATTGAATATGAACATGATGATTCTTTGGTTGTTAGTAAAGCTTTAAGTTTTCAACCGATGTCGTGTGATGATAATCAAAGCGATGATTAGTGTCATACTAAATGCTTAGAAAAAGGCAAAATTTGTAATATGATCATTGATAGTGAACCTTGTTCTAATATTGCTAGCCTTGATATGATTGACAATTCAACCTTGAAAAAGGAAGAAAACTTGCTAGCTTTTGTTGGAAACATAGAGATCAATGAACAAGCTACAATGCATATTAAGTTAGAATATCATGACGTTGATATGAAATCTGAATTGTGCACTAATAACGTTTTTTTTCTTGGTTTTGTAGAAAGCTCTAATGGTCTACAAGATGGCGAAGCTAAGATCAAATCCATCCAGAAGTGGTCAACCCCTGCAACAATCGGCATCGAGAGGAGTTTCCATTGGCATGAGGTATTCGATCCAGAAGCTCGTGTGGATGCATGTGCGGAATCTTATGCGACCTTGGATTCGAGGTCGAATCCTTTTCATGAAAGGGGGAATGATGCAGGACCATCCAAGACACCTCCGGACACACATATACTTGGGGATGGACCTATGATTCGAGCTCATGAGAATGTTGTCATCCTCAAGAGGAAGAAGAAGGCTCCACCATGGGAGAAGGTCCAAAGGTGGAAGTTTGACGTTTTTATATTCATTCAGCAGTTTGACAGCTTTTCGACGTCTCAGTAAATTGAGTCGTACGGAGTCAATATTAATCGGATTGAGGCGTTCTATACCTCGTTGGAACGAGGACGAAGAGATCTACAACTTTGCTGTTGAAGGTTTTTCTAGATTCGACATAGAGCTTGGCCAAAAATCACATTCTGTGCAGCTGTCACTGTTTAGACGGGAATTTTTCTAAGTGTTGGAACTCTTTTTATTCCTATTTTTAGAGACCTTATTTACTTGAGTTATTTTTAGTATTTTAGGGATTTAAGTTAATTTCTATTATATTTATTATTTTCATTAAAATCAGCCCTAGGGTTTTCTATATTAGAACGGCTGATTCCTCCATTGTAACTCAGACGTCTCTTTTATGAAAATTTCAGTTTGTGTGAAACACAATTGAGAGAAAGTCAATCGACTCGAAGCGTGGCTCGTCGATTGCAACAATTGGTTATAGATCTAACTTGGTTTGCTTTGAGTTCGTCAACCTCGCGAGAGCTTGGTGATCCCGGTAATCACAAGTCCCCTCCTTGTGCCTCCAAGTTGTCCGCTTGGTTGTGTAAGGTTGTAGAGGCGGGCTTTATAGTCGTTGGTATTTGGTTCCTACCCTCTTAGGAGGTCTGGGGTCTTTGCCTCGTTCTATTTTAGTTCGATTCATTCCTTATTGGTCGTGTCTTGTTTTCAATTTCGAGTCTTTATTCTTGTTCATCGAGTCTTTGCTTCCGTTCTTGTTATTTCTAGTTTGATTGTCGAAGATCGGGCCATCCTACGGCTAACCCCGTATCATTTTGGTAGAGATAAATCACATCATACACTGAAATCACACTTTTATTGGCCACATATGCTTAGAGATGTTGAACATTGCCTTAAAAGATGCATAGATTGCATAAAAGCTAAAGCTAAGCTTATGCCCCATGGCCTTTATACACCACTTCCGACCCCCTCAGCCCCTTGGGAAGATATATCCATGGATTTTATAGTTGGGTTGCCTAGAACTAAGAAGGGGATGGATTCTATATTTGTGGTAGTGGATAGGTTCTCTAAAATGGCTCACTTTATTGCATGCCACAAAACTGATGATGCTACCAATGTTGCTAATCTATTCTTTAGAGAAGTAGTTAGGTTGCATGGTGTCCCGAAAACTATAGTAAGTGATAGGGATGTGAAATTTTTAAGTCATTTTTGGCGAACTTTATGGAATAAATTGGGAACTAGATTGTTATTCTCTACTTCTAGCCACCCCCAAACTGATGGTCAAACTGAGGTGACTAATAGAACCCTTGCTACTGTGCTAAGAGCCATTATTAGGAAAAACTTAAAGCTTTGGGAAGAAGCCTTACCTCATGTGGAATTTGCATATAACAGAAACATGCATTCGGCTACTAAACTCACTCCATTTGAATGTGTGTATGGTGTTAATCCACTAACCCCTTTTGATCTTACTCCATATCCTATGAGAGACAAAGAATCATTTGAGGCAGGTAAGCATGTCGAGTTCATTAAGGAGTTGCATGAACGGACTAGTGAGAAGCTTAAGCTAAAAGCTGAATACAACGCAAACAAAGCCAACAAGGGCCGCCGTTTGGTTACTTTCCAGCCCGGGGATCTCGTGTGGGTGCACTTACGGAAGGAGCGGTTTCCAGAAGCCCGGAAGAGTAAGCTAGCCCTCATGGTGATGGACAAATCAGGGTGAAGAGGATAGTGGGCGACAATGCCTACCAACTAGAGCTTCCTGGAGACGTGGGCGTGAGCGCTACATTCAACGTCGCGGATCTAATCCCTTACTTCGCTGTGGATGAAGACTTGGATTCGTGGTCGAATCCTTTTCAAGAAGGAGAGGTTGATGCGGGACCATATGCTACAGCTCCACCGTACACACCTATCATTCTTGGAGAAGGACCAATGACTCGAGCTAGAGCTAAGAAGCTTTAGAGAGACTCATTCAACTTTGTGAGTCATGCTTGGTTCTCGAGCAAGGTTCAACTCACCGAGCCTACATTGAAGACCTATATGTGCATAGGGATTCAAGATGAAGAGCCACCTTGAACATAAGGGCTGCCGAATTAGCCCAAGTGTTGGGGCTCCAACTTATTACTATTTTTAGTATTATTTTTACTTAAGTTGTTTTAGGAAACTTTGGGCCTATTTTATTAATTACTTTAAGTTGTTAGTTTTATCTTTTCTATCACCTAGAACCTGCCCAATTCAGCCTTGCGTGGCCTATATATTTCGACACATACATTGTTGTTCAGATGGAACATTATGAATAGAAATTAGTCTTCTCAAAATCGTGTGAAACACCTTGAGAGAATCGCTGGCCGATTATAGCAGTGTTCATTGGTAATGAATTAGTATCTTGTCTCAGCTTGGTTTGCTTTGTGTTCGTCAACTTCGCAAGACTTGGTGATCCTAGTATCCACGAGCCCCCTCCTTGTGCCTCCAAGTTGTCCGCTTGGTTGTGTAGGATTGTAGAGGCGGGTTATATAGTCATTGGTATTGGTTCCTACCTTCTACGGAAGCCTGTGGTCTCTATCTTGTTCTATATAGATCGACTCAATCCTTATCGGTTGTGTCTTTACGTAAATTTCGAGTCTTTATTACTGTTTTTGTCGAGTCTTCGTTTCTTGTCTTGGTCGATCTCGAGGACAGCCTTGTTCTTGAAGATCTTGTCGAGTCTTGTATTGTTCTTGTTGAGTCTTGCTGCGTTTCTTTGAGTTCTTGATTAATCTTGCTTCCGTTCTTTAGTTTCTTGCTTGTTTGTCGAAGATCGAGTCATCTCACGGCTAACCCTGTATCACACTTACTCGAAGGAAGTGGAAGAAAAACACCGGCAAGCAAGAGAGAACTGAGAAATAGGCCACTACCTAACTCCGATATCGTCTTCCTAGAAGCAAAATCATTCGGGCTCTCTCTCTCTCTCTTTCTTGTCTTTGGGAGTGTAAAATGAAATGACCAAAAGTGAGATCCCCACTTATACATCTTTGTGGGGTCACCCTCCTCAAATGGGCCAAATACACATCAGGCACAATCCAAGCCCATCCAGGAATAAGTTTTTTGGCGGGAAGCATCGCTTTTTATCGAAACCTAATCGCGGGCGATACATCTCTCGCGATCCGGTTACGAGGAGATATGAAGATGCCATAGAAATAGACCTATTAATTAACAAGGATATGACGTCATAAATAGACCACCCAACACAAAAGACATCTTGCCCTCTACGAGTTACATCGCGAGTAGAATGTTTTGTCGGACCCCAACTCAACACCCTAAGTTTCCCCTGTCTAATAACATCACGATTAAATGTAAGCATACGTGGATTTCACAACAGGGTCCACAAGTACCTTGTGGCCCTTCAAAACCCAAACAAGTAACTCGTTGGTTAAGCACCTCTCCTCTAACAGTGTCACGTGTAATGCCTAGTTCCCTAGCGTGAGGGCATACGTCACACGTGTCCCCTATTAAACCATGAGGTCGGTAGCAAGCTGCTCGCTTGGCTTCCCTATTAATACCCCCATCCAACCCCCAGGAAGGGGATCCGATTCAAAAGAGAAGAAGAAGAGCTCTGAAGATCTCCCTGACCTAAAACCCCCGGAGTTGAGTTTTTAAGGTCTTTGATCGGAGAAGAACGTTCTTGGAATAAGAAAATCATCTAACTTCCTCTAGAGGACGACGATTAAATAGTAGATCATCTTCTCGCGAGCCGAACACATCACCCCAATCACTTGGACCAATAAGCATATAATCTGGTCACCACCCTTCTTGACTAAGGCATGCAAGTATTTTAAGACATTTTGTTGTCACGATGAGGTAATAAGTATAGGCTAAATTCCTTGATAGTGTCAAACCCTATGCGTAGGCATGCAACGTTGGATCAAACATTTTTATACCATATGCAACGTCGGTTCTGACATTGCTATACCCTAGCAACCCTAGGCATAGGGTTGCTATGGTATTAACCCTAAGGCTGCATTATACAACATCGAAACGCCATCTTTCACCTAACGAAATCGATTGCAACTGCCAACACCGGAAGTACAAGCGGGCATTTCCATGCTTCCTTTTTCGCGTGGTATGTCAAAGTGGTTCAAGGAGATCGTTACCGATGGAGTTCGGATGCCACCACAACACCATAAGGACCACCAACGACCGAGAGGCCTACCAAACCGAAATGAGCAATAGGATTATGGAAATGTTGGACGTGTTCTACCGTGATGTATGTTGGCATTGTATTCGTGAAGTTACGACGTTCGTGATGGACAGGGTGGTGGGCCTGACACACGATAGGTTGCGATCGTACGCGTTTATTGAGGTGCAAATCGACATCTACACCAATCTGGATGAGTCCGTTGGTAGTTGTACCACCAGTTACGGGGTATGTAGACTAATTGTGTGTAATGTATGTATTATGATCATTTCAAATTTGACAATGAAGGAAGGTTTTGGGCTTTTATAGGCCTTGGTTCTTTGAAGAACTTTGTCCGATGCAATCGTCGAAGACGAGTGAATTTACGTGCTGAAAATTTTCAAATACATAGAATCACATGTCGTTCCACGAGTGCAGCGGACAAAGGTATTCAAAGAGTCAAGGCCTATAAAATTCAAAACCCTTTCTTCATTATCAACATATAAATCCTCAACTTATAAGAAAATATGAAAATGATGGTCGGAAATTGTAAGTAATTTGATACTCGTATAAAGTAACTTTTTATAAAGTAATGTATTCATTTATTAAATTGATTTATTATCAAAATGACGGTCGAAAATTGTATGTAATTCGTTACTCGTATAAAGTAATTTTTTTGTAAAGTAATATATTCATTTATTGAATTCTTCATAAATGACATAATGTATTTATTTATTTATTTATTTATTTATTTATTTATTTATATTACGTAAAAATGACAAGTTATATTTGAAAAAAAAAAAAAAGACAACGTCCAATGGAACGTTGTAATTCAAATTACAAAGTCCATTTTGACGTTGTAATTTGAATTACAACGCCAATTGGACGTTGTGGTTTCGAAACGTCACCCAACGTTCGATTGAACGTTGTCCTACTGTGCACAACGTCGGATTCGACGTTGTGCCTCTTTTTATATAAAGCACAAAATTGAATTCGACGTTGTGCTTCTTCCTCCACACACACACACACGTGAAACCCCGAGAGAGCGATTCATGCGAGTGAGTGACTCCGTTTCCGGCTATAGATCGATGGTGAGATCCCGAGGACGAGGTAGGGGCGGCGTCGGCGAGAGCAGATCTGGGCAAGGCGATGGCGATGGAGGTGAGGGCGGGCGAGGAGGTGGATCATCGTCGGGTGCTGACCATGGGGGCTCTGGAAGGGGTGCGGGTGAGGAGATGGTCATGGGTGGAGGCAGCCGAGGAGATGGTGGCCAAGGGGTGGGTGTAGGCGGAAGCCATAGCGGCTTAGGGCGAGGAGGCGGCCGAGGCGATGGTGGGCGAGGGGTGGGTGTAGGTGGCGGCCATGGCAGCTTAGGGAGAGGAGGCCGCGCTGGGGCTGGTGGTGGTGGTGGCCGAGGCGTTGGTGGAGGCGGCGCCGGGAGGACTGCCGGTGATGGGGTGGTTGCGGTGGTGAGAGAGCCGTTGCTGGCCGGAAGAGGCGTACCCAGGAGGTTTCTCCCCTGACAAGTACTCCATCGGTTAGTATGAATTGATTTTATGTTTCACTTTCCCTTATTGTTTACTCCGTAATTGTTTCATTTTATATTGAACTAGTACTTTTCCCGAACCGTGTTCGGGTTTTTTCCTAATATTTTCAATCGAGTTTGACGTCTTAAAAAAATTACTCGACACATCAATTTTCTACTAATATGTCCTTTTGCTCATGCTTTCTATCATGTCATTTTTTGAAATGTTTAGATATCATGGTGTAATCTTTTCTCAAAACGATTAATACTTCAAATTTAACACATAATAGTAAATCAACCACTTCCACACTTCTCCTGACATCTACTCTACTTGAAGGCAAATAAAAGAAACAATATGGTTTTTGGCGTAAGAAAACTGAGTTCAAATCCTCTATGATACTTTATCTATTACTCATCATATTATATCTCTTAAAATTCGTTTAAATTATGAACTAATTTGATAAAGATACTTATGTTTAAAAGTATAAACCCTATATAGCTAAGTAAAAAAAAATGATATTTAATGTGTGTTTTGGATAATTCAATTCCATATTTGATTCGATTATCCACAAATTGATTTTCATAACCATAATAGACTTCACATCATGCTTGTGAAACATGCTGCAAAGAATGAATGGTTTATGTTTTCACTCATTTTTAAGGTTGTGTGTAATTTAATCGAAGCCCAATTATTCCACTTTGATCTCTAAAAGACTATTTCTTTTTAGATATTTTATTTTGGTATTTGTTATTCTTATTCTTATTGTATTTAATATTGAAACCTAATTTTCATCAGCATAATATATTTCACACCATGCTTGTGAATTAGGCTGAATAAAATGAATGATTTATGTTTTTACTTGTTTTAAGGTTGCGTGTATTTTCATGGTAATCCAATTATTCCAAATTGATCCATAATATCCGATTTGTTTTAAGGTGTTTTATTATTCTTATTGTATTCAATATGAAACCTTATTTTACTCGCCATGATATATTTCACACCATACATGTGAACCGTGCTAAAGAAAATGAATTTTTTTTTTACTTGTTTTAAGGTTGTTATTGTGTTTTTAATCGAGGTATGATTATTCTAATCTTACCTCTATTAGACGATTTCTTTTTAGATGTGTATGATTTTTTGTTTTTTTATTCATATATAGTGATAACTCCCTCCCTTGATGAAAATCGGAATAGATGTTTCAAAGGCTTTGACAGGATGTTTGTGTCAAAGGCCTTGGAGCATTAACAGTTGATGAAATACAAAACCTATCTTATTATTCGTATATTATTTTATCTTATTATATACTTCCATTATATTATATATATATGAATGACTAACCATTTCAGGAAGTATAAATCGAGATTACATCCTTCCTTACATGTTGAAGAGATCAGTTCAAATTAGATCATGGCGTTTCAAAGTATCCTTATATAGAAGATTACAAGATCGAACTGATTCTAAAAGAGCCGTTGGAGATCTGGTGATGAAGATCCACACGCTCCATGCTATCTCCATGCTAGTATATAAAGGAAAGGAAGGAGAAGACAGAAGTACAAGTGCTACACACGAGCTTCATTCATTCAAGCGATCTGTCTGCCAAGTGTCTCTCTGCAAAGCGCTCAAATAGTTTGTTGTTTATTTCAAAGTCTTTGAGAGTCACTGTGAGCTTATAGGATATATTCATTTCAAGTGTTACTCGAGAGTTTATAACTCGGGAAGTTGCACTAGGCTATTGATTTGCGAGAGTTAGAGGATTGTACTAGATAGCTGAGAGAGGTGGGGCTCTTCTAGATTGGTCTAGGACTCCAAGGGAACGTGAGTTGACTAGATTGCAATTGTATAGGAGAGAGGCTTCTCGGTGAGCTATTAGGATCCTAAGCTAAGCAATCAATAAAGCCTTTGAATCCTAGGGTTGTGGAAGAACCCTAGGCGGGGACGTAGGCCAGTTGTGCTGAACCTCGTAAACAATTACTCGTGTCCTTTACTTATTTGATTTACCTTATTTCCGCACTTGGTTCGAATTGTTTAACTTTGTGATTCGGGTTTATCTCAAAGGTTTTGGTTCCAGCTCCAAAAGTCTTGAGACTTTCTGCGAAAAACGGGCATACTCTATTTAACCCCCCTTCTAGAGTATTTCTATATTACATTGTTTTATATTATCGAACCTTCATATAGTATTTGATATTGAAACCTGATTTTTTTAGTCATAATTTACCTTACACCATGACTATGAAAATGGCTGAAGAATATTTTAGGTGAATAAACATTAAAAATAACCATCTAAAGAAAGTGTAATTTGAAACATTTAATCGAACTTGAAGTATCGATTGTTCATTAAAACAGTTTCAAGTTCCTACAATCATTAAAACAGTTTCAAGTTCCAACATCAAGCAACCACATACATAACTTTGCGAAATGCTTAGAAAACAAAATCAATCAACCTTTTGATACCGTTGATCCTGGCGGCCTCGAGCATGTTGAAGTTTATTGTAGGAGGAAATCGAGTATGCAAATAAAATATAAATAAATCACAGCAAACCAGATTTCGTCCCTTCCAAATAACTACAAGACCTCCTCCTGATGCAGCAGCGGGAAGTCAGGATCGATCCACGAGGAAGCGTGTCAGCGGATCCTAGGCAGCGGAGAAATCTCACGGACAGCAGTCGACAACAGGGGTCCTCGAGCTCGACAAGGGTTTAGTCGACAGAAGCTCGGACAGTCGAACACAGCAGCTCTGCTCGACAAAGGTGGTCGATCTCGACAAGATGCTACTCGAGGTCGAGTACGGCTTGTCGAAGTCGAGTTGTTCTTCGTCGATTCCTGCACAGGTAAGCAACAGCGACTCTAGGTCGAGAATCAGCAACTCGAGGTCGACCACAGTTGGTCGAGATCGAGTAGACAGGGGACGAAAAACGAATGAAAATAAAGAAAATAAAGAACAAATGCATTTAGGGTTTCGACTAAACTTAATGTAAAAAGACTTCCAAGATTGGGGTTTGCAACAACAATAACCAAGCATGCATAAGGCAGGATCAAACAGATAATCATGTGAATCGCATTTAAAGGATAAGCTTTCGCCCTTTTCCAACAATTAGACAACTCTCTCAAGAAACCCTAATTGTCTCTACTGATTTTATGTTTATAATCCAAGTTGTTAGCATGGATCTCCATTAGACGGGCAATAAACACATCAACAAGTAGGAAAATGCTCAAAACATGATAAAGGTCGGATCTTTACCTCAATTATGCATGGCTATTGTCGGGCTCGCCCCAACCCTAGAAGTGGGTGGACTACTCGCTCTTCATCGCAAACTCAGACATCTTTGATTGAAAGAAAACTAATTGCATTAAAATAAACAAAGTTTACAACCGCTCGAAGCCAACTCCACTCTCGCTTCACAACTCCAATCGGCTGCTCACTCTCTCTCTCTCTCTACTTCTCCTACTTACTTCTCTCTGAAATTGAATGAATAGAACTAAGCCCCATGGGCTTTATTTATAGGCTTCTAATCCTTGCTAATCAAGGATAGAATATCTATATCTATATCTATGACTTTAAATATAAATAAAAACTATAACATAATTAAATCCAAAATAGGAAAATATATCTAAAAGTCTTCCATGGATAAATCTTCTTCTCTTCATGATGGATCTTGATATATCGGATAGATTTCAGCAACTTCGCGCCCAAGCAAAGCCAAGTCGAGTAGAATTGATCAGTCCGCGTCGAACACCTTCTGGAATCCTAGTCGACCTCGACAAGACTCTTGTCGATCTCGAGTAGAGGTCTTGGTCGACTGGATTGGTTCGTCGTCTCGGCTTGCTGGTCCTCGACAGGCTCAGACAGGACTCCAGGTGCTCGTCGACCTCGACAAGGGGTGGTCGATGTCGAGTAGGATTAGGTCATCGACGAAGCTTCCTCGGGTTGGTGTGCTCGACAAGCCTGGATCTGGACTCTGGGCGTCGTCGACCTCGAGTAGCCTTCATCGACCTCGAGTAGAGATGATCGTCGATTGGGCCTCCTCGAGTGGCTCTCCTCGGCAAGCTCGGACATGGCTCAAGGTCTCGTCGATCTCGACAAGGGTTTGTCGATCTCGACCAGGGTTGCTCGGCTTCTCGGGCAGCTTCTCCTCGTCGACTCCGGGTGTGGTGTCTGGGCTTCGTTGATCTCGACTAGGGCTTGTCGAGATCGAGTTGGGTCCGGAGCCCGGGTTGGTCTGGTTCTCGATCAGGTCTTGTCGACCAAGGCTGCTCGGACAGGCTTCGTCTATGTCGAGTAAGGCCTACTCGAGATCGAGTAGCCTTGACTCTCAGATTGGTTCCGCTACTTTGACCTTGGACTTCTGTAATGGTTTTCCGAGCTTTTCCGACCTTCTATAGAATTGCTGTAAAATGCCTCGATTTCTGCGAATTAAACAGAAACTGGTGTAGATTCCATAATTTGGCAAATGAACATAAACTACATAGGTTCTGTACTATCTAAACCCAAATGAATGCAATGTATACAGAAATCGATATAAAAGTTACTGTAAAACATGGCAGATTCAGCTCACAACAAAGTTGATCAACGTGTTGTTGTACATGATCAAAGAGTGATTTGACGAAATGAAACCCATCCCGCTCATATCAGGGTTAATAAAGAAACTAATCTTCCTTGTCAGCTAACAACACTGCCAGGTTGGAGATCTTCAACAAAAGAAAAGCGCTACCGCTCACAATCTCATACCTGCGAAAATACATCCGCTATCCTCACGTTCACTTGCTAATATCATTTTTTTCTTCGTCTTCTGTACAAATTTCACCCACTTATGCAAATGCCCATAAAATTTCCAAACAACCTCTCTAATGGAAATTTCTTAGGTACTCTCATGAGCAATTCTTGTTCTTCCATTTCTTTATTCTCTATTTGTTTTTGTGAACAATTGATCAGGATAAATGGACACTTGAGTGCATCTTAGAAAAAACTATCTTTATTAATTAGTCAACGGACATGTACACTTTTCAATATGAGATAGCTTACAATCCCATGGAAACCAGATGGATACTTATACTCAGTGTTCTAAATATCGGATATAGCAGCTGATATATCGGCGATATTTAGAATCCGCTACCATATCGGCGTATCGGTTAGGTAATATCAGTCAACGGGTAATATCGGGTCAACGAGCGATAAATCGATCAATATCGGCTTTGACCGAGATATCGGTTGCCCCAAACAACGTCGTTTCCTAATTAAAAAAAATTGGGCGAGGGTTTCCCTTCGATTTTTCGAACAATCGAACAGTAATGCCAGCAAGGGTTTTCTCTTCCCATTGTCGTTCTTCCCATCGTCGTTCTTCATATCACCGGTGACCCCAGTTCCCTCGTCCATCGCCGATGCGCCTAGTTCTCCGATTGCCTTGCTTCCCTCGTCTGGCGGCAACCTCCCTTTCCTCGCCTGCCAACGACCTCGCTTCCCTTGCAGTCCCAAATCGCAACGCTCCTCTCAACTCAGCAACTGGTAAGTAACTGCCTCGCTTCCCTCGTCTTTCAATTCCTATTTCGATTTTTGATTGAAATGTTGAATGAATGTGTTGAATTTGATTAAATGGAATCGATTTGAGATGTTTACTGATTGATAAACATTCTCTGATGGTTGAATGCGAACGGGTTAGATAAATGTGCTTTGAAATTTCAATTTGGTTTCCAATGGGTAATTTTGATTTGGTTGAATGAAAGTCTGAAATTCTGAATTTGGGTGTGTGGCTCAAACGCTCAGTGTGTGTTTTGAATATATTTTTTGTCAAAACTATTAGGTATTTTGAATTTGATTGTTAGAACTCTAACAAATTGGCATTGCGGATTTGCGGTAAGGTAACTTTAGCCTTTATAAATGAAGTTGTTTTTATTGTGTCATGTTTATTTGGTATTTTACAATTTAAATATTATTTTTTCATGTGTATTTTTATATTTTGAAGTATAAATATAATATTTGTAAGTAAAAATTAGCAAAACCGATAAATCCGATATATCCCCGATATATCCTTTTTAGTCCTAACCGATACGACCCCGATAGGTGATATTTAGAACCTTGCTTATACTAAGCAAAAACATTTGCAAGGACAAAAAATGATTTATATTTAGATTATTATTATTTTCTACCTGCAGTGCACGTACTCTCAATTCAGTTGAAACATTTGAGCAATGAATACCTCTGAGAAAGAAGCTTGTAATGAGAAGCCATTGAAGCAACTGATTATACATTGTTGAATTTCAAGTCCCATTGCTTCTAAGGTAGTCATAGTTGATAGCAACAAACCTGGTTTGCTTGTACATCATATCTCGATCCGGGTATCTGCATTTCGCCTCTCTACATCAAATTGCACATAGCAAGTTCCAAACAAAGATCATAAAATAAAAATTGACCCAAATTTGTCCATAAATAAAAAACCAGCCGACACACCTTTGGTGAAGTCCTCACCAGTACCTCATTTTCGTTTAGGTCTTTGAAGATGCTTCCTCTATTTAACTCACTTGAATTCACATCAATTTCCTCCTGCAGATTGCTAATCCTTTCCTTCAATTCTTTCATGTAATCTATTGTATCTCTAAGTATCGATGTCCTATCCATCTACTCTTTCAACCAAAGAAAGATCAATCATAACTAAGAGTAGGTAGAATAAAAAAAATATGAAAAAGAGAAAAAGATAAAGAATGGCAGATAACATCCCAACAACTTGCTAATCTCTAGAACAGGCGATCTTAACATCGATAGGCGATCATTCTGCCTCTTCCTTCGCCTCTTCTCAACCATTAGATTCTTGGAAGGTTGTCCTTCAAGCTTCCTCCTCTTCTTCTTCTTCTCCATGCAAAGCTCCATGGTGAAAGGTGGGACTTCCATGGGTTGAACAATCTCAACTTAGCATTCAGTAAGGAAGAGAAACCTTTGAGGCCAACCTAACAGAACTAATGAGTGATTTCTACACAACCAACTGAGTTTTTGATACATTTGATGGGATGATGATCTCACTCCCTCCTCTTCCTCTTATCCCTCCAACCCCTTTTGAGTCTTTCTCTTCTCCTATTAGACCCAACTTAGATTGCTCATTCAATGACCTTTATTCGCCATTTGATGTGAAATTCACCACATCACCAGATTTGGTTAATGATTTTGGATCTTACCACAGCCATGGAGATTTCACAGTTCTAATGTGAGAGTTCTCAGTTACTTTGTATCTCCCTCAAATTATTTGTACGAAATCCTTACAAAATATGTGAGAGTTCTTAGTTACTTTTGTATCCATCAATCAATACTCCTCACCTTTGAATGAAAAAAACAATCTCAACCAAACCTCGCCTTTGTATGTGCTTCTTTACATGAGAGTTCAAGAATACCAAATCTGCTTCTTGAGTGTTTGATATCTCAATCAAACCCTAATTATTGTAAAATTGTTGATTCAAATCGAAATCTCCAAAGTTAACCAACAAAACCCTAAAAGACAAAGCAAAAATTAATTGAATTCAAATACTAACCTCCAATTACGCAACTGATCCACCCGATTGCCGCCTCTAGCCCTCACCGGCTGTGTCGCCACCCACCAATCGCCCCCTTGGCCGATCACCGATTGCGCACCGCTCTACAATAGCATCCCCCAATTAATAATGAGCAAGAAGATGATTATGAGGAAGAACGTGGAACATAAATCCAATTTCGGCTTGTAATTTTGACGAAGCAGTTGAAGGAGAAAACCAATTTCAACTTGGAATTGGTATTGGTATTGGTATTGGTATTAGGAGCAGTTGAATCCATGGAGAGAACGCGGGTGGGGAAAAAGGCTGAAGATTTGGCTTGGGAGCACTCAATCGATTGAGAGAACGTGGGTGGGGAGAAAGGCTGAAAATTTGGCTCTTTAATTTTATTCAGATAAAGACACGTGGCGCAAATTTTTACAAAAACATTGCTTCTGAAATTATAAGTATAAGGGGTTAATAAGTTTATTTGAATCGGATAAGCTTACCTTATTTAACTTGAAAGCACAATATATTTAATACAATATAATGTAAGTATCATGGAATGTATATCAAAATTGTGGAGAACAAAAATGCAAACATACAAAATAGAAATTATAGAAACAAATTGTTACAAAATAAGATGTTTAAAAAGAACTATTGTAAGCGGATCGAAAGTTCAATTTTTGAATGAAATTGAAAATTTAAATAGAAGGGTGAATATAATATAATGAAAGGAACATTCAACTTAAATAATATAATATATTTAAAAAATAAGATGTTTAAAAAGAACTAATGTAAGCGGATCGAAAGTTCAATTTTTGAATGAAATTGAAAATTTAAATAGAGGGGTGAATATAATATAATGAAAAGAAGATTCAACTTAAATAAAATAATATACTTAAAAACTAGTTCAAAATTTAATAGGATTTTCGGATGATGAGGGATGACGGGACCGTTTGCATTGTTCTCGGGCGAGACCGCAATGCGCCTTCACATGTCGTAATGAGCGTCGATCCGGTGGAGGTCATCATCACTGATTCGTCTTCGTAGACAGTGTCAAATCTCATGACTCTTGCGGAGCAAGAGACTGTGATCGTGAGAGATACGATGGTTGAGGCTAATACAGACACGACGCAGCCGACGGAGAGGACTATGGGCGTTATGGACACTAATTGTACGTTCTTCCACATGACTACTAGGCTTGACGATCCCATGGGTGGTGGTAGTACCTCTGGACAGGCTCATGCCAACGTTGATTGGGATGAGGTCATCACAACAGCAGGTGGCTGCCTTACACCTGTTGCGGTAGAGGATGACACGCGGGAGGAGGATGCGGAGGATCCTCATTTCGAGTAGGTGGAGCTCGATGATGACAGTGACGAGGAGGTGCCAGGGTAGGTGGTGAGTCAGGTGGCTGGTGAGAAGGAGGAGGGGGGAGGACATGTTCAGGTCCAGGACTCGCAAGGGCAGGCACAAGAGCCATAGGGGAGGCTCGGGAGGAGGGAGTGACCAAGGGGGGGGGGGGGGGGGTCGAGGAGGAGGGGGGCGAAGAGCAGGAGGAGGCTGGTGATGGGGACGATGAGCTCCCCGATGGCAACTTGCCTCCAAGAGATCTTTTGGTCTTGTATATGCACCATAGAGCTCACTGGCTTTGGACGGACCCTACCTTTTAGCATAAATTTGAAGGTTCATCATCGGGCTACACACCTCGATCCGTTCCGGGACTACATATACGAGGGTCCATGGACATGGGTGCAAGAGGCAGCTCAGTCTGGTCTACTGAGGCTGCTTGATTTGAACTGGGACGGAGTGGATGCCCAATTGTTGATTGTGTTCATTGAGCACTGACAACCGGAGACGAACTATTTCCACTTCTCATGGGGCGAGATGACCATCACACTCTACGACGTCGCTTGTCTGATGGGGTTGCCGATTGACAGACCGCCTTGCAAGCCTCTCCCTGACTATTTTCCACTAGAGCTGGAGCCTCGGCTGCAGTAGATGTTTGGTTGGAACGCGGCCCTGCTGAAGAAGCATGGGAACGCAATCGCCGTCAGAATCAGTTCGCCAGCGAGACCCTAGTTATCACAGAGCAACACCACTATCTCTGCAACATAGGTTGAATGGATGCCTTTTGGCAGAGACCTGGATTTTGTATGTCAATTTCGCTCCTCCACCTATCGAGGCACCCTCAGGTTCGGTGGCGTCCTTGAGGCGTACATGCCAGACAGGGTGCTTCGACAGTTCGGCCACGTTCAAGAGATGCCATTGCCCGTCATCACTCCGACCATCGCGCAGCGACCGTTTCACCTACAGAGGCGTTACATCGTGACGTTCGACCTGCACCACCACCGTTGGGAAGATCAGGACCCTTAGAGATTCTACCCTATCACCAGTCATTGAAGGACGGTCGAGAGCTGTCAGGGAGGCGTCTCAGCTGATTACCTCGCTTGGTTCCAGTCCTAGAGTCGAGGTCATGTGTTGTCCATGACAGTGGGACTACCTTATGCTCCTCCGGCTGCGCCTACCCACCCAGACGACGTCATCGGACCAGATGAGGATGAGGTTGTTGCGCGATAGACCCGGATCGACGAGATGACGGCTAGACCAGATGTACGAGCATTTTATGGGTACATTCGATCTCTGCAGTAAATACATTACATTTTGTTTGTTTATGGCATACATTTCGTATTTTGTGGGTATATTATATTGGCGTTATTATTTTCGATGGTTTATACCCGTTGACAACAACATACAATTACATGCAAACACTTCACTTCATAGATAACGATTAGGTAACGATTAGATTAGACATCGAGGCATTACTAAAACTAATAAATACACTGGATACCAACATAATTTTTTTTTTACAATCGAGCAACCTATACTTAATTCATCTTCGGAATGAGTTCAATCTTTAACTCATTGAATGCAAAGCTTCCAACCTCCATATTTGCTTCCCTCACAAGTATCCCTGCCGTTTGAGCTACGTAAATGTGGTCATGTTTGTTTAAATCGGGGAAGAATGACCGAATATGTTGAAGAAGAAGGTCTCCAACCCTCCACTCATACGCTCCACAAATGCCCGGACGATAATCATTGCAGTACAGACACCCGAACTGCAAGGGTGCGGAAATGTGATTCTCATTTTCACACACGACCCGAAAGAGCGCGCATGGATGAATGTCACTGTATTCTGGACCGCGGCAAGCACAATCGGACTCCTTTAGGGGCATTGGGTACCGAACCCATTTGATTACAAAATCAATACGGGGGGTTGAGCCTTCTATTCCAGATGTAACCGGCTCCATGGAAGAAATGAAAATGTGGAATTGTTGTGTTGCATTTTTCAAATGCGGTCATCGTCCCCTTTTATAGGGGTGGCTGACTGGGGAAAATTTGGAAGTAATAACAACGTCAAATCTGACATTGTTACAACGTCAAAATGGACGTTGCTAAGCCCTCTCATATGATGCCTTGGGGGAATTTGGACGTAGTAACAACGTCAAATCTGACGTTGTTACAACGTTTAAATGGACGTTGCTAAGCTCGACGGAGCTCGCATGAGCTCTAGGCTGCAACGTCTAATCTGACATTGCAACAACTTTGGATCCCTTTCTCTTGTGCAAAATTCACCACCAAATACAATGTCGGATCGAACGTTGCTACAACGTCTAATCCAACATTGGTACAATGTACAATCCGACAAAATATTTGCGGTGTATATAGGGAACGCGTTTCCAAAGTTTCAGGGCAAACCCATGGGGTTGGCTTTCCTCATCCAAGTCGACATGGCATTTCCGAGTTGTATTCCACATTTACAACGTCGTATTTATTTCGGATGGTTTTGGTTTGTACTTATTACTTAAGCCTAGTTCAAATCATCAAACTCCTTTGTTGAAAAGGTCGGGGTGGAACCACATCGATAAAGACAGTTGTATATAGTTTTGACGTATAAAAATATACATAAAATAAAGTCATCCACCGAAATCCACCAAAGTGGAAGTGTAAGCGTGAAGCTTCCACCCACCCACCCACCCACTGACCCACCTCCCCCCCCCCCCCCTCCCTGTGTGGCTGTGTGTAGCTGTTTCCTTATTCCATTCCATATTTGAATCTGCATGCACTCTCCGCCATGGATCAGGATAACCACAAACCTGCTCTTGGTCCGATCCTCTCTTGGCCGACCTCCCTCATCAACCAATCCCGCGCCCTCCTCCTCTTGTCTTTCACCTTCATCGCCCTCTTCCTCCTCCAGCTCTCCACGCATTCCTTCTCCCCTCTCTCCTCCTCCTCCTCCTGGCCCCTCCTTTCCCGCCCCTCCTGGCCCCTCCTTCCCCCGCATCTGGAACAGACCTGCTCGGGATTTTTCCGCGAGGATCCGCCCAGGAAGTTCGTCGCATCGATTACGGATTTCGGCGGGGTCGGCGATGGAGAAACGTCGAATACGGAGGCGTTTCGGAGGGCGATTGAGCACTTGAAACGTTTCGGGAGCGATGGTGGGTCCCGTCTTAACGTCCCCAAGGGGAGGTGGCTCGTTGGATCTTTCAATCTCACCAGTAATTTCACGCTCTTTCTAGAAGAGGGGGCTGTTCTTCTGGGGTCTCAGGTATTCAGTTCATCGATTTGCTGATTGAAATTAGGTCATCTTTTCCCCTGTTGTTTCGATTCGGTTGCTATTTTTGTATCTATTTACGGATGGTGCGGTGTACTACTTGGGGTTGCGGGGTTTCATCTGTCGTTTTCCCTGATGTGATTGCTCCTGTTTTCCCCCCTTTCCATTGCAGGTGGGGTTCATTCTTGAAAGGGTGTTAAATCTGATGGGAATGGGATTGTTGAGTTTGAATTAATGGATTTGAGGAGAAAAATTGGATTTTGATATCATAATTCATACCATTTGCTGCATCTTTGATGGATTTGCCCTCCCCTTTTTTTACTGTTCCTAATCACATGTTGACAAATTTGCTCTCTCTAGAGAGGGAGGACTTTCAGTTGGCTCCTTGTGTTGTGTGTTTCGCTCAAATAGATGGGTAGTTCTAAAGAGTCAAAAGGCGTATAAATTAATGCCTTTACCTACTAGTTTTAATCAGTATTTTTCAGTTAGAAACATAAATTGCTACACATATGTAATGTGCTTCCAGAACCTATTTCTTTTGAATGCCAGCTCTTTTTTGAGGAGGGCTTGTAGCCTCTCTCTGGCCCATGTGAACAATTTGCTGGAACCAGTTGTGCTGCCTTTAACTTGACAATTCATTGGTTTTGTTAATGCCTACATTTTTTTTGGGGTATTTTTTAAGCTGGAATTGCAATTGAGTGCCATTGAATCTCAGTGGAAAAACAGCTTTAGTGTTAATTTCTTGTTACTAAAAGGAGTAAAAGCTTACTGGGAAATGGTAGACGTAATGTGTTTTGGACTAGAGAGGGAGGTGATTTCCCATGTTTTGTTACATATTGCTTTGTTATATGGGTCCATTCTGTTTGAAATAATGTTTATGTTCATTATTATATCTGTGGATGCGTGTATGGGCACCAGATGTGCTCATGATTATTTGTTCTTTAATCTTCATAGAGCTTTTATGTTTTTTAATAGCTGGTAGTGGACTTTCCATGTGCACCCCGACAGTTAGTATCTATTGATTTTTTAAAAAAAAATAATGCAGTGTGTAATTTATTCTGGGGGTGTTAAAATGGTTTCTGGCTTTATTCTAACTTGTCCTTACTCTACTCCTTACTGTCTTGAAATTGTAGGACCCAAAAGAATGGCCTCTTGTAGAGCCCTTGCCTTCTTATGGAAGGGGCAGGGAGAGACTAGGTGCGAGGCATATAAGCCTAATACATGGAAACTCTCTCAGTAATGCCGTCATTACGGGTATGTTCTACTTTAGTGTTTATATAATCTTGAACATCCAGAGACATTATTGCAGATAACTAGGGACATTATAATTTCCGTGTCAAAGTATCCTGATTCTATAGTAAAGTATTGTAAATGAAGTGTGAATTTGTCTCACAGTTTTGGGTCTTTGTCGTTTGTCTATAAAATATTGTAAATGAAGTGTGAATTTGTCTCACAGTTTTAGGTCTTTGTCATTTGTCTTATTTTAATATAGATGTAGCAAGATAACACGGAACCTCTAGATGGAAAAAAATTCATATTGTTTTGTAAATATATAAAAAATTTATGTGAAGTTGGCATTTCCTTCATAGTTAATGGGATTTTGTTTCTGGGTTCTCTCTTAACTTGTCTAAATGGTTTACTCTAGGAGAGTATTTAATGTATACAACACACTGGGCCCTTGAAATTTGTCTCTATATTACTCCTCTGATCAAGAATATAAGGCATTTTAGAAGATTGCACAATTTGTCTATATATATTACTGGGTCCCTGATATACAGAGTATTAACCAATGAGAATACATTTTAAGAATTTCTTGTTTAATGGGAGAGATTGAGAGAAAAAGTGACTTTGGAAGTGAATTTAGCCAATATATAGTCATAGAAAAAACTAAATACCTTGATTACCTAAAATGCCTTATATTTTAGATCAAATATGCAACTCTGTAATGCCTTCTATTTTAGATCGGAGGGAGCTTATTGTTTGGGTTCTTCTTTGTCAGCTACTTTCTTGGATAGTGCACATATTGCCACATGAAGTCAAACAATTGAAATGTATTTAATTACAAGTGGTGTGGCTTGCCGCATGGATAGTGATGACTGATAAGGATCTAAAAAAAAGTGGTCTTTTCACTTATGGCTAGGAGCTGGATGAGAATGATGAGTCATTTAAGACATTAATGAAGTTTTTTAAGTGTTTAAGAAACCATGCTTTATTAGTGTCTCATAAGTTAGAATATGACCCTCAAGATTTGTCATGACACCTAATGGATTTATATGAGCTACTGGTGGCTGGTGTCATCTTATCTGCCTCTGTTGGATTGTATGCAGGTCACAATGGGACAGTTGATGGCCAGGGAAAGATGTGGTGGGATATGTGGTGGAACAGAACATTGGAGAACACCAGAGGCCACCTTGTAGAACTGATTAACTCCCATAATGTCATGATTTCAAACCTCACATTCCGAAACTCCCCATTTTGGACAATCCATCCAGTTTACTGCAGGTAGGGATGTATTGGGATTTAAACATCTGCATTTGGTTAAGCAGAAAACTGGTGCATCTATATACTGAAATATAGAGACAGAAAGCACCCTATGAACATGGCAGCTTGAATCTGCTTCTTTATTGATATGCACAATGCTCCTTATTGGTTGTTCTAGGTCATCGTTTCTTCATTAGTGAGAAAACCAAGAGAGTAGACACTTCAAATAGAAAAAACTATTGTTTCAGATGTTATTGTTTGAGGTTGTTTCTCTAAGTCAGATTTCGCAATTTAGTTGATACTAAGTTACTAACATCAGCTCCCTTCTCTATTGCTCTTCAGCAATGTCTTGATCAAGAACATGACAATATTAGCTCCACTTACTGCTCCAAATACAGATGGAATAGATGCAGGTTAATTGCTTCTCTCATCTACCATTTTTTAGTGTCTGTATGTTTGTCTTCTTTTACATCATAAAATGATTTGGAAAATCATAAGATGGAAACTAATGCTTACTGTTTAACCAATTGACTACAGATTCTAGCACAGATGTATGCATTGAAGATTGTTACATAGAGAGTGGGGATGATCTTGTGGCAGTGAAGAGTGGTTGGGATGAATATGGTATCATGATGGCCCGGCCTAGTACAAACATCATAATAAGAAGAGTATCAGGCACAACACCCACGTGCTCTGGTATAGGAATAGGCAGTGAGATGTCCGGTGGAATATCAAACGTAACTATTGAGGATGTATATGTCCGTGACTCAGCTGCTGGGCTGCGTATGAAAACAGATCTGGGAAGGGGTGGATACATTACAAACATCTCCGTAACTAACCTAACATTGGAAAGGGTGAAAATACCCATCAAGTTCAGCAGGGGTGCTAACGATCATCCGGATGACAAATGGGACCCTAAAGCCGTTCCAAGAGTAAAAGGGGTCTATATTGTTAATGTTGTCAGTTTGAACTCCACAAAAGCTCCTGTATTACTGGGCCTTGAGGGTGCACCATATGAAGGCGTTTGCATGAAGAATGTCAGCATTCTTGGCCTACCCGTTTCAGCAAAATGGCAATGTGACCATGTTTCTGGCTCTACTGTTGATGTTTACCCACCACCGTGCCATCAACTACTTGCTGATTCGAATTCTACATCTTGGTGTCCGTCCTTGTGAGTTTCAGTGGATAACTCCGCAGGAATTGCGTGAGCTCACCCTTTGATTATAACATCAAGGGCTCAACTGATTGTGAAACATCAGCTACTCCCTTGTGCTTGGGGATGGTTGGGTTGGGCTTTGATATAAGAAACCAGAATCAAGAAATTTTGCAGTGCTTGGATTGAAGCCAAGTTCAGGTTTTGCCCTGTACAAAGCAAACAGCTTTAGAGAAGGTCAGATGGCTCGTCCTTACTATGCTTACAACAGTTATATCAGATTACACCGGGTAAATCTCTTCTACATTGCTTTTCATATGAATCATTTGTTTAATTGCAAGGTATTCAAGTCATATACCTTTTAGAATTACTTTATACCAATTCTTACATGAGCTTGTGCTCGAGTTGAGGAATATCAATGTTATACATGTATATTGGTGACAGATTTACAGTCTTACAGACTATTTCGGATGAATGGATGAAAGTATATATGAGTTGCACGCCATCTCTTTGTATACATTTGGGTTTTCTGGTCGAATACAGTGGGCCTTTTGTTGTATTAGGAAAGAGTATATTTACTTTCTTCGTTAACCAAAACATGTTATTCTAGTACGGAGTAACATTTTTTACACTTGTTAAGAAACACAGACAAACCCTACTGTTATCAGGTACTGCTGTAGGAACATCATTCATTCACTCACCTCCTCTGAACACATAAACTCCAATGTACTCAAATCACCAACAGTTTGTACCTTATAAGACCATAAATAGCGTTGTAAGGCAAGCATTTTTTTTTTTGATTAGGAAATAATTCGAGACCGGACAAGCCCGGACCTCGAGAGGTCGACAAAGTCGGCAGACGGCAAGCCGTCAAAACATACAACATAGTAAAAGAAAATACAACAAGGAAACATAATATAGTCACCTAATACAACAAAAGAACTACGCAAAAAAACCCGGGAAGCTCCAGACCCTAAGCACCCAAGCGGACACAGCAGCGAGAAGAAGGAGACCCGGCAAGGAGAAGTGGATAGCGAGCGCATGGGACATCATAGCTGACACGATGTCTCGCCGCGGGAAAGACGGAAAGCAGAAATCCACGAAGGGCAAAGACGACACCCGGGGAAGTGTGGATCACACGACGTTCCCTCCACCTAGATGAAGGATCTTCGGAGACCACGAACACCACCAACACGTTGTAAGGCAAGCATTGCAAAACCCATTTCACACGATTTAAAATAATGAAAAAAAAAATTTGGATAAAAAGTTACAGTTTCGTTTTTTTAAAAAAAAATTTGGGAAAATATTTTTGTTAAAGTAATGAAGAAAGAATAAGTTGAACTTTATTGGTAACAAAAATAATAATTGTAACATGTTTTAAAAAATATATACTCCATTAATTACCAATCATATGATTAATAAAATGTCAATATAAATAGTAAACGTGAATACGTGATGGTTAATTCTATGTCATTAGATAGATCTATGAATCAATATTAGTCTAACTAGTCTTATTATCCGCGTGATATACGTTATTTTAATAAATATTATTTTATTACATTATAAAGATTAAAAATAGCTTGATTGAAAACTTTCTAGTAAATCAATATACAATCCATTAAAATATCTTAATTAAATAAATAACATCGTTAATAAATTTAAAGACAGAAATAAACAAAATTTTGTTGAAACTAATAAAATTGTATAAAACTTAATAACATAAAATAATCTATCTTATTATATTATTATTATTAAATGATTCAAGTTTCGTCTATGACCCCACAAATAAATTTACACTAAAAGCAAATGATTTTTTTTTAAAAGATGTGGATAACTATTTATATTATTATAAAACTTGATTTGAAAATACAAAAAAAAAAATCATTCACTAATACAAATTAACTCATAAATTTTAGAGTTGTCCATTGTTTGATTTAGTGGTAAAATATAGTCAAACTTTATCATATTTTTTTTTGGTAAACAACACGAGAAGGAGAAACCTTCCCGAGTCAACTGTACAAAATGGCTACACAACGACCAACCGGGGAGTAGCCTTCCCCATACAATCGCTCTCGAGGAGCGCCTTAGTTCCATCAGGCGGTTCAGACAACTCGTGGAAACCTTGCACTAACGAAAGTCTAAGTTTGGCGAGGGAGACGGCGACCATGTTCGCTTCCCTAAAGACATGTCAGAATTGGATTGTCCAGTTTCTTTTCAAAAAGCCTTGGCAAAGCTTCATCAGGCTCGAGGACGGATGATGATCTGCAACGCCATTAACCACCATTGAGTATGCTAGATGGGAGTCCGTTTCCACCTCAATTTGTCGAAAACCAAGCTTCCAGGCTAGTCGGAGCCTCGGAGGCAGCCAATAATCCCCCATAGTTACGTCGTCACAGTACGCCGGGCATGAACCAATGCGATGGCCAAATCCTCCCACCCAAGCGCCATCCGCCATCCTGAGGACGCCACCAGCTGCAGCAGCCCGTCCTTGCTCACCGCACCATCAGCATTAGCTTTTATCCAATCCGGATTCGACTTCGTCCAAACGATATTGATCTTCTATTTGGCGAGTATCGGAGGCACTCCCGACTTTAGCTTCCAGGCACTACTGTAATCCTTGGTGATGTCAACTAGGAACCTTGCTTTGTTGGGTCTCTCTCCGCCGTTGTTGAACACACACTCATTCCGCCACTTCCACGCCCACCATAGAGCGTTTGCAAAGACACTCGCCCATTGCACTCCATTCGTAGTGATCCGGTTCGACATGATATTCGCCCTTAACCATTCTGCACATGACAAATCAAAGAAATCAGAGTCTGCATTCATATTCAATAAGCATCTCCAAACTTCCGAGAAGAATGGGCAGTCCCTGAATATATGGATCATCGTCTCCGGCTTGTCCTTGCATTTAGCACACCAAGGTTCCGTCGCCAGGTGTCTCCGACATCTCTCTTCATTTGTGAGGATCACAAATATATCCTCCTGAAAACAACCCCATCAACATATATATCCTCCTGAAAACAACCCCATCAACACTAGCAACCCCATCAACACTAGCAAGATCGATAGCGTTAGCGAGTTGTCCATAAGCCGACTTAATAGAGTAATTGCCATCTTCCGTCGCCCTCCAGCTCAAGCAGGGAGTCCTCTTCTTCGTTCACTATGACCGCAACAAGCTTCATGAGCACCCCTGCCAGCAGATTGCCTCCAATAAGCCCCCAACGCCAGCCTTCTCCGTCGCACCAGTAGTCTCTAATTGATTTGGTTTGCTCCTCCTCCTCCAGGCGCCTAATAACCACGCCCTCAAGGCTCTCCTCCAAAAACCATTTATCTTTCCAGAAGAGGATCGACCGCCCATCTCCAACGATCCATTTGAGGCCCTCATTCACCACCCTGTTGAGGCTCCTTCTCACGCTTGCCCAAATTGCCGAGCACCCCATCGTCACCGTACAATTGTCTCGAACATATTTCGCTCGCAAGATATTGCACCAAAACGCATTGTTATTGTTATTAATGAACCTCCACACCAGTTTACCTATGACGGCAATGTTCAACTCCTTCATCGATCGAACTCCTAGGCCTTCGCTTACTTTTGGTTTGCACACATCCTCCCAAGCAACTAAGTGGATCTTCCTTTGAATATCATTACCCCCCTAGATGAAGCCCCGAACAGACTTGTCAATGGCCTCACACAATGCTACCGGGATCGAAACAGTAGCTAGCCATGGTGTAAATTGGTATCGAATTCAGGACAGATTTAGCGAGTGTCACACTACCCGCCAGGCTAAGTCGCTTGTGTGGCCACCCCACCAATCTGTTGGACACTTTGTCTAACAATGGGGTGAATGTATCTCTCTCAATCCTAGTATGCAGGATCGGTATCCCGAGGTAACTCCCCGGGTTTGTAGTCACCTCAAAGCCGCAATCCGCTCTCAGACCCTCAACGACGGCCTCAGACACATTAGGAGACACAAATAATTTCGACTTGCTCATATTCACCCACTACCCGAAAGCCCTACAAAATACCTCAAGGATCCCTTTAATAATAGTGAGTTGAGAGACGGACGCCTCCGCCGCGAACACAATATCATCAGCGAACATGATGTGCGATATCTCTGGTCCGCTCCTCGTTACTTTAGCTGGTTTCCAATAACCTCTATTCACATCCTTCTCCACCATTTGACTGAGTCTTTCAATGCACAAAACAAAGAGATAGGGAGATATCAGATCCCCTTGTCTGGTCATATAAACATGTAGCAAATTCGACCAGGATTCGACTTATAGGAATCCATGTCTCTGTTTTTGTATTATATATTGATATTGACGATGATTACAAAAATATATGTATTAAATCGGTAATAGGTATATCTTAAATCTTAGTTATATTAAATAAATACTTAGTTGTTATGATTTTATAAAATGATAATAATAGGTTATCATCAAATAATAGGTACAAATTGTACTATATTTATAAAGTGAATATTAAATTGTCAATTATGATATATTTTTTTATATTATAAATACATGTTTGTTTCTTAAATATTTTTATTGTGTAAAATAAATATATATACACATTTGTTGAAAAATCTTTTAGTAACTTATTTGTTTTTTTTTATCAATATAACTTATTTGTTTATTTATTAAAAAAATCATCTTTTATAAGATATCCTTCTTATTTCACTTAATATATTCTCCCATATATTCACTGTGTCTTTTTTTTTTGTTTTTTTAAGGGAAAAATTTTGTCTAAAGGGATTAACCCTAAAAGCCAAGAGCATCATTACGGATGAGACTACGAAGCAGAGAATCGTCCGGAGCGATCGAACTGTGGAGAGCATAGGTCAGATGCGATAAGCGATCTGCTACTTGGTTAGCCTCCCGATAGACATGGCGAATCTTGACGGAAACAAAGAAACCTAGCGAGACTAGACTGTTCGAGACAATCATATCGGAGTCTCCAGTAGGCTTCCCAACACTTTTAAGACTATTTATTATGGTGAGGTTTTCACCTTCAATTTCGATGTTTGTTAGGTTCAGTTCTTAGGCTGCTGAAATCCCATACCAAAGCCCAAGGCATTCGGAACTAGCAATCGAAGAAGCAAGGCAAGGCCCTGAGCCATAGAAAACCGGATATCCCCTACAATCACGGATGATGAAGCCATAGGATCATGAGTTATTAATTAAGAGAGCGCCATCAAAATTGAGCTTATAAGCTCCCGACTTTGGTGGTTTCCATCTTGCTTGTTTTCGTTTGTTTGTCGTTGTTTTACTCGTAGGTTTCGGCTTTAGGAGCCCATCGTTGTCCTCACTGTTTTTGGTAGAATTCCACATGATCATTTGTTCTTTGGTGAATGCAACAATGCTTATGTAGTCCATTTTATGTTGTCAAATAGTACTTTGTTTCTGAAATACCAGACGGCCCACCAAATAAGCACTAATTTAGCAAAGCGAGGGAGGCCTAGTGCTTCTTTAGCGTTGTTGATGATTTGGTTTAGATCTAATCCATCCACAAAGTAGTTGTTTAACTTGATGAAAATTGTTGGGTCTATTGATAGTATGATTTCACGTGTAATTGGATAACTCAAGAGTAGGTGTTGTAAGTCTTCGTAAGCATTGTCATAGTGCGGGCAGTTTGTTGGTATACCCAAACGGAGGGAAGCGAGCTTAAATGCGGTGGGTACCCCGTTTTTGGTGGTTTTTCAGAGAAAAGCTTTTACTTTTGGCGATGCGTCAAGATACCAAATTCATCTAACATCGGAACGTTGGTGATGTTTCATATAGTTTATCATATCAATGGCTGACTTGGTGAAGAACCAACCATTCTTGCTCCATTTCCAATATAATCTATCTAGGTGAATATTTTTAGGTATAGGTGTTTGCCTTAAGGAGTCTTTTATTTCATTAGGCAGTATACCATGAGCAATGTCATATAATTTCTCTTGATCCCGGGATTTATCTGGTTTTAGGAGTTCTGAAACTCTAATGTTTATGTTTATCGGCTGGACTGAAGAGGCCAAGTCGATAAGAGGACCATTCCTAAACAAGTGGTCAGTCCAAAATTTTATATCATTCCCGTTACTAATCGACCAGCGTAAGCCATCTTTAAATAATGGTAGCAACTTAGTAAGTTGTGTCCATTTCCGGGACGAGTTCCCACTTCTGGAGTAGTGTAGGATTTCTTGTTGTTTTAGGTATTTTTCTTTAATTATTGTTACCCATGGGTTGTTTGGTTCTACAAGGATTTTCCATAGTAATTTGAGTTGTAGTGCCTTGTTCATATCCTCTGATTTGCAGAGACCAAGACCTCCATCCTCTTTGGCCTTACAGACTTCAAACCAACTAATGAGCGATTTATGCTTTGGACCCTTATTCCATAGGAAGTTTCTGTTTATTTTGTCAAGTTCTGTGTGGATAGCCTTAGGGAGCATGAAGCATTGCATTATGGGGAGTGGTTTTGCTGATAGTGTGGATTTAATGAGTGTGCATCTCCCGGCTTGGGATAGACCATTAGCTTTCTATCGATTTAGTTGTGCTTTTGTGTTGATAATGAGTTCCGTAAAGTCTTCTTTTGTTTTTCGTCCATTTATCATGGGACAACCAAGATAGGTTCCCAGACTTTCTGTGTAAGCAATTTGTAATTCATTGCGGATAAGGTTCTTCTGACTAGTGGCAATGTTGGCAGATGTTTGGAAATTTGATTTATGACTGTTCACTCGTTGTCCTGAAATAGATGTGTATTCTTTAAGAATGTTGTTTATTTGGTTACATGTTGTGTTTGTAGCCGAGGCAAAGATGACTATATCATCAGCGAATGCAAGGAAGGGGATTTTGGTTCGAGCCTGCAAAATTTTGATACCTAGATGACTCTGGGGTTTGGCAGATTCTTGTTGTAGTCCCCTATCTAGGATCTCAGATACGAGGAGGAACAAATAGGAGGATAAAGGGTCTCCCTGACGAAGGCCCCGTTGCGGTGCAAATAGATTAGTTGGTTCGTTGTTAACCAGGACCGAGTAAGTTACTCTTGTGATGACCTACCAGATCAAAGGCTTTTTCCATGTCTACCAGATCAAAGGCTTTTTCTAGGACCGAAAAGCCGAATTTGTCTAGGACCGAAAGAAGGAAATTCTAGTCTACCAGATCAAAGGCTTTTTCCATGTCTAGTTTTACTGACATCCACCCAGACTTTCCTTTTTTCTTTGAGAATGAGTGAAAAATTTCATTTGCTATTAGTATGTTATCTTGTATTGACCTACCTGTAATGAATGCACTTTGGAGTGGATTAATTATTTTAGGGATGATTTTCTTTAATCTAATGGCAAGAATTTTAGAGATGATCTTGTACGTTGTTGAGCAAAGACTTATTGGCCTATAGTGGGATGTTATAGTCGCGTTATCACATTTTGCTAATAAAGCTATAAAGGTGTGGTTTGTTTGTTTAAGAATTCTTCCACTAAGGAAAAAGCTTTTAACAGCCTTAATGACATAAGGTTCCACTTTAGGCCAGTATTTTTTTAAAAAACCAGCAGGGAAACCGTCAGGGCCAGGAGATTTATCGTTCGCCATGCTGAAGACAGTGTTTTTAACTTCTGAGTTTGAGATTGGTCTTGTTAACTAATCGTTGTCCTCCGTTGTGATCTCTCTACCAATGTTATTGAGTAGATTACTAGAAAATTGTGGCCTGGGTTGTTGGGAGTATCGCTTTGCAAAGTCATTTTTAATTATATCCCGTGTGTATTTCTTTTTCATTTGTTATGGATACACCCGCTGTTGTTTGGATTGATTTTATTATGGTCCTGCTCCGTCGCCCCGTTGCAATTTTATGGAAGTATTTTGTGTTGGCATCGTTTGATTTTATATGGTTTCTTTTCGCTCTCTGCCCCCAGTATTTATGCTGGAACTTAAGAAGTGAGGAATGTTTGATGGATAGCCTTCTTATTTTGGTGTCTAAAGTGGCATCATAATTATTGCATATTTTAGTTTGTAGTTCTTCTAATTCGGTTTCTAGTTGGTTTATTTGACGGAATATGTTACCAAATGTAACCTTACTCCAAAGTTTGCTCTTTTTTTTTTTACTTCTTGCAGTTTCTTTGTTAGTTTGTACATGTGCGACTTTGGAATATCCGTTCTCCAGGCATTCCTTACAACCATTTCATAGTCAGCTCTTGTAGTCCAAGCCATTTCAAATTTGAAGGGTTGAAGTTTCGGTTTTTGATTGTCCATCAAGTCTAATGTGATTTGCGCATGATCAGATTTTATGAAAACATGATTTTCTTTGTGCAAATCCTGGAAAATCCGGAGGAGGTTATGACTTACCATTGCTCTATCCAGTTTTTCATAAATATTGTTCGTCCCATGAGAGCGTTTTCTCCAGGTAAACCTATTCCCAGTTGTAGGGGCGTCAAACAAGTTATGTGTAGTTAGGAAATTATTGAGACGACTTAGCCTTTGAGTGTTTGGTATATTACCTCATAATTTGTCACTAGATTCTAGTATATCGTTTAGGTCCCCCATTATTATTATAGGGCTCTGGATATTTGCTATAATAGATGTGAGGTGTAACCAGAAAGCATCCTTATCCCCTTCGTGGGGTGGAGCATAGATAAAGAAAATTTCAATTACTATATTTTGAGTGTTGTTTTTGTAAGTTGTTTGTATTATTCGGTTATCTGAGTATGTTGCAGTGAAAGTTTCATTTTGTAACTGAGCTTCCTTCCAAAGAAAGCATAGCCCCCCCCCCCCCCCCCCCGAGAAACCAGAGGAGGGGCAGAAGTGCATTATGTCGAATCCCGATTTGCGCCAGCAATTATATGGAGGAGGAAGATGGGCTTTTGTTTCTGCTAGCATTAGTATTTTAATGTGGTGTGTTTTGGTGGTTGATTCTATATGAGTCCATAGGTTTCGCCTTTTAATTCCCCTAACATTCCAATATCTAAATTTCATTATAACCTTTTTTAGCTGGAGGGGTAAAGAACTGGTTATGAGTGATTGGAGGGTCCCAATTATAAGAGCTCTTACTTTGTCTTTGTGTTAAATTGGTGTTAAAGTTATAGGGAGGCATACTTTGTAGCTTGGTTGATGCCCAAAGCATGGAGTGGTGTGAGGTTAATTGGGACGTACGTAGACAATGAATAGATTCTAACCAGTAGAATTTTATATGATGCTCGGTGTTGAGCTTGAGCCGGAAACCAATTTGATTATTTGGTTTGTTAATCAAACGATTAGAGGCATGCAATGGCGAATATAGTAACCACCAACAAACCAAAGGTGAGTATTCATGATCGAGGAGATGGGAATATTTATAGAGTCCCTCTATTACATAAATTTGGTCTTGTATCTGAAGTGATAATTCAGTTCTTAGTTCAATGTTAATGAAGCAAGGTTTAGTCCAGTCCCTAAAATTACATAAAATAGTTTGTAATATGGTATTTATTTCATGATGATAATAACTTATTACCGTAGAGTGAAAGCCCAAGTTGATTTTTCTTGTGAAGCGGAATCTGTCTCGTGTAGTTTGTATTAGCCAGATGAGCCTTGATTGCAAAATGTGAACCGCTGAGCATGTTTTACTTTTCAATTCTTGCAATTTGGAAGGGGATACAAGTGGCTCGAGAGAAAAGATATCCCGAACAATGTCAGTTGAATACATATAATTTATTAAATGTAGTGGTAACATAATGGCATGATCTTTGTATGCATAAGAAAGCATTTTATCTCTTGGATATACATAAGAAAGCAAAGTTCTCCTACAATATAGAGTAAGGGGCTGTAGGTAGTTGCACAAGCAATCAAGAGAAGTGAGATTAGTAGATAACCAACATATAAGATAGTCATTACATAGATAAGCATTACATATCCTGGATAGAATCTTATTGGTTTCAAGATTTTTAAATTTGATAGGGGCACCAAATTCCCTCCCAACAAGGATGGCATTAGTAGCAAAGCGATATTTGGGTTGAAACTGTTGCAGTTGGGTAAAGAATGAATCAGGATCAAGTTTCCCTTTACCCTTATCACTCTTGAGTGACTTGGAGAGAGTGGGTTTTTTATGGGTGTCACCCGAAGGCTTCCGTTTGGATTGGGTATTTGTGGGTTTCGGTGGATCCTCAATGAGAATCCCCTTCCCTTTGTCGTTTAGGTTGTTTTCCATTAAGGCAATGCAGTACAAACAACAGCAAGAAAACACAGTAAGAACATAGAGCATTTGGCCAAGAACAGAAAAGAAAGAGCAGGTAAGTAGGAGATGAGCATTTAATTTTGGTCTACAAAGGATTAAATAAGGGTAAGCAATATTCAAAGAAATTTTAGGAATACAGATTCCAGAAAGAATCTGGATTTTGGGTCTAGAGAGAGGGATTGAGAAGCAAAACCTCTCATAGAGAAGAAGAGAACCTAACTGATCCCAGGGACAGGAGAAGCAATGCCAATTTATTAAGATCCTTAAGTTCCAAACCAGTCCCCTAGTTACATGATGTCAAGGTTCCTGCTATGAAAACTTGAGATCCATGATGATTGTGTTTTGGCCATAAAACTGAGGCCTTTGTCTCCTTTTGTGAACCTGTGAGAAGATGGGAGAGTGAAACATCTCGAGAGAGAATCCCTCTCGAGAGTAGTTAGTCAAGGAATATTTAGCAGTATGCATGGTGGTCCTAATGAAACTACAACCTAAGGCTATATAGTCTTGCTTAAGATTATTTGACAGAATGCTTGTGATTATTGTATAATAAGAGTATATAATCTCATTTATCCAGTGATAATGGCAAGTTCAACAAACTTTATTTTGATTTTCAGCAAGCCTATGGTGGATAATAATAATAATAATAATCAAATGATTAATTGTATTGATATAGCTCGGAACAAAGGAATAGTGATTAATATACCTTGAGTTTGTCTGATATAGGATACCATGATGCATACACCATTCATGATATAGATCATCAGAGAGTTGCTCAAAAGCTTTGGTTTGATTGAATTCAATCAGGACCGGCAGCCCACTGGAGAGCCCTCGTGATAGTAGCAAAGATAGATCAGAGTTTAACACCAGGTTGCATAAAGACATGTCAGTATTCATCATAGAATTACCTAGAGAATGCATATAAATGTATTTTATGGAAATTGAATTCCAAGCAAAGTAACACAGGCTCTTCAAGGTCTAGATTATAAGATACTTATACATAAGTTGTTGTTTTAAGTTTATAGGTTGTCCTAGAATGAATTCAGTTTTCAGCAGAAGGTGTAACTTAAAGTTTCTTAATGGTGTAGCTTTCTGATCTCTTTTTGCTAAGTTTGAGAATGGATAATGTTTAAGGTTTATGTTGATCTTAAGTTTTATAAAAGTAGGTTCTAGATTGAGTTGTTTGAGGGGGGTTGTGATGTTTAATAGTTGTATATTCATTGGCGGTGAATCTACTTGGGGAAGTTAAGGTCGGAATTATGACCCGGGATTACGGATGGTTATTACAGATGGTTTGTCGGGAGGGTATCCCAAAGGTTTGTAGGGAGGTTATCCTTAAGAGTTTGTGGGAGGTTATCCCGAGGAGTTTGTGGGAGGTTGTCCCAAAGAGTTTAGGGGGTGAGATTGAGGGGAAAAGATATAACCTGGTTTTTGCAGGGAGCCAAATAGAGACATCACCATCGTCGAAAGTCGAAGGCACCGCTGAGGGACGCCAGAAGGAAATAGGGAACCCACGAGTGGTAGGAGAGAAACCAGAACCGCCGAGAGCATACTCCAAAGGCGAAGGAGAATTGAAAACTCGCATATCTTCATCTTCTTTCTTCGATGTTTGTATCCTCGCAACTTCATCCAAACAGCCCCGATGTCGGACGTCAAAGACCAAGAGGAGGAGAGCGCTTTGCTACTAGTTGATGGCCACCGATCCTCAAATCGGTGCTTGAAAAATGAAGCATCAAATCGAGCAGAAATTGCAGAGTGGTCGTATAGAGGGATGGTAAAGAGAAACCCTCTGATTGCAGTAGTGATCGAGGCTATCGACCTCCATGGCAGAGATTTGAGATAACATGTGGATTTTAACCCTAGAACGGGAGAACGATCCTCAATCCCATTCAAGAGCCAAATTTTGAGCCAAATCTAAAACAGAAAGCTTTTGGTTTGGAAAATACGATTCTGATTTCGATTTTGTGACAAACTTAGGCTGAGATTTGTAGAAGTTTCAAATCGATTTGCAGATCGGGTTCTAGGTTTGGGTTTGGGAAAGGTGGGATTTTGGGGAAAGGGAAGCGCGTGAGCAAGCGCGTTCTCTTGGGTGGAATTGGGTTTTCTAGGTTCCATTTTTCTCGTATTCACTGTGTCTTACACCCTGTTTGGCACGTGGGTATTTTAGGGAATGGAAGGGATTGGAAATGGAGAAAGAGAAGGGAAGGGAAGGGAAGAGAAAGTATTTCACTTTCCCACCAAATTCCACCAATTTCCTGGGGTGTCAAATCCCATCAAATAGGGTAGTTATTCAAATTTAAAATCCCTTCCATTCCTCCCAATGGTCTACCCAAACACTCAATTAATTTTCCCTTCCATTCCCTCTCTAAAATTCTCATCAAATCCCATCATCCAAATGGAGTGTTAATGTCTTTACATTTACGTTTGATCGATCATGCAATTTGGGAATCATTGTGTGCTTCTACTTGCATTTTTTGTATGAATTGTACATGAAGACGACGCAAATATCACAAGCAATTGAATAAATCTCATAATGTATTTCAACAAACAAAGTCAGTACGCACGCATGATTCATATAGTAGTTGATAGGAATATAGAATCCGACTTAATAATTCAGTTTTAAAATATTTATATTAAAATAATAGAATTTATAAATAATTAAGATATGAAGTTGAATATTTATATTAAAAATGATAGATTTTGTAACTAACTAAGATATGAAATTGAATATTTATATTTAAAAATAACAGAGATCAACAATTAAGATGAACACGTAGGATGAAATGCGGATAAATAAAGGGAAAACTAATTAAAATACCCCCCCTTGGGGGTATGGTAAAAATCTATCCTCAACTTTCAAATGTAATAAAAATATCCCGACCTTTGAGAGTGGTGGTAATATATTACCCTGTGTTTTCTCACGGGTCAAAAATGCTGACAAGGCATCCTACGTGGATTTTTTTTGACAAGATAGCATACGTGGAAGCCTTTTTACAAATTAGCACTAAAATTGGGTTTTCTTGAACGATTTCCTTAGGAAAAAAATAAAACGATAACAAATTAAACTCGAAAAACGAAATTAAACCGACAACAACACTAAATCGACAACTACGAAGAAGGAAAAAAATAAAACTTACCCAGCCAAGTCTGTGAACGAATCAAAGGGGAAGAAGATGCGAGAGAGACAACTCAAGATAGTCGACCATGAGGGAGGAAGACTGACATTGAAGAGGAACCATGAGCTACTTGGAAGACCTGGAAGACAATTCAAGAGGCGACCACGGAAGAAGATATGAGGGAAGTCGGAAAAGGCGTTAGGTATGAAACCGGTCCAGCTCTTGTAAAAAAAATCCTTGTAAAAAAATCCACGTAGGCTGCCTTATCAGCATTTTTTACTCATGAAAAAACTTGTGGTAATATATTACCACTACCCTCAAAGGTTAGGATATTTTTATTACATTTGAAAGTTGAGGATATATTTTTACCATACCCCCAAAGGTGGGGGTATTTTAATTAGTTTTCCCATAAATAAATGGATCATTGTATGATGTGGATTAATTTTAAGGGCAGTTTCTATACAGACCATATTTTTTGCCTATATTAGGAAATTGTCCACCACCCTCTCCATATTAGCAAAATGTCCACCTATGTTGCTGACACTGCTGAAACCGAAGTTGATGAAATTGAGTATTTTTTCTCGAAATTGAGTTTTTTTTCCGTGTTGCTGAAACTGAAGTTGTTGAAGTTGCTGATGTTGAAACCCCGATTTCAGCAATGTTGTTGATGCTGAAATGGTTATTGCTGACACCGAGGTTGCTAAAACCGTGTTGCGAGATCTAAAATTTAGCCTATGCGGATTCGAACCCACGTGTTTGTGCATAAGCACACTGCTCTACCATTGAGCTAAGAGGCTTTTAAACCAGATTTAAAGCAAGGAACATAAAAATTCATTGCAGTCCGCATTTTAGCGATTGCTGAAACTACAATTCGCATTTCAGCAATTACTGAAATTGTCAATATCCAAACTCAAATCATGTAAACATCAAGATAATCCATTAATTTTGTGCAATTTGATAACAATTCAAATATAAAATACTATAAGATGTTGAAATTATAAGATGCTGAACTAGGCAATTAGCATGGAATTCATTGCAGTTATGAATCAAGGATATCGACAAGATAATCCATTAATTTTGTGCAATTTGATAACAATTCAAAAATAAAATACTATAAGATGTTGAAATTATAAGATGCTGAACTAGGCAATTAGCATGGAATCAATAAGCAATTATGAATCAATTAGCACAATTTAATAACAATTATGACGTACAGTAGCGGTATGTATATGAATCAATTAGCATACATATGTATGAATCAATAAGCAATCATCAAGATAACCGAGCAGAAAAGTCAATGCAGTAGCAAGGTGCTCGGTTTTATAATGGTAGAAAGACGGAATATTAAAAAGAAGATGATCAATTGTACTGAATAAAACAATTACCTCCATAGCACACGCACTGCACAGAAGCAAGGTAACCGGAAGCTGATGTTGCTTTTGAACTACTGGCAGGATAGCATCAACTTGCTTTTTCTCCTAAAATTACTGATTTCAGCTGGCAAGTACAACACATATTTGAACAATCGGTACCTTCTCCTCGCTCCATCTCCATCTTCGTCCCTCGTCGCTCCATCTCCGCCGCTCTGCTGGCACCACAATCATCACCGGCACGACCTTCGGCTAACCGAACACCGACTCTAGATTTATGATCTACGCAGTGGATGGAAAATTGAAGCGATTACAAACAACAGTCAATGGAACCCCATCACAGTTGATTTTAGCAATTGCTTCAGCAATCCATCGAAAACCACCGTACTGCTTCAGTAGTTGCTGCTCGCATATCTTCTTCTGCTTCAATAGTTGATGGTTGTATTTCTACAATCTGCTCCCTCCTCCGCCTCGCAGCAAGGCCGTCTCCGTGGACTGGACAGATCGGAGATCGAATCGCTCTCGAATGCAATTTCACCAGTCAAATGAAGTTTCAGCAACCTCGCCTCGGCGCCTCCTCAAATGATAGTCTTCCAGCATGAGCTCGACGAAGATGACGGGGAGAGGAGCGAGAGAGAGGACGATGAAGAGGATCAAAGACGAAGACGACCAAGAGGAGCGAATGAGATCTGAGATTTGACGGCAGAATATTTGAGATTTAGGTTTACATATGAGGAGGGCAAATTTGTCCAAAAAATTATAGATGGACAAAAATCTAATTTGCTAAGGTTGGTGGACACTCCCCCAATAAAGCCCAAAAAAAAGGGTCGGGTTGGCAAATTTTCTCTTAATTGTATTGGATACTCATTAATTGACGTGTCAAAAAAACTCGGCCAGAATGCACCACAGAACGACACGTAAGCGAATTGTACCAAAACCAATCACATAGGATTTCAACGCCTCTGTTTTAGTATTATATATATATATATATATATATATATATATATATATATATATATATATTGATTGATTCTCACATTATAATTTAGATTTGTTACGTTTATCATCATATTTTTCAATAGAGTTTTATATATAATTGATGCAGTTTTAGAATATTTCATTAGCAGAAAATAAGTTACTTATCCCTCAAATAACAAAAGAATTATTGATATATCCAAATTGTTTTTTCCTATGAATATAATTAAAACTACTCATAACAATATTATATCATCACAGTGGTTGTTGATGTTATCAAGGTCAACTTAGACGGCTCAGAACTGTCATCGGAAGATGCAACGGCATGCTATGTCATCTGGAATCACTAGAGTCGAGTCAAATCCTCTAGTGCCTACTTTTGTGACCCCGTATGATAGAGACTTAGGCTACCCACGGATCGAGATTGAAGCGATAGCCTCATGGTGATTAAATTCAATTTTTGGTGTTTGTTGTTGCCCTTAGGAGATCGAGATGATCATCCCAAATGCCCAACGCCTGTTGTAGTGTTTTGAGGAAGTTACTTACAAGCATATCTCCTACAAAATGAATAGGGTTGTGAACATGGTGACTCAACTCGGACACATAATGAATCTTGGACCTCTCACATCGTATTTATAGTATTTTCTTGTCCATAAAGACGCAATTGAGATGGTGAATTAATAGGAACTGACACACTCTTTTTTCCCCTTTTTTGATCTAGGAAAGAATTCAGATATATGGGCTTGGCCGGTGTTGTACGAGAGTCTTATAGTCCTAGATCATTATGAAACTTGTGGCTTTCGGCTGAGTTGTCAATGTGGACAACCTTATCAACCACTCTCTTAATGATTACTAATGTTGTTCATATTTTGCCTTTTCATTGAAAACTAGGTTTTCAAACTCTTCTTCTATTTTAGTTGCTTCAATATGTCAGAGTGAATAATCCTCGTTGGGGTTGCCTTCGCTATCATTAGAATATACATAGGAGTACAAGATAGTTAACCCTAATTACAAATGGGTAATTGGGCCTATACATATATTCTATCTAACATACCCCCTCAGTCGAAACATAATGGCAGCGAATAGTGAGACTGGATCTAAAATCAAGAAATAAATGGTGAGGCAATCCCTTGGTGAAAATGTCTACATACTAGTACGGGGAGGGGACATGTAGGACACGCACATGTCCCATAGCTACCTTCTCACGAACAAAGTGGATGTCAATCTCCACCTCCTTGGTTCTCTGATGGTGAGCCGGGTTGTGAGCGAGGTAAGTAGCGCTGACATTGTCTGTATACACAACAGAAGCTTGACTGAGGGGACAGTGGAGCTCAAGCAATAGGTTGCAAAGCCATGCACACTCAGCAACAACATTGGCAACACCGTGATATTTCGCTTCAGCACTAGAGCGAGAAACCACATGTTGGCGCTGAGAAGACCAAGAGACTAGAGAGTCGTTGAGGAACACACAATATCCTGATGTAGACCGTCTGGTGTCCGGAAAACCATCCCAATCGGCATCCGTGTAAGCAACCATGGAGAGAGGTGAAGCTGATGGGGTAATAGTGATGCCAAGAGAAGTAGTACCCTGAACATACCTGATAATGCGCTTAAGAGAAGCAAAGTGAGACTCTCTGGGGCCATGCATAAATAGACAGACTTGCTGAACAGCATAGCTAATATCAGGATGAGTAAATGTCAAGTATTGTAAAGCACCAGCAAGGCTACGGTACAAAGTCGGATCAGACACAAGCGCACCCATAGCTTGGGCCAGTTTGGCGGTGGTCTCAACAGGCGTTGTAGCAGGCTTACAGTTAGCCATGTTAGCCTTGGCAATAATCTCCTTGGCATATTTCTCCTGTGAGAGAAACAAACCAGATGCAGATCGAGATGCAGAGACTCCCAAAAAGAAGCTGAGAGGCCTGAGATCAAACATAGCAAACTCCTTGCTGAATTGAGTAATAATGGCAGCTCGAAGAGTCTCTGAAGATGCAATAAGGATGATATCATCGACATATAAGAACAAATAAGCAATCTGATTACCTCGACGAAAGACAAACAAGGAGGAGTCACTCTTCCTACTGAAGCCAAGCATGTGCAGATAAGTAGCAAAGCGAAGATACCACGCTCGAGGTACCTGTTTAAGGCCATACAGAGACTTCTGCAAGAGACAAACATGGCCTGGTTTGGTCCTGTCAGCAAAACCAGGCGGCTGGAACATGTACACTGTCTCATTCAGATGACCATGAAGAAATGTGTTCCTGACATCAAGCTGATGAATAGGCCAATCCTTGGAGACAGCGAGATGCAAGACGGTATGGATGATAGCTAGTTTGAAAACCGAACTAAAAGTGTCATCACAATCGACCCCCACCTGCTGAGAGTTCCCATTGGCGACCAGTCGCGCCTTATAGCGCTCAAGAGATCCGTCAGAGCGAAACTTGTGCTGAAAGAGCCACATGCACCGCACAATGTTGGCCCTAGGAGGCCGAGGAATCAAGACCCAAGTGTTGTTGCTAATAAGAGCCTTGTACTCATCAAGCATGGCAGCATTCCAATTTGGGTCTAAGGCGGTTGTTTTGTGGGAGGTAGGGATGGGCAATAGGTGAGAAACGGAGAGGTCAAAAATCTGTTTGGGACGAGAGATGCCACTCATGCTCCGAGTTTGGATCTGGTTAACCCGCTGTGTAGGGTTAGGTGGCAGGGTAGGGGCTGCAGCTGACGAGATAGAGACTTGAGGTGATGGGACGTGGGCCACAAGGGGCTGCACGGGAGCAGGAGGTGGCAGGATAGGTTGCGGTAGGGGAGGGTTGGGTGCCCGGGCCGGAGATGTAATAGCATTCGGAGAGGAAGAGGGATATAGTTGATGAAGGAGGTGGGGTGTAGGGTAGTCATCAGAAGGGGGCGGGGTGTTTGGGGATGTAGGGGGACTAGAAAATGGGAATGTGGTCTCATCAAATGTGACATGGCGAGAGAAGATGACACGTTTGGTAATGGGATCAAAACACTTATACCCTCTATGATTGGAGGGGTAGCCGAGGAAAACACAAGGTGTGGATCGAGGAGCAGGTTTATGAGGGGCAACAGATGCTTGGTTGGGGTAACACCGGCAGCCAAACACACGGAGGTGGTCGTATTTAGGAGTAACTCGGAATAATATCTCAACAGGACATCAATTCTGGATGGTTGTGGAAGGAGTGATGTTGATAAGATAGTATGCCGATTCAATAGCATATGACCAATACTGCAGGGGGACATGCCCATGGATAAGGAGAGTCCTCATGTAAGTGGTAAGGGTGCGAATGCTCCGTTCGGCTTTCCCATTCTGGGAGGAGGTGTGGGGACAAGAGAAGCGGAATTGAATAACATGAGTAGCGAAGAAGGATGTAAGGGCATGGTTGTTAAACTCACCGCCCATGTCACATTGAAAGGATTTAATGGGGAGGTTGAATTGGGTGCGGACGAAGCTATGGAAGATCATAAGGTGTGTAACAACTTCAGATTTGTACTTTAGGGGAAACACCCAAAAATAATGGGAGAATGCATCAACCAGAACAAGTGCGTAGCGGAAACCATCATGACTGATAATAGGAGATGTCCATAGATCACCATGAATGATTTCAAATAGAGTGTGCACCTGAGTATAAGACGTGACAAAGGGCAATCTAGTGTGTTTGCCAAGCTGGCACGCCGGGAAACTAGTGGAGGGGGGGGGGGCTTTATTGCTGGGAATAAGCCTGGACCTGAGAGACTCGAAAGTCGGGGAACCCGGGTGACCAAGACGGGCGTGCCAGAGAGACGTTGAACGAGCAACTGCTGATATATTGGTTGCTGCAGGGGAGGAGACAGGATGTATGTTGTTGGTGATAGGATATAGGTCTCCAGCGCTATTACATCTCATGAGTGGGGCTCCAGTTGTGAAATCTTTGACATCAAACCCAAAGCGGTCAAACTCAATGGAGATATTCTTGTCTGTGGTGAGGCGACGAATGGATACAAGGTTCTTTGTTAAGTCATGGGAGACGAAGATGTTGTTAAGGCTTAGGTTGGTGGTAGGTGTTGGTAATGTAGTGTGCCTAAGACCCAAGGTAGGAATGCGTTCACCATTGCCGACAATAATGGAGGTAGAAAGACTCTTAGAAGCAGGGACATAAATTATACCCGGGTTGTGCGACATGTGTGCAGTGGCTCCGCTATCCATTTACCAGTTCGAATCGGAAGGTGACACGCCTGTAGGTGTCATGATGGCGGGTTGCCTGTGTCGGGATGATTACGATGATCCCGTTGCTAAAGCCTGATCCAGATGGTGCGGAGAGGGCCCTACGAGTCCCTGCTGGCTCGGGTATGGCCGCATTGGAGAGGTTTACGGGGGAGGCGGAAGGGTATAGGCCGCTGGGGAAGGGCTCCAATAGGGGAATACCCCCTCTATAAATGACTTAAATAGGTATGGGCTTCTCGAACTTTCGAACTGTCAGAGGCGCAGGGGACGCTGTTGTGGCGGCTGAGTGCTCGGTGATGCCGGAGGGGGAGGGGGGGCTCGCAGGCGGCGGATTCGGGGTCTGGTGGTCGGATATGTGGTTGGGTGAGATGCGAAGTGATGGTGGCGAGGGGATGCGAGAAGGAGGAGGTGCGAGAAGAACCGGTGTGGTGGTGGTGCTCGGATCTAGACAGATGGGCAACCGGTGTGGTGCTCGGTGGTCGGATTCGGACGGTGGTGCTCGTACTGGTGGCTGGCAGGAGGGACCGCGAGAGCGAGCAGGGAGAAGACGGTGAGGAGGTTAGTCGGTGAGCGAGGGCAAGGAGTAGCGAGGAGGGGTGCTCGGATCTGGGCCCGGGGTGATGGGGGTGGTCGGATCTGGACGGAGGAGTGATGGTGCGGTGGTCGGCGAGTCTGGCAAGGCGAGAGCGAGAGAAGCAAGAGATCGATAGGGAGACCGGCAAGAGATCGAGAGGAAGAGGATGACCGGCGCTGTGTGTGTGGGAGGTCCGCTGACGGCGGGGAGGGATCGAAAAAAAAATTAGGGTTTATTTAGATGAAACCCTACAAGCTCAGATACCATGTCAGAGTGAATAATCCTCATTAGATTTGCCTTCGCTATCATTAGAATATGTGCAGGAGTACAAGATAGTTAACTCTAATTAAAAATGGATAATTGGGCCTATACATATATTCTATCTAACACAATAATCCCAAATACGTACTATGGACATTGCAAGTTGTATCCTAGATTGGTATTCAATTTGGCGGCATGTGTCTCCATTATTATTAGTATTACCCCTTGAATTTGATAGTGGGTTTGATTAGGTCAGTACTGGCATTCTTTAAGGCAAGTTTTAGGTCAATGATCTATCATATTCGAATGTGTTAACTACTAACTAGGCATACCCCATACTTGTTGAATCTCTCATTGAGATAGGTCAGGTGTTGTAAATTGTGATATAGAAGCAGCAGCACATGCAATAACTGCCAACTGGTGTGATTTGTCAAGTTGTTGCAAATAGTTTACTCATTTAAGGGATGTTTGTAATTGTATGTCTTTCATCAAACCACTTTGCGTCCTCTCTTACAATTAGCACTGTTAACTATATATAAAGGGTAAAATGTATCCATATTTGTAAGTGCTATAACATGGATGTTTACTCAAATCCGGCCTTGGAGTTTTATTGTTGGACATCGCCTTTGTTCTTCAACAACTGATCGGTTGCTTGTGTTAAAACAAGGAAAGCGATCGTTCTTGTCATCACAATGCGTATTCGCTTGCGAAAGATCTCGTGACTGAACCTTTCGCGACGATAATCCCAATACCAGAAGAGCTTATATCTCACATCAAGACTTTCATCTGATTCATTTTTTTTAAAGATAATAGTACTTTGGTTCACTATCTTGTATTTTTACGACTAATGAATCATCTAATAGTCGAGATTATTTCGTCTTTCCTTTTTGGGAAATAAACCACAAAATCACCTTCAAAAGCATCATTTTAATAACTCAGCTGGGTAATGGTATTGCCATGGAGTACAGAAGCAAAAGAAAATCTAAAGAACATAGGAACACAACAACAATTTCAATAACAAGAAATTCACTCAAGATTTTCATTGTCCAACATAACTTAATGAGCATCCCCAAGCTGATTTTCCACCCCTAACAAAAGATTATCAAGCCCTAAAAAATGGGTTACCCTCGGAATCTAAAATGAAACAGAAACCAAACATCAAAGTATAAAACGCAACTTTTTTTTTTAATCGGAACAAGTTTGGGAGGTTTGGTCTCTGTATAGAATGCAGCTATAACCTTTTTTTCTCTGTTATGATGGTGAGGTACCCGCCTTGCGAGGGTAAACTCATCGCCCACTTCATTCTGCACTACATAAATACCTTCAAAGAAGCCGAGATGGTAATCATCCATTCACAGTATATCTTCTCTTTCTTTTCCGGAAATGCTCCTGGGCCAGCCAGTCAAATCTCAGTGTCTGTTTGTCGGTGAGCATGGCTAAGACCGACCCTTTAGCTTTGCTCGAGCAAAGAACACTCCGGCCAAGAGACCTGGAAATGACGATCACATGAAGGATTGAGCTTGAAACAAGTTTGAATGGATGGACAAGATACTGAAGAGAAGGAGAAGATTCATTTATGAGTTCTCACCGAATAAGATGCTTGTTGCGTTCTCCAAGCTGGTAGGGACATTAAATAGAAAAATTCCAGCAACAGAGAGCGGGATCTTATTAAGTGAGCCGACAAGGCTGCAGATTTTCAACAGTCAAAAGCCGTGTAGTTAGAATACATATACATGAATAAAATCTCTTAAAAACCAACGAACTAGATAATATACATTTTAATAAACTACATGTTTCAGGGAGACCAAGATTGTACTGATGACTAATTTAAATCATGTGAGTTTTCAGGCAGGCAGTTTTCTGGTGTGATAACGTACCTATATGTAGTGGCCCCCGTCTGATGAAGAAACCACATAGAAGTGAAGCTGATGGCCAACCCTAAGAATCCACTAAGTGTCATCACCAACCAGAAGCTCGGCAGCTTTAAAAGGGGCCTGCAGTGCGACACATTGCATTATTCACATGAAAGATCGTTTTTCAAACCGAAGAGAAAGGAGTAAAATTTGATGTCACTGCCTGAAGGAAAGGTCTACTCACGTCTCTAATAGATAATCGACCTCGTTAAATATGACAGCAAGCACCAGACCTAAAGGCAAGGAAAGGGTGTTATTCAGCAAGACCATTGAGAACTCGTTCAAGCTTCCCGATTGGGTCACCTGTTTTGCTGTGTCCATGACCCTTCGTAGTGTCAACTGCCGAAAAGTTCACAAGAATACCAGAGGCATTAGCAAAAAGAAGAAGTCACAGTCAAGAAGTGGAAGTAGAATATGATACTCACAGAATAGGATGCAGTCAAGAAGCAATTAACAATTTGCCATGAATACCCAACAGCATGGAAAGACAAATCTGTGACACCTCCTGATATTGCTGAAATGATCTGCATAAATCAGAGTCATAAGCATTCACCTTATAGTGAAATACTAACTACTCTATAAAGTAATCATAGTTACTAGTCTATAAAGTAATCACACTAAGCAGTGTACAAAGTAGTGATCTGCAGTCTACAAAGTATTTTTTTTGTAACTACGTTGCATATATATATTTACCGGTTCAAGAAATACTAACTAGTCTCACCCAACTGAAATTTTGAAGCTTCTGGATTAAGTTAGTGTTCTTCCTCCAGAAGTACCTATCTTATACTCTTTACTATACTAAAAAAACCAATGCATAGCTTGACAAACCGCATCGTGTGGTTGAGTCCCATGAAAAATTTTCCGACCCAAACTCTTATTTTTATAAAAAGAAATATTTTTTAGAAATTCTAAAAGATATGTAGATTGGATAATACGGATTGTGTGAATAACTTTCCTTTTCCTCATTTACATTTTTACTTCATCTTCATATTTAAATTCTCATTTTAAGAACCGAATCGATTGATAGGAAAACTGTAGTGTATTTGTACTTAATAGGATAAAGTTATAAGGTACATATATTAGTACTACAAGGTGCATAAATAAATCTATCAATTATCTGTTTCGTTATAAATTTATAAAGAATATTCAAACCTGATTTCATCTATAAAACCATAGGTTAAAAATATTATTTTCACTTACATATATTAACTTTATGTGATAACAACTATAACTTTAAAAATCTGTGAAGCACACAGGGACTACCGACTACACTAGTTAAATATAAAATGGATGTCATTATAGAAAGGTAGCAGGAATCTTCAACAAGATCCAATCTCATACGTCTACAGTAGGTTCAAATAGTTGGATGATATTCAAATGTCCTTGCCAAACATGAAAATTATGAGTCCCAAAACACTTTAAGATCTATCTCAGATTTAACAACCAATTATTTTACAAAAATAAGATTCCATGTTCAGTGACAAAAGTATGTTGCCAGAAATACATAAAGCTGCACAACTTACCATCAAGAAGAGGGCAGCCCAGACTCTACTGTCATGATGCTTGCTGAACAGATACATTTCACCAATCGCAGTTATCACATTGGTGACATTCTTCAGAACGGTTACCATTGCAACATTTATGTATTTTAAACTGCCAGATGTCCAAATAAACACATGAGAAGACCAGATAGAGAAAGCATCAAGTTCCGTATTTACTCGGTGCATACAGATTATAAATGGGGAAAAGCTAATAAATAGACTTCCAACCAGCCTAAGAGACATCCTCCAAATCAAAAGCAACAAAAACCAGGTGTTGCAGATTATACACTTTTCAGATATATGATATGGCTTTAGCTCTGAATATGTGTTTCAGGAACACAGGTAGCTCTTGAGAACTATACCTCGCCCATGATAACATGGCTTAACAAGTACAAGAACCGTCTACCTATGGCTATGCCCAACTTTCTTCAGGATTACTATAAGATTTAAAGGCACAGCATATAGCCCTCACTATTTAAAAATCTAAGATCAAATATGTTTGCAATTGTCCTAGGAATATCAGCTCTATATTTTGAGATATCTATCCTGGATATAATCTTATTAAACAAAAGTCAAGAAAATCTGTATAAAGACTTCAAATGAAAAGCAGAAGCGAAATGTAGAAAAATGTTTACCTAAACATGCTTGTAATGAGCATACCGACAAATATAAAATTCACAGGTATCCAAACTTTAATCAACCTCCAAGTCATTGGTTCTGTCGATATTAGACCGAAACCAGACAATGTGAGCACAACAATGACTGAGATGAAATTCTGCAACAAGAATAAGAACCAAATCCAGTCAGCAGTCAATTCCACGACTTCATTTAACAGATACCCTACAAATAAATTACATTAATACACCATCCAAACCCCAAATCCTAACAAATTACACAAAAGACAATTACACTACATTGCGGAGAAAAATTTTCGTTTTACCTGATACATCATCAAGGATATTCCAGCATTAAAATTATAGCTGGATAAGACGAGCTTATTAATCAAAATCATGCTGCAGGATGAAAGACAATATGCCAGCCCGGATAATAAAGCATGGTTGGGAATCTTAACCCTGCTACTTTGTAACAGTCTATCTTTTTCCATCTTACCACCTTCCAAATCATCATGATTTGAAACAGACTTCATGGAAAATGACCTGCATAATGGATGGATTTTAATTAAAAAAAAATGTTAATGTAATAAAGAAGCAATATTCAGATCAGAATAATCAATGCAAACTGGAAATATCTCACAGATACAACACTCCCCCCCCCCCCCCCCCCGGGCCCAAAAAAAAAATAGCTGTTTTAATCGGGAAATGAAGATGTAATAAGTTCCAAAAATTTTGGTTTGGTCATTTTCTTTCAGGCCAACAATCTTGGTGAATGGTGCTATTGCCAAACCAAGATCAATTAAATGCTGAAAAGTTCAAATAGGACATGTGAGTATGACGAGAAATAAAGGATTTTTTTGAGAGAACATACCTTCCGTTTATTTCTTTTCTCACAGGACTAGAGATATCATCGGCCATACTATTCAGCCCATTCCCATCATAAGATTTGACGGTCCGAGTAATGATAATCTTGTCTTCTGCAAAGGCACTGTAGACAACACGTATAAGATGATTCAGATATGTGAACCAGAATCCATACCAATCCAGACATTTATAAGCAGGACACAAAACCATGCTGGGAGATTAGCTTAGTATGCATTGTGTCTGAAGATTTAACTCAGAGAAGTATGTCCACTAATGCTACCAACAAGTATGGAAAGCAACCGTTTCAAACCAAGCAGGGAAATTAAGCTATGAAGCATTTGCACTTTGGATTGAGTCTAAATCTACTGTGATTGGAGTTCAAAGCAACTGTTTTAAGCGACTTCTGGGCTAACTTATTAACCCTCGGGCCTATATGTTAATTCAAGATTTGATACACAAAACAAATTCAAGATTAATAGAATAAAGCGACAAGAATGAAAACCAAGTATGGTTTCTCAAGATTTAATCCTAAAAAGGGCAATCTTAAAGAGCCTTATTCAAGAAAAGATTAGCAGGAGAGTAATTGATTTCTAACTACATACTATTGCAAAAGTCAAATCTTAAAACTGATTGTCCAGAGCAAAGGTCATTGAGCAATCATCTATCAGCTCTAGTTGCCCAAGTGCAATTAAAAGTAGAAAATGAAAGAAACCTAACTTGATATAGAAAAAAGCCATTTAAAAAAATCAAATTCAATTCAATCTTAGCAGCACGGAAAACCTCTTTCCTGAATTTAAACTAAAATCACAAAGGTCCCCTAAAACTAATCAACACCCCAAACGCGGATACTAACATACATGGGTACAGCTAAAATCATTCAGAAACATAAATTCAACACGAATAGTAACCCAGAAAGGAAAAAGAGAGAGTACCCTGCACCCATTTGAGCTACGAGGTCTGGCCAGAGCAAAGCCAACGGTACAAAACACCCAAATTGAATCTCAGGTAACCAAACCCGGCATTAGTCGATAAATTAGCTCCGGGAATGGCACAGATCAGCTAAAAAAAACCTCGAAGAAACTCAGGAATTGAGAGATTGAGAAATAGGGGATTGAATCAGAGGTTATATACCTCTGGAACGCGTTCTCAAAGAAGTTAGGGGGGTGTGAATGGATTTGAAGTGGATTCGGCAAATCTTCAGCTATTAGGCGTTGAACACTGGTCCGGATTGGGTACGGCGAATCTGATGTGGGCAAGGTGTTTGATTTTTTCGTGTGGGAGAAAAAACGGGGAGGCTGGAAAGAGTCATCAAAGTCAGCCCTCCCCAAAGGTTTGATTGCAAACAAACCAAACTCTCCACCTTTTCAACTGAATAAAAATCCACTGGGAAGATGCCAAAAGGGTTTGAAAAGGGAAATATTTCTGTTCTGTAATTAAGAGTGTGTATATTTAATCAATAAACTCAACTTATTTACCAAGAGTGAATCTTATGAAGGCAAGATATAAAACGTGATGAATTTTGGTAATTTCACTAGCTAAAGAGAACAATGAAAAACCTAAGCGGGTTTATCTAAATATTCAATCCTTTTAACAATTGTTATCGAAATCCTAGATGCAATCCTGGAAATTTTGTAGGTAGTTGATTTGTTATTAACGACTTTTTATAATTTTTGTGAGACATCTAGTTCTCATAGCCATCCATAGGTAGTTTTGTGGTGTACTTTCTTTGTATGAATAAGTTCTATAGCTGAACCTGAACGTGTACTAAGGTTATTTGACGCTAGATTAAGGCTGTGTTTGGCACTAGATGAAGATTATGGGGATTATGGGGATTTCAATAGATTTTAGGAGATGGAGATTATTTTGGTAGATTAATGGGATTTTGGGGATTGAGATTATGGATGTTGAAATCTCCTAAAAGGTGTTTGGTATGTAAGGGATTGTGATGTATTTTAAAGTAACAAAATTACTTTAATGCCCCTGAAATAAAAAAACTGATACCCCTCCTCCTTCCTCCCAAAATCACTTCGTGATTTCTCAGGCGCCTCTTTCGTTGGCTCCCACACGACACTGCGACGTTGACTGGCGATTTCCGACGACGAGGATCCACAACTGCTGCGACGTGAAGAGCCGGTGAGTATCGGCAGCAGCGCCTTGACGAAGCCCCCTCGCTCAACCGCGCACCGTGACGTACCTCTCCTATCGGCGGATGATCCCTCTTCCGAGAGACCCGTGGCGCTCGTCGGAGTTTCCCAGGTATGTCTTGCTCTGAAATTGGTGTGTGTTCATGAAATTTGAAGTTGGTATGTGCATGGTGATACTATTGTTTGTTCCCCTGAACGACGAAAAATCAAAATGGAATTGGGGATTTGTAGTCGCCATGTTAGGGTTTTGTGTTAGAATAGTATGTTGAATTGGGGATTTCCACACAGCCTCCTAATATGCCACAATAGATGTTCGGTTCTTCGATTAGTTGGCTCCCGACCCGATTGAACCCTATCAAGTTAGCTTGTTACGGTGAGAAACGGTCGAATTTGGAGGAACCCCCAACAATCGGACTTCCTCTTCGTTGTCAGTTGCTGATGCAAACATATGTTTTCCTGTGTTGTTGTCGTTGGGGGACATCAGTTGAGGACGATTTGCAAACATGACCTCCGATAGCAAGCCCTCTGTTCCTGACAAGGGCAAAAAACCCAAGCCTCCCAAAGAAACACCTTTTCAGTGGACTCCGACGCTAATGAAACAATATTTGGACCTGCTGATTGGGTAACAGCGAAAATATGGCCGCGATCAGGGGTTCAGTTGGGTGGTTTTAAAGACCCAGTTCGAGGAGCTCACAGGGCAGAAGTGTGGAAGCAACACCCTGAAGAACAAACACGCGACAATGAAGGAGAGGTGGAAGGCTTGGAAAGAGTTGATGCGCGGCGAGACCGGTTTGGGGTGGGACTACAAAAAAGGGTGCATAAAGGCCAGTGATGAGTGGTGGGAGCGGAAATGTCAAGTACGCTATCGTCTGCAAGACGTTTTTTTTGTTGTCTGAACATCATGCGGTCCCGACGGTAATGCCACCCTTTTGTAATGTGGGGCATGTGCGTGTGCAACGTCCCTAGCTATTATAAGGTTGCAATATGTTACTTACTATTTTAACATGTATGGTTTAACTTCATCATATATATATATGACATTCTTTTGTTTGGTTTGAACATGTATGGTTTGAACATGTATGGTTTAACTTCATCAGTTGGTTAGTTGTGAGCATATATATGACAGTTGTATCACAGTTGTTGCTGAATTGGTTACTTATAATCACAATTAGCTAGGGACACCATTACACCAATTGGCTTTGTTCTTCAACCTTCACCTACAACATGAGCAAAATAGTACAATTTCAATTACACGCACACCTACAAGTGCGAACCTACTGAAACCCATCGTTGTTTGCGTACATCGCAACATAGCGGTGCGCCCCTACACAGCAACAAAAAAGGACTAGGAAGGGGGCTTGCGTTCCGATACATGATGTCTTCGGACGATCATTCCTTACAGGGAGGGATTCGAATCCCTTTTCCTACAGCTTAGGACTATACACAAAAGAGTTTATCACATTATGGGAAGCTTAATTAGTTCCTTGCCAGGGCCGCTAAGGCGACAGCTGTCATGGCAAGGAACATCCATTTCTGGGTTTCCAACTGGGACCTTGCGCCAAGTAGCTCCCCCCAGACTTGGACGGATTGGTTGGAGAGGGTAGCGAGTTGATCAATCAGCTGTTCGTTGAGTGTGTTCGCCCTCTCCAGCTCATCAGCAGTCATCTGAGTCGTTGCCTCAGCTACGAAGACCCTGGTTGTGAGGTCCATCGCGATGTCCTCCAGCTGCTGAATCCTGGGGTCCTCTGGAGCAGGGGGGAATAGCCTGAGGAATCTCCTGAAGTGGGGGCATGTTCTCGTCGCCAGTCGGAACATTACTGGAGCTGCGTTCAACCCACAAGTCCCTCTCCTGCACATTACAATCACCACACATAAGCATCTTTTGCACAAGCTATAAACATAAGTACATAACCTAGGACACAATGAATAAGGTTTGCCTGATCATAACAAACAGAAACAGGTTTACAAGGATCAAAAATGGATGTTCAATTCCTGGACAAGGAGAATGCAAGCATCGTTCGAAGTGGATGTATAAACCTGCTCGTACCACGGGGGAATCCTCTCCTCCCCCCCCCCCCCCCAATCCATGGGTATTTCTCAGGACATCCGCTTACCCAGCTGCCGGAAGAAGACATGATGTATCTGCGGGGGCACCATTTACGGTCATTAGTACTTGACAACAAAACGTTTAAAACGAAATAATAAGGCACAAGGCAACATATTTACAGCTTTACAAATTAATCAAACTAAATTGTGACTCATGATATAATGTACAACAACGCTGCGTATGACACGTACTCATGTACAATGTAAAGCTGAAACATGACAAAGGAAGAAATGCTTAGCACACTAAAAGCTTGTAAACTAAAACATACTAATATACAATGGAAGTGATTGTAAACTGAAACACCTCATGAAAAATTATTTTTCTTAAGTTGTTATTCATGAGCTTGTAAACTGCAACATACTAATATATTACAAGTTGGTCATACTGATATCTATATCAAAATATTCAAAATTAAATTAATTCCTTTGAAAACATGAATTAATCTTTACTGTGTTTTTATATATAATACAATTCTGAGTATATAAAGTGGTTGAGTAGGATCACCCTGGATTCAAAAAACAAATAAACATAGAAGCAGTTAGCAGTAATTAAACACACACATGGGGTGTTTTTCATGAGGTGTTTTGATCATGAGCTTGTAAACTGGGAGCATTGCAGCTCTAAATGAGGCAAAATAACTCTAATAATGAACTCAGTTCTGTGCAAGTCTCTATTTGACATTTCAAAACCGAGTACAAGTCGATGGTAGCAATTACGAGCAAATAAAATGTATGCGAAAAGCATTTCATATAAAATACAACATGCTAAGAACACTACAAGCTTGTAAACTCAAACTTACAAATATACAATGTAAAGCAACATGACAATGAATAAAAATTGGAACATTGCAGCTGTAAAACAGGCAAAAAAACTCTACTGACTCGGCACCAAGATTAGCCACCAAACCGTTTTCATTCATTTTTAGCCGTGGACATTCATTCCCAAACCACCAATTTTCATTCATTCCCAAACCATTTTCAATTCATTTTCCACTGACACGGCACCAAGATTAGCCACCAAACACCAACAAAATTAACCCCCATAAATAGACCACCAATTTCATTCCTTCTCCACCGCCGTCGGTGGGAGATGGCCGCCCGGTTAATCTCAGCCGTGGAGACGACCCCAAATAGGCCGCCGGTAGGAGATTAGGGCGGTCCTCACAAACACCCTCCCCAAATCCCTCCTCGAGCGTCGATAACCTCCTCCCCTGGAAGAGATCTCCGCCGCCGGTGGGAGGTGGCCGCCCTGAGCTTCTAAGCCTTGGACACAACCCAAAGGAGGCCGCCGATAGGAGAAGAGGGCAGTCCTCAGTTTCCCATCCCCAAATCCCACCTCGCCATTAGAGAACCGCCTCCCCTAGAGGAGATCTCCGCCGCCGGCCCCCAAACCCCACCACGCCGACTCCGACAGGCACTAAAAGAGATGAGAGGGAAGGATTGTACCTTACCTTGGTGGCGGTAGTGGCGAAATCGCGATTTCTCAGGCGCGTCTCTCCTCTCTCTCTCTTCTTGCGCCCTCTCAGATCTGAAATGGAAAGCGTAGAGGAGAAGGGGCATTTTTGGATCTCAAATACCGAAATCCCACAACAATCTCCACAATCTTGGGGGGAGTAGATTCTGAAATGATCTCTCATAATCCCCCTAATCTCCATCCCCGATTCTCCACAATCTTGCTGCCGAACACCATAGCCAACCCTCAAAGCTTTTTTGTATTTTCTATTAATCTCCACAATCTCCCCACAATCCGTTGCCGAACACACCCTAAGATTATGGGGATTAAGGGGATTTCAATAGATTTTAGGAGATGGAAATTATTTTGGTAGATTAATGGGATTTTGGGGATTGAGATTATGTATGACGGAAATCTACTAAAGGTGTTTGGTAGGTAGAGGATTGTGGTGTATTTCAAAATAACAAAATGACAAAAGTGCCCCTATAAAAATACCCAATACCCCCTCGCTCATCCTCCCATTTCGTCCTGTTCCATAACTCATGAACATGTTCGAATGTTGGGATGTGCAAAATTGAAAGATTGACAATTGCAATTCATACCCAATGTCAACAACAGCATATAAACATGTTCGGATGTGCACAATTCGGATGTGAAAATTCAGATGCCAGGATGTGCAAAATTCAAAGATTGTCAATTGGAGCTACACCTCACACACAATGGAAAAGGTTCAGATGTGCAAATTCGAAGGGAAATCGGAAATTCATGAGGGGAACCCGAAGAAGAGAAGTGAAGCTACAGGCCAAAAGAAGGGAAATTCAAGAAGGGGCAATGGCCAAGTCAAATCGCCACCTGATGTCGGCCGGAGCCACCCCAACACTGGAGGCTGCAAACCCCAACAGTTCAAGGCAGTGAAGGTACATGCCAGTGAAGCTCCAAGCCCCAACAATGGAGGCTCGCAATCCTTTGTCTTCTCCAGCCGACTTACAGAACAAAGGGGGAGAAGTCCACATCGGGCGCACATGATAGAGATTTGAGAGGATTCAAGGGGAGAATGAACCGGAAGGGAGAAAGAAAATGCGAGCGAAGTTACTGCGATAGGAGGAGAGGTCGTCGTTCGGCGGTTCAATGGCGTCGACTCGAGAGAAAGGAGGCCGATAGAGAGCTAATTATTGAGATATATTGGGATATTTGTTAGATATATCTTTCCTTATATCTTTATCATATCTTATCTAATTAGGATATAATTTCTCTCCCACATGTATCTATTTAATCAAGTTCAATCAACAAGAAAACACAAGCTTTTCCCTATCAAAATTGTACATGGTATCAGGCTTAACTACGATCCTCTAAACCCTAACCCACCGTCGGCCCTAAACACCGCCGTCGCCGCCATCTTCCGCCATCACCACAGCCTATCTCATGGCTCAACCACCAGCGGCCCTAACGCTCGCTTCTCCCTACTACCTTCATCCTTCTGATCACCCGGGTCTCTCTATTTGTCCGGTGATTCTCAAAGGAAATAACTACCAAGAATGGACCATTGCGATGAAGAACGCCTTCTCTACTAAGCGCAAAGATGGTTTCATCGATGGTTCAATCACTCAACCTGCTGTTACCTCTTCCGATCTTCAGTATTGGCGTCCTGTTAACGCTATGCTCATCGGATGGATCACATAATCTATCGAGCCCTCCTTATGCTCGACAGTCACCTACTTCTCCACCGTCAAGGAACTCTGGGACGACCTATCCCAATGATTCTCCATCGGCAACGGTCCTCGGCGGCTTCAACTACGCTCTGAACTTGCTCGTTGTCGTCAAGACGGTCAGTCCATCGCCTCATACTTTGGTCGTCTGACCAAGCTTTGGATTGAACTCGACACCAACCTCGCCTCTCGGACATGTACCTGCGACAACTACGCCAAGGAACGTGAGGAGGAGCGCACCCATCAGTTTCGTATGGGCCTAGATGATCTCAGTTATGGGACCCTTCGTTCCACGATCGTCGCTCAGGACACGCTCCCTAGTCTTAACAAGACTCACTCGCTCGCGGTTCAGGAGGAACGGATGTTGTCGATGCGCACTACCCAACAACCTACCGGCGATGCTCTCGCTTTTACTGCTCAACAGCGCTCGTCTCGCCCCTCCTCTGCTCCTATCGACAAAAAGTCGATGTTTTGCGTCCACTGCAACAAAGCCGGTCATGACAGCCTCTCCTGCTTCAAAATTGTCGGCTACCCGGACTAGTGGAACCACGGTCGTGGCATCGCTGATCCCGTCATTGGTGCCCCACTGCCGAAGCCGAAGTCCCCTGCCCCTGCCAGTGGCGCTGCTCCTGATTCGGGTGCTGGCCGAGGGCGTGGGCGGACCACTACCGCCAGCGTCAATTCTGTCCTCACGCCATCAACTTCCGTATCCGGCTCTCACAACATCAATCCTTCTGATCGAGCCGGAATCACCCTCTCCAATGAGCAGTGGGACCGAATGTTGAACATGTTTCAGAAATTCAACAATAAATCCGGTTCTGACACCTTAGCAGGTATTGCCTCTTCCCCTTGGATTCTTGACAGTGGCGCCTCGATTCATATGACGGGTGATCGCCGGTTGCTCCGGAATATTCATACTGTTGATGAATGGCTTATCAAGTATCCATATGGCACCACAGTCTCCGCTAATCAGGCTGGATTAATCACTCTATGTGGCTCTTTTGATATTACTGTTTTATACGTTCCTGGCCTCACTTGTCAATTAATCTCTCTTGGGTGTTTAACTGCCGATTTAAGATGTGTTGTCACCCTCACTGATAACCTTTGTGTGATCCAGGACCGCACTTAGAAGACGCTGATTGGAGCGGGTGAGGTTCGGAATAGGATCTATTGGCTCTGCTGGGCTTCTTCGTTCAAGTCTCTTGGCGTCAGCAGCTCTGCTTGTCACCTAACCAAGACCAAATACCCTTCCCTATGGCATCAACGACTTGGGCATCCATCTTTTTCTTTGCTTTCCTCATTACCAAACATTTCTAGTCATAGTCTCTCAAATAAAGATTTACCTTGTGATGTTTGTTACAAAGCCAAACAAACTCGTCATTCATTTCCTACTAGTTTATCAAATGCTTCTGCATCTTTTGATTTAATTCATTGTGATATTTGGGGTCCTTACCGTGTTCCATCTTCTTTTGGTGCCTTATATTTTCTCACAATTGTCGATGATTTCTCTCGGGCCACTTGGGTCTACCTTATGGCTCACAAATCGGAAGTCTCCCATTTGTTGAAACAATTTTTCACCTTCACAGTTACCCAATTCCACAAAATAATCAAACGTGTTCGCACCGACAACGGCTCTGAATTTCTTGCCCTTCGTCCCTATTTTGCCGATCTGGGCATCCTCTTTGAGTCCTCCTGTGTCTCCACTCCTCAACAAAACGGCTGTGTCGAGCGTAAACACCGTCATATCCTTAATGTGGCTCGAGCCCTCATGTTTCAAGCCAACCTACCTGTACAGGTCTGGGGTGAATGCACCCTCACCGCCTGCTTTCTCATCAATCGCACCCCATCACCTGTCCTCGACGGCAAATCTCCCTATGAATGTCTATTCCAAAAGCCCCCAAACTACACACATCTCAGGGTCTTTGGATGTCTCTGCTATGCATCTGTCATCCCTCGCTCCTCAAACAAATTCTCACCTCGCAGTCGCAAGTGTATATTCATTGGGTATCCATTTGGACAAAGGGGTGGCGCCTATATGACCTCGCTACCCGTCAAACCTTTGTCTCTCGTGATGTGTCTTTTCATGAGGACATCTTTCCTTATGCTCTTTTTGAATCCCCTGCCCTTGAACCCCCTAACTGCCCTTCCCCTGCCACCCATGACGATGCTCAGTAGCCCGCCGACACCCCTCCAGCAGCCCCTCAACCCCCTCATCCTCGTCGGTCGGCTCGCCCCCACACCCCGTCAGTGCTGCTAAGAGACTACGTCTACCACACTCTTCGCAAGGTAGATCCTATCTCGGCCTCATCAGCTTCTGTCACGTCATCAGGTACCCCTTACCCTTTAGTAAACTATGTCAATATGTCTTCAGTTACTCCTATGCACAACCAATTCTTGGCTGCTATTGCCGCTACTCCAGAGCCGTCTTCGTTCCAGGAAGCATTCCATCATCAGCATTGGCGGGATGCTATGCGTTCTGAGATTGATGCTCTTCATCGCAATGGCACTTGGGAGGTCACAGACTTACCTTCTCATAAGAAGGCTATCGGCTGTAAGTGGGTCTTCCGTATCAAATATAATTCAGATGGAAGCATTGAGCGGTAGAAAGCTCGTCTTGTGGTCCTTGGCAATCGGCAAATTGAGGGCACAGATTTTTCTGAAACTTTCGCTCCTGTTGCTAAATTGGTTTCTGTGAAAGTATTTCTTGCTGTCGCCTCTATTTAGAACTGGGAACTCCATCAGATGGACGTTCATAACGCCTTTCTTCATGGTGATCTTGATGAATAAGTTTACATGTCTCTGCCTCCTGGGTTCTCTGGTATTAGCTCTTCACAGGTATGCCGACTTCGCAAATCCCTCTACGGGCTTCGTCAGGCACCTCGCAATTGGTTCTCTAAGCTGGCGTCTACTCTTCGAAAGGTCGGATTCTCTCAGTATTATGCTGACTACTCTCTTTTCTCCTATGCTCGGTCGGGTGTTATTCTGCATGTGCTCATTTATGTCGATGATTTGATTATTACCGGCAACAACTCTGCATCTATCACTCGGTTCAAGGCCTATCTCCACTCCTTCTTTCATATGAAGGATCTTGGTCCACTCAAGTATTTTCTAGACATTGAGGTTTCTCGGACTACCTCTGGCATCGTTCTGTCTCAGCGCAAGTACACTCTTGACATTTTGGGTGAGCTGGGTCTCCTAGGCTCTAAACCGGCGGCTTTTCCAATGGAGCAACACCACACCCTTGCACTCGACGCCAACCCCCTTCTTCCAAAGCCATAACAGTATCGTCGGGTCGTTGGTCGACTCATCTACCTCACCATCACTCGCCCTGATCTGTCTTACTCCGTGCACACTCTGGCTCAATTCATGCAGCAACCACGCCAGGGGCACTGGACGGCTGCATTGCGAGTCCTTCGGTACCTCAAGGGCCGGCCAGATCAAGGTTTATTCCTCTCTCGTCATAGTGATCTTCGCCTAATTGCATATTGTGACTCTGACTATGCCACGTGTCCGTTGACCCGTCGATCTCTCAACGGCTACATCGTTAAGATCGGCGAGTCTCCAGTGTCCTGGAAAACCAAGAAGCAGTCTACGGTTTCTCGCTCTTCTACTGAAGCCGAGTACAAAGCCATGGCAACGACTACTTGTGAGTTGATTTGGCTCAAGTCTCTTCTCCGATCTCTTGGATTTGATCATCGGAGTCCTATGCGCTTATGGTGTGACAATCAGTCAGCCCTTCATATCGCCAACAATCCGGTATTTCATGAGCGCACAAAACATATTGAGGTGGACTGTCACATTGTGCGAAATCAGGTTCAGTCAAGCAACATCGCCCTATCTCATGTTCCTTCTTCTCATCAGCTGGCAGACATCTTCACCAAAGCATTGGGAGATCAACAATTTCATCTTCTATTGTCCAAGTTGGGCATTCATCTTCACCATGCTCTAACTTGAGGGGAAGAATTGAGGTATATTAGGATATTTGTTAGATATATCTTTCCTTATATCTTTATCATATCTTATCTAATTAGGATAGAATTTCTCTCCCACATGTATCTATTTAATCAAGTTCAATCAACAAGAAAACACAAGCTTTTCCCTATCAAAATTGTACACTAATGGGTGAGGGTTTGGAGCTTTCTTCTTCATCTAGGGCTAGGAGCTCCGACATTGAGGATCGGCTCCCTTGGAGGAGGTCTCCAACTCCAGCCCCAAATCCCCACCCCTGCCCAGACGACCTGACACAAAACGAGATGAGAGGAGAGGAGAGGAGAGAAGCGAACCTTGGTGGCGGTAATCGAGCTCCTCTCCAAATCTAGAATTGGGAAATGTGGAAAGAAGGGGCAAATTTGGCCGAGATAATCCGAAATCCCTTGACAATCTTCTGAATCTTGGGGTTGGAAGATTTCAAAACAATCCCCTGAAATCCCCACAATCTCCATCCCCGTTGCAATGGAGGAAATCTGATTTGTGTTTGGGCAAAAGCTCCACAATCTCCCAAAATCTCCTTGTCGAACACAGCCTAAACCATCTGTTTTTACTTGTTCTCTAATATAATTGATATTTCATCAAATTAGTTGGCATGAGATTTATGTGATTCTTTTAATTAGATTCGATCCGAGATATTGCCGCATGATAGTCATGTGTTTTGGAATGAGGGAAGATAGAGGATCACATCCAATCCAGTTATCTTTCCAAAATTTGATAGTTTCTCCATCTCTCACTTGCCATTAGAGGCCATGTTTGAAGATTTCGTTGGGTGACGTCAGCTTTGTCTATTGCCACGAGTTATTTCCTTTCTTCACATACTAAAAAATTGGTTTACTTTTTAGGTACTTCTCATTGATGATTTGAACCCAAGTGTTATTTGGATCGGATAGGATTTTCCATATCAGTTTTAATTACAGTGCTATATTGATATCTTTAGCTTTTCTAATACCTAACCCTCCATTTTGCTTTTCTAATACCTAAATGCTCTTTTTTCCATTTGAGATGTTCTTAGTAGTTTGAAATGTTGATTTGTGGTAATTTACTCTTTGCCTTGACGTTGCATAGTAATTGTCTAGGATAGTTCTGATTTTACTGCATGAGGTTTGGTTTGCATTTATGAAGATCGTGATATCATATGCGAAGGAAATGAACGAAAGTTTGGTGAGGCTTAAGGGTGTTGATAAGGCTTTGTTGTCGACTGTGTCTTGACTTGATAGGGAATCAAATGGCACATTACCTTGTTCAATCTTACTATCTGAGAAGATTCAGAATGATCGAGAAGATTCAGAATTTGAGAAGATTCGAAATGAACAAGAAGATTCACAATTAGAGAAGAAACTTCAACATCATCTATTTCATATACTGTACAGATAAACATATACTAGTGTTGATTATATTGCTAAAGCTAGTAAGATTTGTAATATGATTAACCTCCCTTCGAATAGGAAGCTATATAACATAATCCCGAGAAATGATTAAGGATGATCTTTGTTAGTAAAAAAACTTGATAATTTTTGCCTACTGTACAAGAAAAATAAGATCCTCAATCTCATTCGGTAAAGAAAATACATAAGACATTGGCCAATTTGCATAGATATACTAATTTTGAGTGAGGTTTGCAAATCTATACATGTCATACGAAAATTTGCAGGCGGGTGGAAATTTGTCATTTGTGCAATTAAAACCCTTACCAATGTAGTCGGTTGTAGGTAACAAAAATAAAATAAAATAAAATAAAGGAAAAGCAAAGATGGGTTGGCCAGGTGTCCAGAAAGTGAAGTGAGAGGCGAGAGAACCAGCAGAGAGGGGGGGGGGGGGGAATGATGTCATCAGCATTAAATGCATTTGTAGACCATTTAATGCTCAACATTTCCCGCCAAAAAAAAAGAGGGAGATTTGCTTGCTATGTGAGGGGTTTCAGGAGAGCTATGTGAGGTGTTTCGGGATAAAAAATTCCAAAAAGCTGAAGGGGCACCTAGGACCATTGAAGGGCAGCCATTAAAAGCGGAGTTAGAAGGACAGACAACCCAGTATTACAGTTACTAGCCAATCAAAAAGTAATCCAGGACAATAGCGGAATATTTCGTGCCATACAAAGAAAAAAACGTGTCAACTTTAGTCATTAATCATTATATAGTAACGAACATGGGTTAGTATGCTGCTAGTATTCTATTTACATCCATGGATACTCCCCATCCTCTTCTTATCGTCAACCGAAAGTGATAAAACCATCTTATTATCTTCATTTGGCAGGGGAGAAAGAGGTGCTCTTACTTACTCTCGTGTGCGATGGTCGGTGGGAACGTCGAGGAGGGGGATGGGTGTTTGAAGGTCAAAATTCCCACAAGGCAATGCTCATAGAGGAGAGCATGTCGTTTGAGGAAACGTCATCAATGGCCTGTATGGAAATATCATCCGATGATGAGATGGAGGAGACCGAAAGGATGGTTTCAAGGCCAAAAGCTCCAGGGATGTCCACTGACGATGTGGAGGTGATGTTGGACAAAGCTCTTCGGCATGTAGGGGACCCTCGACGCAAGAACACCGACCTTCACGAGGGATTGTTGTTGAAATGACTAGCATTTAATGCACTAGGAGAGAGATGGTCCACTTTTCACAAAGAAAAGTTCCCGCTAAGGCAAATTGGAGGGAAACCACGTGGGGAGTTCAGCAGGTTTCAGAGGGAGTATAAAAGGAGATGGGGGAGCTCGACAAGTGGACCAAAAGGAGATGGGTGATCCCTGCACAACATGACATTTTTGTGCGCTCCTTGAGCACCCAACAATGATCTCTGCGTGCCCCCGACGCAATTTTCCAATATTATGCCATACCAACTACAGCCGAAGGCCCATAAATGCCCCCGAAGATCGATTGAGTCAGTCTCGAACACCACGCAAAAGGAACCATAAAAAGCATATATACGACGCTCATCTTAAGGATGTCTCTTCTTTTGCATAGAAAAGGGATGGTTTTTGTTATTTTGCATGTACGTAATTGACACTATGGGGTTGTTCATTTTGTTTCCCTAAGATGTGCAACACGAAGATTGTGATTTATGCTTACTAGCCAGTAAATACTGTTGTCTTGCCATTAAAAACGATGTCTTAGCCAATATAAGACTAATCCCTGACGGATCTTGTCAATCTCATAAACTTCCCAATTACAGGATAAACAATATTTAGTACAAACTAAAGCAGTCAGAATAACATTCAGAACAACTAACCATAAAACCATCCATACATAAATCCAGAACATAAGGGATCAGTCATCAAAAAGGAGGAAACGTTTTAGACCTAAAACAAACACAACGAAGTACTAAAGCTAATGCCGATTGCTTTCCTTCAACATGTTCCAGTTTGCAGTAGAGAGGGCTTGGTCCATGCGATCCAGGAGGCCCGTCTTCGAGAAGTTGTTAGACCTCCCTAGAAAGCTAATGTCGGTTGCACATATATGAAGTTGCATACGAGTCTACATACATGATTGTCTTGCCAATATCAGATCATGTTGGATTCCTAACACAACAAAAAATCTTCCCTTCTTTATCTTTAGTCATGATTGCTCGGTGTGAACATGACACCATTTAACAACCTATTCAGAGGTTGGTAACACCAATGACAGTAAATAAAAAAACCTAGCCAGTACTGAAATAATTCTTGCCATGCAAAAAAAATGCCTGCCAGGATAGAAATGCTCAGATGCTCAAACGTCCCCAAGGTTAGGGTTTGTAAATCCTCTGCCAACGTCCAACATCCACAAGGTTAGGGTTTGTAAATCCTCTCTCACCGTTCTCCCCAGCATCCCCAGTTCTACATTCAATAAATGCAACTCTCCAACCAAGTTTTTCACAAGATTAAGAGGGAGAGGATGAAAGCTTACTTGATTTCGCAAGGGGGTGTTCTTCTTCAAAACGGCTGGAAGTGTTGTTCTCTTCGTCCTCGTCGACCTCCCTTTTTTATTCGCTTGGCCCCCTTCTTTTTCTCTCTCTCTCAATTGCGGTTTGAAGGTGTGTCAATGGCGATTTTCTTCACAAATCTTCAATGGTGGTTCTCTTCAACAATCTTCAATGGTGGTTCATCTCTTCTCGTTTAAAGTTGCAACTGAAATGAGAGGGGAAATGCTAAAAAAAATGAGAGGGGAGGATTTGGACATTTAATTTAAGTTTGATGGGTGCTTTATTAAATGTAATCATGACCCCCAATCCGGTTTTCCAGTTTTTTTTCCACCGTTTAGTTTTGCAAAACTTTTGACATTTTTGACACATTTGCAATTTTGGGTGGGGGAGAGTCAGATCTGCCAACAACCCAAAATTTTGGTATATTGAATGCCATTTTCTTTAAGACATTACCAATAGATAGTAAGGAAAGGCCTGCACCAAGGCATGTGCAACCTGATTCCCCCTACCGAACCTACATAGAAAAAAAATAAAATAAAAATTTCTTAGACTTCACATTCGCCCACGACTATCGTGATCTTGGAGATCGCACAATTTGATATCATAACCATATGCTCCATGTTATGATCTCTAACAAGCTTAAAACCCCATAAAATAGACTTCATATCATGTTATTATTGACTTATGTTAATTTAATGTAATCATGCTAAAAGATGATATTCATGTTTATTAGCCTGGTGCTTTAAGACCTAATTTGATACTCCACTATCCTCCAAGTTAAAAGAAGTTGATTTGAAGGGTAATTATGTAAATAAAAAAAGAGGGTGGTCAACGTTGACCGACTCACTGTGCTTAACCTCTCCATTTGAATAGAAAGCCTTTCGTGCGTTCCGACTTCCTACGACCCCGCCGCCGCCGGAGACAGCCATGAGTGCCGCCGTCGCTGCAGCTTCTCCACTGAGCACCCGCCTAACCCTAACCCTTTTCCCCCGAATCTCGACCCCCCAATCCCAACTCCGTCACTTCGCTCGCTGGGTTCCATACAAGCCTCAATCGAGACCCAAACAGCACCAGAAGCTTCGAGCAATCCTAACCCTAAAATCTCACCTTCAGAACTGCTACCTCATCTCCCCCTTCACCTGCCATGGATTCTCCTGCAACCAATTCAAGGCCCTCAAGCAGCCGCTTAGTTCCGATCCTTCGGCTTCCAAGCTTGTGGTCGCCAAGAACTCCCTCGTTTCCAAGGCCTTCGCTGGGACGCCATGGGAGGCCCTTGCGCCCTGTATGAAGGGCATGAACGCGCTTTTGTTTGTGAAGAAGGAGGAGGTGGTCGGATCCGCCATGGGCGGGGTGAAGGGTGTTGTCAAGGAGGGGAAATTGGAATTCAATGACTTCACTGGGGCTGTCATGGATGGGAAGCTTTACGGACATTTGGATCTCGAGGTTTTGGAGAGCATGCCGTCTAAATTGGAGTCCGATGGAATGGTTTTGGGGTCGCTTTATACCCCTGCTTCGTCTCTGATGGCGCTTTTGCAGGGATTTGGGGATGATCCTGAGAACCCAAGTGAGTCTCCTATCGCTGAGAGTGAGGCTAAGGAGTCATAAGAAGGTGTTCTGTCTTATATAGGTAAGCTTGATGAATTGCACTCTTGTTGGAATTTCAATTTTGTTGTTTTTGGTTTAATTTCTGTGAGTTTGTTTAGGTTTAGCTACCTATATTTTCTATATGACTGCATCCATTAACTCTTGGCTACTGAGATTGTTGGAGGATGAAAATATAATTGTCTAATTGGAAGTGCATTGCTAGATTCTGGAGTAGGTTGCCCATGAGTTTGAAATCTAGTATTTTTGCAGTCAGGCCTTATGATTTCTGCTTCTGCTGCGCTTTCACATTTGGTTAGTGTTCTGTTGAAGGTCTTCTGTTACTTTATGATTTCCCTGCTCATTAAGAAGAACTAAGGCGAGAAATTTGCTTCTAGACTATAAGTTAGCATGCACTGTTGACTGTTCTATTTGAGCTCATGCATACTTAGTTTTAGACAACTTATGCTTTCTTGTTGATTGTGACTGCTTCCTATAATCGATAGCATGGATTCACTACTGGAATTAGGGTTTCCAAATATCGGGTGCCTGTAATGTTTGACTGTCCGCAATTTGTTGAATTTGGAATACATGGAACTAATGGAAGATGAGACTAATCCATATGCATCAATATTCTTCAAGTCATGCTAATTTCTTCACTTGATAATTATTTTTTGGTGTTCTACTTTTCTTCCCAGCTTAGGTTATTCCGTTAGTTAAAATAATGTCTATTCCTGAGCATTTGCCAAAAAATCTGGCCATTGTTAAATTGATCCTTGTTGTGATAGTCTAAATCTAATAGAGGTGTTTGTATGATTGATAACCCTACTTGGCTTTCAATTGAGCCCTCATTTTGGCATTGCAAAATTTTAGACACTAATTAGACATGGAACTAAATTTTAGCAAACTCATGAACTTTTATTACTTAAACCAACATGCTTTGACTAAAAAAAATTGGTCTCTTAGAATTCTAAATTGCATTTTGACTATAAAACACACAGCTTCCCCTCTAAGCTCATTCTATAAAAAAAAATTTGGGATTTATATTATTCCTTTATAATTTACATGGCCTTCAATCTCAAAGTTTTGTCTTTGAGTATCAATTATTATGGGTTTGGTTGGCCCTATTTGTTCATGGTTGATAAGGTACTTTGTGCTTATTAAATTCTTATTTCTGCACATTAGATACTTACTTACAAGTATGATATGGCTAAACAAACACTATGTAGTCCATTTTCTTTATTGGGAATGATGTTCGTACATGTACGAAAATATGTCTGAAGACATTCCTCTTTGCGGATTCTCTCAATGACTTCACCAATGAACTAATAAATAAATAACTTGGCATTTTTGCTAAATTGTATGTAGTGACCCTTTATTTATTTCTTGCTCTTAACTTTCATTTTAGGACTATATCATGTTTAGCTATAGCCACAGATTTATTTCTTTGCTCATATTTCTCCCCGAAACAGATTATTTGGTTTTTATTGTTAATCAAGAATAAAGAAGTACATGCCTTCTAACTGTTCTAAGGAAAAGAAAAATAAACAAAACCACCTGCAAAGAGTTACCATACTACTACACATATAATTGTTCTATGAAAGCTGTCAGCATAGAGTAGTTTGCCCATATGATTGTGTTGCTCGTCAAGAAGAAGGGAGGTGAGAAATATGCTTATAGATTATATGTTAGTAGTATGGATGTGTTCCTATAATCAATTAGGTCTTATTTAACCTCTCTGGTTACTGGAAAACCCATTGGTGGCCACTGGTTATGAAATAATTCAAAGTATGTAAGAAATTAGTGGAAAGAATTGTGGCAACTGGACTTCAACATGGGCCTTGACAAAGGATACAAAGGGCCTTTTGTGTGTTTTAATATTGCATTATCAATCAATTTATTTGACAGTTTCCAATTTCTGTCACTGTTGTTTGTTGTGATACCTGATAATGTTCTTCCATGTATCAGAAATTCAAACAGTGTCTCATGTTTTCTCTAGTCAATTTGCTTGATATTACATGGTTATCTCGTACCTTCCGTGTCAAATGTTGGAAACATCACTCTGAATAGTCAGTTTGCTTGATATTACATGGTTAGTATAAAAAATGTAATAAACGGAACTTCCTCAGGGCTATTTTGTGTATGGTATTCACAAAATGTTTATCCTTCCGTGAGATTGTTGGGTGATGTAGATGGAAAATTGTTGCATATCTGATCAGTTTTTCTTGTTCTACATGCTGACCTTAAGAACCTCGTGATATTTTTGTGCCAGATTTTTGTTCAATGAGCTTGGTTTGGACATCCAATTCTGATTTGCTTGCAATACCGGGACACTGTTTTGGAGGGAAACATAGGGCTTTAGACATTTTGGGTATGCATCAGCATTAGAGTTGATCGTGGAGTAGTATTGATCATCAATAAACTGATCAAGCAAGACAATTTTGTATTTGGAGATTAAACTAGAATAAATTTTACTGATAGAGCAGATGGAGATTCCTGTATCAACAATCACTTTTGATTGTTAACTATTTTTACTTTATTAATTAGATCTGATGAAATTGTCATCACCTGTGTTTCACGGGTTTGGATCCCATAGAGCTCAACTACATTGAGTTGACAAATACCCTAATAGGATGGTTCAGATTTGTTTTAAATCTCAACCATTGAATTTAAATTGCTTGGTTCAGATTGTGTTCAACTATTTGTTAGCTTAGTTTTTTTGTGGGAAGAAACTAGTTTCTACTGAACACAATCCAACCCAGATGCCCAATCTACTGCCCTAGCAAGTTAGCAGCAATAACCTGATGAAACCACAAGTTACAGTACACATCAATCCAGTCACTAAAACCTCCCTTTCAAGCAAAATTAAAGTCAATTTGCAGAGAAGTCCTTGTCCATACAATAAGCATTCATCCAATCATCCCCCAAATTCACATCAAACAACCCACATTAAAGGGATAAGAAAATTTGTAGAAAAACAAATCAGTAGTAAAAGAACAAGATACGGGAGGGAGCTGATGGTGATCATTCTCAAGTGTCAAGCGATGAGGTCCAGCCGTCCAGAAAAGTGGATCTATGCAAGTTGAAACCAAGGCACCCACCAGGGAGCAATTCACTACCAGCAGGTCAAGGAATTCAGGCCTATTCAAGCCTGGAGAGATGTGCTTATTAAAGTAGTTGGCAGCCATTCCGACTTATGCATGACTGGATTTCGAGAGAGAAAATAGTTTGGTTTTACAGTATGATAAGTATGTTTAGGAATTGATCTGGTCAATGTACACAGCTTCAACTTATGCATGCATGACTGGATTTCGAGAGAGAAAATAGTTTGGTTTTACAGCATGATAAGTATGTTTAGGAATTGATCTGGTCAATGTACACAGCTTGGCGGGCATTGATCAAATTAAAGATGGCTGAAGGATTGCCCGCCTGCACAACTTTCCCATCCTCCATATACACAGCTCCGTCTGCATATTCAAGTTCTTCCAGTCGATGAGTTACCCATAAAGCTGTTACATCTTTGGAGCTGCTCAACGTGTTCTTAACAGCCTTGACAACTCCAATCTAGGGAAAATCAGGGAAGAAATATCAATTTGCAGCGCATAAATCGATCATTGCTAGTATCATGACCGGGAAGAGAGAGGGGAAAAAAGGAAAATGTGACGGTAATTTAGTACCTGATCACTTTCATCTAGAAATGTAGTGAGTTCATCCAGTAAGAGAACTTTGCAAGTTTCAGCTAATGCACCTGCAATTGCTACCCTCTGTTTCTGGCCTCCACTAAGAGTCTGAACTGGCCGCTAATTGAGTGTCGTACACATATGATAAGTTGTTAATTGTTATGCTTGAAGCTCCCGGGATGTGCCATTGCACTCGAATATATTACAGAGGCCTAGTAAAACTTACCTGCAAGTAGGGGAACATGCCCACAGCATCCAAAGCTTTCCGGACCCTCTCCCTAACTTCTTCCTTTGTGAAGTTGAGCTTTCCCAGACCAAATGCTACATCAGCTTCCACAGTAGGCATTACTACCTGTTAAGAAATAAAAGTGCACACAGCACTTCACAAGTTACAACTCAAATTTAATGATATGATAAATGGTGACAAGCTGACAATCCAAACTCAACTGCAACTGCAACTGCAACGAGCTCAATTTTCTAAAGAAAGAAAAGGCAACCTATACACAATGAAAGAGCATAAGGTAGCAACATGAGAATGCAGCTATCTGTTAGGTGATAAGTGAATGAATGACAGGAGTATGCACTATGCAGCATTAATGTGTCTAGGAGGATCAAATAGCTTATTCAATGACAATCAAACGAAACTAAATACATCCTCTGATGGCGTGATTATATGATTTATGGCATTTACTATTTAGAACAATCTTCAGTACTATATAGTATATGCTGGAATTAGCACTTGAAACTTGTGTTATTTGTGGAACAGATATCATATGCCTCAAAACAGGCTGGCTGCTTGGTTATGATTTCTCAGATATACAATAGAGAAATGTGCAAAGCAGAATGCATCCACACCATGAACGCTCGCGTTCGAAGCCTTATAACGAGTTTCAGTAAAACATAGATCAATTTTGTTGATTCCAAATTGGTCTTAACGTAGTTCAGTTTTTGATATATAGAAAAGAAGCAAACAAACTGACCTGATGGTCCGGATTTTGGAAGACAAAGCTTCTCGGATTCTCAACATGCAAGCTTCCATCTGTAGGAACTAAAAGCCCAGCCAATATCTGCAACATGTTCATATCATCAGAGGGAAGGAGATAAATGTGTTCCTACTTCCTAGAGACAAATTCAGCTGAACCAAGTGCCAAAAAGCTCCGAATAAATTGCTTTATGGACACCAAACAATCGAAAATCCCACCTTCAAGAGGGTGGATTTGCCACAGCCATTGCGCCCAAGAAGCATCCACAATTGGCCTGTAGGGATCTGGATGGAACAGTTTTTCAGAATATGGAGGTTCACCCCTGGCCTCGAGGTAACCGAGAAGCTCAAATTCAGGCCTTCAATGGCATAATTTGTACTCGAAGGGTAGCTGCAAGAGGAAACACAGCCCCGAAAAGAGATTATTTGGCCAGGGAAGAACCCCCCCCCCAAAAAAAAACGGAAGCCCAATGTAAATATGTGTGTAAATCGATGAGGAGGGTGTTGAACAAAAAACCTAGGAGAAGAAATATCGGGCACTTGGAAGACTTGCTGGAATTGAGAGGCGCCGAAGCGCGCGGAAAGGGGTAGCAAATCATTCGATACGATCAATCAGTGGTTTGATTTCAGAAAAAACAGGCACAGAACTGCGTTGCGCAAAAACTGAGCTTCACTTGAACGGAACCTCAAATCCACAGGTCTTCTAAAAACAACCACATCTCTGAGTCTGAGTATGAGGAAGAAGAAGCTGTTTTGTTGGCCTAGGGTGTCCACTGCTGGTAGATGGTGCCGACGCTGACCGACCTCGATCTGACAGAAGCAAAATAGAGAGGTGGGGGAGAGTTCTCTGAGACTGTTCAACCACAATCTGAAGACTGAAATGGGGAAGAGTGTTCACTCACAGCTTGGCAACATACAATACAAATTAATTCTCTGAGACTGTTCAACCAAAATCTGTCTATGACAGCAGCAGCTTTCACCCAAAGCACTAACAACACCCAGCAGTAGCTTACACCCAGTAAAATGTACGACAACAATAGCTTACATCCACGGAAACATGCATGACAGTAGTAGCAAAATGTATGACAGCAATAGATTACACCCAACAAAAAGTATGACAGCAGTAGCTTGCACCTAAAATGTATGACATCCATAGCTTACAACAGTGACATACGGTCAAGCTCACTGAAACGTCGTCAATCTAAAACACTAACACCCAGAGCTTGTTTCAGATGGTCAAGCTACAGTATTTGGTTTTTTCCTAATTGAAGGCTTAAAAAAGTGTTAATAATTGAAGGCTTAAAAAAGTGTTAAATTTGGTTTATTGGTATGAAAAATAGGCTTAACTTTGATCATCAAACGAATTTAGCCTATTAGCTCAAATGGGAAAGCAATATGCTCATGTATAAAGACGTGGGTTCGAATCTCACATAGGCTAATTGAATTGAGTTCATCAACAATCTATGTAATTTAAGATCATGTCTAAATTGGATTTAGTTAGTTAAATGCATTACCCTCCATATATAGTATGTACAAAGAGCATGGGTGTGTATGGATGGATATAAACAAGCTAAAAAGTGGGAAATTATTAGCTGTTAAAAAAGTAAACGGGTTTAAACGGTGTATGGGAGCAACAAATAAACTTTAGTCAGTTAAAAAAAGGGTTTATAAATAAGCTGCAGATTGAAGCTTATTTTGAGGTTTATATTCCATAATTACTATTTTACCCCTTCTCTTTTATCTTATTTGGTTTGAAAGTACCACAATACCCCTAATAAAAACCAAATAAACTCTACTTTTTACAAATAAACTGTTTTTCGCCCCATACGGAGTTAATATTTTTTCATAAATTTTTAACTACTTACCAACAGTTTATAAATTTTTACCCTGTTTATAATTTTAGTCAGTTTATTAACTCCGTCCCATACGAACCCTATGTCTAAATTGGTTTGTATATCGGTGTTTGGTACGAGGAGTAGGATATCAAGTGATATCATATTTTAACTATTGATATACCAATTTTCTAGGCGGTATAGCCTGATATCACCGGCGTTCGCTCTCTCCTGGTTGCTCCCTTCTGGTCGCTCTCTCCAGTACGCTCTCCCCTTCTCATCTCTTCTCTCCTTCTTCTCTCCTCTTTCTTTGCTTCATCTATGGCTGGTTGGAATCTACCTACAATCCGATTTTAGAAATAGAGGGGTAGGGCTGTGCGATTTTTGGGTTTTTTAGATCCTAGGGTTTGTGTAATCTGGAAATTGGCTGGAATTTTGGGCGATTTTTGGCTCTGCTTGTTGACTGTTTGTTGGGTGAAATCAGAAATTTGTGTGCCCTAGAAAAACTGAAATTTTGTGCGATTTTTTGGCCTGTTGCTGTGCGATTTTTTACTTCATTCTCTGCGTTTTTTTTGCTGTTGTTTGGCTGCAATTTGGCTGTGTGTGTTTTGCTGTCATTCTGTGTGATTTTGTGCCTTTTTTTGGTTGTTGTTTGGCTGAAATTTTCTTGCTTTGTTTGAGATTTCATTCATGTTTGAAATCCTACAATATATACCAAACAAGGATATCAAGACATCACTTGATATCGATATACTGATATCGATATCGATATACTTGATACCGATATCGATATCGATATCGATATCTGATATCTTGATATCTAGATATCAATACCAAACGACCCCTTAAGCAATTTAAGAGCATGTCTAAATGTTACATCACATTTTAAGAGCATATCTGCATATGTCTAAATGAATTTTGTGCTCTCTACCATGTTTTAGGCTTCCCTTTATAGCTTTTGTTACAAAATTGATGAGTTTCTTTACAAAATTCTAATGTAGATTGAGCTTTAAATCCTCAATTATATCACCAACTCCACATAATTTCATAGACAATCAATTTTAATGATCAAACTTTAGATTGCATTTCCTTTAGTTATCTTCAACTTACAGATTGCTAAATTTAGAGATTGCTGAACTCACAGATTTGTAAATTTACAGATTTTAAAAATTAATTTACAAATTGCTAAATTTAGTGATTGCTCAATAAAAGTACACAATGCAGAAACTGAATGATTATAAACTGAATAAGTAGTAACATAGAGTGCAGAAACTGAATATAAAAACAGCAAACAATACAGAAATTGAATACATAAACTCAATACAGAAAAATACAGTGTAGGATATTATGACTTTATTATCGTGATGCAAATTTCACAAAAAGACCAGATAAAAAGATAGATCAAAACCAGACTATATACACATTAGAAGGCAGTAGTTTCAGAATGAACCAAGTGCATCAGAAAGAGAACTAAAATGGTGAATGATTTAAAACTATAAAGTTACACAACAAAAAAGCAATTGTGTGTTATGCACCAAAGTTGGAAACATGCTCTGAACTCAGCAAAGGGAAAGAAAACCACGAATCTGAAACCCCAAATTCCAAACTAAAACTCAAAAACTTAGCAACTCCAAAGTCTTAGACATACCTTGCAACCTCGTACCACCCTCTTCCGGCGGATTCAGCTCGGTGCGGTGCGGCACGACCTCCTCCTCCCTCGTGGCCGTCTCCTTGCTGTGTCGCTCCTCCCCACTTTGTCGCCTCCTCCAGGTCGGATTCTTTCTCCCTTTCTTTCAGATTTTTGTTTCTTTTTTTTTAACTACATTACAATACTGGTACAATACAATACAATGCAGCATCTGATTCTGCTGTGCTTTTACAAGCCAATTGGCCTAATACTCTATTTGAGTTCATGTATACTTGGTTTTAACAACAATATCGACAACGGATACACATACACTCAACTTGATTCTACATGATTCTTGTAGTTTGTGACTGCTTTCTATAATCAATTACATCTTAACCCGTCGATCTGATTATTGGACCAAGAGTTGGTGGCTGTAAAATGTTCTTCCATGTATCGGAAAGTCAAGCAACATCCTCATGTTTGCTCGACAATGCACAGCGCAGCTATTTCATGCCTTCTCTGTCTCAATTCACAATATATCCTGCTCATTAATGGACTGTGCGTCGCATTCTAGCCGCCAAGTTTCCACTCAGGTCACTCATTTAAAGCTAGAAGCCATGATTCTTGTCCCACCCCAACCGACAAAGAGTGAAAAGGCCGGCCCCAAAAGGAGGAAAGACCGCCAGACTGGGTGTAGCCACTTGGTGTGTCGGACAGGCAACTGAACAAGCTGATCGACAGGCATAGGCTCTTGGTAGGTCAACTGGGCGGTATCAATGAGGATGTTCGCATCAAGTACGTTAGTGCTAACTGTTAAGCATGCTTGCATGCATGTAATTATTACTTTATTTCTAGGTTATGCTATAGGCTTTTATAGATAGGCTTTTACAGCTTTTATAGGTATTACTTTTCCTGCACCATTATTACATTTTAGCTTCTCTTACAAGCTTTCTAGACTAGTCTCTCTATATATTCTGTAACCTTCTCTCAGAAATATTAGAACAGATTTTTCTCTTCTCTTTTACTTTCTTGGTATCGGAGCTTTTAGGTATCCATTAATCTAAATTTTTTTTTACTGGAGTTTCAGCCTTCATTGCTGAAATTTTCCATCTCTTCCTTTCTTCCAGCCTTCATTGCTGAATAATCATGTCTTTGAACAAGGAAATATCAGTCTCTAGTACTGTTCCTTTTAAGAATGAACTTCAAAGCCTTAATTCGTCTTTTCGTTTCAACGGAAAGAACTACCTGCTTTGGTCTCAAACAATAAGGACTTACCTCAAGGGTAAGGGAAAGGGGGATCATCTAACAAACATTCCTCCTAGGGAAGATGATCCAACTTTCAAAAGTTGGGATGAAGCTGACTCAATGGTTATGTCATGGCTGTGGGAATCCATGGAGCCCAACATTAACTTGACATGCATGTTTCTTAGCTCATCCAAAGAAATTTGGGAGTTTCTGAAACGATCTTATTCAAAAGCAAAAGATGATGCCCTCATCTATGAGATTCAAGTCAAAGCTGCTAGTACTAAGCAAGGAGATCTCTCTGCAAGTGAATATGTCAGTACTGCAAACTTGCTGGCAGGAGCTAGACCAATACCAAGTCTTGAAGATGAAGTGCTCTGAAGATGCAGCTCTTTTCAAGGATTTTATCCACAAACAACGAAGTTATCAACTTTTGGCTGGGTTGAACTCTGAATTTGACCTAATCAGAGTTCAAATCCTTGGCCAAAAGGACTTCCCATCCTTGGAAGAAATTATTTTCACTGTTCGGGCTGAAGAAAGCAGGAGAGCTGTAATGCTAGAGCAAAAGACGGTGGAAGGGTCTGTTTTGCTTGCTAGAGGGGAGAAGAAAGACGAGCGTTGGTGTGCCCATTGTAAAAGATCCGGTCATATCAAGGAAAGGTGCTGGAAACTCCATGGTAAACCATCAACCAAAGAGTGGAACAACAAAGAGAGACCTAATCCCGAGGTCAACCTTGTCACCGGAGGAGGGGGTGCTGAATTCGAAAAATTCAGAGCCTTCTTCAACTCCCTAGAAAAACCATCAGGTGAAACTTCTAGTCCACACACTCTTACTCTATCAGGTAACCTTTCTATTCCTTTATGTTTGAGAACTTTTGAATATCCTCAACCTATTCAGTGGATCTTAGATTCAGGTGCCACTGAACACAGGACCAATTGTCCCCAAAATTTTCATACCTTTCAACCATGCCCTAAGCCTAAACAAGTGTTGAAAGCTAATAGTTCGATAGCTCAGGTTAAGGGTCAAGGCAATATAAACCTTTCAGGAAAAATTAGCCTAAAAAATGTTCTCTATGTTCCTACCCTCTCATCCAACTTGATTTCCATCAAAAAACTTTGCAAAGATCTTCATTGTTCAGCACTATTCACAGATTCTGATTGCGTTTTCCAGGACCGGGACTCGGGGAAGAAGATTGGTCATGCTAAGGAAAAGAATGGTCTTTACTATCTTGATCCTCTTATGAACAACCACAACCACCTGTTTTGCCATGCTTTGAACACCACTAGTAGCAACAATGTCATATGGTTACTTCATTATCGCATTGGTCATCCATCCTTTCACCTTTTGAAGCATTTGTACCCTGAAAAATTTCAAGGAATTGACATTTCTTCCCTTCAATGTGAAGTGTGTGAAAAAGCTAAACACACTTGTGTTCCTTTTCCCATTAGCAGTACAAGAAGTTGTTCTCCTTTTGAGTTGATTCATAGTGACATTTGGGGGCCATCATCTACTCTTAACATTTCTGGGGCTAGATGGTTTGTTACCTTTATTGATGATTGTACTAGAGTCACATGAGTTTTCCTCATGAGACAAAAATCTGAAGTTAGTTCCATTGTTGTCTATCTTTCTTTCCATTATTCATACCCAATTCGGGAAGCAAATTAAGAGATTTAGGACTGACAATGCAAGAGATTACTTCAATCAGTCCATTTGTTCTCTTTTTCAAAAGCAAGGGATTATTCATGAATCATCTTGTGTTTATTCCCCACAACAAAAAGGAATTGCCGAAGGAAAAAATAGACATCTTCTTGAGGTTACTCGTGCCCTACTTTTTCAACATAATGTTCCTAAATATTTTTGGGGGAGGCCCTTCTCACAGCTGCATTTCTGATCAACCGCTTGACCACCAAAATTCTAAATCTCCAAAGTCCTCTTGATTGTCTTAAAAACACTTACCCGAATTACATAACATCCCACCTTCCTCTTAGAGCATTTGGTTGTTCTCTTTTTGTGCATGTTCATGGTCCTCAAAGAGGGAAACTAGACCCACATGCAATCAGTGCAGTGTTCTAAAAATCGCGCCTAGGCGCCACCTAGGCGCTAGGCGGGACGGGACCTAGGAATTTTTAAGTCTAGGCGGACCTCTAGGCGGAAATTCGTCCAGAACCGCCTAGTCCTGCCTAGGCACCGCCTGGCGCCGCCTGGTCCCGCTTGGGCCCGCCTAGGCCCGCTTGGGCGCTGCCTGGTCCCGCTTAGGCGCTGTCTAGGCCCGCCTAGTCCAATGATTATTCAATTTGAGCTTCTAAGCATATGATTAGTTGACTTAGGGTCTTTTTATCCCCCATTTCGGGATGCATTTGTTTTTTAGTCGAACTTATCAAATTTGGGTTTATGAGTGATATTATGGATTATTATTACATTATATGAATTATTGACAAGTGTTATTCGTTAAAATATAAGGAAATAATCAAGTTTGTTCTAAGTCCGCGTAGGCACCCGCCTAGCCGCCTAGGTGCTAGGCGGCCACCCGCCGCCTAGCGCATTTTAGAACATTGATCAAGTGCATATTCTTAGGGTACTCTTCCACACAAAAAGGGTACAAGTGCTACCATCATGCCTCAAAGAAAACATATGTTTCTGTTGATGTGTCCTTTGTCGAAACTATACCATTTGACCCCTCCAAGGATACACTTCCCAACCTTTTGACCCTGAACCTCAAACCATTGGCACTCTGAAGACCCTACCTTTCTGAGACTCCCGCTGCAGCAATCAGTGCTGCAGGATCATGAGGATAGTCAGCAACCACCACTTGTCCCAACCACATCTTTCTCCCCTTCTTTGCCATCATTTCCTAAGGTTTATTCAAGGAAAGTAAGACCCATTCTAATCCCAGAGCAGGAGCAAACTTCTTCACCGACGCCTGGAACTGAAAACATGACAGAAGAAAGTACCTTTTCTACAACTCACTCTATTTCTCATTTGAACAGTCTAGAAACTACTGATTTGGAATTGCCTATTGCCATTCGAAAAGCAACTCGTTCTTGCACACAAACTCCCCTTTACCCTTTAGCTAACCATGTGTCCTTACATCGGTTCTCTCCCTCACAAAAAATTCATTCAAGGCCTAAACCACATTCCCATCCCAAAAAATGTTTCAGAAGCTCTTAAGATAAAGGAATGGAGAGATGCTATGAAAGAGGAGATTCTGCGCTAGAAAAGAATCATACTTGGGACATTAACAAACCTTGGGGCAAGAATGTTGTTGATTGCAGGTGAATTTTTACACTCAAATACAGGGCTGATGGGTCTTTGGAGAGGTATAAGGCACACCTTGTTGCTAAGGGTTTCACACAAACTTATGGGATTGATTATCAAGAAACATTTGCACCGGTCGCAAAGATGAATACTGTCCGTGTTTTGTTATCCTTGGCTGCTCACTCTAGTTGGCCTCTTTGGCAATTTGATATCAAGAATGTTTTTCTCCACGGCAATTTGGAAGAGGAAATATATATAAAAATTCCTCCAGGTTTCTCCTCTTCCTCTTCATCTCATCAGGTGTGCAAGTTAAAAAAGGCTCTCTATGGCCTTAAGCAATCCCCAAGAGCATGGTTTGGCAGGTTCACATATGTTATGAAAGCTGCTGGGTACAAGCAAAGTCAAGGGGATCACACTTTGTTCATTAAACATTCCGCTTCAGGGGGGAGTGACTATTCTCCTCGTATATGTTGATGATATTATTGTCACAGGTGACAACAAAATTGAGGAGGAGAAACTTAAGCAAAAGTTGGAAGCTGAATTTGAAGTAAAGTCTCTTGGTAGACTTAAATACTTCCTTGGAATTGAGGTTGCCCATTCTTATGATGACATCTTTATTTCCCAGCAGAAATACATCACTGATTTACTTGAGGAAACCGGGAAGAGTGGATGCAAACCAGCTTCAACTCCAATGGATCCGAATCACAAAATTGGAGATTGCAGAGAGGAGCCAACGGTGGATAAAGCAATGTACCAAAGATTGTGTGGAAAGCTCATTTACCTTTCCCATGCTAGGCCTGATATTGCTTATCCAGTTTCTGTCTTGAGTCAGTTTATGCATGACCCATGACAACCTCATCTTAGTGCAATTTACCGAATACTTCACTACCTAAACGGCTGTCCAGGAAAGGGGATACTCTTTAAAAGGAGCAAATTGATCATAAAAGCCTTCACAGATGCCGACTATGCTGGATCCATTGTTGATAGAAGATCAACTTCTGGGTATTGCATGTTCCTTGGAGGAAATCTTGTTACATGGAGGAGTAAGAAACAAAATGTTGTGGCTAGATCATCTGCTGAAGCTGAGTTTAGAGCTCTTGCACAAGGTTTATGTGAAATGTTGTGGCTGAAAATTATTCTGGCAGACCTTAAAATCAAACTGGAAGAGCCTATGGTTGTATATTGTGACAACAAATCTGCCATTAGTATTGCTCACAACCCAGTCCAACATGATAGAACCAAGCATGTGGAGATTGATCGTCACTTCATCAAAGAGAAATTGGAAGAAGGGGTTGTTAGGATATCCTTTGTTAAATCAGAAGATCAACTTGTTGATTTATTGACAAAAGGCTTCCATTGTTCCAGATTTGATCATTTGACTTCCAAGCTTGGATTGATAGACCTCTACCATCCAGCTTGAGGGGGAGTGTTAGCATGCTCGCATGCATGTAATTATTACTTTATTTCTAGGTTATGCTATAGGCTTAGGCTTTTACAGCTTTTATAGGTGTTACTTTTCCTGCACCATTATTACATTTTAGCTTCTCTTACAAGCTTTCTAGACCAGTCTTTCTATATATTCTGTAACATTCTCTCTGAAATATTAGAACAGATTTTTCTCTTCTCTTTTACTTTCACTAACAACTGCACAGACAACATGACCATCTCATTTGAGGATGAAGTCCAAAGAAGCTTGGCAGTAACCGTCTTCTCACCAACCAAGATCACACCATCCTTGGAAGTGATCTTTTCTCTTAAAATGAAAGATTGATTTGAGATCCGCTGGTAACACGAGCAACCTCAAAATAGAGTTTTTTCTTGATTCTCTTTTGCAAGGGACTGCAAATGGATGACGAGCCTCTTTCTTTAGTCTTCACCTGTTGACATCTGATGAGAGTTCGAACAACTCATGGAAAACAACAATCATAAGAATATCAGATAAGGGGGGATCCGGTAACCTGTCAATTATTTAACCGCAGTGCAACTGTTACTGAGTTATCTGTGTAAAATGGACATAAAATTATGTTATTCCATGAGATTTATGAACAAGTATCCAAAATAATGACATTTTGAAGAAGAATCTACCCAACTGATGCAAGAAAACTTGCTAATGCCATTGTGATGCTTCCAGCAAATGATTTGTTTCCATTGTAGGGAAGTTTAGTATTTCCCCGCAATGTCAGCCACCCTGAAACATGATCAAAGGTGAGAAAAGCCAGGGTTAACGTGTTGATCTAAATTTCAAGATTTTACCCAATGAGTCTATATACTGATTGAGCAATCAAACAAAGATTTGCCAGTGCATGGCAGGCAGCAAAATGTGGATAACACAACAAAAAACAATAGAATCGCAACTTGGGCGCTCTTTTCATGGAAAAGATTCTCTTCCCTCTACCATAAAGTTTGGTCAGCGCTGATCAAATCTCGATCAGAAAGGAAGAAGTGTAGTAAACTAAAGAAAATCAGTTGGTTCAAAGTGATTACCAACTCCAGCAAATAGGTTACAAACTGCTGCAATTCCAAAAGGAGAAGTCCTCCAATAAACTATGGTGGCAAAAGTAATGGCCAACGGATAATAAAGTGATCATTTTAGAAATTAGAAGTTCCCTGATGCACCATGATAAAACATGTCCAAAATAACTCAAGAACACATATGGACTTGGGAAATTATTTTCTATATTAACATCCTAAAGAACTCTTTCATGACTACGGAGAAGCATATCTTTATAAATCCCCACTCGTTAAACACAATCCTGATTACATTATCATGTAATGTAGCTTCACGTATCGTATGTTATAAGCAAATGACATCAAAATTTAATCCATATGAAAGAGTTATTTATACATTGCTTGAGAGGAGACTATGGCAATTCTGTTTTATATCGCATGATTGAGATTGGTAAGCAAAATGTAGCCGATATTCAGATTTCAGTGCGAGCCTATAATCAACTGGGATTGCAATACTGCAAAACTCCAAATAGCAAATAACCACCATTACAGATTCCTCTTTGATATTGCAATTAAGGACTCTCTTCTTTGCTGTTATCACATAGTTTAATCATAATTATTACCGACTTCCTATTATTCCATCCCAATGAAATCTTAAATCTTAAGCGTGAAAACCAGTCCAACACGGATATGAACGAGCACCCTATTCATTTTCTGGACAAATGAATAAGAAATTTGCAGGCATGAACAGGTTAGAGTCAACAAAACACAATTTATAAGCTGCGGAAAGTTCATAGTCAACTTAATCACCTTAAACTTCCTGAAAAAAGGAGTCAGAAATATTCCTTAAAAGATTAGGATATACTACATTAGGCAACACCAAAGAATTGACTACCATTTCATTAGAAGTACATTATACATGTACATTTGGAACTATAAGAATTACATTACCAAGTACCAGTGGCGGCCGCAGGAATCTTTGAAAGGTGGGGCGAAACTACAGAGAAATTACAGACTTAAGATTTGGAGGAGCGTTCAATCAATTTTGAGGGCCCTATACAATTATTAAAATGAGGCCTATGATATTATAGTCATTCTTGGCATTTGGATTCCTATACAAATTAATATTATTATGTATGTAATAGTATTCGAATTCTTACAAACTAAATTAGTTCTCATAACTTTAAAATATTTTCGGCTATAAAGTTCATTGTAGAAATTTTTTACAATAAAAGGTTTATATTTGTGTCATATAATATAGTACAAATATTATAGATCATTATACAATATAATTAAATTATCTTTTTATACAAAGGCTTCAATGAATTATAAGTCTCTTTTCATTATAATTTTTAATTCGCCTTTTTTATGGGTTCTAATTAATTTTAAGTAAATTTTATTTGTTTAATAGGATGTTGAAATTTTGAATGTTGTATTTTTTGAAAAGTATAAAATATTTATGAAATCTTATATATTACTAAAGTTGAGAAAAATAATTTGAAATGTCATCATCCTATAATTGAGTCTTTTAGGCAAAAAAAAAAACATTCAAGATATGATAAATAAAAAGATATAATTAATTTTTTAATATAAATAAAATATTTACCATCATCATAATTAATAAGATAAAAGAGATAGTGTGTCTAAATTCACTATAATTATATTTACGATCAAAGGCAAACTGAAGATAAGGAAAAAAAAAATTAAATAAACGAAAGGATAACAAAATTGAAACAAAAAAAAAACATTCAAGATATGCTAAATAAAAAGATATAATTAATTTTTTAATATAAATAAATTATTTACCATCATCATAATTAATAAGATAAAAGAGATAATATGTCTAAATTCACTATAATTATATTTACGATCAAAGGCAAAATGAAGATAAGGAAAAAAAATTGAAATAAAGGAAAGGATAACAAAATTGAAACAAAAAAAAAACATTCAAGATATGCTAAATAAAAAGATATAATTAATTTTTTAATATAAATAAATTATTTACCATCATCATAATTAATAAGATAAAAGAGATAATATGTCTAAATTCACTATAATTATATTTACGATCAAAGGCAAAATGAAGATAAGGAAAAAAAAATTGAAATAAAGGAAAGGATAACAAAATTGAAACAAAAAAAAACATTCAAGATATGCTAAATAAAAAGATATAATTAATTTTTTAATATAAATAAATTATTTACCATCATCATAATTAATAAGATAAAAGAGATAATATGTCTAAATTCACTATAATTATATTTACGATCAAAGGCAAAATGAAGATAAGGAAAAAAAAATTGAAATAAAGGAAAGGATAACAAAATTGAAACAAGAAATAAAGAGGGAGCAAGGAATCGAACCCAATCCCTCTTGTATCATTTAATTCTCACACCTTCCCATTTACCAATTGAGCTAAGTGAATTAATTGATTCAATTCCCATTCTAATTTTACTAATTACAACAAAATCACATATATAAATATTTTTTTTTTCCCTCTAAACTCCGGGGGCTCGTGGGTCGAAAGGTGGGGTGGGCGCTACGCGCACCCCACCCTTGGGCCGCCCCTGCCAAGTACCAATGGTGACATCAACTGTCTGTCCATAACTGTCATCAAGAAATTTTGAAAGCCCCGAAAAGATCAAAACCCGATATGAAAGAGGAATGGAAGAATATGATCTTTGCCCAATTAACCCCAAATTACCCTTTCATTCCATCGGCGTGAAAAGAATGAAGATATGACCACACTTTAGATCAAATACTTCAGTGTAGGTGACTGCACCCATTTAATGAGAAGTATATGTTCAAAGTCCGTTCTTGAAAGCCTGATTCATGAAGAATGGCTTCACACGAATCAGTAATCCTGTCTGAATCAGAAACATTTAGCCTGATGTCGTAGCAAATAACTTAAATGCTCAGCTTCTTTTTCTAGCACGTTTATTAGCCTTCATAAGTTCCACCAACGATGGCAGAGGCTGGGGAACAGGCACATTCCTTGATCTGTAATGCATCCTCAGGTTATCGCTATAACCTTTCGATGATCTGATGGGAAAATAAGACACCGATCTACGAACTTCCTTCTTCTCTCCATCAGAATCATCAGATTGAATTTCAGCAGCATCCACCTTGATCATTTGATCAGTGGATTTTGGAGTCTTCACTTTATTTTCCACTTTAAGCACTTCTCTAGCATGGACCTTAGTCTTGTTTTCAATGGACTTGAGTATCTTGACTTCCACATCTTCCTCAAAGGGTGTCAACTGTTTCTCAATCTCATCAATGCCCATATCAGGAGGACAATCTTTTGTAGAAGAGCTCTTCTTCTCTTCATAAAGAGTACAAAAGTTAAAACCTAGTCTTGCTCGACCAAATAATGTGACCGCAGGTCTGTTTTTTAGAGGTGATGACTTCACATGGACTTTTAGGCTGGAAGATATCTCCAGCAATTGTGTCTCAACTTCTCCAAAATCTCCAGCTGCCTCACCCACAATAGAGTTGCCACCTTCTTCCTGTAGATTTGCAAGTGAAGAAGTTTCGACTCTAATGTCTAGTAGCTTCCATAGAGGATCATCAGAGGTTACTTGCGATCTAAAGCAATGTTTTCTAACATATTCCAACTCCATAGACCGACAACTAGGAGTAGTTGACACTACCCATTTTGGGGCAAGAATTTGCAGAGCCCATTCTAGCTCCTGCTTTGAAGAATGCATAGAATAACAGACGTGCCAAATTCCAAAATGGTCCCTTACAGCTTCATTTGTTTTCTCTATGACTCTCTTTTCAGAAACTGTAAGCTCTGTTTCCTCACAGGCATACCATTGAGTTGAAGGGCGTATTATTAAGGGTTCAGGCTGCTTGTTTGCTTTGGCTTCTGAAAGCTTCTGCTGTGCCCTTTCATACAGCCTCGGGAACCCATTAAACAACTGGAAGCGACAAGATGGGTCTTCAGATAGAATTTCGGGAGCTATTATTGCCAAAGCATTGTGAAATTCTGGATGGTTGACCTTATCAACATATATCTTGGACCCAAATGTATGGAACACATTAATGAGTACTTCTTCCTGACCAAGAAGGTCACATGTAAGGAAGACCACTAAGGCATCTGGGTGTCTCCATATGCAGTTAATGACCTGCTTGACAGAAACATTCAGAAATCCTTCTGTTAAAAAAAAGAAGCCAATACATTACTTAATACTAACGTTGCGATAGCATCCAATAAGAAAGACAGTCATGTTCTGTATTGTAAATAGTGGTAGCCACTCCCATGGACTGACTGCATGATGGATGAATGCAAGTGTGTATATTATATGGTCAGACATTCAAAACAGTGACAGCCAGTGTTTTAAAAAGCTAGAGGCGACACAAGGCGATAGGCATACTTGTAGCATAAGCAGGCTTGCGATGACTTTTTCATAAAATATCTCAAAACACCTTATAATTCAAGCTAAATGCTATAAAACCCATCCTTGATGAAATAAAATCAGATTGAAAACATATTATTGCACTAAAATCAAGTTTTAGGTAGTAAACAAGTAAAAAACCCAAATCCGGAGCATCACAAAATACTAAATATAAGTCTAACAATAGAAGATTAAATAATAGAAAGAAATCAAGTTGAATGGGGAGGATGGATGGTTATGGAGTGGGTCAAGCAAAATTATCAATGTCATTTGCATCATATTCTTCCTCAGTGTCTAGAAATGGAGCGAAGTTCTCATCACCATTGTCCACAGACTTGTATCTAAATAAAAGAAAGGGAGAACAGGAGGCAGACATGAAGAATAGAGGGATGGTCATTTATGATACAAAGAGTTGCTAAAATCCTCCAAAAAAATCAACAAAATATTTTCCAAATGAAAAAAAATATGGAAAGATTGTAATATATCATAATCAACCGAAATAAGGAGGAAAAAAGAAAAGCCCATCGCTTTGAGCTTTTCTGCGCCTGTGGCTTAAGCTGGATTTGGGCGCTTTGGGTGGGCTTTTCCACCCTTGATGCGCCTTGACCAAGGCAGGCGGTGGCATGTGCGCCTTGGGCTTAAGCGGGCTTAAGAGCGCCTGGGCTTGGCTTTTTTAAACACTGGTGACAGCAAATACTTGCAAAAGAAGAATACACACAAGAGTCTAATTCCACTTCATCACAATTGAGGATTTACCAACTAGCTTCAACGTTGTATAGAGAAGATCTAGTTGTTGTTTGCAGGTACATGACACTCAATCTAAAGGTGAAGCACTCCTAAAAGTTAAGCCCCAAAATCAGTAGTAACACTGGAGGAACACACAACAAGAAAATGAAGAAATCACCTCTTGGATCGCAGAGTGCTTACTGGGGATCCTCAATGGAGACTTCCCAAATGTGCAGTCCAAGAAGACGTAATCAAGACGACACTTGGGCAAACCTCCCCCATTGCCGAGGTACTTGTCAGGAAGCTTCTGCAGACATTCAACAGTAAGCCTGCAGTCTCCAGTATGGAGAATGTTACCAAATTTCCCCTCAAACAAGAACATAACTGCTCCTGAATTCCAAACGTTCCATATCAGAGAAGGTAGAATCAGTCGGAAATGTCCAGAGAATGCAACAGAAAAATCACAATTTCAACAGCAGAATTCTAAATTTTTAAAAGTTTCTTTTACGAAATCGCATAATTTCAGAGAGGAAATGAAGCAAATTAGGGCAAGAGGAAACCACGATGGCAAATTACCAGGGCAGTGATTGGCGTCGAAAGCAGTAACTGAAAATTCTCCATCAGGATCGTCGATTTTGATAGACTGACCCACCTCAATCCTCACAAACGGCGATTCATCAAGCTGCGATCCATCAATCAAAACCAAAAGGAAAATTAACTTCAAAATAAAACATTTCAGATTTCTGAAAACAGAAAACTGATTGAGGCGCGCGCGGGAGAGAACAAGAGAGAGAGGGGGGGGGGGGGAATCGGACCTGGGGATAGGAGACGAGGAGGAGGGATCTGGTGAGGAGGGTGGAGTAAATAGGAAAAGAGGAGAAGGAAGAGAGGGAAGAACAGTGGTCCTTGTGAGCGTGGGTGAGAAAATGGTGGCGTTTCCTATGGGAAGAAGGAGACCAGGTGTCTACCGAGAATGGGAGGCCTCTTGGCATCTCTATCGCCATCTTCTTCTTCTTCCTCTTCCTGAATTTCAATCTAATTTTGCCTCGCCTGTGCCAAAGGGGACAGTCCCTCCCCTCCCCCGGTATAAAAATAAAAAAAAATAAAAAAAAAGGATTGATTGAAATTTGAAAGAAAAAAAATTAAATAATAAAGGGGGTGTTTTTGTGAGGAGGGACAGTGGAGGATCCGGGACAGCGGGACAGTGGAGGATCCGGGACAGCGGATCCGCACCGCCAATTTGACGCCCTCAAAGGCAAAGCTTCCTTAAGAAGCTGAAGACCACCACCGCCCCTCGTCAAATGGGCTGATGATATGATATCCATCAATTGGCGCCGGCGGTCAATGGAAAATTTTTAAATTTATTGAAAAGCCCCGGTCATTGTGGGTGTGTTTGGATTCGAAATGCATTATCATTATAATGAAAAATTATAAGACGGTTATGATATTTTTGGATTTCACACTATATTAATTAAAATGCAATTATTTTATCTCGATTTATGTGATTATTGGTTAAATTACGGTTTTACCTCGGTTTTTACGAGATTTTTATTTTTGCAACCAAACGGACCCATAAAACGAGGTAAAATAATTGCATTATAATGAAAATGCAATGGAATCCAAATACACGTTTTATCGCCAAATACACAACCGTAAACGCGCATTGTGGATGCATCGATTTCTACGCGTTTGCAATACACGTTCGCACTTATTTGAAAAAAAGGAATACATGCATTCACATTGCGCATCCACAGTGCTTTTGATTCTAGTGCACATGGACAGTGCAAACTTGATTATAGATGCAAGAGGATAAATAGGAAGCAATTAGTGTACGCAGATTGCGCATATGGACTGACCGTGCATCCGCAACCCTCATATACGATTGATCAACTCCCACCCTTGACTATATTGACGGGACCAACCCCCTTCCGTGCATGTGCAGGGTTTGTCTACTACGTTTCGCGCACTTGCAATTCGCACTTGCACTCTTCCACCGTGCATTTTGCATTATTTTCTATGTGAATTTCAACTGAATTTTGCAGTTGTAGAATTCGGGAAGTGGAGTCTCTATAGGAACTATTGTTGTGAATTTTCACGAGTGAATACCGTTAAAGAGAAGGAGAATGAACAGTAGGACACAAATGATTTCCATGTTCTGGCAAGAACCGCGCAAAACACTCTGTAGAGAAAACCTATCTACAACCAGGGTTTTTTATTATTGTGATGCTTTGATGGATACATAGTTCCAACCCTATATGCCTCTATTTATAATAGAGAACCTCATATAGATAACCCTATAGATAAACCTATCTTATCTAGATAAACTTAGATATAAACTATCTTACCTAAAACCTATTGTAGATAAACCATCCACAATAATCCTTCTATAGATAAATATCATCTATATATAGACTTTCTAAAAATAGATCTAGATAATTAATTGTCTCAAACAACAAAACTGCTCCAATTTGAAAGACGAACAACCATATCTGAGTTTGTACTGTCAAGCCACGTTTCGATACCCGCGAAAAACATCTGAATCGTCTTTCTGCACTACGTTTGCTGATTTTAAAGACGAATCATTCGTCTTTCCCTCATATTTCTTCTTCCTTACTGGACAATCACACTTAAATTGACCTTCTTCCTTGCAGAAGTAACAAGTAACTGTCTTTTTTCCTCTGGACTTTGATCTGGACGGTCTATCACCCCCATCTTGCTTATCTTTCTTCCTCCCTCTTCCTTGGTTGCCTTTGACATACAACCCTTCGCTTTGAGAACCTTCTCCGTTAGAATTTTGACGTCGCTCATGATGAGCAAGCAACGTCTTATTCGCCGTATCTAGGGATATTGTCTCCTTCTCTACTGTCAGCGCCGTCACCAAATTCTCAAACGAAGAGGGTAGAGAACATAACAAGATTATAGCTTTGTCTTCATCCTCAATCTTTACATCCAGTCGTGCCAAATCTCCGATAACTTGGTTAAAAGTGTTGATGTGCTTTACCAAGTCGGAGCCTTCTATCATATTTAACCCGTACAATCTTTGTTTTAAATACAACTTGCTGGACAAGGATTTTGACATATACCTGTTCTCCATTTTTACCCAAATCTCATGCGAGGGTTTGAGATCAATTACATGGTATATCACCTCGTCCGCTGATGTGTGCTAAAATTGCCATGTTTTACACTTACTTTTATATCGATTTCTGCATGCATTTCATACATTTGGGTTAGAATAGTATAAAATCTATGTAGTTTATGCTTATTTGCCAATTATGGAGGTCTACACTAGTGCAGCTGGAGAAAACACCATTTTTCACCATTCATCATTCTGAATCAAGTTCGGATGTCATCATGAGAGTTGTAGCCCTCAAAAAGATATTTCCAACGCATACTCATACGTGCCAATCCGACAAAGGATGACTCGGGAAATTGCGTTTCAAGAATGGAGAAAAATGCTGAAAGATGACAGTTCTACTCGAAGTCGACTACATCTAGTCGAAGTCGAGTACACCAGGAGCCAAAAAGTCACACGGAGTTGATCAGATCACTCGAGGAGCCCAGAGATACTCGATATCGAGTGCTACAGTACTCGAAGTCGAGTACACACGTCGAGTCCAGATATGCCCAAGCTCGAGTGCAACCTAGGGGAGAAAACGCCAGTCGACATCGACCACTTCTAGTCGAAGTCGAGTACCACCCGTCAGCAATCCAAGTCTGAATCGAGTTGTGCCGAGAAGATAGAGTGCTTGCAAGAGAAGATATGTGGAATTTTATCCATCCACATCAAGATCTATCAAGTCAAGAAGGATCTATCCACAATAATTCTAGTTTCCTTATATATTTATTTCTTTTATTTAGGTCTATAATGATATAAATGAAGGAGTAGATAATACGATAAGTTTCGTAACCGCATGAGTGTAGTATGGTATGAAATCGTTGAGAAGTTGGGCGTGTAAGAGAGCTCGTAAAAGAAACTCTGTGATTACCACGTTCAAGTCATGGAATGGTTTGGATATGATTGAGGTATGAAAGAATAGTGTTAATTTGTGATCACTATAGGATGTATCTAAAGGGTCAAGAAGTTGTTGGAAATGATGATGATGTAAATGATGAAGATACCATTCTCGCTACAAAAAAAGCAAGTGCATATTTGAATTGTATTGTCGAGAGTATCCAAGAAGTAGTTGGAAGGTCAGGATGGTACACGGCGTTTACAACCACGATCATCCTTCTATGTTGGTAGGTCATTCATTCTTCGGATATTTGAACGAAGAGCAAATGAATGAAATTAAAAACAACACTATGGCGGGGACAAAACTAAAAGATATGATCACCAAATTGCATTAGGATGAGCCAACAATTGTGACTTTGAGGGATTAAATATACGATGCACGAGATCAAGTGAATAAGAATTTATTGAACGATCGAACCCGACTCTATATCTTTTGTTAGAGTTGATACACAAGGAATACTTGATGATGCCCGAAAGATAACAGAATTAAGGAAGCAATTAAAGAGGACTAAAAGGTTGGCAGAAATAGGATCTAAAAGAACACAACGACCAATGATCCGCGGACGAGAAAGGCATGCACAAGAGGGACAGGTGGCGCACATGCCCCCATCCAAGTGCACCTTCTCTCCAAGACACGTGGCAACCCGGTATCAACAAGTGGACAAAAGGGTGGAACTTCCCCATCAGCAGGTAGACGGAGAGGTACACTATAAAAAGGAGAAAGTATACTGAAGAAAGGGACTTTTTGGAAACAACAGATAGTGAGACGCTAGTTCCAAGGGAGAAAGAGAGGGAAACAGCTACGTCAGAACTCTCTCCTTGTTTTCCCATCCCTCACTCGTCCGCGGATAACCAAAGATTCAAGAACGGGAGCGAGTCCGGGACAGGTAGTGGGATAGCAGTCCAAGGAGCCAGGGAGCACATAGCTTTTTTGCCCTCGATCTCTACTATAGTGAATTGGAAAATCTCCTATACCATTGGGTCATTTGATGAACCCGAAATAGAAGAAGGGATGCGAGCCTTTTTGAAAGGCTCGGCGGCTCCGGTCGTGAGATCCTCGCAGATAGTGAGGATCTCAAGTAACGGGTAAGACCGTCATTATTTCCTCTGAGTTAATACGGCTCAGGTAGAGTCCTTTTCCCCTTTATTGCCTTCACCAGGCGGTAATTACGGTGGGAACAGGGCTTCAGGTAAGTCTGTATTACCAATCTTCCATAAGAGGAAGTACGTGGCATATCCCCCCATGGAAATGTGGGGTGCGGTCTACCTTTTCTTTTACGGTTTCGTCATTGGCGACGTCTGTGGGAACCCTCTCACCCTAAGGGGTTCCCGATTTTAAGTAATAAGATATAAGTTAGAACATTGTCATTAACCAATAACTTTTGTATGGTCAAGTAGAAAATGAGTGAAAGCATGGGAGGAGCCTCTCATGGGACGATGAGTCATGACCACGGAGGATTCTAGGAGTCTGATTTGTATGTGAATTCCCCGGGTCAGAACAGCGCGCCTGAAACTCCGGTCTTCTCGCCATACGTCCCTCCACAGATGGGTCAGGGCTACTTCATGCAAGAGGAACATTACTTCCCGCCCCCGAATCCGGGACAAGGTTTCTTCTATGGGTATGACGGATACCGGTCGTTCCAACAGGGGAACCCCTACAACGTTTTTCCTCAAAATCTATATGGACATACTTATCAAGACTATTACCAGCCAAGATTCTCCGATGATTTTAGTACACACCGTCGTGGCGAAGATAGACGTGCGCACAAGCACCAAAGGGGCGAACATTCATCCGACATTTCCACATCCACCCGGACGGGCTCGCCCCGTGAGAATGAGAAGAGGATAGATTTCGTTCCCTCAATGTTCACCACCGAGGTTTGCCTAGCACCGGTACCAAAGCGATGGAGAGATACCAATCTGATGAAGTATGATGGCACCTCCGACCCTGATGATCATATGTGCCACTTCCCAACCGAGATGGGAATCAATGAGTATAATGATGCGATGTTGTGCCGCACTTTCCCATCAACTCTGACCGGCATTGCCCTAACTTGGTTTACCAACTTACCACAGAACTCGATCGCTATCTTTGCTCAGCTTTCCCAGGTCTTCAAGTCCCATTTTGGAAGCTCGCGATCTCGGAAAAAGACCATGCTGGACCTCAATTCAATCAAACAGGGACCAAATGAGACTCTTGGGCAGTTCTTCCCACGATTTACCTCTGTGGTGGTGCAAATTCCCAATTTCAATCATGAATCGGCGGTCATAATCCTGATGGGGAACATAGCAGAAGGCGGGTTCAAGACTCGGCTTTTCAGGAAAAAACCGAAAGACTATGACACGTTAAGGAATTTGGTATCAACTCAGATTGAGGCAGAGGAAGCCGCGACCTCTAGTTCAAGAGCTAATGAGGGCCCGCGAGGTTTCCTAGGGAAGGTGGCAGGAAAGTTTCGGAAGGACAAAGGAGTGATGAAACCGAGGAGGAACTACTCCGCGGACAACATGCACGCGTCCCGATAGGACGAAGTCCATTTCAACCGTGAACGAAAGAATCCGGACGCGGGGTATCAGGAATATGATCAAGGGATACGCTATAAGAGGGAGCTAGTTTCTTCTCAAAGAAAGAATGAGCATCGCGACAACACCCCATATCACCAGCAGGCTCAGAATCGCAACGATAGAGGCCACGCAGATGATAGAGGAAGTCACCGACGAGCCTCAAGATTCGAACCCCCCCCCCCCCCCCCCCGCCCACGGGAAAGGGATAAGCAACATCGTTACCCCCCGGTGAACAGGGGCAGGGGGAGGGGACGTTGGTGGAGAGGTGGTCGAAGAGGGCAGGGCCAACCTGCACAAGCATCATTCAATCAGGCTCCACGCCACGAAGTCCGCCCAGAAGGATTACGGGTCAATCGAATCCTAGATCCAGAAGGTTTTATCGACACTCTGGCAGGAGGACCATCGATCTCAGGAATAAGTCGGCAAGAGAGAAAGAATTATGAAAGGGAGGCAAGACAACCTCCATCAACCGCTAGCCAAAAGATCGCTTTACAACCACATCCAGAGATAATCTTCACCTCAGCAGACACATATGAAGTCCGCATGCCACACGCGGATCCCCTGGTGATCCACGCTCAGATCGCCACTAAAACCGTGAAAAGAGTTTTCATAGACACCGGGTCATTAGTGGACATACTCTCATGGGAAGCTTTCTCCCAGTTAGGCGTATCAGCAACAACTTTGAGGCCTTATCATGGTACGTTGATCACCTTTTCAGGGGATGAGGTTCAGGTGGTGAGCACCATCGAACTCACGGTGGTTCTGGGCACCTCACCTCGCCGAAGAATGGAAAGCATCACCTTCACGGTGGTCCGGATTCCGACTACCTACAACGCACTCTTGGGGAGGGTGTCGCTTTACAAGTTTCAGATGGTTGTGTCGATCTATCACTTCAAAGCAAAATTCCCGGTCCCCGGAGGGGAAACGGGGGAAGTGTGCGGCCAACAGCCGGAAAGCCGGAGTTGTTATGTGACTTCCTTGAAAAAGAAGAAGGAAGTCATGTATCTCGAGGATACTGCTCAGAGTAAGGTCAAGAGCACAAAAGAAGACCCTCCAGCAGAAAACGAAGCAACAAACGTCAACAAAGAAGTCGTATCAGAAGCAAAACTTGAAGTCCGGCCATCAGAAAGAGAGATTCCAATCGTGGATCTAAGAACCGTCCACCAGCCTTTTCAAAATACCGAAGAAAGGATTTACATGGGCCAAGCCCTCGGGGCAGGGGAGAAGGAACGGGTTCTAGAAATTATCCGGCAGTCTCGGGATGTGTTCGCATGGTCCCCGAAGGATCTTTTGGGTGTTCCCACATCCATAGCAATCCATACCCTCAGAATCCGTCATGACGCGCGACCAGTAGCCCAAAAGAAGAGAAAGATGGCCCCGGAGAAGTCCCGAGTAGCAAAAGAAGAAGTAGAAAAGTTACTTGAGGTTGGGTTCATTGAAGAAGCGGAAGACTCAGACTGGCTTTCAAATGTGGTTCTAGTTAGGAAAGCCAACGGAAAATGGAGAATGTGTGTCGACTTCTCGGACTTAAACAAGGCCTGCCCCAAGGATAGCTATCCGTTGCCCTCGATAGACGAGTTGGTTGACATCACTGCTGGGAACGAAGCATTAAGTTTCCTGGACGCATATTCCGGATATAATCAGATCAAATTAGACCCAATAGACCAAAGGGCAACCACCTTCATCACCAATCAGGGAATTTTCTGTTTACAAAGTCATGCCTTTTGGTTTGAGGAATGCTGGGGCCACGTTCCAGAGAACTGTAGACAAGATATTCCGCGATCAGCTGGCCAAAAATATATCCATCTATGTGGATGACATTATAGTAAGGAGTAAGAAGGCGGAAAATCATGCGGCAGATCTACAAGAGACTTTCGATTCTTTGAGGCGTGGAGGGCTGAATTTGAACGCTGAGAAGTGTGTTTTTGGAGTCGACTCTGGAAAATTCATGGGTTTCATGGTAAGCCAAAGAGGGATAGATGTGAACCCTGCAATGATAACGGCTATACAGGAACTGCGCCCTCCGCGTACCATAAATGAGGTACAATCTTTGAACGGAGCGGTCAACTACCTGGGACGTTTCTGTTCTTGTCTGGCAGATAAGTCCTTGCCTTTCTTCGCATTGTTGAAGAAAAAGGGACCGATACAATGGACACCTGAACTCCAGCTAGCTTTCGATGAGTTGAAAGTTTTTCTACAGTACGTACCGACTCTACACCAGCCACAAAAAATTAAAAGCTTACAGCTGTACCTAGCGGTGAAAGCAGCTACTATCAGCGCGGTTCTCACTCGAGAAGGGTGATACCCAGTTTACTATGTAAGCCGGGTATTACATGATGCTGAAACCAGATATGAGCCGGTGGAAAAAGTAATCCTCAGTTTGATGTTCGCGGTTAGAAGGCTTCGCCCGTATTTCCAGGATCACCTAATTGAAGTTTTGACAGATTTACCACTAAGATAGATTCTTCACTCACCAGGTCTCTCAGGGCGGATGAAAAAATGGTCCATTGAACTCTCGGAGTTTGAGATAGCCTACATCCCGCGCAAAGCGGCGTTAGCTCAAGTCTTAGCCGATTTCATCTGTGAAACCAGTTTTGAGGATGGAGGTTGCGACACACAAAACAGCTGGACAATAAGGGTCGATGGAGCTATGAACGCGGACGGATGTGGGACAGGAATAGTGCTGACCTCCCCGGGGGGGGGGGGGGGGGGGGCAATTCTGCTTTGCTCACCAGTTGGATTTCCAAGCCACCAACAATGAGGCGGAATATGAAGCTCTGATAGCGGGACTGGAGCTAGCCCTGGCCCGCGGGGCTCGGGCTGTCACGGTGTACACAGATTCCGAGATTGTCGCGAAGCAAACAGAAGGGGAGTATGAGGCCAGGCCAGGACTGTTACCAGATTACCTGCGAAAGGTAAACGCTCTGAGAAGAGCCTTTTTGCATTTCACAGTGGAATCCTTCCCCAGAGAAGATAATGAACATGCCGATCTGTTGGCCCGAGTCGGAGCCGCCATGCCGCCAGGTGTGGAGGAGAAATTTGAGTTCGAAAGGAAGGATCGGCGAAGACTCCTGCAAGAGGTGTACTTCGTCCAAACCGAGGGCCCTGAAGATTGGCGGACACCGATTACTGAATATCTGGGAAAGGGAATACTTCCGCTTGAGAGAATGGAAGCCAAAAAAGTTAACAAACCGGGCGGCCCGATTCATAATCCGCGAAGGAAAGTTATATAAAAAGGGTTTTAACTTCCCAGACTTGTTGTGTGTATCCAGCCGGGAAGGACATACCATTGCGAAAGAGTTGCATGCGGGGGTCTGTGCTCACCACCAAAGATGGAGAGCCTTAACTTCAAAAGTTCTGAGGCTAGGGTACTACTGGCCCACTGTCAGAGTAGATGTGCAGAGCTTCGTGCGCAGTTGTGACGCTTGTCAAAGGCATGGAAATGTGAAGAATTTGCCCGCCGAACCGCTTCAAAGCATCTATGGGGCATGCCCTTTCGCTTTATGGGGAATGGACATTCTGGGTCCTTTCCCCACTGCCCCCGGACAGTTGAAGTACGTCCTGCTCTTGGTGGACTATTTCACCAAATGGGTAGAAGCGAAGGCGATGGGTTTGATCACTGCGGAGAAAGTTAGAAAGTTCTTGTGGAAGAACTTGGTGTGCCGATTCGGAGTTCCCGAAGCCATCATCACGGACCATGAAACTCAGTTTGACTGTGAAAACATTAGAGATTTTTGTGAAGGCCTTGGGATAAAGTTGAAATTCTCATCAGTGGCTCACCCACAAACGAACGGACAAGCAGAAACTACAAACCGTCTGGTTTTAGAAGGAATCAAGAAGAAGCTAGGGAAAACCTCCAAAGGCCGGTGGGCAGAACTCCTCCCACTAGTGCTCTCGTCGTACCGAACCTCATCTAAAACTCCCACCAGGGAGTCACCGTTTGCTTTGGTATTCGGGACAGATGCAGTCATCCCGGTCGAACGACTGACCCCCTCTGCGCGGGTTTTGGCCTATGAATCCAATGCCAATGATGAAGCTCTGGAAGTTGAAATGCATCTCCGAGAAGAGAGACGGATGATTGCGGAAATCAAGGCTCGAGAATACAAGAGAAAAACCCAAACACGTAGAGATCAGCATCTCCGTGGGCGACGGTTCGAGAAGGTAGACCTGGTTCTCCGCTTAGCTCTTTCAGGCGGAAAGCTTGACGCTAAATGGGAAGGGCCATATGTAGTGTTTGAATGTGTCCATGTTGGAGCATACAAATTACAAACCCCCGAGGGTATTGTTCTTCGGAAGACATGGAACGCGGAGCACTTGAAGAAGTACTATGTGTAATTTTCAGTTATTTCGAAGTTTATCCAGTCACCCCCACTATCAGTAAATAAATCAAAGCAGCTAGTGGGTGCTTTCTACATTTTTTGTAACAACTCTCATGGAGCTTGCTCCGCGTCGGACATCCGGTGGACGCATTGGGCTCCCGGATTATACTAAAAGTCCTATGGCGCTGGAGTTTGCTCCGCGTCGGACATCCGGTGGACGCATTGGGCTCCTGGATTATACTTAAAGTCCTATGACGCTGGAGCTTGCTCCGCGCCGGACATCCGGTGTAAGCATTGGGCTCCTGGATTATACTTAAAGTCCTATGACGCTGGAGCTTGCTCCGCGCCGGACATCCGGTGGAAGCATTGGGCTCCTGGATTATACTTAAAGTCCTATGACGCTGGAGCTTGCTCCGCGTCGGACATCCGGTGGACGCATTGGGCTCCCGGATTATGCTTAAGTCCTATGATGCTGGAGCTTGCTCCACGTCGGACATCCGGTGAACGCATTGGGCTCCTGGATTATACTAAAAGTCCTATGATGCTGGAGCCTGCTCCGTGTCGGACATCCGGTAGACGCATTGGGCTCCTGGATTATACTTAAAGTCCTATGACGCTGGAGCTTGCTCCGCTTCGGAAATCCGGTGGACGCATTGGGCTCCCGTATTATACTTAAAGTCCTATGACGCTGGAGCTTGCTCCGTGTCAGAGATCCGGTGGACGCATTGGGCTCCTGGATTATACTTAAAGTCCTATGACGCTGGAGCTTGCTCCGCGTCGGACATCCGGTGGACGCATTGGGCTCCCGGATTATACTAAAAGACCTATGACGCTGGAGCTTGCTCCGCGTCGGACATCCGGTGGACGCATTGGGCTCCTGATTATACTTAAAGTCCTATGACGCTGGAGCTTGCTCCGCGTCGGACATCCGGTGGACGCATTGGGCTCCCGGATTATACTAAAAGTCCTATGACGCTGGAGCTTGCTCCGCGTCGGACATCCGATGGACGCATTGGGCTCCTGGATTATACTTAAAGTCCTATGACGCTGGAGCTTGCTCCGCGTCGGACATCCGGTGGACGCATTGGGCTCCTGGATTATACTTAACGTCCTATTACGCTGGAGCTTGCTCCGCATCGGACATCCGGTGGACGCATTCGGCTCCCGGATTATACTAAAAGTCCTATGACGCCGGAGCTTGCTCCGCGTTGGACATCCGGTGGACGCATTGGGCTCCTGGAATATACTTAAAGTCCTATGACGCTGGAGCTTGCTCCGCGTCGGACATCCGGTGGACGCATTGGGCTCCCGGATAATACTAAAAGTCCTATGACGCTGGAGCTTGCTCCGCGTCGGACATCCGGTGGACGCATTGGGCTCCTGGATTATACTTAAAGTCTTATGACGCTGGAGCTTGCTCCGCGTCGGACATCCGGTGGACAATTTGGCTCCCGGATTATACTAAAAGTCCTATGACGCCGGAGCTTGCTCCGCGTCGGACATCCGATGGACGCATTGGGCTACTGGATTATACTTAAAGTCCTATGACACTGGAGCTTGCTCCGCGTCGGACATCCGGTGGACGCATTGGGCTCCCGGATTATACTAAAAGTCCTATGACGCCGGAGCTTGCTCCGGGTCGGACATCCGGTGGACTCATTGGGCTCTTGGATTATACTTAAAGTCCTACGACGCTGGAGCTTCCTCCGCGTCGGACATCCGGTGGATGCATTGGGCTACCGGATTATACTAAAAGTCCTATAACGCTGGAGCTTGCTCCGCGTCGGACATCCGGTGGACGCATTGGGCTCCTGGATTATACTTAAAAGTCCTATGACTCTGGAGCTTGCTCCGCGTCGGACATCCGGTGGACGCATTGGGCTCCCGGATTATACTAAAAGTCCTAAGACGCTAGAGCTTGCGCCGCGTCGGATATCCGGTAGACGCATTGGGCTCCCGGATTATACTTAAGTCCTATGACGCTGGAACTTGCTCCGCGTCGGACATCCAGTGGACGCATTGGGCTCCTGGATTATACTTAAAGTCCTATGACGCTGGAGCTTGCTTCGCGTCGGACATCCGGTGGACGCATTGGGCTCCCGGATTATACTTAAAGTCCTATGACGCTGGAGCTTGCTCCGCGTCGGACATCCGGTGGACGCATTGGGCTCCCGGATTATACTAAAAGTCCTATGACGCCGGAGCATGCTCCGCATCAGACAGCCGGTGGACGCATTGGGCTCCTAGATTATACTAAAAGTCCTATGACGCCGGAGCTTGCTCCGCGTCGGACATCCGGTGGACGCATTGGGCTCCTGGATTATACTTAAATTTCTATGACGCCGGAGCTTGCTCCGTGTCGGACATCCGGTGGACGCATTGGGCTCCCGGATTATACTAAAAGTCCTGTGACGTTGGAGCTTGCTCCGCGTCGGACATCCGGTGGACGCATTGGGCTCTTGGATTATACTTAAAAGTCCTATGACACTGGAGCTTGCTCCGCGTCGGACATCCGGTAGACGCACTGGGCTCTTGGATTATACTTAAAGTCCTATGACGCTGGAGCTTGCTTCGCGCCGGACATTCGGTGGACGCATTGGGCTCCCGAATTATACTTAAAGTCCTATGACGCTGGAGCTTGCTCCGCGTCGGACATCCGGTGGACGCATTGGGCTCCCGGATTATACTAAAAGTCCTATGACGCCGGAGCTTGCTCCGCGTCGGACATCCGGTGGACGCATTGGGCTCCTAGATTATACTAAAAGTCCTATGACGCTGGAGCTTGCTCCGCGTCGGAAATTCGGTGGACGCATTGGGCTCCCGGATTATACTAAAAGTCCTATGACACTGGAGGTTGCTCCGCGTCGGATATCCGGTAGACGCATTTGGCGCCCGGATTATACTTAAGTCCTATGACGCTGGAGCTTGCTCCGCGTCGGACATCCGGTGGATACATTGGGCTCCCGGATCCCGGCCAAATACTTGACAAAACCACAAACATCGTCAAAAGTAGAATTATTAAAACACGAAAGAAATAACCCCGAGATACATAAACAAAGCAGAAATTCCAGAAAGGCTAAGCCAAGCAAAACCAGCGGGATAGTCCTAAAAGGCCCAGAATTAGCCCTCTGGGGGGGGGGGGGGGAAGAACCCAAACTAACTCACGGAGTGTCCCTGGGGCGATCGGAAACCAAACGAGTCCTCTCCGCACATTACCGAGTCCCATTAGGCAAAGGTCCCCCAGGATGAGGTTCCCGCCACTCGTTGTCAACCTCGCTTCCATCCGTGGATAATATATGAACCTCGAACCGTGCATTCCCCTTATGTAAAAAGGTGACGGCTGACCCTATATCGACGCCATGCGTACAAGCAAAATGATTCCACCCGTGACCCAAGTAGGGCACACGGTAATCACCATGGTATACCGTCACGGGGAAGTCCCGGATGATCCTCGACGACAGTAGAACGCGCCCGGGAAGATCTGGGCCATATTCAACTTCGAAACGGGAAGGCAGCAGCTATTCAAACACAAATTAACTAAATAAATAAAGATAAATTCGCCCACGAAAGATTAACAAGAACATTGAGCCGCGTTAAGGACCTACCAGACGGTGCATTTGTTCCGGGAAGTCCAGAGAACCAAAAAAGGCCCAGTTCGTTCGACTGGAGGACAACATCTTTAGAAGGATCCGATTTGCAAAGAATAAAAGGCTCAAGGACCCCGATTTTAAAGGGATTCTTGGGGGTCACGGGTCGCACATGCGCCACCTCAAAAACATGATTTGCAGAAGAAGGGCCTAGGGGAAACCCGAGAACAGTCAAGGCACCACTGCCCCGGGCCAGGCATGGCCGACAGATGTATCGCAGAAAGCTCACCTCAAGCAGACCAACGCCTGCCACCACGAAAAGACGCGACGAGAAAGGAAGAAAGAGAGCCCGTGACCCCCCTTAAACCATCGAAACTTGTAAAGAGATGGAAAAGGAATGGGGAAATCTAACCTTTCTCTCAAATGGCGATAAGAACAAGGACAAGACTTTACTCCATGAGTATAAAACACGCTAAGATGACCTAGGTGATAAAACGTCCCTTATCAACCAAATGAATCCAGGGACGCCACCAAGGGCATTCTGTCGAGTCATCATGAGAGAGGAACAACTTCAGACACTCCGGCTCCCACTCGTATATGTCCTAATAGATGAGGACGCTCACACCCAAGCCATGCGTTGGTCCCGCTCCAATCAGGAACACAAGGTAAAGGTGGAAAGGGATGACGATGGCCTTTCCTGGTTAACTCAGGGGTGGCACAACTTCACTCAGGCAAACCGAGTCAATGTAGGATCGGCTCTGATCTTCACCTACATGGGGGACTCCATCTTTGAAGTCGACGTGGTCAACCCAGATAGCGAGGGAAATGTAAAAACAAGATGCCCTTAAGTTTCTATCTCATGTATCACGTTACCCTCTTTAAGTTTAATATATCGAGTTTGAAGGGATCGAACCTCTAAAAGTCTGTATGCATGTTACCTCTGATGAATAATAAAAGATCCCCTTTTAGATATGATCGAAAAACACGAAATATGATTAGATAGCAAAAGAAAGTCATAAGTGTAAGCGGCCCATAATTATTGAGATGACCACGAGCGGCCGGAGACCACCCTCCAAATTACTGAAGTAAGATGAGTAGTAGTACTAGTGAGCGGGTGGTTAGAGAGAGAAACTCTCAAAGAAGGATTCCCTTCTTGCCTTCCCCCTTGCTCCGGCGAGCCTTCCGACCACCATTCTCGGCTTATTGTCCTCCTCTTCTATCGTCCTTTCTCCCTATTTCCTCATCTCTTCATCCTCCTTCTCAGATATGCTCTTCATTTCGGTTTTATAGTGAATTATAATCCGACATTTATTGCACCCACCAATCGGAAATTGAAGTAGTAGTATTGGTATTCACTTCCCCATTTCGTCTGCTATTGTTACCTCCTTCCACCTCCTGGCTCTCCGTTTCATGGCCTGAGATTTCTGTCTCCCCTCTCCTCCCGCCTCTGGTGGCGACGGCCACGCCGGCGCTTGCCGGAGTTTCTCTCCTTTTCTCCCTCCTGCTGCTTCCCAAACTAGCCGTTACTCCCAAACAATAGCCGTTACCAACTAAAGAAACTAGCCGTTACCTGGGCAACGGTCAGAAAATTTTAAACTCAAGTTTGACTTTTGTTGACCGTTCTCTCTCCTCCCCTCCTAACCTCTCCGGCACCGGCGCTCCCTCGTAAGAAATTCCCCCCTTTACTTTCCGACTGCCCTCCCCTTACCAATACCCTGTCCTCCCCCCATCCCTCCCTCTATCTCCCACACTGGTTGCCTTCCCCCTCTCTCCGACCTGTGAACAGTTCCTCAGTTTGAACATCTGTTCGGGGGATTGAGCTCGCTGACTCTCTTCCCAAATTGAACCCCCCCTTCTGCTCTACTAGCACCAGTGACCCCTGAGCCTTACAAATTTGAGGTGTGAATCACTAGAGTAAAAACCCCCAATTCGCGTTAGGGTTTCACGGGAAACACAAAGCTTTGACAAATTCTTCAAGAGGGCTCGCAACTTTGCTCCTCTGGTTAAATTGGCTTTAGTTTACCACTCACCAGATCCTCACGATCTAGGAGGCTTACCAATTTGAGCACGGACCGACCAGATAAGAAATACCCAAATCTATCTAGGGTTACACTTCGCAACGATCTCACAAGAAAATTCGTGGTGGTACTCTTGTTCCTGGGTTACTAGTGAAATTGGTTTGGGTTCTTTGCTCCAACTTCCAATACGGACCAAGTGCATTACCAATTGACGAATCAGTTCTTGGATCTGAAAACCCCCAATCTGGCGAAGTTCTGACAAGGGCGATTCCTGACATCACCAATGGAGAAAGACAAACCTCTAGGGAATGGAAGACGAGTTGGCCAGCTCACACCGACTCCTGTCCAAGCAGCTCCAGGTGCCAGTTCCCCTTCGAAGATGACGATTTTGGGTTCCATTCCACGAAGCTCGGCTACAACAGAGACAAAAATTCAACAAGTAATAGCAACTGAAAGCTCTACCCAGATGGGAATACTTCCAACTCCAGGTACTGCCCTTCCCCCTCTATTCACACCAATCTAGTATGGTGAGGTAATCCACTCTTCCTCCCTTCCCCCGGATCTACCCGGGTCCTCTAAGGTAGAACTTGAAATGCAAAAGATCCCAATGGAGGGACAACCTATGTGTTCTATGGTCATGAAGATCCCAAGGGAGGGACAAACTAGCATATTAAATCTTGATAGTTCTAATACAGCTGAATTGATTTCCATTGTTCAAAAGATCCCTATGGAGGGACAACAAGATGCTTGTTCTATCTCTGTCTATGATGTTCTACCATCCCCCCCCCCTACACAGACTACCCAGGCTATTGACACCACACCCTCAACCACCACTGCACAACTCACTTCTACAGAAACCTCTAATGGGTCAGCAAGATTGAATACCCAAAATGTGAGCTCTGAGGTAATCCAAGACACTGAGACTGTCAACCCCAACGCTCAACCTCAAACCTCCCAACAGGAATCCTTGCAAATTGACAACTCTGGCAATACTCAAGAACCCACTCTTGCAGAAGCTTACAGAACCTCTACCGTCCCCAACCCCTCCCAAACTAGAAAACCTAGGACCTCTAAACCAATTCTGCTACAGGGGGCTTGGGCTACTGGATCTTCATTGACTGAGAATAACAGAAGGACAAGAGGGTATAGACTGTCATATCAAAAGTCTGGAGAAGGAGATAATGTCAAAGCTAAAAGAGATGAAATACTCAGTTTGGAGGAAGCATGGGGATTTGCCTTAGTTGGTTATGTTGTAGGCAGATTTCCTGGGTTTGATGCCATTGCTAGTCTAAAAAGAAACTGGCCAAAGCATGAATACAATGCACAAGGCGGTTGGCTCATGTTTAAATTCTCAAATGAAGATGATAGAGATTCAGTCTTGATGAAAGGCCCCTACACTGGTCCAGGCTACACCCTACTTCTCAAATGTGTACTAGAGAGGTTTACCTTTGACAAGGCCCTTTTCTTTAGTCTCCCTGTTTGGATCAGAATTCACAAGCTTCCTACTGAGTTCTAGACTCCAGTCATGCTTGAAAAAATTGCATCAAAAATTCGAGATCCAATTATGACAGATGGATATACAGAAGATAGATCAAAGCAGCTCTATGCCAGAGTGTTAGTTGATATGGATTGCTCAAAGGAATTGAGGAACATGGTTCATATTGAGTTTGATGATGCTCCTGACCACACATGCTTTATAGAATATGAGAATTTGCCTCCAAGATGCAACAGATGTACCACCTATGGGCATGAGACAAGCAAATGCCCTGCAGCTAGAGGCACTGCTATGGAGAATAGAGGTAAGACTAATGCTGGCCCTAAAAAAATATACAGAGAAAAAACTAGGACTTCAGATGCAGGGGGATCCTCTTCTCTTCCTAGCACCTCCAACCCAAATTCTTCCAATCCACCCCCCCTCCCCCTCCCCCTCCCCCTCCCCCCCCCCCCCCCCTCCCTAAAGCACCACTCCTACCACTGACCCCTTACCCCCTTCCATTACTGGTAACCTTACTATCAGCTCCTCCATTTCCACAATTGCCCCTTCTAGCTCAAATCCCCTACTGGATTCACACAACTCCCCCCCTCCTTTACTACCCACTCCAAATCCTGAACACAGTATACATAGCCCCCACAAATACAGATCCTCCTCCAGGTCTGCACAAAAAACCTCTCCCTCTGGATTCAAATCTACCATGACCAATGTTAGATCCTCACTTTTCTCCTCTATAGAAAGGATCAATCAAGTCTACCAGAGAAAGAAAAACTCCCCACCCCCTGCAAGAACTGAAGAAAACCTACAAGATGTACAACAAACTTATATAGAAGTTTCAGAAAGAGTAGAAGCAGAAATGAGAGAAGATGATTTACATAAAGAAAAAGAAAGAAGAATGAGAAAGAAAAAGGTGACATTTGCCATTAATAATTCTTTCCATGTCTTAGAGGAAATGCCTGAGGAAATAAGCTCAGAACTACAAGGGTCAAAGATAGCAGCTATAACCGATGGGGATACAAATACTGGCAACCAACCAGATTGCAGTACAGCACAAGAGAAAACTAAATTGAAGGAACGGGAAAAAGGACAGGCCACTATTGAAGTCAGAAGAAGTGGGAGATTGAACAAGCAAGGGCAGAGATCTACAAGGGATCAAGAGATACAGGAAACTAATACTGATGACAGTGAGGAGGATGAGGAGATGGATACTGAAGAAAGAGAAAAGAAGGAGACTGTGGTAGCTCTTAAATACTGGCCAGTTCATAATGTAGAAGGTCGACAAGCCACAGAAAAAGGGCCTAGCACCCTTCTGAAAAGGAATAAATGATAGTAGCTTCATGGAATGTAAGGGGGTTCAACAGCACCCCCAACCATAAAGTTGTTATTAAGTTCCTGAAAGAGAGAAATATTTGCTTCTTAGGTATTGTTGAAACAAAACTTGACCTTCCCAAACTTCAGTCTATCATGAAAAAAAGTTTTCCCCAGTGGAGCTTCACTCATAATTTTGACCAAAGCAATGCAGGAAGAATTGTTATCCTATGGGATTCTCATAGAGTTGTTTTCAATCCCAGGAGAATTACTAATCAACTCATTTGTGGGAACCTTCAATGCAAAATCACTGGAAAGAGTTTTGAAATGGCTCAAGTATATGGGCTACATACCATTGTCAAGAGGAGAAGCCTGTGGAGAAGCCTGGCTGATGAAATTATGAGATCCTGTGAAAGGAAGAATGGTGTTACTGTGACTGCCTATGAAACCTAGCAAAATCCTAGCAAACATCAGTTACTGGAATCCTAGCAAAATCCTAGCAAACATCAGTTACTGGAATTGAAAAACTCTCTCATATGCTGGGAAGGTTGAACTTATCAGGTCTGTTTTACAAGGTATAAGTGCATTTTGGTTTTCTATCCTCTCTTCCCCCTCCACTCTTATTAACAAAATAAATAGTCTTTGTGCTAAATTCCTGTGGAAATCACATAGAATCAAATGGAAGGATGTTTGCTTACCAAAAGATGAGGGGGGTTTAGGTCTGAAAGATTTAAAAATCTGGAATAATGCTTTTATATCTAGAATGTTATGGGATATTGAAAGGAAAAAAGATAGTCTTTGGATTAGGTGGGTCCACCATCACTATCTTCAACAAGAAAATACATGGAACTGGGAAGTGCATGACAAAAACGATTCTCCCTTGATTAAAAAATTTTTGTCTATCAGGAATGCTATTCTAACCTCTGCAGGTACTGCACAAGAGGCCACTATTCTTCTCAACAGCTGGGCACAGGGGGGAAATTTCAATATCCAATCAGCTTATGATCATTTCAGAAGAAGAGCTCCCAAACCTCTTTGGGCCACTGTGGTTTGGGACAGTGCAATTGTGCCTAAACATGCTTTCATTTTATGGCTTGCAGCAAAGGGAAGACTAGCCACAAAGGACTTGCTCAAGTTCGGGGAAGTGGACCAAAACTGTCACTTTTGTAACCAATATCAGGAATCCCATCTACACTTATTTTTTGCTTGTAATTTTTCTCGAAATGTTTGGTAACAGGTGAGGGCTTGGCTTGGATTGTGGAGAGGAATGAGCACCCTGAGAAGTGGTCTCAAATGGCTTAAGAAAGAAGCAAAAGGAAAGGGATGGAGCTCTAAAGCTAAAAGATCAGCACTGGCAGCCACTGTGTACTTCATTTGGAAATCAAGAAATGAGAAAGCATTTGAGAACTCAAGCAAAAGTGTAGAGGAGATTGTGCACATGGTTAAGCTACACGTCTACAAAGCCCTTTCACATGATTTTGGCATGCAATTCAGACCAGCTTCAACTCTACAAGGCGGGCTAATTAAGGCTACAAGATAAACCAACTAGCTACTATTTTTGGTGGTTTATTGAACTCTAGGAAGGTTGTTCCCTATAATGTAATTTTGCTCCTATTTCATAACCTTCCATAGCCTAGATATCCAAAGGCTTACATGCCCGGATGTGCACTACATTTTCATATCTTCCATTCGGGCTTAGCCTATTGTTTTGGTGTGCTAGTTTGTGAGTTTGTAAATCCCTTGATGGCCTAGCCGAAGAGGGATTTATGCTCTCACAATTCTAGGGGGTAGGCCCGACTTTTGATAGCTTTGGCTTGAAGAGACATGGGGTTACCCCGAGCCCTAGTCTCAACACACCCATAGATTGGAACAACTTAATTGTTCCATGATTTTGGTAGCCTCGGTATAGTGACCTACATCACTAAACCACACTTTTGTACTATGTAATTATTTCTTTTCTTGCAATATATTAACCTTTAAAATCAAAACAAGAAGTAAGATGAGTAGTTTTATACGAGGTTTCCGTGGTCGATCCAGGCTCAGGCTACGAAGATTACACTTCGTTCGCCCCCGACAATCGAGTGAGAGATCATTCCTTTTCTTTTATGAGAGAAACCTCCCTCCATCATCACCGAGCTCAATCATATCGAAGGGTCATTTCGAACCGCGAACAAAGACCGCATCTTTCTATACCTCGCGTGTAGCGGTCTCTTTTCCTTGAGAGACACGAGAAGCATACTATAAATCTCTCCAAACACGCGGGTCCCGGTCTACTAAAAGAAGAGAACGTGGATAACAGAGGACCTCCACGTATGTTAGGGGTCACTGACTCTAAAGACCACTTGGCCACAGACGGCTCTAGTGAACGAAGCACCATAAAAAGAGGGGAAGAAAACGGCATAACCCGACCTCCTAAAACCAAAAAATCTCTTCCTCGAAGGAACTCCAACATGAGTTCCGAAAACACTCATGCTTTCTACCGTTTCATCACCAAGGAAGAGCAATTACAGGCATTGCAGCTACCCCGGATATTCGAGCAACTAGGAGACGAAAGACCCAAGCTCGTTTATCTATGGTCTACCACTTGTCAGGATTTCGAAGTCGATGTTGAAAAGGACGCGGACGGGGCCTACTGGTTCGTCGACGGGTGGCCGGACTTCATTTTCTCTAACCGAATAGTCATGGGATGCTCGCTTCTCTTTGTTTACGAAGGAGAGTCCCACTTTGAGGTGTACGTGTCCTATCCAGATCCAACCCCCGACTACCAAAAGAAGCTCGGCCCAACAGACATGGGCCCACCCAAAATCAAGGCCCACCAGAAGCCCACGCTGGCCCACGGAAGCTCTGAGGCTCCAAAGCGAAAGAGGTGAATCCGTGAGTCCCGATGTACCTTGTAACAATAAAAAGTTTTTTCTTGTTTAAAGAAATAAAGGAAGGGTCATTCCTCAAGTACTGACTTTAAGTCAGAAAGGCGGTTTTCCTTCACTGACTAATCTTCCTTCCCTAGAGGCCTAGGGAAGGGGCGATTCCGAAAGAAACAAAATCGGTGGAAACATTAAATGAAAAAATATGACAAATAGAGAAACAATGGCCATCAGCTCCTCTATAAAAGCTAAGACCAGGGAATCCCCGTGAGACATTTTCTATCAGAAAAATACCAAAAACTCCAGAAACAATATGGCAGCAGGCGATGGCCGCCCAACAGATTTCCTCCATTGGATCCAAAACGCTTCTTTCCTGCAAAGAACGGTAATGTTCCTCAAACCTCTCCATTAACTCTCAGTTTCTTATTCACAACTAATAATTCCCTCCAACAACTATAATTCCCTCCAACAACTAATAATTCCCTCCAAGAACGGTAGTGTTTTTCGAAGAGGAGTATGGGTTACCAGGTGTTGAAAGAATAATCCTAACCAATGGGCCTGGGAGGAGGGGCATACGCGTTCTGATAGAGAGGGACGAAGCGGGGGTGCTCTGGCTCACCCAGGGTTGGAGCGCTTTTACAAGATCAAGAAGCGTCCACGTGGGCGGGGTCGTCATCTTCAAATATTTGGGCGGCTCGCGTTTCAAAGCCAGCTACGTACCTTCGGGAGAAAACACTTCTGAAGGAGAAGGCAGTGAGGATACTTCTTAAAGGAAGAATAGTCTTTTTTACGACCTTATTTGACAAAAAGGAAGCCCGAATAAATAAGAAACATTGAATGAAAATGTAAGACGCCCTGTAGGCGAGGTTTCCAAATCTTTTATCATTTAAGAAATACTGGACCTGGTTCAAAAAGAGCCACCATTAAAAAGCACCACAAACCGAGTTTTCAACGCAGACATCCCGCGGGCGCAAAACAAAACACAATCCAAAATCAGACACCTAACGGAGTATCGAAGGCTGTTTAAACCACAAAGACAACCAAGGGGGTGGTAATGAAAGTTTACAAACCATCGCCACTAAAATCCACATGTTCGTCATCCACCAAATTCCAGTCCTCCCGATCCTCACTTGGGGAAATTGGCTGAAGGGGAACACCCGGGGCCTCCGCGGACTTCTTCACGCTCTGATGGATCCCGGCTTTCATCCCGATGTAGAAGCAATCTCTGTACCGGCCTTGGATGAACTCTTGCCCAGCCTCTTCGTTCAACCACTCAGGAACCGCGCTCTTCATAAATTCCAGACCATTCGGAGTCTTTAGCCAATCATCCACCAGCTTTGTGCGATTGTGCGGAACGTCCAACCAAGACAGAACGATATCACCGTCCGTTCGGGACTGATATCACTCTAACTCGATTGTATGATGGTTGGCTTCCAGGACCGCTTTTCTCCTCGCTTCATTCGCCGCTAGCAACTGGTTTTCGAACTCTGTTTTATGGGCCTCAGAATTAGATTGCAGGGTGGTCAGTGCCTGTTGGGAGGACTCAAGCAGAGCCCGCATCGCCTCCATATCCTTAGCCAGCTTACTATTTTTCGCCCTCTCAGCGGATATGATTTCATCTTTTTTTCTCCATCCGCGAACGAAGGGACTCGATCTCCTTTCGCGGTGTCTCCGCCTCCAAGAGCCTTTCTTTCATCTGCTTTAGCTTCTCTTCAGGACCGCGAGCATGTTGACCCAAGCGAAGATATCGACCCCAACCGCTATGAGTAAAAACATGACCCTAACAACAAATACACCGCTAGGTTTAAAAAACGCCCACCAAAAAAATAAGTCAAGGAATCAGATAGATAAGAGCCATAAGACACGATTCACTTACCCAATTGCACCAGCGCTATTGCTCGATCGTGAATTGCTCATTAGTGAGGTGGTCCAAGTATCGTAACTCCACCTTCCCGAGCTCCGAGGGAAAGGCCAATTGATCAAGAATGTCGGAGTAAAAACCGGGCATCCGGTACGCGGGCCGACCATTGGCGTCTACATGGAAAACCGGCACATCCCAGCTCACACCTTCCCACGCCGGATAAGAACGCAGTTTCTTTTTCTTCGGCGGCGTTTTGGAAGTTCCCGCCTCACCAGGAGAAACAACTCGAGGCTCTGCAGGGGCCACTAGAGGAAGGAACCGGACCACAGAGCTTTCCAACGCATGGTTATAATAGTCAATCAGACCACCGAGGCCTCCAGAAAGTGCGAAACAAGTTCTGCATATCTGGCGACAACTTTTGCTGATTTGTTCTTCACTTAGGCTCTCTAACTTCGATTCTGCTCCCGGGCTCTTCACTTTTCCTCCTCCTCTTCACTCTTCTTTCATCCATGAGCCTCCTCATTCTTCGTCGGATCCACATATACCTGAAATAATCCATAAAAGTGTGTAGATTCCGACTCCACCAACAAAACAAGTATAAATGCAAATCTAGCTTAAATTATGCATTATATATATCTCAATCATGCTAAATACAACCTAATATGCCTACCTAAATGCGTGCTATCACGGGCCGACCATTGGCGTCCACATGGAAAACCGGCACATCCCAGCTCACACCTTCCCACGCCGGATAAGAACGCAGTTTCTTTTTCTTCGGCGGCGTTTTGGAAGTTCCCGCCTCACCAGGAGAAACAACTCGAGGCTCTGCAGGGGCCACTAGAGGAAGGAACCGGACCTCCGCGACTAGAGGAGAATCGATCAGGATAATGGAAGGCTCAGGCTCCACCGGAGCGACATGGGAGGAAGAAGCTGCAACAACTGTTTTCTCTTTCACCACCTTTTTTCCTTTGGGTTTTGGGGCCGAGGTCTTGGGGCGCTTTAAGGCTCTCATCACGTCAGTATGGATTTTCCTTTTAGCGGAGGAGGGGGGAGCCGAGGACGTCTTTGCAGCATCCACCATTGCTTTCAGTTCCACGGCGTCTGAAAAAAACCACGAAAAGAACAAAGACATTAATACCAAATCGAGAAAATACCACGGATAAAGCAAGAGTAAGGGCACCCCCCAAAATTAACTACAACCTATGCGCGGATGAGGAAGACTTAAGCCGGCCATCTCCAGCCGAAAGGAAAAACCATGTCTTTCCATGAAGGTTTTGTCCCGACAGCAAACTTCTGCTCAATCTCCTTCAGATCAGAAATAGCTTTTCTTTTCATCCGCGTATACAGACGTGGTTCTGTGTGAAAGTTCAGAACTTGACGCGAAGGATCTCGGACCAAAAACCACTTATGCCGCCACTCTGGTTTGCTGGTATTACGGTCCACAATCGGGACACTGAGTTTAGCTTGATCGAGGCTTTTGTGGGTACCCCCATGACCCAAGGTGAGCATGTTGCTCAAGAGTCCCAGAGAAGGCTGGACCCCGATCTCCAGGCAACGCACCACAATGGGAATCTTGAGCATGTTGCTCAATATTCCCATTGTGGTGTGAGCCCCGCAATGGGAATCATCCGCTGAGGCAGAACTGCAGGGATCGGGCCCGCGGCAGAAGGCTGAAAGTCCCTCCTAAAAAGACAAGTTGCTAACACTTCCTCGTTGTACAGAACCGGACGAAAGTGCCCCAGAACAGATGACGAGCGGCGTTCCGTTGGTAGAAAGACGGAGCCGGAGGGTAAGTTAGTGTGAGAGTCCCACTCTTTGTAAGAATGTTGAGATTCGGGCGACTCCAGTATCGAGTCCGACACCGATGACGAAGCTCCACCACCCAACCGCGAAGACACAGAATCAACAGGAGAGGAGTTTTCACCACGCGCACGACCCGGGGAAGAATAGAAGGAGGGGTCCGCAAGATTCTTAGGTTGCTGAAAGGTGACGTCTTCGGGGACCTCTATATCACCCATCAAAAGTTTTCCCCCAGAATGCCTGGAAAGGCACGACAATCCATGACGTTTGAAAAAAACGGAGAAGCGAGAGCTGTAAAAAAACGGAGAACGGTAAAAAAAACGGAGAACGGTAAAAGTTAGAAAGGGGTCAGAACCCCTATTTATAGGCACCACAATCCATGACGTTTCACCTCCTATCTCGGGCCACGTGTCAAAGGCACGACACACATCAATCAGGTAAATGGGCCAAAAAGTACCGGCCCAGAAAAGCCCAAGAAAGCCCAACAGTTTTTCCTTTTCTCCACCTTTTTGCCCTAAAAGAACAATAAAGAACGGAGGAGGATTTCGAACCGCGGAAAAATCTATCCGGTTCCCCCACTGCTCGAGGAGCTGTGATGATGCCCGAAAGATAACAGAATTAAGGAAGCAATTAAAGAGGACTAAAAGGTTGGCAGAAATAGGATCTAAAAGAACACAACGACCAATGATCCGCGGACGAGAAAGGAATGCACAAGAGGGACAGGTGGCGCACATGCCCCCCATCCAAGTGCACCTTCTCTCCAAGACACGTGGCAACCCGGTATCAACAAGTGGCCAAAAGGGTGGAACTTCCCCCTTAGTAGGTAGACGGAGAGGTACACTATAAAACGGAGAAAGTATACTGAAGAAAGGGACTTTTTGGAAACAACAAATAGTGAGACGCTAGTTCCAAGGGAGAAAGAGAGGGAAACAGCTACGTCAGAACTCTCTCCTTGTTTTCCCATCCCTCACTCGTCCGCGTATAACCAAAGATTCAAGAACGGGAGCGAGTCCAGGACAGGTAGTGGGATAGCAGTCCAAGGAGCCAGGGAGCACATAGCTTTTTTGCCCTCGATCTCTACTATAGTGAATTGGCAAATCTCCTATACCATTGGGTCATTTGATGAACCCGAAATAGAAGAAGGGATGCGAGCCTTTTCGAAAGGCTCGGCGGCTCCGGTCGTGAGATCCTCGCAGATAGTGAGAATCTCAGGTAACGGGTAAGACCGTCATTATTTTCTCTGGGTTAATACGACTCAGGTAGAGTCCTTTTCCCCTTTATTGCCTTCACCAGGCAGTAATTACGGTGGGAATAGGGCTTCAGGTAAGTCCGTATTACCAATCTTCCATAAGAGGAAGTACGTGGCATATCCCCCAATGGAAATGTGGGGTGCGGTCTACCTTTTTTTTTACGGTTTCGTCAATACTCCTTCCAATACAGATGAGAGGTTGAAGGACATGTTGCATATCTATTTTTTTCATTGAAAAAATATTAACATTTTGTGATGAGCATCATGTGGAACTGGTTGAAGTGGAGTTAGCAATGAAAAGTGTTGATTTGTGTTTGGGTCTTGAAATGAAAGATACTTGTTATCTAGAAAAAATTGGGCCCTTAATTCATATACTTTTGAGGAAAATAGTTCTTCATGCGTTAACAACTTTTGTAACTTTGAATCTCAGTTTTTCCCGGCACTCATCTTCATTGGTTCTTATATATAGATGTGAATATAATATGGGCTATTTACATAGATAACACACTTTTCCAAAAAGTTTGCAAAAATGTTCACCTTTTGGGACAAATGTAAAAGTGTGCTAGGGGGTTATTTGTGAAAATAAAATTAGTTACCTAAAGGGCAGGTAGCAGGTCTGATGTGAGGAGGGAACACGTGAGGAGGGAAGAGGAGAAAGTGAGGGTGGGGTTTTGACGCCAAAAAATGGAGAGAGGTTGAGGTGATGGGTGATGTGATGTTGTGATTCTTTTACCACTTTGTATGGTATAAAAGGGGATGATGAGAGCGGCTTTACATTTTCTCCCTTTTCCTAGAATCTTTGTATAAGAAAGAGATAGAGAGAGATGGAGAATGTTCCACCATGGAAGACAAGCTCCCGACTTGCAGTTCCAATTGCAGAGCACTTGTCGTCTTCAATCTGTGCCCCTGTCAGTGATCAAAATCTTCGTGTCAATGTGATCCCCAGAGACCTTTGTTGGCAAATGAAAGGGGTAAGTGTTTTTGGCAAAGTACTCTTCATATATGGCGTTAGATACCCATCAATCTTTCTTCTCAACATTGGTTTCATTTTTCAGGTGGAAACACCTTTGCATGCGTCACTCTCATCGTCCATGGTTCTTGGGCGATCGAGGGAGGTACATGGGTATATGTGGGTGTGAAGGCACACAAGAATATCATGTTTAAATAGGACATTGAATTCATATATTTGAAAAACCTAATCAGGCTGAAGGGTGGCGATGGTGCTTCAGATGCAGAGTGGGCGTTGTCGTACGTGTCGAAGTCGAAAGAAAGGGTTCAGTCGATCATAATTGCTGATGATTACGACATCGAGGCGTTTAAATTTCTGAACTTGAAGTGTGGAGAAGATCCATGGCCCCTTGCGATATATGTCAGACCATTGGAGACGGAGAGCTTTGAAGTAAAGCAATCTGCCGAGGAAGAATGTCCTGCTAGGGAAGAACGTCTGAGTGGGCCACCCTCCTCCTAAAAAGTGGATGATTTGGCTGAGATTGTGAATGCTGGGGCAGACGGTAAGGCACATCAAAGCCCCATATGTGTAGATGGTGTGTTATGATGGGGGAGAGGTGACCAAGGCCATAGGGAAGAGTACGGAGTTGACTGCGATGGACATTCCTAACAAAGGTACTCAATCAGCTGACAACGGAATGTGTTCAGGTGACAGGGTACAAGGTCTGGATGTGATAGAATTGGGTGGCACGGATACCTCTTCAAGTGACATGGGTCAGGGTTTGGATGTGATATGCATTAGCAGCGATGAGGAGGATAACGATGGGCAAACCCCGACGATCGAGTTTTTGGCCTCGTTCGAGGACGGAGGTTATGAAGTGAAGCTCGAAGAAGACTGGGACGACTTGGAGTCAAACGGCGTGGAGGAGGACACGGGTATGAGGGTGTCGATGGAGGGGGGAGGGGGAAGTCAAGGATGAGTTGATGAGAGAAATTGAACATTTTAGGCCCAGAAGTAGCGCATCCCCACCTACGATTGAGAACATTTACGTTATGGTGGATAGAGCAACGTCTCGTACCTAGGACCCACGACGCAACATGATTGAACTTTCGGACGGACCGTTATTCGCATCGAAGGCTGATGTGCAGACTCGCCTTCGCTGGAATGCAGTGGAGAAGTGCTTCGAGTTTGTTGCGAAGAGGTCTACAAAATCGTTGTCAGTCGTTGTATGTGTGGACACAAATTGCACGTGAACGTGTAGAGCCTCACCTTACCGTCGCACCACTATGTGGAGCATCCGAAAGTATATTCAGGAGCACACATGTGGCATCAACGTGAACCACAACCATAACCGACATGCTACGTCTGATATGATTGGCCGGAACCCCGTGTCCACGTAAGTTTTACGTTAGTTGTGAATATTGTGTTCCTTGTCACATCTTAATATTCCACTTGTCACCTAATATTTTTGTGTGAGGGAAAGTAACTCAGCCTATAACTTGTAGGTTCACCGGCACTTGGAAGAACCTCGTTCCCGACCAAGTGCAGGCATTGACGAAGTCTCAGTACGACGTCACGTGTAGCTAATGGAAGGCCCGAAGGGCACGATTGGCGGCGATGGATGTTAAGCATGAGACCGATGAAGACAGTTACCGAGATATTATTCCATACTTGCACGTGTTGTAGCAGACTGACCCCGGGACATATACTAGGGTAGAGGTGGATGAGATTTTCCTCAATGGTAAGTTCAGGGGTACACTTCTCTTTGCCACAACCCAAGATGCAGACCACAAAGTATACCCGATCACATTTGCGATTGTCGATGGTGAGAATCACGGGTCATGAGGCTTCTTCTTCAGGAACACGCTACATGTTGTGGAAGACCCACCAAAACTCATGTTTGTATCTGATCAGTCCATTTACCCGTGTCAATTAAGTTATTCAGATTATGCAGAAATTAAAGATATGCGAAAGAATGACGTACCTTCCCATCTATCTTCTCCATTCACGTGGACATGCGTGACAAGGTCTCCATCATCTTTTCAAGTGTCTTCGCCACGTTATCCCCCACACCTTCCTTCTCCTCAGCTCGTGTCCGTGTTGTTGGGACGCCCTTGGGGGAGATGTCAACAGGAGCATTGAAATGGTGCGCCAACGGCCACATAATGTCGTCGAAAATGGGGTCGGGCTCCTCATTCCAGTAGTTGCACCCATCCAACGATGACAACTCATCCTTCTCCGGTAGTAGCACTGGGTTCTCAGTAACCGTGATGACTTCCTCCACATCCGGGTCCATGCGTTTTACAATGCAGTCATACGAAAGGTTCTCTTTGTTGGAGCTCTACCTCATGCAGCGAGGCAACAACTTCTGGGACAGCCTGTTCGCAAACACGAGGCCGAAGTCCGGAATGGATTCGTATAGCCAAATCTACAAGCCATCCGCAATCCAATTAGAAACCTATACCGCATAATGTTGTAAAGTAGTATGAAGGTGGTAGATAAGGTTACCTGTAAGGCCATCGGATAGCCCATCAGCACGTATCCAATGCGGTCATTGGGATCGGGCTTCAAGTCAGCCAACCGGTGCTCTACGGCACCAGAGAGCGAGCCGTGTGTGGTCTCATAAACAACTCTCCCCCATGTATTCGACATTCTCCACCAGCCTCATCCACCCCCGCAAAGGCTTCTTGTACCCCCCCCCCCCTCCTAACAACACTGTCTCAACGATGAAGAGGAGAATGAGCTTTAATCTCTTTCTCCCGCTCAGCTCATTCAGAAGAGAGCTCTTCAAGGCGTGCTCAAGCTCACCTACTGACATCCTGTTCGTTTGGAAGAACTCCTTCACCGCTTTCTTGTCCTCCTCCATCTCCATCCCCCTCACTCGGCCACACCGGAGCCCCGTGACAATGGCAAACTCCTTTAGTGAGAAACGTCGGAGCTTCCCCTGAATCATATACCAGGTCTTCCACTTCTTCTCGGGCAACAGTTGACGTTGTAGTGCGTAATGCACTAGTTGTGATGAGAATTGGCAACGGTTCGACAGCTGGAGGATCCTGCCAAACTGGATGTACGTCTAGCAACTTATCACAATCGTAGGGGTCGACGTAGTTTTCGATGTTGGCAACCATCGACAATCTTGACCCTTGGTTTACTCGTGCCTGAAAGTGCTTTTCTTCCGGGACACGGTAACGGGGCTCCCGTTGTTTGGGTGGTACCACTCGACCCCTCCTTGCATTTTTAGATCGAACCATTTGTCTCCTACAGTTTGGGTACACGGTCAGTTTTCCAGATAATTCATACCCCATGTCACACAACTTCAAAACCCATGTCACAAATGTCAGATAGCAAAATACAATTGAAATTGCGTTTACCGTACCCAATCTCCACGCAATACATTCCATATCAATTCCTAAAATTTCAATTTCAAACTAATAGAAATGTGTTTACCATATCTAATACAAATCGAACACGGCCCTAACTGCAATCGTTTTTCAGAGCTAATCAACCGCTAATATAAATGAAATTCTAAGCCACTGTCACCCAAATTCCACACCCATTTCACCCCCTTTCTCTTTCTAACAAACAATTTCAAAATAAACGACATCTAATACGTCAATCCTTCTTCTTCTATCAGCCCCCTAATCTTCCCCATGTCCCAATTTCAACTCCCACCATTGCCACCCTCTTCGGCCTTCCTAAACCCTAACTACCGATTTTCCCTAACCATACCCTTAAACCGCTCTCCTCATCCTTCAATCGCAACCACCATTGTCACCCCTCCACAACTCATCACTCAACCCACCATTGACATCCAATCCCTAAACCCCATAGTAGGTGCCTTCACCCGCACACCCCACACCCCAAGTTTGCACAAAACGGAGAAGATAAGTGAAATGGAGAGGGGGGGAGGGGGTGTACCTTTACACTGGGTGGTCGGCGTTCTACCCTTCTCCGACAGTGGGTGGCTGAAGTTATTCGCTTCGAAATCACTGACATCTCTTCTTCCCTTCCTACGAACGATTTTTTTTTGAAATGGAGAGAGAGACAAGTGATGGAGAGAGAGGGTGTGATGATGATGACTTGCCTTCTCTCCTTTTAAAAAATTTTTTTTGCCTCCCACCGTATGACATTTAATGTTCTGAATTTTTTCCCCTTTTCCCTTTATTTGTTATCCTCTTTTCCACTTTTCTTTTTGTTTTCCTTTTTTTTCCCGCCTAAACCGGTTGTCCCAGGTTGGGTGACGGGCACTTTAGTGCAAAATTTTAGGAAAGGGGTTATTTGTGCAAATTTTCAAGGTTGGGTGCTATTTTTGCAAAGTTTTGCAAAAAGTGTGCTATCTAGCCCTATTCTCTCATATAATATTTTGAATAGAAATCCTTGAAAGCCATATTTTTTTAGACATTCTTATATTTTCTTCGTTATTATTTTTGTTGTCATGTTCCCCGCTCAAATACCAAATACTTAGGGAATGGCCATATGAAGAGGTTAAGTGATTTTAATTCCTGAGCTTCTCGGTGGATGGTTCGGGGGCGGCCTGCCTTCGCTTTCGTTGTTGTGGAATAAGAAGCATACTTCGTTAGAATTGGATGTTTTAAGCGTTTCAGCCTTTCAGATCAACCCCTTTAAGAAACCTTTAGTTTTGGCAGAAAATGAAGAGCCTGAGCTCAAATGGTTTACTCCTCCTCGTGAGGAGGTTAGGATCTGTTTTCCTCTTGAAAATTTGCATACTAACAGCATAAGATGAGTTCTATATGAATCACCGATATCAAGTATATATGCTTTTAAAACTATATTTTTTTTTCAATTTGTATAAAATGTTCTTAATTGATCTTTATTTTCTGATAGGGCTTGATTACGTTTCTTGTAACTAAGAATGGGTTCAACCACGACAGAGTGACAAAAGCATTTCCATTCCTAGGATATGTTATTCCATGATAGTTGGGATGAGTTTGGGAGTTGAATTGGCAGAAGTGTGAGGTGTAGACATCTAATGTTACATTGAGGCTTCATGTTTTGAACTGATCTTTTTTTTTTCTGATAGGATTTGTACCAAATTTCTCTTTAATTTTGTAAGTGCAAATGAGAAAGGAATCTTGGAATGATCTTTGCAAAATGGAGTACAAAATTATGCAACAAAGTAAAACAAATAATTGAAGACTATTGTTGTATATCAGGACAAAAGACGAATTTAACAAGTCAGCATTTCGAGTCATATCAGGAGTCTCAAACCAACAAAAATAACTATGAGTAATTCAAAACATCATTCATATCACAAGAAATGTTTCTCTAGACAAATACCTAGGTTGCCCTATTATCAATGGAAGAGTGAACAGAGATAAGTTTGAGGAGTGATAGAGTATATTTTAGTCATGTTTTTATTGTAGATTTGCATATTAGTTTAGAGCATTTTTACATATTTTATAGCTTAATTTATATTAGTTGGTTTTCGGAGTCTACACTAGTATTTTTATATATTTCATGTATTTTGGAGGAAATTTGGAATATTTGACATTGGGACAAATTATACGAGATCGGAGCGAGTTGCAAATTACGGATCTACTAGATGGACTAGACGTACGTGATGGGCCGACCGTGGTGAAACACATGAAGTGCTGTTGGATGCTATTATTTTGGTCAATATAATTAGATTAGAATTAGTAGTAGATAGAATCATATATTATACTCCCTCCGTTAATTAAAACTTGACGTTTTACTATTCACGCACGCATTTTTAGGTGTTAAAAACTATATAAAATATTAACTTTTTAAATAATTTTTTTAAATAATATCATACTTATTACTATTAAGTATTAGTTTATAAAAACAAATGTAAAAAAAAGTTAATATTTTATATAATTTTTATCGTTCTAAAAAAGCGTGCATGAATAGTAAACGACAAGTTTTAATTAACAGAGGGAGTATTATATAAATTTAGATAGATAAGGAGTATATCACATTCATACGGAAGCAATAAAGAGAGGGAGGCCGAACATGAACATGACCGGCCGACTACAGTTTACAACCCTAAGTATGTTTTGTCTTATTTTTATGGAGATTTAAACTCTCTCGTTTCGTCTACAATTTGAAGCTTTGTTTGGTTTGATTGTGAGTTTCTAATTCTTGTTCCTTATTTCCTATATTGAATGTTTCGACTTCTTTGTGCTTGAATGTTTCATTGTTTTATTCTATCTCGAGTCTCGACTGATCAACTTGTTAGAATCAATTCAGTTGCTAGGGTTCTGTAGATTCCTGATTGTGAACCTTAACCCAAGTGGCAAACTTATCCCTTTAGGGCTGATTGAACTAATTGGATGGGTAGGAAGTTGAATGTGTTGTTAAATCCTTCTTTAGGGACTGCAAATACCTTGGTTAATCTCTGGTCATAAAGCTATCAATTGGGTTAAATCCTTCTTTAGGGACTGTTCGATTGATAAGGGTTTCTAGGACTGATTGGACTAGTAACTATATTAGGTCGGGACAAGGGCATTCATAGGAAAACTAAAGAACAAGAGGAAGTTACAATATCAATTCAACCAAATAAAGTGGATAGTTGTAGGTAGAACGATTTTCTCTAAATTGCTTTGCATTAATTTGTTTATAGTTTATTTTATTTTCTTTCTTATTTTCACCAACCAAAAACCCCCCGTTTCATATTAATTGGTAAATAAACTTAACTTAGGAATAACTTGGTTCTCTGTGGGATCGACTCGTGCTTACCACACTACATTAGTTAGGTATGTTCGAAATTATTTTGATACGGTTTAGGCGACTAAAAATCGTTCATCAAGGAGACAATAAGAAAAACTAGAACCCAATTGACAAATTGGAGAGCAAGCACATTATCACAATAAGGACGAACAATACTAATAAAATATAATCTAACCATGAAGCCAAACTATGTGATGTAAAGTTTTATGTTGCCATAAAAAATCCATAAAGAGCTAGACCAAATCAACAGATCCTTCTTTTGGAAGAAAGACAACAACTACAAACAATTGATTGGTTGGGACAAAATTTATAAGACAAAGAAGCGAGGTGGAATAGGACTCCACAAAACCAGAGACATAAACAAAGCATTACAAATGAAGATACTATGAAAAATATTAGCAGAACCAGACAACCTGTGGGTAAAAATTATCAAGAAAAATATATGAAGGATTTGAATATTTGGGAATACAAGAAAAAGACATAAACATCATGGTGGTGGACAAAGCTAATGGAAATAAAAGTTGAATTCCTTGACGGCCTAATTTGGTAAGTATGAAATGGGAAGACGATAAAGTTTTGGAAAGATGAGTGGATGGAAAAGGAAAAACTCATTAACCGCAAAGTACCGAACTGCACAATTAGTGAGGAGGAAAAAGTTGTAAAGAGCGGAAATATTTAAATACTATTATAATCAAATAATGATAAAATTCGGAATATTTGAAAATTCCCGTCCTCGAACTATCGGATTATTTAAAAACCTCCTAAAATAAGTTATGGCATCGTTTTGAGCGGATTTTCCCGACGGATTTCAATTCTGCCACTTTGACTTCAGATTTTGAAATATGAGCAAGATTTTATCGGATTAATTATTCAGTTTTGGAAATTTCGATTTCAAATTTTGAGTCGGGATTTGGGTTGAGCGATCAAATGTCGGGATTCGAGTTCTAGGTATTTGAATTGGGTCCTTGTGACTACCCTCCCCCCCCCCCCCCCACTCTCTCTCTCTCTCTCTCTCTCTTCTTGTTTGCTTTCTCCCATTGCCCAAACAACCCACACACCTACATTTCCCCTCTCATCCCTTGCACCCCTATATAAGGCCTCATTCCAATCCTTAAGCCCTCATCCAAATCTGAGAAACCCTAAACACATCCCTCACTCTCTCATTTTAGATTCAAACAACCCACAAAAAACAACCCTCACCTTGCCACCATTGTCGAGCCCAAGCTCAAGCTTCCACCACCCTTCTCTTGTCGAGCCAACGCCACCAAACTATCCCAGCTTCCTTCCTCCTTGTGTCCGAGTGAAATGAGCAGCTCCAACTTCACCCACGTCATCATCTAGCATTGGCCAACTCCTCTTGTCCTTTGTCGTTGTGGAGTCGCCACCGCAAAGCAGCCTAGCAAGCACCCCTGCTCCTTCTCCCTTCTCACAGTAAGCTCTTGTCTTACTTTCTTTTGTTCTTGATCACCATAAATCTCCTCCTTTAACACTCCCTCCACCTTCCTAGGCGAAGAGGAACCGCCAAGGAGCTCCCCAAGGCAAGGTCGAGCAGAATCATTCCTCTTTCCCATGTTTCCGCGTGACCAGGTCGGTGAGCTCCTTTCGTTGTCGTTTTCGTTTCAAAACCTTGTAAAAATGGACCTTTATATGCTCATTCGTCCTCCTAGGCACGAAAAGAGGCTTATCTCCCATCGTGCAACCCAAAACCTCCATCGAAGACCTCCGAAGGTGCTTTCGAGGAAGCTCGGTAATCCCTCTTTCTCTCCCTTCCTTTTGCTCTTGCTTTCTTCCTTTGTTTATGTTTTAAGTCGGGGAAGGGTGTCAGAAAGGATGAGAGCGGTTTGGGGGATAATCAGTCGGATTTCAGGCAAAATTGAGCCAAAATCACGCTTTTCGCCGCGGCGAACGTGAACAGCTCCAAAGGAAGATGAAGACAACTTTTGCCGCGCCGAAAGCTTCAGTTTGCCATGGCAAAATGGGACTTTTGCGGTAGCGAGGGATTGTCTTTGCGGGAAGCAAAGGGCCGCGTTTCGCCGCGGCGAAATTCAAGTCTGGCCTTGGCCATGGGCCCACGACCACCTTCCCCTCTTTTTTACCGTTGGGCCTTTGGCCCGGTTTTGTTGAACCCGATTTTGATATATATTTTGGGTTATGTATTACATTATATATTATGCGATGATTTTCTACATATGTTTTAATGTATTTGATGAGAAGTTATAAGATTTTTTTTAAATAAAATATAATTTTTTAAAAATAAAATGATTTAGTGGTTAGTTTGAGTTGAAAAGGTTTTGAAGTCTTTCAAAATATTCTGAACAGATGTTTGAACCATAGTTGATGTTACGATTTTTTTAACGATGATCTTTAAACCTGTATTTTGGAAATGTTTTCTCAAAAGGAATTGTTGTTTTAAAACCGAGATGTTGGATTCCTTTAACGATATAAGTTTGGCCGATTGAACTGGACTTTAACGATTTGAGAATGACGTTGGATAACTGTATTTCACGGACTTCGCTCTAATGGATTAACCTGACCCATCAGGCCTTATTTAACAGATCGATCTAACCTTGGACCTATTTTGATTGGACATTTTGAACTCTTTAACTGAACTTGGACTTGTACCTTTTATTCTGATTGGACTGAACCTGTGGACTGATGTGAGACGTTGGACTGAGATTGAGACGTTGGACGGATTAACTATAATGAGTATATGAATCGAAATAAAATGCTTAACCTTTCAGATATTTCGGCTTCTGGATGTTTTCTTATTTATCAAGCGTTTTGACTTATCAGATGGTTTTTGGAAAAGCTTTTCATGTGGTGATTTCTCTGTGCTTAATTAGCTATAACATTAGACTTATTGCATTCATTACTTATATATGCTAGGTGACTTGTGACTTTCCTGGACTTCTATTCTCTGTTGTTCGGCATTTCAGGTAAGTTTTCTACGGGAACTTACTCAGAAACCGGACCTCATGCCTGATGTGTCATATAGTATGTAGGTGTTGCATATCACATGCCATGTAGTATCATGCTTAAGTCTTGCACAATACGAATGAGCATTCGTATTCTCTTTGTGTATGGTAGATCGCCCGTTAACTTGTGAGTCCTAGAGTCGTTGCTAGGGTCATAGGACAACCCATTCTCATTAGGTTTTGTCCTCATCGAGTCATACTTTATATACTATGAGCAACACCGGGAGATGATCATAATTTACTATACAAGTACGATTTATTGACGAGCATGATTTATTGATGTGCATTGATTTATATTGGAATGCACATGCTATAGCATCGAACTTGCCAGTCTCTGCACTAACGGGAATGAGTGCAGAGGTAGGAGAGGGATATTCCACTTGGCATTCTATGTGGATCCAATTTATCGCTTTCTGCATTATATAAACTTCTAGCATGCTTGCATGATTTAAATTACAGTTCTGCATTAGAGCATCCTTTATTCTAGGTATATGCATATTATATGTCCTCAGCGAGGTCTTTAGGACCCGCATGAGTGGCTCGACCAGACTTCGTGGTATAGTTTCAGGTATATGATCTTTTGCTTGCTGCTAGCTTTCATGATGAGATCCTTTTGGGACGTGGAGATGAGACACTGACTTGCCACCAGACTTATATTCTTTGGATGATATTATCTTACTCATTTTTTCACGTATTCGGTTTTGACTCGGCTTTGCCGTGGTACGTTGTATCTTAGACTACTTTTCGTTATGTATTTTCGAACTTAAATGGTTTTGAGCGACTTAGAAAAGTAGGACAGGTTTGGGGTACCCAATGACCCTATCTCGTACTTTGGGGTTCGAAATCCCCTCTTTCAAAACTTGACACATTGGTTTTGAAACCTCGACTCGTGCTTGGATTGCAAGATCCAAACGAATGTATCCAATCTTCGAAACGTAACCCGGATATTATATTCGGGTCGTTACAAAAGTAGAAATCTATTTAGAAAAAGATAAGCGGTGGAATATTGATCAATTGCAACATGTACTTCCCTCTTACATTGTGCAAAAGATTCTAAATATCAAAATCCCATTATTTGAGATCGAAGATCGGATTTATTGGAAAACAAGACGTAATGGGTAGTTCTCGACCCTTAGTTGCACTAGACAAAATGACAGGTCATGAAAGAGCCCAAGAAAGTGAAATTGTTTGGATATGAGGATTGGAATGCCTCCCCCAAATTCAAAAACGTTTTACAAAAACTTGTGATGAACGGAACCCCAACGAAAAAAAAACTAGCTGAAAAAGGAGTTATTGTTCCCCTGTCGTGTATCTTTTGCAACCACCCAACCGAAGACTTCGAACATTCGATCACTTGTTGTAGCCACTCACTTAAAATGATTATAGAAATTGACAACAAAGCGGGACAAATTGTACAAATAGTAACCAAAATAGGTTGAACAATAAGACAAATCACAAATGCCATATTCTCCAAGCTTAACAAGCAACAAAAGACCTCCTTAGCCACTGTGCGGTGGGGGCTATATATGGACTATTAGGAACAAAATTGTCTTCAATGATGAAAACCACTCAAATATCAGAAAGCAAGAAGCTTATATACGACAACAACTACAAGACTCTAAAACATTATTCTGGGAAGACATGGAAACTACGATAACTCGACAACAACCAACCCCTAGACGTAAGAAAAATATCAGGTGGACAAAACCAATGGAAGCCCACTTCAAGATCAATTTCAACAGGTCCAAACTCCCTTCAGGTTTGGTTTCAGCTGGTTTTGTTATTCGTGACCATAATAGTTTGTTTTGTCTTCTGGCTCCCTGCAGTGCGGCTCCATTTCCCCGCTTATGGACGAAGCCCTGGCACTTCACTCAGGTCAAGTGGCAGCTAGAGATTGGGGCTTGAGATGTTTTGACGTTGAAGGCGACAATCTTACTGTCATCAAGATAATCTCCGGCGTCTGGCATTGCCATTGGGAGATGAAGATGATCATCATGAATATCCGGTATATCCTCTAGCAATTTTAGTGGGCGTCTTGTTCTCATATCTTCCACGAAATCAATCGAGTTACAGACTAGGTGGCTCATCTCAGACACTCCATGGATCACGGGACTCTCACTTTCCATCCGGAGTTCCTGTCTCTCATCCGGAAGGACGCCATTAAGAAGTAGATCAATAGGGTCTGACACCTCCCAAACCCTTGCCTTGTATATAAAAAAAAATTGAAAATAGTATATAAAAGAGGCAACACAAATGGGCACTTTATCTATATTAAGTAAAAAAAAGATACAAGATTCATCTTTGAACCTCTTTTACTATAAGCTAAGCTTTTTCTAGAAATGGGCACTATATCTTGACATCTTTTGTTCCAGGCTCTAAGCTTCATTAGTAGCAACTTGTGGTTATCTGATAATGGAGATGATTTAGATAAACAAGGGCTTATGGAAATATAAGTTATTTACAGTACGAATAATATGTTGCAATGAACTTTCTACACAGAAGAGCAAAATGATATAAATGTCACTTCTCATTGGTGAACTGTCCCTTAATGGTCCACTTTGTCTTTTATTTTAATCAAATTCTCCATTAATTCAGAAGAGTTTTTTACGGACATAAATTGTGTGCAATGTTGAGCTTCTAATACTTTCCAGTTTTTTGTTTCACAAGCAAGCTTTATTTTGATGTCGTATCAATGGCTTGTGGTGACTTCTCTATGATGATATTTTCATAATTAAATTGTCTTTTGTTCTCGGCAGCTTAATAATCCATTGAAGGTATTATGTTTCTAGGCTTGTTCAAATTTATGGTTGCTATTTGATTGTTAGCATATTCAGCTTAAAACTGTTTCTAGGAATCAATGATTTTGGATCTAAGATTGTTTTTAATAAAAACTTGAACTAAAAAAAACAATAATCATTTAGTAAAAACATAACTAAAATATACTTATCCAATGACTAGATTAAGCCATTTATATTCTTCTACTACTATATCTATGACAGGAAACATCAGATGACTCTAAAAAGGAAACAACTACCAAAAAGGCTAAAGGCAGTGGCAGAAAGAAGTAGTGGATTTATCATCCATGTTGCCGGAAACATCGAGTCCATCAGAGAAAGAGTTGGGGTGTCAAGTATTCAGGAGAAGTGGCGGGAATCAAGACTCGGATAGTTTAGTCACATGCAAAGGAGGGACCCAAGTGCGTCTGTGTGCAGATATGACAACCTGGTTATTAGTGGTGACCATCGAGGGAGAGGGAGACCGAAGAAGAGGTGGGAGGAGTTGATCAGAAAAGACTTGATGGATTTGGGCTAACGGAGGAGCTGACTCTTGATAGGATGCAGTGGAGGAGTGCTATTAGAACTTGAGAACAGTAGTCAGGTCCTACGTTTCACTCTTCTTACCTATCTGCCAACATTTCTTGCTTTTGTCTCGCCCACACCATACACCCTACAGTAGCATAGAGTTTTTTGTGCTTATCCCCCTCTGTGTCTCTTTGTGTGGTGATTTATTCCTCGTTGTCTTGGTGTGTTTCTTGTACTGTGGGCTTCTCTTCTGTGTTTCTCCCTGCCTTCTGGGTCATGAGGAAACATCCTCTCGACTTTGTCGAGGTAAGGGTGCGTACGATGAGACCCCCCAGACCCTGCCTCTGGCGGGATATACTGGGTTGTTCGAGGTAAGAGTGTGTACGATGAGACCCCCCAGACCCTGCCTCTGGCGGGATATACTGGGTTGTTGTTATTATTGTTGCCGGATTGATAGAAATGCCTGAACTTGAGTGTACATTAACTCTGCACTTTTTTTTTTCTTTCATTATCACTTTATTCTAGCTTGTGTTATATGAAGTTGCCTATGTACTTGTATGTATTTGTGTATCAACGGGATGCCCTTGCAGGATGGCAATTATCAAGAAAAGGGATTGATGCTTGCAGGATGGCAATTATCTGTTGCACTGCTGCTGATGTTGTTTTTTTTTTTTTTTTTTTGGTCGAAAAACGAGAGCCTTAGCTCTCAATATATAAAATCAAACCGAAGTCATGAGCTACACATAAATAAAACGGGGAGTAGCTCTTCCCCTAGCATCTTCCTCAATAAACCTACTAGAATTCGACAGTGGCTCCGCTATCACATGAACACCTAACGGAAAAGTTCTAGCCTCTAAAGCGAGGGAGTCGGCGACGAAGTTCGCTTCCCTGAAGACATGTCGTTAGTTAAACCTAACTGCTGCTGATGTTGTTAGTTAGACCCATGTAAATTTATGTTGTCTTTAAGAACTCACTCTGAATTTTACTGTTATTGACACCTTGGCAAAGTTCTCCGTTTGATGGAGTCTGTCCTAAACGCTAACTCGTAAATCATAGCTTTGGTCAATCAATCTGATAATCTATTTGTAAGTTAAAACCTTCTACAGTGGGGGTAAAATGCATTCGGCTGTGCCAGCGTCTATTCTAAAATGCATTCAGCTGTGCCAGCGTCTATTATAAAAAGTCTCCCATAGACACCTTGAGTTATGCATCAACTGACCGGGCTTTACAACCCACACAGCTAAGGTGATTCGAACTTCCACTTATAGGTTCACTGCTCAATTGGAAATCCAGGCTTAAATCATAAGGTAGAATCACACAACCAACCCGTGAAAAGGGCAGTTCATTAAGGAATAGACATCCAGGCGAGATAGGATGCTTCAAACTCATCAAACCCAGTGGATGAACGAACTCTTAACAGCACAGCATCTGTGGCTAGTGATATTGATTAAGACGCATTAGTCCCAAATGTATTTCTCATATGCCTTGGTTACAAAAACTGAATAAATTCCCCCAAAGACTTACAAGACATGCTAAATCAAACTCTACTTGGGTCCAGGAGCCTTCTTCTTTCCAGCAATGGCGACCCTCTTACCCTTGAGGGTCCTACAGTTGTTCTTCGTTCGCTGTCCCCTGCAGGGCAACCCTTGGATATGCCTTATGCCTCTGTAACACTGAATCTCCTTCAATCTCCTGATGTTTAAGGCATTGAATCGCCTCTTTTACAAGCAATGACATTGCAACACACAAGCAAATGCATTAGTTTTTTTTTTGCAGGTAGGCCAAAATAAACATTGTAAAATTGTCCATGAACAAAGTAACCTGACTTGCGCAAAATTATATTATTCAAGTAACCAAATACGGAGTATTTGAACTTTGTATCATTCAGATGACAATCATTAACGGAGACTAATGAAGCTAACAACAGTTTCAAGATAAATGAATAAAATTTACTAAATAGAAACTGGCAGCGTACTTGCGAGTAAACTATGCCAAACATCATCAAGATACAATACAAACACTATGATACCCAAATGATAACTTTCACGAACATTACTCTGAATGAAACCTCTTCAAATTATATCCTCATACCAATGATCTGATTTCTTCCTTTAATCAAGCCAACAACAAGCACCAAGGTAATAACAAGGAAAATTTTCAAATAGTATATAGGAGCCTCTCATACTCTTACAGTCATACCCATTCCCTAATGCCGACACATAGCAAGTTCACACCCTAAATTCTCAGAATCCATGTAACCCCATTATCTTTAACAAGTAAAAACACTTATAAGCTTGATCATCAACACCACAATTGAGCAACAAGGAGCAAAGTTAGTGGATAAAGTAATAATATATAGCTGTTGATGCAAGAACAAACATAAAAGCATATTAGCTGTTGAAGCACAATTACAAGGTCACATTTCCAAACATGAATCCACTAAAGCCTCGAAATTGCACAACTGAAAAGGGAAGCAATTCAAGGAGGAAGAGAATTGAGAATGAAATGGATACCAGGTCACCCTCGATGGTGTACTTGGAGACTTCTTCTCTGAGGTGGATGAGGTCTTCCTCTTCCAACTCCTTGGTGACCTTATTATCCATTCCGAGGTTGAAGAGGATCTCTTTGGCCTTGGATCGTCCAATCCCGTGGATGTATTGGAGAGAGTACTCCACCCTCTTGTTGTTCGGAATCTCAACCCCTCCGACACGCACGCACTTTATGCTTAATCCTCCAATCTTGCAAAATCCCCCAAAAAATTAGGGATTCGAAGAACCAAAATGTAGAGGAGAAAATGTAGAGGAGTGGAGAGAGAGGTTTACCTTGGGACTGGAAGAACGGGTTGGTTTGGGGAAGGAGAGAGAAAGTGCTCGGGGACTGGAATTGGTAGGTCTGCAGCCGGTGATGAAGATACTTGAAGGTGCCACTGGCGTTGCTAGTGTTTGCGCCATTGGAGTTGGAGGGAGAGAGAGAGAGAGAGATGCACGGACAGACACAGTGATGACAGAAGGATTTTCCTTATCTCCTCCCTCTCAAGTCTTTAAAGTCCCAAAGGGGATTTCAGGGAGGTTGACGATCACATGATTATTGGGCCCGATGGGCTTTTTTGCAAACGAGACCAGTGTGGTCAGCGAGTACAGTATTGCTGTAAAATAGTAGAAGATAAAAAGTGAGACTATTGGCAACACCGATACTAAATTGCTTGACAAATTATTGTTTATTATCGAAAATATTTACGAATTTGTTCAAGAGCAAAAGAAAAAATTTATTAACATTTATCTACCTATTGAATTCGTTGAATTTTAATCTCGAATACACGATAAAGTCATTTAAATGTATAAAGAAACGGCTCAATCTGATTACCGAATTCTTTCGATAACGTAATATGTTTTTCAAATATTTTTCGACAAATTCAAAATGGTTTTCAATTACAATATCCATCAAAACATATGTTGAGAATCTATGTCGAGCTAATGTAGTAACCTCGACAAAATTTATCGAGCTTATACAACATGCACAACAAGATTATACGAGGTTACTTAACTAGCGCAGCCGTATGTACCGAGGTTGTTACAAAATGGTAAATACGTCTATCGATGCCACATTGACGGTGTGAGGTTGTTACAAAATGGTAAATACGTCTATCGATGCCACATTGACGGTGTTTATATAAATAAATAATATTGAATTATGAAAAATACTCAATGAAAGTAGCTATCGCATTGGTTCCGTTCTACCCTTACACATACTCATCAAAGTCCCAAGTTTGATTCTAGATTGCAACATTTGACCCATAATTTTTTTTTCTTTTCATTTTTATTTATATTAACTCTCAGACAACCTAGCTAGTTTAGTGTATTAAGTAACCTTGACAAATATTGTTGAGCTTATACTATAGGCTAAGCAAGAGTAGACGGTGTTTATATGAACAAATAATATGGAGATTTGAAGCAATAGTAGACTATGGTTCTAAATGTGCAATATACATTGTGTGGTCACTTAGGATGAAATTATGGACTAGTAACTAAAGTGTGTCTTGGTCATTCTTGAAGTTATCTTGGTGATAGGCCTTCGTATGTAAAACTGCCCCGACACTAGTTTTTACATTATGACATTATCCGCACTATAGCAATTATCGTGCCTAGTGGCAGTCGTAGGATTGCAGGGGGGAGGCGAAATTTATCCTTGAAAATTGTTTTTTTTTTCTCAGTATATATAACTGAATATTTTTTAAAATATATATATTGAAAGAAAATCATAAATTGTGGTATAAATATGATATTTTATTACAAAAATTCATAAAATAAAATTTAATAATTTTTTCATATATATATATATAGCATGATGATTTTTTTTTTAAATATTGCAAGAAAATTATAAGTATTTTAAAAAATATCTCATTTGTAAATGGAAAAAAATTAATAGGATTGAAATGTGTGGCAAAAAAACCCATAAATTGCAGTTTAAATACAACATTGATAGCATAAAAATTTCATAGGAATAAAAATTAGAAGAATTTTTAAAAATATATGTGTAGCATAATGAATACTCTTCTGAAAAATATTAAAAGAAAACTATAAAATTTGATTTAAATATGACATTTATAATAGGAAATTTTTGGTAGGAATAAAAAATATTGCAAAAAATTAAACAATAAGGTTTGGATCCATGACCTCTTCCACTACTTATGCTTGTGTTTTCTTTCACAATTTTTTTTTATTTTTGTTACCTTCATTTTTTATTTTTACGGAGTATTTTCTAAAATACACCTTTTTTCGTCGCTTGAGGGAGGGGCAATTGCCTCCTTGCACCCTCTGTGGCCGCCACTGATTGTACCCTTGTGTTGGGTGCAATTGCAATCGATGAAGGCCTTATTCTCTTTGTATGACACAAGCCCTTCTATACTGCATTCCCATAGGGTACCGAGGTCCGAGGACCATACCTTACCAAGTAGCTCATGTTTATTGGGTTTGATCCAAATGATGTAGTTGACTTGAGACTTGGAAAAGCTCAACATCTCTTTGGCATCAATTGTGCTCCCTCCCATAGGCGTAGGGCACATGAGGACTTGGTTCGTTCTTGCAAGGAAGTTGAAGCATAGAAGGATGTGATAGGATAAAACCTACACCCACAAGTGTATGGTGTTCAACTGTAGTAATCAAGTGTCGTATCCACAAGGACCGGAGGAGTATCGACGGTAATTTCGAGCTAGTTTGACAAAGTTCAAAAGAAACAAGCAGATTTGAGAGTGTGTATATATAAAGTAACCAGGAAAACCGATCAAGTGTAGAGAAGTATCAATATGGAAAGCGTTCTAGGACAACGGATTACCAACAATGCATCATCGATAGACCAAAAATATTTTCTTGCTTGAATGATATCTAATTCAAATGTGAAGGTAGATCGTCCAAGGTAATCGCAAAGCTCCTCTCGGAATTAAAGTGAATGTGTCTAAATTGGTTAATGATCGCCTCTTGGTCTCAACCAACCAATTTAGACCCTTTGCGTGCTTAGCATTCTAGATAATAATCGTGCAAACATAACCATCTCGGTCTCAGTCGATACAATTTCACCTAAAATATCTATGACGATATAGAAATCTACAAGAAGTTCAATTTCTCTTTCGATCAACTAAACTTCATGCTTAATCCTATGATTCCAATAGCCTCTCGGCCTAAATTCACCATCTAAGTTCCAATTCGAGGTCTTAGTCTCTCGATTTCAAACCCCAAAATAAGTTCTAATCGACTATCGTCGACTAGGGTTGGCACGATAGGATTAAATCACCAAATAGAATCAAATATCATTCAAACAATACTAAGCACAAGTCTATCTTTGCATCGTCGGGATCACCCCGACCCTAGAGCAATGAAATCTAGCAACCCATAACAGGAACCATGCCTGAATCAATCAAATTCAACAAAACAACCATAGCTAAAGTAAAAGAGTTATCAAAATTCGATAGATTCGATCCCGTCTTCGATTACAGATCTCAAAACCTTTTCAAAATCGACTCCACACAATCTGGTCCTCTTTATCCTACCTAAAGTCGACCTTATAAAGACTCCCCAAAACCAATCTGAAGAAATAATCCACAACAAAACAGAAAAACTCAGAATATAATTGGACACAGACGACACTCAGTTGAGTGGAAAAACCACTCGATCGAGTTCCCAGCTTAGTGAAAGTACTGTAAAGCACTCGGACAGAACACATCTTGAGTTCTTTTGCACTCGGTCGAGCGACTTTCAACAGGGTCGCCTTGAAATGCACTTTCTGGAGTCGTCGTTTGTCCGATTAACGTGTATGAATATGCGTTGGAAAGCTCTTTTCAAGGACTACAACTCTCATGAAGACATCAAGACTTTATTCGAAGTGTTGTATGGAAAAAATAGGAAGCTTCTCCATGCTGCTCCGCCATGTCCACTTTGTTCGATTCCGCTTCGAATCTCTTGGCACATTTCATATTTTTGTGCATATTTTTTATCCTTATGCTAAGTATTTTGCATATTGGTTTGGGAATATATTGAATTGTGTAGTATATGCTTATTTGCAAGAAATAGAGGTCTACACAAGTTTTGGTTTAATTTTGCTAGATTTGGAGCCATTCCGTGACAAAATCAAAAGGAGGAGACGGCTACAGGAATTGACTCGACGTCGAGTGAACTTACTCGAGGTCGACTGAAGACAAGAGTAAATTTGGCTAAGGACGGAGACAGAAGCTACTGCAAAGCCAGCCGAGAAGACTCGAAATCGACTGAGCTACTCGACGTCGACTGAATATGAAACCCACACTCGAGGCTGACTAGAAGGAGTACTCGAGATCCACAGGATGGCCCTAGATCGAGTACAATCTCGGGCTTAATCCACAGGATGGGCCGAGAAGGAGCACTCGAGACCCACACAAGTTTTGGTTTTATGCAAGTTATTTCCTTTTTATCAATCATGTCTTTCATTTCAATGAGCGAGTAGTCACCCTACTTCTAGGGTCGAGGTGAGCCCATCCATAGCCATGTTGGTGGATTGGTAAGTCGCGAAAGAAGGTACTTTATCTCGCTCTATCTTGTGCTTAATCCTTGAATGACAATTTGAGGAACTCATGTTGCAAAACTTGGGTAGTAATTAGGGTTTCTATTCGGAAGTTTATAAACTCTTTTTACGAAGAAGATAGATGCAATTAGGTTTATTAATTGGAAGATTTATATGCGTACTTGCTGGATTTTGGTGAAGCCTTGTCCTTTATCAATAAAGTTTTCGTCTTTGCGATTTATGATTCTACTTGCATGGTTGTCGTCGTTGTGAGCTCCGGTCTTGGAAGTCTTTGTTTAATTTGTTTACATTCGAAATATATATTGTCGTTCGTTGGGTCCTCGAAAAACTCAACACTTGGTTTATTTCTGATCATCTTTCTTTACTATCCTTGCGCTCTTCGGCCCTCTTTGCCGACTTTCTTTACATTTCTACAAGTCACTCGACATCGACTAGTCCAGTCGACATCGAGTGCATTGGATCGACTAGAAGTCTTCTGAGCCAGTCGACCTCGACTACTAACAACTCGAGATCGAGTGCCATTTTTGTTTTGCAGGTGCTCGAGACAGCTTTTCACTCGACGTCGAGGTCTTCTGGTCGAGGTCGACTAAGCCTATAACTTGCTGCTAATAGTTCTACTCAAGATCGACTGCACAGATCAAGATCGACTGTAATCTGGTCGAGGTCGAGTGCTTCTGAGTTGATACAAAACGTGTGATTCGCGCACCTTAGGGATTCCGCTAACACGCTTCCTCACGGATCGAACCTGACTTTCTTCTACTACATTAGGAGGGATTCTTGAACGTTATTTGCACGGAACGGAATCGGTTTGCTTTGTTTTATTTATATTTTATTTGCAACCTCGATATTCCCTTGTTAACACTTCTAGCTCGTCTTTGATGACTCTTTACCACACCGAAGGACCTCGAAGCCCCTCTTCCTCTTTTAGCTCTTGAGTTGGGTCCAAAACCGCTCTAAAATACCTGAAATCATAATAAACAAGCGGTAGAGACCGATTCCTCGAAAAGGGACACAAAGGGCTAAGAAATAGGTAAAATACTCGAGTAAAACTCTCTAAACTCTACGCAAGAGTGCCCTAAAAACAAAGACAGAATAAATGCTATCAAAATACCCCATACTTACCCTTGCTTGTCCCCAAGCAAGACTAAGACAATAAACCACAAGATAGCGTCTAATATTTCAAAACACTCGACGAATGTCATCCTAACATATCATCGCCAACAACCAAGCTTGACTAGCTCTTCAAATCTCTACCTTAAAAACTCATCATCCACAAAGGTTGAAAAATCTCAATAATCTCCAACGCTTGGAATTATGCACACAACAAAATCATGAGGAATTTATAAGGTTATGATGGGACTAAGATAGAAACAGTTACGTATAGAAAATTCCAGGCCACGAGGCGCTAAAATCTAGAAAAAATTATCACGTGAGAACAACTGAAAACCAACCAACTTCAAAGATTCAAACTCATACCAATCCACCAAACAAACTCAATCACAACAACCTTTTCATCTTCACTTTTGTCAACCACTTCAAAGAAAAATTCTGTTTTTTTTCTTTCTCACTCTTTTTCTTACCTCTCTAGCCTCAACACCGTTTTACACTAATACAAACATTTGTGATGAATATTCACGGTTACTAAGTGTCTTGGCCTCCTCACTTTGCACTTCTTCCTCGTTGTGTGAATTTTATTCTCCACAAGTAGGATCGGTTACTAACCGTATTTTTTTCTTTTCTTGACTTTTGCACAAGAGTGAATTTTATCCTCCTCTTATCCCAAGACTTTTTCTCTTCTTTTTTTTTTTCTTTTTTTCTTTCAATCACAATCAAGAGAAATCACATCATACTTGAAGCACATCCACACAACAAAATACACTACCATGATCAAATGCAAAAGGCTTTAAGTAAATGATCAAATGCAAGGGTAGACAAGGAGAAATGGGCTAACAAAACTGCCTCAATCATGTTTCAATTGTGCACACAAATCAAATAATGCGGTCTCAATCATAATATCAAGCTTGAGTATCCAAGTAAAGGCGAGAAACATACATAATCAAGCAAGAGGGTAAACAATCTAGCTAGTCAAACAAGGCAATGGCTCAATGCTCAAGCAATAATCAAACATTCCAATAAGCGCGGGCCAAATAGACACAAAAACCGCAATAATTGTGAAGTATTCACCCCCACCCTATACTTGGACAAAGTAGTGTCCTCAATGTGCAGAACAATCAAGGAAAGATATGAATACTCACAATGTACACATGTAGAACGAGTGTCTTGAAGGTGGCCAAGCCAAAGCCATCTACGTCCAGACCTAGGCAAGACAATCAACACAAACAAACAACAAACTCGGCAAGATAGGGGTTAGTAGATAGGTGACAAAACACCTTCAACTCAGCTCGAACATAATCGATATTCTCAATATAGTACACTCTCCACCCCATACTTGCTCATTTGCAAATCAGCTCAAAAATACAAAGGAAAAACAAAACTATCAACTATAAACAAAAACTGTTTTCCCCCCTTTTTTCATTTTTCTCATTTTTTTAAAAGAAGAAAAAAAACTTACGTCGGGTTACCTCCTGAGAAGCGCTAGTTTAACATCTGAAGCCGACCCTTATTACCTCCGAGAAGCTTAAATCGATCCGAATGAATGGTCCATAGCTCTTCCCATCCATCCAGCAAAGTCTTCTTGGAGCGACATGATTTAGATCGCTTTTCGCTCAAGCTCGATATGCGTGTGTTCCTCCTCTTCGTAGCCCATCGTCCCTTCGTGCCTTCACTATCACCACCATCTTCAAATAATAAGACCACCTCTTGGGATTTGATCGGAGGCGGTATGTTGGAAGGAACTTTAATTGATATCTTCTTCTTGTGCCATTTTGCGAGCATTCCGGCAAATGCCCCAAATTGTTGATCAATATTCTCTTGAACCAACCCTTCAGAAAACAGTGATGACACCATGTAAGCTTGGTGAACAACCAATTTGGGCTCTTTTTTGGGCTCATCCTCCTCAAAATCAATCTCTGGCTCCATCAACTCATGCACATGATCTTCCAAACTTTCTTCAATCTCAAAAGAAACACCAGTGTAATTGTCATTTTCACTGACATCTGTTTGGCTTGGGAGACTTTTCGGAATAGCTAGAGCATTCAATATGTGTTGCACTAATTGAGCTTTGAGCTCCGCTATCCTAGCGACTAGCTAGTTCATCAATAGACAAATGCGAATAAGGCTCTGGATCAGGAGGAGGTTGCGAAGGTTGGCACTGAAGCTCGACCGAATCTCTTTCATAAGTGTGCTCCCACTTGTAACGTCCATCAGGATTGCAAATGTCGTACATGAAATCTGCATCACGGGAGGTGGGAGCTAGCAAAACCGGGCATTCAGTAATTGTGTGTCCAAAACCACCTCAAAACTCGCAATAGGCATATGTCCCATAAACAGAGAACTGATGATCACGAGTGATATGACCAAAGGACTCACAAACATCACAGAAGGGAACACGACTCATCTTCAAAAGAGCATATCTGAAACAAAGAACAAAAAGAAAAAAAAATCAAAGCAACAAAAGAACTTAGTGAACTAGTCATCAAAAAGACGATCGATACTAGCACCGGTCCCCAGCAACGGTGCCAAAAACTTGATAGGATAAAACCTACATCCAAAAGTGTATGAGGTTCATCTGTAGTAATCAAGTGTCATATCCACAAGGACCGAAGGAGTATCGACAGTAATTTCGATCTAGTTCGATCAAGTTCAAAAGAAACAAGCAGATTTGAGAGTGTGTATATATAAAGTAACCAGGAAAACCGATCAAGTGTAGAGAAGTATCAATATGGAAAACGTTCTAGAACAACGGATTACCAACAATGCATCATCGATAGACCAAAAATATTTTCTTGCATGAATGATATCTAATTCAAATGTGATGGTAGATCGTCCAAGGTAATCGCAAAGCTCCTCTCGGAATCAAAGCGAATGTGTCGAAATTGGTTAATGATCGCATCTCGGTCTCAACAAACCAATTTAGACCATTTGTGTGCTTAGCATTCTAGGTAATAATCGTGCAAATATAACCATTTCGGTCTCAGTCGATACAATTATCACCTAAAATATCTATGATGATCTAGAAATCCACAATAAGTTCAATTTCTCTTTCGATCCCGTCTTCGATTACAGATCTCAAAATCTTCTCAAAATCGACTCCACACAATCCGGTCATCTTTCTCCTACCTAAAGTCGACCTTATAAAGACTCCCCAAAACCAATATGAAGAAATAATCTAAAACAAAACGGAAAAACTCGGAATACAATCGAACACAGACGACACTCGGCCGAGTGGAAATCCCACTCGGTCGAGTGCCCAGCTTAGTGAAAGTAATGTAAAACACTCGGATAGAACACAGCTCGAGTTCTTTTGCACTCGGTCGAGTGGCTTTCAGCAGGGTCGCCTTGAAATGCACTTTCTGGAGTTCTCATTTGTTTGATTAACGTGTATGAATATGTGTTGGAAAACTCTTTTCGAGGAATACAACTCTCATGAAGACATCATGACTTGATTCGAAATGTTGTAGGGCAGAAATAGGAAGTTTCTCCGTGCTGCTCTCCCTTGTCCACTTTGTTCGATTTCGCTTCGAATCTCTTGGCACGTTTCCTTGATTCTGTGCCTCCTAACTTGTCTTTGATGACTCTTTACCGCACCGAAGAACCTCGAAGCCCCTCTTCCTCCTTTAGCTCTTGAGTTGGGTCCAAAACCAATCCAAAATACCTGAAATCATAATAAACAAACGGTAGACACCGATTCCTCGAAAAGGGACACAAAGGGCTAAGAAATAGGCAAAATACTCGAGTAAAACTCCCTAAACTCTACGCAAGAGTGCCCTAACGACCTGAACTGGGCTTTGCTGTGGTTGTTTAGATTGAGGCATATGAGCAAAGGTCTATCTATTTTTCATGTGCATCGCTCGAGTAAGTAAGAGTGGTTCTTGTGCTTCTCTTCTGCTAGCTCGGAGCTGAAAAACAAAAGTAGGGTCATGAAGTTAGTAGTTTGAGGTTGATTGAGTTCAATTTAGTCTTAATGAGTAGATGCAAACAAACTGAAGTTTTAACACCGAGTGTGTAGGATCATATTTTAATTTTTCCAACGGATTAATACTAAACACAAATATGTCTGCACCAAAACATACCGAATTGACAATAAAATATGATTAAATACACCATCTTTTCTTGATCATTCTTCTGCTTGCAAAATATTAACATATTTTTTCCAAGTTACCTTTCCTTCAATGGTTGAGCTCTGGTCCCGATCCACCGAGGTTCTAGCAGCGCCGGTTAGCTAGCTAGCCACTCCGAGATAAACATGGTGGCATGGTGGTTGGTTGGTCTTCAAAGAATATGATTCTTAAAGCAGAATAAACCATAGAGAAGATGCAGTAAGCTAGGATTAGGAACATATTCACCACCCAACAATAATCTGATGCCAATTTGACAAGGACATGTATTGGGGTCTGTTGCAAGACGATGGCTGCAAAGTTCAAACAATCAAATCTTGATTCCTCTTGCTACGTTGCCAGAACATATCTGATTCCTTCAACTGAGATCGAATAGAGTTCAGATTCAAGAAAACCTTGATGTTTTTACTGCAACTGTAGTGTTCAATCCAATGCTGGACTGAAGTGAATCACACCAGCAGCGGACACACATCGGAATAAACCAAACCAAACCATACCCATCACATGAAAACTGCCATGACACATTTGAATCAACCAAAAGTAGAGCAAGGTATCAACTCATTGCCTCAGTCAAATCAAGCTGGACTATTAATTTGAATAATAAAGTTCTCCTCTCAAATTCAGAGAAACTTGGAAATCAAGCTGTACAAAGGAGAGAAAAATGGAAAAAAGGAACTCTCAAGCACAAATAATTATACTAAAATCAAGCCTCCCCTATATGCACATTGAATTAAGTGATATTTATATGTTTCAACTAGTTAAATAAATTTCTAGGGTACAATGTATTAGCCAAGAATTAGTATTAGTTAGGAAAAGTATATCTACTCCTAATATTTAGGTAACTAAATGTAAATATCGTATCTTTGTGATCTTGTTAGTTGGGATGTGATTCTCTCATCAAGTGTATATATTGTAACTCTTATTCATCAATGGAGATATACAGAGATCAGTTATCTAAGCTTTCATGGTATCCAGAGCCTAGGTTTTCCTGCCATTCCCAATCAACGACAAACATTCCAAATTTTTTTTTCCTGTCATTCACACCTCTCTTGTCCAGATGACCACCAATAATAATCTTCTCCTGACTACCGGGAATGCTTCCCAGATCCAATTTCCAAACCTGTCAATCAAATTGGATCGTAACAATTACTACTCATGGCGTAGCATTGTTTTATCCACTCTCGAAGCATTCAATCTCGATACGTATGTTACCACAACACCCCCAAAAGCCCCTGCCTCTGGTGCCGAAGTCCCCGCCACCTACACTGCCTGGCGCAAAGCTGATCGCTTTGTCCTCGTTTGGCTTCGATCTACTCTGTCAGACAAGCTACTTTGCTATGTTGCTCGAGCAACAACTTCCTTTGATGCTTGGAAGATGATTACCTCCATGTTCCAATCGCAAACTCGCGCTCGGCTGATGCAACTCAAAGGTCAGTTACAAACTGTCACGAAGGGATCCATGTCCATGATGGACTATATTGAGAAGAAGAGGTCCATTGCAGATGCTCTTGCTGAATGTCAGTATACTGTACAAGATGATGATTTGGTGGCTTGTATTCTTCAAGGACTAGACTCCACTTACGGTCCTTGCAAGTCTGCTATCAACATCAGGGTCGAGCCGATCTCTCCTGACGAACTCACAGGAATCCTCCTTCAAGAGGAGGACAATCTCGAAGCTGCATCAAATCCAGCAACTCAAACCATTGTTCCACCACCTCCTCCAACTGATGGCGCAACTCCACCGACGGCCAACAATGTCTCTTCTTGCATGGGGCGCTCTGCTCCATCCAACAGAGGTCGCGGACGAGGTGATAGGGGGAGAGGCCGTGGAAGAGGGCGCAACCAGGACCACACCACCAACAACTATACCTCTTCTTCCAACCCAAATCGCCCCGTCTGTCAAATATGTGATCGAGTTGGTCACCCTGCAAAGAATTGTTTCAACCGGTTTGATGATTCCACCTATCCGCCTACCTATCCACCAAAATCAGCAAATCATGTGTCTCCTTCGGCCCTCACTGATCCAAGCTGGTATGTCGATTCCGGTGCCTCCCATCATGTCACTGCCAACATGAAGAATCTCTCGGTTAAATCCGAATATGATGGTACTGATCACTTAGCTCTCGGGGATGGTAAACCTGTTCCTATTACTCATGTTGGTTCTACTGTTATTGGTGCTTCAAATTTATGTCTGAAAAATGTGCTAGTTGTGCCTACAATTGCAAAAAGCTTATTGAGTGCTGCGTCTTTTACAAAAGACAATAATGTTCTAATTGAGTTGCGTCCCACTTGTTGTTTTGTGAAGGATTTGCAGGGTCGGATCATCATGAAGGGAATCGTTGAGGATGGACTGTATCGCTTACTTACTTCCACATCGATCTCATCATCCTCAAAACCGTCTGTCAACCATGTCTCTCGCACCTCTCTTCAAGTTTGGCATCGTCGACTTGGGCATCCACACCCTATTGTTCTAAAGAGTCTGGTTTCTAAGTTCCAACTGTCCATTTCAAATAAACAGTTAGATAGTGTTTGTGAGTCATGCCAACTTGGCAAAAGTCACCGTCTTCCATTTCGGTCTAGTCATGAACCTAGTTCGGGTTGTTTTACTCTAATTTATGCTGATGTTTGGGGTCCTGCATCAATTCCCTCTCTTTATGGCAATAAATACTTCGTTCAATTTGTGGATGATCATTCAAAATTTTGTTGGATTTATTTTCTATCTCACAAATCTCAAGTCTTGCCAACATTTATCAAATTCCACAAAATGATTCAAAATCAGTTCCATGCCTCAATTAAAAAGCTTCAGACTGATGGAGGAGGGGAATTCATTTCTCTTTCTTCTTATCTCCAAGAAAATGGTATTCTACATCGTATGTCCTGTCCTTATACTCCGTCTCAAAATGGAGCAGTCGAGAGACGACATCGAATCGTTCAAGAAAAAGGGCTCTCTTTGTTAGCCCATGCTTCTTTACCATTTCAATATTGGGAGAATGCCTTTCAAACTGCAGTGTATCTTTCTAACAGAACCATTACCCCACTTCTTCAAAATTCATCTCCATACCAAATTCTTTACAAGAAACAGCCCGATTACAACCTACTCAAAACGTTTGGGTGTGTTTGCTATCCATATCTAAAACCTTACAACACCACAAAACTAGCCTATCGTTCTTTACCCTGTCTATTTATTGGCTACAATTCTAAATATAAGGGATATGTGTGTCTTCATCTACCCACTGGGAAAACTTACATTTCTCCCCATGTAGTCTTTAATGAAGAAGTATTTCCATACAAGGTTCCTACCTCCCCTACTATTCAGCCATCTCCCACACCACCGGCTCATCACAATATCTCCACTCGGCTTCTTCAAACAACTGCTACTTGTCCGCCGAACCCATCGGCCTCATCACCGACATCTCCTTCATCATCGTCGGCCTCCACTAATCCCCCAATCTCTCCCACCTCACCAAACCAGTCATCATCCTCCTCCTTGTTCACTACAAGCCCTGACACCCAGTCCTCCACCGAATCCATCCCTAGTCCATCTCAATCGACGTCCTCAATGGCTGACTCGACTCCTGCAGATCCACCACTTAACCCGGTGTTGTCGCACTTGCGACCTGCTGACGCCTCAACTCACTCGATGACTACCCGAGCAGCAACATGAGATTTAAAGCCTCGCAGTTTCAATACGACTCGACATCCTCTCCCTGTATGTAACTTGGGTGAGAAAGAGCCTGTCACATTTGCTTCTGCTGTCAAACAGGTTAAATGGCAAGAGGCCATGAAGTCAGAAATTCAAGCTCTTGCTCAAAATTCAACGTGGTCTCTTGTTCCATGTCCACTGAATGCTAATGTCGTGGGCAACAAATGGGTATATAGAATAAAGAAGAAGGCTGACGGTAGTGTTGAGCGCTACAAAGCTCGTTTGGTAGCAAAAGGATTTCACCAGGAAGAAGGTATTGATTTCTTCGACACGTTTAGCCCAGTGGTAAAGCCAACTACTATTCGTCTTATTTTATCCATTGCTATTTCTAAGGGTTGGGCTTTACGCCAACTTGATATTAACAACGCCTTTCTGAATGGCGACTTGCGGGAAACTGTTTACATGGAACAACCGAAGGGCTTTGTTGATCCTAAATTCCCTTCGTATGTGTGCAAGTTAAGGAAAGCCTTATATGGATTGAAACAGGCACCACGGGCTTGGTTCAATAAGCTGAAAGAGTACCTACAACGTATTGGCTTCTATGCTTGTTTCTCAGACACGTCCATGTTTGTGCTTAAAACTGCTTCCGCTATCACCTATATTCTTGTGTACGTTGATGATATCATTGTCACCGGTTCTGATTCTGCCTTTATCGCCACTTTTGTTGCCCAGTTACACCGGACCTTCGCACTTAAAGACTTGGGTCGCCTTACATACTTTCTTGGTATTGAGGTATCCTATCTCAATTCCTCTATACATTTGTCTCAGTACAAATATGTTAGGGATCTTCTGGAAAGGTGCAATATGCTGGATGCAAAACCCATTTCATCACCTGCTGATGCTTCTATTACCAAAGTGGTTGCTGGTACTGATCTCCCATTTGAAGATCCACAACAGTACCGACATGTCGTTGGTACACTTCAATATGCCACCATCACACGACCGGAAATCAGTTTTGCTGTCAACCGAGCTTGTCAACACATGCATAATCCGCTTGTCTCTCATTGGCGCCATGTCAAGCGAATATTAAGGTACTTAAAAGGTACGTTAGATCATGGGCTTCGCTTGTCTGCTTCATCTCGACAGGATCTTGTGGTTTATTCTGATGCTGGTTGGGCTACCGATCCTATTGATCTTCGGTCCCAACATGGTTTCGCGGTCTTCTACGGTGGCAATCTCATAAGTTGGGCAAGTCGCAAGCAAAAAGTTCTAGCTCGATCCAGCACAGAAGCAGAGTATAGAGCTCTTGCCTTTGCAACTGTTGAAATTGTATGGCTGCGTCAACTTCTCCAAGAGCTTCGTCAACCTCTGCACAAATCTCCGGTTCTATTATGTGACAATATTTCAGCAACATTCTTGGCAAATAATCCGGTAATCACAACACGATCGAAGCACATACAAATCGATTATTACTTTGTTCGTCAGAAAGTAGAATCGGGTGAGCTTCTTGTTCAACATGTTCCTGCTAGTGCTCAAATTGCAGATATTTTCACAAAGGCTCTCACAGGTCGTCTATTCACTAGCTTCTGTCCCAAGCTCTCGGTCGCTGCCCGTCCATCGACTTGCCGGGGGGTATTAGCCAAGAATTAGTATTAGTTAGGAAAAGTATATCTACTCCTAATATTTAGGTAACTAAATGTAAATATCGTATCTTTGTGATCTTGTTAGTTGGGATGTGATTCTCTCATCAAGTGTATATATTGTAACTCTTATTCATCAATGGAGATATACAGAGATCAGTTATCTAAGCTTTCACAATGAACAACTCATGTTCCGCATACATTTCAAAAACATTGCAATCCCCAAGAGACTTGCAAGATGGCTCAGTCAACAGGAAGATGATAACATTTTATTCGTAGTTTCATAAGATCTTCCAATTCACAAATCTGCAATCATCAATTTCCCTAACTTACCATTGTTGTAAGGGGTTCTTGTGAACATCGGGTAAGCATCCACCAGGCCCAATTATAATCACAAAACCATCAATTGCCAAGATGAGTGTTGCATCCATTGGAATAGAAATCGTTGCCTTCAATCAGGGACCTGAGATTACCATAGCTACGCACTGCTGGGATGGTTGAATCACCATTAGGGTTTTTGACAAGCATTTTGGGACTTGAAGGACACAAGCAACAACACAATCCATTCCTGACCAAAAGAAAAAAAACACAATCCATTTCTAAATCTAGCCTTCCTGCTTGACAAACTGGAGTTCTTATGAGAAATGGAATAAGAAGACGACCTTGTGAAGGAACTCTGCAACTTCCTGAAGGAGAAAGGCGCTGCCTTTTTGGATTTCGAAGCTCCATTTACATCGCCTGTACTAAAACCTATCTTCTTCTTCTCTTTTTCTCCCTGTGCAGAGCAGATTTCGGTCCTATTGCCCTCCTTTCTGCTGCAATTGATGGTTCCGCCATTAAAATCGCCGTCTAATGCTCTATCGGCACAACAAGACATGGAAAAAAAAGGCAGAGAACTGAAATTCTGCTCGTTTTCTAGCCTAAATCAGCACTGAAATCAGATGATGCTGAGGTATAGGTCAATCGATCGTGTGATGGATTGGAGAGAGATGTTTTGAATTCCAGGCACAAGTGGGAGGGAGTTTGGGTGTGGTATTTGACAGTTTAAAATCGGGAAAAATGTGAACTTGCCGGGATGTCGCTGTCGAGTCTCCGAGTTTCCCACCGGCCACCATCTCATATTTTCCTAACTGGCATAAATTCTGGTTCTGCTGTGTCGACTTGTATTTTATTGTTTGGAAGCTGATATTTTCACGGGAAATTTACAGAAAACACCCGTTAAATATGTATTTTTATACATAACAACCCAAAAAATATAAAATTAAACAAAAATACCCATTAAATGGTTGTTGTTGACAACTCACCACCCGATATCTATTTTCGTTAGGGTTTTGTCAAATATATATGATATGATAATATTTTGAACTTTATATTTGAATTAGAATCTCATAAAGATTTAAAAATATATATTTTTACTAATTTTTAAAACGTTTTTTTCTTTAAAACTTGATGTATATATGAACAAATTCTCCTATTTTATTCTTAAAAGGGTTATAATATTTTAAAATATTTTATAGACTACTTTTGAAATCAAAATTAAAATAAGTTTATAAATCATTAGTGTTGTTAAATTTAATACTGTAATATTTTTATACTGAAAATTAATGTCATATTTTCTTTTATTCATAAATACTTACACCATACACTAAAAAAAAAAAAAAAAGATATTTTTAAGGGAAATTTCGCGAGGTACCCTCGTGGTATTGCAATTTTCGCCGGGTGTCCAGATGTTTGACAAATTTCTTGCGGTACCCCTGACATATGGGGATAATTCGCCTCGTGCCCTCCGGGGTTAAGTTTTAACGGAGCCCATCTTTGTCCGTTACATTAAAATTAAAAAAAGAAAAAAGAAAGATGAACTCACAAATTCAGACCAAACGAAGACAGTGCGAAGGGAATTTCACCGGTGAACTGAGAAGTGACTGACGAAGGCACGGATTCGAGTGGATTCCGGCGATAGGGAGAAGGACTGACCTGGAGACCGGTGCCTGCGCACGGTGACGCGGTGTCTATGCCGAGACTTGTGGAGATGAAGTCAGGTATGTTGAGTTTAATTCATTGCTTCGATTGGGGTTCTTCTGTTCGATCGCGAATTGCGGGTTCGAATTAGCTGGTCAAGTATGTCGATCGAGAATTGCAATTTTTATGTTCGATTGCTTGGATGGTTATCCTTTGTTTGTGGAAATGCCCATTGATTTGAATTTTTCTTAGACTAGTGTTTGCCAATTGATTTCAGTTTCGAACCCCTTTTCATAAAATTAGGGTTTCTAAGTTCGAATTGGGGGTTTCTTAATTGTTGAGATGTTCTCTTTCAAATTTGGCTATCACCGACTTTGGGGTCTTAAAGTTCGAATTTAATTCTGATCTGTTCATCATATATGCTTGAGATACTTTAACTCCTTGCAAAAAGCTTGCTGGTTAGTCTTAATTACTCATGTACTCAGATAACATTGCAAGGCAAACCAAAACATTTACCTTTCAAGTGATTGCAAAGCTTGTTGAATGCATGCCTCAACTTTTTAGGCGAGTTCAAGGTCTGCTTCTTTTCTTGCTCAAGGTTTGTCTTTTGTTGAGTACCATAAAACATGACTTTCTTTCAGGGATAAAGTGGACATTGCTGCTCGCCTTTTTAATGCTTTGAAGTCTGAGTCTCAGTCTCTTCGCTTATCCATTCAAGAAGCTTCAAATTCTCTTGCTAATGCTTATAAAGTTGGAACAAAGTATATTAGCTGGTATGTTGACAAAGTATATTATCTAGTACATTACCATGTCTAGTACATTACCATAACAGGGCAGCAGGGCTAAGTTAAGGTTGACATATTGAGTTAAAATAATCTTCTTTTTTAAATACAACTTCTACTTGAGCTTTCAAAACTATCCTTGAATTTGTTCTTTGATCTATTTGAATTCAATGTATGCTAGTATGTTTAGAATTACAGGGATGTTGACAACTCTAGTTTGGCATATTGCCTGATTTTTGGTTTTAACTAATTAAGCTTAACAAAATAATGTTGTGATATCGTCTTCCAATTTATTTGGCTGAGATACCATGTTTGTGAGATTCTGCACTTCGAGTGTAGCGTGTTTGGCTCTACTAGTTTTCGCTCGTTTCTGATTCCCAATCCAATTTTGCATTTAGATTGATATTAATTATTTTGTCAATTAAGGTGGATGGGGTTTATGCTTCTGTCGGTCTCTGCTGTCGGTTTTTGTCAATTTAGGTGGATGGGGACATGGGGTTTATGCTTCTTCTGCTGCTGGGGTTAATGCTTCTGCTGCTGTCGGTTTTTATTTTTGCTGCTGTCCATTTTTGCTTTGCACAATTGCACCCGAAATGTTGGCCTGGTGAAGAATGTTGAGGTTTTTTTACAAAGGTGGATGGGGACATGGGCTTTTTTTCTGCTGTTGCATGCTGTCGGTTTTTTGCTTTTGTCAATTAAGGTGGATAGGGACATGGGGTAGCATTACATGTACAATGTTATCCTGGACAACTGCAACAAGTTGCATCAGTTTGTTACTTCTGTTTTGTAAATCATTGATACTGCTTTAATCTAGGCTTTTCATTTCTGATCCTCTTGAATAGCCAGTACACATGAGTTGTGGACAAATAGGTTACACCAGGAATTACCTATTTCCAAGTCATTCTTAAACTTCAATTTTTTAACTTGCCCATAATATTCAAGTAGATTTGCACTTTCTATTAAGATGGATGCCTTCTAGCATGCAAAACTGTTCTTTTGAGGATGAGTCCTGAATATCAGAAAACATGAACTCCATATGAGGCAAGAATTTATATTTATATTTTTTGAAGAAGAAACATATAAATCATAGAAGGCAGGATTGACTGATCCACAACCTACATTCTCATATAAGGCAGACTAATGGCATACCTACATTCTCATATAAGGCAGACTAATGGCATTGAACTGGCGATTCGGATGCCTTTCATTAGTCTTTGATCTGAACACAAATCTTACTTATATTGTTATTATTTGGTTACTACTTACTACCATTCTCTACTAAAATAAAATAGCCTATTAGCTCAAATGGAAGAGCAATGTGCTTATGCACAATTATATGGGTTCGATTCCCATATAGGCTACTTATATTACTAGAGAAACTCCTTGTCCAAGCTTAAATATTCTAGGAAGCAACATCCTGTTTTGAGACTTATGGCATGTAACTGCGCTTATAAGCTAAAATATGAAAGCTAAAGTGCATTCTTCACTGAAAATGGGTAATGGAATCGAACTTTGTGACACTCTAGGCTTCAAAAAAAAAAAAGTTTTAAGCTAGCAAAATGTCAAGGTATTGCATTTAAGTAACTAAATCCAATTTAGACATGCTCTTATCTTACTTAAATGGTTCATGAATTCAATTCAATAAGCCTATGTGGGATTCGAACCCACATTATTGTGCATGAGCACATTGCTCTCCCATTTGAGCTATTAGGCTAAAAAATGTTTGATGACCAATCACTATATGAGATCCACTAGAGCAATCTAGCATGAAGGACCGGGACGCAAAAGAGCTTTGAAGCTATGAGCAGATGGATGATATACTAAATAGGATGAGTGGATGACCACTAATGTAATAGTCGTTGGTTTACATGAAGAAAAAGTCGTTGGTTTCCAAGCAACTAATTTTATGAAGAAACCCCCAATTAAGAAACCTCCAATTCTAACTTAGAAACCCTAATTTTATGAAAAATGGTTTGAAACTGAAATCAATTGGCAAACACTAATCAAAGAAAAATTGAAATCCATTGGCAAACCCCAATCGAAGCAATTGATTAAACTCAACATACCTGAACAACTACAGCAATTCGGCGCCTCCACCACCCTCCTCCGACGCCTCCATCTCCACAAGTCGCGGCCTAGACACCGCGCCGCCGTGCTCAGACACTGGACTCTAGGTTAGTCCTTCTCCCTATCGCCGGACCCCAATCGAATTCGTGCCTTCGTCGTTTGCTTTGTTGGTCGCTTCTCAGTTCACTGGCAAAATTTTCTTCGTTTCGGCTGAATTCATGCCTTCGTCTTTCTTTCTTTTTTTTTTTTTTTAATTCGAATGTAACGGCCGAGAAGGATGTCCTCTGTTAAAAGTAACCCTTAGAGGGCGCGAGGCGAATTATCCCTAAATGTCAGGGGTACCACACGAAATTTGTCAAACTTCTGTACACCCGGCGAAAATTGCAATACCACGAGGGTACCTCGCGAAATTTCCGTATTTTTAAACATATTTTCCAGGCTAAAAAGTAATTTTTTTAAAGTATCTTTATTAAAAGTTTGCTTAAATTTCCAAATAACAACAACAACAACTCAGTCTATCCCGCGATAAAGCAGAGTCTGGGGGGTCAGGATGTACGCACTCTTTCTCTGAACAAGTCGGGAGAATGTTTCCGATAGACCCAAAATAATAAGCCACATAAATCACAAGGAGACAAGATAGACAATAGAAAAGGAGGCATAAGGTAGCAGGATCGAAGGCTAACACTAAGCATAAACAGTATGACTCAGCGCCCATACTCGAACTACTAAACATCAGAAACCCGGATACGCCTCCTCAAGTGGTCTCTATCCAAAGTCATATCTTTTGAAAGGTTCAACAAATTGAGGTCCTGACGGATAACCTCCATCCAGCTCTTTTTCGGCCTACCTCCCCCCCTACGAATAGCTCCGAGCTCCAAGCTCTCGCACCTACGCAAAAGAGTTGATATAGGTCTCCTACTAATGTGCCCAAACCACAGTAACCTGGACTCTCGCAGCTTGTCAACAATACTCGCAACTTAAATTTCCAAATGAAATTCAATAATATTTTCAACATTTAGATCCCTGCCCTCCAAATAAATAATTCATCCGTAAATTAAAACTTATCATTTTAGAAAATCAACACAGTTATTATAAGAAACAAACAAAAATAGACTTATACTCCTAATTATTACTCTACTTTTTACTTTCTCAATAACTACAACTAACAACTATATAATCATTAGAAGGGCAATTACGTAAAGTGGATGACAAAATATCTAAAATTACAAGTTTTTCTTAACAAGATTTACTTCCTAAAACGACAAGTTTTAATTAACGGATGGAGTATATAATTTAAAATTTTTACACATTTTTCCCTAATGTATTATTGAATTTTTTTTATCATAAATATATTTTAAATATATTCAAGTTTTACTTTAAATTTTAAGTACAACAAAAAAAGGGGTTAAACTTGTTGCTAGGTGTATACATTCTCCTTTGTTAATTTTTTTTTGATTAGGTAAAATTTTGGGTAGCGTGCTACCCAAGAGCATCCAAGCGGATGAGATCCTGGAGATCTTTGTTAGTTGTTAATTGCTCCCCAGAAACAAAATGGCAAATGTGTGCAACCTTATCAGCCACTCTATTTCCACCACGGGGAATGTGAGAAAAAGAAACTTCACTCACGTTTCTTATCATTGTTTTAACGTCTGATAGAATCATTTCTACTTCCCAAGGGCATCGGTTATTATGTCTGAAGTGGTCGATAATAATTTTGGAATCTCCTTCAATGATCATGTTTTGGATGTGAAGTTTCCTAGCCTCCAGCACACCCAACCGAAGGGCAATAGCTTCAGCCCTGATGGGGGTGGAACGTCCGGTTTTCAGGAATGAGATGTGAATTGGATTGTCATTCCAGTCTCTAATGATCATCCTAGCTGATCCGGCCCCATGAAGTAATGAAGAGCCGTCAAAATTAATTTTGAACGTGCCGTGTGGTGGCCTTTTCCATGTAGTCTGTTTTGTTTCCATTGTTCGTGGTTTTTGTATTTCCTTTGCGGAGTATCTTTTTTGGTTTTTTGTCTGATCCTTATCATCCATCAGGCTTGCACTCTTCCAGCAGTCAAGCTGACGTCTAGAAAAGGCACTGATGTTGGCTATTGTTGGTGGTTGATGGTTTCTGAATGTGACGATGTTCCTGAAGTAGCAAATGCTCCACCAGTTGGTGGAAATCGCTTGGATTTTATGTTTGGGGAGACTGCGTAGCCAGCGGATGATTGCTTTAGTATCTCTGGTACAGGCTGCCGTTTGTCGTAGCCTATGTTGTTCTAATTGATTGAGTGTTTGGAGGGTTAGTTCAGGAAAACACTCAATAAGTAGATGCATATCATCCTCCTCGCAATCGATGCATCGATTGCAAGAAGAGGGGACAGAGACCCCTCGTGAGGCAAGTCGGGCTTTAGTTGGCAGGCTAGAGTTAGCTAATTTCCATATAAAATTCTTTATTTTTGGCGGGATATCAAGTCTCCAAATCCATTCACAATCTGTAGCGTTAGTTCCCGCCGCATTTGTGAGCATATTATAGGCGGAGGATGTATTAAACCATCCATGTTTATCCGGCCACCAGTACATCCTGTCCTCTAGCGGGGCCACAGGCAATTGGATCCCCAGAATGTCATCCACCAAAGCCCTAGGGAGGACCTTGATGAGTTTATGCTCCTTCCACTGGCCATTCTCAATGTATTCACTAACCTTCTCATTTCTGTCAATCTGAGGCGGGCACTCCGGCCTTCTCTCCAGTGGCTTTTCTGATAACCAGTTGTCAGTCCAGAATTTTACGGAGTTGCCGTTTCCAATACACCAGATAATGCCCTGTTTGAATTTTTGCAGTAGGTTTGTTAGTTTTGCCCATTGCCAGGACATGTTGCCCGTTTTTTCGTAATTCAGGATATGTTTTTCTTTTAAGTATTTGTGCGTGATTACCTTAACCCAAGTGCTACTCGGCTCTGCTAACACCTTCCACAGAAGTTTTAGCTGAAGTGCTTCGTTCATTTTCTTGGATTTCCTGATCCCCAAACCGCCAGCCTTCTTGGATTTACATATCTTGTCCCATCCTATAAGTGGTCTTTGTTGAGCATCCTTGTTCCAAAAGAATCTTCTGTTGATTGTGTCTAGCTCACTGTGCATTGTGGCCGGGAGCATGAAGTTCTGCATAATGTACAATGGCTTTGCGGCAAGGATCGAACCGATGAGAACAACTCGCCCTTGTTGAGACAAGGAATCCGCTCTCCATTTGCTCAGCTGATCTTTGGTTTTTGTCACTACTTCCCTGAAAGTATCCTTGTTCACTCTTCCGTTGATGATGGGGCAACCCAGATATTTTTCCACCGAGTGCGATTGGTTGATGCCCAGTATTCTCCCAAGCTCGACTGTTCGTGGGAGGGTAATACCTGGTGTCACCTCGAAAGTCGATTTGTGGTAATTAACTTGTTGTCCAGAGATTTGACAGTAGTCGTCTAGGATATTCCTTACTTTGAGACAAGCATCATTGCTACCTTTAAGAAAGATAAGTATAACGTCTGCGAAGGCTAAAAAAGGCACAGTTGGCCCAGAATTCCCAAACCGGAATCCCACTGATTTATCGGAATGCAAAGCCTCCGATGCCAGTTTTCGGGCCAAGACTTCTGCGCCCAGGATAAACAAGAACGGTGATAGGGGGTCCCCCTGTCTTAGGCCCCTAGTTGGGGTAAACAAGTCCGTCGGCCCATTATTCACTAATACAGAGAAGGAGACCGTTGTGATGCATTCCTTGATCCAGTTTATGAAGGTTGGGTGAAAGCCAAACCTAGACATGATCGCCTCCGTGAATTCCCAATCTACCCGGTCATATGCTTTTTCCATGTCTAGCTTTAGAGCCAGCCAACCCATCTTCCCTTTCCTTGATTTGAAAGAATGGAATATTTCGTGTGCTATTAGGACATTATCTTGAATTGCTCTATCCGATACAAAGGCTCCTTGGTGTGGGTGAATTAGTTTTCCCAAGACCTTTTTTAACCGTTCTGTTAGTATTTTGGAAATAACCTTGTAGATAGTGGAACACAGGCTTATCGGTCTGTAATGAGCAGTTGTGGTTGGGGTGTCGATCTTTGGTAATAATGAAATGAAGGTATGGTTTATTTGTTTGAGTAATCTTCCTGATATGAAGAAGTTTTTTACAGCTCTGGTGACCGATGGGCCGACAACATCCCAAGATGCTGTGTAGAATTCTGCGGTCATGCCATCCGGGCTAGGAGCCTTATTCTTGCCAATCCCAAAAACAGCATTTCTGACCTCGCTGTTAGAGGGAATGGCGATTAGCTCCTTATTTTCGTCGTTCGTTATGTCGGGGGATATTAAGGTAAGGAATTCATTTAACTTTCTTCTGTTGATTTGTTGTTTTGTAAACCTTTTCTGAAAGTCTGCTTTAATTTCATTGTTTATGTTGGTTTCGCCTGTTATCAAGGTTCCTTCCACAGTTGTTATACTCCGGATGAATTTCCTGTTTCTTCTGCCCGAGGCGATTTTATGAAAATACCCAGTGTTGGAATCTGATAGATTGATATGTTTGGATTTGGCTCGTTGATTCTAGTAAGATTTTTGGAATAGTAGTAGTCTCTCCTTTTTCATTATTAGGTTCAATTCTCTCACTTGTGTTTTATGATCTAGATTAGTGGGCCGACGTTGCTGTATATCGAGTATTTGTGCTTCAACTCTCTGAAGTTGCCTAAAGATGTTTCCAACGGTGGTTTTGTTCCACGTCTTTGCTTGAGTTTTTAGCAATTGTGTTTTTCTGGTTAATTGATACATTGCTGACCGATGGCACTTAAGTCGCCACGCTTGTTTCACAATATTCTTAAAATGTTGTCTTTGTAGCCATAGATTTTCAAATTTGAACGGTGGGGGTTTAAAAGTTTGACTTGTGTTTAGTTCGATGGTAATCGAGCAGTGGTCTGAGGATGTGAATGCACCATTTTTAGTACAGAGGGCGGGATACTGGTGAACTATATCATGGTGGACCAAGACTCGATCTAATTTTTCCTTTATATTTCCAATATCAGTTTGGTTTTTCCTCCAGGTGAAGGGGTTACCCCAACTAGGAATGTCTACCAAGGAACATTGGTTCTTTATTTCCCTTAGCCGGGCAAACCGACGCGGGTGAGTCGTCGCGCCCCTCTTTTTGTCGGCAAAGCAACCTATTTCGTTAAAATCTCCCATGATTATGCATGGGAGTGTTGTCTGGCTTATTTCCTGAAGTAAGTGGTCCCAAAATCGTGGTTTGTGTTGCTCTTGGGGAGGCGCATAGATGAACCATATAATACATGAGAATCCATCCAAGTTGTTGGTGTATCTTATTGCTATTGCTCTTGGCCAGTGTGTTATCACCTGGATCGTTTCGTTAAGTAGGCAATTCTCCTTCCAAAGGATGCCCAAACCCCCCCAACTTTCCCACCGCAGGGGACCACACAGCTTTATCGAATCCCGCCCCCAACCAGCAGGAGTGTGAAGGGATGTTTTCTGTTTTAATCTCGGTCAGTGCCAGTAGTTGAATGTGCTCTGATTTACACCAGGTAGTTACCTCCGTCCAAAACGTCGGACGGCCTATTTCTCTGCAGTTCCAGAAGCTAATCTTCATTCATATTTGCACTTGGTGAACGCGAGCCATTTCCTCGCACCCCACCATCTTTATATCTCAGACTTGTTTTGTGTTTATGATACTTTTGTGTTGGCCGCTGATGCTCAGATGTGGAATGTTCTAATTTACTTTCAGATAGAGGGAGCCAATTCTGTCTGCCCCAATGTATGTATTGTAGTTGTATGTTGCACTGCTCTCCGATTCTTGTATTTTCTATCAGCTCGGTGGGTTGTTGTTTAGATAATCGTCTCCAGAGGCGGGCCTGAGACGGTCATAGACGAGTTCTCTTGGTGTTAGTGATGTGAAGATTGTTTTCTATCAGCTCTGAAGGAAGTCCAGGGATCCGAATCCACATATTCAGAGTGGAGATGGATTCGGAGGCAGGGTCGAAACCTTGTTTCCAAGGTTTGAGCAGTAGGAGTTGCCCCAATATGTGGAAAGGTCGCCCATTCCACACCTTGTCCCGATCCTCAGGTAATATAAATTTCATTTCAAACCAATTATGAGATAGAGGGGTTACCTGGACTCCTCCCTCCACGAATTTCCAATCGAATTTTATCTTCTTTCTGATTTCTTTCAGTTCAACAGGTTCGCCGATGATGGTAGCGTACAAGGTCGTTTTTTGCAGTTTGAGAATGTTTTCTTTAACTCCTGATACCCGAGACCTGAGTCTGGCCACATCGAGGGTTGGTTTCTTTTTTCCAGTGGATGGTTCTTTGAGTGGGTTAGCACTCTTTTCCTTTGGGTCTGGTATCCCATCGGAATTGTCAGTAGGCTCATTGATGACGACTCCTTTGGTGGTCCTGCTCTTCAGTGCAGCCTTGGCATCTTCCATTTTTCCTTTTCCTTTGTCTGGTGTGCGGGTCACCATACTCAGAAGCAAAGAAGGAATGTAATTATCAAGTGCAATTAGAGATTTATAATGAACACAATAGAGAAATTGAGCGTGGGAATCATTAGCGTTATCTGACCCATATTTATAGGCAGAAGAACCCGAGCCTTGATGAGTCCCCAAGAAGTGACACCCCCCTGAGACCCTAGCCTTTATCACCTTGCGCCGAAGCTTGTCACGCAAGAAGGAGCCCTCTCGCTCCAAGTCTTCCATCACATTGAATGCCCCACATTGAGGTGACTCGATCTTGTGAGAGGGCGGTAGTAGCCAAGCGCATTCCCACCACCACCAGACTCTGAACTCTGTACAAACGACGCGACTGGATTCGAAGCCATCATGATGCCAATTGAAAGCTCCATTGTTGAACAGCGAGGGAGCTTCTTTCGAATTAGTTGAAATTGGGTTAATTTGGCAGTTGGACATACGATTTCTGATAGTTAGGGCATTAACTCTCTGAGATTTGGGTTGAATTTGTACCCAATTGAAATAATTAATCGGCTTCAGAAAGGATTTGGGTTGGATTTCTGCGATTTGGGGGCTAGGGTTTTGGTTGAAGATGAACAGTAGGGGGTCATGGGGTTTTCTCGCTCTCATCTCTCTTTTAGATCCTCCCGGTGATTTTTTACATTCTCCTTTGTTATATTTCCCTCTTCTCAGGTTTTTTTGTTTTTTGTTTTATGGTTTCTCTTCCATGTAGTTTGTCTTCTTTGTTTTATGTTTCTTTTGTTTTGTTTAATATTTCCTTACTTATGATTTACGTTTTTCTGGTTTAGGTTTCCTTTTTTGCTTTTTGCTTGGTGTATTTTCTATTATATGTTTTTTCCTTTATTATTTTTCCTCTTAAACCGACAACCATATTCCAGATTCATTATATGTTCTTATGCTTTTTTTGTTTTTACTGAAAATATCTGGTGGTAGGTATGGTAGAGGCTTTTAGAAGACCTGCTAATATGGGAGGGGGAGGGGGCATGGACATCGGAGGTTGTAGAGACGAGGAATGAGGTCAAGAAGAGGGATCAAGATCCTCTCTTAATGGGAGGTTTCCTAATATTTACCTAATAAACCAATCTCATCCATTAGTTAAAATCAACGGTTAATATTAATCGATTACTATAATTAATTAATAATTAACCTAATTCCCTTTCTCCCTGCACCGTTGCAGCCCACCTCCTTCCTTTATCTTGCAGCCTCCACCTCTGATCGTTGCTGGCATCGCCTCCCTATTCCCCTAATTTCTTAAACCTCTAATCCGACTTTCAATTTCGATCTCGGCGCTTTTACCTCCTATTGTCCGTCGATTTCGCCGTCACAGTCGATGCCGTCGCCTAGGACTGGCGCCTACCTTGTCTCCATTTTCAATCTGTGTCGAGTTCTCCGTGTTTTGTGAATTTCTGTGGGTTTCGTGGCCGCCTGGTCCGCCTACCCTCACTGTCCAACCTATGAGAGTCTTGCGCCACTGCCGCCATCCTCCCGTAGCAATTGGGTGAGGTCATCGTCCTCCCGAACACTCTCGCTTTCTCATCACCATCGGAAGCCCTCCTTACAAACACCTTTTCAACACAATCAAATTACTTGCTTGTTATCTACTCTAATTCCCCCTTCTTAGTAAAAATTGATGTACTGGACAACTTCTGTCACACTATAAAAACAGTTACACGCAGATCATATGGCTCCAATCTCTGTAGTCTATAACGTTCATCTTGAAAAAGCAAGCATTATTCAAGAGTTTTGTTGCTTCTAATGACGGTAAATTGCATCATCTTTGGCTCTTAATCTAGAATCAAACATGTAATTTACTCTTTGAATAACCCTTATCTTCGAAGGATTGATCATTGAGGAAGAATTTATTGATAATGTTTATTAAAAAATTGATGTGATTGAAGGAGTGTGGCAGCAGAGATTGTGGATCCGGAGCTAATCGTGAAGTAGATGATGTAGCTAACGTTGAAGTAGATGATGTCGGCGATGCCGTTTTCGTTCGGAGTTCAATCTCATTGGGGTCGGACACTTGGACGGGAGAAATTAGGATATTGAATTTAAGCCTGAAAGGGTGGGTTTAATAATTTAGAATACATCTTATTGGATTTAAGCCTAAAGGGAATTGGGTTTAATAATTTAGAATACATCTTGACCATTCAATTATTTCAACGGTAATAATTGAGTTATTAGGAAAATATTAGGTGGTAAATATTAGGAGAGGATCCTACTCCCAAAAGGATAGCTAAGAAAGCTGGGGATGAAATGTAGGAAGCCAAGGAGGATGCAAAGCTCGCAAATGAGAAGGTTGATAGTTTGATCCGCGAGAATAAGGTCATGAAGGATTGTATGTTAACAATAGAGGCGGGCGCATGTAGGAGTTATTCAGCCCACAACAAAGCTTGAAGGTAGTTGTTTCTTGAACACTCCAATAGAGATTCTTAAACTTGGCTTACATGTATAAAAGTAGTGCGAATAGGTTGTAGAAACTAAAACAAATGGGGTTGGCTTTTGGAGAAAACACAGAAGGTGTTGGTTTTTGTTCATTTCCTTCTGCATTTTGTGTTAACATTTATCTCCATATTTTCGGAATGAAAACTGGTGGCTGTGATGTGAGCCTATTTTGCCATGTTTTATATTGACTTTTATATCGAGTTTTTTTTATATTTCGTAGAAATCGGACGCACTTTGGAGCTTAAAGGAAAGTCACGAAGAAGCTAAGAATGGTGCAGCCGGAGAGAAGCCCACTTTTCTCCATTCATCATTCCAAATCAAGTTTTGAAGTCTTCATGAGAGTTGTATCCCTCGCAAAGATCTTTCCAAAGCATGATCATATGCGTCAATCCGACGAACGAGGACTCGGGAAAGTGTGTTTCAAGAACAAAGCAACATGCTGGAAACTGCTGCAGAGGTCGATATCGACCTAGCCAAGTCGATATCGAGTTGCCCTAAATCGAGCAGAGATCCGGGAATCGACCAGAAAACTGAAGAAGGAAAATGCAGGTCGATATCGACCTCTGCAACAGTTTCCCCCAAAAAAGTTTCTTGAGAAACCCTAGAGGACGTGAGAAGCATTCATCTTCTTCGTGAGATTCGAAGAAACTAAGGACCGTGAGAAGCAGCGTTGAGAGATCGATTTGCTTGTAAGATTCAAGTAGAATGAGATCTCATCGATCTAAAGGAGGATTCGTGAGATTCGAGTTCTTTCGCAGATCCAATTCAACTACCTATTCGAAGCGATCGGGCACCCTTAGGCGTGAGATTCGCCATCAAGTGGTATGAGTTTCTGAATCTTGTTCCTTATTTCCTATATTGAATATTTCGACTTCTTTGTGCTTGAATGATTGATTGTTTTATTCCATATCGACTGATCAACTTGGTAGCAAACTTGTTCCTTTAGGACTGGTTGAACTAATTTAATGAGTAGAAAGTTGAATGTGTTGTTAAATCCCTCTTTAGGAACTGCAAATACCTTGGTTAATCTCTGAACTTAAAGTTATCAATTGGGTTAAATCCTTCTTTAGGGACTGTTCGATTGATAAGGGTTTTTAGAACTGGTTGGACTAGTAACTATATTAGGTCGGGACAAAGACATTCATAGGAAACATAAAAGAACGAGAGGAAGTTACAATATCAATTTAACCAACTAAAGTGGATATTTATAGATCAAACTATTTTATTAATCGTTATCTCCATTAATTTGTTTATAGTTTATTTTGTTTTCTTTCTTATTTCAATCACTCAAAACCCCCCGTTTTCTATTAATTGGTAAATAAATTTAACTTAGGAATAACTTGATTCTCTGTGGGATCGACTCGTGCTTACCAAACTACATTAGTTAGGTAGGTTCAGATTTATTTTGATACGGTTTACGCGACTAAAAATCGTTCATGAAATTAATGATACGATCCAGGAAACGTTAAATTAGCCAACAACAACGCAGCTGATATCTATTCAAGGATTTGAAGTGAGAAAGATTAAAGATTCATGATTGTATTATATTTTTATTGTTTAGTTAATTTTAGCCCATCTTATTATTTAATAAGTCTGAATATTTAATAAGTATTAGTTTTTATATTATTTGAATTTTTATTGAACAATATTATATTATTGATAGACTTTAGGAATTTGTTAGAAAAGCCCATTAGGGTTTTTAAGCCATTAGGTTTTTATGTGGCTATTTAAGTAGTTTTATGATTAATGAAAGAGGATGCTCAATTATTATTGAGAAAATGACTGTGGATATACCACTTTCAATGGGCCATTGCAAAGTGGTATATTGAAAGTGGTATATCACATTCAAATTGGCCCATTGACAGAGGATGCTCAATTTTTTTTTGTGTTCGCGATGTGAACATCGGTACTCTCTTATGATATTTGTGCAGGCGACTCTTGCCCTTCCTCCATCAAAATATTTTAGAGGGGGGTCCAACCAGTTCTCCAAGATGGGTGTACTGACGGGAATGGATGATGGGCTATCTGCAGCTGATTGGTAAATGCTCAAGGACAGCAGGCTCGGCGGCATTGTCAAGATCGGATCCAATGTGCCATACTGCTCAGCCCTAATCCATTACTTCCTGGAGAGGTAGCTCAAGACACTAAATAAATGTGAGACATAGTATGAGATCCAGGGGTGACTTCTCCGGTTCTCCATCAAGGAATTTTGCCTCGTCACCGGCCTCAAATGTGGTGGAAGGAATCAGGCATTTGAGGCGGAGGATCACAAAGGCGCAATTTGGAGCTTCTTTGGAAGGGAAAAGGTAAAGGTGTCCGACCTTCCCGTCATTTGGGAGGTCGCAAAGGCAAAAGAGAGGAGTGAGAGGAAGAGGTTGAAGCTTGCACTCCTGATCATTGTAGAGTGCATCCTGCTGCCAAGGGATGTGGGCAGGGCAATGAAAGGGTGGGTGGTCGCCCTCGTGCAAGACCTCGACCGATTCTTCGACTACTCGTGGGGTAAGGTTTGTTGCGAATCTACACACGAGAGTCTTGATGGGGCACTGGTGAGGAAGGTGGAGCAGGGAGTCAAAGGTGGGAATGAGAGGTCCGACTACTCGCTCAATGGATTCCCATTAGCGTTCCAGGTACGAGTTCAAACTTAATGCTATTTAATACTTCGCTAGAAATTTTGTTTGTATGTCTGTGCCATAACTGAGTATGGCTAAGGTTTTCTCTAAATTGGCTAGTAAAATTATGATATTTTGGACGTGTAGATTTGGATCTATGAAGCGGTGCCGGGTGTGGACATCCACTTTGCCAACATGAGTCGTGGGGTTATCTTTCCCCGATGCGTTAGGAGGAACATAACGGAGGCGCACCTCCCCTATGAGAGGGTGAAGATGATGCTGGACATAGAGAATGAGGATGGGATCAAGTGCGACGATGCCCGGACGACCCTTGTGCCCGAAGCGGCTGAGCGGGAGAGTTTCCTCAGTGCTGGGTACCCCTACGAGGAACCCGATGACTTTTTTGACAAGGTAGCCAAGTCCTACGAGGAATCACTCCCACCTGTCGGCATTCCGACTAACGAAACAACACCTTCTCCCAGCCATGGAGCTCCTGAGGATGCAACGATTATCATGATGCTCCAAGAGGTACTAACGCGGTTGTCGGGCCTCGAGAAAGCATTGGAAGAAATCAAGAGCCATCTCACCGACGTCAAAAATGCCGGACCTGAGTCAGATAAAAAGCAAGAGGTTAGTCATATGGTTAGGCCTTATTCACACCTTAGTCAAACATCTGAAAGTGGCTATGATTAGTTAGTTAATGGCTTGATCACCTGCGAACTTGGCAGGAGAATGTCTTTATGGAGGTTGACAACGACAAGGAGGAGGATATTGGGACCAAAAACTCCTAGCCAGCTGCCACAACACAGGGCGTTGTCACACAAGAGAAGACTGTCACCCAACAGAAGCCCCCTGCACCGGCTAAGGAGAAGGGGACGGGGAGGCCAACACGCACAAAGAAGCAAGATAACATTGGCACCGACAAGGCTGATCCTGCAGCCACAACTCAAGAACTTGTCACGCATCAGGTGAGTGTCACTCAGGAGCCCCCCCCTCCACATGGCTCTGCAAAGCCGAACGCTCGAGGGAGGCCTAAACGCGCCAAGAAGCAAGAGGAGATTGACACGAAAAAGTCGGAGCCAGCTGCGACAAATGAAGAGAATGTCACCCAACAGGAGCCGACTGTGACGCAGGAGGGCCATCCTGCACCTGCAACTTCTGAGCCGAAGGGGACGGGGAGGTCGAAACGGACCAAGCAGGAAGATGTAGAAGTAGATGACCAGGTTGTTAATTTCAAGCTCACTCACGCACATCCGTCAGAAGCTGATGTGTTTGAGGGTCTCATAACGAAAGAAGGACGTCGACGCCGTCGGCGGGTGGCTGTCAAGGTGCGTTGTGAAATTGGCCTCTATGCACCTTTTCTTTTAATGGTTGTAGACTAACGATTACGTCCACATGGGAGGTCCCACATTAACCGCAGCACATCTTGGGACGACAATCACCTAGGGATTCTATGAGATCATCAGGACTCCATTGTTCTGGATGTCTACTGAGGTATGTGCAGTGTACGTTATGAGTTGATCGTTTCATCCTTTATAGTAGCATTGTCACACCTCTCTCCGTTGCATTGCCTAGCAGCACATGGACCAGGCGATGTGTATCCAACGGGAGAAATTTCATGGAGATGAAGCTAAGTACAAAGAGGTCGTCGTTATGGATAGCTTCTGACCATTCGTGTTGGAGATAGAGTGGGCGACGCACAAGACAACGACAACCGGCTACACAGTTGGGAAGAAGATGCTAGCCTACCTCGACAGGTCAGCCCCCGCGTTCATGGGGAAGAGCTGGGATGAGGAAAAGTACATTCTCGCCCCTGTAAACCTCCGCAAGAAGCACTGGGTGACCATGGAGGTATGTCTCGACGAGTGGACGGTCAAGTTGTACGATAGCAATGTCCACTTCGTCCGCGAGCGCAGTCTTGGGAGCGAGATGCGGTTTGTTGTAGACTTTCTGCCCCACGTGATTGCCGCTCACCCAAAGCTCGCCATCCGCTTTGCCAAAAAGGGTACGACACCCATGAAGCTGACCCGAATGCCGCATGTCCCCCAACAGGGCCAAGCGTAAGCCCTATCGTCTACTTTATTATTCATTTTCCGTTCCGCATACTCATAGTCGTCTTACTTATTTTGGGTTATGTACACAACAGAGACTGTGGTGCTTACGCATGAGGTTGATGGAGTTGCGTGCTGAAGGCGTGACTGACCTCTCCGATGCCGACGACACGTTCATAAACGCCTACAGGTACGCCGTTGCTGCTAAAATCGTCGTTAGGTGTCCTGTTCCTCCTTCCATCCCAACTCATACTCACTCGGTGGATGCGGAGACTTGATGGATGTGGTGATGTCATGTAATGTAAAAGCATAGTTAAATTTATTTTCACTTCTATTTGTTAGAACATGTTGTTGTTCATTATGGATAGCTTTTGGTGTTTGTCGTTGTGTTTGCTGGACTATAAAACACTTGCACGCATTAGAACCTTTGGAAACATGTGATGTTGACTACATATGTATGGTTTTGGAGACTGCGCCAACTTTGTTGTATATGGGTATGGTTATTGTCGCCTCATTACATAAGATGTTAGGTGTCAATGTCGGTTTGTTTGCGTTGTCAATTTTTTTTATGAGCAATATAAAATGTAGTCAGGGATTAGAAAATACTAGCTAGGTAATTACTGACAGTGGCTATGTAATATATTATACTGGCTAGATATAACAAAACCCAAAACATCTGTGACACCGAACGCCAAGTTATACACAAAAGAAACGACCAAATCCCCGAGTTTCCCCTATTTGACACGCATACTACCAAAATGCTACTTGCATCAACATACCCAACATACAATCCTTATGTCCTCCGACGCTTCCGGCGAACGAACTCCCCACGTGATGGGTACCTGCTGGTCTTCGATCTCCCAGGCCTTCTCTTCACAGTTGGAGGTAGTAAACGGATATGCGCAATACAGTTGGGCGGATCCTAGGTGTCCATGGGGGGGTGGGGGGTGGGGGGGGGGGGGGGATGGAGTACACCTAGGTCGCGTGCCACGCAGCTACCCTATAATAGTCATTCACTAGTGAGTACACATCGAGGCCTCGAGCCTTTGCCGCGGCAACGACATGACAGCAGGGGTGCTGATCTATGTTGAAGTGTCGACATGTGCATGAACGGGCGCTGAGGTTGACAAACCACTTCGAGGTTCCCTTTATGACCTCGAACTCGTGATCGCTCAGGGACCTCGCGGCCATGCATATGGATGCACGGTAGCTAGACATGACGGCCTTCGCAACCCAATCACTTACCACCTTCCCGGTCGTGCCACTTGCCTTCCTCCGTTTCTCAAACCACTCTTGCCCCGTCTCTATGATGCAATCAAATAGCGCTACAACCGGCATATCCCGAGGGTCTTTGAAGACGTTGTTGAGGCATTCGGCGTTTTTCGTTGTGGTTATGTTGTAGCGGTTAGCCAAGTAGTGAGTCCTTGCCCAGTTGCGGAATCCGGCTTCACGTAGATACTGTCCGGCTGCGGGGCTATGGAAGGAGAAGTCAGCAAAGAGTTGGTTGAACTCGGCTATGGTGTATGCCTTGGTCATATCGAAGTACAACTGCTGCAAGGAGCCGCACTTGTGGTGGTGCTTCGCATTCTGGAAGAGGTGATATGTGCAGAAGCCCTGCTTGGCAAAGGTGTAGCTGTCACACATGCCCTTGACGATGCTCACATGCCGATCGGAGACCCACATCAAGTCTGGGGTGTCCGGGACGACTCGAAGCATTTGTCTGAAGAAGAATGCCTAAGAAGCGTCATTCTCGCCATCAACTACCGCAAACGCGACTGGGTATATTTTGTGATCGGCATCCTGTGCAGTGGCAAAGAGCAAGGTCCCCTTAAACTTGCCTTATAGAAAGGAACCGTCAACGGAGATAACCTACGGGCATTTGGCATATAGACATCAGTGTTATACGTTCCTTGTTAACGGCTGGGTAAATGTATCGACTGGCTAGGTATAAGAAACAAGTGGCTACTCAACATACCTTCTGTAAGTGGGGGATGGCTTCAATCCAGACCCCAAAGCTGACGAACGCGTACTTGAACCTACGGTCAGCATCCCACTCAATCAAGGTGTGGGATCCTGGGTTCGCCTTCTCCAGCATGTACAAGTACGACGCCATTAGGCGGTACGAATCCTCGTTCATTCCGTATAGGGTGTCCCTCGTTGTTGCCTTCGCACGTCGAGCCTTCCAATAGCTACAAGTAACTCCAAGCTTGGACTTCGATAACGCTTGTATGTGGGATGGAGTTACCGGCTTACTGGTACGAGTGAAACTGCATTGCATTTCATCAATCGTGTCAGGTAACAAACTGGCTAGAAGTTTATTAGCACTGACTATGATATGTAATAAAGTGGGTAGAGTTTCACGGTAAGGGATCACTAAGAATTATTTTAACCTTAATACAAGGCTCTTCCCAATAAGCTCGGACGTTGTCTGTCGATCGTGGTTGTGTCTAACATTAACCCCGCAGGTGTGCTCCGGCACATACTTCCTCACTTTCCACAAACTTGTTTTCAGGTATGTTGACGCACGACACATCCACTTGCACTCGGGATCGATGCACACCACGGAGTACACTTTGGGTGACGACCTCTTCACATGTGTGTCAAAACAGCCCTCCAACGCAGGCCACCTTACTCGGTTTTGCACTTCCTCCTTGGACTTCAACAACAAACCCTCATGAAGGTCAGTGTTCTTGCGTCGGGGGTCCCCTCCCTGCGGAAAAGCTTTGTCCAACATCTTCTCCACATCCTCGGTCGACATCCCTGGAGCTTTTGTCCTCGAAACCCACCATTTGACCTCGTTCATCTCATCATCGGATGATATACAACCCATTGATGAAGTTTCCTCAATCGACTCCAATTTTATTACTCCGATGTTTCCATGCTTCTCCTCCGACGAGGTGGCCAAGTCGATGGAAACAACACTCCCCTTATGCCCACCCACATATATATTATCCTAATCATCACTACTCAGACATACAATCTGTTTCCCCCGGCCCACGTCCAGCAATTGACCTCTCATCTCCGGAGTGACGGTTGTTGGTTCTGCCCTAGCTGTCTGGATGACCTTGCCAGTCGTGTGAATTTCCTTGCCAGATAAAGTTTTTTCCTTGCCATAGATGGTGTTATCCGAGCCGTTCTCCGAATTTAGATGAAGATGCGAAATGAACCTATCGACGGTCATATCAACCAAACCACCCTCTTCCACCACGAGGGTTGTGATGTCTCCACCTGGTGATTTGCTGCGTTGTTCCATGTTCCCAACCATGGAGCGACTTCCATGTTGGCTTCCACCTTCGTTCACCGAAGCGTACAAAGGAAGGGGCCATTTGCCATCGCCACCCATTGAGTTGCAGCACTTGAAAGCATCCCAATCACTTTCATCATCCACTTGAATCGGATAACATCCCTCCGTCTTCGTATCGAGTAGATATTTCAACTCCAACTCGTAGCACCTCAGGTCAACCGCGAGCTTCTCCATTATCTTGCTCTTGATGGACCCAAACGACATGGTCTCCTCTATGAGCATTATTTTGTGAGCGTTTTGACCTTGATACACCCATCCTCCTCCGAGATGCTCCCATCGACCATTGCAAACGAGAGTAAGTAATACCACCCCTTTCTCCTATGCGAAATAATAAGGTTAAGGCGGTCCTCTCAGTATCGGTTAGAAGTAAGGGAATGATGGGAAAAATCAATTGATGTGAATACAAAAAAAAAAAAAAACCATACTTACCCATATTCGTTGATGTCTGGATTTTGCAATTGGCACGTGTATCCCTGTCTATGGCTACATATCTTCGGTTGATGACTATGATTTCCCTTTGTCTGGCTAGTAACTGAATTTCTAGGTTTTATCCTTCCAACTAGACGTTAATGGCAGCCATGGGGAAGAATCAGATGTTTTGCACTTTTTAGTCCACATGGCGAGCTCCTCCATCTCCTTTTATACTCCATCTGAAAACCGATAAAATCCCCATATGTTTTCCCTCCATTTTGCCTTGGCGGGAACTGTTTTTGTGAAAAGGTAACCCTCTCTCTCCTAGCATTTAATGCTGGTCATTCCAACCTTCTACACCCTCTCTCCACCCACTCTCACAGAGTCAGTGTCACTCTCTGCAACCATTCCTTTTTTTAATTTTTTTTGGCCAAAATGATTTTCCTCCCCCACTCTTTCAATTCAATACGTGTCCAATTATTTCCCATCTTTTCCCGGTTTTTCCATTGTGTAACTAGCAACCTGTTCCCCTTAATTTCCAAGAATGACATTATGTCATTCCTTTGCCAATTTTTTGGGTATGGGTTATTTTTGCAAAGTGGTCCATGAATTGGTATATTCATGCGAAACATCCATTATTATTTCCCCCAAACAAGTTTCTTGAGAAACCCTAGCGAACGTGAGAAGCGTTCATCTTCTTCGTGAGATTCGAAGAAACTAAGGGCCGTGAGAAGCGGCGCTGAGAGACCGATTTGCTTGTGAGATTCAAGTAGATTGAGATCTCATCGATCTAAAGGAGGATTCGTGAGATTCGAGTTCTTTCGCAAATCCAATTCGACTACCTATTCGAAGCAATCGGGCACGCTTAGGCGTGAGATTCGCCATCAAGTTGTATCACGAGCCAGTACTTCGATCAGGTAATCGTCTATATCCGATCTAATTGTTGATTTTGTGTAAATTTCATTAATTGAATCACCAAGAACATAAAAATCCCCAAAAAATTGCAAACCCTAACCAACCACCATCACCATCGCCTCTCCACCACCTCCTCCTCCGACCACCACCACCACCGTTCGACCATCACCAACCCTCGACAATCACCTTTCAACCACCACCGACCCTCCCAACCAACCGCAAATCTCTGGCAACGAACAATACAGCGAACAACACAACAACAGTGAAAAGCGCAGTCATGCACTGCAAGCCCGAGCGCCCTGGTGCACGCCCGCGCACCTTCTATTCAGCGCTATCTCTCCGTGCCCTCGTGCGCTCGACCGCTTCTTTTGCCCGACTTTGCTTCCCTTCGGGTATTGCTTTTCGTATATTAACCATGTCACATGCTATCCGAAAGCTTCTAATTGATGATTTGCGTTGTCTTACTTACAAACTTGAGTGGCAAGTGCAACAACTCATTGACCAACACAACTCTTATTTCAATGACTCCATCATCGAGGCACCATTGGTAGATTATGAGACACTTACTCCCGTATATGATGTCTATGATGATGATCTTGAGTATGGTGTTGCTTTTGATGTAATTCCGGAGGATCGAGGCGTTGTTGATGAGATTTTTGAGGAGTTTGTTGAGAATGTTCCCTTGGTTGCGCTACACATGAGTTCCATTCCTCTTGCAGAACACTTTGAGGTACTGGCTACAAGTTTTTCTCATGATAATCCTTGTTATTCTCGGAGGCGTGTCCATTTATACACGAGTCGACGACAACTCGAATTCAAGAAACGAAGAATGATACGATCCAGGAAACGTTAAATTGGCCAACAACAATGCAGCTGAGATCCAGGAAACGTTAAATTAGTTTTTATATTATTTGAATTTTTATTGAACAATATTATATTATTGATGGGCTTTAGGAATTTGTTAGAAAAGCCCATTAGGGTTTTTAAGCCATTAGGTTTTTATGTGGCTATTTAAGTACTTTTATGATTAATGAAAGAGGACGCTCAATTATTATTTCCCCCAAACAAGTTTCTTGAGAAACCCTAGCGGACGTGAGAAGCGTTCATCTTCTTCGTGAGATTCGAAGAAATTAAGGACCGTGAGAAGCGGCGCTGAGAGATCGATTTACTTGTGAGATTCAAGTAGATTGAGATCTCATCGATCTAAAGGAGGATTCGTGAGATTCGAGTTCTTTCGCAGATCCAATTCGACTACCTATTCGAAGCGATCGGGCACCCTCAGGCGTGAGATTCGTCATCAGCTGGTTTGTGTTTGTTTGTACTTTAAGTTGAAATGGGGTACAAGTTGTGTTTTACATGTTGCAGTATTGTGCTTGAAGTTGGTTTTGTATTTGTGCTTCGGGTTGCAATATTGGGGATGTGTATTATAAGTTACAGTATGGTTAAAGGTTGGTTTGTGTGTGTTTTCTATTGCCATTTCATTTTAAAAAAATTTAACTCACATGATGAACTAATACAATCAAGTCGCTTAAAAACTCAGGCCACAAACAACTTCAATGTCATCCCAATATTGTCACTTGAAGCAATTCAAACTAACCTAAAATGACCGAAGCGACCAACTTTACACAATAATCTCATCGCCTAAAACAATTCAAATTAACCAAGAATGGCTAGTGCGATCAAATTCACATAGTATTGTCGCTTCAATCAATTTCATCGCATATTGATTCCAGAGACCAACACATAACAAATTAAAGTCTTTGGCTCTAATTAATTTGACGACCACAACAACTCAAGCTACGAACCTGTTTGATATATGTATATCACTTGACAACTCAATCCTAAAAGCCAACAAACCTTTGGCGACGAACACAAAAGTTCAATTCTGTCGCTCCAATATTTTTGTGACGTACTTAATCACCTCAAATATCAGGCAACAAATACATGTTGGTCCCCAAGTTCGCATGGTCGGTTTTGACATATTCACCATATCTCAGGCAACGAAAATAGGTTTATCGCTTCAATGTGCTTACACTACAAGAAAAATGGGCTATTGCAACGACATTTCGCATTTATTATCGTTGACATATTTTTGTGACGTACTTAATCACCTCAAATATCAGGCAACAAATACATGTTGGTCCCCAAGTTTGCATCGTCGGTTTTGACATATTCACCATATCTCAGGCAACGAAAATAGGTTTATCGCTTCAATGTGCTTACACTACAAGAAAAATGGGCTATTGCAACGACATTTCGCATTTATTATCGTTGCTAAAAAGATTTTTTCGCAACGACTAAAATATTTCGTTGCAAAAGGTCGTTGCCCTAATCGTAATTTTATTTTGCCGCTCCTTTATACTTTGGCGGGGTGGCTAATAATTTGAGCTTAATTTTTGGCAACAACATTATTGTTGCAGTAGAATTTTCATAGGTAATGCAACGACGTCTTTGGTCGTTGCTATACACTAGGTTATTTTTAACAACGACATTTTTTCTTGTTAAAAGTCAAATAGAAATATGGCAAGCACATATTTGCTATATATATAACAAAATTATATAAAGAAAATACCAAATTAATTGGAATTGAAAAAACAAAAATTAAAACAAATAAATCCCCAAATTGAAACCCTTTTCTCCAGTCTCGATTGTTCCCCATCTTCTTCAAACAACATGACGATTGACTATGAATCCATAGCAAATCTGAAAGAGCTCTTCAAATCTTCCCGTTTGTGAGTTGATTCATGGCGTCGAGAGAGGAGGGCGTGAAGTGTCGATGGTGAAGGCGGGCTACTGTGGAAGCGGTGTTCGTTCGTGTCGGAAGCGCGATGTTCGCCGGTGAAAGTGAGGGCTTGAGGGCTCGCCGTCGGTGCTCACTGGCAGGGCTGTTATATGAACTGAACGGTTCGAACTCGGGTCGGGATCGTCTCGAAAAAGCTTGACTCGAGGTCGCTCACTTATTTAAACAAGCCAAGCTTGAACAAAAATTTAAGCTCGGTTGAAAGCTCGGCTCATTCGAATAAAGATTGAATAGCTCAAATTCTATGAAATTTCTAAAATTTCCTTTAAATTAACATGTTGTAACCAAGTAAAACTAATTAAAGCTCGAAAAAAGCTCGGGTCGAGCTTGTTCATTTCCTAAACAAGCCGAGCTTGAACAAAATTAAAAGCTCGTTTAAAAATTAGGCTCGGCTCGGCTCGAGCTCGTTTAACAAACGAACCAAGCTTGAACATGCCAAGCTCGGCTCATTCGGCTCGAATAACACCCCTACTCACTGGTGTCAGAAGAGATGGTCGATGCTGTCTGAAGAGGTGCTCGCTGGTGAAGGCTTGAGGGCGTGAGGCTCGCTGGTACTTGCTGGTGTCGAAAGAGGTGCTCGTTGGTGAATGGTTGAGGACTAGCTGGTGTGTCGACAGCTCGCTAGAAGTGCTGGTTGGTAAAGGCTTGAGGACTTGAAGCTTGAGGGCTTGAGGCTTGAGGGTTTGGCTTTGCAGATTGTGTGCGAAACTGGCTACAAGGTATAGTTTCTCTTTTGATTTCAGATTAGCAAAGAGATTTAACATTAATTGGCTACTTCAGAAACTGGTGTTTGCTTGTATGAATTTCATATTGGCACAGATTGTGCGCGAAATTGGTGTTTGCTTGTATGAATTCTAAATTTCAGTCTATATTGTAGTGAAAAGATTTACTGTGTCTGGAAACTGGAAAGTTTGCTGTTTATTGACATACCCTGACCTCTAAGAGCTTCCTGGAATAAGCTTATGTCAAGGTTGGATTAAGCTGAAAACTGTTTCCAGGTTCCTATGTTAGACACACTTAGCATAATGCGATCCTTCTAAATTGTGAGGGTATCTGCAAATAATTTCTATCTAGTCATCCTTTTTTAGATGGTCCCAAATACACGGTTCTCTTTTTTTAAGAGCAAATCTCTATGTTTTCTCCGAGAGAACAATATTTTCATTTGTAGCTTTACAACCTAAATGATGTAATTAGCTATGGCATATTGGCATCTGATATTCTTCCATGATTCTAGCGAAGCCAAAGTCTCAGAGGCTAAGTCAAGACTCAAATAAGTGGGGTGCAACCTTTGTGCAATTCAATAGGAAAGATGAAGTTCCAGGAGCCAAAAAATCACCTTACATGACAAAGAAAGCAGTTGCCATCCATGTTTTTTTTCTCGGAACAAGTTTTTAGTGGGCGACTAGACGGAAACGTACACATTTTATGTGCATCCCTTTCATTCCATGCGATTTCATGAGAGGCTATACTTTTAAATCTTATTAGTAACTTGACTTTCTTTTTCTCTCATATGCACAAATAATTGCTCAGGATTCAACTGTTTTTCCTTTTATTGGGAGGCATTTGTCTTCAATCATATGATTTTTGTTGACGAGTTTTTAACATTTGAAGTTTAAATTGGAGGGTGTTATACTAAAGTATTAATTATTGCTTGTGTTAAGAATTATCTTTCAAATGGTTAACTGAATTGCAGTCTAGGATGCCAGAAATTTGATTATTGAAGTGTAGTTTTCATCTATGCTGGAGGATGCAACAATTTGATTTTCAATTAATAGAATATAGCAATTGTTTTTGGATTTTTATACTAGCAAATCCATGTGATTCTGAGGTTAATCATGTGATCACAATAGAGAAACTGTCCTTAACGTTTATATCTTGTTCGCCATATCTTTTTCTTTGCTGTTTTTAATTACGTGGTTTTCACAGTTTATTTTTTATCTTCTAGATGACTTATATGCATATGCAATCTCCTGATTTGTTCCGGTCATCTTCTCTTCTTCAAATTGGTGAGACTTCTAACTTCTTTATTCATTGCATGTTCTGCTACAGTTATGGCCAATGCTTATCATATCCAAAAGTCCAAACTATATCTGATCTTATTTCTATCCAAAATTCTAATGCACTTTATACCTGAAACTGTAATAAACTGACCCAGATGATTTTTTAAGTTTGATATTAAACTGAATTAAATGTAGCTGAATGCTAAAAATATCAAACCAATAAAAAAACATGACCTGATTTTAACCAAATACTTCGTAATATACATGCCTGTATGCGGTACATGTAAGACTCGTAAAGAAGCCTGATTTGATGTCTCCCAGTTGAATTCCAATTTATCCAAACAATTCAATTAATATTTGATAATTAATTATTGTAATGCTAGACAAATCAAGGGGCCTTTATGGAGCTTATCTGTGTTGATATGGTACATATTTGTGGTGATAAGGAGCTTATAAAGAGCTTATATGAGATGAAACTCAATATAATTCCATTTATTTTTTGTAAAATTATTGGGTTAATTAATTTTATATATAATATAGGAATATATATATATATTTTTTTAAATATTCACTCTTTCAAAAATAATTAACAAGATATTCATCGATAATTTTTTTTTTAATATTAGTGCATTCTGCCTTTGTTTCTCTTGATTCCTTGTAGCGGTCTTCTTTCATGATTTATTCCGGTGGTGCACATGCTATGCCTTCTACACTGATGTCACAACTGAAGGTGTAGAAAAAGGTCTTCAAAGGTGTTTACAAGTTTTTATACTGAACTTTATCTAATAGTTTAATGATAGTTACTGAGTTATGTTCCACTTTCACCACAGCTTGTCATCAGAAGGAACACCTTCATGTTTCTTGATCATCAATGATGGTTGGCAACGAGGAAAAGACGGATAACGATTGTGTTCTTTGTCTCCAAGGCCATATGTGTTGATCTAACTTCATGTTTGGCTCTATGTGATCAACATTTCAGCAGTGCATTATTTTTTTTTGTTCAATTTCTACTGTTCTCTGTGCAGATTTGCTAACAGATTGCCTACATAAAGCCAAACTAAAATTTATGCTCCCTGCTGCACTATACCTTTATAACTCTTCCATTTTTCTTCTTTTTTGTATCTCTATTTCTTATGTGTGATAACTCTTTCACAAGCTCATAACCTTTTTTTTTTTATCATTTTGTTTTCTCTCAGTAACTATGGAAATAATTCTTGTTTGTGACTATAATATGATTTGAGGTTTTCACATCCAGTTTATTTGTTTTCTCTTTCTCTTTCTTGCATGTTCATCTTTTATTTCATTTTTTGAGCTATATAATGCAATGTGCTTCCTCCGATCTATTTGATTACGAAGAGATAGGGAAAGCATTATATTGGTTGACTCCTTATGTGTAAGTGTAACCTTTGAGGCGCTTATTGCAGCTATAACTGGTAATTTGGATTCATACCTTATACTTTGATTTATCTAAAGCATGTCATTTCCTTGCTATTGATTTTGGTATGTAAGTAATGTAACTGCATGGACTTTCTCTTGTTATTGTTGAGCAAGAAATCTACAACATAAAGAACATGTACACTTGTGTAATTACTAATGACATAAATATTTTATTTTGGATGCTCAGAACATTCAATAAAGCCTGAACTTCTTGAACTTTTTTTGTACAGACACTGTTGCAATCCAACATTTGTTTATACAGTAGCAGTTTATGAAGTTATGTATGAAAAATTGGGATTCTACATGCTTGTATATTTTTACTTGGGTTCAATTTAATGGACCAAAATTAAATGGAAAAGAAAAAACCATAATGGAAAAATGAAGCTTTCCTAATGCAATACTTTACCTCTTGTTTTGACCAAGGCTACTGTATATTGCTTGAACAACTGATTCAAAAGCATAAAAGAAGGAAATGAAAGAGGTAATATTTTTTGAATTGGTAGTTACAATTGTCTTTATATGTTATGTTCCCCAGAGGTCTATCCCATGCACATCTCTATTTTTGCTTTCTTTTGTTTCCATTTGACATTAAGAGGATAGATAGATTTGTGATGAGCGGTTTTTAGTCGCATAAACCGTATCAAAATAAAACTCAAACCTACAAACTAGTATAGCAAGCAAGTAAGAGGTCGATCCCACAGAGAATCAAGTATTTCTCAGCAATGTGTATTTACCAATTAGTAGAAAGGGGGGTTTTGGTTGATTGAGATTGAAAAGAAAACAAAATAAAATAAAAACAAATAATGCAAAATAATTTAGAGAAGATCGTTCTACCTACAACTATCCACTTTATTTGGGTGAATTGATATTGTAACTTCCTCTTGTCCTTTTAGTCTTCCTATGAATGCCCTTGTCCCGACCTAATATAGTTACTAGTCCAATCAGTCCTAGAAACCCTTATCAATCGAACAGTCCCTAAAGAAGGATTTAACCCAATTGATAGCTTTAAGTCCAGAGATTAGCCAAGGTATTTGCAGTCCCTAAAGAGGGATTTAACAACACATCCAACTTCCTACCCATCCAATTAGTTCAATCAGCCCTAAAGGAATAAGTTTGCCACTTGGGTTAAGGTTCGCAATCAGGAATCTACAAAACCCTAGCAATTGAATTGATCTAACTAGTTGGCCAGACGAGAAAGAACAAAACAATAAAAAATCAAGCACAAAGAAGTTGAAGCATTCAATATAGGAAATAAGGAACAAGATTCAGAAACTCACAATCAATCCAAATAAAGCTTCAAATTGCAAGTAGAACGAAGAGAGTTTAGCCGCCCATGGCGAACATCGCTCTCTCTCTAATTGTGTGATAGAACGTAAGAATAGAATAGAAGTTGTCAAAATAACATAAAACTTGGCCTTTTTAAAACATCAAAGTCGGCCCCCAAAATAAACAAATAGATCTAGGGTTTTTTTTAATAGTCAAAACAACGCGCATCCGCGCTGACGGCAGCTGCGGCGGGCGCCGCAAAGTTGCGGCGGGCGCAGCAAACTATGCGGCGGGCGCAGCATGAATACCGCCCCTGGCGGCGGTCGCAGCAGACTGTGCGGCGGGCGCAGCAAACTGTGCGGCGGCCGCTGCATTGGGTTTTCCCGAAAATTCCGTCTCGAATTAGCTCTCGACGTCAACATGAAAGTTGTAGCTCTCTGAACGAGCTTTCCAACGCATGGTCATAATAGTCGATCGGACAACCGAGGCCTCCAGAAAGTGCAAAACAAGTTCAGCATGTCTGGCGACAACTTCTGCAGACTTGTTCTTCGTTTAAGTTCGCTTCTTCTTCTCAGGACCTCTTGAGATCTTCATGTAAGCTTCTTCGATCAACTAGACATTCTCATCCAATGCGTTATCAACCCATGTCTTCTCCTCGGATCTACCATTACCTGAAATAATCAATAAAAACGTGTAGATTCCGATTCCACCAACATAGAGAGCAAATATGCAAATTGTAATCAAATCATGGATGAAATGCATCTTAAATAAGCTAAATGCAACCTATTATGCCTACCTAAATGCATGCTATCAAACTCCCCCACACTTAACCTTTGCTTGTCCTCAAGCAATGATAGAATGAACATGAATCAATGTATCCCACAGGAAATTCCTTCAAGTTTCAACCTCATCAAAAAGCAACATCACAGCAGGTGAAAACATAAACCAAAGAAACAAATGTCATAGCATGTATTATAGTGATCAAAGCTTAGAAGTAGACATCATCCAACCTCACCAGAAATATGTGTTTCACTCATGTGTTTAGGCTTTAAGGTACAATTCTCTACTCAGTCCAAAATGCACTAAGCTCATAGAAATTGACCACCATATCACCAATTAACTACCGAAATGTCATTACTTGCGGGACACAATAAAGAAAATAAAATTCAACATTTTTTTTTTCTTTTTCTTTGTCTTTCTTTCTCTTTTTTTTTTCCTTTTTTCTTGTCTTGGTGCTTTCCTTACGCGAAGCGCAAACATGGGTGTCATGAATGGCCCCGGTCTATCAACACCTCAACTATTAATATGAAGTCCACTTGAACATCTTTTGACGCAAGTTGCAAACATGGGTGTCATGAATGAACCTGGTTACTCAATGATCAAGCTTTCTTTCCTAGTGGATAGTTTTCAACACCTTTTTGCGCGAATCATATCCATGGGTGTCATGCATAGATTCGGTTACTAAGTGCATCAACCATTGCCACCTTATTCACTAAATATGCAAAAATTCAAATAACAGACTCAAAATATAAACATAAACTCCGCAAGCAACAAACATGTGAGTCGGTCTTTAGAAATAGATACTGCAGTCAATGCCAAGAGGTAGCAACACTAGGAGAGTAATTCACACAACTGAGCAAAAGAATTCAAATAAGGCCAAACATCCTCACAGGGTCATGTTTTTAGGACTTCAATCATACTTTAGCTCAATCATACATGCTCAATTATATTTGCTAGCTCATGTTCCACAAAAATCAAATACAGACAAAAATCAAAACATCCAGAACTCCATGGGATTTTTATGAATCATGCTTGAAATTTAAAATAGAGGACAAACTAAGTCAGATGGGTATTTAATAACACTTAAATGCAATGCATGATATTTTTGGATTTTTTTCATATGCAGTATATGAATAAAAATAAACATGACAACATAAATAAACATGATAACATAAGTAAACATGATATGCAAATTCTATCTATATGCAATGCAATCCCTCCCCCACACTTAAACCTTTCATTGTCCTCAATGAAACATAAAAGACAACAAAAAATAAAAACATAGAGAAAGAGATGAATGAAATGCTCACAATGTGGTGGAAGGGGCGATATAGGTCGGATCTGAGCATTGCGCGCGTCGGGTTAAAGAAAACTAGCTAACTAGGAATTGAAATAACTAAAACTTACCTCGGGTTGCCTCCCGAGAAGCGCCTCTCTTTAATGTCATTGGCTTGACTTATTCTCAATCTCAAGACCTTATTTCTCAGACATTGTCAAGGCCCTCAGTCACCTATCATATTCCTGTGCACACATCTTGCAAAGCACATCATAGCACAATAAATTGAAAGCATAAAATGCGGAACTCAAGAACCCTTTCAATCTATCAAATAGTCTAGTATGACTCTCTGCAGAAGGAATATGATACCACCAACACAGTTCCGCTGGTGGCTTTTCAAAATAGCAATCAAAAGGATCAACATAATCACCATTACCTTTAAGATTGCAAAAGTTTACCTTTATTATCTCTTGAGCCTCAGTGGATGGCTCTAGACTTGGTTCATCAATGGGCGAGCTCAGAATGGATGGTGCAGATGGAGTAGGAGACACATCACATGTAACCTCATGCGTCGACTCATGAGATTCCAAGCCAGGAAGCACTAGACCATCTCCTCCATCATCTAAGAAACTATCGTTGTCTGCAACCAATTCCTCCTCATTCGGCATGTCATTGTCATGTTGAAACCACATAGGAGGGAATGAACTAAGTGTAATGATTTCGATAGGATCTTCCATTCTTTCATCCTTTAAAGACTCAAGGGGTGGTGGGGTGGGTTTCTCAAAATCAAGGGAAGTCGATGGGGGCTCATTAGTAGCAGTACGGTGATCGCCGCCCTCCTGCGACGGTTGCCGCTCCTCAAAAATTTCACCCTCCGTTATGACTTCAACTCCTTCTTCTAAGCCCCTTTCCTTCTCACGTTTTGCACTTAAAATTTGAATGAGTTTGTTCAACTGATTCTCCAAGTTCTTACTACTCTCAGGAGTCTCAGCTTGCTCTTGCAACCTCTGTGTAAGGCTAGGGAATGGATCCTCCAGGTATGTGACAGAGTTCTCCATTGGCGGAGGAGACATGGTGAGCAATTCTTCTTGTGCAACATGGTAATCCATATAACAGAAAAAATCCCACAACCCCGACAATCCTCCTAACCGCTTCAGACCTCCGTTACTCAGGTGCTCAGCAAGCGCTCGCGTCGCAACAGTCATCCCATCAATTATGCACATAATCATATCTCGGATGCTGAATTGATAACCCAATGAACCAAGGTCGTCAACATACTCATGCAATCTAGTGAAGTATTGGTGAAAGTTCTCACCTTCAAACTGCGCTAATCTCAACATCTTAAAAAGTTAGTAGCTAGGGCGTTGTGAACCGTAAGATAGGTTCCCAACGGGTTAGATATATGCACAAAAATCAATAAATACACAAAACAAAAAAATAAACTTGATTCCCCGGCAACGGCGCCAATTTGATGAGCGGTTTTTAGTCGCATAAACCGTATCAAAATAAAACTCAAACCTACAAACTAGTATAGCAAGCAAGTAAGAGGTCGATCCCACAGAGAATCAAGTATTTCTCAGCAATGTGTATTTACCAATTAGTAGAAAGGGGGGTTTTGGTTGATTGAGATTGAAAAGAAAACAAAATAAAATAAAAACAAATAATGCAAAATAATTTAGAGAAGATCGCTCTACCTACAACTATCCACTTTATTTGGGTGAATTGATATTGTAACTTCCTCTTGTCCTTTTAGTCTTCCTATGAATGCCCTTGTCCCGACCTAATATAGTTACTAGTCCAATCAGTCCTAGAAACCCTTATCAATCGAACAGTCCCTAAAGAAGGATTTAACCCAATTGATAGCTTTAAGTCCAGAGATTAGCCAAGGTATTTGCAGTCCCTAAAGAGGGATTTAACAACACATCCAACTTCCTACCCATCCAATTAGTTCAATCAGCCCTAAAGGAATAAGTTTGCCACTTGGGTTAAGGTTCGCAATCAGGAATCTACAAAACCCTAGCAATTGAATTGATCTAACTAGTTGGCCAGACGAGAAAGAACAAAACAATAAACAATCAAGCACAAAGAAGTTGAAGCATTCAATATAGGAAATAAGGAATAAGATTCAGAAACTCACAATCAATCCAAATAAAGCTTCAAATTGCAAGTAGAACGAAGAGAGTTTAGCCGCCCATGGCGAACATCGCTCTCTCTCTAATTGTGTGATAGAACGTAAGAATAGAATAGAAGTTGTCAAAATAACATAAAACTTGGCCTTTTTAAAACATCAAAGTCGGCCCCCAAAATAAACAAATAGATCTAGGGTTTTTTTTAATAGTCAAAACAATGCGCATCCGCGCTGACGGCAGCTGCGGCGGGCGCCGCAAAGTTGCGGCGGGCGCAGCAAACTATGCGGCGGGCGCAGCATGAATACCGCCCTTGGCGGCGGTCGCAGCAGACTGTGCGGCGGGCGCAGCAAACTGTGCGGCGGCCGCTGCATTGGGTTTTCCCGAAAATTCCGTCTCGAATTAGCTCTCGACGTCAACATGAAAGTTGTAGCTCTCTGAACGAGCTTTCCAACGCATGGTCATAATAGTCGATCGGACAACCGAGGCCTCCAGAAAGTGCAAAACAAGTTCAGCATGTCTGGCGACAACTTCTGCAGACTTGTTCTTCGTTTAAGTTCGCTTCTTCTTCTCAGGACCTCTTGAGATCTTCATGTAAGCTTCTTCGATCAACTAGACATTCTCATCCAATGCGTTATCAACCCATGTCTTCTCCTCGGATCTACCATTACCTGAAATAATCAATAAAAACGTGTAGATTCCGATTCCACCAACATAGAGAGCAAATATGCAAATTGTAATCAAATCATGGATGAAATGCATCTTAAATAAGCTAAATGCAACCTATTATGCCTACCTAAATGCATGCTATCAATTTGCCTTTTTTATCACAGTGGTGTACTTACTACTGCGCCAAGTATACATATCATTTGCCGATATTTAGTTGAATTTCTTTCTTGTATGCCAATGTTTTTAGCTCAACTTCAATTATCTCATCGGTGAAATCTGCTCCTCTTCTACTATTTCTTCCTAGCCTTCTGTTTTGGCCAATTTTGTTTTTCATTTTGAATTCATTTGCTATGTAATTAGTAGTTAATAGTATTTGTGTGTGTATAGAAGACTCACCTGAGATTCTAAGAATGATGGGTTTCTAATTGTACAATTTGCTAATCATTAGAAAGAACATAAAACTATTAGCCATATATGACCCATGAATTCATTATCAATCCCTCTCTTCTTTTAACAACCTTTAATTATTTTTTTAGGATTGATATCACAAAAGTAGTAGTTAAGGTCATGCAGGTGAGTGTACCATGCAACAAGATGTTCACAATATTGAGACTTGGTGTTTCATTTCTGTGTGGCAGGTTAATCTTACATAACTTATCAAAACTTGTGGTGTTCATGAACTTCAAGAAGGGAAAACACTTGTAGTTAAGGTCATGCAGGTGAGTGTACCATGCAGCAAGATTGTACCATTGTATTTGCATACAATGGTACAAATGAATGTGTAAGGAATCTACCGGAATTGTGTGTATTGATACAGGGAATTGCAAAAACCTTATTTCTTTGCAACAAACAAATTGTTGTCAAATATAACATTTATCTTTTACAACGAATTTTTTGTTGCAAAAGATTTTATTTATCACAATATTGAGCATATTGCAACGACATTTGTCATTGCAAAAAGATTTTATTAATCATAATGCACTCTTTTACAACGATATTTTTTTGTTGCAAAAAGTGACATTTACAGCAACGACAATGGTTGTTTCCAAAGGTTAGTTCTATAGCAACGACAATAGTCGTTGCAAAAGAATGATGCCAATTGCAACGATATTTTTTGTTGCTAAAATGTGTTAGTAATTTACAAGATGCAAGTGTTTAGCAATGACAAATGTATTGTAACGATAAAATGTTGTTGCATTAGGTTTATTTTTCGCAACGACCAGTTTCATTGCAATACCCTTTAGCTACGCCCCGACCCGCAACGACCTCACAACGATAATTGTCGTTGCAAAATGTGTCTATTGCAACGACAACCCATGTATTGCAACGACTTTTGTTGTTGCGATATGCCCTTTTTCTTGTTGTGTTAGGGGGACGAACATAGGTCAGTTTGTTGCCTAAGCATTGCGGGACAGCGCACATGAGACGATACTCAGGCGACGAACATCCTGTCGCCCAAGTTCCCAAGCAACTATTATGCTTTTCAGGCCGACAAGTAATGTTCGTCGCTTAAGTGCGGTTCTGACATAGTGCAAACCAGAGGAATGACAAATGATCCTCACTCTTTATTCCAAAAAGATGACTGGCTCTCTAACAAACGACCCCTAGTTGGTTCATTCACAAAGAATGAGAAAGATTACACGATACCATTCTCTCCTCACCCTTATATCTCTGCATATTAATTGCTTAACTAATCTCTCCATGCCTAGACCATTGGTAAGTGGCAACTTAAAGTAAACCATCACTCACCAAAATGGATATTGCAATCGTTCGAATAAAAATGATTAGCTTTAAAAAATGGGAAGAAATAATCATTTATGTACTATATTATAAAATCTCAAATATGAAATATTCGAACAGAAATGTATATTTTATATATATGTTATGCAATATCTTGATTTTATTATTATGATTTCCCCCTTTTTGTCAATTGATCGATAAATCCTCACATCACTTTTAATTCCTAGAAAAAATACTAAAAAAAATGGAATAAATTTGGTATGAAAAAAGAGAGAATACATCCATAAATAATAATTTAAATATGGATCATTCTTCTCTGCCATAAAAAAAAGGAATAAAATTGGATCATCGACACTTGACGATTCTGATCTTATTCTGCTCATTTATAATGATGTCCTTGGCTAAAGATGGGTCTCCCTCTCTGTCAAAATTTTTTCGATTATAAAGAAAACATGGGCTACTAAAGAAGGCTATAATAACATACACGCCAGGCTAGGAAATTAAATACAACCTATAGTAATAGTTTGGTTAATTATTAGCTAGAAATTAATTAGACCCACTAATAAGCATATTAAAAATCAGAAAATAACATACATATATATATATATATAATTTACTTTACATATTGTGATGGGAAACATTAGAGGTAAAACAAGCAACTAAAAAAAAAACACTTAATGATTAGATAAAATTAAACCTAATTAAGCTGCGCAGGAGGAGATCGATGAGTGGAAACCAGCTTTGGCAACAAAAGCAGCCAAGAAGTAAACGTAAGGGCCCTTCCCACCTATCTGCATCCTTGTCTTCTTAAAACTCCTCTGCAGCTCCTTCACCTTCTTCCAACCTCCTCCCTTCCTCGCCACCAACGCTGTCGTCGTCGACTTCTGATTCACCCTCTCAATATCCTCTGCCTCGTTAACGTAACCCTCGGCCACAGGATCTTCAAAGATCGTCGCCAGCTTCGCATTGAGCATCTCCTCGATATCGAAGAACCCATTGGAGTACTCTCTCCTTGACGTAGTCTTCGCCACGCTCGTGCAAGACATCGCCTTGGCTGTCGTCATCCATCTCCATCTTATTGAAAACATATTGTCGCCTTCCCTCTCCTCATGAATGTGCCCAAATTAGAAGGTGCGGTTTATATTGGATTGAGGATCGATAAAAGCGGGATTTGGTGGTTGAAGGTTAGAGTAGAAGGAATAAGGGAGGAGGGAGGTGATAATATATGAGTGTTAGGCTGGAAAAGAGGGGAAGAGGTCAAGAGGGTGTCATAATTCTAACTTTAGGGTTCTACTTATTGCCTTTACAGCGATGGCCGATGAGTATTCAATTGCTTGGAGTCGTCATCATATATACGATAAGTTGATATATTAAAACCGATCAATAATATGTTACTTAGAGACAATTGTACGTTGATTTTGAAAAAAAATTCACTAGTAAAAAAAAAAAAAACTAATTAAAATAATATTGTTGCCATAATGAAAAATCATTACAAATTGGCTAATTTGCAAAAGTACATATTGTTGAAGAAATGTTCATGTGGGGGTTTTCAAATGTGTCTTTTGAACTCCTTTTAAAGTCCCACATTGATTACAAAAGGTGTTGAGGGATTGGTTTTTAAGGAGGGGTTTTTCTAAAGGCTATTGAGAGTTGGGATAAGAATCCCACATGCGCGCACCACTGCCGTCGGTCCGACCCGTGCGCGGTGCTGGTCACCTTTTACTAATTAGGGTTTTGACTAATTCAACTTTGTCACACGTTTAAAAAAACTGTTTCAGATTTGGTCCGAGATTTCTGGGAGGTGGAGCGTCCTCTTTTGTTTTAAGCGATTTCGCTTCTAAGGCAGTGGTTACTATTTATACAACGCCACAACCTTAAACACTTTCAACACGGGTTTTTCATTAATCTTTCAAAGCGGTTTTTCACCATCAAATTGAGGCGACATTCGCAAATCGCACCGACAATTTAGAAGCGAAATTCTTTGTTTCTGCGATGGCGTTTCAGTTCTTCAAACCGCTATTGGATCTCTCGGAATTGGAGCCGCTGGATGGGACCAACTACAAGCGATGGTCGCATAAGATGCTCATCTTCTTCGAGCAATTGGAGATCGACTACGTCCTCCTTCAGGACGCCCGACCCTGCTGTTGCGGCAACCTCCTCTTCCGCAACCGTCGGCGACAACAAGGGTAAGACTGTCGTCGTTGATGACGGTGGTGATGCCGTCGACAAAAGTAAGAAGGTTGCTAATGATGACCTCGCACAGGCGAAACAGTACGAGTCCGACAATAAGTCTGTGCGAGGCCATCTTCTCAGCCAAGTATCCAACCCTATTTTTGATCTGATCTCTGTTCATAAATCTGCTAAATTTATTTGGGATCTGCTGGAGAAGAAATATGGGGCTGGCGATGCTAGGAAAAAGAAATATGCCATTGGAAAGTTTATGCAGTTCAAGATGGTCGATGATAGCATGGACCAAGTGCACAAGTATGAGAATCTGGTGGCTGGCATACTCTCCGAGGGCATGAAGATGTGCGAGATCCTACAAGCGAATTTTCTGATGGAAAAGTTGCCTGAGTCGTGGGCTGGATATCGTAACCATCTGAAGCACAAAAAGAAGGATCTGACCCTGGAAGAGCTCGTCGGTCACATGAAGATCGAAGAGGCTAATCGCCTCAAAGACACACCTAAGCCTAAATCTGTTGATACTATGAAGGCAAATCTGGTTGAATCTTTTGTGAAATCTGATACATCCAAGCAGGGAAACAAGTCTGGAGGTTCTAAGCCAAACATGAAACCAAAGAAGGGCCAGAAGTTGAAGAAGTCTGGCAATCAGCCGGACAAGCAGCAGAAAAGGGGAGGCACTGGGATTGGCTGCTACGTTTGTGGCAAGCCAGGCCACAAGGCTTGGCAGTGTAGCAATCGGGTTAATCTCTAGAACCAAGGACAACAGCAGAACAAGCCCGTTGCTCCAGCCCAACAGCAAGCCAATGTTGTCCGGGACAACAGCCAACGGATAGTAATGATCACTGAGGTCAACCATGTGGGCGACCAGGTCGATTGGCTCCTGGACAACGGAGCTACTCGACACTTTTGCGCCAACAAGGACCTGTTTGCTGATTTTGAGGATGCTACAGACATCGACCAGGTCTACATGGGAAACTCGAGCATCTCTCGAGTGCTAGGTAAAGGGAAGGTTGCACTCAAGCTCACCTCAGGGAAGTCTCTTACCCTAGTGAATGTGCTTTATGTTCCTTCTTTGCGCCGAAATCTGATTTCATGTGGTTTGCTTGAGATAGCTGGAATTAAGCAAGTGACTGATGCTGGAAAAATGGTTTTAACCAAAAATGGAGAATTTGTAGGAAAGGCTTATATGGTTGATTTTCTGTATGTGCTTGAGACCATGATTGAGAATAATGAGAATGCTTCTACTTCTTCTTATATTGCTGAGTCTGTTGATTTATGGCATGCTAGACTAGGACATGTGAATGCAAAATATGTATGTCGATTGCATGATATGGGTTTGGTTCCTAGCCTATCAAAACATGACCATAACAAATGTGAAATATGTGTTGAGGCCAAATTTCATAAACAACCTTTTAAAACGGTGTTAGAAAGGACAACTGAATTGCTGGAGTGAGTCCATTATGATTTGGCTGATTTTAAAAACACTGAGAGTTGAGGTGGCAAGCGCTACTATATCACATTTTTGGATTACTAAGGTGTACTTGCTTAGGTCTAAAGATGAAGTAGAAAGCATGTTTTATGTGTTTAAAGCTGAAGTAGAAAACCAATTAAATCGAAAAATTAAAAGGCTTAGATCTGATAGAGGCGGTGAATATGTCACTCATTCTTTGAGAGAATTATGTGAACAAAATGGCATTATTAATGAATTTACAGCTCCCTATAGCCCACAACAAAATGGTATTGCTGAAAGGAAAAACAGAACTTTAATGGAAATGATGAATGTTATGCTTTCTAGTTCTGGTTTGCCTGATAATATGTTGGGGGAAGCTATATCGTCGCAAATCATATTTTGAATAAGGTACCTCATAAGAAGCTTGACAAAACACCTTATGAACTTTGGAAAGGGCATCTGCCTGAAATTCTTAAAGGTGTGGGGGTGTCTAGCTAAGGCGGGGTTACCTTTGTTCAAAGTTGATACTATTGGATCTAAGACTTTTAATGAAATTATGATTGGTTATGTTTAAAACAGTGCTGCATATCGCTTTATGTGCTTGATTGATCGTACCTTGTGTGAATATCGTGATGCTGTTTTCTTTGAGCATGTGTTTCCTTTATAGAAATCTGCATTGCCTGCTAATGATTCTTCATCTCATGATGCATCTTCATCCATGCCTAATACTGTTGTGCCTAATGCTCATGCTAATCATGATGAACCTAGGAAAAGTAAAAGGCGTAGGAAGGAAACTAGTTTTGGTCCTGATTTTGTGACTACATTTCTAGTGGAACTGAATGATTTAAATGAACTGGATGAGACGTTCATTAGTCTTCAAATGATAGAAGATGATCCTAAGACCTATGATGAGGCAATAAGTTCACTAGATGCTAGTTTTTGAAAAGATGCTATTAATAGTGAGATAGAATCCATTATGTCTAATCACACATGGGAAATAGTTGATATGCCTAAAGGAAATAGAGCCATTAGTTGTAAGTGATCTTTAAGAAGAAGCTTAAAGTAGATGACTCAGTGGATAGATATAAGGCAAGACTAGTTATAAGAGGATTCAATCAAAGATATGGCATTGACTTCTTTGACACTTATTCTCCTGTTACAAAAATTGCTACCATTCGTGCATTGTTTGCTTTGGCTTCTAGCCATAAAACGCTTGTTTATCAGATGGATGTTAAAACTGCATTTTTGAATGGTGATCTAAATGAGGAAATTTACATGGAACAACGTCCAGGGTGCATTGTTCCAGGGCAGGAAAACAAAGTGTGCAAGCTACAGAAGTCACTATATGGACTCAAGCAAGCACCAAAGCAATGGCATGAGAAGTTTCACACAACTATCCTAAGCTTTGGATTTGAGGTAAACGGATCTGATGCATGTGTCTATTCTAAGAGGTTTGTTGATGATTGTGTGATTATATGTTTATATGTGGATGACATGTTGTTATTTGAATCACACATAAATGCTATAAACACAACCAAACAGTTTTTGTCATCTAAGTTTGAGATGAAAGACATGGGTTAAGTTGATGTCATTCTAGGAGTTAAAGTAACTAGAAAAGAAAATGGCTTCATTTTATCACAACCTCATTATGTAGAGAAAATGTTGAAAAGGTTTGATAAATTTGATGTTGTGCCAGTTAGAACTCCTTATGATGCTAGCATGCAATTGAAGAAATTTTTTGGAATTGGTGTGTCCCAAAATGAGTATGCTAAAATATTGGGAGTTTAATGTTTCTGATGAATTATACTCGGCCTGATATTGCATATGCTGTTATTAGACTCAGTAGATACACCCATAACCCCAGTAGTGAGCATTGGATTGCACTTAATAAATTATTGAGATATCTTAAAGGCACATTTGATTGGGGTTTATATTATGTGGGTTATCCCCATGCTTTAGAGGGATACTGTAATGCAAACAATGATGAGGTTAGCTCCACTAGTGGTTATGTGTTCACTTTATGTGGTGGTGCTGTATCATGGAAGTCATCTAAACAAACTTGCATTGCTAGATCAACTATGAAATCTGAGTTCATAGCATTAGATTTAGCTGGTCAAGAGGCTGAGTGGTTGAGAAGCTTATTGGTTGAATTACCTTTGTGGGCGCATAAGACCCCAACTATTTCTCTACATTGTGACTCACAATCTGCTATTTGTGTAGCTAACAACAATACTTACAATGGTAAGAAGAGACACATACGGATTAGACATGAAGCTGTGAGACAGCTGATTGCTACCGGTGTCATTTGCTTGGAGTATGTGAAGTCCGAGAGGAATCTGGCAGATCCGTTGACAAAAGGGCTGAACAGAAGGATGGGCCTTGAATCGTCTAAGGGAATGGGGCTCAAACCCACGTGAGATGAGATACACCATACCCATTCTTAGGACAGGTGTATGAGAAATGACGAGTCTAGAACTCTTAATGAGTCCATAGCCCAGAGTTGGGTGGTCCTATTGAGAAGGACTTGATGGATTCACCGAAAACAGTAGAGGTTGAGCTTTGTGCTCTTAATGATACCATATCCCTACAAGGGTGGTCCTATTGAGAAGGACTTGATGGAATCACCTACGAGAGTGTGAAGGGTTAGTCGCCTTCTATGCAACACTAGGGTTGTCTTTCTAGAGCACTCTTGAGCACCCATGGTATGAGATGACTATTACAGTTGACAGTTAGATCGCGGAACTACCGGGGCAGTGGTGAAGGTATGTGCTGTTGAGGCCAACTCACGATTCTGTAAGTTCAAGATTCGTTCACTTCTATGACTTGCGAGATACCCAGCTTCACTATGTGTTGGTTCAAGATTCGTTCACCAGCATTTAAGTAATTTCTCCACAAAACCAGCTCAAAACGATGTTTTTGTCTTAAAAACCCCAGTTTCTCACATTTGTGGGGGACTGTTGGAGAAATGTTCATGTGGGGGTTTTCAAATATGTCTTTTGAACTTCTCTTAAAGTCCCACATTGATTACAAAAGGGGTTGAGGGATTGGTTTTTAAGGAGGAGTTTTTCTAAGGGATATTGAGAGTTGGGATAGGAGTTCCACACGCGCGCACCACCACCACCGCCACCGGCCCGGTCCGTGACACGTGCGCGGTGCTGTGATGGTCACCTTTTACATCGAGTTTTAATTTCATCAATTAAATTGGCCTCGAATAGAGTTGAATTAGGGTTTTGACTAATTCAACTTTGTCACACGTTTTAAAAAACCGTTTCAGATTTGGTCCGAGATTTCTGGGAGGTGGAGCGTCCTTTTTTTTTAAAAAACAGACGCCCCTTCAGTTTTTTCAATACACTGAAACTGTCAATCTCCTCCTTCTCTCTTCTTCTGTATTCCGTTCTGGGTCATGGGTGGTTCCATTGCTTTAACGGCGAGTGCACGCTTGAGAAGCCGATGTGTATCCTTAGGGGGCGACGCCTGTAGCCGACTTGCACCACGGTGTAGGGGCAATTTCGCTTATAAGGCAGTGGTTACCATTTATACCACGCCACATCCGTAAACACTTTCAACACGGGTTTTTCATTGATCTTTCAAAGCGGTTTTTCACCATCAAATTGAGGCTACATTCGCAAATCGCACCAACACGTATAGCAATAAAGAAGGGGGTTTGCAAAAGTAGCAATGCTAGTGCGAAATTAGTAAGGGGTGAAATGCTATTTTTGCAATTTTTTTCTTAACCTATTTTACCGGTTCAAGGTTACCAAAGTGAAAAAAAAAAAGACAGAGAGATGTGCAGATGTGTCAAAAAAAAATGAAAAGGTGAAAGTTGTATGGAAAAGTAGAGGAGAGAGTGGGAATAATCCATGGGCATCAAATGCCACTCACCACATGCATTATTTGTAGAGAGTTCCCCCCCAAAAAAGTAGGGAGAGATGTATAAAAGCAGTTACATCAGGAGGAGTCCATCACAAAACCATCATAGCTCCAGTTTGGGAGGAAAAGTAAAACAATCGTCATTGAAGTCGATCGGGAAGAAAATGTGGACTCAGTTAGCAATTATATGCCCGATAATAGGAATAAGGGGACAACAACTGATTATTCGTGCCAAACGAAGGGTGACATGTGCCAAAACCAGAAAGTATATATTAACGAAAATGGGTAAGAAAGTTTGCGATATTCGTTTTATATCCATCACTACGTACTCCTCATCTTCTTCAAATCCCCCCGAAAGTAATAAGACCATGTTCTCTTTTTAGATTCACCGGGGAAAAAAGGATGATCTTTCTCGTCTTCGATGGCTAGTGGGAACGTCAACGAGGTGGTTGGGAGTTCGAAGGGTGAAATTCACACAGAGCATTGTTGATAGCGGAGAGAGACCTTGCAGTTTGGGGAGGTGAGGCATGATTATGAACAAGGTTGGGTGGATGTCTCCTGCTATGAGTTGGAGTTGACTTATCTTCTCCACACGAAGAAGGAGGGATGCGATTCATTTCTAGTGTATGATGACTCCGACTGGGATGCTTTCACAATAACTTTTTTTACAGAGGAAGGAGGGGGAGGAGATAGGGAAAGTGGAAGTGTCCCCATTGAAGGACCGAGAACACAGACAACCCAGTGATTAGTCACATGCTAACCAATACAGAATACTTGCCATCAAATTAATAGTGTGCCGACCGAACACTAAATTGTTCCATTATCATATAGTGTATGATAAGAATATGGGTATGTCTCCTCGTAGTTTGAGTTTTACGCCTCTAACTACTCCCCATCCTTTTCATATCTCCAACTGAAAGTGGTAAGACCATCTTCTTCTCTTTCATTCACAGGGGAGAGAGGGTTGGTCTTTTTCACTCTCGTATCCAATGGGTGATAGGAACATGGAGGAGGAAAATGGGTGTTCAAAGAGCGAAATTCCCACAGAGCCATGGTGATAGAGGAGACCCCCTTATCACATTCGGTTGGGTGGTGGGTAGCATGATCATGGACAAGTTGAGGGTAGACGCCTCCCTTGTAAATGAAAGATAAAAAGATGGTCTTATCAAATTCGGTTGGGGATATATATGACGAGGATGGACAATATTTAGGGACGTCAAACTAAAACCGCAAGCACACTTATGGTTTGCACGCAATATTGATTGACTGGCACGTATTTAGTATTGACTGACATGCAACTAATAACAAACTATTTTTAATTACGAAACCACCTTCAATGATATCCCGTCCCCCCCCCCCATCTCTTCTTTGAGAAGAGAGAGGGAGGGGGGGGGGGGGGGGACGGGATGAATATTCATACGTTTTTATTAACCCTTGATCCCAGCTTTTCGTTGATTGATACATTTTACTTTAATTGATTACTTTACTTTACAATTCAACTCTATGATTCACATTGCTTTTCGATGATTGATATGTTTTACTTTGATTGGTTTGGATTCAATTGAGTTTCACTCGCAACAAACAATCCTCACATTATTACTACTTATTTACAACATTGATCACAACGAAATAAACAGAATGGGTACATAAAAGAAACATATCTCTTTCTTAACCAATTAGCATGAAAGAACAAAATAAATCATGCTTTAATAAAAAGGTGGGTATCTATGTCATTATTATATAGAGACGTCGAATAATAACATTACCCAATTATACTTGCCAAATTCAAACTAAAGGATAAATAAATCGCACAGAGCGGATGAATTGCAATTAATTTAAGTAATTTGGCAAGCATACCAACGGAAAGAAACAACTATACACACGAAAGGCACAAGTGAGCATAAAGGCTCGGAAGGTCACTTGCCTCGATTTGGAGTTGCAAGCGCTAATGGTTGGCTGGACTCTAATTTCTTGGTAGCGGCGTAAGGGTAGCCTAGCTTCTGCGAATTAACGAAATTGGAACGAAATTGGAAGCAATTTATGCCCAAACAAGAACATGTGTTAAGATCTGGAATTTTAAAAAAACTGAACAAGGGCATATTTTTCGAAAATCAGAATTATGGGAGGTTTTATGCGATTACCCTTCTCTAATACTCAGCCTGACACAACACTCCAACAGATATTTGTCGGCGACACTCCGGCGAATCTTCGACGAGCTTCTGGCGCTTCGAAGGGGTACGGAGTCGGACGTGGGTGGTGGCTTTCGGCTCCTGGTGGCTAAGCGCTCCTCCGGGTAGCGGCTGGTGGCTCCCAGAAACGGTGGACGAGGGCTACCGAGTTGCTTCGACGAGGGAATTCGAAATTGGGGGTTTTGGATTCGGGATGATTTTATGAAAACTTTGTGAGGGGAAACGTTTCTAGAGGCATTTAGAATGCCATGACACAAGTTGAGAGCTCGGAGGTGGAGAGAAATGGAGGTGGTGTGCTTCGAAAGTGAACCCGAGAGGGGTATATATATAGGGAGAGGAGTAGGGGACGAATCAAATTAAAATAAATGTGTAATTTGTCTGAATAATCCCCATCAAGCTTATCTCAATCCCTAATTTGGTGAGATCTGGCCTGACTTGTGCGGATTTGGGTGAGTTTCGAATTTGGGGATAAGCTTGTTCGGTTGCGTTTTTATACCTAATAACAGAATCGGTTGCATAAATATGTTCTTCAACGCGTGGAGAACATTCTAGAAACAAAAACGGTATGATTCAGGCGAGATTTAAGGATGTCGAAAATCACCCAATTTCAACAATGAACGCATGCGGGAGGTTGAAGAAGAAGTTGACTAAACCGACAATAAAAACATCTGTAAAAAACAAAAAAGTAAAATAAAACACAACCTGTTGGCAAGAAGTGGTAAAAACATTATCACAGAGGTCGTCCGCAGATAGACATCTAACAGGAAATGTTAAAAGCTCACTTAAACGGAATCATCCGTGGATGGAAAAGAGGGGCACGTGGCGGGCATGCCCACCCCCCACGAGTAGAACACGTGTCAAGTAACAAACCCCACGTGGCATGTCATTTGGAGACCGCCTAATACCTATAAAAGCGAGAAGTTGCATTAAGAAAAATGGGGGGACTTTTGGGAGAAGAGAGAGGAGGGAGTGGAGGAGAAGAAAGGAGCGGATTAAAACCAAGCGAACCTGAGAAGAAGAAAGAGTAGAATAGAGAGAGGAAGTTGAACGCGCCGCCAAAAACCTCTTTTCAGGAAGATCGAGCTTTTTCACTGGATTGCTCCGCGGATATAGACCTTTCTTCGCCCTTTGTAAAACTTTTCACCTAAATCAAGAGTCTGTTGTTGTTGGTCCTCAGGACAATCAACGACGGCAGGTAAACAATCTGATTCCCAAATTGTCTGGGGAAAACTCGATAAGGGAATAACGCATCGGAATTCATAGGTAGATTGTTCCCGCGGCACAGGTTGGGCAACGTCGATTATTTCGATGCGGGTCAGGTAAGTCCGTTGGGAATATTAAAGGCCCCACTAGGTGAATTCTCGAGTCCAACTAAAAATGGAGGCATTGAGAGATCGAGTTTTTTCACTGGCGCCGTCTATGGGAACCCCCTCACACTAAGGGGTTCCTCTAAAAATTCTTTATATTCGATAAAATCAGAAAAAGACCGTAAGAACTTTAGAGGAAATAAGGGTCCACGTCTGAATCTAAAAGTATGAAGAATTGCGTATGAAGATAAGTCTTTTACTGTTGCAGATTTACGACACTGAGAAAATGAGAGCCAAGGGATCCACCAGGATCAGGAGGCCTCGAGTATGTATATCCCATTAACACCACAACCAAATCCAGATGGCGAAATGGGAGACCAGCACCTCAGTACCCCCTCCGCATCACCATTACAATCAGCATGGACTAGGAGGAGAGTACATACCGCAGAACTTCTGGTACTATGAAGCACATCGTGAATAGCCAAACCCCATTCAGCAAGAACAGTCATAGTACTTTTATTATGATCACTTGGGGCAGAATCCGCGTCAACAGGGGAATTTTCATCAGGAGGAGCAACGTGGAAATTTTGATAGATATAACACCGCGTACGACAACCCCAGCAACTGGAATTACGGTTTTCAGAATCAAGCAATGTCGCGCCAGGCATGGCAGAATGATCAGTGGCAACGTGAGAACAAACATCGACGTGGAGAGAGATCTACTGATGTTTCCACTTCAACAAGGTCCGACTCAGTAGAGAAAAGAACCGAAAACACGCCAGCAGTTTTCCCATCGGTGTTTACAAAGGAAATCTGTTCCGCGACAGTACCAAAAAGGTAGAGGGACGTGGACCTTATGAAATATGATGGAACAACTGATCCCGAAGATCATCTCTGCCATTTTACAACCGCGATGGGAATAAATGAGTACAATGATGCTATGTTATGTAGAACGTTTCCCTCAACCTTGACAAAAATCGCACTTACCTGGTTCACGAACCTTCCAAAAAGCTCCGTAACCAGTTTCATCCAGTTTTCCCACGTTTTTACATCCCATTTTGGAAGTGCGCGGTCGAGAAAGAAGACCATGCTTGACTTGAATTCCATTAGGCAAGGAGTTGGAGAATCTTTGAGGCATTTCTTCACCCGTTTCACCAGTGTGGTAGTGCAAATCCCCAACTTTAATCATGAATCGGCGATCATCTTACTCATGGGGAATTTAGCAGAGGGAGATTTCAAAACATACCTATTTCGGAAAAACCGACTAGTTACGACGATTTGAGGGAATGGGTGTCTAGGCAGATCGAGGCTGAAGAAGGAGCCGCGTCCGGTTCAAGAGCTAACACAGGGAATCGAGGTCTCTTTGGGAAGCTTGCTGGAAAATTCAGGAAGGAGAAAGCCAAGCCACCCATACATCATTCAGAAGCTGTAGATTTTTGTCCCCACCGCGACGAAGTACACATGAATTCAGAGAGAGGGCAAGGGTCTCATCGAAGAGAAGATCATCCACGTTCCTATCATCCGAGGGAGAACCCCTATGGGAATCAAGAATTAAGATTTCCACCAAGAAGAGAAGATCGACCTAACCGGAGGCCGGATTGGGGAGACCGAAACCCCAGGCTTGACGACCCTCGTGATCGGCAGGACCGTTACTTAAGGCAACAGGATCAGCATAGAAATCCCCCTTTTAACAACCGAGGAAGAGGAAGGGGTAGAAGAGGACGCGGAGGTAGGCAAAACTATACGCCTGCAGTCCAGAGATCCGTCAATCAAGGAGAAGCTCGAAGACCGGAAGCAGGCCACATACCAGAGCCCGAGGGTTTCATCAATACCCTCGCAGGAGGCTTTTCCATGGCAGGGTCTAGTAGACAAGAAAAGAGAAATTACGAACGAGAAGGAAGGCAACCTCCATCCGCGTCAAGCAGAAGGATCTCTCTTTTACAGCATGAAGACATATCCTTTTCCCCAAAAGCCGCTGAGGAAGTAAGGATGCCGCACTCAGAGCCTTTAGTCATCCATGCTCAAATAGCTGCCAAGACAGTCAAAAGAGTATTTATCGACACCGGTTCGTCAGTCGATATCTTGTCGTGGGAGGCTTTCTCTCAGATGGGAATATCCGCAGCATCGTTGAAACCATATTTAGGTACATTGATAACGTTCTCGGGGGGAGAAGTACAAGTGGCAGGAACGATCGAGCTAACGGTGGTTTTGGGAACAGCCCCAAAAAGGCGCATGGAAAATATTGTATTTACGGTAGTAAAGATTCCTACTGTATACAATGCTTTGCTGGGATGCATCTCGCTCTATAAATTCCAGATGATAGTATCAATCTATCACTTCGTTGGGAAGTTTCCTTTTCCAGGAAGAGTAATCGGCGAGGTTCGCGGCCAGCAGTTAGAAAGCAGAAGCTGCTATTTGACTTCTAGCAAGAAGAGGAAAGAAGTAATGTGTATTGGTGAGAAATGTGAATCCGTGGTGGGAGACAACGACCCATTAGAACTCTCAAAGGCTGAACTTAAAGTAAGACCGACAGAAGCAAAAATAACAACCGCGGATGAAAGAGTTGCCTATACACCATTCTCGAACCCCGAGGAGAAAGTCTATTTGGGACGAGCACTAGAACCAGAAGAAAGAGATCGGGTCATGGAGATCATAACGAGATCAAGAGACGTTGTTGGGAGTCCCATCCACAACTGTTTTGCATACCTTAAGAATTCGTCCAGGAACAAAGCCCATAGTACAAAAGAAGAGGAATATGGCTCCTGAGAAAGTTGCCGCGGCAAAAGAAGAAACTGACAAGCTGTTAGAAGCAGGGTTCATAGAGGAAGTAGAGGACTCAAATTGGCTCTCGAACGTGGTTCTGGTGAAGAAATCTAATGGGAAATGGAGAATGTGCATCGATTTTAATGATCTTAATAAATCTTGCCCCAAAGATAGTTACCCATTGCCATCCATAGACGAACTTGTCGATGGGACCGCGGGTAATAAGGTCCTAAGTTTTCTTGATGCTTACTCTGGATACAATCAGATAAGTTTGGACCCGCTAGACAAGAAAGCAACTACTTTCATCACCAACCAGGGGATATTTTGCTACCGCGTCATGCCTTTCGGACTCAGGAATGCCGGGGCTACGTTTCAAAGAACGGTTGATTGGATCTTTCGTAAAAAGATTGGCAGGAATGTGTCGATTTATGTGGATGATATTGTAGTCAAGAGCGAGAAAGCAGAAGATCACGCGGCAGATCTACAAGAAACTTTTGATTCCCTTCGCAGAGGAGGTTTGAACTTGAACGTGGAAAAGTGTGTCTTTGGGGTTTATTCTGGAAAATTCCTTGGTTTCATGGTTAACCATCGAGGAATTGATGTGAATCCTGAAAAAGTGGCGGCAATCCAAAATCTTCAACCACCGCGAACGATCAAAGAATTACAGTCTTTAAATGGAGCAGTAAATTACCTAAGCCGATTTTGCTCTTCCTGGCGGACTCCAGAGTTACAGGAAGCGTTCGGGAGTTTGAAAATTTTCTTATCAACACTCCCCACTCTGCACCAACCTGAGAAGCAAGAGATTCTACACCTATACTTATCAGTAAAGAGCATTACCATCAGTGCAGTTTTGACGCGAGAAGAAAAATACCCAGTGTATTATGTCAGTCGTGTGCTACAAGATGCTGAGACGCGGTATGAACCAGGGAAAAAATGATTCTATGTTTGGTATTTGCAGCAAGAAGATTGAGGCCCAACTTCCAGGATCACATCATCAGAGTAATGACCGACCTACCGTTGCGTCAAATCCTTCACTCCCCGTGCTTGTCGGGGAGGATGATGAAATGGGCAGTCGAATTGACGGAATTTGAAATAGAATATACCCCGCGGAAGGCAGTTATGACTCAGTCTTTAGCCGATTTCATTTTCGAAACAAGTTTTGAACTAAATGCTCAAACAGAAAAGAGCGAGTGGATGCTCAGGGTGGATGGCGCGGCCAATAAGAACGGGTGCGGAGCGGGGGTTACTCTCACTGCACCTGACGAACAACAATACAATTACGCTTATAAACTGGATTTCCAAGCTACAAACAATGAAGCTGAGTATGAAGCCCTGCTCGCGGGCCTGGAAGTAGCTTTGGTCAAGGGCGCCAAGCAAGTGTCAGTCTACACCGATTTAGAAGTGGTGACGTGGCAGGTAATGGAAGAGTATGAGGCCATAACTGGTTTAATGCCTGACTATCAGAGAAAGGCACGGGCGTTATCAAAGGCTTTCTTGAGTTTTTGCCTAACGGTCGTTCCCAAAAGTGACAATCAGCAAGCGGATGCTTTGGCTCGATTAGGAGCAGTCATGCCTGAAGAGGTAGGAAAGGAGGTAATCCTCGAAAGGATGAACAATTGCAGACTTATCTAATCGGTCTACCAAGTCCAGGGGATTGAAAAGGGAGACTGGAGAACGTCACTCGCGGATTATATGGGGAAGGGCATCCTACCTGAAGAAAGAGACGCAGCTAGGATAGTGATCACAAAATCTTCTTGATTCACTATCGGGGAGGAAAGGCTTTACAAGAGAGGATACTGTCTCCCAGATCTGCTGTGCATATCAACAGAGGAAGGAAATCTCGTCGTAGAAGAACTGCATGATGGAGTTTGTGCACACCACCAAGGGTGGAGGGCCGTGGTGGCCAAACCAACCAGATTAAGGTATTACTTGCCAACTATGAAGCAAGATGTTCAAAATTATATCCAGAAATGTGACGCGTGTCAGAGGTTCAGAAATTTGATACACCACCCTTCTGAGGTACTAAAAAGTATAATTGGAGCTTCCCCTTTTTCTGTCTGGGGAATGGATATTCTTGGTCCATTTCCCACTGCCCCAGGACAGTTGAAATATGTGCTTGTCTTGATTGATTACTTCACAAAATGGGTCGAGGCCGAAGCAATAAGAGTAATCACCTCGGAGAAAGTAAGAAGGTTCTTGTGGAAGAACATCGTTTGCCGTTTCGGGGTACCCAACTCAATAATCACGGACCATGGACCTCAATTTGATTGTGAAACAATCAGAGATTTCTGCGCAGGATTGGGCATAAACCTCAAAATCTCGTCTGTGGCCCATCCACAGACGAAGGGACAAGCAGAAACAACCAATCGACAATTACTGCATGGGATACAAAAGAAGCTCGGAAGCACAGCAAAGGGGCGATGGGCTAAACTTCTACCACTAGTTCTCTAGTCTTACCGCACATCAGCAAAAACTCCAACTGGAGAAACCCCATTTTCACTAGTCTTTGGTATGGACGCGTTCATTCCATTAGAAAGGTTGGTTGCTTCGGCACGAATAATAACATACAACTAGGAAACCAATGATGAAGCATTAGAACTCGAATTCCATCTCATAGAGGAGCGCAGGATGGCAGCAGCCATAAAGGAGCAAGAATACAAAAGGCGACTGTCTAAGTATCGGGATAGACGAATTCGCCCGCGGCATCTCAAGGAGGGAGATTTGGTGCTCCGCCAAGCTACCACTGGAGGAAAACTGGACCCAAAGTGGGAGGGGCCTTATGTGATCGTAAAAGAATTCAAAAAGAAGCGTACAAACTCAGCACCCCCGAAGGCACCGTTCCAAACAAGACCTGGAATGCAGATAATCTAAAGAAGTACTATGTATAATTGCCAAGGCTTGTATGTTACTGAAAGCTTAGTCGCCCCCACAAAAAATTAAATAAAGCGGTTAGAGGGCGCTTTTATTATTTTCCTTCAGAAGAATTTCTTAAATAAGTCCCAAAGACGCTGGAGCTTGGCTCCGCGTCGGGCCTCCGATCGAAGCCGCAATCTCGGAGATGAAGTTTTACTTAAGTCCCAAAGACGCTGGAGCTTGGCTCCGCGTCGGGCCTCCGATCGAAGCTGCATTCTCGGAGATGAAGTTTTACTTAAGTCCCAAAGACGCTGGAGCTTGGCTCCGCGTCGGGCCTCCGATCGAAGCTGCAATCTCGGAGATCAAGTTTTACTTAAGTCCCAAAGACGCTGGAGCTTGGCTCCGCGTCGGGCCTCCGATCGAAGCTGCATTCTCGGAGATGAAGTTTTACTCTAGTCCCAAAGACGCTGGAGCTTGGCTCCGCGTCAGGCCTCCGATCGAAGCTGCATTCTCGGAGATGAAGTTTTACTTAAGTCCCAAAGACGCTGGAGCTTGGCTCCACGTCGGGCCTCCGATCGAAGCAGATGAAGTTTTACTTAAGTCCCAAAGACATTGGGGCTTGGCTCCATGTCGGGCCTCCGATCGAAGCTGCATTCTCGGAGATGAAGTTTTATTTAAGTCCCAAAGACGCTGGAGCTTGGCTCCGCTTTAGGCCTTTAATCAAAGTTGCCTTCTCAAAGGTAAATTCTAAAATATAGTCTCAGTTCCAGAGCCCGAACCCCGCGTCAGATCTCTGCTCAGGGCATTCTAAAAAGGAAAAATGTAATTTTCATAAGCCCTTCAAGAACACCCGAACTTTTCGGGTATCATAGAAAATTACGGCCATGAGCCCACAACTAAACATAAAATAAGAAACAACCAGAGACAAGGTACGCTAACACAATTAAACAGTTATCCGCTTAATAAGAAAAACATGCACACATCAGCTCATGCTCGCCGAGCCCTTGCCGGGATGAGACGAGTTCTACCTTGACTCAGGCAAAATCCATTTGAATGGGGACCTCCCGACTCCGGAGAGGCCCACTCAGCGTCTACCTCATCCCCCACAGCATTAAAAATCTGAACCTCAAAGCGATTTCCTCCTTTATAGATAAAGGTAAAAGAAGAACCAATATTGATGTTGTGTGACTCAGCAAAATCATTCCAACCCCCCCTTAAAAAGGGAACCCTTTAATCTCCGCGCATGACTTCCATCGGGAAGTCGCGAATAATCCTAGTAGACAAAAGAATGTTCCTAGGAAGATCTGGCCCTAGCTTATCCTCGGAACATAGTGGCAGAGACTAGCAAAATACAAAGATAAAAGAGTGTTAAAGAAAAAACAAACCCGATAAGAAGAAAAACTTAGCAAATAAGAAACTAACCAAGCGGAGGAGTTGCTCGGGAAAACTGATACGCTCGAAAAATGACCAGGGCGGACTAACAGGGGAAGGCATGTTAAAGTCGAGAGATCAAGTTTAGGCACCCCTCCCCCTATACTCTCTTTTATAGGGCGCATGGACAAAAATGGACACATGTCACAGACAGAAACACGAGACCAATAAGTTCGAAAGGTCAATCACTAAGCCTAAACCACAGGCGCGCCATGCATAAAACAAATAGTAAACACTATTGCTGAAAAACTCAGAAGACCCGTGAACAACACATCACGACGATGTAGCATCGAAAGACTAAAACCGTTCATACAGTTGGCATGCATGACCTCTAAAACTCCCTGGAGAAAAGATCAAAGAATTCGAAATTAATGAAAATTGTAGCCAATCTTTCAATTACTTCCACTTAGGAGAAGGCTACTCGCGTCCAGTAATAGACCAGGACAAAAGGTAAAAAGTGTGTTAAACAAGAATTTCAAACACATCCACAGGCTAAGTAAAGCTGATAAACAAGCTTAAAGCTTTGTTTTATTAAACGATTATAAAAGATCAAGCTTAAGGACCATTCGAAGCTGCGCCGTGGGGAGGAAGATTGTCATGATTGACCTCACGCTCACCAACGCGTGGGTCCACCACCCAAATCTCGAAACACGGCTCACCCATGTGAGTAAAAATCATAGAAACCCCCCTTTCAAAACCATGCGATTCCACAAAATCTTTCCATCCGCGGCCAAGGTAGAGAAGACCACCATTGTGTCGCTCTATGCAAACCGGGAAATTACGCAACAGATGAGAGGAAAGTAAAACCCGGCTAGGTACAGCATCCGCGTACACCTCCTCAAACCTAAGTGGTAGCAGCTGAAAAGTAAAAAAGAGGCATAAGCAAAGAAGGAATTCATAAGGAAAATAGAAATTAATACAACAATCTTACCAAACGCAAGAACTGTTCGGGATAATCAATCGCTTGGAAAAAAGCCCATCGTGGTTCTTGCCCGAAAACTGTTGTGAGCTGAATCTGCTATGTTTTATAGTAACTTTTATATCGTTTTCTGCATACATTTCATGCATTTGGGCTAGTATAATACAGAATCTATATAGTTTATGTTTATTTGCCAAATTATGGAATCTACACCAGTTTCTGTTTAATTTCGCAGAATTCGAGGCAAATTACAGCAGTTCGGAAATCAAATACAAAAGTCCAAGATCAAGAATCAGCGGAACCAGTCGAATCAAGCTAGGAGCCCAGCTTTACTCGATCTAGAGTAAACCTACTCGATCTCGACGAAAGTGTCCGAACACAGGCCCTGTCGACTAAGCACTGCCCTGTCGACTAAGCACTGATCGAGAAACCGAGTCAGAGGCAACCCGACTCCGGAAGCCAACTCGATCTCGAGTAATTTTGTCGACATCGACAAGACCTTGACGCCATGTCTGGAGTCGACGAGCTGTGCCAAGCCGAGAAGCCGAAGACGGAGAAGCTGAGCGCCCAGTTACTCGATCTCGAGGAATTTCCTCGATCTCGAGGACCACCACGGCGCCAATCCGAGCCAGTGTCGAGGAAGACTACTCGACAACACCAGGCCAGCCATCCTCGATGCCAAGCTACTCGATCTCGAGGAAGTTTGTCGAGATCGAAGACCCAGAAGCGCCTACCCAAGCTTGATCGAGCAGCTGCTACCCGAGAAGTCCAGTCAGGCCATGGTCGACGTCAATCCTACTCGATCTCGAGGAGTCTTGGTCGAGATCGAGGAACGTCGTGTCTGAGCCGCGTTACGCGGTTTGCTGTCCTACGCGCTTTGGGAGTCCTTGGAACCGAAGGAATCCGAGAACTATCAAGTTTTATCTATGGAGAAGATTTACAACACATGGAAGATATTCTACCTATTTTACATTTATTTCCCTTTTATAGATTTAATTCCTAAATTGCATTTATTTATCTTTTAAGCTTTTTAGATATATATAGAGATATTCTATCCTTGAATAGCAAGGATTAGAAGGCTATAAATAAAGCCTTAGGGGCTAGTTTTTCATCATTCAATCACACATCTTATTCCAATTCAATTTCATAGAGAACAAGCAAGTAATAGTAGAGAGAGAGAGAGTTTGTGGCAAGCAAGGTGGAAAGGCGAAAGCGGATTTGTCTTGTTTGTTTGTAAGCTTTCTTTATTTAATTCAATGAAAGTTAGTTTCTTTTGCTATTTGATGTCTTTCTTGATGATGAAGAGCGAGTAGCCTACCCACTTCTGGGGCTGGGGTGAGCCCGACGGTGGCCATGTGAGGTGATGCGGTAAAGGTACAATCTTTTGATGCAATTCGTCTTCTATCCCTATGAGCATGATTCTTTTGCGAGAGTTGAAGGTGATCCTTGTTTGTGTTATTGAAGCGAAAGTGATCTTAATGCAACTTGGGTTAATTATCTGAAAAGGGTTAGTAACAATTAGGTTTTATGCGAAAGCCTCTATATGCCTATTTGTTAGTAACGAAAGTTATTTTGATGGAACGCATGATCTTTTATGCCTTTGTGTGTTACTTTGCATAGTTATCGTTGTGGTATTGATACCCTGGCTTTGGAAGTTCTTTATATATTGAGTTTATTTCTGTCAAAATCTGCGAATCTGTGTTCGAAGTTGCGATTTATACTTTATGTGTTTTTAGTCGATCTAGAGGAAAGCTTAGTCGAGATCGAGTTGCCTTGTTGTCGATCTCGAGAAGATTTGGTCTAGATCGAGTTTCTGAGTTGTGTTTCTGAGTTTTCTGAAGTTTCTGTTTCTGCTGGATTTTGTCGATCTTGAGTAGCTGTTTGTCGAGATCGAGTAGTTCTGTGTTTGCTTTCGTTCTTGCTTTCATTTGTTATTTCTGTCTTTCTTTCTTTGTTCGTTTGTTTATCTCTTATGTTTGCTTTTCTGTGAGATTTACAGCTACCTGAGATCCGCTGACACGCTTCCTCGTGGATCGATCCTGACTTTCTCTTACTACATTGGAGGGAGTCTTGTAATTATTTGCGTGGGCCTAAATCTGGTTTGATCTATTTTATTATATTTCATACTCGATTTCCTCCTCACAACAAAAACCATGTCTGCCCTAAATGATAAAGGAGGAACTATAATGGATCCCCGCATCTCGATAAAAATTGGAAGGAAAAAATAAGTTCTCTCTCTTTTGTCTCATCACTCACGAGGGAACAACCAAGTAAAGAAAGAAGAGTTGCATGCATGGCGCGCAACAGGTGACACAGTCACCAAGGGCACGCGTCTTTTAGTCTCCAAATTTAAAATTAATTAACCGAGGAAGAGGCTTTTTTCAAGCAAGCAAAAGTAAATTGGAAAAGGAAAAACTAAAAATTAATTTTCGATAAAAAGCGATAAAACCGAGGGCGAGAAAACCTCACACAACGGTTATAAAGCACGCTAGAATGTCTTAAAGTGATGAACATCCTAAAACAAAATGGATCCAGGTTTGCCACTGAGGGCTTTCTATAGAGTCATCATGAGGGAGGAGCAACTTTAAACACTTCGGCTCCCTCTCATGTATGTCCTAATCGACGAGGATGCTCACACTCAAGCTAGACTCTGGTCTCGCTCCAACCAGGAACATGAAGTAAAGGTGGAAAGGGACGGAGACGTCCTCTTCTGGTTAACACAAGGGTGACGCGACTTCACACAAGCAAATCGATTCAATGTAGGATCAGCTCTGATTTTCACCTACATGGGAGACTCCATCTTTGAAGTCGATGTTGTCAGTCCTGAGAGCGAGGAAAATGGAGAATTAGGATGTCCTTAGGTTTCTACTTTATCCATCGCATTACTGTCTCTAGTATGATGTATCAAGTTTAAAGGGGTCCAACCTCTAGGAAGGTTTTTGTATGCTACTTCGTATTATGAATAATAAAAGATTCCCCCCTCTAAGTTTATTTCAGAAATCAAAAAGACACGATAGGTAGTGGAAGAGAATCATGGATACCCTTTTTTCTTCTCTCGCAAAAATATAATCTATTACAAGATTACAAACTCCCAAAGTATGATGCGAGAGAAGCTCAATTCGAACTACATGAGGAAGAAACCGAGCTAAAAGTAGTCTCATAGTCGTCCCCAATTTCGCGACGCGGGCAGACTTTGAAGGAGACATTTCCCCTATGAAAAAACATCATAACACTTCCTATCCCAAGATGGTGAAGGATAAGAAACTCATCCCAACCGCTGTCAATCTGAAAAAAGATCGTTCTCACTCCAGGGCACAGCCACCGGAAAGTCGCGGAGAAGATACGATGAAAGAAAAGCCCATCGAGGCGAAAGTGGCCCGTATTCGGCTTCAAATTGAGGAGGCATAACCTGCACACGGATAAAATTAAAACCCAATGAAGATAACCCAAGCTTTGTTGAATAAAAGCGAAAGAAACTCACTAGCCGAGAAAGCTGATCCACATTCTCGATCTTTTGAAAAAAGGCCCAAGGGTTGAAACTTCCCGATGACATAACGCATACGATGGTATAATCGGTTATTAACACATAAGAAGTAGCGAAGAAGATGAAAAGATTGAGGTTTTAAAAGGAAAAAACCCCACCTTGAAGCATAAAGACAAGTGGAAGAAGACTTCATACATTCGGACTAACCTCTTCAACACTTGGAAAAAAGGTCAAGACGTTAACAGATAAATATTTACTACGGACAAAATATACAGTGATACCAGACTTTTTCCAAAGAGATCTCCAACCCAAATTCTCAAAATGAAACAAGTATCTCAACGGATTACAAAAAAAAAAGGGGGGGGGGGGGGAACCAAACACAAGTCCCCAAATCCATAAAAGTTTCATCCAACTAGGACCAAGAAATCAAAGATTAATTGGTGGTGGTCGCCTTCCCAACTTTTTCCTCCACGTCCTCGACATCTTCGTCTTCAGAGTAGGAATCTTCCGCGGCCATCTCTTCCTTTGAAAGCCCCCAGTCAGCACTAGTCATACTAGGCTCAAACTTCTCTAGGGGGACACCAGGATTAATAGTCGAATGCGCAACACTCTGGTTGATCTCCGCCACCATTCCCTTCCGAAAGTAGCTAAAACACCTGTCTTTTAAAATACTGGTGCCTTTCGGAGTCTGGAGGCAAGCTTTGGCCACAGAGGACATGAAAGAGACGTTGGCCTCAGTTTTTATCCACTCAGAGGATAGATAAGCCAAACCTTCCGGACTCTGAACCCATTGAAGGCCCACATCTCGATCTGAACGCGCCCTGATTGTATCAAGTTCTTGCTTGGTAATGGACACTTCCTCGCGAAGGATGGAGAGATCTTCTTCCAGCTTATCAATGCTGGCCTACCTAGTTTGAAGAAGTTCCCGCGAGGTCCCTTCCGCCGCCTCTAGCTCTGTGACGCGGGAAACAACAGCATCCAGAGAAACCTTCAGATCGTCATATTTCTTCTTAAAAACCGCCATAGCTTCCTTTTGGGCTTGCACTTCTTCATGGAGTTCCACGGACCTCTTTTTACACTTCTCTACTGAGGCTGGATCACCAACAGTATTCCCCATGATCAGCAGCTGATGAGACAATTTCTTGATCTCCTCCTCTTTCTTTCTAAGACTTTCCTCACCACACACCATGCGTTTTTTGACGTCCGGTTGAATCACCCTCAGTTGAGACAGGAGAAAACAGAGGAGGAAAGCCGGAATTAAACCGCGTCAAATTATTCCAAAAGGTAAGACAAAAGGCAACTAATCAAGATTAACCTACCCATTGGATAATACGATCAAGGTTAGTTGAAAGAGTCACGACATCCAATCGACTGATATATCCTTGCTCAGGAAGACAACGTTTTTTAGCTGAAAAAGCAAGACCTTGTAGATCAATCGGATCAAAACCTGGAATGGGAAACTCACGAAGAGTGGCTTCACCTTCTAAGAAAAGCGCTCTTTCATCCACGGATGATGGCCCAACAACAATGCTGACCCTCCTTTTCTTCCACTTAGAAGTTTCAGGCGCGGATGGACGAACACATTTCTCCCGGGATGCTGGAACCAATGAAGAAGACCGTACGAGAGCACCAGCCTCTTCTACGACAGTCATGTCAACAATTGGCGCCACTTCCGGAGCTGGAAGAGAGGCAGGAGGATCATTGATCTCCAGACTTGTCTTTTTCTTCTTTTCGGATCTTGCTTTGTGTCGCTTCAGAAGTGTGTCCAAATCCATTTTATCTGAGCATGAAAACATTCAATGATAAGTCAACCATCGAAACAAGACAAAACATGAAGCACAAGTCTAAGCACCCAAAGAAACAATAAAACAAAAAGATCCACCTAGTCGCGGATGAGGCAAACTCAAACCAGCCATCTCAAGACGGAACGCGGATAACATTTTATCCCATGGGAACCTAGGTGTATGAGAAAACGATTGTTTAAACTCGGGAAGATTGTAAACATTTGGTTTTTTCACAAAGCAGAAATGCCCTGGAACAGTCCGGCAATTAAAGCCCTTCCCAGACCCGTCGCGGACCAAAAACCAATTATGCTTCCAATTCGGCTTGCTAGACAACCTCTCCATGTATCCGCAACTCGAGTTGCACTGAACATCAACTTCAACGAATCCTGAGTTCCCTTTTTTAAGGAAAAGATACTGAACATCAACTTCAACGAATGAGCAACACCAATCTCCTTACACCTCATAATAAAACTGGTAAAAAACAATCTTCATAAGCATCCAAGCAACCTCCCCCCTCCTCAGGAAGGCAGAACTCTACTCCCGCGGGCCATGGGAAGATACGAGAAATGGCATCAAGATCTTCTAATTTCAACAAAGTAGTACAAACCCCTCAGCTCATCCATGGGAGATCTCCATGGGTGGATCCTATCAGTTACGACTAATGGACGGTCAGATGGAAGTGGAAGAGGTTTAAAATCTCCCAGGAAGAGGCATGTGTCCAGATCCCCTAAGTTATACACTGGAGTATCCAAATCGGACAAATTCTCTTTAGAACGGATCTTCTTCGGATTTTCCGCTACACCAATTGGGGGAGCTTCATAAGGAATCCAAACATTCTCCACCTCCTGATTCGCAGAGTGAGAAGTGGAGAAGGACCCGCGTCCACCGAAGAACAAGCACCTGATTCATCCGCATCCCTCGAATTTTCATCTCTCGTGCATCCCTTTAAAAAAGAAGAAACTGTGTAAGGAGAAGAATAGTAATCAGGGTCAGTACGCTTCCGGCGCCTTCTCACCTTAATAAGATTACCCGTAGGACCGACTCAATTTGAAGTCGACGCGGATGTGGCAGAAGACGACTCTGATGAGGAACCACCAGAGCTAGAAGAGGGACTCTCAGAAGAAGAGGAGATGGTCCCTTGAGTTCGACGCGCTCGAGAAGATGAAGCGACACCACTTTTCCACCCTTCACCTCTCTCGAAATCTTCTAACGGGTCGTGCTCCCCACTAAGACTAGCCATTTCTAAAGAAGCTAGAAGAAAATCGTATGAAGATTTACTTACACAAAGCAAAACCTCGTCCAAAAACACATTCAAAGACGAACTCACACCCTAATTTTCGATCTATCCATCAAAAAATTAAAGAATTAACAAAGAAAAATCAAGAACATCTTAGAACAAGAAAAAATACCTTGAAGATCTGAAGAAATCTGCCGGAAACTTCAAACTAGCAACCTGAAACCTAAAAGACCGCTGCTAGAAAACCAAAAGATAGATAAGAGCAGGAATCTTTGGAAGAATAGAAGAAGACAAATGTGAGATAAAAAGAAACGAAACGGGGTAACTTATAGGAAATTACCGACGTTTGAACTTCCAGACGTAAATGGGCCTAATGGGCCCTAATTGGGCCAAAACTAGGTAGAAAGAGGCCCATAATCCCTAACGAAAACCGAAGTTGTAGCAACAACAAAAGTACAGACGTTTTCTTAAAAATCTTTATCGATCCGCGTCAATCCCTGGAAGGAATCGACCCAGCCCGAGGAGCTGTGACTAAACCGACAATAAAAACATATGTAAAAAACATAAAAGTAAAATAAAACACAACCGGTAGACAAGAAGTGGTAAAAACATTATCACAGAGGTCGTCCGCGGATAGACATCTAACAGGAAAAGCTACAAGCTCTATTAAACGGAATCATCCGCGGATGGAAAAGAGGGGCACGTGGCGTGCATGCCCACCCCCCGCGAGTAGAACACGTGTCGAGTAACAAACCCCACGTGGCATGTCATTTGGAGACCGCCTAATACCTATAAAAGCGAGAAGTTGCATTAAGAAAAATGGGGGGACTTTTGGGAGAAGAGAGAGGAGGGAGTGGAGGAGAAGAAAGAAGCGGATTAAAACCAAGCGAACCTGAGAAGAAGGAGAAGAAGAAAGAGTAGAATAGAGAGAGGAAGTTGAACACGCCGCCAAAAACCTCCCTTCAGGAAGATCGAGCTTTTTCACTGGATTGCTCCGCGGATATAAACCTTTCTCCGCCCTTTGTAAAACTTTCCACCTAAATCAAGAGTCTGTTGTTGTTGGTCCTCAAGACAATCAACGACGGCAGGTAAATAATCTGATTCCTAAATTGTCAGGGGAAAACTCGATAAGGGAATAACGCATCAGAATTCATAGGTAGATTGTTCCTGTGGCACAGGTTGGGCCGCGTCGATTATTTCGATGCGGGTCAGGTATGTCCGTTGGGAACATTAAAGGCCCCACTGGGTGAATTCCCGGGTCCCACTAAAAATGGAGGCCTTGAGAGATCGAGCTTTTTCAGAAGCGGTTTAGTGAACCCAGTTCACACATTTTACTTTTTTTTTTGATGGTTTGGTTTAAGTAAACTCAAAAATAAAAATGCTATAAACCTATAACTATATAGGTAACCGAATTTCTATTTTATTTACAAATCCATGCCATTCAAATAAAAATAATAAAATATTTAATTAAATAGTACATTTTATTTTATATACAATATTTTCCTAAAACCTCATATTACTTATATTTTACGGAAATTAAAATAAGTTACAACAACAAATCCCTCTTTATTTGAAGAAAAATATGCAACCTTGTTTTAAAATAATATGATTTAAAATAAATAACATATTCATTAAATTTCACTTAAATGAATAAGAATAAAAATGAAATGTATCAAAACAGTTACGAACTTTATATACATTTAATTTCCAAAAATCATTATTGAATTCAAAATAAAAGAACTTTTATTTAAAAATATATTTTCTTAAAACGAAATCCCCAAAAATATTTTGGGGTATTTCACTTTCATTCTGGTGTGGTACTCCATGAAATACATTCAACTTTCACTGCACTTATTCCAAAAATTGATACACCTAGTAATATTAACCATTACCGTCCGATTAGTCTGTGTAATACTATTTATAAGATTATTTCGAAACTTTTGGCTAATCGGTTGAAGCCTATTTTACCTCGCATAATTAATCTGTTTCAAAGAGTTTTTTCACAAGGAAGAAATATTCAAGATAACATACTAATAGCGCATGAAGTTTTCCACTCTTTTCATAACAAGAAAGGTAAATTTGGGTGGATGTCATTAAAGCTAGATATGGAGAAACCTTACGACAAAATAAGTTGGAGTTTTATTCGCATTATACATAACAAATTTGGTTTTGATTCTAGATGGATTGAGTAGGTTATGACCTGTTTAACTAAAACTAGCTTCTCTAGCCGTAAAAATCAAACCAACAACTCAGAGACGGAGTTTGCTGCTCGCCGCCCTCCTGCAGGGTTTCCAGTGGTCTTCCTCGATGAGTTCCTTGGCGGCTTCGACCCACAAACCCATCGGCGGGTCTTGGTCCGGCCATCCCTCTCGGGGCTTGGCTGTGGTGGGCTCTAGCGCGCGGTGCCGGAGTGCTAATCACCCTCGCTCTCCTGCCCGCTGTTAACCTCCACTGGCTTCATGCAGGCGGTCGACTCCCGGCAGTTCCTCCACTTCGCCAAAAACCCAACCCTAAAACCTTCTCTCCTTCAACCGCCGCCGCCGTCGCCGATTATAACTCTAGCCGATGTCGCCACCATGTGATGTGCTTCTCTCCTCCGGTTGGTCCCGACCCACACCCCCTAACTCCTCCATCACCACCTCTCAACACAACAAATTATTCCAAACCATGTACCTCTCAACACAACAAGTTATTCCAAACCCTTTATTTTTGCAGATGACCGCCTCCGTCGTCAACCTCATGCCGCTGCTGCTGAGAATCCTCCGTCGATCTTCCTTGGCGGGCTCAATGGTGATCTAGACCCCCACCATGTGTGGTGGCTCCTGATCTAGCCATCTGTGTTCGCGGATCCTCGGGGTGGTCCTCCTGGTAGTCGACCCCCCATGTGTCCTACCTATCCTCCTCCTCTCCAACCACACCGTTCGCCATCGTCTCCACTCCTCAAACCCCTCTTCGGTGCGCTTCTGGCCGCCGGCCGGCGGATCTGGTAATGCAGTAACATCCCTTGGACTCTCTCCCTCCGGGCGGATCTCCAAGAGTTGTTCTAATCTCCAACCCCTCTGGCCTCCCCTCCCACATGCAACCCTAGATCTGCTCAGATCTGCTACTCAAACTTGTAACAACCAAACCCAACCCAAAATACCCAACTCAAAAACAAACCCAACCCTTCCAGATGTCCAACAAATCTCTATAAAAATTTTCTACCAAACCAAACAGTAAGTCCGAAATTGCTTGAAAATCCCTAGGTTTTCTTTTCCCTTAACGTCGGCGACGAATAAGTCAAGGCGTACCCGGAATCAGATATGCAACCATTACCGCTTCCGAACTATGTCAACTATGCGGCAACCAGTGATCAATAATTTTGATGTTTTTTTAAATTTGAATTTATCTTATTGTAATTTTAGGTTTAAGAAATTTTTTTTTTCTAGCGACCCTCTGCGTAGGGTTCATCAAGACATCTTTTGATGGCTTCAAGATCGCTTAGTCGATCTACTTCTTGCCTACTGTAAAAAAAAAAAAAAAAAAAAAAAAAAAACTAAAACTGCTAGCTTCTCAGTTTTAGTTAATAATTTCCCTGGCCGTACATTTCAAACCTATAGGGGAATACGACAAGGAGATCCTCTTGCACCTTATATTTTTGTATTGGTTATGGAAGTATTAGGGAGAATGTTGCAACAAGAATCATTGAAATGTGACCCTTTGGTTCGAATCAAACTTACAAGTAATAGTGATCCTATTCCTTTCATCTCATTTGTAGATGATACACTTATTTCTGTACGTGCTGATGGGTTAAGTCTTCATACAATTAGAAATCTTTTGAATACTTTCTCCGACATGTAAGGACTTACTATTAATTATAATAAAAGTTCGTTACAAGTTTCTAAAAATATTTCTGTTAGTAAAGATCAGTCCCTTGCTCAACAGCTAAATATTTCAGTTAAAAATACCTTGGTATACCACTTATTAGTGGAAGGGTTTGTAATGCCTTGTTTGATGAGGCAATAACAAGCCTTATAAAACAGCTGTCAAAGTGGAAATCTAATACTCTATCACAAGCTCGTAGATAGGTTCTCATTCAGACAAACCTAAATTCTAGAACAAATTATTTAATGTAATCATTTCTCCTTCCAAAAGGATTTCTACAAAAAATTTATCAGATAAACACAAATTTCTTTTGGAATAAACTTCAATATGATAATTATCATCCTTTAATCAACTGGGATCATCTGTGTACTCCTAAAAAAGATGGCGGGTTAGGTTTTAAATTGGCTGAGCAAACTAATATTGGCATGCAAATGAAACTGCTTTGGAGAATAATGGCTAATTTGGAAGGCTTCTTAATATCAGAGATCTTTTCTCTAAAGGTCTACTCTGGCTAGTGGGTAATTGGAAATCCATAAATGTATGTTCTAACATTTGGGTAAATGCGCAATATATTCAAAACTTTCAGAATGATCGTAATCCTAACTTAAAGGTTTGTGATTTATTTACAAATACCAACTCTTAGGATATTGATAAATTAAATAGTATATTACCCTCTCATATTGTTCAAGCTATTACTAATATCCATATTCTAGTAATTGATATGTCAGACTGGTTAATTTGGATTTATAATAGGGATGGAAAATTCTCTATTAAATCCACATCTTCTATTTGTAATACAGGGAATACTAAGAAAATTCCAGCAAACTGGATTTGGAAACTTAATATTCCTCCTAATATTAAAAAATTTATTTGGAAAATTATTTTAAATATCTTACCTACCACGGCCTGTCTAAATAGATATATAACTAGAGTTTCTTACAAACCAAATAACCCCAATTCTAGATAGAATGGCTCTACCCTCTCTCTAGAATTTTGCCAAAACCCCCAAATTCAACCTAGAAATTTTGTGTCAAAATTTCTGAAGAATTTGTTTAATATATCCAATCCTCTTTTTTGGATTTCGTCAATCTTCAATTAACCTCCGATCTGGTGATCCCTTTTTCGTTCATCCCTCTCCTTCCACTTCTTCCTCGTCGTTGATTCATCTACTTCTCTAGCCTATCGAGCACCGGTTTCGGGTTCCCTGGGTCCTTCGGCCCTTGCTTTCACCGGTCGGTCTCCTCGATCTGGGTTGTGGTGTGGGTGTCTCCTCTTGCGGCGTGCGACCCGGTGTATCCTTCCTCGGCTCGACTTCTTCCATTTTTTCTCTTTGCTAAGGTCAGTTTGTCCTTATGTTGGGATGTTCTTGGTTGAGTGGGTTTTCGTCCGGCTATTGTCGGCGGTGCAGGCTTGCTCTGTTGGCCTCCGGCTCATAGGTCGGCGCTCGCCATTGGTTGTCTGCTGTGATTTCCCCTCTTCGGTGTTCAGGCCGCTGTTGACCCGTTTGTGGGTTTGGCAAGTCCGGTTGCAAGTCCTTTGGGCCCATGTTTTGTGACTTGGGCCCAAAGCAAGGGAGGAAAAAAAAGATGTGAAAATCCGGATTGTATCCATTATCCATTGTGTATCCGTAGTTTCGGGCTTGTTGTTGAGGTGCTTGCTGGTGTGGTGTTTGGTTTCGTGGTCTAGTAGGTCTTTTTTGCAGTGTTTCTTCTTATTTGTCGACGCGCGAGAGGTCGTGGACGTGATCGAAACCTGAAGGCTCGTTGACAGAGTCCAAATATGAGGTTTCCACAAGTTCCCTAGGGAGTCCCTGCGTTGCCTCTACCAATCGAAGGATGAGTTGCCGCTCACTGCACTAGTTCTTTCGTCATTTTTGCTAATCTGCGCCTTTTATTACACCCTTGTACTTTGGATATTTTTCCTCGTTGTAGTTTTATGTCTTACCTTGTTTGATGGTTCTCCGTCGCCGATTTATTCGGCCTATCGACCCACCAGGCCTATCCGATGCGTCGAATTCTTACTTGATAAATAAATAAATAAATAAATATATATAGGGAGTGGTTCCCTTGTGCACATCCCCTATAGTGTATCTAGTGCACAAATACTAGCCATAGATCTTCATGGATTGAATGGTCTAGATTCCGCCATGTGTGCGGGTAAATTAAAAAAAAAAACCATCTTCAACCGCAGGTGATAGTGGGGTGCGTGAAACACAAAATCATTAAAACCCTAGGAGACAAAATCGGGTCTTCTTCTTCCTCAATCCAGTTGTTTTCTTCACCGGCGGACCGGAGGCGATTCGATGAGGAGACGAGCGAAGGTTAGGTGGCGGTGCATGGATGTGAATCGGAGGCAGGGGTTGATTCAACAATCAGTCGACGAAGGCGGAGGCTTCTGTGAGCGTCCTCGCCACCAGATCGCCGATGACCACCATGTCGTCCTCGCCAATCGATCTGGCGCACAGTCCCTCTGGCCCACAGATCGCCGGTGACCACCATGTTGTCGTCGCCACCAGATCTCCAGAGTCCCCTCCTCACAAGCGAAGCCCTGTTCTCCCTCGCGCAGGCGACTCTTGCTGCCAACAACACTCTTCGTCGCCCCCTGTTCTCCGGCCCTCGCTCTGCTCCAATCCAACTCCAGGCGACTGCGATCAGGGATCTTCTTTGTTCAGGCTAATCAGGGTAATCAAATATGAAGGTGAGCGTGTGGGTGTTTGGATTTCCGATTGATCTGCCCCAATTTGTGTTGAATTTGTTAGCAATTTGTGTGATTTCGAAGCTTCAATTTGATTTGCCCCAATTTGTGTGATTCTTCTGATTTGTTTTTTTTTAATTCGTAAAAATAAGAATTTCAATGAATAATACACTAATTATCGTTCATTGTACGCACTAAATTGACTAATTCAAACGAATAATTTGAAAATTTTATATGATTCTTCTGATTGGCCATTATTTTTGATTGACCATTATTTTTTGTAATTATCGTTCATTCTTCTAGTTATTGTTCATTCTTCGGATTGACCATTCTTCTGATTATCGTTCATTCTTCTGATTGACCATTATTTTTGTATATGATTCATGGTATTGGTGGGTTTTGATGTGTTTATTTGGGTATTTTATGAAATATTTCCATCGATCTTGGTTGAATTTTGAATGCTAAGTTGATGGGTTTTTTTGGGTGGTTGTTTGATTGAGTTGTAATGGTGATTATGCAGTTGAATAAGCCCTATTTTGGGCGATTATTTAGGGGAAATTTGGAAAATAACATAAAATTCAAATGTTTTTTTTGTTTATTTATGAACAATTATGGGTGATTATTCGGTGAAAAAACACCTTTTATCCAAATGAATGGATAATAACTTGAGTTCAACTTGGGATATTTTGGGTGATTATTTACGCCGAATAATTAAGCACTATCAATGGCCGAGGAATATAAGTTGAGATTATGAGTTTTTTTGGGACATTATTCAACTGGGAGGAGCGGTTTGCTGGTAATACAAATGTTTTATTGGGTGATTATTCAAGTGAATGAACTTGTTATTCATTAAATGGTGAATTATTCATTGGAATAGCAAAGTTTATTCAGGTAAACATAAGGTATTTTCTTCTGAAAAATATTCGTGGTTTTACCGATCAAAACAAATCATGTGAATAATCTCAATGTTAGAGTTCAGTTTCCGTATAAATTGGACCGATTTTACCGATCAATACAAATTCAGAAAATTACTTAGGTACTTATTTAAATTAACACGATCGCTTGATGAACATATCAATACAAAGGTTATGTAAGTATTCGTCGATTCTTTGTATTTAGTAAAAATAAGAATTCCACTGAATAATCTCTCAATTATCGTTCAATGTGCGTGTTTAATCAATCGATTCTATCGAATTATTCTAAAAAATTACTCATTCACAACGATTATGCAATTATTCATTACTTTTGTGTACCTCATAAAAATAAGGATTCCACTGAATAATCGCTCAATTATCGCTCAAAATACGCGTTAAATCAAGCCATTCAACCGAAACTGTTCGTTTACCGTATTTTTGAGAATAAGAAAAGGGATGAGATTGGATGGGGTGTATGTACTTTAATTTTAGCTATTATAAAAATTAATGGTTTATTTTGATCTAAAACAAAATCTTTACATATGAAAAATACATGGATTGACTAAGATGTGAAATATTGTCAATTAATATAAAAAAGATAAAATAGTTTCCAAATAATGGTAAATCAAAATAACAAAAAAACGCGAGTAGATGGAAAAAGATAGATATTTTTTTTGGTAAGCGAAAAAATATAGATATTGAATCTAATTCAATACCGTAAGTTGGAAGGGGTGATATTGGATGGACAATTGTCCAATATATGGATATAATACATTGAATAAGATATAAATAATCTATACTAAAAAGGATATATATATATAAAAAAAATATGGATGGGTTAGTAAGTGGGACCCAAATACCACCATATCACAATTCCCTCTCCCGTACATCATCACACGCGCCAGGAGGGAGAGTCCAGGAGGTTTCACCCATTGTGTGCGGGACCCACCTTGTTTTAATTAAAAAAAATCAAATAATCCATTTTAATCTCCTTCATCCATCACAAACAATCCAATGGTCCACAATTGTGCACAAAGTACACCCTAAGGGGTGTGCACAAGTTACCCATTCTCAATATATATATATGGATTGGTTCCAGAGTGTACACCTCTTAAGATGTACTTTGTGCACAAATCTTGACCTTTAATTAAGAGTTGATGGATGGTTAAGATTGATTGGGTGTTTTTATTATTTTTTTAATTAAAAAATGTAGGACCCATCAAAAAAATTACTTACCTTCCATGAGACAGTGCGTGTGCATGTGTTACTCCCTCCTCCGTGACCACCATCTCATCTTTTGTACATAATGATTGAAATTGTGTTTTTTTTTATTATTTCCTTCTTTCTTTCTTTTTTAAACGGGTGCCATTCTTTTTTTTTTAAAGTTTGCAACCCATTTTTTTAATATTTCCTTCTTGCTTTTTTTTGGGGGTTTTGCAAAATAGCCATGAAATTGGGCTAATTTTGCAAAATATCCGCGTTTTGGGCGTTTTTGCAAAATCTCCTAAATAAAAGGCTTCGCTGTCCCTCGAAACGCGATTTTCTCTCTCCTCCAGTTCTCCATCTCCGGACGCTCTATCTCTCTCTCCCAACCTGCTCGCCGAAGATTGCTAGGATTTACGAGAGATTACCATTCCGACATCAACGAAGCTATCGATTGTGTAGAATGCGCAAATTTTACTAGAATTTTTGGATTACTTCTTTAGTTTTGAGATTGCTCCTTTAGTCTGTGTTTATCTATGCTTCGGTTTTGCAATTACTGCTTCAGTTTTGCGATTAGCGCAAATTTCTTAGAATTTTTTGGTTTGAGATTACTACTTGAGTTTTGTGATTACTGATTCAGTCTGTGTTTATGTATGCTTCATTTCTTCGGCGCAAATTTCTTAGAATTTTTTGGTTTGAGATTACTACTTGAGTTTTGTGATTACTGATTCAGTCTGTGTTTATGTATGCTTCATTTTTGCAATTACAGCTTCAGTTTTGCGATTATTACTTCAATTTGCCCCATGCACAAATAACTGGTTCGGTTTTGTGATTACGGATTGGAATCGTGTGATTACAAGTGTAGATTACGCCAAATTTGTGTTTATCTATGCTTATAAATGCTATAACAGTATGGAAATATAGTTGAACAGAATTATTACTGTTATTGAATGAATCAAAATTTGTGCCTTTTGCGAAAACTTTGATTCATTTTTTATGCTTATATATGTTATAAGAGTATGGAAATCTGTGCTTATACATACAGTAGCATCAAAATTTGCGCCTTTGGCGCAAAATTTGACTGATTTTTTATACATGAATTAATATTTATGAGCATTTTTTTCTGTATATGTGTAATATTCAAGTTTCAAATCGAATCTGTGTATGTTTATGGTTATTTATGCTTATTCATGTTTTACATTGCTCAAGTCATCTCTATGATTGCTAAGGATGTGATTTCAATATGTCTGTTTCAACTAATCAGTAGACCTTAATCATAGAAGTTCACCACAAGAACTGTATTGTATTTATTTTGTTGTTCATTTCATCATTACACTTGAATCTGCACTCTATATTGAAGTATTGATTCCTTATTAGACTTTGATTGCTAATGTCATCACTAGACTTCCTTATTCAATATTGATTAAGCCATGTCATCAATGCAATGGAGTCATAATAAAATTGCACAGGGGATGCCAGTATAGAATATTTTATGCTTATATATGTTATAACAGTATGGAAATCTATGCTTATACATACAGTAGCAACAAAAATTTTGATTGATTTTTTAAATGAATTAATGTTTATGAGCACTTTTTTCTGTATAAGTGTAATATTCAAGTTTCAAATCGAATTTGTGTATGTTATGGTTATTTATGCTTATTCATATTTTACATTGCTCAAGTCATCTCTATGATTGCTTAGGATGTGATTTAAATATGATTGTTTCAAATAATCAGTATACATTAATCATAGAAGTTTCCCACGAAAAGTGCAACTTTTATATAATTCGCTTCACAACAGGTGTATTGTATTCATTTTGTTGTTCATGTCATCACTACACTTGAATCTGCACTCTATATTAAAGTATTGATTCCTTATTAGACTTTGATTGCTAATGTCATCACTAGATTTCCTTATTGAACATTGATTAAGCCATGTCATCACTACAATGGAGTCATAATAAAATTGCACAGGGGATGCCTGTTTAGAATATTTTATACTTATATATATAATAACAGTATGGAAATCTATGCTTATACATACAATAGCATCAAAATTTGCGCCTTTGGCGCAAATTTTTCATAACAGGTTTATTCTACTCACTTTGGTTGGCCGTGTCATCGTTATTGAACATTGATTGAGCAATGTCATCACTACAATTAAGTTATAGAAAAATTGCACAAGGTGTGCAAATCTATTGTTGCTTTTGACAATGCAAATCTATTGTTGCTTTTAAGTAAGATGTGTATTTTACTCACTTTGGTTGATCATTGTTGTGAGGAGGAAATCGAGTATGAAATATAGCAAAATAGATCAAACCAGATTCAGGCCCACGCAAATAAATACAAGACTCTTCCAATGCAGTAATGGGAACTCAGGATCGAATCCACGAGGAAGCGTGTCAGCAGATCTCAGGTAGCTGTAAATCTCACAAACAAAGCAACAAAAAGACAGCAGCACAGAAACAAAGGGGCAGAAACAGAAATAAAACAGAAAAGAACAAACAAAAGCAAAGATCAAAACGAAAACAGAAAAGGCAAAGCAAAGCAGAAACAAAAGCGAGGACACAGAAGCTACTCGATCTCGAGTAACAGTCCTCTATATCGACTAACGAGGTCGACAACAGAAACTTAGAAACGAAAGCAGACAACTCGATGTAGACAAGTTCGTACTCGATATCGAGTAGAGGCTACTCTGTATCGACCAAAAACTCCTCTGTATCGACTAGCAAGACAAAACTGTAAATCGCAGATTCGAACCCAAACTTAGAAATTTGACAGAAATAAACTCAATGTGCTAAAAGACTTCCAAAGCTAGGGTATCAACACCACAACGATAACCATGCAAAGTAATACATAAAGGCATAAAAGATCATGCTTTCCATCAAACAACTTTCGTTGTTAAAAAATAGGCATATAGAGGTGATAACTCCCTCCCTTGATGAAAATCGGAATAGATGTTCCAAAGGCTTTGACAGGATATTTGTGTCAAAAGCCTTGGAGCATTAACAGTTGATGAAATACAAAACCTATCTTATTATTCGTATATTATTTTATCTTATTATATACTTCCACTATATTATATATATATGTATGACTAACCATTTCAGGAAGTATATTCGAAGATTGCATCCTTCCTTATACATGTTGAGAAGATCAGTTCAAAATAGATCATGGCTTCGAAGTATCCTTAAATAGAAGATCCAAGATCAAAGCCTGATTCAAAAGGAGCCGTTGGAGATCTGGTGTTGAAGATTCTCACGCTCCATGCTTTATATAAAGGAAAGGAAGGAGAAGACAGAAGAAAAAGTGCTACACACGAGCTTCATTCATTCAAGCGATCTGTCTTCCAAGTGTCTCTCTGCTAAGCGCTCAAATAGTTTGTTGTTTATTTTAAAGCCTTTGAGAGTCAATGTGAGCTTATAGGACATATTCATTTCAAGTGTTACTCGAGAGTTTATAACTCGGGAAGTTGCACTAGGCTATTGATTTGCGAGAGTTAGAGGATTGTACTAGATAGCTGAGAGAGGTGGGGCTCTTCTAGATTGGTCTAGGACTCCAAGGGAACGTGAGTTGACTAGATTGCAATTGTATAGGAGAGAGGCTTCTCGGTGAGCTATTAGGATCCTAAGCTAAGCAATCAATAAAGCCTTTGAATCCTAGGGTTGTGGAAGAACCCTAGGCGGGGACATAGGCCAAGTTGTGTTGAACCTCGTAAACAATTACTCGTGTTCTTTACTTATTAGCTTTACCTTATTTCCGCACTTGGTTCGAATTGTTTAACTTTGTGATTCAGGTTTATCTCAAAGGTTTTGGTACAAGCTCCAAAAGTCTTGAGACTTTCTGCGAAAAACGGGCATACTCTATTCAACCCCCCTTCTAGAGTATTTCTTATTACATTGTTTTTACATTATCGAACCTTCCATTGGTATCAGAGCTTTACTCACTGCTTTTGATCTAACAATCTTGTGAGTTTTCGATCATGTCTGGTGAAGCAAGCGGAGGATTTGCACAGGGAAGGTCCACAAGCAGACCGCCACTCCTTGTAGGAAACAACTTTGTCCACTGGAGATCTTTGATGAAGATGTTCATCATAGACCAAGATCTAGAGCTTTGGAGCATTATAGAGAATGGTCCGAAGATTCCAGAGAAGGAAGGACCAAATGACACCAAAATTGCAAAGAAGGAGTCTGAATACAACCAAGCAGATCTTGAAACCATCTCCAAGAACTACAGGGCTATTAACTTACTTTATTGTGGTCTTAGCACTGATGAGTTTAACCGTATCTCTTCTTGTAGGTCAGCGAAAGAGATTTGGGATAAGTTGGTCGTCACCTATGAAGGAACGAGCCAAGTAAAAGACACCAAGATCAGCATCTTCCTTCGAAAGTACGAGCTCTTTAAGATGAAGTCTGATGAGTCAATCAAGGCCATGTTCACACGGTTCACAGAAATTACCAACAACCTTGACTCTCTCGGCAAGGGCTTTACCAATGTGGAGAAAGTAAGAAAGATACTGAGGTGCCTTCCAAAGGAGAAATGGGGTCCAAAAGTAACAGCTATAGAGGAAGCCCAGGACCTCACTACTCTACCCCTTGATGACCTTCTTGGGAAGCTGATCACGCATGAGATGATCCTTAATGAAGACGATGGAGAACTTCCAGCTAGCACCAAGAACTTAGCACTCAAGTCTAAGAAGGATGAGCCCAAGGATGGATCTGATTCCGAAGATGAGGATGACGATGAGGATGATCCTTTTGCTCTCATCACAAGAGGCCTTGCTAGAATTCTCAAAATGAAGAAGCAATTCAACAACAAGGATGGATCAGAGTCTTCAAAATTTCGAGGTAAGTCTCAATACAACAAGTTTGAAAAGAAGACTAAACCGTTGTCTTGTTTTAAATGTGGTGAAACAGATCATCTTGTGAAGGACTGCCCTCAAAAGACAAAAAGCCAGCCCAAGAAAGGTGACAAATGGAAGAAGAAAGCCATGGTAGCTACTTGGAGTGATTCCGACTCTGACTCCGACGATGAAAAGGCCAACATTTGTCTCATGGATTCTGGAGATGAATCCCACGATGAAAAGCTTGAAGCTACTGTAAGAGAAGTTATGGAAAGCCCAAAAGAGGTATTATCGGAATTCCTTTCAAATATGATTGCCAATGAAGAGAAGCTTATTGCCCAAACTAACATTCTTATTAAGAGAACTGTGGACCAGGAAAGAACTATTGAGGATCTGTCTATGAGGGTCAAAGGTCTTGAAGCTTCTTATTCAGGTCTTGACATTAAAGTCAAGACGCTTGATTCGGAGAAATCCGAACTCAAGCAAGATCTCTCCTCTCTAAGAAATGTGCATAATAACTTAGAGAACGAGAAGATCTCCCTAAATAATAAGATTCTAGACCAACAGACAGCCCTCATAAGTTTTACCAAATCCAAAGGCACTCTCGATAAGATGTTGGGTGAGCAACAAAGCTCTCTAAACAAAAGTGGTATTGGTTACAATCCAAAGTTTTTAAAGAAGCAACACATTACCACTTTTGTAAAGGCTAAAGGAAGCAGAACCTCTCCTATATGTCACCATTGTGCTAGAAAAGGACATGTAAAAGAGAACTGCCCTTATAGAAGAAAGGATCCATATATTATTCGTAATACATTTCCTGTTCATTTGAGAAAAGAACGGATAACACAAGTTTGGGTTCCAAAAGGCACTATTTTACCAAATATGGTTTACCCCAACAATGGATCCAAATTTGCTTATTGGTCTAGCCACAAAGGTTGATGTTTGTTTTGCAGGAGATCACCAAGGTGAAAGAACACAAATGGATTATTGATAGTGGTTGCTCGAGGCATATGAGTGGGAAGAGTTCTCTCTTTCATGATCTAAAGAAGCAATCCACGGGAACAATCACTCTTGGTGGCAAAGGGAAATGCGACATTGTTGGTATTGGTAGTGTTGGAAGTGATTCCAGCCATAGTATTAAAAATGTCTATCTTGTTAATGATTTAAAGTATAATTTGCTTAGCGTTTCTCAATTATGTGATAGTGGTAACAATGTCAGATTTAACAAGAAAAGATGTATAGTGTGCAGAGATGATACAGGTGAAGTTATTCTGACTGCATATCGTTACAACAACATATACGCTGTAAATGCTGATCAAGTGGCACAAGGAAGCTTAACCTGTTTAAAGGCCTTGACGGACGATCCAAAGCTTTGGCACAGGAGACTCGGTCATGTGAGTCCACATACACTACAGAAGCTTGTGTCCAAAGGGCTTGTAAGAGGGCTACCTGAGATGGACTTCAAAGGTATTGACATGTGCAATGCTTGCACACGAGGTAAACAAACACGTAGCTCCTTCAAACCCAAAAAGGTTGTAAGTTCTTCTAGACCCCTTGAACTTTTACATATGGATTTATGTGGTCCTATGCGAGTCAAATCTCCCAATGGTAAAAAGTACATGCTAGTTGTTGTCGATGATTTTTCAAGATATACTTGGGTTGCATTTTTGAAAGAAAAATCAAAGGCCTTATTTGAGTTTTCAAAACTTTGTAAGGAGTTGCAAACTTTAAGAAATGAGCCCATAGTGTCTATTCGGAGTGATCATGGTAGGGAGTTTGATCAACTTCAATTTGATTTGTTTTGTGCTAAATATGGCATCTCCCATAACTTTTCTGCTCCCAGGACACCTCAACAAAACGGGGTTGTGGAACGCAAGAACCGCACCTTAGAGGATATGGCCAGGACTATGCTTTTAGAAAATGCATTACCTAAAACCTATTAGGCTGAAGCTGTTAACACAGCTAACTACATTTTAAATTGTTGTCTTATTCGTTCCATCTTAAAGAACACTCCTTATGAGCTTTTCAAAGGCCGCAAACCAGTTATATCTTATTTTAAACCCTTTGGTTGTACTTGTTTTGTTCATAACAATGGAAAAGATAACCTTGGGAAATTTGATGCGCGTAGTGATGAAGGTATATTTCTTGGCTATTCCACGAGTAGCAAAGCTTATAGAATCTTCAATAAAAGGACCCAGGTAGTTGAATAAAGTATACATGTTATCTTTGATGAATGCAATGATGGTGCTTTGAGTGAAAGTGTTGCAGATATAGATCTTAACATCCATGAAGAGAACGAGGAAGGTGATGATGCTGCTACCAAGAACACAGAGAAGAGGAACATGCAGGAACCGATTCTTAACACTGAAGAATTGGCCCAAGGTGTTGAAGATGCGTCCAAAGCCCTTGGTGTCCAATTCAACAGTGTTGAGATGTCCGAAACTGCTGTAACTGAACCTAACAGGACCACGGAGTCAGATGTACCACAAATCAATCTTGATGGTGTGAGGAATCAAGGAGCTGAGACTAGCAAAAGGAAATTCAAATACTCCTCATCACACTCATTAAAGGATATCATTTCTGACCCTACTTCTAGTGTTCAAACTCGTTCTAAACTTAAAGATCTTTGTGCTTTTAACGCGTTTGTTTCTCTTATTGAGCCAAAGAAGGTAAATGAGGCACTTCAGGAGCCAGACTGGATTATATCTATGCAAAGTGAACTTAATGAATTTGAGAGGAACAAAGTATGGACTTTGAAGCCTAGACCAAAGCATCAATCAGTCATTGGCACACGATGGGTATTTCGAAACAAGCTGGATGAGAATGGTAAGATTGTAAGGAACAAGGCAAGGCTTGTTGCCCAAGGCTACAATCAAGAGGAAGGTATTGACTACGAGGAGACTTTTGCTCCCGTAGCCAGGCTTGAAGCCATTCGCATTTTATTAGCATTTGCATCTTTTATGAGCATAAAGTTATATCAAATGGATGTCAAGTGTGCTTTTCTTAATGGTTTCTTAGAAGTAGAAGTTTATGTTGCTCAACCCCCAGGTTTTGAAAGCTCAGAATTCCCCAATCATGTTTACAAACTTGACAAAGCGCTTTATGGTTTGAAACAAGCCCCAAGAGCTTGGTACGAGCGCTTGTCAAAATATCTTTTAGAAAATGATTTTAAAAGGGGGTTGATCGACAAGACTCTTTTTATCAAGACCAAAGGAAAGGACATTTTGTTTATTCAAATTTATGTTGATGATATATTATTTGGTGCTACTAACACATCTTTGTGCAAGGAATTTTCTGACATTATGTGCAGCGAATTTGAGATGAGCTTGATGGGTGAACTCAACTTCTTTTTGGGGTTATAAGTTCATCAATCCATGAAAGGGATCTTCGTTAACCAAAGCAAGTACACTAAGGATCTCTTGAAGAAGTTCAAGATGGATCAATCCAAGGCAGCCAAGACTCCCATGAGCTCAACGTTGTCTCTAGATCAAGACAAGACTCAAACAAGTGTCAATCAAAAGGAGTATCGAGGAATGATTGGATCTTTATTATATCTCACGGCTAGTAGACCTGACATCATGTTTAGTGTTTGCATGTGTGCTAGGTTTCAAGCTGATCCCAAAGAATCTCACCTCGTGGCTGTGAAGAGGATCTTTCGATATCTCAATTGTACTAAGGAACTCGGACTATGGTACCCAAAGCAAAAGGATTTCACTTTAATTGGATATTCTGATGCAGATTTTGCAGGCTACAAGGTGGATAGGAAGAGCACATCAGGATGTTGCCAATTCTTAGGAGCATCCTTGATCAGTTGGCACTCAAAGAAGCAAAATTCAGTCGCTCTATCCACTGCAGAAGCCGAATACATTGCAGCTGGAGCTTGTTGCTCCCAAATCCTTTGGATAGCTCAACAAATGCGAGATCTTGGCATCAACCTCAAGGGTATCCCAATTAAGTGTGACAATACAAGTGCCATATCCACCACTAAGAATCCTGTTCAGCATTCAAGGACCAAGCATATTGATGTAAGGCATCATTTCATTAGAGATCATGTTGAAAAAGGTGATGTGTCCATATCTTTTATTTCTACTGATTATCAATGGGCTGACATTTTTACTAAGCCTTTGGCAGAGGACAGGTTCACCTTCATTAGACGAGAGATTGGGATGCTTAACAAGGAAGCACTTTCGTAGGGGGAGCTTTCCCTTTATGAAAGATAAACTCCACTCAGTGTCAAGACCTTTGAGAGTCATGACAAGGTCTACAAACTGAACAGTGGAGTACATATATCGGATCATATATTTTTGGTTAATATCTTTTTAGATATTTAATCAATCATATTTGTTTTAATCGGATTTCAAAAATTGCCTATTTCTATGATTTCCTTAACCGTTAAGATATTTTTGGAAATATATTTTTTGTTACCTTGTCCGATTTTAATGGTTATTTGAATTTGAATTTGAAATTGAAAACCTTTCAAATCTTAGCAATGTAATGATTTCTTTCCTTGGAACCCTAAACCCATCCCATCAATCCGTCACCCTCTCTCTCTCTACTTAAACCAATCATGTACCCGATTACAACCCACACTCAGAGTTTTCCAAACCCTTTCCACTTCTTCATCTTCAACCTCTCAAAGAAACCCTAACCGACTACTTCCATGGCACCCAAAACCAAGAAAGCTGTTACTCCCAAAAGACTTGGCGCCACCCCCAAGGGACGCCAGGCCACTGCTACCTCTCCCACACCCGAACCTGCTACTTAAGCCATCATCCCAGCAGTTGTCCAGAGCACCATTAAGGCGAGCACGACCACGGCTCCCAAAGGCTCTCAGAAGCGCGCTGCTAAGAAACCCCTGAGTGCTAAACAAAAGGGGAAGAGAAAAATCCTGGCTGAGGAAGAGGACGAGGAAGAAGAGGAAGACGACCTTGATGCCGCCCTGGAGCGAGATGCTGCCAAGGAAGCCGAGGAGGAGGTCTTGAGGCAGAAAAAGGCTGATGAGGAGGCCGAGCTTGCTAAGAAACATGCCGAGGAAGAAGCTGAACGGATTCGGAAGGAAGCCGAAGCCGAAGAGGTTCCATCCGAGGTGGAGCCTGAGGAAGAAGAAGAAGAAGAAGAGGAGCAAGAGGGATCTGGAGAGGACGAGGAACCAGAAGGAGATGGCGCGGGGTCCGCTGAGGACTCGGGGTCTGAGGAAGAGGAGGAAGAATCTCCCTCTCCTTCTCCTCCTCCCCCGTCTCCGAAGAAGCGGAAAGCCCCTGCTCCTGTCAAGCCTCCATCCCCCAAGCACACCAGGAAGGGCACTGTCAAGAGTCTTGCAGCGCCTGTCAAGAGAGCTGCTCCAACAGTTGCGCGCAGAAAGAATGCAGACCCCCCGGCCTATATCCAGGTAAATCAATCCTTTCCCTCCTCTTGGTTTCAAGATGCTGAGACTGCTGGTAAGTGGGTAGACGAGTTTCGAACTCGTAAGATTAGTTGTTCTGATTTTTTAGATGTTGAGTTCTTTGAAGCTTTGAAGTTACCTTGCATTGAGCTCCTCAAAAATTCCCCAGCCTGGAACCTTCTTAACCTTGAGACTGTTTACTACCCTGAGCTTACCCGACTTTTCTACATTAACCTAAAAGCCAAAAACGACACTGATGGTTGGTCTTTGAAGTCTGTCGTCAAAGGGGTTAGAATCTCTCTCAACTCCAATGATTTTGCAGATTCCTTAGGCTTACCTACACCAGTTCCACCCGCTAAAATAAACCCCTCAAAAGAAAATTGCATCATCCTAGCCCGAGCCAAATATCTCTTACCTGAAGCATCCAACAGCACCTCAAAGCAACTCACTCACTCATCCCTAACCCTTGAGGCAAAAATTACCTTTAACATTATTGTTAGATGCCTCCTACCCCGTCTTAACTCTGGCTCACTCCTTACTGACAATGCCATGGTACTGCTCTACCGCACTCTCAATGGCCTTGATCCTGATCTGGCCAACACTATCCTTTGAACCATGGCTCATGCCAGAAAAGCTCGAAAAGGCTCTCCCCTCCCCTTTGCTACCCTTTTGACCCCTATCTTCAAATCTTCTGGAATTGATGTCAAAAATGAAGAGCAGCTGCTTCATACGGGTATGTTCGACTCTAAAGGCCTTGAAAAGATTGGCATCACTCGATCTCCCCAAGGGACCTTGAGTCTTGCCACTCCTTCAAAAGCCTTTCCCACTGCTCCAGCTTTCGATGAACGCATGGACAACCTAGAGTTGGGCTTGGAGGAAGTTTGCCTGGATATTAAGGAGCTGCAGAAGGAGTTGATGACAACGATGAGCGGGATTTCAACGATGCTGGAAGGATTGTGGACGAGGCTCACTGATGATGCTCCGGATGACTGAGCCTAAACCTTATCCCACCCTATCCCACCCCTGAAACTTGTTACTTTGCTGGTTTTTGGAAACGTTTTCAAAACATTTGGTAACTTTTGGTGACTGTTTTACCTCCGCCCTTTGTTGAAAGACAAAAAGGGGGAGATGATCGTTAGACTTTGAAAACCTCTGTTTAAAGGTCGTGGAGGACCTTGGTTTTTGTTTTATGGTTTTCAGTTGGATCGTTTTTTTTTGCATGCTTTAAAAATTTTGATCCAACATTTGTCTAACCCTTGCAGGTACTTAGTCTGATTTTGATTTTGATATATCTGTTTGACTAAGTTGCAGGGATGCACAGGTTTTGTCTTTCATCAAGGGGGAGATTGATAACTCCCTCCCTTGATGAAAATCGGAATAGATGTTCCAAAGGCTTTGACAGGATATTTGTGTCAAAAGCCTTGGAGCATTAACAGTTGATGAAATTCAAAACCTATCTTATTATTCGTATATTATTTTATCTTATTATATACTTCCACTATATTATATATATATGTATGACTAACCATTTCAGGAAGTATATTCGAAGATTGCATCATTCCTTATACATGTTGAGAAGATCAGTTCAAAATAGATCATGGCTTCGAAGTATCCTTAAATAGAAGATCCAAGATCAAAGCGTGATTCAAAAGGAGTCGTTGGAGATCTGGTGTTAAAGATTCTCACGCTCCATGCTTTATATAAAGGAAAGGAAGGAGAAGACAGAAGAAAAAGTGCTACACACGAGCTTCATTCATTCAAGCGATCTGTCTTCCAAGTGTCTCTCTGCTAAGCGCTCAAATAGTTTGTTGTTTATTTTAAAGCCTTTGAGAGTCACTGTGAGCTTATAGGACATATTCATTTCAAGTGTTACTCGAGAGTTTATAACTCGGGAAGTTGCACTAGGCTATTGATTTGCGAGAGTTAGAGGATTGTACTAGATAGCTGAGAGAGGTGGGGCTCTTCTAGATTGGTCTAGGACTCCAAGGGAACGTGAGTTGACTAGATTGCAATTGTATAGGAGAGAGGCTTCTCGGTGAGCTATTAGGATCCTAAGCTAAGCAATCAATAAAGCCTTTGAATCCTAGGGTTGTGGAAGAACCCTAGGCGGGGACGTAGGCCAAGTTGTGCTGAACCTCGTAAACAATTACTCGTGTTCTTTACTTATTTGCTTTACCTTATTTCCGCAATTGGTTCGAATTGTTTAACTTTGTGATTCAGGTTTATCTCAAAGGTTTTGGTACAAGCTCCAAAAGTCTTGAGACTTTCTGCGAAAAAACGGGCATACTCTATTCAACCCCCCTTCTAGAGTATTTCTTATTACATTGTTTTTACATTATCGAACCTTCAAGAGGCTTTCGCATAAACCCTAATTGTTACTAACCCTTTTCACACAATTAATCCAAGTTGCATTAAGATCACTTTCGCTTCAATAATACAAACAAGGATCACCTTCAACCCTCGCAAAAGAATCATGCTCATAGGGATAGAAGACGAATTGCACAAAAAGATCTAACCTTTACCGCATCACCTCACATAGCCGCCGTCGGGCTCACCCCAGCCCCAGAAGTAGGTGGACTACTCACGCCTCATCGTAATCGCAAACATTGATTGATGAAAAGAACTAAATTGCATTAAAACTAAATTCAAAGCCTTTACAATTCCGGCAATCCAACTTTCGATGAATGCCAAAACCTTAAAAACTTTAGAACTCCTAAACTGTCTATGTGGAAATACTTCTCTAGCTTGTGAATTGAATTAATATAAACCAGCCCCTAGGACTTTATTTATAGGCTTCTAATCCTCGCTATCCAAGGATAGAATCATCTATCTCTACATCTAAAGGCTTAAAAGATAAATAAAAGCAATAAAGGAATTTAATCTAAAAGGAAAAGATAAATCTAAACTAGGTAAGTCTTCTTCATGTTGATAGATCTCCCTTCCATGGATAGATGATGATAGATCTCGGCCCACTCGACATCCTTCGTGCCCAAGGAATCCCAGCTCTACTCGGACTGCTCAAACCGAGTAACGCGGCTCGACATGTCTACTCGATATCGACCACGGCTACTCGATATCGAGTACCAGGGTTCGTCGACTTGGTCTGGCTGGGTGACTCTGCTCGACAAGGCTCGGACATGGCTCGGAGGTCTGGTCGATATCGACCACGGCTGCTCTGTATCGAGTAGAGGTGGTCTGCGTCTTCGTCCTCGGCTTCTCGGCTTGGCACAGCTCGTCGACTCCGGACATGGCTCCGAAGTGTCGTCGATCTCGACTAGATGGTATTCGAGATCGAGTAAGGTTCCGGAGTCGTGTTGTCTCTGACTCAGTGTCCTCGATCAGCTCTGCTCGACCAGGTGTGCTCGACCAGCCCTCGTCGAGATCGAGTACGGTGTACTCGAGATCGAGTAGAGTCCTGTCAGCTTTCTGCTCTGTTCTTGAAACGCACTTTCCTGAGTCCTCGTTTGTCGGATTGACGCATATGACCATGCGTTGGAAAGATCTTTTCGAGGGCTACAACTCTCATGAAGACATCAAAGTTTGATTCAGAACGAAGAATGGTGAAAAATGGCCTTTTCGCCAGCTGCTCCATTCTTAGCTTCTCTATGAGTTTCCTTTAAGCTCCAAAGTGCGTCCGATTTCTGCGAAATATAACCAAAACTTGTGTAGACCTCCATAAATTGAAAATAAGTGTAAACTACACAGATTCTGTATTGTTCTAACCCAAATGTATGCAATGTATGCAGAAATCGATATAAAAGTAAATGTAAAACATGGCAAATTAGGCTCACAACAATCATGTCATCGTTTTTCATCAGATTGTGTTTGTTATTACTTAAATGTATTTATCCTCTTAAATTCATACTCTGCAGATTACAATGGCAACCCACATTATTACAGTTGTATGTGGTGGGAAATGGTTGTTTAATGATTCATGTCCAACCTTTGTTGGAGACACTACTTCAAAGGTGTTTATGATTGACGAGACAATAACATTACAGGGTTTAACTGAAAAAGTTCACAACAGATTAAATATAGATAGTGCATTGGAATTGAAATTCAATCATTTACACCCTTTCAAACTGTTGAGAGCTCCGCTTCTTGTTGAATGTGATGCTGATTTGAAAGAGTTTTTAAGGTTGTCCGACCTAGAGAATGTTAAATTTGCTGCAGAGTTGTGTGTCAGCATTAAATCAAAGAGTGAAGAAGTTGAAGATCAACAGGCATCCTCAGCTGAGAGTTTACAGTTGGTGGCATGCAATCCAACTATTACCAATATTGTTACAATGGAAAATAACATGACATTGATCGGTGACACCAGGATGAAAGGTGTATTGTTGGAAGATGTTGGAGATGACATGAATTCTCTAAACAGTGACACTTCAAGTGATGAAGATTCTGCAGATGAAATATGGAGAGCATTCTATTCTACGGCACACAGGAGAGACACTACACTAGAAGATTGGGATGCTGATAGCTCTACTGTGCCTAGTGTGAATCTCAATTCACAAAACTTGATTTGCGTAGGGAAAAGCATTGCATCAAGGAAAGTAGTTAAGCATGCTTTAGGAATCTTGTCAATAACTGAGATATTTGGTTTTCGCGTGGTAAAAGCAGACACAAAGTATTATAGAGTGCATTGTGTAGATCCTGACTGCAAATGGAAAGTGCATGTCAAAACTGTTGGTCCAACTTGGCATGAGGTCATAGTGTATGTGGAAATGCACACCTGCACATGGGATTTCAGGACAAAACACTGCAAACAGCCTTCATCTTCTGTGATTGCAAGTATCATCGAATCAAGGTGAGAACTTTTTTTAAGAGATAGTATTTATATTTTAACTTGCTTTCTAATATATGATTTATTCTAATTTAAGTATAATTACACAGTGTTGACGCTGGATACAGACCAGCACAGATAAAGGATAAAATGAGAACAGAACAAAAGATGCAAATTAGCTACTGGAGAGCATGGAAGTCATCAAAAATAGCTCATGAAATGGTTAAGGGGACACCAGAATCAAATTATGCAGATTTACCATCATTTTGCCATATGCTCATGGAGAGAAACAATGGGACTATAGCTTTAATTTCAAAAGACAAAGAAGATAGATTTCAGTACTTCTTTCTGTCATTTGGACAGTGCATAAGAGCATTCCCCCTCTTAAAAAAGGCATGTCTTAAACAGTGTCAGCACAAATTATGTTGTCATCGATTTCCTTAACTTTGATAAAATAAGTAATTTTATTTGTTTATATATCAGGTTGTTGTTGTTGATGGAACATTCCTAACTGGCAAATACAGAGGAACGTTACTTGGAGCAGTTGCACAAGATGCAAATAGACAAATCTTTCCACTTGCTTTTGGTATTATTGACTCCGAAAACAACAACTCCTGGGAATGGTTTATGTATCAGCTGCTGCAGGTTGTGCCTCCTTCAAATGACTTAGTGTTTGTCTTTGATAGACATGATAGCATTTCAAGGGCTCTCTCTTTAGCTTACCCAACAGCTACACACTGCATATGTATGTGGCACTTGAAACAAAACATCAAAGCGACGTTCAAGAAAAAAGAGCTGGGGAAAATGTTCAAAAAAGCAGCAGAGAGTTACACTATCCAAGAGTTCAACAACCATCTTGAACAAATCAAAGCAACTTGTCCAAACCTATCAGAATATCTAGTGTCAGCAGGTTTTGATAAATGGGCAAGAGCACATTCAAAGTGTGATAGATACAACATGATGACATCCGACAATGCTGAGAGTTTGAACTCTGTTTTCAAAGGCAAAAAGGATTATCCCATTGTGGCACTTGTGGAGTTTGCTAGGGAAAAGCTCACATCATGGTTTCTGGACAGGACAGAAAAAGCACTGGCAAATCAAGACAGAATAACTCCTGAGATCCTTAATTTGATAAGAGAATCACAAGCGCAAGTTGGAGCATGCGGAGTAGAAAAGATGAATGAATCACAATTTGAGATCAATGGTCAAGGAGCTGTAGCTATAGTTGATTTATCAGCGAGGACATGTACATGCAGAGTATTTGATGTGGAGAAAATACCTTGTGTACATGCTCTAGCAGCCATTACACACATAAAAGCAAATGTGTCTTATTTTGTTGCAAAATTTTACAGCAATGACGCTTTGCTTATGACATATGCAGAAACAATATATCCAGCGTTGGATGAAGATGAAGGAAACATCCCTGATGTGATCAAATCTATCAACTGTTACCCCCCAGTAGTAAGAAAAAGAGCAGGAAGACCACATACAAATAGAAAGCTTTCATTGGGAGAGTACAAGAGGAGGATGAATCATTCAAGATAAGGCTGTCAGCACAAATTCTGTCATCAGTATTATATAAGAATAATGTTAGTAGATAATACAGTTTATAAATTTGTAAATGACATTTCTTTTTGAAAATTAACATTAATTCAATAATATAGAATAAATTTTGAAATTTTACCATGTACTAATACAAATTTTACCATGATGAGCAAGTTTTCCCCATTTGTAGTATGTTGTGCAATTTAATTCTATTGATGAGCAAAAATAAGATCATGTTGAGAAACAACCTATTAAGCAACTATGAAGACATAATTAGATAAAACTAAGATTTCGTTGCAAACAAAGTGTTGTTGTGCAATATATAAACAACCGTTGAGCAAAAATAATGTGATGCTGAGCAAGTTTTCCCCATTTGTAATATGTTGTGCAGTTTTATTCTATTGATGAGCAAAAATAAGAGCATGTTGAGCAATAATCTATAAAGCAACTTTGAAAACAAAATTGGATAAAAATTAGATGTCATTGCAAACAAAGTGTTGTTGTGCAATATATGTACTATCGTTGAGCAAAAATAAAGTGATGTTGAGCAAGTTTTCCCCATTTGTAATATGTTGTGCAGTTTTATTCTATTGATGAGCAAAAATAAGAGCATGTTGAGCAATAATCTATAAAGCAACTTTGAAAACAAAATTAGATAAAAATTAGATGTCATTGCAAACAAAGTGTTGTTGTGCAATATATGTACTATCGTTGAGCAAAAATAAAGTGATGTTGAGCAAGTTTTCCCCATGCATAATATGTTGTGCACTTTTATTCCATTGATGAGCAAAAATAATACAATGTTGAGCAATAATCTATTAAGCAACTATGAAAGCGTAAATATATAAAAATAAGATGTTGTTGCTACAAAAATGGTTTGCTTGTGCAATACATATACTATCGTTGGGCAAAAATAAGGTGATGTTGAGCGAGTTCACAAGAGTCAAGCGTTGTGCAAATCTAAACTATTGTTGAGCAAGAATAATAGGATGTTGAGCAAATCTAAGGTATGGAATTATATGAAAAATAATAACAAATAAATAAAGTCTCACAAAATTCCCTATTTATTGGCAAACAAAAAAAAACGGTTTTCCTAAAAAAAAATATAAAAAGCAAATATGTGTGAATGCGCAAAACGCTTTTCAAGTTCGAGAAGTTTTCCATCACCGTCTTTTAATTTCTTCCTCGAGCTAAATCTACTCTCTCCATTTCTCTGTGAGATTTCATGAGGTTTGATTGTAGGCTTGTAAGAAGGAGATCTATCATATACATAGAGATGTCTTCAGATCCGAAAGGTTTGATTTCGTGTTTTCTGTGTATTAAAGTTTAAATTAGAACGAGTACGGTTTAGGGCTTAGTTTTCCACAAAAATTAGGAAAAATCGCACTTATTCAAGCGAATTTAATATTTATAATCAAGCAATTATTCAGCCTTACAAGACCTACCATTGCTATTTCAATTTCTTTCACATAATAAATTGAAGTTAATGTGATTAATCTGGAGGCTGAATTTGGGAATTTGGGAATTTGTTCGGCATAAAATACAGTCTCTCACAGTGTCATCTCTTCAATTATATTTGTATAAATTGATTGTAAGTGTTCATTCTATAGGTAAACGTCCGCAGAGTGTAAGTGATTCACCTGTTCTAGACAGTCAAAATAGAAATTCGAAGAGATCAAAACGATCTGGAGTTAAACCTCCAGTAGTTGATTTATCTAGAGATTCACCTCCCTTCAAGGATGAACTGTCTGTTGATACTGAGACTGGTAAATCCTTGGAAGTAGGGGAGGGTTGTAGATCACTTGAATCCAAAGATTCGCAACCGCTTGTAAGAAAAAACAGTAAGAGAGAAGTGCACCCTGGGATTAATCTTCGTGTTAGCACTGTTGCTGTGGAGACCATTGATATTGCAAGGCTGGAAAACCATTCATCTAATGAGACGGTTGTTCAACATGTAAACCCAACTGTGCATATCATAACATCTGATGAGCAAACAGATACCACATACATACAACCTATCGCAGAAAATAGGCAGCTGGTTGTGAGGAATGAGAGAAACACTAGACAAAAAAATCTCCCATCATTGAAATCACGGTCAATCCCACGCTTGCTGGTGTCATCCTTGGAAAAAATGAATGTCAAGCAAAGGAAAATGATTGAGGATATTGGCTTTGGATTTTTGTTCAACTTGGAGATTGTTACCCTACCACTACTTCTTTCGTATTGGTTAGTGGATTAGTTTGACCCTAACAACTGTTGCTTGGTGTTGGCTAATGAAGACGAACTTGAAATTGCAGAAATAGACGTGCATATCACAATGGGATTCCCAATGGGGAAAGTTTTAGTTGGAAGAAAATCAGCTAAAGAGAATTTCAATCTTGTGCAAGAGTGGAAAACCACATTTGATGTCCAGGACAATATAACAACAGCTATGCTTATGGAAAAATTGATAGCTGACACTGACTGTAGTGATCAATTCCTTCTGAACTTTATCGTTATACTGGACTCTATCTTGTTTGATACACTAGGAAACGGACATGCCAACCATAGTTTAATAAGAGTAGTTCCTGAATTGGGTGACCTGAAAGACCTAAATTGGTGTGCTATTGTCTTGGAAAGTTTGGTCGATACAAAGAGAAGCTGGGAAAAGAACAAGAATGGACATTTCAGAGGGCCTCTATTATTCTTGGTTGTAAGTATTTTTTTCAAACCTTCGCTCTGACGTTAACTTAATTTCTTTACCATGTTAGTAGTACAAATGTCACCCCCTACTTTTATCTACATGTCTACAGTATTCTTTATGTCAGCATTCCCTGATCAATCGTTATACTGATATATGTTTATCCCCTTGGTGTGCCAGTTGTTTTACATAGATAGGGTGAAATTATTCACAAGCACAGCACTAAAAAGAATGACTCGTTCTTTCCCGGTTTTCGTTGGCATAAATTACAAAATCTTGCGCCAACGAGAAACTGATGATATAAGTACTGGAGGCTTTGGCTGTGGCTTAGTCCAGGCTCGCCAAGTTGTTCCTCACCATCAAGACGTACCATCTACAGCTTGTCCACAACCTACTGCACAAAACGATGAAGGCACCAGTCACCCTGCTGATCCAGAAAAAGAGACACCCCCAGTTGAGGTTTGTATGAATTATATAAACCAATTCAATGAAATATTAGTACAGTATAGCAATGTTCTGATATTTACTGATGACTTTTTATTCTTATTTTTTTATGTGATGTTATCTTCTAGAGTTGGATAAAGTTGTTTGCTCAAAAGACTTCTGCACTTGCATCCGCTATTTCTGATTTTGCTGAGTGGTCTATGAAAGTCCCGATTGAACTACAACATGATGACAAGGTGAAAAGGCTTCTACATGGAGCAAACCAGCTTTTAGGGGTGGAAAATGTCATTTCTGAGGTACCTACGGCTACGGATGCTGCTGACATGTCAAATATGAATGACCCTGTAAGCCCATATTTTACCGAATCACAAGACAAATTCTGGGCAGACCCTGTTTTATTAGATTGCATTAATCAGATCGAAATCGCATATCAGAACAAGCAAAAAATGAAATCAAATATCAAAGTGGACGGGGAATTTTCCTTTGATATATTTCTAGATGACCCTGCTTTTAAGAAAGATGAAGGGACATCATTGAACACATCGGTTGAAATGAAGAATGCTAATGAAGCAGCCCAGACTCCCCCAGACAGCCATGGGCAGTCTCCAATACAACAGCGTGGTGAAGCTACTCCTAATCCCCTACCCACTCAATTTAAAGCTGATACTCCACCAGTGAACCCTTTGGGAGATACAATAAAATGCATTCCCCCTGCTGCCTTGCCACCAAGAAGGTCGCCACGGATCAACATAGTTGATGGAAATGCTGCAGACCAACTTAATAACATGAAGAGGGAAGAAGCTATAAGGAGAGCACATAAACCTTCTGCATCTTTGAGAAGCCCATATTACTCGCGTGTTGTTGACATTACAGATCCTATCTCTGAAATTGAGCGCACTGTTTCAGCCTATTTAGCAATGAAAACACCACACAGTAGGTAAGTTCATTTTAAACTTAATCTTCTTAAAGTATGTTCAGTTACAAGTAAAAGGTTATTTTCATATAATCCATCTTCAAAATGATTGACATTGCAGGGAAATTTTGTTTAAGCACAAGTCTGTTGAAATTGTTAGAACAGACATGGCTACGCTTGAGGATGAAACCCACTTGTCTAGTGTCATTATTGATGCATGGACAGCTATCCTCAACCACAAGGAACAGTATAAAAGTGCTCAATCACCAGCAAGACTTTTTGTCAATATCAACAAAACTGTAATATTCTTACAATTTTAACTTACAATTACACTCCATTGTTAGCCGTTATTACAATTCGTCTGTTTTTTTACTAATTTCTATTCTTCATCCAGTTTAATGTAGCGAGTGTATCATTACGAGCTTGTGATGAACAATTCAAGAGGTTTAACCTCCACATGGATACTGTATTGTCATTGTCACCACAACTTTCTTTGAAAGATATAGACATGGTACTCCCTTGCAATTAAATAAATAAAGTTCACAAGACCAATCACTAATGTTTATTTGTTTTTTATTATGTTGATTAGATTGTATTTGCGGTTGAACGAACAACAGACTATGTCATGGTTGTCTTCAACTTTAAAAACAAAATGGTCTAAATTGTTGATGTCACACCATCTTGCGGTGATCCAATTTGCCCCTTCACATTGCCCTTTGAATGTTTGGTAAGTTTTACTACTGATATCTAATATTTCTTTCCTTGTCATAATTTCATTTAAATATCAACTCATTTTATAATTAAAATTACATGAATTCTAATTAAATCCATGCAGGGGGATATGCTGATTGCTTATCTAACAGATAAGGGACTCCTAGCAAAGGCAGAAATAGTGTCAGATGCAACAACATCAAAAGTTCCCATGACATGGGCTGGAGAGGAGAAAGTTCAATATTCTGGGGTATGCCTCATGCGCCACATGGAGACCTTCTTTGGGACAGAGAGAGGGTACAAGTGTGGATTGGAAAAGGGCAATTTCAAGAATATTTCAAAGTTAGGTGTGAAGTATCTGAGAGATATAGTATGTTCAAAGTTGAATGAAGTGAACGCAGATGTTGTGAAGGCAGCAAAATCCCATGAAGAATGACTTCAAAAGGAATTCAGGGGCAGAAACTGAATCTTGGTTAAACAACCACAACGCAATTTCGTGTTTTATTTTCAAACTTTGGAATGTATTTTGGTGTAGAAAGTTATATACGCTACTTCTGAAAAGTTTTCTCGTACCAATTAAGACAGTTGTTGTCCCTGTGGTCAATTTTCTCGTACCCGTTAAGACGTTTGTTGTCCCTGTGGTTTTTTGATGGATAGTATTTGTCAAGATGCATACAACTATAACTGCTTCTAAACAGTTGTGTTTGTTCTTCAATGTGTCAGCACAATTCTCTGCCCTTATAATCAAGTGGTCTATGTTATTCAAACAGTTGATTTAGTAATATCCATTCGTTTGTTGTGCAATTATAAACTATTGTTTAGCAAAACTAAGATGATGTTGAGCAAATTACCAGTAACATAAAAACATAGTTAAACAGTGTCAGCACTACTTTTACCAAAACAATCCACAAACTAATCAAATGTGTCCGCAGTATAACAAGGGATAGACGTAAAACTTCAGTCCCAATTTATAATTTGAAATATGAAGAAGGAAATTACAAAATAATTATATGATTATTATGATATTAATATGTTGCATCATATCATTAGGATGGAACACATATAAACTAAAATAAATAAAAAATACATTCAACATATAAATAAGTACCAATGTTATTACGTATTAATATAGTAGAACTACAGTCCTAAGAAGTCATCAATCTTCTTCCTCCTTTCCATTTCTGCATCTAAAACCTCTTTAACACACCCCATTAGATTGTCCTTTGCGTCTTCAAACAACTGTCTTTGATTGCCCAGTTCTCTTTCCATCTATATAAAAGATAAAAGACAAGACTCAATCACAGTATGGAAAAAAAATTTATGGATAAAACTTCGAATATCACATTTGATAATGCTTCACCATCTTCATCTTTGGACGCAATCCGAATGTGATGTTCAGTTGCTATTATGGATCTTTGGGATTCCTCATATAATGTGTAATGAACCACGACGGCCTCCAACAACTCGGCCCTGCGAGCCTCATTGTTAGTCTTACATGCTTCATCAACTAGATTCATGCGATAACCACGGTAAACAACACTATCCAGCACGTCCATCAATTGATGGAAACTCGTGCAAAACCCGACAGTGTTACCATTGTTCATCTTTTTAGAGGGGGATGTATTTCTGTTAAAACCAGTTTTCAGGCACCAATGGATAACAAAGAATGATAAATGGATATATATAGGCAACAATTAGACAATTTTCATCTTGTAACAGTTATTTGTGACAATTTATTTCAGAGTAACTATAAAAAAAAACTGTCAAAACTGTAAAACTATAAATTGAAAATGGATTACAGTTATTTGAGTTACAGTTATCATTGGAAGACATTACCTAACTCGTGTCAGCACTACTTTTGGCCTTATCCACCTAGTGTCATCACAAAAACATCAAAAACAGAAACCAGCCAAAATTATAAGAATAGTGTCACCAATAGATCCAACTACTCTAACCAACAATGTAACAAAAAGACTTTGAACACTTGCCAATTCGTGCAACAGCATAAACTTGAAAATCACAAAAAGAATACTAACCCAGGGTCTCAAGTAAATGTACCTAATATCAGTGTCAGCGCTACTTTGGGACTTACCCTAATAGTGTCACACACATAAGTTTTAATATCAGAAAATGTCAAGCCATAAACTTCAATAGCAGAAACCACCAATATGATCAACTAGTGTCACACTAAATGACCTACTTAAATGTCAAAGATTACCATAATTTGAATATAAATCAGAAAGAAATGTGATCAAGGACAAATTTCATTCATAAAATGTATTTTAGGTTACATCAGTACCATACAAAATTACATACTACACTTATATCAACTAAAGCTAGAATTCTGCTCGGCAAAGAGGACAGTTGTTTTGAACTAAAATCCAAAATCGTAAACAATTTGGATGAAAGTGATGTTGGCATGGCGTTTGAAGAACAGGATCTGACTCCAACATTGGAAGCAGGCAAATTATACATTCTTCATCATCAAGATCAATGTGATATATCTCCCTTAATCCGTCAACATCTATAGGCTCTGGAGGTGCTGGAGGATCTGCTTGGTCAACCTCCATATGAATGTCATTGTTTATGTCGGACTCATAGCTTGAATCAGACGAAGAGTCATCATAAAAATGTACATTGATGTTGATGTTGGGACAAAGACCATATTCAACAAGATCAGCATCGACGTCAAACCAACTTCTAGTGTAATCCATTAGAAGCCGATTGGCTACTTGGGTTCTAACCTCAACAGTTACTCCTGCATCCTGTAGCACTTCGTTGCAGCAGGCTAGACTCATAGGCAAACCATTCCAAGTAGACGTGTGATAGAATGTTAAGGGAATGATGTCAGAGTGGATGGCCACAACAAGTAGACTAGGTCCATACCAGTATGACTCAGATCCTGATATTTCAACTTCATAAGTACCAACGATGTAGTCGTAGTCTAGTTCAGTATAGGTTGGGAATGCCATTGAAGGAGAGAAAACCTACACAGACAAAATCAAAATATACTCATACATTAGACATTGACTTAAAAATAAAACATTACATCGATATTATTAAGAAATAAACATTTGAGAAAGACAAAAGAGAAAAAATGCCTGAAAAACTAGAAAAACCCTAACTGATGACTTTTAATGACAGTAAGAATCACATAACACCAACGGAATATAATGCAATAGGAAATAAACAAGACAAACACCAATATATGAACATTAATAGACTAAAAATCAAGGGGAAGTTCAACGGAAATCGGAGAATACAACAATAAAAAATTTGCTGAAGCAGTACATCAAAATAACAGATAACGTTTTTTTTAAAAGGAAGAAAACGGAAATGAGTACATACCACAACAGGAATCGCACCTTGAAAGCAAGAAATCTTGATGAGAACGAGAGAGGATGAAGATGAACAAGAAGAAGAAAATGAAACGACTTGCAGACAATCTGAACAACGTTTAAGCATAATATAAATAAGCGGGAAATGGGTCGGGCATCTCTAAACGAAGCCCAACAGTTATGTTGAAGGCAATATCAACAATTTAAACATTTGTGCAAAATTAATGTGTTGATAAGCAAAAATAAGATTATGTTTAGCAAATTTCCACCAATAGCCAGTGTTCAGAAATTTTAATCTGATGATGAGCAAAAATAATAACATGGTGCAAAAAACAAAATTATTGGAAAATTTTAAAATTATATTGACAAAAAATATAATCATTATGATAATATTTCAACTATAAACTACTGTTGTGCAACTATAAACTACTGTTGAGCAAAAATAAGTTGATGTTGAGCAAAATTACACCAATCATCACCACACATTGTGTAACTTTATTCTATCATTGAAAAAACTAAGACCACGTTGTGTAACACTCTATTAAGAAACTATAAAATTAGATTGACAAGTAAAATTGAATCATAATGGACAAAATTTCACAAGTCTCAATTGTGGTGCAAAAATAATCTATTGTTGAGCAAGTTTAACTTACACAACATACACTCGCAGAACCATATAATAGAAGACTGGTATCACCACTAGTTGTAACTAATACAAGTCTGGTGTCAATACTATGTGCATTAAACACCCCTGGCAACCACATACACTTTGAAATAAAAATATACAAGTGTAGTGTTACCAATATTTGTAACTAGTATTAGTGTCAGCACTACTTTGGGTCTAAAACACCTAGTGTCACCACATGAAATTCAAATATCAAAAAACGATCAAACTGGTGACACCACAAATTCAAACTAATATAACCCACAATGTCAACAATAATAACACCTCTTTCACCCCGTACACTTAAGAAGAAAAAATACAACACTCGTGTCATCACTACTTGTAATATAATATGAGTGACACCAATACTTTGCATCTCAAACACATAGTGCCCATCACATACTGTCATACACAATAAAATGAAAAAAATACAAATACATACACTTCAAAAATCATAGAATACAAGACTTGAATATCAAGGGGGGATGGGGGAAACCAGTGTCCCCACTAATTGTAACTAATATCACTGTCAGCACTACTTGGGACACCAAACACCTAGTGTCACCACACACAATGCAAAATCAAAAAATACAACTATGGTGTCGGCATTACTTTAAACTAATCAGCCAATAAATGTTAACAATACTTTGGGCATGAAAAACCTCTTTACAAAATATACACTTCAACAACAACAAAAACTAGGCCACCGTCACCACCCATAATATATAAGCATATTCATCAAAGATCAGGTGGGCTTTCTTCCTCAAATAAAACACAGTATCATACACAAACAAATTTAACAGTGCACGGATTTCATTAATATTATACATTTCCCAACACCAGTTACGAAAAATAGTTACAAAATACATTAGTATGATTAGAATGGAAATCATATACAAAAAGGTGCCAGATACCAACTTCCATTCATACCATACATTCCATTAGCTTAACTACCACAAAATAGATGCACCTACAATGTCTTTTCCAAGCAAATATACATTACAAATAAGCCTAAAAGGGTGATCGACATAGTGGACAAATGGGTTCATACGACAACCACTCTAGAATACACCCTGTGTGGAAGGTATGATCACACAGTGACCAAAGGGTCGGCGTTGATGGCAGCATCGGATCAAGACATATAGAGCACTGGTCCACATCCTCTAGAGAAGCTGGGGGATCCACATCCTCTTCAGAATCGATGCTCATCTCAGATTGAGAGCTTGAATCAGAGTTCATGTCATCTTCAGATTCTTCAATGAAACGTACATCGATAATGAGATCGGGGCAGAGACCATATTCAACGAACTCAGCATCGCCTGAAAACCACCTGTGAGTATAATCCATTAACATCAGGTTGGCTACTTGAGTTCGAACCACAACAGTGACCCCTGCTTCATGTAACAACTGATCACACTGTTCATAAGTCATCGGCAACCCATTCCACTCAGTGAAATGGTCCAGGAACAGCTCAGGGATCCTTTCAGAATTTATAGCCACGTGCAAGATGCTAGGTCCATAAACAGGCGTCCGCCTTGGTGTGATTACCACTTCAAAAGACCCAACAGTGTAATGGTAACCAATTTGAACTTCAATTGGAAGTGCCATCTAAGGATACAAAACATACACAACACAAAATAAATATACACTCATATAAATTGCTGAAATCAAAACCCTAACCGACTGAAAGATGATGAAAAAATCGTCTAAAAATCAGGAAAAAACAAAAATAAAACTTGCTAGAAAAATGTAAAAACCCTAACCGATTTTATAAAGTTTACAGGAGATCGAAAGGGAGAGAAATGGATGAGAAAGGGCGCACCTTTGGAAGAAGACTCCGGAAAGAGGAAGAGCTTGTGGAGGACGACGAAAAGACTTGGAGAGAGGGTAAGGATGAAGAGAGTGGAAATGCTTTGAATGACGTTGGACGCTTGAAGAAACAAGGAAGAACACCGCTTTAAATAAAGTTAACGACTTGGGCCAACTTCTTTCATCAGTTAATGGGCCACGGTCTCATGTCTTGAGGTTTAAAATAAACCAACCACCAATTTCGTCCAAATCCTATTGTTGTGCAAAATTTAAACTATTGTTCAGCAAAAATAATATCATGTTGAGAAAATTTCCACAAATCGACCATGGTGTGCAATTTAATTTTAATTATGGCCAAATAAAGGACAACATGATGAGATAAATATATTTGAAAATTCAAAAATTATATTAAGGAAAAATAATATCATATTGGGAACAAATTCACATAGATCATTTGTTGTGCAAAATTTAACCTATTGTTCAACAAAAATATGATCATGTTGAGCAAATTTTCACTAATCGACCATTGTATGCAATTTCATTCTAACGATGACCAAAAAAAAGGCAGCATCGTAAAAAAATATATATTTAAAAAGTAGAAAATTATATTAACGAAAAATAGGATCATAATGAGCAAAAATTCACAAAGATCAATTTTTGTGCAAAATTTAACCTAGTGTTCAGCAAAATACAACAACAGTCTCAACGCTGCTTGAAACTAACATCAGTGTCACCACTATTTTCGTACTTAGGCAGCTGGTGTCAGCCCATAATGTTCTCTTATCTATCTTGAGCACCTAATTTGTCAGATTACATCCAAACTTCCCCACTTACACACCAACAACCTATCTAACTACTGGTTCTAAAATTTAAAACTCCAATTTTCTTTGTTCAGATCTGAACACATGAGTTCTCTGAAACGAAAGATCTTTTCGTTGTTGAAATTTTTAACATCTCCCCCAAATACAGAAGCTTCAATCGCTTTTAATGTAAACACACCGCATGAAGCCATGTAGACAAAGAAAGAAACAATGTAATGTAAGAACATAAATAACAAGTATCTAAATGTAACCAAAGAACAAAACAAGATAACAAATACATACCCAGTAGAATCATGCATTAACCTAGGAACCATGTATAGCTGGAAAGGAGAGGAATCGAAGTTTTCAAATAGCCCAGCCTTTGCTAAATGAATTGGGAGCCAAATAGCAAACGGTTGCAATTGTTCTTCAAGAACACCTTCCCTAACAGCAGGAACATTGCAATCGAACACATTGATTACCCTATCCTCAATTTTAATCTCCAACGCCACCCAGTGCTTGTTTATAACGTTGAAAATTGTGTAAATTTTCTTTACCGATGCCCATGGCTTCCCATAATCAACAGGGCACGTACCGACAAAATAATCCCCAGTGTTGGATTCAAGATCTATGTCTTCCCCATAACATGAGGCATAGTCGGGAAGGTACTTAAGATAAAATAGCCAATCAAGAACAAGAACATCTCGATACTTGACAGGGTCCTCATGAATGCGCTTCCTAATGTGAATCAAACCTGCTTCTAGATGCTAAACAAAGTAATAAGAAAAGTGAATTCAACAATCAAATAATACAATAAAAAGTAATCCACAAATATATATATATATATATAATGTAGAAATACAACCAGTTATTACCTGACAATCAAACCACATATTCTTCAATAAAACCCGCTGGAAAAACTTTCTATCAACCCTTGAGATTGAACCAACAACGGAAAAATTCCTGCCAAAGAGTACACAAAGCAAAAAAAAAAAAAAAAATACAAGAATGTACTGTTTGATGGGATAAGATTGGAAGCCTTTAGTTGGTCAACTTCGATTCGGATTGCAGGATCCTTGGCGAACGAATCCCAATCAACGCCTTCCCCCTTGTCATCATCATTGTCAGACAGGCAAATGTACTTTTCCAGGGATGGGTCAACCGTAACTCCAGCAACTTTACCACCAGCGCCTTCGCCTTCACACTTTGTAGATTGAGGCACTTCAGCTGAATTTGCTGGAATCCCAACCTCATCTCCAAAAACATTAAAATCAGTGTCAGTAACAACAGGTGGAGACTCCTTACCCACTCCTGAAACCTCAGTACTTAATGAAGGCAAAGACACGGGCACAACTTCACCAGAAGCGGCAGATGATTTGAAAATTAACTCCTCGCCAGGGAAAGACTGTTGAAGATCAGACACAACATCATTCAAAATTTTGTTCACATCTTCAACAACAGCCTTCACAGGTGTGGCCTGGGGTTCACCACCACTGACACGTTCATCATCGCCTCTCACAAGAGTGCCGTCGGGCTTGCCAGGAACGTGCTTATCATTAGCCTTCATGGGTGTGTCCTAGGGCTTACCAGACCTGACATGTTCACCATCAATTATCGCAGGAGAGCTCGCAGACTTACCAGCAATGTGCTTATCATCAGCCTTCACAAGTGTGCCCTGGCACTTACCACCACTGGTCTGAATGGGTAAATATATAGATAAGGGGATTAACCCAGAAATGTACAAAAGTTGTATGACCAAGGAAATAGTCATACAAAACGGAAGACGTGGCATCCTATCCAAAAAACAAAAAACCAACCCACGTATACCATCCCAAAAAATCAGCCAAGTACATGCTGATAACTACCGATGTCCCCAACGCTATGTCGCTCTCCTCAACGCCTCTATACCAAGCCACTAACCCCTACTCTATCCATGATCTCCTTGTAAGCTCAGCCTGTTTACTAGCCGCTGACACTTCCATCGAGCCGAGAATCTGGACCTGCAGCTTGCTATGATCAGTTCTGCACAGTCGGTCGGCCTGAACTGCTCCTCTTTGAACCGTACTCCATTTCTCCCCTTCCAAGTAAAGTAGACCAGGGCTTCGAAAGCCATCAGCTTTGCTTTGAAAATCTGCAATTTCTGAATATGCTGAGGTTCTCTAGCAAACCACTCTAGCCAATCTCCAATGGAGTTGAATCTACAATAGATTACAATCCAATAAAAAACGATATCCTGAACCGCCTGGATTGCCGGGCAGCTAAACCACAAGTGATCAACATTCTCTTCTGCACCACTACAGAGGACACAAACTGCTGCTTCTGGCCCTTTCCAATGTTTGACAATGGACCCTGTCTGTAATGTGCTTATCACGAGCCTTCACAGGTGTGTCCTGACACTTAGCACCACTAACACTTTCGTCATCAACTTTTGCAAAAGTGTCGTTAACATCAGGCTTGATAGGGTTTGACTGCAACCTCTCAAACAAAGCTTCATAATTAGCAACCCTAACCTCAAGCTCATCGTACCTCTTCGCCATCTCACCAAACACTTGAAGGCTCCCATTCAACTCAACAATCTTTATTTCAATTGCATATACCCTTGCAGACAACAGGTGCATAATATTAGAGACCCCTTCAAGCTTCGCAATCCTCCTATAAATCTCCTTCACCTAGTCAGGATGAGATGGGAGAGAAGAAGCAAAAGCATCACCATGCGATTTGGGAGGCAACTCACAAGTTGGATCATCGTTAGCATCCATTTGAGGAGAAACATCTTCAATATCTTCCACTTTCTCTGATGACACTGCTATTTTGTCAGCTTCATCACTTGAAATGCGAACATCTTCATTTCCACAAGTAGCAGATGTTTGCCCCAGCACAGATTGCCCACCAACAAAATCATGTGCTTTAACACTCCCCAGGGGTGACCTCTGAACAGAAGGGGTCGGCACATCACCCTCTCCATCACTGTCAGCAGAAGGTGTCTCAACTCCTTCAACGGTGTCACCACAATCAATGCCATCTACAAGGTCGGCCAAAACATATAGCCTCGCAGTTTGACAAGCATCCAATTTATCGGATTTAGGGGAATGGGTGTTAGAGTGCAAAACATCAACCTTGTCATCGCAAACAGGAACTTCACCACAAGATTTGGAAGTATGGGTGTCAGCAGTAAAATCTTCACCCTTGTCATCACCAACACTGACTTCACGCCCAGATGTAGAGACTGCAACATGAATATCTACAGGCTTCACTACATGTGCACCCTCAGTATCAACAACAGGAACTGAAGGAATAATAAAAGACTTGTCAACAGTACTATCATATAATGGCCTACCACTACTTACACCACCGTTCTTCTTCATCTTATACCTCCGCTGAAAGACAATATTCAGCGGGACATCATCTTCTAAAAGGTCACATGAATCAGTACCCAACCGACATCGCTTGGAAGGTTAAGCAACCACATCAACCTCCTTATGAAATTCTGTGTCATCAGTAACTCTCTTCACCTCCTTAGAAGGAATAACTCTACCACCTGTCCTCACTGCTGAAGCCTTCTGTCGAGGCTTCTTTACATCACTCTTGACAGATTTTTTACGGTCTAGAGCAATGTATGGATTGAACAGAACACGACTTGCAGAACGTCCCCTCCTCAGGAGAACCCGTTCCTCAGAGGTATCACTGGACTCCACCTTCTGTTTCTTTTTACTACCCATCACTCCAGTGGAAGATTTCCTCTTCTTTGAGGTCCCTACATCTTCTTTACCCCCCTCTGGGAAAACTTCAAAAGCAGTTTCAAAGGACTTACCATCCTGTTTCTTTCTAGCATCCTTGCCTCTCTTCGCAGGTGTCTTCTTCTTTGAGGTCTCGCCTTCATCATTTTTCTGAAACACAATAGCTTCTTCCTCCTCAACCTGGAGAGCCCTATTTGAAAACTTAGCTTCATATGCCCTTCTACGAACACGACGACTCTAATACAAAGTTGCATCAACAGGTCCAGAAACTATTTCTTCAACTGATGCAACAACTACTGCATTAACTACAGCATCAGCTTTTTCACTAGCAAATGTCATTCTTTCGGTGCGTGCAAACTCACCATAAATAGGGAACAACGGAGTCAGGACAAAACGCATGTATCAGAATAAAAACCCAAAGATGCATCAAATAAAAATGTTATTTCAGAGAGAAAATATAAAAATATTACCAAATCGCCATGAAAGAACTTCTCAGCTTCAGCGTATACCTGGCTATAATCACATTGCGAGTGCAACGAGTATGGATCTAGTTCAGGCATCTTAAAATTACAGTCAAAATTAACGGATATAGCTGGGAAAGCTTCTAATATCCAAGCCTGTTACAAAAGAAAACTCGTTATGACACTACAAAAAAATATTTGAATAATGCTCACATAAGCATTAAAGTTGTGCTGACACAGAGAAAAAAAATGATGACATAAGACAAGCAATAACTAAAGCACAATACCTGGAATGCAAGGCAATACCCATACATTTGATAAGAACCCCTAACCCCATTCCGATCTGCAACAGAAGAACTCTTCAATGACTTCAACAAACGGGTATATGACTCTCTACCCCAAGGATATAGTTCAAACTCCTTCTCATTGCAAGCAAGAGATAAGAATTGTGCACTTACAACTTCTGACCTCCTATAAACAATTAACCTCTCAATCAACAACAATTTTTCCATAATCAACTTCTTCTTAGACATCTTTTTCTCAGATATGAAACGATCAAGTAACTCATCATGAGTCATTTTCTTCTGCCCAAAAAATTCAAATATTGACACTTTCTTTGGGATATTACAAAAACGGTCTTCACAAGGAAGACCTGTAATAACATGAAACTCAGCAATTGAAAAACGTACAAGATGTCCACCAACTCTAAACCACAACTCATTCTCTTTTTGTGTTTGTACTTGACGGAGCACCATTTGATGCATAAGCTGAAAATTCATAACCATTTTGGTGCCTTGCGTCAGCACCCATCCAACGCAACTTTTTTGCAAAGTATTGTAGTGAGAAGGACACAAATGCTCCTTGATCAGATCACAGACAGAAGGATGTGAATATATGTTGGATCTAGAATGAAATCGCTCAGAACCAGGAATGCAATATTCCAAACCCTGATCAATAACAGACAATTAAGCAAAAAAACAACCATCAGATTAAGAAAAAACTACAACTTGCTCATCAAAATAAAAAATAACTTACATCAGACCCACGATAAGAGGTGGATGAATCAGAAGATTGAGTTCCTGCAAGCAACAAAATACAGAAAAATGTAAATAGACAATAACAGAATATGTGATGACACAAACAACAACAAACAATAACAATATAATGTTACACAGACATAGTAAAATAACATAAACATCAAAAAACACAACACAAAATACGAAATCCAAACACATACATTGTTGGAACTACAACAAACTAACACAAAAACAGACAGTGTCAGTGCCATACACTTGAAGATAGCAGCAGATAAGTACAGTATCATCGACACAAACAATCAAAAGCATGGAAAACAGGTCCACATACACGAAGAACACTAAAAAGGCACTTACAAAGTGCCACACCGCAAATTTGACGAAAAGAAACAATTCAAAAACCCGAATTTACATATGCAACTTCTAGAAACGACGGAAAGTACTAAAAACCGCACATAATAATGCATATAAAGCATCGATTTACCATAGATTGTCAATAGTATAATGAACAAACAATAAAATCAACATAAACAAACATATTCCAAAACCCTAGCACGACAAATTTCGCAAAAATCCCCCAAATTTATACCTGAGCTACTGGATGACGACATTGAAGTAAACGATGCAAACTCCGAGCTTTACAGAAGCAAGGAAGAACAATCGAGCCGGAAAAAGCACCAAACCGGAGATGGAGAGCCGGAAACGCAAGTTGAAAATTTTCGAGCAAAGAGAGAGTTGGAATGAGGAAGAAAACGATTTTCTGGAAACACGAAAAAATGTCCGTACAGAAACTAAATTAGGTATATATAGGGGCCATTTCGCAAATTTGTCCAAACACGCGTCTATTTCGCAAATACGTCCAATTAATGTGCCTATTTCGCAAATTTTTTCTTTTTTTTTTATGTAAACTGCCATTCCTTTTTTTTTTTAAAGTTTGCAACCCCAATCTTTTATTCTTTTATCTAAAGCTGATTTATATATATATATATATATATATATATATATATATATTATGAAAAATATGAGTGATTTTTGGTGAAACCGCATGATTTCATTTGTTTTTGAAATTTATCAATTTAACCGAATAATATTTCACATCCTACCGAATAATGTGATGTTATTTTTTCCATCCAATTTATACGAAAATTCACCAATTCCACCGGATAATTTGTTATGTAATACCGAATAATGTTATTTTTTTCCATCAAATTCAGATTGGAAAAAAAAAACTTAATTCCCTAAACAATACTTACGATTTATACGAGTAATGCCTCATATTTCACCGAATAATCTCATAGCTTATGTGTTGCGATAAAAAAAATGTCCTTTATAAATGAATAATAACTAGAAATTCATCGAATAATGCTTGTATCACACCAAATAATATTTTACGTGTAACTCATAAAATTAACCATCTCAAATTTCTCTGAAAAAATGGCAATTGTAATGAATAATATTTAGAGATTCGCCGAATAATACTTGTATTTAGAACTCAACGAATAATATCGAAAACCTTAGAACTCAATCACACATTGATTTCAAATTATAAAATACACACATTCCATTGAATAATTATTCAGAATCCAACGAATAATATGGATCGACCATCTCAAATCCCAATCTTATTTCGAATTACAAAATACACCCATTTCGTTGAATAATTATTCAGAATTCAACGAATAATATCGACAAATCTCATCTCTCAATCACAAAATACACACATTCGGTTAAATAATTAGTAGAAATTTACCGAATAATGGTTGAATTAACTCAACTTGGCATTCTCGTTGGGCTTCCAATTGCACCATCCTCCTCCCAAAATCAACCGCAGACGGCATAGCAGCAGTCGTCGGAGGGGATCGAGGCGACGAGATCGGCGTTGCCTTCGCCGGAGGATCCGGCCTACGGTGACTCGTCGGGATTCTTCAGATCTTGAAGACGATGTATTGCCGAAGGATCCGGACTCACGTCGTCGACCACCGGCGACGGAGCCACAGCCACCCAACCCAGATTACACCTCCTCCACCACCATACCACCGGCGATTCGTGCGCCCTTCCAAGCGCGCACAAATCGCCGCTGCCGGCCTTCACCTCCTCCCCTCTTCGCCTGAAAACCTCTTCAGAACCCATCGGCGTTGTCAGACCCATAGCCACCAAAAATCTGTCGATCGAAGACAGGCTTTTCATCCATCTCTCTGCTCTTCGATCACCGTCTTTCTTTTTTATTTGTGAAATTGGATCTGTTTGTTTTTTAATTAGGGTAGAAATTGGATACAGCCTCTCACGCGCTCATTGTTGAAGGTAAGGGGATTTTTTTATGTCGGCCCTACCTTTCATATTTAAAAAATCATTAAAAATCAATTAATCTTAGCCTTACATCACAATCAATCTAAGGGCTCACAATTGTGCACAAGATAAACCCTAAAGGGTGTGCACAAGTTACCCATTCTCTCTCTCTCTCTCTCTCTCTCTCTCTCTCTCTCTCTCTCTCTCTCTCTCTCTCTCTCTCTCTCTCTCTCTCTCTCTCTCTCTCTCTCTCTCTCTCTCTCTCTCTATATATATATATATATATATATATATATATATATATATATATATATATATATATATATATATATATATAAAAGTAGAGTTCCTAGTACTTGCACAGAAGATACAAATCATTTATTATTTAATTGTCAGATCACAAGATCCCTTATTCAAAATATGGGTGTTAAGTTGGGAAAATGTTATAATATTCCAAATTTAACTAGTAATGTTTCGGAAAATATTTTAAATATTAGGGCTCTTAATATAGATTTTACAGACTTATGTCATTTATGGCATTATGTTTGGGACCTCAAAAATAGAATTATTTTTCGCAATACTTCTGATACAGGTATTATCTCATGTTGGAATAAACAGCAGGTAAAAACGAAGTTTCCTAAACATGTTAGACCTCCTGATAAATTAATTTGGAAATGCCATGCAATAAATTTCATTAAGATCAATGTAGATACTTTCGTGAAAATTGATACTCAACCGCAGGTTGGTTGTATTGTGAGGAATAATGACGGTCTAGTTCTTCGGATTCATAAATGTAACGTTAGGATGAGTTCTGTCATTTTAGCAGAAGCTTTTGTAGTTTATACAAGCATAAGACTGGCAGCAGAGATGAGGATTCGAAGAGTAATAGTTGAAAGTGACTGCGCAACCATCGTCAATGCCATCAATCAAGTGAACAATATATCATGGGAGGTCGCTCAAATAATCCAAGAGATCCATTTGTTAAGCAAAGATTTTGAGAGTGTCACAATTTAGCAGTACTATAGAGAGGCAAATGGTGCAACTGATTTTCTTGCTAAATATCCGTTGAATTGTAATTTTATTTTGAGTTTCTATTATTGTGAGTTCCACACTACGCCGGATTTACACTCGGGCAACGGAAGCATATTTATTCATCGCATCATTTTTTTTTTGAATATAATTCATCGCATCATTATGATTGAGGGGACAAACTTAGACGTCGTCTCTTGAATTACATTCAGGAGACGAACTTAGGTATGTTCGTCGCTTGAATACATTCAAGAGACGAACATAACTATTTCCATCCCTTGAATCGATATCATAGCCATCCCATGCAAAAGAACATAGTTTCAAGCAGTGTTCTAAAAATCGCGCCTAGGCACTAGGCGGGACGGGACCTAGGAATTTTTAAGCCTAGGCGGACCTCTAGGCGGAAATTCGTTCAGGAACCACCTAGTCCCGCCTCGGCGCCGCCTTGGCCCCACTGGTCCAGCCTAGGCGCCGCTTGGGCCCGCCTAGGCACCACCTAGTCCAACGATTATTCAATTTGAGCTTCTAAGCATATGATTAGTTGACTTAGGGTTTTTTTATCCTCCATCTCGGGATGCATTTGCTTTTTAGTTGAACCTATAGTTTTGGATTTTAGGAGGTTTAGAGTTGTTAGTCAGACATGTACTTTTGCGTTTATTTATTTTATTGTTAGTTAACTACTACAAATTAGGGTTTATAAGTGATATTATGGATTATTATTACATTATATGAATTATTGACAAGTGTTATTCGTCAAAATATAAGGAAATACTCAATTTTGTTCTAAGTTCGCTTAGGCGCTGATGCAGATCAAGATGACCTTTTGTGGGTCAAACAATGATCTTGATCCAGGTGAGCTCTCAAGACCGATTCGAGGGCTATTGATGGCGAAGAGTGTCATCCTCAAAAAGAAGAAGAATGCTCCACCATGGAACAAGGTCCAAAGGAGCAAGGTAAGCTAATGTTCAAGTTTGAGTTCGTTCTTAATGGGTTGACAGAATTTCGACGTCTCAGTAAAACGGATTGTTCGGAGTCCATATTTATCGGACAAGGTCGTACCATACCTTGTTGGAACGAGGACGAAAAGATCTACAACCTTGCTGTAGAAGGTTTCTCCAGAATCGAACTCGAGAATAGCCAAAATTCATCATCTTTACAGCTGTCCCTGTTTGGACGAATTTCTAGATAATTATTTAATTATTTTCGAATTTATTTAATTAAGTTAGATTTAATTATTTTATGAATTTAGGAAAATAATGTGGAAATAATGATATCTTTTCTAGATATAATTCTTGTCCACCAAATGGTTAATTTTCTATCCTTAGTTAGATTTACTTATCTTAGGAAAGATTTATAAATCTTTAGATTATTTGATTTATATTTAGTTACCAAAACTCTATCTTTTGCACAAGATAGAATTGGTATATTGTCTATTTAAACTCATGTTTTACATTCAATAAAAATTAGATTGGAATTATAATTGAGGAGCCTTTTTAAGGATTAAAAGGTTCCCTCGATTCCCAATCCAAAAGCCTTCGCAATCAATTTATGTTCTTGCTCATCCGATACCAAATCAAGATCTAAACACAATCCCAAACCACACACAAAGGAGAAACCCATCCTGAGAAACCGTCGCTGGATCAGAGAAGTTGTCGCTGAGTCTGCCCAGAACCATCGCCACTGTCCGGGCCGCCCCGCGGCTTCCTTGGCCGCCCCACGGCCAAGGAAGCGCCGTCGCTGCTGCATTGCTTCTGTCACTGTTTCTTTGTTGGTTTTTACTTGGTTTTAATTACTTGTTTTTCTTTCCTTTCACAATAGTTCAAAGTTTTCATTGTAACTACTTGTAAACATAAAGGATATCAAGAATATTGCAAGATCGGGTCATCAACAGTTTAATGTTCTTGATCTTGAGCCCACAGGCGAAGGATCGGGGATTCTAAACGTATCAAGTAGTACCAGAGCCGTAGGTTTCGCAAGTTCTTGTCTTTTCTTGATGTTATTCACAATTTGATTTGATGGCTTGGGAAATTTGGGGCGACTGGGAGGATGATCCCTATCCATTGGATGGATTTTTTTTCTTTGGAACGTGCTAAACAACAACAACGCCAACAAGAGTTACATCGGAGAGCTTGGCTACAACAACAAACCCTAGAGCGTCAACGCGAAGCCAAAAGACGCCAACTTTGGCTTCAACGTCAAGAGGAAGAACAACGTCAATTGGAGATCGAAGATAAGAGGTGTCGACAACGCTATCAGATTCAGCTTCTCCAAAAAAAAGGTTGAGGAAGAACGCCGCCGAGAGGAGGAACGCCGGCTAGAGAAAGAGGTACAACTTCTAGCCGAGATTCAAGCACATTTTGCCGCCTTGGATGCACAACATCAAGCGAAGTTCGAGGAGGAAGAGGCACGACGTCAAGCCAACCTAGATGCCGAAATAACGGCTATATGCAAAGATGTCGTGGAGGAATTGATGGCCAAGTTCAAGAAGGGCGTGAAGGAGCCTTCTGTTGAAATCGTTGCCACGGATTCAGCACAGCGCACTAAACTTGTTTCGCAGATTCCCGTTGACTCCGACATCGGAATTGAGTCAACTCAGTTTTTTTGCGAAGCTGAATCGACGAGCTTTCCAACGGTGGGTCTCATGCTGCCAGACCTCTTCGGTAAGACCTCCGAATCTACACTGAAAGTGGACTGCAGTGCTGCGCCAGATGTGGTAGTTGCTTCTGACGACAACGATGAGGACGTTGGGGACACTTCTCTTTAGTTAGCTATTGTACCTCTTGCGAATGTTCCTAATGTTGAGAATTCTGCAGTTCACAGGGTTATTGAGCCTATTGATATTGTTCCTCTTGATTGCTTAATGTTCCCTATGACAGGTGTTGTTTTTGAGGTTTCTTTGCCTCAAATTCTGCTGGCGCCATCTCAAGTTGATGCTCAGAGAAGTTACTTTCTGAGTGCTGCTCCTTCCCCAATGCTCTTCAATGACTCGATTCGAGGACGAATCGAAGCTAAGAAGGGGAGAATGATGCAGATCAAGATGGCCTTTTGTGGGTCAAACAATGATCTTGATCCAGGTGAGCTCTCAAGACCGATTCGAGGGCTATTGATGGCGAAGAGTGTCATCCTCAAAAAGAAGAAGAATGCTCCACCATGGAACAAGGTCCAAAGGAGCAAGATAAGCTAATGTTCAAGTTTGGGTTCGTTCTTAATGGGTTGACAGAATTTCGACGTCTCAGTAAAACGGATCGTTCGGAGTCCATATTTATCGGACAAGGTCGTGCCATACCTTGTTGGAACGAGGACGAGAGGATCTATAAATTTTCTGTTGAAGGTTTCTCCATAATCGAACTCGAGAATGGCCAAAATTCATCATCTTTACAGCTGTCCCTGTTTGGACGAACTTCTAGATAATTACTTAATTATTTTCGAATTTATTTAATTAAATTAGATTTAATTATTTTAGGAATTTAGGAAAATAATGTGGTAATAATTATATCTTTTCTAGATATAATTCTTGTCCACCAAGTTGTTAATTTTCTATCCTTAGTTAGATTTACTTATCTTAGGAAAGATTTACATATCTTTAGATTATTTGATTTATCTTTAGTTACCAAAACTCTATCTTTTGCACAAGATGAAATTAGTATATTGTCTATTTAAACTCATGTTTTACATTCAATCAAAATTAGATTGGAATTATAATTGAGGAACCCTTTTAAGGATTAAAAGGTTCCCTCGATTCCCAATCCAAAAGCCTTCGCAATCAATTTATGTTCTTGCTCATCCGATACCAAATCAAGATCTAAACACAATCCCAAACCACACACAAAGGAGAAACCCATCACGAGAAACCGTCGCTGGATCAGAGAAGTTGTCGCTGAGTCTGCCCAAAACCGTCGCCACTGTCCGAGCCGCCCCGCGGCCATCCCAGTGTCGTCGATGCTGCATTGCTTCTGTCGTTGTTTCTTTGTTGGTTTTTACTTAGTTTTAATTACTTGTTTTTCTTTCCTTTCACAATAGTTCAAAGTTTTCATTGTAACTACTTGTAAACATCAAGGATATCAAGAATATTGCAAGATCGGGCCATCAACAGTTTGGTGTTCTTGATCTTGAGCCCACAGGCGAAGGATTGGGGATTTCAAACGTATCAGGCGCTGCCTAGGCACCCGCATATCCGCCTAGGCGCTAGGCGGCCACCCGCCGCCTAGCGGCTTTTAGAACATTGGTTTCAAGTGACGAACTTATTGATCTTTGTCGCGTGAATGTTGTTCAAGTGTCGAATTTACTCAAAGGCCGTGGTCTATATCCTATAAATTTCCATAATTAGGACTTGCCTTGATTTAATCAATCTATCTATCTATTAATATTACTAATTCTGTTAGCGTTTTGCTGACGTGTCGCTCTATAAATTAAAGTTGATTTTTTTAATCAAAAGTTTCTTTTCTTATTAATCGATGTTATTAAGAGAAGTTTAAATATTTGTTTCCCATATTATATTTATCACAATCGTATTAAAAATGTCTAGACAATTAATTCAAATGTCAAAATAAAAATCTATATATTATCTATTATCTATCTATTATCTATTATCTATTATTAATACTAATTCTGCTAGTATTTTGATAATGTGTCACACCCACAGTTAAACTTAATTTTTTTATTCAAATGGTATTATCTTATTGGTCAATATTATTGTTGAAATTTTAAAATACACGCTTCATATTTTAAACATATTTGTTTTCTATTTTCATATTAATCAAAAGTTTATTTTTTTATTAATCGATATTATTAAGGGAAGTTTAAATATTTGTTTCCAATATTATATTTATAGTCATATTAAAAATGGATAGATATTTAATTCAAATGTCAAAATAAAAAGTAATTATAAAAATCAATGCTTCTCAAAATCATATTTCTTTTCAAAATTTACATATTATATGGTATAGACATCTTTTTTTTTGAATTTTTTTAAATATTTTTGGAGATGGAAGCAAAACGTCATTAATTTTAAGAAGATATTATTTTTGCACATGTTATCCTTAAAAAATTGTAGAAAAAATAATTATCAAAAATGAATAAATCTATACTAACTCTACACATTCTACATGACATCTATCTAAATTTTTAACCTAAGATTTTTTTCAGATAGAAATCATATTTATTCTAAACATCTTAAATGACTATTGGAAATACAAAAAAAAGAGGCAAATTTGCTAAAATGACCTCCATATCCGGAAGGTTTGCAAGAGTAACCCAATCCGTAAAAAATTTGCATAAAAGCGGATAACCGCATGACAAGGGGAGCCGGTGGCCGGTCGCCCTGTGGGGTACAGCTGGACTCCACTCTCGGTGGGAGGGGGGCATCTTTACTCCTGCAAAAGCAAGGATCAATGAGAGAGGAGGGGAGAAGTAGCTGCTGTAGTGGCAGAGGACAGAAGCGAGAGACGGAGAGAGAGAGAGAGAGAGAGAGAGAGAGAGAGAGAGAGAGAGAGAGAGAGAGAGAGAGAGAGAGAGAGAGAGAGAGAGAGAGAGAGGGGTTAAAGATAAAAGTGCAGGTTGAGAGGACAGATAGATTAGTGAGAGTGTCAGTGAGGGGGGGAAATATTCTTTCAACTAAATGACATAATGTTTAAGATAAAACCAATTGAAGAAGGAAGGGTCTGGGGTTTATTTTACGGATCACGTGTAAGGAGTAAGGTGTAACTGGACATCAATATTCGATAAACATGTCAGCTATTGGCTTTAACTGGACACGATTGTAACTACGAAAAACACAGGTCATTAACTACCATAATCGAATGGAGAAGATTTATGGGATAAGCATATTCTCTATAATGACATATTGTTTTATGTGTGGCCAATTATAATATTTACCCATACTTGGATGCCATGATCTCGTTATCTGCGGCCGTCACTAGCATGCTTGACCCATATTGGAATCGAATGGATAAGATTGACAGTGAGGGGGCATAAACATACTTATAATGACATGGTAAGGTGAAGAGAAAAACCATAGAATAACAATAAAGTGGGTGGAGGTAAATTCGTGGGCCGACTGTTAATCCCATAGTTTTTCCTGGACACGAAATAAATTCGACATGACAGACATTAAAATATACTGGACACAAAATGGCGGAGACAGAATCACTTGCATTAATCAAATACGACACAGGAGCAAACATTTAAAAGATAGTAGGAGAGGTCCTCAACATAGAAGACAGTGAAAACCAAACTTAAGGTAACAAGCCGCGAAATTGTGGCTGCGTGGTGAATCTGTATCCATCCCAATCGAAGTGTGGGCGCATATTGCGGGCACGATGGTCAGACGTCTCGTCGCTGAGTGGGAAGTAGACCGTGAAAGTTCGGTCACTCCCATAACCGGACACAACAAGGACCCTCCCGGCCCAAAACCCATCGTTGTCGCGGCAGTCGACACGGCCTTCGGGCATGTAGGCGTCGTAAGAAATACGAGGCGGCCGTGGACGAATTCGTTGAACCGGGAGGACCTCCCTCAGCAGCTCTCTTCTGTTGTTGCGTAGGAGGGTCACATATTCGACCTCCTAGTGGTTAGGGTCCAGTTTGCGCACAAGGGTCGCCTCGTAGAACGACCCGAGCATCCCAGACTCACCGCCGACAATCTATACTCTTTGATTTCGTCGGTATGACGGCGGCGACATTGGTCCTGCATAACATGAAACAAATAAGGTAGTATAATGATACAAGTAGCACAACTGAAATCTACACAAATGAAGTGATCGACAAACCTCCATCGTCTGATTTGTCGGATGATATAACGATGGGGACAGGTCGGGGAGGGAGGCCAGATGTGGAGATGGGGTAAGAGGATGCCATTTCGTTGAAGGGTTGTTGGAGAGGTTGTTAAATGGAAATGTGGAGTTAACTTCACCGATTTGTGGGGAGTATGGATGGTGAATGGTTATCATATAAGTGGGGTGTTTGTGGGAAATAGCAACACTGTGCCAATGTGACCGTTGAGGGAGGGAAAAAAGAAACAAAAAGCAAATTGGATAGAATGGCCGTGTTTTGTTGTTGTGTACAATGAACATGGCAGTGGACTCATCTACACATGACACGGGTCAAATCTGACATGACAGTTTTCCACTATAAAGTGGGTTTACTTCTTGTCGGTAGACGCTACATGACACCCCTTTAAAAAAACTAGCCGGTTAATTTATAGCTACTGGATAACAAACAGTTTTCCACTATACAACTTTAGCAGTGGTTTTAGTAAAATTTTGACCTTTGTATAAAATTTGGTTTCCCACTCACCATTAATACTAAAAAAATGCAAAACCATAGAGAGAGGAGTACACCCATAATAATTTAAAACCACGAAATACATTTTCAAACAATATATTATGTTGAAAGAAATGAATAAAATTTTGAGTCTTTGACCCAACAATAACTTCAGAGGGACCGGGGGGGGGGGAATCTCGCAGAGGGTAGGTAAAGACATTTGATAAGACAGGAGAGAGAGAGAGAGAGAGAGAGAGAGAGTGTGTGTGTGTGTGTGTGTGTGTGTGTGAGAGAGAGAGAGAGAGAGAGAGAGAGAGAGAGAGAGAGGGCGGGACAGAGAGATGGCGGGAGTGAGATTAAATCTCCCGCCCTGTCATTTACCCCTTAAGAGAATAAGAGGGAGAGGAGGGAGGAGGGGGAGTCCATAAACCCATTCGCGCGCTTGACACCTACTGGGGTTAACTGGACAGACAACGACTTCTTGGCGGAAGTGAGTAAGTCATCCTTCCATTTAGGTTATGCGATACATCTCTTCTCACAATGTGTTCTTCTCCCTGTAAAACTGAATGTCCCCCCCACTAACTAATGGAACAGGGGAGAACTCGTCCGTGTGTATCACTGTATTGTTTGGCGGATGGTGGGATTGTGAAGAGGGCATTTGGGTGGTGAAGTCGTCGAGGAGTCAAAAGGCCGTACTAGTAGACGAAAGTATTGACTACGTCTCGCTGAAGAAACAACTGATGGCCAAGTTTAATGTCGATGGGAGGAGGCATGACGTTGAGCTCACATATGTAAAGCCGAAGAAGGAAGGGTGCAGACCTTTTTCCATTGGGGATGATGAAGACTTGCAGGCCTACAAGTTCGTAAATGGTCTTTCCGGTGAACGATTCTGGCCTATCGACCTCCATGTCTCCCTGATACGCAAGGTTGGCGGCGATTTCACCACTACGGAAGGATCCACAACGGCCCATCCACTCGGGGGTGGGCCACACTTGACCCTTGAAGATCACCCACAGTTACAAACTAAAACCCTCTTGGCAGGGGATGAGGAATTGGAAGTTGTGGTAGCACCAGGTGTCGATCGAGCAAGAAGAGTTGTCCAGTTAGAAACTAAGAGTGTCTAGTTTGATAGCTCACTTGTCCAGTTAGATAATCCACGTGTCCAGTTAGAACAAAGTGATGCGTTGTACAACGCAGTTGCTTATGACCGTGGGAAGCAGGTCATTTCTGTGAGCAGTGACGTCGAGGATGTAGTCAGCCTGTGGGATCACGACGCGGAGCGAGCGGTAAGGGAAGTAGAGGAAGCATACCAACCCGGAAAAGGGAAGACCGGAGCGTTTCCGACGACTGTGAAACTTGAACCAATAGAGTGGGCGCGTCCCGCTAATGGGAAATTTAAATTGCAGAAGCGCCGCCGCACGTAGCGGGGGCATAGGAACTTCCATCTGCGGGGCCTTTTGGAATGAAGTAGATAGTACGCCCATTTTGGTTAGACGCCTTTCGCAAAGAATTATGTTTGCTATCTGCAACTTCGTATGGGGGTTTTGTTCTAGTTTGTTCTAGTTATAGTTTGTTCTAGTTCTAGTTTGTTCTATTATGTTAACGGGATGCCATATGACATTACCCCCTTTTGACATGACAATATCGGATTTTGGCATGACAATAGTTTCATATTGACATGACAGTTGCTTCATATTGACATGACATGTCATAATTAAAAAACTAACGAATACAACAATCCATCAATAAGTACATATCCAAATGTCTAAAACCAACAAACATAAGTGCATAACCAAATGTCTAAACCAACTAACAAGTCTACACAAACCAACAATGTTTATAAAACCAATGGGGGAGTTTTTTTAAGGATCGGATGGGGTTGTAAGACGTCCGTGAAACATGGCAACACAAAGGGCATGGCGGTACGCCGCAATGAATGAATCGTCCAGGCCACGAAACTTGGTGTCACCGGTCGCGAGGAGCTGCAGGAAACGGATGGCATATGGACCGCAGTCGCCCCTATATCAAAATAACGAAAATTGCTCACACAACATGTGCCAATGTTTTCTAAATGAAGAGCCGATAATGACATGACTTACGATTGTTTGTTTTGGGGAATCCCCTTCACCGTTTTGTACGCCAAAGGTTCCGGGACTTTGCCGACCCATTTGACTCGAAGTTCAGGGTGGCCGTTCATCAAAATGGGGAGGAGGTGGGTAACCGCGTTCAGGAGGCCCGACATATGGCGGTTAGCGACGTGGGTTGTGTCGCAATCGTACACGTCCAATGTCCACTCCGTGAAGTTGATGTCAAGGGCCACCCAGTGCTCGTTCTTCAGATTCCAAGGTGCCAACACGCGGTCGACATCGGCCCAACCCGTCGGAAACTTCTCCGGCAACTTGTCGTCAAAGTATTAGGTCATCGTGTCGTCCCCCTTCACCACCTCAAGGTCCCCCTTCGCGTCCGCCAGTTTCTTCTGCAGGAGATACCCCCACAAGAAATCCAGAACGGCGACCCCTTCATACTTGTCACCGGCGTTGATGTCCTTCCGCAGTAGGGCGCAAGCTTGCTCAATATGCTGGACGCAAGGAAAAATCTTTATTTTGGAAGACCATATGAGGAAGAAGGTGATGACTCGAACCACAATGTGGGAACGTAACTAACCTCGGATGACACCCAGTTGGTCGGTGATTGAAGTGTCCCAAAGAACTGCTTCGCCAGTAGGGTGCCTTCCACCGACCAGACGGGGTCACTTCCGTCCTTCATCCACGCAGCGAATGCATCAGCATCTGCCCTGGTCGCCATGCCTAGCTAGACGGCATCCATTGGCTTCTTGCCCACACGCGGCTTCTTCGCTGGCTGCGTTTCCTCCGCCTGGGACAACGTATCAGGATGTTGACGGGTGCTTCTTCTCGGCCGTATGAGGGGCATCTCAGCCTCAGCCTCAACATCAGAACCGGGTGCCACCAACTCCTCCTGCAACTTGAAGCCCATTGCGCATGACATGACAATAAACACAAATAACATGACATCATTTATATATTCACATGATAGTCTCATGCGCAAACCTTGTCCTTGTCCTTCAACTTGTCCTCCTTCAACTTGGCCTTGGCCCTCAACTTGTCATCCTTTCTCTTGTCCTTGCTCTTATCCTTGTCCTTCCCTGATCCATGAACCTCAGCACATGACCTCTGCGTAAATTAACATGACATATATAATGATAAACATGACATCTATATGAATTGACATGACGATTATGATCTGATACCGGGAGAACCTTACCTCCTTTCCCAGAACATCCTTGTCCTTGTCCTCCTCCTCCTTTCCGTTATCCTTGTCCTTCATTGATCCCTGGACCTAACCACATAACCTCTTATTAACATGACATATACTGGAATTGGCATGACATGTATTGATACTAACATGACATACATTACTAACAACATGACATTTACAGGAGATGACATGACGATTGTGATCTAATACCAGGAGAACCTTACCTCCTTTCCCAGAACTTTCTCTCGCTCCTCCGACTCCCTGGTCCCCTTCCACCGCAGTTCCCTCCTCATGTTTTCAATCGCCTCCTCAAGCGTCGCCATCTTCGAATTTCCCTCCGCGGATATACTCCTCAGCAACTCGTCCATCTTTTCCACTAACCGTGACTCTATCTCTAATAGGGTAGCTTGTGTCTGCGTGCCCTCCCCTGATTCTTGTGTTGACCCACCTGCTCCCTTTGGTTGTTTCTTTGCTGAGGGTTTGACATTTGCTGATAAGAACGCCCGGGCTATGTCGTCGAAGAAGTTGTCCCGCTTGTCGTGAGTGTTTCGGGCATCGCGGTATAAACCGGTTGCTCTCTCCACATCATCGGGGAGCATAAGAGGCCTCACGGCTGCAGGGTCATTGAAGTGCCCCAGCTCCTTCGCCTCCTGTAGTCGGGTTTCGATTGAGGCATACTCGAGGTTCAGGTCTCTAAACTCGTATCGCAGACACCTGGGGTACAGCTTCTCGTCTATGACATTCGCGAATTGGTCGGCCATTGGAGTGAGGGCTTTGTACACCCATAGCTGCAATTACATATTGTCCAGTAAATAATCAGTTCATGTCTAGTCAATAAATGTTAGACGCCTAGTAAACCAGTATAGGGCGTCCAGTCATATCTGTGTACGAACCTGGAAGGCGAGAGGGAAACCCATCAGGCAATAGGCCGGGCGTGCATTGGAGCTGCCCTCATCCTGTTGGAGCTTCCTCTCGATTGCGCGGTGTAGGAACTCGTTCGTTCGACCACCTACCCATGAATGTAGTTTTTGGGTTCCTTCCCGAACAATACTCCCTCGACCAGCATCAGCAGGACAAATTTCAACTTTCTGGTGGACGATTTCTCAGATGCCATCGCCACACGGAACTCTACCTCGAACTCAGACATCCTCATCTTTGAAACTCCAAAGAAATCATACACTGCCTTCTCGAACCCGTCGTTGTCCTCGGGCTCTTCGCCATAGCCACAGTTGAGACCGGTGACAATGGCAAACTCAGCTATTGAGAACCTGACGACCGCTTCATGGATCTTGTACCATGTTTCATTCTCCTTCTTCGACTTCAATTGTCGTTGGAGAACATAGTGTACAAGCTGTGCCGAGAACTGGACCCTTGTGCCCAGTCTTGCAATGCCCCCCAACGGGCTGTCGGTGAGGCGCTTCCAATGGGACTCGCTCAACCGGTTGTCAATGTTAACCAGGAGCGCCATCCGGGAGTGTTGGTTAATTTTTGCTTTGAAGTGTCTATCTTCCTCTACGGCGTACACAGCCTGCACATACTTCAACATGTCAGCCACACCGCAGCACAACAATCACAACTTACATTACTCGAACGAAAGCCATATTACCGCGCCGGATGTTTGAGCTGTACGGTCTACAATCTTCTTCATACTTCGCTGCGACATTTTTAATATTCACCAGATATCCTGCACAGTGGAAGACCCAAATTCAGTATTCTACACATCAATTCTTCTCCCCCAACCCACGGTTCCCTTCATATCAATATCAAATGTACCATGACACAAACACAATTACACATGACACATACACATATACACATGACACATGGTTGTGAAAACATGACAACATACGTATTCAATCTGTCCATCTCCATTTGCACACAAGTAATCCTATTTCAGATAATTTCGATTCCACATAAACTTTTCACCCTTTCTACAATTTTCTCTAACCCTAATGCGCCGCATTTCAACCAATTTCCCCCAAATTCCCCCCTAATGCGCCGCATCTACAGTCATAAGCCCCATTTCGCCCAATTCCCACCTAAACTGAACGGATCTACACTCCCCTTCTCCTGATAAGTTGGATTCAACAACACAGTTGCCCAATTTCCCCATTCCCAAAAATCCCCTTCTCTCCCAGACGCGCAAACCCCAGTACCCAAACTTTCCACCAATTGTTTTTAACTTGACGCCGGTTACTTCTTACATGACAGGGCGATATTGCGTACTGTCAATCCATTCGACCCCTTCTTCCCATTTTCACACAATGCAAACCAGTTTTGTTTCTTCAAATCTGTTCCTCCCCTACCAATCGAAGCAAAACGTATTTAATCGGCATTGTGAGGGTTTACTTACTTCGAAGTCTCGTCTCCTCTTCTGCACTGTCGTCCTCTTCCTCGCCTTTGCTTCTTCTTTTCCTCTCTCACTCTGTCGTCTCCTTCCTCTTCTTCTTCCTTCTCTTCTTCTTTTCCTCAGCCTTGCATGTGGAACTGTTGCCCTCTCTCTCTCTCTCTCTTCCTCTTTTGTAAGCCGTGAGAGCAGTTGGGGTTGACAGTTTTCTATTGAAACCGCTTCCACTCTCACTCATCCACTCTCTCTCCCACACTAACTTCCCCCACTTCCACTCTCTCTCTCCACAATAACTTCCCCTTTCCTCTCTCTCTCTCCACCCCGCTTCCTCACTCTCTCCTCCTTTTACCTTCTCTCTCTGTCCCGGTTAAATCCCCTCTGTCCCGGTTAAATCCAACCGGCAATTATGCCTTTTTTTGGTGGGGGGGGGAGGGGGGTGTAACCTTTGCAAATGTTGTGGATAGGGGGTTAGGCTAGCAAACCATTTCGGGGCAAGGGTCATATAGTTTAAATCCCTCAAAAAAAAAAAAAACAAAGACCACTTTAACATCTACATACAAAAATTGAAGAATTTTTAGAAAAGAAAATGTGAAATTTGAATAAATAAATAAACACTCTTTTATGATTAATTTCTGGGTGTTTGGCTTCAAATATTGAAGAAAAAAGTTCAAAATGATATTTTACATCTATATTTATTTTGTACAACTTATAATTTCAATATTTTAAAGCTTGCAAAAGTTTTTTTTTATGAAGATAGAAAAAATAATCTATTTGTGAATACTCGATTTCAAAAATTAATTATAAAAATCAGTTAGAGCAAAAAAAAAGTTTTTTTTCTTACAATTTACTTATTTTAGGCATCTTAAATGACTATAAAAAAATATATAATATTTTAAGGCTTACAAACATTACTAATGCTTATTTTACATCTTGGATGAAGCTTCTTAGATCACTTTTCTACCTTTTAGGATCTTTTTATTTTTACCATCGTACTTCTTTTTTCACTATTTATTTCTCTCTCTTTCTATCCATCTTTCTAATGAAAATAATGAATAAGCTATGTATATCTACATAACTTCAAAAGTATTCGTACAATAATGTGCTTCTGATTTTTTTAATCTTTGTATGGGAGCTTATATTTTCCTTTTTAGATTTATCCTAATGACAATAATTATATATTTATTTCAATTATATTAGGTGGTGTGTTTGAGTATTATTACTACTTTACCTTATTAAATCATTTTAAAATTTTGTATTATATCTCTTTCCAACTAATTTATAAACTATAAAAAAACATTATACATATTTTTCTTGCAAACAAGTATATATTAATATAGTATTATATACATAGATATATAAAATGATGTTCAAATTAAAATGGATCAAACTCCCGTGCCTTCAAGGCACGGGTATTACACTAGTAAAGAACTAAATGCGATAGCTTAAAACTTCTATTTAGGGCCTGTTTGGTATCGATTACCGGGAATGAAAAATCAGTAATCGGAATCGATGATTACTGGTTTAGTGTTTGGTATGACAAAACCCGGAATTAAACTGATTACCAGGTAATCCTTTTATCCCCCATTTCCCCCATTTTTCATCCCCCAGCAAAAGCAGTGGAATCATCCATTCCCAGTTTCCCACTTCCCCCAATCTGAAACTCTCTCCTAGTCTCTTCGTCGCTACCACCGGGCCGCCGCTACTCCTCCACCGATCGCTACCACCACCTTCGCCTGAAGCTCTGAAGAAGGTCTCTCTCCCCCTCCCGTCTTCGTCGCTACCACCGCCTTCGACGGCTGCTGGCCTGCCCCTGCTTCTCCACCGATCGAGAGCACCGAGGGCCGCCGCTACTCCTTCACCGCCCTCGTCCTCTCCCTGCCGTCGCCCTGCTCTCGCCGTTGCTCCTTCCCTGTAGTTGCTGTCCACTCCCCCCGGAAGGGGCTCGCCAAATCTGCTTTTCGTCATCGTCGTCTCCAGAACTCCTTGCTGCCACCGTCCCACCCTTTCGTCCTCTCTAGAACTCCATCTCACCTCAACCTCTGCCGACCACATTAGGGTTCCAAACCCCCAAATCTGTTTGAGTAATTTTTGGAATGGGTTGTTGAATTTGTGTAATTTGATTTTGTACAGATTGATTTATGAAATTGAACAGGTTGATTTTGTATAAATCCCCAAATCAACAAATTGAACAGGTTGATTTTGTATAAATTTCGGTAGGTTGAATTTGTAAATTTTTTATTCCGACGTTATACCAAACAACATGCTTGAGTAATGGCTTATTCCGGATTTCGATTCCCATTCCGATTTCCATTCCCATTCCGATTACTTATTTCATACCAAACGGGGCCTTAGATTAATCATTTTAAAATTAACTAGTATAATTCTCATGCCATGACACGATTTTTAATAGACAAAATAATGAAGGTAGACTTGAAATCTTTAAGAAAATGGTAAAAATGTTTACCATAAAGTTAGGCTCCATAAAAATGTTTTTAAATTAAGATATTATATTGATATAGATTATTAGTATTGTAATATATAAAGATTTAAAAATAGATTAATAGTAGACATTAGATTTAATCCAATGTTTTAATTAAATCTCAATGGTTATTAAATGGGTAAAAACATAAAAGGGAAAAAGTGTAAATGTAAGAAAGAGATGAAGAGAAAAAAGAAAAATAATAGTAAGAGAAAATTGTGATCATGAAAAGTATTCTAAATTAAGATATTATATAGATATAGATAATATAAATCATAATATATCCTGTAAATTTGTATAAACATCATAATTTTTTTTAAAAATCAATAACCCTTTAAAAAGTAAAAAGAAAAATATAAACAAATACATAATAACTATACAAGAAGTCAATTAAAGTTGCACCCATTATAAACAATCTAAAGTTATGGAGGACGATCCTTCTTGTACGATTCCCTTTCATCATGCTACTGGCAGCCCAGCCCACTCGGACCACAGGGTTGGTGTTATTCTGACCAGGTCTCTCTGTCGCTCTAGGAAGTGGGATAAACCACCTACTAATTACTATAAGCTTAATTTTGATGGGTCAGTTATCCCAGGCGGTTCAGCATCATTCGGGTACGTCATCCGTGACTCGGTTGGTGACATTGTCGCGCTTGGCCGGTCCATTTGTACAAACATCTCAGTGGTTTATGCCGAAAACCTTGGCCTCAAAATGGGTATTTTGCGTGCTAAGTCGCTACAAATTTCAAACCTTCTGATCGAAGGGGACAACTTACTAGTTATATAGGCTCTTCTTGGGGATTGGAAATGCCCCTTGACAATCGAGATGCTACAAACGGATATTTTGTTAGATATTTCGTCCTTTTCTAATGTTGCTATTCGTCATATTTTCAGGGAATCTAATCCGGTGGCCGACTACCTTGCTCGTAGTGCCTATACATCCCCTGCCGACGTCAGTTGTGATCGAGGATGATCCAGAACTGCATTTTCTCGTCCGGAAGGATGCGTTAGGAAGGGCCTCCGCTGCGGCAGACCCGACCTAATCTTTATCAAGCGTCAAAAAAAAAAAAAAAAAAGCTGCACCCATTAGTACGCACAGAAAACAAATAAATAATGAACTTATAAAGGATATTTTTATGGCCAATAAATATATTAGCTATATGCCTCCTTAACAATTAGAAATAACTTTTAGAATAAAAATAAGAGTGATTTTGGTAGATAGCCCATTTTCAATGTTCAATTAGGTAGCTAGCCCCCAAGTAATTTAATTAGTTTGGGTACAGCTCACCCAAATAGTGGTCAATGGTCAACCAGTTGACCGTTGACCGGTCAACGTTGACCAAATCATTTGGATTTTTTTATTATTTTTTTTTATGCCATATTTTACCGTTTTGATGCCAAAATTTTATTATATTTTATTTTCACTTTGATGCAATTTTCTAATAAAATGATTGGATGCCACTTTTTTAATGCCGCTTTTTTTAAACCTTGATGACATTTTTTGTTTACTGTAATGCCACGTTGACCATTGATGCCATTTTTTTTACTGTTAACGACTGATGCCACTTTTGTTTATGTCAATTTTTTGATGATATTTTTTTACCGTGATGCCATATTTTTGATGATATTATTTCAAAGTAGTATTTTGATGATATTTTTTCAAAGTAGTATTTTGATGACATTTTTTGTTCACTGTGACGCCACGTTGACCATTGATGCTATTTTTTTTTTACTAATGACACTTTTTTCATGTCAATTTTTTGATGATATTTTTTTTTACCGTGATGCCATATTTTTGTAAAGTATGTGATGCAACTTTTTCAAAGTAGTGTTTTGATGCCATTTTTCTAATGTAATTATTTGATGCCACTTTTTTAATTTAATCAATTATATATCGATATATTTTCATCCTGAAAAGGTAAATATATAGATGGTGGCGAAAGCCAGAGAGTAACAAGAAGCAAAACCATACAGAGGGTCTTGCGTAAAAGGAGCCTACTGATATGCGATATGTTCTATAGCGCATTTAGTAGTTTTTGTCATCATTTACATGTCATTGTGAGAGATATTCGTGTGAACATGGTGATTCGGAACCTGTTGAAGAAGTTGAAGAAATCATGCAAGTTACAGAAGAGTTGAAGTGAAGAAGTTCGGAAGCACCTGGAGCTGGTGACCTTGGCGCGGCCGCGCTGCTACTGGCGCGCCCACACTGCTACTGGCGCGCCCACGCTGCTAGGAGGAATTGGCCGCGTCGATGCACCAGATGGAAGAAGCAAGTCGAAGTCTGGCGCGCCCGCGCTGCTATGTGACGCGCCCGCGTCAGTCCCGGAGACGGATTCCTATCCGAGTTTCCCCTATCTTATCAGTTTTAATATTATATTTTTATATTTTTTACGGGATGTTAAACCCGATTTTATTAGTCTATATTACTGCGGAGAACGCAACAGAGATTATTAGGTTATTTTCCAGAGACGTATTTTTCCTTTTCTTCATCTCACAAACCCTATGGAGAACTAACTCTCCTTTGTTACACTTGGTTCTTTGAAGCCTTCGATTGATTTGGTTGTGAGTATTCTACTCTTGTTCATCCTTTGTTAATTGTTTCGATCTCCTGAGCTTATTGCTTGATTGCTTATTATTGGTTAATCTGGATTGATCACCTAGGTTTATCGATACTAGTCATATTGCTAGGGTTTCCAATTCCAGGTTTGGGGTTGTGGATTCATTGTAGCAAAAACAATCACCATACGCGGGTTGCTTGTGGTAGATTGTGAAGGAGATTCGATTACAAGCTATTTTAACGGGTTGTTAGAATCTCTTGTATCTCATTATAATTCATGTTTGAATGCTATCGCTTTATTATTCGGTGAAGGTTTTCCCTTGTAATTTGGTGATAAGTGCTTTTAGGACTGGTAGGACTAAAAGCTATTACACGATCTGAATTGAGAACAATTACTGGACATTAGAACTTGAGATTCATAGAATGCGATGATGAACCATCTCAATTGTTGTGCGGATAATTACCTGGTGTGATACTTTTCCATCATATATTCGCAACCTCTATTTGCAACTTGTTCTGTCACCATTTGCTTACACACAAAACTCCCCCTTGAATCGGTTACTTTTGGGTAATAGTACTCGCTCTTACAATTGATTCTGTTTCCTTGTGGGTTCGACCCTAACTTACCTACTATACTTGTTATAGTTTGCATCTTAGGAATTTACTTTGATTTGGCATAACGACCTTAGACCTGTCACCTACCCATTAAATGTACCACTAATTTTCCACTCACAAAAGTATACGCACCCCACAATCGTGTATCCCCCAAATGGCCTCTTTAAGTATATAACATATATTCAAGAAATAGAATATATGCAATATAAATAAAGAGGCCAATTCGATTTACCAACCCATCTCTAAAAATACTCCTAAGCAAACGGGCCTTAGCAAGCCACAAAAGGGTCGAATTCAACCCTTACAACACTGCCCAGTCCATATCGAAAATTAAAACCTCTAACTTTGAGCCTGTTAGCCACGGAACAAAAAGAAATCAAGGCCAACAGGGGCGTCAACGCACAGCAGCCAGCAGCGACAAAGCTAGCAGAATCAACCATTCATCTAAACCCACTGATCAAACACCAAACAACGAGACCAGCTCCACAAACTGAATAGTTGCAGCAACAACAAACAGCAGGAACCACCCCCACTTCTAGACCCGCAAGGACAGACAACACTTAACCCGGGTGATAGGTTTCGTCATCCGTAGATGAATCCCCACCTTCATCGATGTCAGAATCTTCATTAAACTGGGCAGCGTCGACCTTACCGTAATCGGGATCCTTAATCTCCGACATTACCTTGATTTTACTTTTAATCACCGGTGACACGTTTGTGATTACATTTCACTGATGCTGTGGTGACATATTTATTACATTTTTCTTCATTGATGACACAAAGCATAAAATGTGATTAAACTTTATTCATTTAATCACCGATGACATAGTTGTGATTATATTTTATTGATGCAATCATTTGTCACCACTATAAAAACAGGGTCGTAGACACTATCACCACTATAAAAACAGGGTCTTAGACAATGTCACCACTATAAAAACAGGGTCATAGATGTTAATAGATATAGATAGAATCCTTGTACATATCTTTAGTTTCCTTGGAGCCCAAGGCCCAAGTCCTTTGTATTATATATATATTCTATCTAATGAAAGGCAAACCCCAAGGGGGAATTTACCAAACCTAACATGGTATCGAGCCTAATTATCTTTTAAAAGATAATTTCTTTCCTAACCCTAGCTTCCGCTCTCCCACCCGTCGCCGCCGCCGCCTCCCTACCCAGCCCGCCGCCCCCTGGCAGCCTCTCCGCCACCCACCATGGCCACCGAAACCTCCCCCAAAACCCCCTTTCATTCGGCCCTTTCCGTCACCAACATCCGCAATTCCATTCCCATCATCCTTGACCTTGAAAACTCTCAATACACGTCCTGGTGTGAGTTATTCAAAAACAATGCTCGTGCTCACCGAGTCATTGACCACATCGATCCTAATCAGAAACGCCCTGACAACATCGACGATGATCTTTGGACCCAACTTGATGCCATTATCCTTCAATGGATTTACGGCACGATCTCGTCAGACCTTCTCCTCACCATCCTCAAACCCAATACCACGGCTCAGAAAGCCTGGAATCGCCTTGCTGATATTTTCCAGGACAACAAGGGTACCCGCACGGTCCTTATGGAGAACGAACTCTCCACCACAAAGCTCGAAGGTTTCCCGAACGCTGCAGCCTACTGTCAGCGCCTCAAATCTCTGTCTGATCAACTTGAAGCGGTAGGCGCCTCGATCTCTGATCGTCGCCTGGTCTTGCAACTCATCGTCGGCCTCACATCAGAGTACCAGTCCGTCGCCACCTTCATCCAACAGTCCGATCCTCTCCCTTCCTTTGACAAAGCCCGCTCTATGCTGGCTCTAGAGGAGACTAGTCGGGCTCGACTGGACAAGCCGTCGTCTCAGCAAGCTCTCACCGTTACCACCCCACCACCGCCCACCGATCAGACGCCTTCCTCTACACCTTCCAAGCGAGAACGCAGCGGCCGCGATAACAATCGCGACAACAACCGCGACAGCAACCAGCGCGGCCGCGGCAGAGGACGCGGGCGCGGCGCGGGGGTCCCCAGCAGCAGCAGCAACAGTGGCCGAACTATTGGGGCTTCCCGCAGTGGCCTGCCCCGCCCTGTCCCTACCCCTCGATGCCGCCCCAGCACCCGGGCGCCGGCATCCTTGGCTCCGCCCCTCGCCCTCCGCCTCATGCCCTTGCTGCGTACTACTCGACATATGGTGTTCAGCCCACTGATTTGAACTCCCAGTTCTCGTCCATGAGCCTCAATCCACCGGATCTGACATGGTACATGGACTCCGGCGCATCATCTCATATGGCCCAGCATCCAGGTAGTCTCTCAACTATTTCGTTTAAGAGTCCTTCAAATTCAGTTATCGTCGGAAATGGTTCTAGCATTCCAATTTTGGGACAAGGCCACACCACAATCCCCACCCACAACCACCCTTTGCACCTCAAAAATGTTATCCTCACTCCCCAAATTATAAAGAACCTTATTTCCATTCGAAAATTTACCATTGATAATTCTGTTTCGGTGGAATTTGACCCATTTGGTTTTACTGTCAAGGATCTTCGCACGGGGACCAGTCGTCTGAGATGCAATAGTACCGGGGATCTCTACCCTCTTCCTCACATGTCTCCCTCGCAGCCATGGCTCCACCCATCTGGCATGCTCGTCTTGGCCATCCTAGCGGCCCTATCTTTGGTCTTCTTAATACTATTTTACCAGTTGCTTGTAATAACGACTCGAATCGACGTTCCTGTCATTCGTGTCAAGTTGGGAAACACATTAGACTCCCTTTCTCTAGTTCGTTTACTCCTACTTATTTTCCATTCGACATTGTGCATGCTGACCTTTGGACATCCCCTGTGGTGTCTAAGGATGGCTTTCGTTATTACCTTGTCTTATTAGATGATTTCACACATTTCTTGTGGGTCTTTCCAATTAAATATAAATCACAAGTCTTTCCTATATTTGTCCGATTTCATGCTTACGTTGTTACCCAATTTCAACGACGTATCAAAAATTTTCAATGTGACATGGGCGGCGAATTCAACAACCACCAATTTCATAACTTTTTCTCAACACAAGGCATTACCTTTCGCTTCTCTTGCCCTCATACATCTCCCCAAAATGGAAAAGCCGAACGCTCTATACGCACAATCAATAATATGATGCGCACCCTTCTCCTCCACGCCAGCATGCCGCCATCCTATTGGCCCCATGCCCTCACCACCGCCGTGTACCTCATCAACATTCTCCCATCCACTGCTATCCACAATCAAACTCCCACCTTCCGTCTATTTCATCGGACTCCGTCCTATCTAGACCTTCGCGTGTTCGGTTGCCTATGCTACCCTAACCTCTCCGCTACCATGCCTCACAAACTCTCCCCTAGATCCACACCTTGTGTCTTTCTAGGCTACCCCAACAACCATCGTGGGTACAAATGCCTTGACCTCACGTCACAAAAACTCATCATATCCCGCCATGTCACCTTTGATGAGCATACGTTCCCCTTTTCCTATAAATCGTCTCCTCCCTCTCATACTTCCATTGATTCTTCCTTATCCCCCATGGTTCTACAACAATTCTTCGGTACTTCGCCATCTCAAGTCCCCGGCACACCCCCCGCCGCAACTCCAGCCCCCGCCCGCAGCCTATCAGACCCGATCCAACAGCGGCATTTTCAGGCCGAAACACATATTTAACCTCTCTGCCTCACCTTCACATATATCCCCCTTCCCAAATCCCATAAGCTCGCCCTCCTTGATCCCAATTGGAAGGCCGCCATGACCGACGAATATCAGGCTCTTATTCGAAATGGTACTTGGGAGCTTGTGGACCGGCCTGTAGGCGTCAATATTATCCGTTGTATGTGGCTATTTCGTCATAAGTTCAGGTCTGATGGTTCCCTTGAGCGCTACAAGGCGCGCCTTGTGGTCAACGGCAAGTCTCAGCAAGTCGGTGTCGACTGCGACGAAACCTTCAGTCCAGTGGTCAAGCCGGCCACCATCCGTACAGTTCTCACGCTTGCCCTCTCCAAATCTTGGGCAATACATCAGCTGGATGTCAAGAATGCCTTCCTCCATGGTCACTTACATGAGACGGTCTACATGTTTCAGCCGCCTGGTTTCGTTGAGCCTAGAACTCCAAAGAAGGTGTGTCGTCTTCGCAAGTCCCTCTACGGCCTGAAGCAGGCACCGCGCGTTTGGTACCAGCGCTTTGCTGCTTATCTTCTTCGCATTGGGTTCGTCAGCTCTCGCAGTGATTCCTCTCTCTTTGTCTATCAACGGGGGCAAGATATGGCCTACTTGTTATTGTATGTCGATGACATTGTTCTCACAGCCTCATCCGATGCTCTGCGTCGTCAGCTGATTGCCTCTCTTTCGTCTGAGTTTGCTATGTCAGATTTGGGGCCCCTCCACTACTTTCTCGGCGTTTCAGTTCGCAACACTTCCTCCGGACTCTTCCTCTCCCAATCGAAGTATGCTGCTGAGATCATCGCCCGTGCACACATGTCTGAGTGTAAACCAGTGGTCACACCCGTGGATACCAGCTCCAAGCTAAGCGCGTCTGTAGGTCCGCCAGTTGCTGACCCTACCATGTATCGCAGTCTTGCTGGAGCCTTACAATATCTCACTTTCACTCGCCCGGACATCAGTTATGCGGTTCAGCAGATTTGCCTCTTCATGCATGACCCACGTGAACCTCACTACAACGCTCTCAAGCGTATTCTGAGGTATCTTCAGGGCACTCTTCATCTTGGTATGCAGTTGACAGCAACGCCTATTTCAGGTCTTGGGGCATATACAGACGCTGATTGGGGTGGGTGCCCTGACACCCGTCGTTCAACGTCCGGGTATTGTGTGTTCTTCAATGACTCTCTCGTCGCTTGGTCTTCCAAACGTCAGCCTACGTTGTCTCCCTCCAGTGCGGAGGCATAGTATCGGGGAGTCGCTAACGCCGTTTCTGAGTGTTGCTTCTTGCGCAATCTCCTCCTGGAACTGCACTGTCCTTTGCCGCGTGCCTCTATTGTCTACACTGACAATGTCAGCGCCATGTATTTAGCCAGCAATCCGGTGCAGCATCAACGGACCAAGCACATCGAGATGGACATCCACTTTGTCCGAGAAAAGGTGGCCATTGGTGCTATTCGGGTCCTTCATGTTCCCTCCGCCTATCAGTACGCTGATATCTTCACAAAGGGTTTGCCACGTCAGTTGTTTCTTGACTTTCGGGACAGTCTGACCGTCCGTTCTCCTCCCGCTCCGACTGCGGGGGTCTGTTAATAGATATAGATAGAATCCTTGTACATATCTTTAGTTTCCTTGGAGCCCAAGGCCCAAGTCCTTTGTATTCTATATATATTCTATCTAATGAAAGGCAAACCCCAAGGGGGAATTTACCAAACCTAACAATAGACACCATTACCACTATAAAAATAGGGTCGTAAACACTGTAACCCAAGACTTTAGCGCAAACCCTCAAGGGGTTAAACCTAATCAAAAGAACATGTGTTGTACAACGTGATCATAATCTCAAAATTTGCTAGAATCTATTTATATTCTTAATGTTCAGTTGCTAGCTTCATCAATAAGTGAAGCAAAACTATACATAAAAAAAAAACTAATATAAAAGCCAACTAAGTATATGTTTTTTGCTTGCTAAACGATGTCCTATTCAACAAAGAGCATCATGATGGTCACTGATCCCCCACCGCAACTAATTTTCTTCCAATGATGACAGCTGATCCGGATCCGTATCATCACCACGTGTAGAAGAAGTTTCAGTAGTCCCTTTATTTTCGCCATTAACGTAGTTCCCAAAAGAGGAGGTTCTGCTGGTGGCCGGCATCGCAATGAAGGTCGGCTTCATTCCTTGCCAACTCCAGAACCTGCAATCGGCCAATTAAGTAATCTAATTAAACCAGGAAATCATTGAATCCGTTCTCAAATTTGACGAATTTATCTCGTTCGCATCCCAATTTTGACAAAAACTAATGGTCCTAAATTTCAGATCTCGAAATCAACCATGAAACCCTAAAACTCCAAATACTCAAAATTGAACAAACAATCACCGTGTAACACCAAAATAATGAATTGAGTCGAGATCGGAATACAATCGAATAAAGGTATAGAAAAAACTAATCTAAAAACCCTGGATTTGGAGATCTACAAATTAGAAGAAACCAAGACAGGAGAATCAAATTAAGTCATACCTCAACCGCGAGGTACTCAAAGACGGCCGCCACCATGTCGAGATCGAGATCGAGACCTTGGATCCGCCACCATGTCGAGATCGAGAGAGCACTACAAAAAAAAAACAATTTAGCATCGGCAATTTACCGTGGCGAAAGGCTGATCTGGGGTGGCAAAACCTATTTAGCCACGGACGTAGCCACGGGAAACTAGGGGTGGCCAAGTCTGCGGTGGCAAAATGCTAATAGCTACGGATGCTTGCCGTGGCGACCAACCTAGCCACGGCATAGCTACGGCTAAGCGACCCCGTATGAAAGACACGACACATTTGCGACGGTAGGTTGCCGTAGCTAAGGTCTGGGTGGAAAATAAAAAAAAAACTGCTTTTTAGCCCGGATTCTTTAGACCCGGGCTAAAAAGTCCAATACTTTTTTTAAAAAAATCAAATAATACACACAATTACCTATATAATAAAATTTCATTCATTATACAAAATTTACATTTATAATAAAATGACAACAAACTACATAATTTATATAGAATAAAAATACATAATTACAAAACATACATATACAATAAAATGTCCAAAACTACATTTTAACCAAAAATAAAATGTCCAAAAGACAATAGTAATTCTAACTCCAAACTTACTTAACTAAAAGACAACAGTATTACTTCAACAAGCAAGATTAACATGGCTCTTGTAAAAAAAAAAAAGAAACAAAGAAAGAATAACATATGGTTGTTTCAACTCACGAGAACTTGGTGGAGATCAATGAACACCATGAACTTGATGGAGATCGACAAGCTGGATAAAAAAAAGCAAATGACATACTTTAAGACCAATGAACACCATGAACTTGATGGAGACAACATATAATGAGCAGGGCATTAAACAAACACTACCAAAATTATAACAAACATTATCATACCAAAATCATGCATAGTTGTTTTAAAATCAGCAAGTATATAAGAATTGAATATCAATACTGCTTAGTACTCCTAAAGCAAATAAAAATAAATATGCATATAGAGAATTTAGGAAAGAAATGCTCATATCTGTCTCCCACCAAAGTTGGTGGAACATCTAAGAAACTCTCTAAGGTGCTTGGGCAGATGAGATGGTGTGGGAGCTTTAGTGCAGGACACGGTTTCACCTTCGGTAGTTCAGGACCTCTTGATTGTGATTGTCAATGTTTCGGCCATTTCTAAAGGCTAAATAAACCCATTTCGGCATATGTAAGAGGAGCAAAGTGGGGTTTCATTCATTTTCCTTCAGATGTTCTTGTCCCTCTAATCATTATAAATCGAAACAGAAAAGGGAAAAAAGGAAAGCGTGTCAAACCTGTATCAGTATGGGGCGTGTCAAAATCAGCTAACTCCACTGTGATAACAAAAGCATCCAAGCACTCATTATGGGGAAGAGTATAAAAGCAGAAGCCTGCGACATCCAGATTAAGAGGGAATCAGCATCACTGGTATGAAAGTTTAAATAGGTATGGCTTGAATTGGTACTCAAACATACCATAACAAAGACCAGCTCTGCATTGGCAAGAGAAGTTGTGACAACATGCCTCTGCATCCCGTCTTACAACGGCTTGCAACTGTAAAGTGAGTATCGAAACAGACAATAAGAGTGCATCTTATAACATGATCTAAATTTAATAGAAGGTAAAAGAATAGTTCGCTTTGTGCTTACTGCGTGACTGTGTAACACGCTGTAAATTTAAGTAGCAAAGGAAGAAAGGGTGGGTAGGTGGGTGGAAGATAGTCACTCACTTGATGGTGATAACTCTTGACTGCTGATAAGAATCTTGTTAGCCATTTCAGAGCTTCAGACACATAGACGCCCCAAATAGATTCCTTATTAGGTGTGCTTTGATCAACAAACCCCACATCTAGTTTAAGATATTGGCGTTCAAAGCTTCTGATAAGCTACAATAATAATGATCAAGTGTTAGCTGGTAATCTCATTATGAAATTTGTGTTGTCAGCAAAGCAAACTAGTTACAGGTACCTTAAAGAATGTGCACCTTCTAGAGAGTGTTTCCCTTTGGATCTTAGCTCTCCTGATCTTCAAAAGTAACACTTATTTAGTATGTCTTCTGACGGAATTCAACAAATAAAGAACCAGCCAGTAGCTCTAAAAGACAACAGTAATTCTAACTCTAAACTTTCTAATAGCAGAATTCTAACTCCAAACTTACTGAAAGGACCAGAGGAGGAGAATATCAGCTTCCATTAGCAGAAAAAGAAAGTGGAAGACATCATGCAAGCAAGCCTTCAATTGGATGAAGTTGAGAAAAACACGCAAAGTCACATATATAATATATAAAGGTACAACCTCCATAAAAAAAAGTATACTAAGTTGTCAAGGCAATTCTTATTCTTAATAAAAATTAATCACTACAAGAAAGTAGCCTTAGAAGTATAAACTTTCCAAGAAAGACATAGAGAAAAATTTAGATAAGAGATAAGGCAAAAAGAAGGGCTGAAAATTTCAAATCTAAAACCAAAAATGAAATTAAGAAGGCGCCTACTTTCTTCATTAACATAAAGTGGAGATAGATTTCTTAAAGTGTAAGATAGTCTGCCGAGAATTTCAAGTTTAAAACTAATATTTCATTATTTAGGGTTGTTCATAATGCTAAATAAGTGCAAAACAGGAAGGGAAAAAAAACAAATAATTGAGAACATAAAATAAAAGCAAATATCAACGTCCATATGATAAGATCTGAACTTTTACCATGATGTAATTTAAAAGCAAATATCAACGTCCATAATTGAGAACATAAAATAAAAGCAAATATCAATTTCCAAAAACATCAACAAAAGCAATACATCCACACACAAATAAAACACAAATATTTTGAAATTTCAATCTTGGAATGATTGAGGATTACGGGGTCGAGATACAACAAACAAAAAGAGCATTCAATAAGATACTCCGTATATAATGGTAAGCATTTATACAATTAAAATATGGATAATAAGAGCTTAAAAAAAGTATACCAACACTTTCTCCAAGGTGCATTGATATTGAATTTAGCTGAGCTTTATTCTCATACAAGCGATTCACAGTTTTTCTTGAGCTCACAATTTCTCTAGCAAGAGCCTAAACATTATTCAAACAAACCCAGGAAACAAATGTCAGAAATAAGAGCAACCCCAACCGTTCTTGTAAAAATTCTCTAATATAGAGATGAAAATACCAAAATCTCTAAAAAAATTTACACTCAAACTCCAACCACTTCTCTACAATCAACCACAATTGAACAATCAAAGCATTTATTATATACTATAATAAATATAGAAATCTCTAATATAATAAATGCATTTATTATGGAAATTAAGTAAAAACAATCAAATCTAAATTATGAGACCAAATAAATCAAAGAGAAATCAGTGAATAATCAACCACAATTGAACAACAATTAGCTGAAGAAATCATTTACAAACAATTGAACAAGGCAGTACGTAAACACAAGGCAACAATCAAATAGGAGCAAGATGACATTACTCAAAATGAAGCAAAAATATTAATAGAACACAAGCAATATATAAGACTTTAACTTGCAGGAATAAACAAAATACAAAAGCAAGGCTAAATGTATTAGTCACGAACAACTTAACAAGGCAGTAAACGGAAAGCAGCATTCGAAAGGAGGTACGCAAGGCAGCAATCCATGACAGATGAGGCAACCCCGATTCAACCGATAAACCATGCTGTAAATCAGTGGAAAAAATCTGGAGCCCTAATTGCAATCGACAGGCAACAATCGATCAACATTGATTTCGAACAGCAATCGAGCAGCAACTAGCCAACCATAATCGAACAACCCTTATAAATCAAACAAAAAATTTCAGCAAAGAACATTAAGAGTGAGAGAGAGTGAGAGAGAGGCGAAGGAGCGACGAGGCGACCTTGGGTCCCCAGCGACGAGGCGAAGGAGCGCGAGGAGGAGCGGCGTGCGTGAGCGCGAGGACTCGGGGGCGTTCAAGGAGGGAGATGAGGAGCGGGGCTGTTCGAATCGGAGATTGAGAGAGAGGTGGCCTCAGATCTGGCGTCGAGGGGTCGATTCAGCAAACAAGGAGGCTTTAGCCTCCTACAATCCGGTGGCGGGCTAAAGGGAGAGCCATGGGAGGATGATGGGTACTATGGGTGCTTGGAGGGAGATCGAGAGAGCCATCAATGGCTGCGACCAATGAGAGAGGCGAGAGGGTGAGGGTTTGGAGAGAGGCCGGTGAAGGCAGGGTCGCGGGAGGAAGAACCCTGAATGAGGAAAGTGAAGGATGCATAGTGAGGGAGACGGAATGAGGGGAGGGGAGGATGCGGAAGCCATTGAAGAGGGGTTTGAGAGCTCGAGGAAGCGACGACGGTAGGTGAGGAGAGAAGAAAGAGATGAAAGGGAGGGTTTGTCTGAGTGAACAGGAGGGGAGTGTTTATTAGGGTTCGAGTTAGGTATATGGCAAAGTTAGCTTCGGTGCTCTATTACCGTGGCTAAGTCCTGAAAAAACCAATTTAATGGCCACGGTAAACCTAACTGGGGTGGCAAAATCGACCCAATAGTCACGGCAAACTCACCCCGTTGCTAATATCTTGTTTTTTTTTTCCAGATGCAATGCTTGCCGTGGCTACTGCCGTGGCAAAAGGGCATAAATTGCCACGGCAAACGCTTGCCGAAGCTAACTGGCGTGGCAAAATTAATTTTTTTTTGTAGTGGAGGTCGACGGAAGAGCACATGCGCAGATCCAGTAAGAAGGGAGAAGGAAGAGGATCTAGGAGGCGAGACGTTGAAAGACAATGACACGGATAATCGAGAGTTCGAAGGAGGAGGAGGGAAAAACACGTACTAGAAGCCATGGAAGCCTGAAGGAGACGACGATCGAGGAAGGGAACAGCGAAGGAGAAGGAAGGAAGAGGTCGAAGCGGCTTAAAAAAAATTAAGGGGGTTGGGTGCGGCTAATAAATAAAATAAGGGGGCTAACAACCTAATCAAATATGCTAAAGAGTATAAATCACCAAATTCCCTCTAAAAATAATAACAATGTATCTATCTAGATTAACCATTTTTAAATAATATATCATTTAAATTTGCAAGAACATTAGTTTTCTAATTAAAAAGTCAATATCTTAAATTTTAAGAATCAATATCAAAAACTCCATCATAGCTTAATGGTTTAAGACTCATTTGATATACATAAGGTCTTGAGTTTTAATCTCATTGATTACTCATTTTCAACTTTTTTCACTTTTCTTAATAATTCAAAGATTCATTTGTTATTCACGTGGTCTTAGGTTCAAATCTCATTCATTAATTTATGCTCATATTTTACACATTTTTTTATATTTAATTGTTATGTTTGTAATTTATCATTTAAAAAAATCAACTGAAAATCTATATGTAATATACCTAATATAATTCTTTTTTCCCTGTACATTCATATAAATTATATTTTTTTCATTTTTATTACTTTTAGTAAACTAATTTTACTTTCCCTTATATTTTGTAAAATGTTAATATAGAAGTAAAAAACTAAAGAAAAAAGTGCGTACAATTTTGATTTGGTTAGTATAAAATATTTTTATTGATTCTTTTCATATTTTTTAAAATTATGTTAGAAATGTAATAAACTTGAATATGAGTATGTAACATTTTTAGTAAAATTCATTTATTTTATACGTATATAAAAAAGAAGAAAAATTATTAAATTTTGCATAATTGTAAATATAAAAAATATGAGCATATTATAATCAACATTTAATCCCCTTATTTTTTTTATTACTAATATTGTAGTATTGGGTTGATAACAGGAATATATGATAATATTATTTACTTATTTCATTGTTAGATATATAGACTATTTGAAGAAACCTATAATTTTAAAATTTTATAGAAAATATATTATTGAGTATATAATTGAATGAGTTAGATCGGTTTTTATAAAAGATCGAATAAAATTTTTAGTTAGATCGATTCGTATAAAAGAATAAAATTATACATTTGATATATATATATATATAATATTTGAACAATGAAAGATTTTATAAGCAATGAAATAGATAAATCAAAATCTATATAATAAATAATAAAAACAAATCAACAATTAAATCTTCTATATAACTTGTAAAAGAGTACTTTTTGTCCAGTAATTGCTTCAACTAAATGCCTCCATAATGATGAGAAAAATAAAAATTTATATCTATTTGGATTAATCTTTTTAAAATTAATACTCTCTCCGTTAATTAAAACTTGACGTTTTAGTATTCACGCACGCTTTTTGAGGTGTTAAAAACTATATGAAATATTAACTTTTTAAATATACCATTTAAACTTGAAACATCAGTTATCTTCTAGAATCCTTCATTCAATTCCTTCCAAATCGAGAGAGAAGAGATGAGAGAGAAGAGAGCCAAACACCCCTCCCCGTCACTGTACAATCGCAAAAACCCTAAGCCCCAATTCCATGGCAATCGATTCAATTCGGTCTTGCAATCGAGTACCCCTGCTAATCGGGTACAAGTTCAATCAAATCCTCAGAAATTTAATGCCCTAACCTCTTAAATTGGCTGTTTTCATAGCCGATTAAGCCCAAATCATAAGTGTTCAAAGAAAGCTTCTTCACTGTGCACCCATGGAGCATTCAATTCGGCCAATGATGGCTTCGCTCCCAGTCGAATTTGGTGTACGATCTTCAGAGTTTGGTGGTGGTGGGAGTTGTCTTGGCTCTCACCTCCTTTACTACCGATCGAATCATGGATTAGAGGGGCATTCAAGTTGATTGACATTGGGGAGGGGATGTTCTTCTCCTTGCTGTGCAAGATTCGGATTTCAGTCCTGGAGACCTGGCACTCGCTTATGCGGCCCTGGGCGATTCTGATGGCCTATAAATACGGGTGTTTGAGAGGCGCCTGCTACCTCTCTTCACTTCTATCTCTCTCTTTTACTTTCTGCTATAAAAATGTTCTAAACTTCTTCTCTGACTTCTTCTGTTCTGTGTTTGTGATCATGGCCATTACAAAACTTGACAAGGGAAAACACAAGCTGGTGGAGTCCAATCTTGCACCAAGGAGGAAGCTTGACAGTGGGATCGTTATCACCGAGCCAACTGATCCATCCGATGGGAAATCTGTCCCAAAGGATAAAGGGGTGAACCCGATCACTAACAATCTAAAAACCAAAAAGAAACCTACTCTTGATGTTGCTAGACTCCGGTATCGGCTCTCAGGAGTTAAAGACAACATCCTTAAGCTGCAACAAACGACCCTGTATGCAACAATCATTGGTGAACCAGTGGAGGTAAATGAGATTCGGAAAAAGATCAGATTCGATTGGAAATTTGTGGAAGGTGGATTCCAGGTAACCCCCCTCTCCCACAACTGGATTGAAATGAAATTTATACTTCCTGAGGACAGGGACAGAGTATGGAACGGCCGGCCGTTTCATATTCTGGGACAATTGCTCCTGCTCAAACCTTGGAAACAAGGTTTTGATCCGGCCTCCGAGTCCATATCTACTCTGGATATGTGGATTAGGATCCCTGGACTCCCTTCGGAATACATCAGTAAGGAAGTATTAGCCACTATTATTGAGGAGAATGGACTCGGCACTATACTGAAACTTGATGCATTTACTACTAAGGGGGTGCGAGTCCGCTATCCTCGTATCTGTATCAATGTTGATATCACCTTGATCCCGGATAAGAAAGTCTTTGTCCTGGATGAGAATGATAATCTGAGGGAGTACCCGGTCTGGTTCGACGAATTCCCGGAGGGCTGCGGGAGTTGTGGCTCGCTTGAGCACTTCTTCTCGGAATGCCCTCACCGACAGCCAGCTCACAACATGATCAATGTGACCCTCCTCAAGCCAAAAACGAAGGAACCAAGGAAGGAGGAGCTGATTGGCGATGACGACGATCGGGATTGGATCAAGGTTGCATCCAAAGTTAAAGGGGATGGCCCATCCTCGCGGGTGGGCAATCCCAAGTCGGAGCTGCTTAAGAACATCGGTATTAATGTTACTTACAAATCGGATTCATCCTCTTCCAAAATGTCGGGCAGAACCTCAAGCATATCCTCTCGGATTGCCGGGGAGGCGCCACCTGATCCAAAGCTGGGCCTGGCTGAGCTGGCACCGACTGAAGTTGTCGCTCAAGCAACCCTTCCTAGTGATGAGTCAAAGGAGATGCAGGCTGCGTTACCTCCCTTGCCCTTTACCCTGAAACCTGATGATGATGACGCCTTTGATTTCGACAATATATTATGCGCTGAAGATTTGGATGAACCAATGGACTTCCTCTGCCATGAATCGGTTGAAGATGCTCTGAACGGGGTCCCTACGGGGGTGGAGTTTCAGCTGTCCACCCTGTACGACCCGGCTATGTTTGCTGATGCTGTGACAGCTGCTGCTGCTAACCCCTCGACCCCTTCGGGCTCCTTTGTGCAGCGGATGGAAAAAATGGGAGTCACCACCCCCTCCACGTCTGAATCAGGGAAGCGGAAAAGCGGCATGGGAGTTAACGACACCGCCTCGTCCTATCTGAAGGAAGGAGGCGGGAAAAAGCAGAGAACCAATGAGTGACAACCTTCGAAGATGCTGGAGCTGGGAACTATGGTCTGAATCATCTATCTTAATATATTATGCTACTATTATGAACTCTTGTTGGAAATTAGATGTTTTAATCACCTTTTGTATTGTGAATATTTCGGCCGATCGGGTAAGCTTTGTTTGCTGCATGATGTTGAACTATAGAATCAGGAACTATGGCTTGTATGATAAGGGTAGTTGGTGGAATTGCAAGGCAGGACTAGCACCGTATGTTTGGAAATCGATATGTAATGGTTGGACCTATCAAATGTTAATAGAGGCATATATATATATATATATATTACACCTTGTGTCTATTAAACTACAATTTGATTCATGAAAAACATTCGTCCGTTGTATGCCTAAGATCAACCAATATCAGAATACCTACGAATGACACCACTTTCAAGAAACCCCCACGACAAGCGGCCTGCCCGGCATTAACACAACTGAATGAAGTTAGTCACTTCTGGAGTGTCGAGCTACTCGCCTTTGATGGTCTATCCGTGACCCAGCTGCCTAGGCTACCCGCCTTCAACTCACCCGAGCACCGTTTCTCGTGGCAGTGGTACCACTCTTCGGCCTGGGGTATGGATAACTGGATTGCCCTATATTTGATTGTCTACATCAATTCCTACTCCCGATTGAGAAGCAATCCACTTTGGATCTTGAGAATAAATGCACGGTTAAACCAAATCATAGCCCGACAACGAATACCCAAGATATATTGGCATGCCGAACCAAAACACTTGAGTCGTTTAAACGGGTGGAGGGAGATACATGTTCTCTTCCCCCCCAACTCCCCCGGTCAATGAAAGTGAGCTTCTGGAATTGCAGAGGGATTGGCCGTCCCACGTTCTGGACTGAGGTCAGCACGTGGTGTAAAACAGAACACATCCAACTACTGGCACTAGCAGAAACAAAAACGGAAAACATCCCCTCCCCTACTGCTTGGATAGGTATTGGGTTTGACAAAGCTATTTGGTCCCCTGCTATTGGTAAGTCGGGGGGTTTGGGTCTCCTTTGGAAGGAAAAATGGCTACTAAATGAGACTATTGTAGTCATAGCACAACGACCTAGGGTAATTGTAATCAAATATACCAACACCCTTGACAATTTCTTATGCCTCATATGGTTCATTTATGCTCCTCCCCAGGAGCAACATAAACCGCAATTCTGGGAACCATTAATCGAAGAAATCGGGAATGTACTGCTCCCGTGCATCATTATGGGCGACATAAACGAAATTGGGTGCTTTGCTGATAAAGAAGGGGGTGTTGTCACCCACCCGTGTAGGTTTCTTCGGCTAACAGACATTAAAAATAAATGCTCTTTAGTGGATATTCCCGCTTGGGGAAACCCCTTTACATGGAGGAAGAAGCAGGTTGACTATGGAAACATAAAGGAAAAAATCGATCGGGTTCTAGTACAACATGAAATAATACACCAATACCCCGCCTTGTGCACTAAAAATGGTGCATTTGCAACTTCAGATCATTGGCCAATTTCAATTGAGCTCAACACCAGCCAAACTTTCAAGCCCCCACCGTTCAAATTCGAAAATGTATGGTTATAGAGAGAGGATTTCAAAAACATTGTTAAACAAGCATGGCGTTTGAAGTGCCATGGCTCGGCTATGTACCAACTAACCAGAAAAACTAAATTACTAAAAGAAAAAGCTAAGATATGGAACAAATGCACATTTGGTAACATTTTTAGGCAGTTGCAAAAGGTAGAATCACAAATTCTGCTGATCCAACAAGCTCCATCATTTAACTCAAACTCCAACAGGGCCAAAAAAGAGGAAACTTTGATAAAGAAAAGAGAAAAATTACTCCTTTTCCAGAAAGCCTACTGGAACCAACGTGCCAAAACCAAACACATCAAATTAGTAGATTCGAACACTGGATACTTTCACAGAATAGCGTCAGGCAAAAGAAATAGAAAATTCATACGATCCATCACCACCTCGGAGGGTACCCAAATCATAGGAGAAAACAACATAAATAATGAGATTAGGAATGACTTCCTGAAAGGATTCACAAAACAACAAATCAACACGCCAAAATTAAACGATTTCCTTGCACTAATCACACAAGAAATCACAACCACGGACAACACTGGGCTAATTTCCATCCCCTCAAACGGTGAAATAAAAACAGCGGTCTTCTGCTTGGGCAAAAACAAGGCTCCGGGCCCTGACGGAATAACGGCTGAATTCTACAAAGCTTCCTGGGACGTAGTCGGCCCCTCGGTCAGCAAAGCGGTAAAGAGCTTCTTCTTATCTGGAAGACTACTGAGACAAGTTAACCACACATTCATTACACTACTACCGAAAATAGACAACCCAACTACAACAGGCCACTACAGGCCCATTAGCTTGTGTTCAACAATCTACAAGATCATCTCCAAAATCCTAACAGAGAGACTCAAAAAAGTCATGGGAAAATTGATCAGTCCGTTCCAGGGGGCGTTTGTGTCAGATAGAGCGATTCAGGACAATGTTCTTATAGCTCATGAAATTTTTCACTCCTTCAAGACCAGAAAAGGAAGGACGGGCTGCCTTGCCCTTAAACTAGACATGGAGAAGGCTTATGATCGTGTTGACTGGGACTTTACAGAAGCCGTCATGAGGAAATTTTGTTTTCACCCAACTTTCATTAATTGGGTTAAAGAATGCATCACATCTGTATCATACACCGTTCTTGTCAATAATGGCCCTACCGATTGGTTCACACCAACTAGAGGTTTAAGACAAGGGGATCCCTTATCACCGTTCCTTTTCATCTTAGGTGTAGAAGTCCTGGCACGTAAACTATCCTCGGAAGCTAGAGCCACTGACAAACTGCTGGGCTTCAGGTTTGGCAGATCTGGCCCCTGTATCCCCTTCCTTGCCTTTGCTGACGACATCCTCATTTTCCTTAAGGGGAGTAATGAAGCCTGCCTCACGGTTAAACAAATCCTAGATGACTATTGTCAAATATCGGGACAGAAAGTAATCTATCATAAATCAACATTCCAGGCCACACCAGGTATCACACGGATAAGAACTACTGAGCTCGGTCAGGTGTTGGGTATTTCCCACTCACAATCAGTTGAGAAGTATCTGGGCTGCCCGATTATTAATGGTAGAGTCAATAAAGAAACATTCAAGGACGTGGTCACAAAAACCAAAGACCAGTTAAGTAAATGGAGGGCTGACTCTCTATCACAACAGGGGAGGGCAGTTCTTATCAGTTCAAACTTATCTGCAAAGCCGCTATACATTATGCAAAACTTCATGCTCCCAGCCACAATGCATACCGAGTTAGATACAATTAATAGGAGCTTCTTTTGGAACAAGGATGCACAACACAGACCATTGATAGGATGGGGGAAAATCTGTAAACCAAAAAAACTGGGAGGCTTGGGGATTAGAAAATCCAAGGAAATGAATGAGGCCCTTCAGCTAAAACTTCTTTGGAAGGTCCTGGCTGAACCAAATAACGCATGGGTCCAGATTGTTACGCATAAATACCTAAAAGGAACGCATATCCTCAACTACAAAAAATCCGGAAACATGTCCTGGCAATGGGCAAAGCTAACAGGACTATTACACAAATTCAAAGAAGGTATCATATGGTCCATCGGAAACAGAAAATCTGTCAAATTCTGGACTGACAACTGGGTGTCTGACCACCCGCTGATTTAGCGATCGGACTGCCCGACACAAATAAACAAAAATGAAACAGTAAATGAGTATATTATGAACGGCCAATGGTGGGTGGAGAAACTTAATTGGGCTCTCCCGCGGACCGTAGTTGATGACATTCTCTCTGTCCAACTACCCGTCACACAACTAGAAGACAGACTATACTGGTGGCCCGATAAACACGGATGGTTTACCACCTCATCTGCCTACAAGCTCCTCACAAACGAGTCGGGAAATGAACCACACAAGTATGACTGGATATGGAAGCTAAACCTACCACCCAAAATATTAAACTTCCTCTGGAAGATTGCTCGAACTGGCCTCCCGACAAAAGCCCGGCTGGCAGCTAGGGGGATTCCGGTGCCGACTGCTTGCGCCCGATGTAACGGGAGGGTGGAGGATGACTCCCACATTCTCATCGAATGTTTCCCCGAACTAACCACAAACCAACTAAGTGCATCAGAAAGGCATACGCTCCAACAAACTACGGCTAGAACACGAGAAGTGGGGGATCTGTTGAACTGGCTTCAAAAACTATCAAAACCCAAAATACAAGCCATTGCTACAAGGTGGTGGGGCATCTGGTTCTTCCGAAATGGGGTAACATTCTGACACCAAAAACCCTCAACAGCGAGTAATATCGAGGCATTCTCCATAAAACAAATGGAAAATTGGGACCAAGCGTGCAAATTAGAAGGTGATGCCCACATGAACCACACAACCAACAAGTCAGCGAGGAAGGCAACCAACAATAAAATTGAGAAAGCAAAACAGAAAAAATGGAGAAAGCCACCCCCGGAACATTCAAACTTAACTTCGATGGTTCAGCGCTGAGCAATGGGGCTAGTTCCGCGGGCATCATCATACGAGACTGGGACGCAACTCCCATCCAAATATCATCTTTGAAAATTGGGCGATCTTCGCCCCTTATGGCGGAAGCTGCTGCCCTCAGACTGGGAATAGTGGAAGCTAACAAACTTAACATCCAACAACTGATCATCGAAGGCGACTCAAAAATCATCATTGAATATTTAAAAGGCAATTCCCGCTGTCCTTGGGAAGTGGAGTTAATCCTCTCGGATACCCAATCTATCGTCCGACATATGAGGGAAGTTTCCTTCGCTCATATTCCCCGTGCAGGCAACAGAGTGACTGACAAGGTTGCACACCTTAGCCACTCTGCCTATGGGGATCAAATAACAACCAACAAAGATTTACAGGATCTCATCCGCTTGGATGCTCTTGGGTAGCCCCCTACCCAAATTTTTACCTAATAAAAAAAAAAATCAGTTATCTTCTAGCAAAACCTTTGATAGATAACGCAGCTGTTTAGTTTTGAGTTTTTCATTTATAATATGCCAAGGATCTAGGCCGACAACGGCTTCAGACCGGAAGATATCCAAGCCCATTACTACTGTCGATCAACATCCGAATTGCTACAGTGCTACTGTACTCACTCCAGTTGCCGAAATCCTCCTTCAAGCCCGCCGTGTTGCTCACCATGAAGACCTTCTCTATATAGGGTCTGTCCTGGCCGGTATACTCCTCCCGGGGGGCGGTATACTCCTGCTTGGAATGCCACTCTGGCGATCAGCACAGCGGCACAGCCAATATAAATATAGATTGATACGCACGCATGTTACATGCACATTTTTCTGTATAGTGGAACTTCATCAGAATATTGAAAGTGGTGTTGCAGAGGGAAAAGAGACCTTTTATTTTGAATTCATAATTACACCCTTTTTGATATATCATACATGTAATTATAGCTCATATGATCAACTACTTGGATATGTACGTAAAAGTCCTTAAGCTAGAAAGTTATCTTTACTTTCACAAGTTACAATACCTTATAAGAGCAAAAAAAAAAAAGTTACAATACCTTATTATAATAATAATATATATACTGTATTGACTTTTAAAAGCAAACAACACTGGCGTGCTTCTGTACCACTAGTATGAACAAAAAGCTGGGTTGTTATACTTATACTAATATTTTTTTTGTGAAATCACTTTTCCGTAAGGCATGTATAGAACAACATCGAACACCAAAAAAAAAAACACAAAAAACTCTCTTTTTTGGAGATGGAAAAAACCCCTTCTCCTGTTGAGGGGGAGTTGACGCCCGTGAGTCACGTCCGTTCACCACCGCCTTGAAAACACCTCTTCGGAGGACCTTAACCCCTCTTCGGAGACCCTTAATCCCTCCTCGGAGGCCCTTAACCCCTCTTCGGAGGGTCGAAATTGCTCTCTCGTCTACAAAGCTTCTCGTCGGAGGATCGTAGCCTCCTCTTCGGTGGTCGATTCTGGTTTCACCGGACCATGGTCGGCTGCCCAATCCTCTCGATTTGGCTCCCTCTGGTCGGAGCTTTTGAGATTTGTCTTTGTTGTACTTCGTACCCATCTCATATCTTGTCTTTTGGGTTATGCCGGACCATCTTTTTCTATCTATTGGCGTGAGACTTGCCTGGAATTTCAGATCGAGGGTGTCCGTTTCACCTTCCTAGAATTCCGGCCCTTATCCACCGCGATTGGTGTCTCTCGCCGCCGATCTCCGTTCCGGGGGTTCGGTGTGGTGTCGATTCGCTTCCCCACCTCAGCGTGGCCCGTCTCGCTTCACCTCTACCGGATTCCGGGTTGTGTTTCCCGTCGGCGGTGGCAGCGGGTTGCCTCATCTCCGGCCCCGGGCTGGCTTCACTTGCGGTCTGGTTTTCCTCGCCATCCAGGCTTCGCTTTGAGCTCTCTTGCTTGTTGTTGGGTGGTTTGGCAGGGCGTCCTCGCCGATTTCCTTCCGGACATCCCACTCGTCATCCCCCGGCCGCCTCGCCTCCACCATATCAGATTTACTCTGTGGTGTGCGCTGCGGATAGGTTGTGGCATTGGGTGCCCTATCGGGCCTGCCAGGCCTCCTTTTGGGCCCGAGTTTCCACCCTTTGGGCCCAAGGCAAAGCTTGGGCCCAAAGCTTGACCCGTCCTCTTATTTTAATAATAATTCACTAAATAATTGGTTTTAGTAGTTTAAATAATTTTATCTCGGACTTCTAGTTTGTTCCGGGAGTTTGCACACATTTCTCTTCGGATGGTTAGTTCTTCCCTTTCTGGCCTGTATTTGTTCCCTCTTTTGGCGTTGGGTCGCTGCTTTGGCGTGGGTACATTTAGTTCCGAGTTGGGTTGCAGTATCGGGCTTCCTGTATGATCGAGAGGATCGTGGCGGTGTTCGTGGTCTTCGAAGATCCCTCATCTAGGTGGGGGCAACGTCGGTGATCCGCACTTCCTTAGGTTTCGCCCTTTCCGGTGGTGGGTTACTGTTCTCCGCCTTCTCGGCGTCGAGACGCCGTGTGAGTCAACGCGCTCTCCCGTGTTCTCGGCATTCGTATCTCGCCTTGGATCTCCCTCGACTCCTCCGCTGGCTGACGGCTTATATGTGTTCTTAGGGTTGTTTCTTTCATCTGTGATTTTTGTGTGTATATTTTGTTGTTTGTTGTACTATGACAGTTAGTCCGTCTGCCGATTCGTCGGCCTATCGAGTTTCAGGCCTGTCTGAACTCGAATTTTTACCTAATCAAAAAAAAAAAAAACTTTTCCGTAAGGCCTTTTAAAAAGGGGGGTTATACTAATTTTTTTTTATTTTTTTTTGCTGGGCTACACATACTTTTCATTGGAGCTGGCAATATCCGACCCGATCGGAGAAAACCGATCTGAATGATCCGATACCGAACCCGATCGACACCCGAATAGATTTTAAAAAATTCGGACCCGAGACCGACCGATCCGACCCTAACTCCGCCCGAACCCAATAGCAAACCGAACCCGATATTAACCCAAGCCCGATTATACCCAAATGAACCGATCCGACATCAACCCGAAGACCGAAACACCCGACCCGATTATATCCGACACCCGAAATCACCTGAACCCGATTATAACCGATACTCGAAATCACCCGAATCACCAGAATCTGATATCCGAGTGCTGAAATAACCTGAATATTTGCCCTTCATGTTAACTTAATTCCCTTTAACATTATTTTTTTCCCTCGTAATGATTCATTTCTCTACCTTATGCCAATAACATTATCACAAATTAAATAAGATATATTTAGATTCGTGATTAATTATCTATTTCATTTTGGTTTCCATATTTATGTAATTTGATTGTAGATTTTTTTCCCTCTTAATTCCGCATATTTTTAATGTCTTCGGCTGCTAATTAGTCCATCAGACTCAATCACAAATCACAATATCTCTATTATTCCTCTGCTTTACCCGTTTAAATACTTCACATTTGTAACTCAATTTCACACATGAAAGATTTTGTAACATAACCATAATATAAATAAATAGGCAATAACATGAGTACATAATTACACAATCACATGTAAGTTCAAAAGTGTACGTCCATCTAGAGATTTTAGAGGCCCAACAACAAGTTGACAAACCAGAATTGACATTCCTAAACCAAGTTGTCTTGTCTGCATATTGCTGCTACTCTTGAACAAACCAAACCCGAGCAAAAGCAACCCAGAATAGGTGATTGGGAGAGAAACAGACAATAGGAAAGAGCATTTACACAGAGCGGCCAAGGTGCACTCGTGGAACTGTAAGAATGCAACTATGCAAGACATGTATCCATAAGCAAAAATAATGAAAAAAGTGTGGTATACAAAAATAGTTACCCCTCACCTGAAGCAATTATAGACCTACTCATTGTCAAAAAAAAATCAACTAAACCCTCCATAAATATTGTTAGTCCTTCATCTACGAAAAGCAACCTTGAAAAAACAGTTAAAACTTCATATACCAAAAGAGACCTTCAAAAACCTATTGGAACCTATCAAAGGCAATCAACACAACAAAAGAAAAGATCAAATCATGTAGCAACACTAATCGAATCCAAAATTTCTAATACTATTTACAGAACAATACTAAAAATATGAATTAATCAAATGTCAATAAAATATATCTTTTAAAAAAATAAATACTTACTAAACTTCTTCGATGCCCAAGTCATTTGAAGCCAATTGCAAAGAAGTGCCATTCAAAATGAAATATGACCATAAACTTTATAGGGTTAGTAAATATACTAAACTAAATTAATAATACTGAATAACATAACAAAATATATGATTTAACAACTTACCATCATATCCGGTTAGCCAATTTTTTGTGGTCACTAGTGCATCAACGTTTTTTGACAAAAGAGAACTTCTCCATTTGCTCAAAATTCTACCTCCCCTATTGAATGTTGAATCAGAAGCAACAGAAGTAATTGGAATAGCTAATATATCTCTTGCAATGACACAAAGTACTGGGAAACGAGAAGAATTTGCTTTCCAATAACTAAGAACATCAAGCTCTTCTGAGATATCTTTGCGTTTTTCATCCAAATAAATATCCAACTCACTTTTTTTCAGAATCACATGGGTCATAATTTGCAAATTCCTACATGATGTAAAACCAATAAACTCAAAAGTTTGCATTTAAACAAATACAAATAAAATTATATAATATAAATGAAAAGGCTTAAATACCTCAAAATGAATTCTTTTTTTTTTTTTTTTACTTTTAGAGCTTCCAGTTTGCGCTGAACTCCTAACTTGAATTGAACTCTCTGCACTTGCTGAACTCACAACTCCAGCTGAACTCCTTAAGCCTTCAACTGAATTCTGATATTCCTAAAAAATTTACACCAAACTTGATTGCACTTTCTTCCCTATTTCTTCCCCTTCCACCTTTCCATGTGCTTTAATTAAAGCAAACATCACAAACTTCACAAACTTCAGCTTATATCTTGGATAAAAAACCATTGCTAATGCAAGCACCAAAACAAACTCTTTCCAATATTTGCCGAACTTTTCCATCATTGCAGTAGCTGCAGCTTTTATATCAACAACATCACTTCCAATTGCCGTTTGCAAACGACACTGTATTGCAAATGCTTCTGGAAAATACAGATTAGCAGTTGGGTAATCACTTCCTGAAAACAAAGTAGTTATTTCATAAAAAGGTTCCAACAACTCGCAGATCTTCTCAATTTTGTCCCACTCATCATATCCTAGATGATATTTATAGACAACACCATCCATCTCCCCAAAATACCGATGCAAAATAGGACGATATTTCAATGCCCTCTCAAGCATGATATATGTTGAATTCCACCTTGTAGGCACATCAATCCATAATTTACAAGTATAAGAAATCCCAGAATTCTTAAACAAATCAACAAACTTTGGCAATCTTGCTTCAGAACCATCAATATACTTTATACCCTCTCTAACTTTTGATATTAAGTCTTTAATTGGCTTCAATCCATCTTGAACTATCAAATTCAGCACATGAGCACAACAACGCACACAAACATACTTTCCCTTACAAACCATGTTCTTAAGTTCCACTTCTTTCAAGTTTTGATATCATCCTATCCATATTGGTTGCTGATAACACTACTCCCTTGATAAAAATCGGAATAAGTTTCAAAGGCTTTGACAACCAGTTTGTGTCAAATGTCTTGAAGCTACATCTGTGTTGATGAAACACAGAAACTGCACTCTATGTTATTATGCTCAAATATTATTATATATTATTAAATGCTTCCAGATAGTATATTCTAACATTTCAGGAAGCTTTTCAATAATTATCTCCTTCCTTAAAGCATGAAGATGAGAATGACACAATCGGAGATCATGGCTTCAAACTTTCCAAGTATAGAAGATCTCGAAGATGGCCATGATCAGCCTAGCCGTTAAAGAGAAGATTCTTCTTTAGAGGCGCTGATTTGTTCTCTATAAAGGAAAGGAAAAAGAGAAGACATGAAGACGTTGGTTGAACACAAGCTCTCATTCGCACTCGAGGCTTCAAGTGAAATCTGTCTTCTTCGTGTGCTCTCTGCTAGTTCTTAAGAGTCTGTTATTTCATTTCAAAGCATTTGGGAGTTACACAGTGAGCTTATAGGATATATTTCGAGAGAGTGTTATACTCAAGAATTTATAACTCAGGAAGTGAACACTAGACGGTTGATCCACGAAGTGTAAGAGGATTGTACTAGATAGCTGAGAGAGGTGGGGCTCTTCTAGATTGGTCTAGGACTCCAAGGGAACATGAGTTGACTAGATTGCAATTGTATAGGAGAGAGGCTTCTCGGTGAGCTATCAGGATCCTAAGTCTTGTGAATCAATAAAAGCCGGTTGAATCCTAGGGTTGTGGAAGAACCCTAGGCGGGGACGTAGGCCAAGTTCGTGCCGAACCTCGTAAACAATTCATTGTGTCCTTTACTTACTGCTTTACCTTATTTCCGCATTTGTTCGAATTGCTTAACTTACTTGTGATTCAGGTTTTCCAGAAGATTAAGTCTAATCTCAAAGGGTTTTGCACGAGATTCAAAAGTCTTGAGATTACCTGCTAAAAAACCGGCATACTCTATTCAACCCCCCTTCTAGAGTATTTCTATATTACTTTGTTTTACTTTATCGAACCTTCAGTTGCATTATCAGCCGTTATAGAAAATATCTTTCCTTCAATTCCCTAATCTGAAAGAACTTTAGCCATTTCAACAGATGATCATAACCACAATGAGGAGGAGGACAATGTTGAAAACTAAGTACCTTACAATTTAGTTTCCAACTATGATCAATGTAATGGGCTGTCACACACAAATAACCTCGTGAAGTGCATGCAATCCACATATCACAAGTCAAGCAAATCCTACCAGGAAGCCCTTTTAAAACATTCACAATTTTTTCTTTTAAATCCATATGCATTTCCAAGCATTCCTTCTTTATGGTATTTCTCGAAATTGGTTCAAAGTTGTCATTTAGGTACTTCAAAACCTCCCTAAAACCTTCATGCTCAACAACTGAAAAACTATATCAATGTCTCATAATAGCCCCAGCAAGCAATCTACGAAACACTTTTTGATCAAGTTCTTTTCCAGATTTTAAACCTTCAGGAAGAACTTTCTTATACTCATCACAACTGTTCAAAAGTCTAATAAAAATAGAAGTACCAGAATGAGAATCAGAATCATACTTGGCCACCTTGCAATAGTTACAAGTTCCATACATCCATCCAGTCACAATGTCCTTCTCGGTTGCAATTGTGAAATGATTCCAAACATCAGAAGTTTTCTTCTCTTTTTAGAACCTTGTTTGGGAAGATATGTCGTTGAAACGACTAGCACACCTTCCGCATCTTCTACGTTATGTGTAGTTGAATAACTTATATCATAAATCATACAAATCAATATGTAGATTGTAGAGAGTTAAAGTGGAAATTAAACCATTCTCAATGGTAAGTTATAGACATAATTTAGCTATAAAGTGAGGGGGAATAAAGGAAACAATTACCCATTAAAGAAGATAATGAGTTGGAATCAACAATTCCATCAAGTGACACCCTTCTATTTTCATGTGAACCATCCATGATTTGAAATTGAATGTCTATGCTTCTTGTGCTCTAAACTGAAAAATAAATAAACAAATGAAGGCTTTTTTTTGTTGCAATTAGATATCAATGCAAGTTTATGCTACTAAATAGAAAGTCATTAAAGCACAAGGAACACACTATTCTGCAAAATGAAACCAAATAGAAATGGATCAACATAAAATGGATGTAAAGTTCTACTCAAAGTAGGTCAGTAATTCAAGACAACTAAGTAAAGTAATTAAAGACACTAAGACAGTACAAAGAAGCTTCAACGGCGCTGGTAGATCCCAGCAACAGCGCCGGTAGATCATGGCCAACCAAAACGCCGTTCGGAGACCTAGATTTCAAGCAACAGCGCCGGTAGAAACCAGCAACAGCGTCGGTAGATCAGGACCAACCAAAACGCTGGTCGAAGAGAAGGACAGAAGAGGAGAATGACGAACTTGGACACAAGAGCGAAGGATAGAAGAGGAGGAAGACGAACCTGAGACAGTGGAGAGCGTCAGCCGATCAGATCCAAGTAGCCAAGCAGGAGCTTTGTTTCGAGAATGGAGAAGAAGAGCAAAAGGGCGCTGGAAAACGCTTCTTCTTGATCGCCCGAGCCCTAGCCCCAAATCGAGCCCTCGCCCCCAAATAAGGAGATTGAGATAACTACTAGGTTTTTAGGGTGTAAAATTAAAATGAATTTAATAATTTAGGATTTTGTAAAATTGCAAGGTAAATGAAGATGTACTATGTACGACACTTTTTTTTTTTTTTTTAATTATTTAAGTCCCCTCCTAAATTTTCCATTTTTTTTAGTTCCCTCCCAAAACAACATTTACTTTTACTTCCCTCCCAAATTTTGGGTTGCTCTTTTATTTATTTTATACTACGTATCTTTTTGTCCTTTATTTAGTTTAATAATCAAATTATAGTATTACACATTCTTGATTTTTTTTGTTTTTATTATTTAACTGACAAATATTAAGTTGTAGTTATAATTTGAAATTTATTCCATCTTTTTTCTATTAATTCTCTTACTAAGATGATATATTTTTCTATTTTATAATTTCTATTCCTTTTTAAAACTTATATATTTAAAAAATATTTAAGTTTTTTAGTTGTTATAGAATATATATTATATGATCGATGAAGAAATATACTCTTTAACAATAAATTTGTAACTATTATTTTTTATTCATATTAACAATAGAATTGTAAGCGTTCTTTCTAGAACGATATAATGGAAAAGATTTCACACCAAAAAAAATATAATAGAAAATACAAGTTAAAACTATTTTAGTAGAATTTTTCTTAGCTATTTATCTAGGAATTCATTCTTTAGCAATAATAATTTTCAACTAACTATTCAAAATATACTATAGTTATTGAATCTTAGTTATCAAATTAGATATGAAGTTTGGATAGATCTTACTTTGGACCAATATCATAACATTTGATAATTATCATTTAGATGGAAGAAATCTGGTTTCATTTAAACAGTGTATTGTACTGATATTTTATTTTTAATCATATTAACAATAGATTTGTATGTATTCTTTCTAGAACGATATAATGGAAAACACAAGTTAAAACTATTTTAGTAGAATTTGTCTTTTCTATTTATCTAGGGATTCATTCTTTAGCAATATTAATTTTCAATTAACCATTCAAAATATACTATAGTTATTGAATTAATCTTAGTTATCAAATTATATAATATGAAGTTTGGATAAATCTTACTTTGGATCAATATCATAAGTCATAACATTTGATAATTCTCATTTAGATGGCATAATTCTTATTTCATTTAAGCAATGTACTAATATTTTATTTTTAATCACATTAACAATAGATTTGTAAGTGTTCTTTCTAGTACGATATAATGAAAAATATCATTTAAAATTATTTTAGTGGAATTTTTCTAGGAATTCATTCTTTAGCAATAATAATTTTCAACTAACCATTCAAAATATACTATATAGTTATTGAATTTTAGTTATCAAATATATTATATAATATCAAGTTTGGATAAATATTACTTTGGACCAATATATATCATAACATTTGATAATTCTCATTTAGATGACATAAATCTTATTTTGTTTAAGAGGTGTACTGATATTATATTTTTAATCAAGAAAAGACTACCTATACAATCCAACTTTAAACTATATTGGTATATCCTATAACACGCTATAAATTCATAATATTACTATACAGAATACAATGCAAATACACATTAGAATATATAGATTAAGATCGAATTGATAAGAAATAACTTCAGTATAAAAAAAGATAAATATCTCATATATATATTATTATTATAAATATGACTAAAAATAAAAAACATCGATTAATGTTGAGCTACAACTTGTATAATGCAAAATTTAAATCAAATTGAAATTTTAATAAAATAAAAGTTTAGTTTAACTAAAATTGATTTCATTTATCCAATTTGAGTCATACGGTGGATTTGATAGAAACTTGATTCAAGTGAACCTCAATTTGACGGAAACTCGATTCAAACGAAATCCGGTTCAACCAAAAGAAGAAACTCAATTTAAGTGAAACACTATTCAACTAAAACTCCATTTGACCAAAAATCCGTTTCAGTCGAAACCCGATTTAATTGAAGCCCAGTTTTACCGAAGCTTGATTATATCGAAACCCGATTGGACTGAAACCCAATTGGACCGAAGCCCGATTTAACCGAAGCCCGGTTTGACCGAAGTCCGGTTTGACCGAAACCCGATGTAACGACCCAGAATTATGATTTTCGGGTTACGTTTCAAGGGATAAAACCCCTTGTTCGGATCTTGCAATCCAGGTACGGGTCGAGGTTTCAAACTCTTTTAAGATTAGTATAAAGAGGGATTTCAAACCCTAAAAACCTCGAAGGGCCGTTGGGTACCCTTAACCTGCCCTACAACTATGTCGCGGAATCCATTTCAAATGGAAGTAAAGCGGAAGCAAAGTAAATATACAAGTGTCACGGCAAAGCCGGTCAAAACCAAATCATGAGTGGGTGATTACCATTTTACTAAATTAGGATATTAGCTAGATTCTTCGATTCGCCAAAAGAAAACCCCTTCATATAGACATCGAGCACTCAAATCTGTAGAGAATACCTTTAAAAAAAGAACGGGGAAAGGAATCAGATCGAGCCACTCATGCGGGACCGGCAGTCCTCGCTGAGGCCACATAGTATGTGCTATACCTAATAAAGATGCTCTAATGCAGTACGAAATTCAAACACACTAGCATGCTCCTAGTTCATAACAATGTGCAGAAATACTGTAAAGGGCCCAAGACAACGCCAAGTGGCATATCCCTCTCCTACCTCCATCCCTTCGGATAGGTGGAGACTGGCCAGCTCGCGAATGCATTCCATCATAATCGGGGGCACACATGCCTAACCCGCTCCACAATAAAGCCCGCAGGCATATCATAATATAAGGAAGTTCATGACTCGATTGACTCAGGGTACCCGATGAGGCTAGGCTACCCTATGACCCTAGCAAAGACTCTAGGACTATCACAGATAATGGCCGTTCTGTGTCAAACGCATAGAGTAAGCAGATGCTCATTCAATTAGTGCAACCTAAACAGGATACTACATGGCATGCTTTTATGCATATGCAACACCTAACATAAAATGCAACAACATGCATGAATGTCCAACCTGAGTAAGCCCCCTAGGGAACTTACCTGAAGATGCAGAACAGCAGGATAACACAAGCAAGGGCCCAATGCAAGTCCAAAGCAATCCAAAAGAAATACACACCTATCATCAAGCCATTTTCATAAGCCACCGGACTCACATTTATACATACGAAACCCAAGTTCTCAACATACTCAAAACCAACCGATAGTAAAACCGTTTTCCAAAACCTTTTCGATACGATCAACATCAACCAAAATCATTCTTCTAATTCCCTTCTCAAACCAACATCATCAAACCAAGACAAAGAATCCCGACATTAAACATTTAAACCTTAAAACCGATACCTCAAAATCATATTATAGAATTGATTCCGGCATTTTGGTTTTCTGATACGAATCCTTAAATGATATTTTCGAAAGCTTGAAACGCTCTTATATAATTGTACCAAGCAACAATTTAACTAAAAATGCAATTACTAAAGTTAAACCTTCTTTACAAACAAAACCAATATATCAATTCAAAATCCCCAAATCACATTTTATCATCATATAATCATCCTTTTTCCAATTAATAATATTTCTAAAATAACTTAAAATAAATACAATAATTTCAGAATATATATTTTCCATAAAATCAGGGTTATCATGATAATAATTCAATTAAGTAAATACCAACATATTTTATAAATCTATGTATAACATGAAATTAGTCAACACTAACAATTTGCAACAATTTAAACAGGCCCAATATTTATAACCCGGATCCAAACCACCCAAAGAAAGAGCCCAACCCGGTTTTAAGCCCAATGGCCTGAAGGAACCAAGAATTAGGCCCACTGAGCCTGCCTCCTTCAACCCAAAGGAACAAGGGCTCTTTTACTTCGACGCGTGACGGAAAGGAATGGGGAGAACCCAGGGCCGCCGGAAATCTCTTGCTCTCACCCGCTCTCTCTCAGGATCACTTTCCAGTCGACCCAACCAAGATAAACCAAGGAAAAGAGAGGGGAAACGAAACTCACCGGAGGGGAAATCGATGTTTCGTCGGAGGCTCAATCGACGCGGTGTGGCTCCGCCGGCGTCAGGATCTCTTCGAAATCGGCCTGGAACGAAGGTAGGGAGCTTAAAGGCGAGCTTTTATGTTGTTTTGGAGCGAGAGGAAGAGAAGAGAGCTCACCGAAGTTGGGAACGGAAAAACAGGGGAATAAGGTGCCCGACGGGGATCCGACGGTCCCTGTTGGCGGCTCCGGGACTTGTACTGGACATTGGAGGAACTTCTGCTGCTCGGAGAAAGAAGAGGGAGTGGTGGTTGTGCCTGGCGACTCGGAGCTCCGGAACGAACAGTGGACGGGGCTAAAATTCATGCGCCCGGCTTGGACGGAAAACAGAGGAGGAAGGAGAGGGATGGCGCCGGCGACGGGGCTCTCGTCTCCTTGCTAGCGTTGAAGGAGAAAGAATGTGCAGATGGGGGCGTTCGACTCGGGTGCTCGGGTGCGGCCCGATGGCTCGTCTTCGGAAACAGAGGAATACGGTGAGGTGCTCGACGGAGGTGGGTGGTCGATGGAACAAGAACGAAGGCGGCCTGTGGTGATGTTGCTGGTGGCGGAATCAGAATGTGGTGGTGGTTGCCTGGGGTTCCAATGTGAAAAGAGGAGGAAGAGAAGAGTCTGCAGCCCTTGGCGTGGGATTTCTGGCCATTTGAAATCAATGAAGAAGGGGGTTGCAGCAATTGGAATTCAAAAGGAGACTTTGTTGCAGGTGTGGGTTGGCATAGGGGCTGCTTTTCAAGGGTTCATTTGGCAGCATGCTAAAATAGAAGAGTCAAGGAAGTGAAAGAGGAGGGAGTGTGGGAGATGTTGTTCTTGATTTGTAAAACAAACACAAAGAGGTGAGCTGGAGGATGGGTGCATCAGATCAAAGGGGCATCTGCGGGACTGATAGAAACGAAGGGAAAGAAGACAAAATACCCAAAATTTAAACCCCGAAACCCGCTCTCTCGACCTTATCCGACCCAACTAAAAAGATTTCCAAATTTCCAATTCCGAACTTAATAAAGGACTCCAAATATTATTTTAAATTTTCGCATATGGAAGCGAGATAAAACATGTTTTAAATTTTCAACTAAATAATGTCGGAACTCGTTTCGAAGAATTTAGAGTAAACCAATAGATCGAGGACGGAAATTCCAAACCTCATGAATCTTAGAAATCGAGATGATTATAAATCAATATTTTTATAATTTAATATTCTAAAATTTCCCGGTCTTTACATCATCCACCTCTAAAAACAAGTCTCGTCCCCGAGACTAAATTCACTCTAAAACAAGGGGATGAAGTTTTAAATTGGTGAGTACAAGGATCATGTCATTGATTATGTAAGCATCTCATAGGGGCCTGTATGAGATCCTCGCAGCACCCTTGACGTGATCATAACATTCTCAATTGGTCGTAGCAAGTATGTGATATGGGCCCGTATCACACCATTACCCCGACCTTTCGGTCACATTATAACTCGAAAAGCAATCATAGCGTCTCTACTGGGTCTTAGCAAGCATTCTATATGCGCCCCTATAAAATGCTTGTATCCACTTCGTGAGGCGTTATAATATAAGCCCGGGTGTGAAAATTTTCTAGAAGGGATTCCGCCGTTGGAAAAGATTGGCCTCAAAATCGTTGAAATTCTCGGTAACGTTTATTCTTTAAAATTTTCAAGTCATTCCTTTTCAAACCGCTCAAAATCTTCAAATAAGACGCTTAACCAAGCAACTTTACACCAAAACAAGTAAAATCCTTTCTATCAAAATTTTGTCAAAATCTTCCAAAACTAAATCAGTTTCTCGCATAACAATCAATCAATTTCAGAAGCTCGGAGGTGGAATCATCCACCTCTAAGGCTAATCCCATATTCTCTTCCTAGTTTCCAGAATCAAAACAAGCTATCAGTCTCAATGCAAGCAAGTTCACAAGCTATAAGAAATGCATAACCAAATAACCAACCAATCTCCAATCAGTACATCATATGACAAGTCTCAACATATGCATGCCAACACAGTGCCACAAGGTCACATCAAAGTCTCTACATCCTACCATGGGTCATAATATGCATCTCAATCACATAACAAAATCATAATAACGTCTCGACATCACATCAGAAGTCATAAAAGTATCGCCTCATCATAGAGTCAACGAACCAAAACTCATTGTCAACACGTCAACACAACAAAATCATGCCATTAAGATTCAGCAAAAGGGGAGGTCAAGTAGCATATCAATCATCGAATGTCAGCATACTCATCAGACATCATCTTAACTCACCACAACGCCATGTAGCGATCATTTAGTAATCAGACATCATTATCTCATATATATAAATCATATTCATTTTGAAAGTCATATTCTTGATGCAACATATCCATAAGCGTGCTTGCTAAACATATAATAGAACATCATGTTTACTATCCCATAACATAACATCACACTTTCACCTAATAACACATTATTATCTCGTATATCAGATCACAACACATCCTAACATGCTCCTAAAACAACATAGCAGAGCAGCAATATATCATGATAACATTTGCCACTATAAATTAGATTTCAACATTGTGCATCGACATGTAGTGTCATTCCATATCAGGTTTTATCATGTTTGCTATCTAACATCATGCCAGCTGATATAAATAAATCACATAATAAAGAAAATCCTCACTTCATACCAGTCAAAATAACTCAATCGACGCGGTGTGGCTCCGCCGACGTCAGGATCTCTTCGAAATAGGCCTGGAACGAAGGTAGGGAGATTAAAGGCGAGCTTTTATGTTGTTTTGGAGCGAGAGGAAGAGAAGAGAGCTCACCGGAGTTGGGAACGGAAAAACAGGGGAATAAGGTGCCCGACGGGGATCCGACGGTCCCTGTTGGCGGCTCCGGGACTTGTACCGGACATTGGAGGAACTTCTGCTGCTCGGAGAAAGAAGAGGGAGCTGTGGTTGTGCCTGGCGACTCGGAGCTCCGGAACGAACAGTGGACGGAGCTAAAATTCATGCGCCCGGCTTGGACGGAAAACAGAGGAGGAAGGAGAGGGATGGCGCCGGCGACGGGGCTCTCGTCTCCTTGCTAGCGTTGAAGGAGAAAGAATGTGCAGATGGGGGCGTTCGACTCGGGTGCGGCCCGATGGCTCGTCTTCGGAAACAGAGGAACACGGTGAGGTGCTCGACGGAGGTGGGTGGCCGATGGAACAAGAACGAAGGCGGCCTGTGGTGATGTTGCTGGTGGCGGAATCAGAATGTGGTGGTTGTTGCCTGGGGTTCCAATGTGAAAAGAGGAGGAAGAGAAGAGTCTGCAGCCCTTGGCGTGGGATTTCTGGCCATTTGAAATCAATGAAGAAGGGGGTTGCAGCAATTGGAATTCAAAAGGAGACTTTGTTGCAAGTGTGGGTTGGCATAGGGGCTGCTTTTCAAGGGTTCATTTGGCAGCATGCTAAAATAGGAGAGTCAAGGAAGTGAAAGAGGAGGGAGTGTGGGAGATGTTGTTCTTGATTTGTAAAACAAACACAAAGAGGTGAGCTGGAGGATGGGTGCATCAGATCAAAGGGGCATCTGCGGGACTGATAGAAACAAAGGGAAAGAAGACAAAGTGTTCCCAACATCAAAATACCCAAAATTTAAACCCCGAAACCCGCTCTCTCGACCTTATCCGACCCAACTAAAAAGATTTCCAAATTTCCAATTCAGAACTTAATAAAGGACTCCAAATATTATTTTAAATTTTCGCATATGGAAGCGAGATAAAACATGTTTTAAATTTTCAACTAAATAATGTCGGAACTCGTTTCGAAGAATTTAGAGTAAACCAATAGATCGAGGACGGAAATTCCAAACCTCATGAATCTTAGAAATCGAGATGATTATAAATCATTATTTTAATAATTTAATATTCTAAAATTTCCCGGTCTTTACACCCGATTTGTCCGAAATTCGAAATTGCTCGATCAAATTACAACCGAAAACCCGATTGTATCCGAAAAAAATAATGCTCGATTGAACCCGACCCGAATTGTCATAACACCCGAGTCCGATTTGTCTCGAAACCGAATAACCCGACCCGAGTCGCCCGATTGCCATCCCTACTTTTCATAACCCTCCCAAGGAATTGGCCCGAAAGAGCTTCATTTAAAGAATTTTTTTTGTAAATGGCCAAAACCTGGAAAATAATTAGGGAAGTAGCCAAAATCTCAAACATTTTAGCGATTTAGTCAAAATAGGGTAAAGTCGTTGTTACAAACAACGACTTTAATTACCCAAGGCTTTTAAAAAAAATATTAAAAAATATAAGTCGTTGTTATAAACAGCGACTTATATGTATTGTGGTGTCTTGGAGTTCGTCTGACCCACAATGTCAGTGTTCGGTGGTGCTTGACTTCGTTATTTGGCGGCTTGTTCAGCTTCTTGGGAGTTGGGCTTCTTGAGTCATCTTGTTGTAGAGCTTTTTGTGCTTGTTTCATTTCGCTTGTTTTTTGTATTTCTGTATTGTTAGGTTGTATGCTTAACGGTTCGCCGTCTGCCAACTTTGTCGGTCTCTCGTTGAGTCAGGCCTGTCTGACCTTTGAATTTTGAGAAAATTTGCGCCGAAGGCGCAAATTTCGGCCAAATTAGCCAAATATACACATTTGTGTAAAAATTGCAAAACTATACAAATTTAATTTTAACCCTAATCAGATTCAATCCACCCTAAATCTCAGATCTGTGTCCTCTCGATCTCTCCCATTGCCGCTCCTCTCCGTTTCCAGATGCTGCTCTCGATCTCCTCCGTTTCAATCTCTCTCTCCCTTTCCAATCTCTCCCCTCCTTCTCCACCCCTCTGCAATCGAAGAGAGAAATCGGAGATACCATGGCTGCTCTACAATCGGAGACACCACGCTTGCAGATCTGTACCAGAAGAAGCTCGAGTAGTTCGTCGCTCTCGCCGTCTTCCAGGATCGTTGGCGGTGGCGGTCGCTTGGCCTGATTCGGCTCCTATTTCGACGGTGCGGTTTTGACCGGCACCAGCGACGGCTTCTTCAGGATCGGCTTCGGCAGCACCTTCAACTCCGATCTGGTCCAATCTGTGTGCGATCGAGATTTTCGCTAGAAAACCGTCGGCGAGGAGATGGATCCAGATCTCTTCCTCCTCCCATGCTCCTCTTCCGCCATTGCTGACAGCGTATGGAAGGATCTCCATTGCAGACGGTTCACGACGCCGGTGAGTCTTGGCCAGTTCTTATCCATGCGGAAGAGATCTGAGTGAATAAAATCTGTGTGCAATTTTGCTGACAGTACTGTTTTGCATGTTTTTATCCATTACTAGACATTGTATTGGCCTTTAGGGTCTCCATGGCATCAAATAATTATCTTTATGTTTGTCTCGCGTGCAGATAGAACCATTGAACTGGATTTGATTAATGTTCTCAAAAGCTTAGTATTACCAAGTGCTGAGGTGAGGTTTTTAGCTGGGCTGTTGAAGAATGTTAAGATTGGTCTATAAGAAACAAGAAGCTTTTTCTTTTCTCCGGAGATTCAAAAGCTTTATGTGTTCAGCTGGCAGTGATGATGGTGATATAAATGGGAGCTCATCATGTGCTGTCATGAGCTTTGGAGATGGTAGCCATGGAGCTCTTGGTTTGCCATCATCCATTGTTGGAATTCATGGAGATGTGTATGAAGCTATGAAATTGCCTGGTCTCCCACCTGATGTTGTCAGTGTGAGCGCGGGGCAGTACCACTCTCTTGCCGTGACTTCTCAAGGAGAGGTATGGGCTTGGGGCAGAAATGTAGAGGATGCAATTTGTCTTTTATGATTATTATATGTATTTATTTTTGTGTGAGTAATGCAATTTGGCATTGTTGGAATTGTTGGAATTGATTGGAAATTTGGCATTGTCTTTTGTATTTATTTTTGTGTGAGTAATGCAATTTGTCTCCAATTTATTTTAGTGATGACATTGTTTTTAGTTAGATATTATATATGTAGGTATATATGTATGCTTGAGTCCTTAGAAATTGGGTTGTTTTTTAGTGCTGACGTCGTTTTTATGATTATTTTGTTAGTGGTGACATCGTTTTTAATTGGATATTATATATGTAGGTATATATGTATGTAAGTACAATAGGTTTTATGTTTGTCCTTAAAAATTGGTTAGTGCTGACATCGTTTTTAAATGTCACAAAGAAGACTAAAGGCATTTTGCCCTTTTAAATTCAGCCTTTATAAATGGCAGTAGCTCTTTGGCTAGAACTCTTATACGCCCCCTAGAGATTCCAAGGCTTTTTGAGGTTTATTTTTTAATGCTGACATAGTTTTTTTGCGTATTTTTTAGTGCTGACATCGTTTTTAATTTGATATTATATATGTAAGTATATATGTATGTTTGAGTCCTTAAAAATTGGTTTATTTTTTAGTGCTGACATCGTTTTATACGTATTTTTTAGTGCTGACATCGTTTTCATGCATATTCCCGACGTCATCGTCGGCTGCGTAGCATCCTCGTAGACGGCGTCAGCATTCCCGACGTCGGTGTCAACATCCCTCAAACGGTGTCAGCATCGTCGACATCCTCGGTGTTAGCATCGTCGACGTCCTCCGCGTCAACGTTGTCAGCATTGCTGACGTCAACATTCCCGTCGTCGGCGTCAGCATTGACGCGTGGAAAAAAACTTTCTTGTAAACGGTGTCAGCATTGCTGACGTCAACATTCCCGACGTCGGCGTCAGCATTGACGCACGAAAAACAAAACAAAAAAAAACAAAAAAACCTTCCTTGTAAACGGTGTCAGCATTATTGACGTCAACATTCCCGACGTCGGCGTCAGCATTGGCGCGCGGATAAAAAAAACACCCTTCCTTGTAAACGGTGTCAGCATTGCTGACGTCAACATTCCCGACGTAAGCGTCAGCATTGGCGTGCGGATAAAAAAAACACCCTTCCTTGTAAACTGTGTCAGCATTGCTGACGTCAACATTCCCGACGTCGGCTTCAGCAATGACGCGCGAAAAAAAAAAAACCTTCCTTGTAAACGGTGTCAGCACTGCTGACGTCAACATTTCCGACGTCGGCGTCAGCATTGACGTGAAAAAACAAAGTGCGTACGTGAAAAAATAAATAAATAAATATATGTTAATTAAAAAATATATATTAGTTTAAAAAATTAGTTTTAAATTTAATTTATTTGATAATTAAAGGGAGAAAATGAAAGAAATGAAAAAACAAAGGAAAAGAGAAATAAAGAAAAATAAAATAAAAAGTTTAAAATGATGTTTTCCGTAAATTTAAAAAAAAAGGAAAAAAAAAAGAAAAAAGAAAAGAGAGGGAGTGAGCTACATACCTGTACACGGCAAGGAGGGAGGGAGGGTGGGGCCCAGTGGGAAGCGCAGTAGCACACACAATGTATACTTTTGAAAATGTGTATATTTGACTAATTTGACCTTTATATTTGTATATTTGTTAAAGTGCCCCCAAACTTGGATACGTATGATATCTTATTATAATAATAATATATATACGGTATTCGTAAGCTCCTAGTATATATGCTGTAATCCTCGCTCTTTATAATTATTCTCTTGCTTTGATAGCACCAGTCCTTATCTGTTTATATATAACCCCCCACTCTCGATCTCTCTCTCCCAGGCGCGCACACGCACATCACACTCACATAAGCACAACTTGAACAACCTGTTGGTTGAAAGCAGCTGAACCTCATCGCATCACCCCTCATTTCAAAGGTACTTAAACTTGGCATCATTAATATTAATTAATTGTAGGTAGACGTAAGATACAGTTAAATGTGTACGTTCCAACATTGCAATATGCCTGTTAGCTAGCTAGCTTGCTTCAAACTGTTTTTCCGAAAAATCATGGCCTTTTTAGTTTTGCTAATTTTGAAATTAAATAAATTAACAGGCCGGCCCGCCGCCGGGGCGATCGAAAACATTGAGAAAGCGATCGAGCCGCCGGGACGTTGAAGCTGGGGCGGCCAGTTAAAAATGGAGACACTAGCAGCAGCTAACTGGGAGGGTGAATGGACCACCTGCAGCCATCTGGGCGGCCAGCACGCAGAGCCCAGCTACTGCTGCTTTAACTCCGTGCCAGCTGGTGAAGAGGTCTTTGAGCCAACTCAGCTAATCATCAGCCAGCTGCCGGCTGATCACCCGTCTGTGGACCAGCTCCTAATGGAGGACGAGGATGGGTTCGTAGCTCATCATCAAGCGTTGTGGAGCCTACCTGCCGCCGGATCCTCCTGCGTATCCAGCAGCAGGTTCCAGCCCCACCCTCAGAGTCAGATCCACACCCATGAATATGATTCGTTCAAGAAGAGAAAGAGGGTCGACTGGAACCCGCCGGATCCAGATTCGGATCCTCCAAAGAAACCTTTCACTCTCTTCGGATCCGAACAGCACGGGTGCCCAGCTAGTTCCGGGACGTCGTCGTCATGGTCGTCATCGACGTTAAACTTCCAGCTGCAGGGTGGAACGAGGGGGGACGTGCAGGACACGGAAGCCATCCAGCAGATGAAAGAGATGATGTACAGGGCAGCGGCATTGAGGCCGGTGAACCTAGGGGCGGAGGTGGTGAAGAAGCCGAGGAGGAAGAACGTGAGGATATCATCGGACCCGCAGACGGTGGCGGCCAGGCAGAGGAGGGAGAGGATAAGCGAGAGGCTGAGGGTGCTGCAGAAGCTGGTCCCTGGAGGCTGCAAGATGGATACAGCTTCAATGCTGGACGAGGCTGCCAACTACCTCAAGTTCCTCAGGTCTCAGGTCAATGCCCTTGAGGCCATGCCTCCTGCTGCAGCCTCTGCAGCTCCACCACCACCACCGCCTACTACTTGTGCTTCCATTTCTTCCTCCCCCTCTCTAAATTCCCACATTAATTATTCGGCCAACCAGCAGCTAGCTGATCACGCCCGGTGTCCGCACCTTCAACTTGCCCAATTGCTTCCAATTCCCTTCAGCTTATTATTATAATAATAATAGCAATATAGCAATGATGATCGTAATGATGAGGATGATGACGACGGGGGTGGCCGGATCTCCATCCATTATTAGTTATCATCCCATTCCCATTCCAAATATTCCAATTGCGGCCGCCATTTCCATCTCTACCTTTAATATTTTGGCATACCATCACTACTTTCTTTGTAATTTTCTATTGAATACAATTTTTTTTTTTTTTTTATTAGGCGAAAAGGGGGCGGTCCTTAAGACAGAATACAACCCTGATCATCCTTTCGGATGATGTTACAGAATTCCCTATTCAAAGGGAGAGTATCCATATTACAAGTGTCTCTAGATCTAGCTATGAAGTCTGCTGCTCCATTGGCTCCACGAAAACAATGTACGTTTAAACTCTATCCATTCAAATTCCTTTATCATCTTCTTTAGTAGCTCGATTTTCCAGTAGATCTCCCATCTCGGTCTCTGAGTACCGTTGATTGATTTGATTACTTCTAAGCAGTCACCTTCGATTATAACTCTACGTAAGCCTTTTTGCCATGTCATTTTTGTACCTACACAAAATGCAGCTGCTTCGGTTTGGATAGCAGAGCCGCTACCCACCTGCCGCTGAAAAGTATCCTTCATGTTTCCATCACAATCCCTGAGAATCCCACCTACCTGACAGAAGCCAGTAGGCGTAGTTGAGCCATCTACATTAATTTTGTAGGTGGCCCTAGGTGGTTTTTTCCATTTAATCCACGCCCTCTTTCTATCATGTTTTGTGTCTTTAGTTGGATTGGCGGCCAGCCAATCCCTTACCTGCATATAAGTTTTGATTACCATTTGAGAGATAGAATCTGTATGTTTATTTCTGAAGATTTTATCATTTCTAATCTCCCAGATTGTTTGCCATACAAAGCAAAGGTCTTCAAAGTTCTGATTTGAGGGTTTAGTCTGGAGAATATCTTTTAATTGGGAGATTCGATTATCATATATATTTAATGATTTTCCAATTTTTTGTTCATAAGCCGCTATGATTCTTTTGGTGTAGGAGCAGTGCTGAAACAAGTGATCACTGTCCTCGTTTTGATCATTGCAAAGACAGTATTGGGAGGGCACTCTGTTATAGAAGCGATTTAGTCTTTCTTTTGTGGCAATTCCATCTTGTGATATTTTCCACACTAGGTTCTTAATCCCAGGGGGATGTTGAGTTTCCATATCCATTTTCCATGTATTTCATTCTGTTGGCGTCTATTGAATACAATTAATATACTCGTCTAATTCACCTAAATTGCATCGTATTTTTTTTTATAAATAGTTTCTTATTTATTAATTTCATATATATATATATATATATATATATATATATATATATATATATATATATATATATATATATTAAGGGAAGGGGATACTCTCATTTCTATTAGTATTAATATTTTCTCATGCCTTGTGCTTTTGTAGGTACTAATGCATATGGAGCAAGAACAGTAACCTACTGAAGGTGCTTCGGAATCGAAGCAGAGAAAGAACTAGGTTTTTTTTTTTCTTAATAAAGGATTTTTCTTTCTTTTTCTCTAAACACATCAGAACAGCCAATGTAAATATAGATTGATACGCATGCATGTTACATGCACATTCTTCTGTATAGTGGAACACTTCATCAGAATATTGAAAGTGGTGTTGCAGAGGGAAAAGAGCACCTTTTATTTTGAATTCATAATTACACCCTTTTTGATATATCATACATGTAATTATAGCTCATATGATCAACTACTTGGAGATGTAAAAGTCCTTCAGTTAGAAAGTTATCTTTACTTTCAAGTTTCAACCCCCTTAGCTTGACTTAATTTCTTTAATTACTTTTCTTTTGACCGTTCCTAACCTGGTTTTTTTTATAGGACACTGAGAGTATCCGCATCTATGGAATTCGATTCGGTTCCTTAACTCTCAATTTTATTTTTTTCTCTTCTTAAGAAACCCAACATAATTTTTAACTCACATCCCTACAACCTATTTTATTATAAACAAATAATATAAAATTAAAAATAGTCCTACCACTTATCCTAAACCCCTCTCTTTCTCTTTCCTCCTCTTTCACTTATGTCTTTTTTCTTGAGTTTTTAAGGGTTCTTTAGTAGTGAACCCATCCCATCATTCCTTACCAAAATATATCTCCTCTATTATTTAAAACACCCCATAAGCGGTTAACGACAGACATTGTAATAAGAAAAGGAGTGGGGCGAGTCTGTCTCCTAGATTCAATCCAAAGCGTGCCCTTGAAAATCACCCTTTGGCCATTAAAACATTTGTAATGCTTAGCACATGATTATTCTTCTTTTTTGTCAGCCTATGCCTTGTTTATTTGTGCTAACCCCAATTTTGGTCAATTTCTTTTCTTCCACCCACTATTTTTTACCCCTATTCTTTGGATTTCTTACCTTTTTTTTTGTCCATTTCAAAAGCTACCATATTAGTAAAACAAATTTAGTATACATGTAATGCACAAATATTCCGATAAAAAAATAAAATTATTCGAGTATTATTTTATCAAATATATTAGGATTTTCGGGTCCAATTTGGTTTGGGTGTTATTATGCTATTGTACTTATGTTGTTGTGGCTCCTATATAAGATATTTTAGGAGAAATTGTTCCGGGGGTCGGGTATTGGTGACTGCTAGAATGTCTTATTTCTAATGACCAAATAATAATATCTTCCTTCAACTAACAGATTAGTATTAACAGCAAGTAAAGATCGATCTCGTAGAGAGTGCGTGCGAGTGACTAAATGTATTTTGTAAGCAAGATAACAAAAGAAATAGCGATTAGTAATGAAACTAAAAGAATGAGAGTCGCAATGATTGGAGATGAGAATAATATGATGATGATACGGGGTAAGCCGTATGATGGCTCGATTTTCGACAATCAAGACTCAATTCAAGAAAGGAATCAAGAAAAAAGCAAGACTCGAACAAGACTCGAAATTGACTTAAAAAGAACTCAAAGGTGCGACTGTAATTGTGGTGAAGGACTCAAAATAAGCAAATAAAGACACGATAGATTGGTGAAACGATCTATATAGAACAAGATGAAGACCCTAGGCTCCCGTAGAAGGTAAGAACCAACACCAATGACTATATGACCCGCCTTTACAACCCTACACAACCAAGCGGACAACTTCGATGCACAAAGAGGGGGCTCGTGGATACTAGGGATTGTCAAACCTTGCGAGATTGACAAAATCAAGGCAAACCAAGCTGAAACAATACCAATTGCAATCCATGAGTCTAGCTATGAATCGATCGACTTAATCACTCGATGTGTTTCACACAAAGGAGGAATTTGATTAATCAAAGTGTACGTGAGTTCAATAAGGGGAGAACGCCTCTTCTTATAACCTAGGAGACTGATTTCTAAAGAAATAATAAATAAAATAGAAATTAAAATAAAACCCTAAATTACCTAAAATATCTTCAGTAAAGAAGATCTCTAAAAATAACAATAAAAAGAAGTTCCAACACTTAGTAGAATTTCGGACCATATATGAAACTAAGCTCCAAGGGTCGACGTCGAGGGTCAAAGGATAGGCACCGAGGGTGCAATAGCAAAAGTAGAACATAAGTATGTCTTCAACGGCTCCTCTTGAAGTTAATACTAAGCTCCACGCTCGAGAATAGGACATGGCTAACGAACAGAAAAGAGTCTCGTTGAAGCTTCTTAGCACGAGCTCAAGTCATAGGTCCATCCCCAAGTATGATAAGCGTGTCTGGAGGTGTCTTGGATGATCCCGAATCAACCTTCCCTTCTTGGAAAGGATTCGACCACGAATCCAAGGTCTCATCCACGGCAATATAGGGAAGTTTAATATTGAACTCGACGATGCAAAATTGGATTCATTAGAGATATAGCATGAAATTGCCTCGTAAAGGGAAGTTAGAATGAAGTGCATTATTTTATGAAAACCATGAAAGGAGGTAAAATTGATATTGCTTTTGACATGTTGCATGATAAGAGGATGGAGGACTTTATATTTCCATATAGTGCTCATATGTTTATAATCCTTAGCCATACATATGCTTATGCATCACAAAAGCCATATTAAGCCTTATTTTATATATTGCTCCACATGATCTAAATATTGCTCATTATTTACCTTATTTCCATCCGGGGATTATGTTGAGAATGATGTCACATTATGGAGATATTATATGGTGTTTGTGTTGTTATAATTGGAGTTTGACAAGAAATTGAAAAAATATATGGAAAATTTAATGAGTGAAAGAAAATCTGGCCACCTCAGGAGATAAAGGTAGATCGACCCTACTCGCTGAGATAATAGTTTGGCGAGATGGGACACATTGTGAGTAGTCCGAAGCACTAAGTATCCGGGACCATTCATGACACCTATGTTTGCGACTCGTGAGAACGAAATGCTAAATTCAGAGAGGTAAAAGCATAATATTGAAAAAAGCATTGAGCGAATGAGCGAAAGGTGAGAAATCAAAGGAAGAAGGGATGTGGTATGAAAATTTGAAAAGTACTCCATTTCCCCGGATCATTAGCACCACATAGCCAAATCAATCCCACCTTTAGCCTTTTACCAATCCACTCCTTATTGAACTTAAATTAAATTCCTCTTGATTATTAATGCCTTGTCACTTATGAATTGTTTTGCATAACCCTTCTTTTGTGAGTAGATATTGCTTTTATTTGACATGCACGGATTTGTGACATTAGTACCTTTTCGAGGATGGTAATTGATTGCAGGGTTATATGGCAATGAATCTAAGATGTTGAGAGTATGAATTCTTCCCCTGAATGACAATTAAAAGTATTGCTTGAGGACAAGCAAGCTTAAGTATGGGGTGTTTGTTGTGAGCCTAAATTGTCATGTTTTATACTATCTTTTATATCGATTTCTGCATGAATTTTATACATTTGGGTTAGAATAATACATAATTTGTGTAGTTTATGTTTATTTGCAATATATGGAGGTCTACATAAGTTTTTGTTATATTTCGCAGAAATTGGATGCACTTTGGAGTTTAAAGGAAAGTCGTGAAGAAGCTAAGGATGGGGCAGCTGGAGGAAAGCCCATTTTTCGCCATTCATCATTCCAAATCAAGCTTTTAAATTTTCATGAGAGTTGTAGCCCTTGAAAAGAGCTTTCCAACGCATATTCATATACGTCAATCGGACGAACGAGGACTCGGAAAAGTGCGTTTAAAAAACAGAGCATAATGCTGGAAAATACAGAGAAGGTCGATTTCGACCAGACTTGGTCGATATCGACCAAATTTTTGGTCGATATCGACCTAATTTTTGGTCGATTTTTCTCCCGGAGGCCGAAAATCGACCCAGGAAGCCGAAGGAGGAAAGAGGTGTTCGATATCGAGTTGGCCAAAATCAAGCAGAGACCCCGGAATCGACCAGAGCTGGAGCAAAGGAAAAGTGAAGGTCGATATTGACTTAGCCAAATCGATATCGAGTTAAGTCCAGTCGATTTTCACCCCTTGAAGCCGAGATCGAGTCCTGAAGTGAAGTGAGAAAGTTGCAGGTCGATATCGAGTTGTTCTAGTCGATATCGACTTGACCAACAGTGGCCGATTTCGAGCTAGTCCGAGTTCTAATCAAAGTTCTATCCAAAGTCCAATGGACATATCCACAAGATCAAATTCTATCAAGATCTATCAAAATGGAAGAGATATTTACCTATTTTAGACATAGTTCCTTTTGGATTTATTTCTTTATTTCCATTGTTTTATCTTATGTTATTAGATAGATTTAGATATAGTTGTTCTATCCTAAAATAACTACATGGAACAATATAAATAAGGCCTAGGGGGATGATTTTCATTCATTCAAGCAAAGCCGTCTTCATGTGCAAGGAGAGAGGAGAGAGTGAGAGGTGGCGAGAGAGGAGAGAGGAGGAAGGAGACGAACGGTTGTAAATTTTAGTTTATTTTATGTTAAAGTTAATTTCTTTCATTATGTTTGCTTTCTAATTTCCCTTCTTCTAGGGTTGAGGTGATCCCAACATAGATATGTGTGTTTGATTTATGAATTCATGATTTTGTATATCTTTATTATCATCTACCTATGTGCTTAATCCTTTGCGACAGTCGAGGACAATTCCTTATTTGCAATTATGAAGCGAAAGTGAATTAATTATGAATTTGGATAGTAATTAGGTTTTGCTTGCGAAAGTTGGTTGGTCCTAATTAAGAAAAGGTAGTAACACTTAGGGTTTATGCGAAAGCCTCTATATTCCTATTTATTAATAACGAAAGTTATGTGATATAAAGCATGCATCTTTATGTGATTTATGAGTTACATATATGTTTATTGTTGTGGTGATCCCTAATCTTGGAAGTTCGCATCTTTATTTATTTTATTTAATTATTTTTATCCTGCAAAGTTACCCGACACCGACCACCTCTTCTCCTACCATTCCCTCGACATTGACCAAGTTTTAGTCGACGCCGACAACAACCCTCGCCACCTATTCCCCCTATTCCCGAACCCCTAAACACACTAAGCCTAGAATCGCTGACTTCTCTCCTGACGACAAACCTGACTCCACTATCCTATAGCGGGGTCTTGACTATAAATTTATTTGGTCGAGAAACCCTATTGTCACTATCCACCTTATAGCCTGCAAAATCTGCATCAGAATACCCGATTAATATAAAATCTCTTTGCTTTGGGTACCATAAGGCAACCTCCTTAGTGCCATTGAGATATCGAAAGATCCTCTTCACAGCCACGAGGTGAGATTCTTTAGGGTCAGCTTGAAACCTAGCACACATGCAAATACTAAACATGATGTCAAGTCTACTAGCCGTAAGATATAATAAAGATCCAATCATCCCTCGATACTCTTTTTGATTGACACTCTTTCCTGTCTTGTCTTGATCTAGAGACAAGGTTGAGCTCATGGGTGTCTTGGCTGCTTTGGATTGATCCATCTTGAACTTCTTCAAGAGATCCTTAGTGTACTTTCTTTGGTTGACAAAGATGCCTTTCTTAGATTGATGAACTTGTAACCCCATGAAGAAGTTGAGTTCTCACATCAAGCTCATCTCAAATTCACTGCACATAATGCCAGAAAATTCTTTGCACAAAGATGTGTTAGTAGCTCCAAACAATATATCATCGACATATATTTGAATAACCAAAATATCCTTTCCTTTGGTTTTGATAAAAAGAGTCTTGTCGATCAACCCCCTTTTAAAATCATTTTCTAAAAGATATTTTGACAAGCGCTCATACCAAGCTCTTGGGGCTTGTTTCAAAACATATAGCGCTTTGTCTAGTTTGTAAACATGATTAGGAAATTCTGAACTTTCAAAACCTAGGGGTTGAGTCACATAGACTTCTTCCTCTAAGAAACCATTAAGAAAAGCACACTTGACATCCATTTGATATAACTTTATGCTCATAAAAGATGTAAATGCTAATAATATGCGAATGGCTTTAAGCCTGGCTACAGGAGAAAAAGTCTCCTCGTAGTCAATACCTTCCTCTTGATTGTAGCCTTGAGCAACAAGCCTTGCTTTGTTCCTCGCGATCTTACCATTCTCATCTAGCTTGTTCCGAAATACCCAACGTGTGCCAATGACTGATTGATGATTTGGCCTATGTTTCAAGGTCCAGACTTTGTTCCTTTCAAATTCGTTAAGCTCACTTTGCATGGAAATGATCCAGTCTGGCTCTTGAAGGGCCTCATCTACCTTCTTTGGTTCTATAAGAGAGACAAACGCGTGAAAAACACAAAGATCTTTAAGTTTAGAACGAGTTTGAACACTAAATGCAGGGTCAGAGATGATATCCTTTAATGAGTGTGATGAGGAGTATTTGAATTTTCTTTTGCTAGTGTCAGCTCCTTGATTCGTCACACCAGCAAGATTGATTTGTGGTACATTTGACTCCATGGATCTGTTAGGTTTAGTTACAACAGTTTGTGATGTTTCAACACTTTTGGATTGGTCACCAAGGGCATTGGATGAAGCTTCAACACCTTGGGCCAATTCTTCAGTGTTGAGAATCTGATCCTGCATGTTCCTCTTCTCTGTGTTCTTGGTAGCAGCATCATCACCATCCTCGTTCTCTGTATGGATGTTAAGATCTAAATCTGCAACACTTTCACTCAAAGTACCGTCATTGCATTCATCAAATATAACATGTATACTTTCCTCAACTAACTTGGTCCTTTTTTTGAAGATTCTATATGCTTTGCTACTTGTCGAGTAACTAAGAAATATACCTTCATCACTACGCGCATCAAATTTCCCAATGTTATCTTTACCATTGTTATGAACAAAACAAGTACAGCCAAAGGGTTTAAAATATGATATAAGTGGTTTGCGGCCTTTGAAAAGTTCATAAGGAGTTTTCTTTAAGATGGAACGAATAAGACAACGATTCAAAATATAGTTAGCTGTGTTAACAGCTTCATCCCAATAGGTTTTAGGTAATGCATTTTCTAAAAGCATAGTCCTGGCCATGTCCTCTAGGGTGCGGTTCTTTCGTTCCACAACCCCATTTTGTTGAGGTGTCCTAGGAGCAGGAAAATTATGGGAGATGCCATATTTAGCACAAAACAAGTCAAACTGAAGTTGATCAAACTCCCTACCATGATCACTTCGAATTGACAATATGGGCTCGTTTCTTAAAATTTGCAACTCCTTATAAATTTTGAAAACTCAAATAAGGCCTCTGATTTTTCTTTTAAAAATGCAACCCAAGTATATCTCGAAAAATCAACAACAACAACAACAAGCATGTACTTTTTACCATTGGGAGATTTGACACGCATAGGACCACATAAATCCATATGTAAAAGTTCAAGGGGTATAGAAGAACTTACAACCTTTTTGGGTTTGAAAGAGCTACTTGTTTGTAGTCCATCTCAGGTAGTCCTCTTACAAGCCCTTTGGACACAAGCTTCTGTAGTGTATGTGGGCTCTCATGACCGAGTCTCCTGTGCCAGAGCTTTGGATCGTCCGTCAAAGCCTTTAGACAGGTTAAGCTTCCTTGTGCCACTTGCTCATCATTCACAACATAGATGTTGTTATAACGATATGTAGTTAGAACTACTTCACCTGTATCTTCTCTGCGCAATAGACATCTTTTCTTGTTAAATCCAACATTATTACCACTATCACGTAATTGAGAAACACTAAGCAAATTATACTTCAAACCATTCACAAGATAAACATTTTTAATACTATGGTTGGAATCACTCCCAACACTACCAATACCAACGATGTCACACTTTCCTTTGTCACCAAGAGTGATTGTTCCAGTGGATTGCTTCTTTAGATCATGAAAGAGAGAACTCTTCCCACTCATATGTCTCGAGTATCCGTTGTCAATAATCCATTTTTGCTCTTTCACCTTGGTGATCTCCTGCAAGACAAACATCAACCTTTGTGGCTAGACAAATACGCAAATTTAGATCCATTATTGGGATAAACCATATTTGGTAAAATAGTGCATTTGGGGACCCAAACTTGCATTATCCGTTCTTTTCTCGAGTGAACAGGAAATGTATTGCGAATGATATGTGGATCCTTTCTTCTATAGGGGCAGGTCTCTTTTACATGTCCCTTTCTCGCACAGTGGTGACATATAGGAGAGGTTTTGCGTCCTTTTGCCTTTACAAAAGTGGTAATGTGCTGCTTCTTTAAAAACCTTGGATTGTAACCAATACCACTTTTGTTTAGAGAACTTTGTTGCTCACCCAACATCCTATCAAGAGTGCCTTTGGATTTGGTAAAACTTATGAGGGCTGTCTGTTGGTCTTGAATCTTCTTATTCAGGGAGATCTTCTCGTTCTCTAAGTCATGATGTTCATTTCTTAGAGAGGAGAGATCTTGCTTGAGATCAGATTTATCTGAGTCAAGAGTCTTGACTTCAATGTCAAGACCTGAATAAGAAGTTTCAAGACTTTTGACCCTCACAGACAGATCCTCAATAGTTCTTTCCCGGTCCACAGTTTTCTTAATAAGAGTGTTAGTTTGGGCAATAAGTTTCTCTTCATTGGCAATCATATTAGAAAGAAACTCCGATAATACCTCTTTTGGACATACCATAAGCTCTCTTACAGTTACCTCAAGCTTCTCATCGTGGGATTAATCTCCTGAGGCCATAAGACAATCATTGGCCTTCTCATCATCGGAGTCTGTGTCAGAATCGCTCCATGTTGCCACCATGTCTTTCTTTTTCCATCTATCACCTTTCTTGGACTGACTCTTCATCTTTTGAGGGCAGTCTTTCACAAGATGGTCTGTTTCACCACATTCAAAACAAGACAAAGGTTTAGTCTTCTTGTCATAATTGTTGTATTGAGACTTACCTCGAAATTTAGAAGACTCTGATCCATCCTTGTTGTTGAATTGTTTCTTCATTTTGTGGATTCGAGAAAGGCCTCTTGTGATAAGAGCAAAAGGATCATCCTCATCGTCATCCTCATCTTCAGAATCAGACACATCCTTGGGCTCATCCTTCTTAGACTTGAGCGCCAAGTTCTTAGTGCTTGCTGGGAGTCCTCCATCGTCTTCATTGAGAATCATCTCATGTGTGATCAGCTTCCCAAGCAAGTCATCAAGGGGTACAGTGGTAAGATCTTGGGCTTCCTCTATGGCTATCACTTTAGGGCCCCATTTGTCTTTTGGGAGACACCTCAATATCTTCCTCACTTTTTCAACGTTCTTAAAGCTCTTGCCGAGAGAGTCAAGGTTGTTGATGATTTACGTGAATCGTGTGAACATGGCCTTAATAGACTCATCAGGCTAGGTCCTTCGTAGGTGACAACCAGCTTGTCCCAAATCTCTTTAGCTGACCTACAAGATGAAATACGGTTAAACTCATTAGTGCTAGGACCACAATATAGTAAGTTAATGGCCCTGTAGTTTTTGGAGACGAGTTCACGATCCGCTTGGATGCATTCAGCCTCGGTCTTAGCAACTTTGGTTCCATTTGGTCCGTCTTTCTCTGGAACCTTCGGATCATTCTCTATAATGTTCCAAAGTTCCAGATCTTGATCTATAATGAACATTTTCATCAAGGATCTCCAGTGGACGAAGTGGTTTCCTACAAAGATTGGTGGTCTACTGGTGGACCTTCCTTGTGCAAATCCTCCGCTTGCTTCACCATACATGATCAAAACTCACAAGATTGTTAGATCAAAAGCAGTGAGTAAAACTCTAATACCAATTGAAGGTTCGATAATATATAACAAAGTAATACTCCCTCCGTCCAAAAATACATGTCCTTTTATTTTTTAGCACGTATTTTTAGGAGCTAAAAACTATATAAAATATTAAATTTTTTATTAATTTTTTTAAATAATTATAAACTTATTGATAATAAGTTTATAATTATTTAAAAAAAATAATAAAAAAGTTAATATTTTATATAGTTTTTAACTCCTAAAAAAATGTGCATGAATAATAAAGGGTCATGTATTTTTGGAAAGAGGTAGTATAAAGATACTCTAGAAGGGGGGTTGAATAGATTATGCCGGATTTTCGCAGATAATTTCAAGACTTTTGAAGCACTTGCAAAACCCTTTGAGATTAGACGTAATTCTTTCTTTTGGCAAACCTGAATCACAACAGAGTTATACAATTCGAAACAAGTGCGGAAATATGGTAAAGCAATAAGTAAAGGACGCAATGAATTGTTTACGAGGTTCGACATGAACTTGGCCTACGTCCCCGCCTAGGGTTCTTCCACAACTCTAGGATTCAACCGACTTTTATTGATTCACATGACTTAGGATCCTAATAGCTCACCGAGAAGCCTATCTCCTATACAATTGCAATCTAGTCAACTCACGTTCCCTTGGAGTCCTAGACCAATCTAGAAGAGCCCCACCTCTCTCAGCTATCTAGTACAATCTTCTTACACTTAGTGAATCAATCGCCTAGTGTCCACTTCCTGAGTTATAAACTCTCAAGTATAACACTCACTCGAAATATATCCTATAAGCTAAATGTGTAACTCTCAAATGCTTTGAAACAAAAATATACGACTCTTAAGAACTAGCAAAGAGCACACGAAGAAGACAGATTGACTTGGAGGCTTGAGTGTAAATGAAAGCTTGTGTTCAGCGAATGTATCTGTCCTCTTTTCTTCAACTCCTTCTTATACAGATCAAATCGGCGCCTAAGGATCTTCTTCAACGGCTTGAACCGATTATGGCTTGAGAAGAAATCTCCATGATCTTCTATTTGTGGAAACTCGGAAGCCATGATCTCCAATTTGAATCTTCTCGATTTCAAGCTTAAGTAAGGAGATAATATTTGAAAACTTGCTGCATATGTTAGTGTATAAAACATACAATAATATCTGGAAATAACATATAATAATATTCGGACATAATATGCACATAATACAGGTTTTGTGTTTCATTAACACAGTTGTAGCTTCAAGACCTTTGACACAAGCTGTGTGTCAAAGCCTTTGAAACCATTTCCGATTTTCATAAAGGGAGTGGAGTTATCATTCATGTTGAGTGGTCATATAGTTGTTTTGTTTGGTTTTCTATCATCATGTTAGTGGTTAGACCATAACTTCGCATTCTTACACCTTACCATATGTTATTAATATTAATTACAAATTAAGCAGTTGAGAATATGATTGTGTGATTTATTACACTCTCCATATTAATATATGACCACTCTTATGATATGGTTGTGGCAGTATACATAACTTTCATACATGCTCTTTTGTGATACGATATGTGTTTGTCATGTTGAGCTTATGGTTTTATGAAATACGTGTCGATGTATGCTTTGGTGACCCAATTGCATGAAGCACACCCTTACACTTGTCTTTTACTAGCACAATATATGCCATTTCTCTTGCGACTATTTATACATGTTGATGCTACTTCTTACATATTTTCTTTAGTTCTCTTACATCATAGTGACACATAGGATTCACTCAGGCATGCACTGAACATATTTAGTTATATTCGGGTGGCAAATTGGTAGATCTATCTTATGTATATATGAATGTTGTACATGTTAGTCAGGATTTATTTTGATATTTGTATGTATATTGATATTTCTTTGATAATGTTAGATTTGTACCTTATCACACGTTACAACACTCACTGAAATCGTATTTCCATTGTCTCCTGAGATAGGTCCATGTTAGTGTGCAAGATTACAACGTTGTGTGCTTATGACATGATGTGCTACATGCCAATTTAAGTAATTATGCGATCGTAACCTTAAGGGTTTCCATATGGGCATCGATGAAATTCTCGTGTTCAATCCTACCATATACTATCTGAGTGTATCTTCGTGTCAAGAATTATTCGAGTTGTCCCTTAGTATCTCCTTCTTTCGATTCAAACTTTAAGCATTGTGTCATCTTTGCACAATTGACTATTGTATGATGAAGAATGGGTTGTTTAGTTTGATCAGAGTGGCGTGGTGGATCAACATGATGACTTTTAACATACTGATTTATATTTTCCCTTCCGTGTAAAGTTTTGGATTTTTAAATCCTAATTTTTGGAAAAAGGAAATTAAAAATCAATTTAAAATGGATTTAATTCGGATATTTCAAGGAAAAATCGTCCTCAAATTAATAAATCAACTCGAAACTCTTAAAGCGAATTCCGGCCTAATTTTGAACTTTAAAGACCGATTCCGTATTTCACAGTCGGATTCGAAAATTCGTTCAGACGGCGATATCCTATTCGGTTTTAAAAGCTAATTGACCAAGAAAGTGGGGTTCGGGGTGTGTTTTCACGCAAATTGAAATCTGAATGGGGACCCTTTGGTGTTTGTCTCCTAGCCTTCTCCCATCCGAAAATTGGGTAAAAGCAGCCCCTTCTCTTTTACCTTTTGCCCAGCAGCGGCAGCAATACAACCCCCTCCCCTCCAGCTACTACTTTTCTAAAATTGGCTAGACCTCAAACACCCCCATCCTCCTCCCATCTTCCTTGTTTCCCCAATTGTGGCTAGAAGCCAAGGTTACATCCCACGCTTCCTGCACCCAACACTACTAGCCCTGCTTCCTTCTTTGAATTCAAACACACCTCTCTTCCTTCTTATTTCTCCCCTACCATCACCAAACCAGAAGGCCTTCATTTTCTTTCCCATTGCCATACCAAATCTCCTCTTCTTCAATCTTTAATCACCAAACATAACCCCCCGGTACTTTCAATTCAAAATACAAACAAAACCAAAATATTTCTCTTTCATTTGTGTTCGGCATCAACAGGCAAGCACTCCTCTCCCTTCTTCGCTTTCCCCCTCTGTTCGCTTAGAGGCACCTGAGTGTAGGTGTCCTGTTTCTCTCCGAGTACCTCCACCTCTTTCCATCCGAAGTCTGAGCACTTGACTTTTCCCCCGAGGCTTGACGAAGCCAAGTACGAGCAGCAACGACATCCACACCTCCTCTCTGATGCCATGGGACAATTGGCTCTTGAAGTGAATGAATTGAAAGCTAAGACGTCGAACTCACTACCTTCATAATCTATTCCTTCTCCGCAACGTGAGAATGTCAACGCCAAACATCTAAGAAGTGGTAAGGTTCTGCCTTTCAATTATCACCAAGAAGAAGTTGTGGAAGATTAGGTAGGGAGTGATGATGAAATCGGACAAGGAAGTCCAAAATCACCGTTGTCGCCGCCGCGTCCTGCTAAAGTCGCCGTCGCGAGAGAACCTGTCCAAACCAACCCTGGCTACCGCGAGTCACCGCCGCGAGAGACCCCACTCGCCGCCGCGACACCGTCTCTGGAAGACAAGATTGTTGTGTCCAAGAATGTTGTTTTCCCGAAGCCGATTCCACAGCCTGACCTTGATCCTTACAAGCCCATAGCCCCATTTCTCGAAGCTTTAAAGAACACAAGAAAGCCGAAGTATGACAAGGAGTTGTATGAGACATTTGCTAAGTGTGAAGTTAACATTCCGCTCCTCAACCTCATCAAGACGGTTCCTCGATATGCCAAGTTCTTGAAGGATCTTTGCACGATCAAGAGGAAGAAGAAGTTGAAAGGGAAGCAGAAGGTTTATGTGAGTGAGCACGTCTCCGCTATGATTGAAAGGTGCATGCCTGAAAAGTGTGGCGATCCAAGTATGTTCACTATCCCATGCACTTTCGGTGAAACTAAATTTCAGCATGCTGTGTTAGAATTAGGGGCATCGATTAATGTGATTTCATACTCATTATTCAAAACCTTGAAGCTTGGTGAATTGCAAGATACTAGAGTAGTTGTCCATCTAGATAACCACTCTCATGCTTATCCTAGAGGTTTTATTGAGGATGTCTTAGTTATGGTTGATAAGTTGATATTTCTTGCTGATTTCTTTGTGTTGGATATGGAACCTGGTGTTGTGGAGGCACCTATTCTTTTAGGCAGGCCATTTTTTAGAACAACGAAAACTAATATTGATTGTTTGGAAGGTAAGCTCACTATGGGATTTAATGGTGAAAAGGTCCAGTACTGCATTATGGATGCGATGAGATATCCTTTTGATGAGCATTCTTTATTCTCTATTGATGTTATTGAACCTATGTTGATGATGTGTTTGAGCTGAATAAGGAGAATGAGTTGCAAGTTGCTTTGGAAGCTTCTCTGGATGAGCTTTCCCTGGATTACCCGTTGAGAACATACTTGCATGAGGTGCTAGGAGCCTTAGATGCCCAGCATTCACATCTGAAGAGTGAGAACTTAGCCTTAACCTTTCCTGAAGAGAAGCTTTTACCCTCTGTAATCAAACCGCCTGAAATTGAGCTTAAGCCATTACCCGATCACCTTAAGTACGCTTTCTTAGGTGAGAATGACACCCTCCCAGTCATCATTTCTAACAAGCTCAACCTTGACCAAGAGGGTAGGTTAGTTGATGTGCTCAAGGAATACAAGACAGCCCTAGGATGGACCATTGCATACATCTAAGGGATAAGCCCAGCAACATGTATGCTCTGAATTTTGCTAGAGAAAGGAGCCAAGCCGTCTAGACAGCCCTAGAGACGTCTAAATCCACCTATGATGGGGGTAGTGAAGAAGAAAGTGATGAAGTTGCTTCAAGCTGGTATGATTTACCCCATCTCTGATAGCAAGGGGGTTAGTCCGACGCAAGTGGTTCCTAAGAAAGAGGGTATTACTGTTGTTGAGAACAAAGAAGGAGAGTTAGTGCCTATGCGAGTACAATCTGGTTGGAGAGTTTGTATTGACTAAAGGAAGATGAATGCTGAGACTCGCAAGGATCACTTTCGTCTCCCATTCATTGATCAGATGCTAGAGAGGTTTGCTGGGAGAGCCTACTACTGCTTTTTGGATGGATACTCAGGATACTTTCAGATTGCCATTGCACTAGAGGATCAGGAGAAAACTACATTTACATGTCCTTTTGGCACCTTTGTATTTCGCAGAATGCCTTTTGGGTTGTGTAATGCACCAGGAACATTCCAAAGGTGTATGGTCAGCATCTTCTATGAGTATATTGAGAACTTCATTGAGGTATTTATGGATGACTTCACAGTTCATGATGATGATTTTGATTCATGTTTGGCTCACTTGGCACTTGTGTTGCAGAGGTGTTTTGACACCAACTTGGTTCTAAATTCTGAGAAGTGCCCCTTCATGGTTGAGCAAGGTATTGTTTTAGTCCATATTGTGTCTAAGAAGGGAATTGAGGTTGATAAGGAGAAGATTGAGATCATTCAGTCATTGCCCTATCCTACCAATGTGAGAGAGATACGATCTTTTCTGGGCCACGTTGGATTCTATTGCCGATTCATCAAGGACTTTTCGAAGTTCACTGCACTGTTATGCGAGCTTCTCAAGAAGGATGTTGCTTTTGAGTTTGATGAGAAGTGCAAGGAAGCCTTCCATACATTGAGAGATCGACTTGTTTCCACACTGATCATCCAAGGTCCTATTTCGACACTTCCTTTTGAGTTGATGTTTGATGTGAGTGACTATGTTGTTGGCGATGTGCTAGGCCAAGAAGATTGACAAGGCTTCCCATGTGATCTCCTATGCTTCCATGATGTTGAATGGAGCATAACAGAACTACACCACTACGGAGAAGGAGCTCCTAGCGGCTGTGTTTGCACTGGACAAGTTCTGTCCTTATCTTTTGGGAGCCAAGGTAATAATATATATTGATCATGCCGCTTTGAGATATCTGCTGAAGAAGAAAGAGGTGAATCTGCGCCGTATTCGATGGATTCTACTTTTAAGCGAGTTTGTTATTGAGATCAAGGATAAGAAGGGCACTGAGAATTGTGTAGCTGATCATCACAGTTGATTGATGCATCCGGATAGTGTGGGGGAGAACTCTAGGACATTGGGATACTTTCCTAATGAGACTCTACATGCCATCTCACCCATCACTACAGACACACTCTTGTCCTTGAATGTTTTGAACATACCTAGGCCATGGTTTGCTAATATGGTTAACTTCTTGGTGACAGGTGAGTTTGCTCCGAAATTCACCAGTGCTTAGAAGAACAGAATTCGCCATGATGTCAAGTTATATGTTTGGGATGACCCATTCTTATGGAGGCATTGCGCTGACCAAGTCATCCGACGATGTCTTCCTGACAATGAGGTAATGTCTGTTCTTAGCTTTTGTCATGATTATGCTTGTGGAGGTCACTTTGGACCTAATAAAACTACTAGGAAAGTACTTGAATCGGGATTTTATTGGCCAACTATCTTTTGCGATGTGAATGCATTTTGTAAGTCATGTGATAGATGTCAAAGAACAGGGAATATTGCACCTAAAAATGAAATGCCACAGGCTAGAATGATTTTTTGTGAAATATTTGATGTGTGGGGTATTGATTTTATGGGTCCTTTTCCTAATTCTTTTAACTATTATATTTTGTTGGTGGTGGACTATGTCTCCAAATGGGTGGAGGCAAAAGCCACCAGAACTGATGATTCTAAGACTGTTTCATGCTTTCTTTAAGAGTTATTTGCTAGATTTGGTATTCATCGTGCTTTGATTAGCGATAGAGGTACTCATTTTTGCAATAAGACGGTGGCTACACTTCTTAAGAAGTATCACGTTACTCATCGTATATCCACCTCATATCACCCCAAAACCAATGGGCAAGCTGAGGTCTCTAATAGAGAGGTGAAGAGGATTCCTGAGAAGACCGTGAACCCGAATCGAAATGATTGGAGTCAACGCTTGGATGATGCTCTTTGGGAATATCGCACAGCCTATAAGACACCTATTGATATGTCGCCATATCGATTGGTTTTTGGTAAGGCGTTCCGTCTTTCGGTGGAGCTCCAACACAAGGCTTATTGGGCGGTGAAGGAGTGCAATATGAGGATTGATGAAGTTAGTGAATTTTGTGAGCTCCAAGTGCAAGAATTGGATGAGATTAGATGGGATACTTATGATAATGCAATCAACTACAAGGAAAAGAATAAGGCATGGCATGATAAGCATATCTTGAGGAAGCACTTCAAAGTTGGTGAAGGCTATGTCATAAGGTTTTGAACAACACTTTCTCTGGCCAGGCTAAGGGCAACAAGGTCATGAGATCTACTTGGAGTTTCTTTATTTGTTTGTTGCCTGAGCCTAATGCTATTCCTGATTGGTTAGAGCTATTTTTCATGGCTTGCTAGTCTCTTACCTCCGCCACGAATGTCAGGAAGGATTCCGCTACGATTGGATTTGGTGGAATGATTACTTTTCTTGCTATTGAGCTAGGAATTGTTTTAGATGAGTATGATGCGCTGAAAGGAGGTCACCAGATTGATACCAACCTCCTGAAGTATGGGAGATTGATGACTGTTGTTGGTGATAACTATCATTGGTTTTCTGGCAAAGACGGAGCTCACATGATTTATCTTCCTCTCCAGGACTTGTCTACTGGTCCCACCACCGCACATTTGCTACTCCCCAGTAAGCTTCCAGGAGCTCAGTTGCTTGTAGTTCCGCCTCAGCCGCTACAGTAGGAGACTCCGCAACAAGAGGAGCACAAAGATAACATTGATTATGAGTATCCTGCTCATGAGGAGACTATCTACGAGGGCGAGAACTATTATGCTGGTGTGAGTTCATCTTATGGAGGATTTGACGCTGAGTTTCCTTCTCAGGCATACTTCGAGGGTTTCTTCTGTCCTATTCAGGACTAGCAGCAACTGATGTTCAACAACTACACGTGTATGCATGAGTCCAACGATCGACGGTTCGCTGCTATTGATCAGAGGTTCACATCTATCGATCAAAGCTTTGGTACCGTCGCTCAGCGATTTGATTCTATTGACAGGCAACTGGTTGTCCTGCTGAATTCTGATGTTGAGATTAGAGCTGCTCAGGAGGCCCAGAGGACGAGTTTTGAAGATATTTCCTCTATGCTCCGTGGATTGCAGATTCGAGGTTATCCACCCCATCCACCACCTCAGTGAGCATGTTAGTTTCCTTTTCCCTCACCTCGAGTTTTATTTTTCTATTTTTGTTGTCTTTTTTATGTTTCATTGGGGACAATGAAAGATTTAAGTATGAGGGAGGGATTTATTGCGTCTAGTTAGGTCATGTTTCAATTTCAGTTGTGTCTTTATTTTTATTTTATGGAAAAAAAAAATTGTCAAAATCCCAAAAATATCATGCATTGCATATATATGTTGTTATCTAAACACCCACCTTGGTTAGTGAAACTCTACATATTCTTATGGCATGAACTTGTAAATCATACGATTAGTTTGGATTGCTTAGCCTTATTATTCTTAATTTTTTTCATATGGAGCATGATTGGTTATGTAAATGAGCATGTATGATTGAGCTTAAGTATGATTGAAATCCTACAAAACATGACCCTTGTGATATTATTTTAGCCTTATGGGATTCATTTATAGTCCTTTTGCTTAAATGTGTGATTTACTCTCCATATGCTTCTACCTCTTGATATTGACTTCATTAGCTATTGTCAAAGCTGACTCACATGTTTGCTGCTTGCAGATGTTTGTGCTTTTATGTTATATTTGGCTTTAGTTTCTTATGAGTTTTGAGTAAAATAAAGTAGCAATGGTTGATACACTTAGTAACCGAATCTATGCATGACACCCATGGGTATGATTCGCCTAAAACGGTGTTGAAAACTATCCACTAAGAAAGGAAGCTTGACCATTGAGTAACCGAATTAATTCATGACACCCATGTTTGCAATTGGCCTAAAAAAATGTTCGAGTGGACTTTGTTCAAGTAAGTTGAGGTGTTGATAGACCGGGGCCATTAATAACACCCATGTTTGTGACTCGCGTAAAGAATACACCAAAATCGAAAGAAACCATAGCAAGAAAAAGAAAATAGAAAATAGAAAAAACCGAAAAAAAAGAGTAAATAATCTAGAGCCAAATTGTTTATTTTTATTGTTATTCCAGAAGTGATGGCAGTTCAGAGGAGATTTGATTATATTGTTGTCAATGTCTATGATCTTAATGCATTTTGGATTGATTTGAGAGTTAAACCTAATTGCCTAAACATATGAAAGCATGAGTGAAACACGTATTCCTTGTGAGGTTGGATGATTTTTACTTCTATGCTCCTATCGCTAAATGCATGCTAGGAGGTTTATTCACTTGATCATGTGCTCCATTTCATATAGATATTGCTTTTGTCTAAGGATATTGCATGTATGATGAACTCGTATGTATAAGTTGCTTCTTATTGATTCGCTCGAGGACTAGCGAAGCTTAAGTGTGGAGGAGTTTGATAATGCATATTTAGATAAACATTATAGAGTAGTTTTATTTGTGTTTTATGGTTGATAGCACGCATTTAGATAGGCATATTAGGTTGCATTTAGCATGATTTAGATTTATATAAGGCGTAGATTAGGCTAGATTTACATTTATACTTGGTTTATTGGTGAAGAGCACGAGAGCGGAATCGAATTTCAAGAGCCTAAATGAAGAACAAGTCAGCAGAAGTTGTCGCCAGACAAGCTGAACTTGTGTTTGGGGTTAAAATTTCGTGTTGACTTAAAAGTTATCATGTGAGCTCATGAAATTGTTGTTGAGGAAGCTTTCATGTGATGCTTTATAATCATATATTAGACACTAATACAAGTTGGTTAACAATAATTACAAATAAGTAAAATGTGCGCAAATGTGTTACGTATCAAATACATTATTTTAGCGTACTACAAGCTCGTAAACTAAAGTATGTAAATACAATAGTCGAACATACAATTAAAAAAGTAAAAAATAAAACGGCTAAGCCGTCGAGAACATAAATTCCGTCACTTGGGTAGCTAGCCTCTCGAAATCCAATGCTGGCTCAAGTCACTCGTTCAATCTGCTGCAAAAATAAGACATAGTTGAATTAGTGGGTTTTGTTTTAAAAGGTGACCCAAAATAAGCTACAAAAGCTGGCCTAAAACAATTTACAAAGTGGGAACGTGGCTGCCAGATTTATCAAAGAAAGAAAATCAGTAAAAAGGGTAAATGGGTAAGTGAAAAAAAATCTCTCAATATCTTCAAAAAGGAAGAAAATCGAGAGATAAAAAGATGGGATCAGCCCAAATATGGATGCCAGATTTCACGTATCTTCTGTTAAAAAGATAGAGCAATACTCCCTCCGTTCGGCAAAACTTGTCATTTTAGCTTATTTCACAAGTTTTAAGACAATTAACAAATGTACTAATTTACCCTTAATTATTACCCTCCTTTTTTACTTTATCAAAAAACTACAACTAACAAACTATCAATCATATCAAGGGCATTTTTGTAAAGTGAAGGGCAAAATACCTATAATGACAAGTTTTTTTGAACAAAAATAACACCCTAAAATGACAAGTTTTGCCTAACGGAGGGAGTATTAAAAGAAGGAAATAAAAGGCTAGCCAAAAGAAGATACATGTATTATCTTAAAAGGAAAAAAAGATATGATGAAAGATGGCAACTAGAGATCTATCCTTAGCTTCCCTATCCTATAAAAGAGGCCAAGACTAGGGTTGATAGGGATTCTTTTCCACGACAAAAAGAAAGAAAGAAAAAGCCAACAAACACATACATACAGAAAACAGCACACGCACAGCAAGAAGAAAGGAAGGAAGAAAGAGGAAGAGAAAACCACAAGGTAGCTCTCTCTACATTGGTTCCTACAATTCTCGAGGCCCCACCCTTGCAAAGTTGCGGCTTTCGCTCGTGGCCTGGGCTTCGGGATCATGGAATTGGCCAAAACAAGATCGAAGGACCGCTGAAATCAACTCTAGAAACCCCGCCCTTGCAAAGTCGCGGCTTTCGCTTGTGGCCTGGGTTTCGGAGTTAGCAAAAGCCCTCAAACGAAGACGAAGCTCTGCCAAAATTGACTCTCGAAACCCCGCCCTTGCAAAGCTGCGGCTTTCGCTTGCAGCCTGGGTTTCGGAGTCGTTAAATGGCCTCAAACAGGGCCGAAGTGCTGTCGAATTTGATCCTCGAAACCCCGCCATTGCAATGTCGCGCCTTTCGCTTATGGCCCGGGTTTCGGGATCGTCAAATAGCCCTAAAAGAGGGCAAAATGCTGCTGGATTTTTCCTAAACTAAACGACTGATTCAGACAGACAAATTGAAGGCATTCATGCAAATCCAAAGAAAACAACTTCACTGCAGTCAAGACTTTTCGAAGACTTTTCTAAGGAAAAGAAATTGAAAGCAAAGAAAAGGAATTCAATTTCACACAAAGAACAAAATCCTAAATCAAAACTTTGCTGAAGTTTCTACAGAGACACAAAGTCTTATTCCAAGGCTAAATCTACAAGTTTCAAGCAAATTCAAGCAAGCCAAAGAGAACAAAAAAAAAAGGGCTCGCTGCAGCCAGTTAAATCAAAAGGACATTGAACATATTCTGTTCAATTTCACACAAAACAAATCCTAAGTCAGGCCTGGGTTTCAGAGCGGAATCAAAGACAGTGCAAAATTCCACATAAATTCCCTCTGTCAAAATTTCTGCGATACATGAACTGGGCAATATCTTCTGCGAGACATGAACTGGGCAATATCAAAGAGATACAAAATCTCATTCAAAGCCTTAAATCTACATGTTTCAAGAGGGGAAAAAAAAGAGAGACAATCAAACCAAAATAAGGCAGTCACACAAGCAAAGACACCAAATTAAACTCCTAATCAAGCTAGGGAAAAGTGTTGCAAAACACAAAACTAAAGGCCTCAATGGTCCTAACCAAACAGTCTAATCATCCCAAATTGCTTAATTCAAGCACACAAAATTAAGGATCAGCAGAAGCAAGAAAGGAAAAAAAATCAAACCGAACATGCCTAGCTAGAGGGTCTATTTGCAGAGACCTTCAGGAGTGATCATTCCTTTGAAAGGGCGATAGGAATACTGAAATTTGAGCATAAATTATCAAGGCCCTAAACAAAATTATCTGGGTTGAATGTTCAAAGATTCAAGAGTGCTAACCCGACAATCTTTGAAGTCGGAATTCTTATGGCTTTGAAGCTCCCGAGCGTTTACTCTCCCGCTGGTCTTCTCCGTCGTAGCCTTCCAAACGAAAATCCAAAATTACAAATCAATAAATTGGATTAAATCAAAGACAAATTAGGGGAAATGAAAGAGAAGAAATCCTTCTACCCAAACCGAAAAGCCCTAATTCCCCAAACCTCACAAATTAAACCCTAAAATTGCGATGTGAAAACGAAATCAGTTGAGTAAAAAAAAAATGGGTACTCAATTGAAGGGGGGTTCGTATAAAAATCTGAAATTTAGGCTAGGAATTACCTAAAAATCAGATTGAGCAAGCAATTTGGGGAGAAATTCGTACGAAAAAGAAGTACGCCCATGAAGGCTTCGAATCGTAGCTGTAGGGAGAGATCCGGACCGCTCATATACAGCCCTCGCTCCACCTCGCCTTGCCCTCGAGCCGCCTCTGCTCCGAACGCGCTTTCGCCGGCGCTTCGCCCTTCTCCGTTCAGCTGCCCAAGATCTGAAGGTTGCTGGTGTCGTTGAAGAAAAGACGAAAGGAGAAAGACAACGAACAGAGGAACAAGCTTGTTTGGGCTGGATCTCACGTAACAAAACAAAATTAAGAGAGAATATGGGCTTTTTATTGCTTTTTTAAATAAAAAGAGAAAAGAATGGGCCAGTTTGATAAACGCTGAGAGTGGGCTCGATCTTTCCATGAAAGCAAATGGTCAAGCCTGTAACGTTGTCAATTGTTACAAGGCTCCAACTGACAAAATCCACCCATTAGATTTCTTTAAAAAGAGGGCAATCGGCTTTGTTATATTTTTTTTGTTTAACTACAAAATTAGCCCACTTGAATATAGCAATTAAAATTGGCATAAGTTCGAAATTGGGTTTAATAAAATTATAAAGTTAAACTCGTAAAATTTCGTTGCCAGTTTATTCTAGTGGGTCGGTCTCAAAATTGACTTCTAAACAAAACGGAGTCAAAATCCTAAATCAAATTTCCCCCAAATTCAAACGGTTCTTAAAAAGAACTACGTAAAGACTTGATGCTCTTTTATGAGTTACGTAGGAAGTCCGATATTAAAATTCAATATATATTGGATTCAGTCGCCCATCTCAAATCAAATTAAGCTTATCCTTAAAGGAACTACGGGTGATTTGATCCCGTTCCAAACGGGTACGTAGGACACCCGACATAAAGCTCAAGTTCGTCGGGTTCAATCACCAAAACCCAAAAATTAAATCAATTAAAATACTTTGAACTACGTAAGGCTTGATTCTCTTATAATGGAATGTAATTGCTAAAGGTTGATGAGAACTTGAAAGTTCAGAAATTACTAGTGCTCTATACCTTGGATGTAGCTGTGTGTAAAAAGAAAAACAACAAAGTTGACTCCGGTGGTATTTCTCCTATTATTATTATTATTGAGATATTTTATGAAGACCATTTCAGTTTGGTATTGTTTGACTGTGTATGGTTTCATTTTGAGAAAGATATATAGTTCTGGACTAGTTCGAATATACCAGAAAATAAGTTAAGTTCTATACCAAACTACAAATGACAATTGCATTCATCTCGCTTAAGGTCTTGCCACAAGCAACAAGCCGGTTGACTTGTCCTATCCTAAAAGAGTGGATCTCAACATGTTCTTGGTTTCCCTCAATTTCTAGCTTGTTTAACATCGATTTCAAATGTTATCGTGGGGATTAAAAATAGATGAAATACGAATGCTTGCTTTTAATATATAGTTGATTATATGTGCTTAGGATCATAATGTAATCACATTAACAAATATGTATAGTTACTTATTTCAAGTAGTTACCAACATATGAGGAATTATATAAATAGCATGACATTATCCATAGAAGTGGCTATGTTTTTATCCAAAAATTGTAACTGCATAAGTGTATTAGTAGGCATTCTTCCCTTTGGCCAAGTTTGTTTAAGTAATATATATCCTTTGTTTTTTCTTAGCAGGAATCAAGATCGATAATGCATTTTGGCCGACTAATCAAGTACAAGTGTGCATTTTGAAGATTATGTCCTATTTTGTTAAGAACATAGGTTATGGCTGCAGATATATGGCATGGGTAGTTAGCTACATACCTAGTTTGTGCTATATGCACTTGGCTACATTTTGTTAAGGTAAATTTGCATAGTTAGTTTGTGCTACAAGCATTGTGCTTTAGGTGCAATTGACATAGCTTCTCCTACCTTCAAGTACTCCAGCTAGCCAACTGGTTGGTTTGTGCTTTAGGTGAAATTATAATAGCTTCCCCTATCTTCAAGTACTTGCAGCTTGCTATTCCACTGTAATTTTTGTATGAAATATCTAAGATTGATGGTAAAGTTTTTAAGGATAATACTATTTTGCGTGAATGAGAAATACTAGTTTATGTGCAGTTGTACCTTGTACGTATGAATGTGTATTTTGATTATTTATATTGACAGGGTAAGATGAATAAATAAACCGCCATTAAATTAATTTGCAAACCCCTGTAAACTGCCAGCTAAAGCCAAAGAAAATGCTAAAGTGAGTTCACTTGTGATTCTCAAAACCGCCACCTTAGCTCATAATTTTTGCCACAACTTAGAAAAAACCGCTACATTAGGTCATTATCTAGCGCCACCAAAGACCTCAAAACCGCCACCTAAAAAAAATCACCAACTTAGAGAAAACCGCTACATTAGGTCATTATGTAGCAGTTTTTGTTTCTAATGTAGCGGTTATTCATATTTCCTAAAATCCGCTACATTTGCTTTAAATAACCGCTACACTTGAGCTAAGGTAGCGCGAGCTGATGTAGCGATAAAAAAACCGCCACCTTAGACTTTAAGTGGCGGATTTGGCACATTATATGGCGGTTTATGGGCGCCACAATAGCCTCTTAATGTAGTAGTGTAACTTTCCTACAAATTCCTCTCATCTTGGTTTATATCGATTAAAATTCCTACGAGTCCAATTAATCCCTTACACCTCAATGCAATCATAACACGGTTAAGATTTAACAAAGAGATAGCACAACATCACAAGAACTTGAGCACATAAATAACACCAATTAAACACGGTAAATCGATGTTTAAGATATATGTCAACTAGCTTCCTACATAATCATGCTTGAAACACGGAATCCACAATCTTATGCATGCTACTATGAAATTAACACAAATACGAAAGCATTAAATCCTAGCACGAAATTAATATTATCGAGTTGGCCAAGCAAGATAACATTAATAACATAACAACAAGCACAAGGAAGTTGAAGGAACTATAATAAAGGAAAGATAACTTGAATTAAAAACTCACAATTCACCAACCAATTCTCGAAAACGTAGGCAAAGCACTAGGAAAATTAGCCGCTCATGGCTTACCTAAGCTTTCTTCTCTTCTATGGTGGTTGCTCTTACTTGAATTAATTAGAAAACTAACCCTAGAACATCCTATTTATAAGCCTAAAGTCTTCCATAAACAAGGGAAAAGATAGATAAAAGGTAGAATATTCTTAAACAAACTAGATAAAAGATAGACTTTCCAAATTTAGTTCAACGTCGGATTTCGCTGGCAGCGAGAATTTCCGCTAGCAGTGAATGGTCTTGATCAGCTACTGTTGGATTTTCGCTACCACCTCGCTACCACACTCGCTGTCATCGAATGTCCCATGCCTTAGAAACTTTTCCATCCTCCTCGTGTTCCTGGTTTCCGCTGCTGCGAGCCGCTTCTTCCGCTGTTGGGAGCCGCTTCTTCCGCTGCAGCGAGTTCCTCCATCCGCAGGTGCAAGAGCTTCCTTCCGCTGTAGTGAGTTTGCCCATCCGCTGAAGTGAGTGGCCCTTGGAGCTGAGTCGTCGTCCTGGCGCACTCCGCTAGCAGCGAAGGTCTTCCGCGACAGCGAGTGACTCGTTGCAGCGAGTCCTGTCGCTACCAGCGAGCAATGCCTGCTCGCTTGCTCTCTCGCTGGCTCTTCTCTGCTTTCCTCGCTTTCATGCTTGTTGGGCTTCTGGTTCCACTCGCTGTCAGCGACTAGAGCACTCGCTGTCAGCGACAGATGCCCAGAGACTTGTTTTCTCTTTGTTATTTCCTCGTTCTTTCTTTCCTCCTTTCTTTCTTTCCTTAGCTTGATCTCGTGACTTCACTTTGCCATGTTTAACAACTTTCCCTTGCTTTCCACCATCTCGGATCTACGATTCTGCACAATTCAACCGAAGTAGCGTAGATTCCGAACTTTGGCACAAAAAGAGTCTAATCTAAATTAACACTAAAACATGCATATTCTACAATGTAAATTGAACTAAACTACCCTATAATGCCCATTAGAAATGTGCATTATCAAACTCCCTCACACTTAACCTTTTGCTTGTCCACAAGCAATGCAAAATAAAGAAGAACAAAACCATCATCCCACAAATATAATCTTAAAGCACTAACCTTGTCAAAAGCAACATAAAAGTGAAGGAGCCATGAACATGAAAGATAACATCCTAGCAAGTATATGGACCTTCAAAATAAGGCACATCTTATCCAACCTCACCGGAATTATGGGTTTGCTCTCACTCTCATTGTGTTTAGGCTTAACAATATATCGCTCAACTCAATCCAAAATGCAAAAAGCTACATAGAAATTGACACACATATCATATATTCTCCACCGCGGATGCCATCACTCACAAGCAACATCAAGAGGTCTTCTATAAAGGTTGCAATGGGGCTTGGTAAGGAATTATGGGCAAGGAGAATTTATGGTCATGTGGTGCTCAAAATCCGAGAATCAAGATCCTAGGAAATCAAACATCAACCATTAACTCTCTCAAAAACATCATCTTAAACTCAAACACTCGCAACAACTTTACAAAAGACATTCATCTCTCAACCAAATTTTTTTTCCAAACTCTCACATTCATAATAAAGATAAAAGGTTCAAACTCATGCTTTTTTTTTCCTTTTTCTTTTTTTTTTCTTTCAGTTTTTTCTTCTTTAGAGCCAAAACAATAATGTACAATGTGAGGAATAAAACTAAAATTACATAATCATCCAAACTTGTAACTTTCTCAACAATAATCTCTTTTCCACTCAAACAAATCAATGATATTGTTGTGATTGGACATCATAATAGTGTCTTATTGGGTTTCTGTTCTTTCGTCATTGAATGAATTCTGTAGTAGCATGCTTAGGATTGTGAGAACCTTCGTTTGATCATGACTAAGTAGAGATTTCAACATATGTCTTAAACATCGGTTACCTTACATACTTGGACTTATTCATATGCCTAGATTCTTAGGAACTTGTGTCGCCTATATGTTAAATCTTTGTCCATGCTTAGGTTGAATAAAGGTATAAGGGATTAATTGTGCTCTTTGCACTTTAATCTATTGAAACTAAGATGGGAAGAATGAAAGTTAAAGGAATCAAACAACTTGAGTTTATGTCTATGACCAATTAAGCCAACCAATGTCGATGAATGCGCAGGTGGAACTATTTTCTCCATTGATTTGTTACCAAAACCATCATTCTTATGCTGTGTACTTCAATAAAAATCTTGATCTTTAGTTCTATTTCCACTATTTACTTGTTTATTTCCCGCTTTTTGGTAAAGTAGCTTTTATATTGAGTCTTAGATTTCCATGTGAGATCGACCCTGCACTTAGCGCTATACTTAGTTATTTGTGTGGGAATTTCTTTGGCGAGGTTTACACACGACGGTTCTCCTCTGACCATAAAGCGTCGAATTCAGGTGCTTGACCAGAAAGTTGCATAAACCTGTAAAAGAAAACTCAAAGAAAAACGTGAAATATAGCTATCTAAGGCGCGAATGATCACCTCCCCGGCAACGGCGCCAATTTTTTGTGGGAGGGAAATCGAGAATTGCAAAAAAAATATAAATAAAGTAAAGCAAACCGATTCCGTTTCGAGAAAATAATGTTCAAGACTCCTGTTGTGCGCCTAATTCGCCATGTTTTATATTGACTTTTATAACGATTTCCTTTATCATAATGTTTTATCTTAATGTTTTAGATATGAAAGTTTTAGATATAGATATAGTTGTTCTTTCCTTGATTAGCGGGGTTTGATCATTATAAATAAAGCCTTAGGGGCTTAGTTTTATTCATTTTCATTCCAATTTAGTTCCAATTACACACATAGAGAGGTAGGAGGGAGAGCTTGGAGTCGAGTAGAGTTGGAGAAGTTGAGAGCGGAATTGGCTTTGTTCGGTTGTAAGTTTTCTTTTAGTTTATCAATGCAAGTTCTTTTCCTGAAATTATTGATGAGTTTTTCTACGATGAAGAGCGAGTAGTCACCCAACTTCTAGGATCGGGGTGAGCCCGACGCTTGTCATGTAAGGTGATGCGGTAAAGGTACAATCTTTTGATGCGATTTCGTCTTCTATCCCTACGAGCATGATTCTTTTGCGAAAGTTGAAGGTGATCCTTGTTTGTATTATAGAAGAGAAAGTGATCTTAATACAACTTGGATTAATTATGTGAATAAGGGTTAGTAACAACTAGGGTTTATGCGAAAGCCTCTATCTTCCTATTTGTTAATAACGAGAGTTATTTGATGAAAATCATGATCTTTTATGCCTTTATGTGTTATTTTGCATGGTTATCGTTGTGGTGTTGATGCCCTGATTCTGGAGGTCTTTAGTTTGTTGAGTTAATTTCGTGTTTACATTTGTTTTCATTGTGAAAAGTTACGATTTTGGTTTCTGAGTTACTCAAGATCGACATGTTTTGGTCGTCGTTGAGGAAGGCTGGTGGACGTCGAGGGGATTTCGTCGAGATCGACTACTTTCGCTTTTGTTTTCGTTTGTGTTCGTTTCTGTTTGCAATTTTTCTTGATACTGTGCTCAACGTCGAGGACTCTTCTGATCGAGATCGTGCTGAGATTTGGAATTGAAAAGGCGGGCGCTGACAAGCTTCCCCGTGGATCGATCCTGACTACCTTCTACTACAACGGGAGGAAGTCTTGTATTTATTTGCTGAGACAGGGAGTCAGTTTGATTTCATATTTTATTTATATTTCATACTTGACACATCTTCCTACAACAAGAAGTTGGCGCCGTTGTCGGGGAGGCAATCAATCGGGCCATTTTTAGTTCCTTTTACTCTACCTTTTTGCTTTTTAGTTTCTTTTTACTTGTTTCTTTTTGTTTTTGTTTTTCAGGTGCATGCGAAGAACGTATCGCACACCTATCGACCCTCTTCTCGAGCCCGAACGCTTTTTCCACTTACAACAAAGGCTTAGGAGAAGACTCGTGACGACTCCTCCGAATAACAAGAACGTAGTCTAGCTCACACCAGCACAGGAGCTTAAGCAACTCCGCCTACATATTGAGGCATTCACCACCAGAGAAGCAGAACACGCCCAATGAGAGGCGAAATATAGGCAGAACCAGCAACGGTGGAAAGCAAGGGTAGACCGCGAGGTAAATGCACGAAGGGAACTTGAGGATCAGATTGGACATATCCCAACCAATGCAAAGGAGTATCTACATCCTACTCTGGAAGTTCCAGAATCGCCGATCGTTCTTCCCCCTATTAATTTTGAAATTCGTCCTACTTTTATTACTGAAATTAGGAGGATTCAATTTAGGGGAAGAATCAATGAAAGTTCTTTAGATCATGTCACCACTTTTATAGACTTATGTGAAGCTATAGCTGATGGTGCTAATTTAGAATATCTAAAACTAAAGGCTTTCCGTTGGTCCCTTGTAGGAATAACAAAATAGTGGCTGGAGGGATTGCCTGCACGATCAATACGCACATGGAATGAAATACAAGACTTGTTCCTCAACAAGTTCTTTCCTCCTGTAAAGACAGTTGCTCTCAGACAACAAATCGCGGCTTTTAGACAAAAGCCAAGAGAACCACTTGCATAGGTCTGGGAGCGCTACAAAAGGCCTCTTAAATCCTGTCCTACGCACGGACAACCACCCTACGTCATCTAGGAGATCATCTTCAACTGACTGGATGCGGCTACTAAGGATCGGATCAACAACTACACCTCCTATGGGTATCTCGAGTACACCTCACGTCGTGCTTGGGAAGTCTTCGAGACGCTGGCAGACTACGACAACACATATGGGACTTCTGCGGCCTTTGCTGACAAAAGGTATGAAAGGTCTGCCCCATCTACGCCATTATATGGGCCACCAAAGGAGACTGATCCGGACGTTAGGGACCAATTCCACAATGACCAGGTACGTCGTCTTACCAAACAAGTCAAATTCTTATCTAAAAATCAGCCTTGTTTGGAATGTGCGTCTGTGAGGCACAACACTACTACGTGCCCACACGTCGATCACGTACATCAAGAAGAAACCCACGAAGAGGTAAGGTATGCAGGGGGACATTACTCGAACTACATCAGAATCACAACTGGAGCTATTATCGCCAGCCCCTGCATTAAAATCCCCCGCCCTAAAGAGCACCTAGTCACCCTGAGAGAGAAGGTAAGAAAGATGACCTGCAGCTGGTACTTGAGGAGATGTGGAGGAATCATGCAGACAACAAGCAATCCATCAATTCCATCCACACTCAACTGCATGGTGTCAACTCTAGGCTTAGAGAAATCGATATCTAGCGGAAATCTATGGAGACCCAGATGGGTCAATTAGCTTCATCAATCCCCAAGCAATCAGGTACGCTCCGTGGATCCTCTGAACCAAACCCTAAAGGTAAATCTACAGGACAGGTGGCTGCCATGAATCTAAGGAGTGGGAGACAGATGCAAACACCCGAGCACAATACAAACGGAGAAGCTGCTGAGAAGAACTCGACATCGAGTAAACCAGTCGACGTCGACCAGCATCTACTAAACGTCGAGGACTCTCTACTCGATATCGACCAGAACGCTATGCCCAACCCGAAGTCGACTACTGTAGTCGATATCGACCAGAACCAACTCGATGTCGACCAACCTGTACTCTACGTCGACAAGACTTTAGCACCTCCGATGAAGAAAACGCTGCCATTCCCAACAATCTGGTCCAAAGTCAAGATAGGTGTTTTAGATCCCGTGGATGCAAAGCTATACATGGCAAACAACACGGTGGTCATCCCAACATGCATGGTGGACAATCTACTGGTGCAAGTAGGTAAGTAATTTGTCCCTGCTGATTTCTTAGTTATTGATATGGCAAAGGACCCAGCTTGTCCAATCATTCTAGGAAGGCCCTTCTTAGCGATAGTGGATGCCAACATAAGCGTAAGGAAGGGAGTACTCACTTTCAACATCAGCGATGAGGTAATTGAGTATTCTTTTAATAAAAACTGAAAGGCATACAGATCACATGGAAGAGGTCAAGTCTATATCAGCTAGGTACATCATGTGCGGGGTGCCTAAGGTAAGAAATATGACTCCCGAAGAGCTGAAAAAGAGGGATATGAAAGCCTAGGTGGAGGAGATCATGGCCATCCTAAACGACGATTCACAGGACCTACTCGACATCGACCAAGGTAAGTCGACGTCGACTAACTATTTTTCGGATGCCTTGCCAGGATTCAAGTATGGGGTCGAAGTCGACGAGAGGTACTCGACGTCGAGTACTCTAGTCGACCTCGACCAGAACCCGAGCTCTCCACCAACTGGCCCTTCGTCGAGCACTCCACCCGAAGCCGAGTTCTACTCGACGTCGAGTAACTTGGTCGACGTCGAGCAGGATCCGTCTTCCTTGACCCCCTCCTCTTTGACGAGCAACAAATCCGAGCTAGAAAGTTACTCGATGTCGAGCACTTTACTCGATTTCGACCAGATACAAGGGTCCCCGACTTCACCTTCCTCGTCGAGCAGCCCACTAGACACAACACAGTACTCGATGTCGAGTACCTGTACTCGAAGTCGACCAGGTCTTGAGGTCCCGAAATCCGACTCTGTAAAGGTAGGACAAGGTATTGCCATCTCTTCTCCTATTTCAATTAATGATTTATCTATACATGGGAGAGGTTTGCCTTGGTATGTGCGATTGTGCAGGGTTTCCAATGATGAGCCTAAGGAATATGAAGTTGGAGACAAGGCCTATGTTTCCAAATCAAATGATCATTGGTTCCCCAACAAATTCACCAGGAAGAAGATGGGGCCTTTCACGGTGAACAAGTTCCATTCAGGAGGATTACAGCTGATGGACAAGAATGGAGTCTTGTTTGAAGCCCAAGCCACAAGGGCCCTACAAATGCCACCTTGAGCTAAATGGAGAAAGTCGGTCTAGCGACTATAAAGTCTACAACTTGTAAATAAAAGACTTAGCTTTTGAATTTTTGGACATTGGTTTTTGGTTTTTGGTTTTTGGTTTTTGGACATTCTTGCAGGTGAAAAGAAGTGGCAGAAGTACTCGACGTTGAGTATACTACTCGACGTCGACCACCATCACGAGGAGAAGAAGCCGTGATCGAGGACGGATCACCCCGGAGCCTTCATGTTGCTCGATGTCGAGTAATCCATAGTCAAAGTCGACCACTCTCCTTGAAGCCGACTACCCCTCCTCGAGGTCGACCACTTCTACAGCAACATTGCACTTGATTTCTGACGATCAACACACCTGTCTAGTGAGATTTCTTTACCCTTGTGTTTATATAGTGAGGACACTGTAATGTTTATGTATGGGGTTGGGGAAGAGCTTACTTCATGCATATTTGATTTTATTTGACATTATGTGTGCATATTTTTATGATATTTCTTGAATTGCTTATACATGGCTACTTTGGATTTCATATTCTATTCATGTGCTCATAGGAATGTTTTCCAAAGTTTATTTTTATCACCCCCATTGAATGTTTTTTATTAGTTTCATGAAAGTTATATTGAACTCGACGATGCAAAATTTGATTCATTAGAGATATAACATGAAATTGCCTAGTAAAGGGAAGTCACAATGAAATGCATATTTTCTTGAAAACCATGAAAGGAGGTAAAATTTCAAGTTGCTTTTGACATGTTGTATGATAAGAGGATGAAGGACTTTATATTTCCATATAATACTAATATGTTTATATTCCCAGCCATACCTATGCTTATGCATCACAAAAGCCATATTATGCCTTATTTCATATGTTGCTCCACATGATCTAAATATCGCCCATTTTCTACCTTATTTCCTTATCCGGGGAGTATGTTGAGAAAGATGTCACATTATGGAGATTACTAGATGGTATTTGTGTTGGAGTTTGGCAGGAAAGTTTGAAAATATATGGAAAATTTAATGAGTGAAAGAAAATTTGGTCACCTCAGGAGATAATAGTTCCGCGGGATGGGACACTAAGGTGAGGAGTCCGAAGCACTAAGTATCCGGGGCTATTCATGACACCCATGTTTGCGACTCGCGAGAAGGCAGTGCTGAGGTTAGAGAGGTAAACGCAATATAAGTGAAAAAAAAGGAGTGATTTATGAGAGGATGAGTGATGTGGAAATTATGAAGGAGAAAGTGCATCAAAGAAAGAAAGCAAGTTTGATGAATTCTCCCCGGATTATTAGCACCACATTGCCCAAAACTAGCCCACCACTTTACCTTTTACCTTTTCTTCACCATGAGCTTAAATTAAAGTCCTCTTGATTATTCATGTTTTGTCACTTATGAATTGTTTTGCATAACCCTCCTTTTATGAGTAGATGTTGCTTTTTATTGCACATGCATGGATTTGTGGCACTAGTACCTTTTCAAGGATGGTAATTGATTGCAGGGACATATAAGAATGAATCTAAAATGTTGAGAGTTTGTTTTCTTCCCCTACATGACCATTAAAAGTATTGCTTGAGGACAAGCAAGCTTAAGTATGGGGTGTTTGTTGTGCGCCTAATTCGCCATGTTTTATATTGACTTTTATAACGATTTATGTATGCATTTCATGCATTTAGGTTAGAATAGTACACAATCTATGTAGTTTATGTTTATTTGCAATATATGGAGGTATATACAAGTTTTTGTTATATTTCGCGGAAATCGGACACACTTTGGAGCTTAAAGGAAAGTTATGAAGAAGCTAAGGATGGTGCAGCTGGAGAAAAGGCCACTTTTCGTCATTCATCATTCTGAATCAAGTTCTGATGTCTTCATGAGAGTTCTAGCCCTCAGAAAGAGTTTTCCAATGAATGCTCATATGCATCAATCCAACGAACGGGGATCAGGAAAGTGCGTTTCAAGAACGGAGCAGAATGCCGAAAGTTGACGGTTCTAGTCGACGTCGACTACATCTGGGCGAAGTCGAGTAGACCCGAGCTTAGAAATCCATACGGAGTCGAGCAAATCACTTGAGGAGTTGAACCTACTCGATGTCGAGTAAGTCTACTCGAAGTCAAGTAAACATGTCGAGTCTGAATCCTGCCTGAGCTCGAGTGCAACACCGGAGGAAAAATCATACTCGACGTCGAGGAGTTTGGTGGACGTCGAGGATAATCCAGTCGAGTCCGAGTCCGAGATCGAGTTGTGTCCAAGAAGATAGAGTTACTTGCAAGCCAAGATATGTGATATTCTATCCAATCACATGAAGATCGATCAAAAGAAGGAGGAATCTATCCACATTCGTCCTAGTTTCCTTTAGAGATTTATTTCCTTTATCATAATGTTTTATCTTAATGTTTTAGATAGGAAATATAGATATAGTTGTTCTTTCCTTGATTAGAGCGGTTTGAACATTATAAATAAAGCCTTAGGGGCTTAGTTTTATTCATTCTCATTCCAATTTAGTTCCAATTACACACATAGAGAGGTAGGAGAGAGAGCTTGTAGCCTAGTAGAGTTGGAGAAGTTGAGAGCGGAATTAGCTTTGTTCGGTTGTAAGTTTTCTTTTAGTTTATCAATGCAAGTTCTTTTCCTGAAATTATTGATCAGTTTTCCCACGATGAGGAGGGAGTAGTCACCCAACTTCTAGGGTCGGGGTGAGCCCGACGGTAGCCATGTAAGCTGATGCGGTAAAGGTACAATCTTTTGATGCGATTTCGTCTTCTATCCCTACGAGTATGATTCTTTTGCGAAAGTTGAAGGTGCGGTAAAGGTACAATCTTTTGATGCGATTTCGTCTTCTATCCCTACGAGTATGATTCTTTTGCGAAAGTTGAAGGTGATCTTTGTTTGTGTTATTGAAGCGAAAGTGATCTTAATACAACTTGGATTAATTATGTGAATAAGGGTTAGTAATAACTAGGGCTTATGCGAAAGCCTCTATCTTCCTATTTGTTAATAACGAGAGTTATTTGATGAAAAGCATGATCTTTTATGCATTTATGTGTTATTTTGCATGGTTATCATTGTGGTGTTGATGCCCTGATTCTGGAGGTCTTTAGTTTATTGAGTTAATTTCGTGTTTATATTCGTTTTCATTGCGAAAAGTTGCGATTTTGGTTTATGAGTTACTCGAGATCGACAAGTTTTGGTCGACATCGAGGAAGGTTGGTCAACGTCGAGGAGATTTCATCGAGATCGACTACTTTCGATTTCGTTTTCTTTTCTGTTTGCAATTTTTCTCGATAGTGTAGTCGACGTCGAGGAAACTGGTCGACATAGAGGACTCTTCTGGTCGAGATCGTGCTGAGATTTGGAACTAAAAAGGCGGGCGCTGACATGCTTCCTCGTGGATCGATCCACGAGGAAGCGGGTCAGCGGTTCATAGATAGCAGACAGAGCACATTCAGAAGTCAACTCAGAAGCACTCGATCTCGACTAGGTTGTAGTCGATAGGGATCAGTGCAATCGATCTCGAGCAGAAACAGCAACAACAGGCAACAGAGTTACTCGACGTCGACCATAAGTACTCGACGTCGAGTAGAACTTGTTTCCTCGAGTACCTGCCAAACAAAAACAACAATCGATCTCGAGTTGGGGAACTCGATCTCGAGTATCAGTAGTCGACGTCAACTAGATTTAGTCGATGTCGAGTGAACCTACATAAAGATTAGTAATATCGGAAAAGGTGGTCGAAGAGTGTGGGGATGACAAAGAATCGTGGACAGGAATAAACCAATGTTGAGTTTTTTAAGGACCCAACAAACGACAGATTGTAGGTTGTAAACAAATTAAATAAAGACTTCCAAGATCGGGGTTTACAACAACGATAACCAAACATGCATAAGACAAGATAAATATAAATAATTATGTAATCACATCAAAGGAGCAAGCTTTTGCCTTTTTTCAACAATTAGACAACTCTTTCAAGTAACCCTAATTGTATCTACCAATTTTATGTTTATAATCCAAGTGGTTAACTGTTGTAAGGAGGAAATCGAGTTTAAAATATAAAGAAATAGAGAAAACCAGATTTGTGCCCACGTAAATAATTACAAGACTTCCTCCCGATGTAGCAGTGGGAAGTTAGGATCGATCCTCGAGGAAGCGTGTGTGGGGATCTCAGGTAGCGGAGGAATCTCATAGGCAGATAATCAAACAGACAGACAGAAACAACAGACAAAAGCATAAAAGAAACGAAAACAGAAAACTTTGGGTCGATATTGAGTGCTGTTACTCGATATTGAGTAGAAAAATCAACCACAATGACTCAATATTGACTCAAAGCAGAAACAGAACACAAGTGCAGAACCTTAACTGCAGAAACTTGAAAACTCGGAACTTTGTGAAATAAATCAATGAACTAAAATACTTCCAAGATCAGGGTTTCAACACCACAACGATATCCATATAAAATAAAACATAAAGGCATAAAAGATCAGGCTTTTCATCAAATAACATTCGTTATTAACAAATAGGAAGATAGGGGCTGCCGTCGAGCTCACCCCGACCCTAGAAGTGGGTGGACTACTCGTTCTTCATCATGAATAAACTCATCAATAATAAAAGGAAATAACTTTGCATTAAAATAAAACTAAAAAGAAAGCTTACAACCGAACAAGCCAAATCCGCACTCGTCTTTCCACCTTGCTCTCGTCACAAGCTCTCTCTCTCTCTCTCTCTCTCTCTCTCTCTCTCTCTCTCTACTTACTACCTCTTATCCTTCTCTAGAATAGACTTCTATAGAAATCAGCCCCTAAGGCTTAATTTATAGGCTTCATTCCCTCTCTAATTAGGAAAGAATTACCTATCTATATCTATATCTATCTATCTAATTTATTAAGATAAAAACATGGAAATAAAGAAATAAATCTCTAAAGGAATTATATCTAAAGTAGGTAAACATCTCTTCCTCTTGATAGCACTTGATAGATCTTGATGGAATTTGCTCTCGAAAATATCTCCATCGGATTCGGGATAGAATCTTAACAAGAAGTCGGTTAAGCTCGGAATCGGCCTTTGTGGGTCCAGTCAATATCGACTAGTATGACTCGATATCGACCTGGCATTTTCCGTCTTCAGCTTCAGACACTTAATATCGGTTCTCAGGGTCAAAATCGAGTTGGGTGTTACTCGATATCGAGTTAGGGTACTCGATATCGACCATCAACTCTCAGCTCCATCTTCTTGACTCGATTCCTGGGGTGTTGACTCGATGTGGGGCACTCGATATCGAATTGGCATGGTCGATATCGACCACCTCTTTCCTCCTTCAGCTTCCTGGGTTGATTTCTGGACTTCAGGAGAAAAATCGACCAAAATTAGGTCGATATCGACCAAGTCTGGTCTTGGTCGATATTGACCTTCTCTGTATTTTCCAGCATTCTGCTTTGTTCTTGAAACACACTTTCCCGAGTCCTCGTTCGTCGGATAGAAGTATATGAGCATGCGTTGCAAAGCTCTTTCCGAGGGATACAACGCTCATGAAGACTTCAAAACTTGATTTGGAATGATGAATGGAGAAAAGTGGGCTTTCCTTCAGCTGCACCATCCTTAGCTTCTTCATGACTTTCTTTTAAGATCCAAAGTGCGTCCGATTTCTGCGAAATATAACAAAAACGTGTGTAGACCTCCATATATTGGAAATAAACATAAACTACACAAATTATGTATTATTCTAACCCAAATGCATGAAATGCATGCAGAAATCGATATAAAAGTAAGTATAAAAAATGGCAAATTAGGATCACAACATTAACCCGAATCTCTATTCTTAGGGAATAAACATAATAAAGACAGTGGATGATCAAAACAAAATAAATATCGAATCTTTACCTCAAGCGCGCATGGATATCGTTGGGCTAACCCCGACCCTAGAAGTAGGTGGACTACTCGCTCATTTCCATAGGAACCATGATCGATGAAAGGAAATAACTTTGTATTAAACTAAATTCGCGATCTTTACAATCCTGGCACTCCAACTTTGGCAAAAGCGCCAAAACCCTAAAAGCCTTGAACTCCTAAACTCTCTACTTGCTATTGGAATTGTATCTCTGAGATTTAATGACTAAAAACCAGCCCCTATTACTTTATTTATAGGGCTTAATCCTTGCTAATCAAGGAAAGAAAGTTCTATCTAATCCTAAAGATATAATTCTCGATATATAAGATATAAATCTAACTAAGGTAAATATCAATTCTTCCAATGGTAAATAAATCTTCTCCCATGATGATAGATGCTGATAAACAATGATAGATCCGATCTTGCTTCATGGCCAAGTCTTCACCTCGTCCTCGGATTAGCCTAATTCGTTCTCAGCTCAATAGAATTGTAGTCTACGTCGAGTAGAACTGGTCGACGTCGAGTAGAACTTGGTCGATCTCGGCTATCTTCAGTGCATCTCGAGTACTCTCTCCTACTCGGACTCGAGTAGGTGTAGGTCTTCAGCTGTGTTCGAGGTCGAGTAAAAGTGGTCAACGTCGAGTACATGGTCGAGCTCGAGTGCCTAGTAGTCTTCATCCGCAGTCGATTTTGCTCATGTCTGTAGTCGACGTCGAGTACTTCTGGTTGACGTCGATTAGTTTCCTGCCTTTGTCTCCTCCTTTTGGTTTCATCTCGGAATGGCTTCAAATTCTGCAAGATTAAACCAAAACTTGTGTAGACCCCTAGTTCTCGCAAATAAGTTTTTACTACACAAATTCAACATATTCCCAAACAAAAATATGCAAAATACTGAAAATATGCACAAAAAACATGGTCACTTTAGTGGACATCATAAAAAAAAATCAGTTTGGGCCTATTTTAACAAAAGGCTGGATTTTAAGGTTAAAGAAAATAAGGGTATTCGGTTTTGGGTATTGACAAAAGGAGGGGGTCTGTTTCAAAAATTGCAAATATAAGGGTGGTTTTGGGTAATTTAATTAAGAGCTGGATTTTATAAAATAAAATAGTGGGGTCTATTTTATAAAATATAATTTTTAAGGTCAGGGTTGAGAAATATTTTATGAAAGTGTTTAATAAATAATATTTTACATATTATATAATATTATTTGAGATTTAAAATATAAAATACTATTATTGAGATTTAAAGATATAATATTAGAGTGATTTAAAAATATAATACTACGAGACTTGGTGATTTAAAAGGTATTATCGGATTTAAATCAAAAAAAAAGAATTTGACGAACATTTTTCAAGGTTGGAATTTCTAACTACTTAACTTGGGAATTTTAAACAGGTTGAAACTAAATTGGGAATCTGACTTCTTCGGTGACTGACTAGCATGTTGATATGATTGAGTGACTAATATCATGAATTGTGTGGACTAATGACATATATGAATGACTAACGACATGATGAGATGTTAGAGTTATGTATCGTTCGATTTATGCCTTATGAACTATGATGAATATGATGAACTTTGAGATATATGATGACTGTGCGGATTTATTATTGCGAATACATGAATGTGACTGAATGGAATTACGAGAATAAAGTGGTCTTATGGAATGTGGTGAAATGATGAATGGTTGAGTGGATGGAATGATGATTATGGTGTGGTCAATTCTATTAAATGATGTATGCTTGTGTGATTGAATGGTTAGATATAGACTTATGTGGATGTTCTGATATGGATCTAAATGATATTTTCTAATTGTTTGTGCTACTTGTTATGATTCTACTATTGTTGTTCTGCTGGCCAGGTAAGTCTCTTCGGAGCTTACTCAGATCGATAGAGAGAACTCCCTGCTTTATGTGCATGATATACTATGTGCTTGCATTCATGATCAGCATGCCATGTAGTATCATGCTAGGTTGCATTGACAACTGAGCATTCTATTTCCATATGACAATTGATCATTCTATTTCTGTATGCGTGTGTAAATAGAACGGTTGTTATCTGCGAAGTAATTAGAGTCTTTGCTAGGGTCATAAGACATCCCATTCTCATCGGGTCTCATCCTGACTCATTCGAGTCATGGCAACGATGTTATTACCACACTTTATTTTTTACCCGCATTACTCTTATTTTCTCTTGTAAGACCACATTCATGATTGATTTATAAGCATGAAATATGCGGTCGAGTACCAATACAGACCTCGCCCCATTATTGGAAATGAATACATTCATGAGCTGACTAGTCTCCACCCTATCGGAAAGGGGGGCGGTGGTTATGAAGAGGGATATACCATTTGATATTGTGTGCAAATGTCTTCATTATTATTATGCACTTGCATCTAGAAGCATGATTATTAGGTATATCGTATGTGTGTGCTTAGGGTGGGGAAAGAGAAGGTGAGCATCATCTGATCCCGCTCACCATTAACATTTTTAGATATTCATTATGCGGGGTCTAACATGGCGAAAAGAAAGAGAGAGAGAGAGAGAGAGAGAGAGAGAGAGAGAGAGAGAGAGAGAGAGAGAGAGAGAGAGAGTCGAGACTCTAACCTCACCAATTTATTAACGATTTGGTTTTCAATGTTTTGATCATGTTTTGACCCATCTCCGCCCTGACAACCTTATGTATGATTTTGGGGACTTTACTGGTTTGTATGATAAAGGGGTTTTACGACTTAGACCATACGACAAGTACAGGGGAGTTTCCCGGGGATTCCAACGATCCCTTCGAATTTGGGTACGAAATCCCACTTTGAAAACGTTAGTTTAGAATTTCAAACCTTCAACCTGTACTCGAAACGAGTAGTCCATAATCCCGGGCCGTTACATTCTGAGTGCGTATGTTAATTATGATGATATCTGTCTTCCGCACATTGATATCTTGAGCTTGGAACGTTGAGATCTGATATAATGATTAATTTTGCTATGATGATATTTTGGACATGTTAATATTTGAGTTTGATGTTGAGACTGATCATGAGAAATGAACTTAGGAAGTGGAATTTGGGATTAACCCTTAGGGGTGGATAAACTACTTCTTGAATCCTTTATGGTTTACTGACATAGAAGGACCTGACTTGAGTTTTCGAAATGTTTTTTTTTTTGTTTTAAAAAAGGTTTTTAGTGTCGATGACGAGACTTGTTTTCAAAGGTGGATGATGTAAAGACCTAAAATTTTAAGTTTTATTAATTTATAAATATATTGAGCACTTTTGGAAATTATAGAGTTTTGAAATAAAATTTTGAAAATTATTTTCGTGCTTCTAATTTTCATAAATTTATAGAGATGTTGGCGGTAATTTAATTTTGAGTAGAATCCTTATAATTGATGGAATAATGGATTGTTTTTGTGATTTCCCCTAACTTAAGTTTTATCCTAATTTTAGGTAGTATATATACCCCATTATAACCCACTCAGTCGCCCATGATTCATTCTCCCTCCTTCCTATACTATTCAACCCTCCCACGGTTTTCCGATCTGGAGACGCATCACCTGCTCGCTGACCTGGAGCTTAAGAGCTCCTATGGCCTCTGATATTGCATATTTCATATAGGCATTATAGGTATTTCTTATTGCCATTAGATAGTGGTTTTTCTATGATATTGCTTGTGAAATATTCGAGTTCGGAATCTACGAGTTTTTAGTGTTTATTCTGCAGAATTACATTCCGACCTTAGAAGGATTGTGGGAAGAGCTTAAGAAGCATGTTTTGTAGCATATGGAGGCTAAGGAAGAGCTAGAGAGGAGCAAAGAAGCACGGTATTGGAATTTATTGAAGACAATTGAGGAACGTCGGACACAGCATAGGCGGCGCCCGTCACTCTTTGCACGACGCTTGCCGTGGGCCTGTTTTCCGGATATGCGGTTTTGGATCCGAAGACATTATTTTATATTATTCTATTCTATTTCCTACTAGAGTTTTTGCCGACTCTTTGGAGTCTTTATGCGGTTATTTTCAGTTCTATTCATTGTTTGTTGTTGATTATTGTGACACTATGAACACAATTAGAGAGAGAGAGAGAGAGAGAGAGAGAGAGAGAGAGAGAGAGAGAGAATTGGCCTATGAGTTTCTAAACTCATAGTTTCGCCTATGATTCGAAGACATGGTTGTTTGGATTTTGAGGATTTGATTCTATTTGATTATTAATTATGTTCTTAGATATCATCTTGTGCTTAATTATTATATTTGTGTTCCTTACTATGTCTGATCAACATGTTAGGAATTGCATCTTAGCTATGAATTCGTTGTTGTTTTCTCGCTAGCAAACAAAGGTATTGATGATAGTGATGTCTCTTTGTCATTGTAGTGGATGATTTCAATTGATATATATTAAGGATATTCGATTAGGGCTGAGTTTGGTATGCGCCTATTAGTCTTAATTGTGTTGAGTTAATGTGACAATTGGTCTTGATTACTTGAGTCCTTAATGCTATTCTTTAGTGATATTGAATAAGAGGAGTGAATCTCTGTGGATCTCTCAACTTTATTCAAATAGACCTAGGAATATGAATAATTAATAGATCAATCCGAGGACCATGAATTCCAACCATTGTTACAGAATTGCAGGTGAAATGTTCTTTCTACTTTGATATTAATTTACTTTTCTATCATAAATTTGGTTACTTTTACATTTTTGCTACTTGTTACAAATCATTGTTTTGCTATAAGAGTCTTTGCTTAGAGTTATTGAATAGGAAATCGCTTCTCCCCGTGGGTTCGACATCGGACTTCATCGCTATACTAGTAGTTATTTGGTTTATGAAGTGATTGATTGCCTAATCTATTGGTTTTGTGTTTAAGTTTGGATATTACTACTATATTGGGGAAGGGAGAAAGTGCCAACGACTTTCGTCCCTGCACCAAGTTTCTTGGGGCCATTGCCGGGGAGAAGAAAGGAGTTTGCTTTTCTTTATCTCTTTCAATTACTCTTTACTTTAAGTCTTCTGTGTCCTTGTATGGTTCAAACTAGAGCTTATAATTAGTTGTCTTTGTCTTTTGATCACGAGGTTGAAGTGGAAGCTTGTGTTTGAGACAGAGGAGGAGATGGCAGAAGACGGTGTTGTTGATCCACCAAGAAGGACCTCGAGAAACCTAAAGGAACCTAATTTGAGTGCTCAACCACTTGCAATTAGTCATCCTGGTCTCCTTGAGGGTTCAAGATTTGAGTATAAGTCAAATTGGTTTTCTATTTTGCCTTACTTTCATGGATTACCTGGGGAGAAACCAAACAAGCACCTTGCTACCTTTGTGAGCGTGTGTGATAGACTTAAATCCCAAGGCCTGAGCGATGACCAATTGATGTTGAGAGTGTTCCCCTTTACTTTGAAAGATTCTACAAGCGATTGGCTACCCCCAAAAAGCATTACTACTTGGGTACAATGGAAGAAAAGCTTTCCGGCGAAAGCACTTTCCTGCGACTCGCCTCAACAAACTTAAGAAGGAGCTATGCAGTATTGAGAAATCACCTACGGAGAGTCTTTATGAGTATGTTGAGCGGTTCAAGAAGCTTAAGGGTAGTTGTCCGCAACACGGTATACCCGAGGATGATCTAATGTTGTATCTTTATGAAGGCTTGCTTGACACCGATAGGAGTTTCATCAATGCTACTAGCACTACAAAAAAAAATTCTTTTCGCCACACTATTTAGCAACGGCATAGTTCTGCCATCGCTAATGGGGTGTTTTTTGCCACGGGTTAAACGACGGCACCCACTACCCAGCTGCAAAATTTTGTGAATCGCTAATTTTTTTTATAAAAAAAAACAAAAGAAAGGGAAGTACTCCGTATAACCTTACCCACTCCATCGCTCCTCTTCATCTAATCATCCACCTCCCTCTGCCGTCAAGAGCGAGAGGAATTAGGGTTTGAGAGACGATGACCGATCTCAGATCGAGTATTCGTGAGAGCTCGAGGGAGCTTCCATGGCAGATGAGTCCCTAACGCAGAAAGCTTCAACCGAGAGATACCTCGAGTGCGAGCCATCCTGGGACCAATTATGGAGCTCGAGATCCAATCTGCGAGCGAAGAAGAACTCAAGGGACAGTTCTTCCGGCCTCGCTCCTCCTCCCGCTTGATTATCTGGCGCCTCTCGACCTTTCTCGCAGCCCCATCCGCTGTATCTTTGCTCATGCCACAATTGTTCTACTGTGCATCTCTGCCTACTATTCAGATTCCGAATTAGCCTCAGGTAAGTGCAGGTATTTGGTCTCTCTATTCCCTTATAGGTTACTAATTTATTGAATTGGTGATAATTTGTTGGTAGGCTTGTGTGAATGAGATTTAAAATTGGTTGTTCGGCTGAATTTTCTATGTTAATGGGACTTCATTAACATTGAAAAAAACTTTCAGTCGAATTTTCTATGTTCTGCTGAATTTTCTATGTTAATGGGACTTGTTGGTAGACTTGTTGGTAGGCTTGTGTCTACGAGATACCTTCTGATTGAATCTTACTTCATTAAATTTCAAGAAACAAGTTTAGAAAAAAAAACCACAATATATATATGTATCCATTTTTACAGATCAAAAGTTGATTGAATTAACTGTGTTGCATGTAGTTGCTTACATTATACCAAGACAAGATTTTCTGATCCAAAAAAAAGGAGAGAGATATGAACTATTAATATGATAATCCTGTAAAGTGCATAGTAACACTAACTCCTATCATCAGTTATAGATCCGTGTGCTAATGAGTTTCTTTCAACTTTAATGTGTGCTATCTGATTCATAATGCACTATCACTTGCAGGGAGGCTGGTGGTACCATTAATGAATACCATTTGTATAATCAATAATTATTTGGTAAAGTCTCCCTTAAGATGATGTTTCTTGTCACTTGGCTGGTCTCAATGACCGATTCATTGCATTTTCTCTTATTGGGTAGTTGTACATTTTTCTTTCCTTAATTTCTTCCTCTTATCGCCCTTCTAATCTCTCTATCATATATTAGAGATTTGTAAAGTTTTTGGATGTTCACTAAACTAAAATAGTGAAACATATTTTACATGCTTAATTGCAGGTTCATTTCTAGTCTTCAGCTTAAGGGCCTAACGCTGAGGCATTGAATTTCAATTATTGACTCATTGTAGGCTCATTTGTGCTAGTATCAGCATCATCTATGGTAAGGTGTAACAATGTCATAATTTATGTCTCCCTTGCTTCTTTTCTCTCTTTTATTTTGTTAATATTTCACTGCTGGAAACTAGTTTTGAAATTCGAGATCATACATGAGTACATTTCCTTATTTGCCTAGTGTAAGTGAAGATGACCTTTAGCTCAACTCACCTCTTTTTTAAAATCTACCTGACGTTATGCAAGGTTTGATTTTGGTCTATGCAAAATGATGAACTTAAACATCGGGAGTCCTACATTTTCGTAATAGAAGCTTAACTCATCTATCTCCACACAGCAAACAAGAAGCTTAACTCATCTCTGTTCCTGCACGTTTGCTGGTTTAATTTTGGAAGCTGCTCATTACCGTATGAATGGCATTCATATTAATGGCATGATTCATAGTTATTCTCCATTCATTTGCTTGTTTATGTTTATAAGATACTACCGGCATTCAAGATGATGATAAGCTTGGTCTATGCATTCATTGTGGAGCCTTGTGGAGGGATAATAAGCAAAATGATGATGAACTAAATTCGTTGTGCAGCCTTGTGGAGGGATAATAAGCTTATTAAGCTTCGCAAATCTAGCTTAGAATTGATCATAAGATAGGTACATTTGATCTTCTTCCTCTTTTTTTCCCCTTTAATTGCCCCAATATGAGAAGCCTTTGTTCATGAATTTGGAAGCTAGATAAGCTAATTCTTTCATTAACAGCCTCTCTTGGTACCCCAGCCTGAGATTTTATTGGGAGAATTTAGGTTAGTTTAAACTGCAGATTAATCAAGTTCCCCTAAGCAAGTGCTTTACTATAAGTTCTTCAAAACTAGGAAAAAAAATCTTACGTTCAAAATATTCAGTCCATAGCACCAGCATTCTGCCATTATTATGCTTGGAAAGTATGTTTTTTTGCACAAGTCATAACTCGTCTTTTCTTTCATTGACCATGGTAGATTTGGAACATCTGAACTTTGTAGCATTCGTAAAATAATGAAATTTTGTTATTAAAATGCTAGTCATTTTAATGAAATTATGTTCACTACTTGGTTTAAGTTTCGATGATAGGGGAAAAAAAAAACTAATGTGCAATTGAATCCACCAGAATATGTCATTGTACATTCAGAGGAAGTTATAAGAACCAAGCGAAGGTTGCCACTTGCTTTAAATATGTCCCTTTAAGGGCTTGCTTCTACATACTAGTTCTCGTATAGATCAGGAATGTGATGGTATATCTCAGTATTTTATTTAATCCTCTGATTTGGTTGCAACCTTGTGTTTCAACTTTGTTGTCTACAATTGAGAATTTGGGGTGCATTTGTGGTTTGATATAAGACGTGATAGATGAATCTAAAAGGTAAGCAGTGAATATGTTATAAGCCTATGGTGTTGAGTAGGAACTCATGATGCTATGTTTGCATCTCTCCACGGTCCTTTAAAGGGTTAGGTCAATTTGACAGATATTTATGTTTATTATGGAAGAGAGATCCATGGCAAGTCAATCATATCCTTTAGTTTCTGTCAGAAAGTGATTGCTTTAATTATGTTTTATACTTTTATGTACCTCTTGTAAATGCAAGCATGTCAAACAAGAAATATATGTACGCCTTATTCTGATATTAGTGTTATAAAAGGTTTTAGAGTTAATAGTGATGTGCCTTATTATGATATTAATGTTATAAAAGGTTTTAGAGTTAATAGTGATGTTGCTAAGTGTTCTAATTAGCTAATTATGGATTAGTTTTAAATGTTTCAGGAAAAGAAATGGGGGGTGCATATGAATACCTTGCTTTGTTGGGACTGGCAGAAGAATCGCAGGTAATGATTCAAGCAACACACTTCTAGTTTGTTAATATAAGTTGTGTTTTTAGATATTGTACATATCCTGATTAGTCAGTTCTGACCTAGGAATTTCGGAAGCAAACTTTGTTGAACCTACGCATAATAAGCAAGATTTTGAGAAGACATCCCTCTTTCAGAAGCTTGAACATCGATAGAAGGAAATGACCTGGGAATATTGGTAAGTCTATTCTTATTAATGTTCATGAAGTTCTTTGGTCAGACAAGATGTGTTTTATACTTCATTCATGTGAAGTATATTTTGTGTAAGCTAAGAGTAGCTTCTTATATGGAGTACTTCTTTGATTTTCTTTTGTTATGAACTCGGTCAGATTTCAAGCGTGACCGCGAATTTGTGAACATGAGGACTTTAATTGTTTAACATGATTGCTTTAATGCTTCATGCTATGAGGGCTGCTTGCAGAGTTACAATTTTCTTTTGTCTAGGAAGTCGATTGTTGTATACCAGTGATTCATAGATGCGTCTCCCTTGCCTGCATATGTTTTATGTTCTTATTTTTTGGAATCAATTTCCTGCATACACATGTTGAAGCACATTTCACATACAGTTCACTAGATATGACGACAACATTATTTATATATCATGCATTTAAAAGCAGCTTTTCCATTTTCTGAGGTGCATTTCACTGGTCTGGATTTTTGAATTTTTTTAAAAAGATGCTTTGAAACAAGCTCAAATGAGCTACTTGGAATCTTGGAGTTGGTTGAAAATGCAGGAATTTCTTAAAACATTAAAACTTTATATCGAAAAGAGGGTATATTAAGGTTCTGGCCAATCAAATTAGTTGGATGGCACATTTACAAGCATGCACAAACACATTAGTTCTTGTCTCCGTCCTAATGTCAAGTTGTTTCCATGCTAATTTGCGACATTGCATTTACTCTTTTCAATTCCATATGGACATTTTATCTGGTTTATACGAACAAATTTTTTTCTTTATTTTTGAGATTCTTTGGATCACAATCACACGAGAGTGAATACTTGTATATATCCTAAGTTTTTTCTTGATGATTGTTCACTTTGTCACATTATTTGTTATAGAATGGTACTGAGTGTTACTGGTTACAAGCAGAAACTAATAACCAAAACCTAAAAGATTTGGTTTTCTTGTTTAGCTATTTGAATAATGGAACATCTAGTTCTCCATTTTGTATTAAAACAGGATGGATGGTGATGTGTGGTCAAACAACACATATAGTTTTCCATGTTTTCATGCAAATTGATCCACATATTAAATTAGCCTCATTTTGCCTTTGTGTTTCAAGTACTTCAATAACTCTCATTTCCTTTCACACCCTTGGATTCTTGTATGCTTATTATCCTTTTTTAATCAATTATGAAATGCAGTAATGCCCAACATCATGCTGCGGTGTCTGTTGTTGGTGTTGCATCTACAGTGGCAGTTTGGAAAGGACCAAGAAATGGCAAGGACTGAGATGGTTGTGGCTTCTACAACCACATTGGTAGCAGCTCAGCGTGTGGAAGCAGCAGAGGCTATGGGCGCAGTTAAGTCACATACCAGTCTTATACCAATCTAGTGATTTAATCAGTTAAGTCACAAACTGCATGTAAGGTAAGGTCATGTATGAGTCCTAAATTCGATCTCAAGAATTTCTTAAATATAATAATGGTTTGCCATGAATCATAATCATTTCTTGACCAAAACTTAATCATAATCATTTGATACTCCAAATATTACTAGGATATTCTTTCAACTTCTCTCTATTTCCGTATATGTTATTTTATTTTACTTTTTTATAATTAATAATGAATATGAGTTCTCCAATTGTAGAATTGCTAAGGATTATACCGTTGTTCTAATAAGAAATACGAGTCATCGTCTCTGTTCCCTCCTTGAAGCTTCATTTTCTTTCTGCTTAGCTCATCTCTCGATCTTATGCAGACATTTGGTCATGACAGGAAAGAGTTCTCGTGTGTTCTTCCTTGAATGGTCTGGTAGGTGTTTGGAGCTTCCATCTACTCAGCCTGGGCAATGGCATGACAAGCCAAAGGTTTCTCGGGTGTTCTTTCTACCAATATCTTCTTAAACTTTGATTGGATTTTAGCAATATTTAATTTTTGTACTTGTAATTTAATTATGAAGTTGTCTTAAAGATGTAATCAATAGTTCTTGTAAACAAAGGTTTCTCATGTATTTTTTTTAATTGGAGCCTTGAATTATTGTTTCTAAAGAATGAAAAGAATCTGGTGTATTATATTTTTTTTTAGAAAATATAACACTTTTTTAGCCTGGGTCTGAAGAATCCGGGCTAAAAAGGTCTTTTTTTTTATTCCCCACAAATAATTAGCAACGGCAAGCTGCCGTGGCTAGCATACTAGCCACGACTCTAGCCGTCGCTAGACTCTTTTGCCACCCAAGGTTTCCCCACGGCTGACTCCCCGTGGCTATAGCCGTGGCTACTGTCATTTTGCCACGGCAAATGGACTTTCAGCCACGGTAAACAGCCGTTGCTAATATGTTTTTTTTTGTAGTGTAGCAGAGGAGATATTTTGGATAAAACACCTCAGGAAGCAATGCAGATTTTTCAAAGGTTGGCTAATGCATTGCAACAATATGGGAGACACCAAGGAGTAAAAAGAGTTCATAAGTTGGATAGTTCGAGAGATGGACACAAGATGGCTATGCAAATGAATCAACCCCATCAGGCTAGACCTTGTGGTGTTTGTGGAGATCCAACTCATCTGAATGATAAGTGTCCCTTGATTCAGGACGGCACCGGTGAAGCGAATGTTATGGATTATGGACCTCTCCAGAGCTTTGGTAACAATTACAATCAGGGCTACAATTCAAACTACCAAAGTCGATTCAACGGCAAAGGCCAGCAGCAACAAGTTCATTTTCAGAGAGGACAATTTGAGAATCGTCCTAGAAATACTCAATATAGGAAATAAGGAACAAGATTCAGAAACTCAATGATTAACCAAGGTATTTGCAGTCCCTAAAGAGGGATTTAACAACACATCCAACTTCCTACCTATCCAATAAGTTCAATCAGCCTTAAAGAGACAAGTTTGCTACTTGAGTTAAGGTTCGCAATCAGAAATCTACAAAACCCTAGCAATTGAATTGATTCTACCAAGTTGATCGGGCAAGATAGAACAAAACAATCAAACATTCAAGCACAAAGAAGTTGAAACATTCAATATAGGAAATAAGGAACACGATTCAGAAACTCACAACTCAATCCAAACAAAGCTTCATATTGCAAGTAGAATGAAGAGAGTTTTGTCACCCATGGCGAAATTTTCTCTCAATCTCCAAATAAAATCGTCTTGAATCCTAACCTAATGAATGAATGAAAACCTAGGGCTAAGCCCTCAGTAAAATCTTCCACAAGTCGTGTCCAAGGTCGGCCAAAAGACAAAGATAGATAAATATGGTTTTGATAGACAAAGTTTCGCTAAATTCTAAATGCGTCGTTGCTAGACATGCGGCGGCCGCGACACTAATGCGGCGACCGTAACACTATTGCAGCGGCCGCTGCATCGGTTCTTTACGAAAAATTGACTTTGAATCAGCTCTTGACGTATACGCACTACTAGAAAATAGTAATTAGACATCTGTTGTCAACAGATGTCTTTCAAAAAAAATTCCGATCTCTTTGTGCGTGTAGTAAAAGATCCAAACTTTTCACATCGGTTTTAAGCAGATGTCTTTCCTGAGTTAAGACATTGGTTTTATTTTGAATATAGATTTAAATCAGTCCCTCAAATTTGTTTTTGATATGTTCACTTGTTGTTAAACCCTTGTTATTTTTCATTATAATGTTTTAAAGATGTCCATACCAAGCCAAAATTTGACATTTACATCACTATTTTAAAAAAAATCAATGTATTAAAATTAAATAGACATCTTTTTTATTATATTGATTGTGTGTATATTAATTTCATATATATAAAGTTTGATTTTATATGGTTTTAAAATAATATACAACATAAAATATATACATATCCGATGTATTAATATAATATAGACATCATTCTTAGATTATTCATTAAGTATATATTATTTTTTTGTTTATAATACGTGATATTACATCATTTCAAAGTAATACACTATATAGATTGTGTATATAAACGATGTTATTATTATTATCAACATCAATTTATTTATGGAAAACATATGTTTTTGTATTATTAAACATCATTTAATATTTTGATAATGATGTTATTGTTATCAAATATATATCAGTTTAAATTGTCATCTTAATGTAAAAACATCATTTGCTCGTTGCTACACCCTTTCCTCAATAAAAGACAATTTTTCTGATCAAAACGAAAAGGTCGATATTTTAATTAACTTATAAAACATATAATATATGTACATTAACATAAAACCAACATCAATAAAATATGCTAGACAACGACACTATGCTTCAATGTGTAAATAAGTATTCCATATATCTCAGTTGCTCCTAGAAAAAACACAACAAAAATGATACAATCACCAACTGTGCAACCATTGCTCTTTGTAAAATCAACCCCAAAGGTGCGATTCGAAGACTCGAGACCCGCACGAGCAACTTCAGTAGTCACCTAACGAGATACAACATCCTTTTTAATGTACATATCAAGCTTCTCAATATATCCAAGCAAAACTTGCATAGAATGTAAAAACCATTTTAAAACATTCAATCAAGGAAACAAAATCAAGAGGCTCCAGTAACTTGAATATTTATATCTAAATAGAAACAGGTCACTAGACTATCGATGGAGATCTGCGCATTGCACTACTTCCAACAACATAGCACTAGTAATTTAGTAAACAACATATGGTGTTTCCAAATTTAATTCATCAATAAAGGACAAATCTTGACAAATCTGAAGGTAAACTGACAAACTTGAACAAACAATTACAATCAATAACTCGATCCAAGGTTTAAGTAGATCACACATTCATATTTCAACAAGTAAAGACAATTTACGACTTCATAAGAGAGAGGCAACAAGATCTCAATTTCATATTCAAGTAAACCATACGCATACCTGCTTGAAATAGTGTGAAACTAAGGTCCGGGACAATTCAGAGTCGACGGGATAATTGGGGATTCGCAGTCCATTAGGAGGATCAGCAGCTATGGAGTGTTGGATGAAGACGAGGTAGGCTCCGAGATGAGCAAGAGTGGGAGCGGGATCTTCTGGGGAGTGAATGAGCTGCAAAGCTAATGGCCTAATCGCCTATTCTATCAGCTTTAAGAATGGCGAGCCTTATCTTGTTAATTCCCTAGGATGCAAATGGCAAGAAATACTATAGAAAAAAAATGAGAAGCCAAAATTCAGGGACACTCTTCATTGCACTACTTATGGTATATTCATGTTTTCAACGGCAATTTATGAGTCTTTTTATGAAAGTAACAACAAAAAGTTTTTAAAAAAACATCTTGAAGGTTCGAGGTTCTGAAAATTCAGCTTACAAAGCCAAAAACAAAATCAGATTACTTTGGTATCTTTCGTAGGCAATCTTCACTACATGGATCAAGCCTTATGGCTCTAATTACAATGTTTTTAAATGGCAATTTATGATTCTATTTTATGACAGTAACAATAACAAGTTAATAAAAAAAATCTTGAAGGTTTGAGGCGTTGAAAATTCAGCTTATATGGCCAAAAGAATCAGACTATAGCTGAATAAAAAAGAAACATATTGCTTTCATACTTTTTTGTTGGCACTCTTCGTTGCACTACTTATGGTAAATTCATGCTTTAAATGGAATTTTGATGAGTATTTGTGTGATATTAACTATAACAAGTTGAGAAAAAATTTGTTCAAGGTTTGAGCTGCTTAAAATTCATCTTATATGGCCAAAAAAATCAGATTACTGTCATACTCTTTTGTGGGCACCCTTCATTGCACTACTTATGGTAAATATACTAAATTCATACTTTAAATAGAAATTTATGAGCCTTTTGTGTGGCAGTAACTATCTAAATAAACACATACAAAGAAGCAAATGCAAGCAGCTAAGTGAACTTGAACAAGAAGGTGTGGAGGTATTGGATAGCCATCACGAAGAAAGTATTTGGATTATTATATGCAAGAGATAACATGTGATAAAATTCACGAATTAGAAAGTGTTAATGTGGAAAAGTCAGGAAGGCTTAACCTTGATTTCAAATATAAGATTAAAAAATAATGAAACACACACACACACACACACACACACACACACTATAATGAGTTCCAATAGTATAAAATTTGTGCTTGTTTTACTAGTTTGGCCGATTACTGTCTTTATGTCGGTACTCTCGATCTGAAACGCATGTCTAGTATATCGAATCACATTTAGTTTAAAAAAATATCATAAAACTATTTCCAGTAAATAATATAAGAGGATCAGCCAAAAAACAGTACTGCAGAACCAGACAATAATATACCAGAAAAAGAGATGATACGAATTTAGATAGAGCATCCAATGTGCCCATGAGTCAAAGGTGACCGAACTGATATCTGCTTTTACCTGATGAAGAGGATAGAATCCCCTGCTCGAAGACGCTTTGAGCTAACGAATATGCTCCAACTGGTTGTAAGGAGGTGTCTTTTCAGCTACCCTATATAGAGAGAAGAAAGAGAATTGAGCAAGACCATATCTACTACTGTAATGATTAGGATTAGAGATACCACAAAGAAACAACCAAGAAGGAAAAGAGTCCCAACTCACAAAGGAAAAACAAAGAAAAAAAGGCCCAACAGTTGACAATTGTTACTTGGATCCATCTACATTGACCAACTGGCACAGGCACAAAACCAATGCTAAAAGTAATGCCAAATAGCAAATGGGTTGGAAAAAAAAACAAATAAACATTTGGGAAAGGCCAGTTTTACTCTACCCCATAGAAATTGGAAAGCTTATTTTACTTTGATCTTATGAACAAACAGGGGTAAGAGGAGGACCCTAACTGCAAATGGCTTACATTCTGAACAACAACACCACAGAACACAGTACACAACACATAACCCACCAAATCCCCAACATGATTTATAAATTCACCCTAACTATAAAGCTGTGAATGACAATAAAATACACAACACATGAACACTAGCACAACTTTAAAATAAGCAGTACATCAAATATATCGAACACATGGAGAACAACTTTGTTGTCATCCCATAAAGAAAGATTACCTTGTCATTGCAACAACAGAAATGCCACTACCCCATCCATAAAAGCTAATGTATTAATTTCCTATCTTTCCATTAAACTTATAAACATTGTGGAATAATAACATTATAACTTTTTCAATCATAAAACAGTCCTAAAGAGTAGTGTGATAATAGCTTGTGCAAAACGAGGAGATTTGGACCATTAAAAGTGACAATGTTATTAGTAATTTTTTTCCTTCAAAAAATTAATTAAACCTCTAGACCACTATGGGAAATAGTTCATTGAACAATACAGATAACATTTTCATGTAAATATTCAACATCAACATCTTATGAAAAAAGAAAATATTCAAAGCACTTAGAATGGCAAAGAAGATATGAAAAAAGATAATAGACAATGCTACAACATAAAATTGATATACATTGTTTAGGCAGTCAACATTGTGCCACACACCATAATTATACAACTACAGCTAGCCTGTGATAGAACATAGCCTACGTGACAAATGCTGCCATCTATATACAGATTCCAAGGACACAAGTGTATACAAATAACATCCCAAACATGCAGAATTATGAAAATGGGTAATGCAAATATAAATACTTCCAGTTAGTAATCAATTTATTCCCTTAAAAACTAGTTAAAACACCATACGAGACTTATATATGTTGCAACTTGCAATATAAGAAATGAGTGTGTGATGAGGTATAATAAACTGAGTTCTTATATAACCTTCAAACAACATCAATCAACAAAACAGTAAAGTGCATCAATTCAAAAAAGTATTGACTCGCCTGCTTTGATCAGGAAATCATATAGCTCCTCTGGGGAAATGCAGCCACTATGCTCAACATCGATAGTCTCGAAGATATGATAAAGCTCGAGCTCCTTAGCACCCACATAGCGATGGAACTCCAAATAATCAACTCTTTCATCCTTGTTAGCATCACAGACATTTAAGAGATCCCTAGCATACTTATATTGTGATGGAATATGAAGCACTAAGAGAGATATCATAGACAGTTGCAAATTTCAATAATATTCACATTTACCAACCGAAAGACATGAAATTTTGAACCAATTTACACTCGAAATGCAAGAACAAGTCCATATTTCAAAATTACTAAACCCTAAGTCTAGGTTGAAACCCTAAATTGTAACAAGTCCAAATTGAAACTATTCATAATTATCTAAACTATGCATCCTGGTTTTTTGTGATGAGACCCTAAATTGAAACCCTAATCTCAATCAACGAACTAGGAAAACTAAGAATTATAAAACTCACAAATTCGAACAAATCAAACAAGTAAATAGAAGAAGGCCTAAGAGTAGCGTCCTATCATAGAGACAGAAAGAGTGACAATGTCAGACTCGAGAGTGGTGAAGCGTTGGCTGGTGGTCCTGTTGGCATTCGTTGATGCATCCGGCGTGAGGCGTGAGGGAGGTTGCACCATAGAGATAGATAGATTGTGAGTGTACGACAGGAAGCAGAGTAAGAGAGAGAGAGAGAGAGAGAGAGAGAGAGAGAGAGAGACAGAGATCTATGGAGAAAGTGGTGAGGTTTGGGTTTGGGGAGAACGACGAGAGACTCACCATAACTCATATCTGCGAAGAGGGGAGGAGAAGTTGAGGATGAAAGTCGGGAGAAAGAGGAGAGGCGGCGGTAGTGGTGGCGGCAGCGCTGGTGGCGAGAGAGATCTCAGATAGGGTTAGAGCGAAGAAAGAGTGTGTATAGAGAGAGGGTAGTGAGAAATGAACCCCGATTCAGTCATTCAGATAATGTAGCGAGGAAGAGGAAGTAGATCCAAATTATTTCTCCAAGTATAGGCGGGGCAGTGAAACTTTTTACCCAAATATGGGCGGGTGTTCAAATACTTGTAAAATTTTATCCGGCGCGCTTTTCAATTTTTTTTTAAAATTAATAATTTAACATCTGTCGAAAAATGTAACAGTTGTCTTAATTATTGTTAACATCACAAATTTATTATTTTATGTAATAGAATAATTTAACATATGGCATTTTTTTTACAGACTTAAAATGCATGATGTCTAATTGCATAATTCTAGTAGTGACGGGAAAGATGTAGCTCTCTGAAAGAGCTTTCTAACGCATGGTCAAAATAGTCGATCGGACAATCGAGGCCTCTAGAAAGTGCAAAACAAGTTCAGCATGTCTGGCGACAACTTCTGCAGACTTGTTCTTCGTTTAGGCTCGCTTCTTCTTCTCAGGACCTCTTTAGATATTCATGTCAGCTTTCTCGATCAACTAGACAACCTCATATAATGCTTCATCAACCCATTTCTTCTTCTCGGATCCACAATTACTTGAAATAAGCAATAAAATCGTGTAGATTCCGACTCCACCAACATAGAGAGCAAATATGCAAATTACACTTAAACCATGCATGATATGCATCATAACTAAGCTAAATGCAACCTATTATTCCCACCTAAATGCATGCTATATATATCAAACTCTCCCACACTTAAGCTTTTGCTTGTCCTCAAGCAATGAAAAACAAATATAGAATTAATAATCCCATCAATAAGATTTTCATTTTATAGTTTTAGAAAAGCAACATCAAGCAATAAGAGCCATGAATAAGAGAACGAATATCCTAGCAAATATATGAGCAATCCAATAGTAAAGGCAAATTTAATCCAACCTCACAGGGATAATGTGTTTCACTCAAGGTCTCATGTGTTTAGGCTTTAAACTTCAACTCTCAACTCAATCCAAAATGCTCTATACACCGTGAAAGTCATCACTTGCAAACAACATCATGAGGACTTTTATAGGGTTGTACTGAGGCTTTGGTAGGATATCATCATAGGGCTCATGTGTTTAGGTATGCCTCCGGATCATTGGTGCCATCAAAGGTGTCAAACTTTACCTTAACATCTCAACGTTGGGCGGCTTGATCGTTGTTGCGATTCATGTTGGGGAGGCAAAAGTTGTGATGAGGGATATCATCAAAGGGCTCGTCAACATCACGGAATGGGTCCTCAATGAGGGGCATGCCATAAACATCCCTATCGTTCTGCTGCTCTTCCCAATCGTCGAAGATAGGGTGGTCCTGAATGGGTGTCCGAGGCTGTTGTGTTTGGGGTTGTAGGAGCTGTTGCCGTGGGGGAGGAGTGGTGGTATGATCTCCTTGGCGCGATGTCTTGGCTGCAAATGAATCTACATGTTTGTCCTCGGTCTCGCCAGGAAACGGGTTAATATTATGTTTAGGAATAAAAATTGAATTATCCTCAACATGACCCTTACCATGTCTCTTACCGGACGATGAAAATGGCCCTTCTACATGAAATTAAGCAAGCTTCCGTTCCATCAATCCTATCAATATGTTGGTAAGTTGGACGTTGTTGGTGGAGAGCATCAACTCCAACCGTTTCTCCACCGTTACGCTAGCGAAATCAATGACAAACCACATTTTTTCGTCCGTAATAGCACCCAATGGTGGTGTGTCCGATTTGGTAGACTTGTTGGAATTGTCACCCATGGTCCTATAAGCAATGTAACAACACAAGGAATCTAAAGAAATAGTCAAAGAAACAAGCAATGCAAGACTTTAATCCAATGAGTGATCGAAGTGTTTGAAATCAAGCAAGGCGAGGAAAACAAGACACTAAATTGACAATCTGCCCTAGACACAAAACTTTGCAATGATGAAAGTATCAAGATAACAATGCAAAATGCGAAAGAAAACCACAAAAAGACTAAACAAGGAGATGCAATCAATGATATGTGGCTACAATGTGAATTTGCAAATAAAAATAGAATGCAAGAAGTACTACAATGTGAAGCTCAAAAATCAGCAACTATGTAAAAAAAAACGTCGAGCAACACAAGGGATTAGAAGTGCACACACTCCGTCGACTTTTATCCGACGGTTGCAAAATGGTTCGGAGAGAAATGGGTGTGACCAAGGCCTAGATGTTGGCACGGCTGTAAATCACACAATCAAGGGTTCTTTGTGGAGCTTAAAAGCACAAGGTATATGAGTTACTAAAATTATGCAAGATCACTTTTCTCTTCTTTTTTGGTTTTTGTAATCGGTGTTCTGAATTATTTTTTATGATGATTGTCGAACAGTACAACAACAGTAGGAGGCTTCGACAGGAAAAACAATGAAAGTTTAAAAAAACAAACTAAAGGCTACGATGATCTAAAGGAAGTGAAATTAACAAATTAATTAGGGAAAAAGATAATCAAATTGGAAGAATTAGGGTTCTTTTGTGGTGCGGGATTCTTCCTTCTTGCCTTCCCCCTTGCTCCAGCGAGCTCCTCCGGCCTTCACCATGCCCTCTCGCTCCCTCTTCTCACCGGAAAACAACTATTTCCATCGTTTCTCCCCTCACTTCTTTCGTTTCTACAACTCATCGTCTAGATTGAAGGGAACTAGCATCTTCCTCATTTATTGTTCCCCACCAACCGGTAATTGATTATTGCTTCATCACCTACCTCAACTTAACTGTCCTCTCCTTCCTCCATATAAATCTCCGTCACCCTCCTCTGATGGCCTGGAATTTTCTGTGCTACCCTCCGCCTCTCGCGGTGGCGCCATCGCCCGCGTCGAGTCGGACTTGTTCCCCTCCCCTACCCATACTTCTATGTTCAATAACTAGCCGTTACCCCTCTGTCCTCTAACCGTTTCTCTCATAACGGTCACTAGTTTTCAAATTTACGCTTTTGTCTTTCGTTGACCCGTCCTCTCCAATCTCTCTGAGTCAACCTCCCGTCGATGCTCCGTCGCCAGAAAATCTCCCCCTCCCTACTCCCACCCTTCTTCTCCCCTCTGGTTCCTCCTACACTGGTTTTCTCACAAACCTCTCCCCTCTTTACTGGACCCTCTCCCCAGTGAACAGTGTTCTCGGGGAAAACCTTTCGGGGGGTCGGCTTCTCAACCCCCTTCACACAATTGAACCTGATTTTCTTCTTCAAGCAACCTTCCCTTGCTATACCCTTGCGAATTCGAGCGTTGAAGCATTGTGCTCAAAAGCCCCTTTTCGAGCTAGGGTTCTACGTGAACTGGTGGATTCGAAGAAAACCCAAATCTCCTAGGGTTGTCGAAGAAGACGGTTTCCGGACAACTCATGGAGAAGGAGAAGCATCCAGGGGCCGGACGTCGGGCAAGTTCACTCACCCCGACTCCAATTACTGATGCAAAGGGTGTGACTTGTCCATCGAAGACGACGATTTTAGGAACGATACCAAGGAGCTCCCCATCTGTCAAATGCAAACCTGCTAAAACGAATCAAGAAGACGAATCTACAACTCCAGCTGACAACTCTCAACCACTCTTTATACCGTTCCAATACGGTGAGGTATGTCCTTCTTCCTCCCAGCCCCCGGAGCTGACCGGGTCCTCTAGGATAGAAATTGTTGTGCAAAAGACCCCTATGGAGGGGCAAATTGATTGCTCCTTGGTCAAGAAGATCCCAATGGAGGGACAAGTTTCTACTTCTATATCGAATTTGAATTTGCAAAAGATCCCAATGGAGGGACAACAAAGTGCTCTTGGAATCCTAATTGCTGATAATGTGTCGTCTCAAACTAAAACCCCCCCAAAGATTAACCCATCCTCCACTGCAGCTAAGACTTTTAATCCAACCTTAAATGCTACAAATGTGGACGAAGCTAATGAGAACAATATTGAGATGGTGCCCACAATGATACTTTTTCCTAATACTCAGGCCACCCCAGTCAACTCATACCCTACTTCTAACCAACCTTCTTCTCCTGTATCCATACCTAACCAAACCCCCACTCCTGCAGAAGCTTACAGAGCGTCCACCAAACCAAACCTTGACCAATCCATCCCCCCCTCCACAACCCCTCAAACCCAATTGCAAGGAGCCTGGGCCACCAGATCTCCTATGTTGGGGACGGCTTCCAGATCTAGAGGATTCAAACTGGAATACCTTAAATCTAGAGATGGTGAAATTGTCAAGGCTTCTAAGCAAGATTGCCTGAGTTTAGAAGAAGCTTGGGGTTTTGCTTTGGTAGGCTATGTTGTTTGATGATTTCCAGGCTTTGAGGCAATTGCTAATCTGAAAAGAAATTGGCCAAGACATGAGTACAATGCGCAGGGTGGTTGGTTGATGTTCAAATTCTTCTCCGAGGAAGATAGAGATACTGTACTAATGAAAGGACCTGGTTACACCCTCCTTCTTACGTGTGTGCCCGAAAGATTTACATTTGACAAAGCTCTTTTCTCACAGGTCCTGGTTACACCCTCCTTCTTACGTGTGTGCCCGAAAGATTTACATTTGACAAAGCTCTTTTCTCTAGCCTTCCAATGTGGATAAGGATTCATAAACTACCTACTGAGTTCTGGACACATGTGATGCTAGAAAAAATTGCTTCAAAAATTGGGGATCCTATAATGTCTGATGGATATATAGAGCAAAGGTCAAAGCAATTATATGCTAGAGTTTTGGTTGAAATGGACTGTGCAAAAGAGGTCAAAAGAATGGTCACAATTGAGTTTGATGATGCTCCGGATCACACTTGCTTTATCGAATACGAGAACTTAGCTCCAAGATGTAATAAATGCACAACCTATGGACATGAAACAAATAAATGTCCAGCTGCTATAGACAACAACTTGAAAGCTCCAGTGGGTCCTCAAAGGATTTACAAAGATAAAGTTGCCTCTTCTCCTGCAGGAAGAGCCAATACCCAACCATCCTCTTCTAACACTGCCAACCTATCCCCAACCAACCCTCAGGACCCCTCTACACAACCCCCTCCTCCTCCTTCTCAAACTCCATTGTCACCCCCTACTTCCTTACTGGTCACCACTGCTGACCCACCATCTCCTCCTTTCATTCCCACTCAAATTGATTGCAACAGTGACCACCCTCCTAATCCTGAACCTCCTCCCCATCCCCCCCTCCTACCTACTCCAAGTCATGAACTTAGCCTTGTCCCCAACCCACACATCTCTACTAATCCTCAACATGGACTTCAAACCAAACAACTTCAAAGATCCCCCCCCCCCCCCCCTTCTAGTTTTAAATCCACTATGTCTAATGTCAAATCCTCTCTAATCTCTTCCATAGAAAAAATAAACATAGCCTACCAAAAGAAGAAATCCTCACCCCCTCCTGCCAAGGTTGTAAACTCTAGTGAGACTCAAGAGTTGTACATTGAATCCTCAAGAAGACAGTAGATGGAAATGAAAAGACTGGAAAATCTGAAAGAGAAAGAAAAAGGAAAGAAGAAAAGAGTTACCTTTGGGGATAACAATCCCTTCCACGTTCTTGAGCATGTGAATGAGGAAATGTTTACAAGTGGTAAAGAAATGGAGTCTGCAGATATAATTAATGAAGTGGAAGCTATGGAGGAAGGAAGACAATTTAAAGAGAGGAATAAGGGAAAGAAGATAGAGGAGAATGCAGTCACAACTAGAGGAAAGGATAATCAGAGATATTATGAAAAAGAACACCAGTTGGTTGAAATAAAGAGAAGTCAAAGACTGAGTAGTCAAAGAGCTTCAGCACCTGGGACATCAGCTCCAGAGGAGGCTTATGACAAGGAGCTTCAGCACCTGGGACAAGGTTCTGAGGGTGGACACACAAATGATAAAGGGCCTAGCACCCTCTTAAAAAGGAGCAAATGATTATTGCTTCTTGGAACGTGAGGGGGTTCAACAGCACCTCCAAACATAAAGTTGTGCTTAAGTTCTTAAAAGAAAAGAACATTTGTTTACTTGGGATCTTAGAGACTAAGTTGAATGAGAATAAACTCTCTGATATTATGAGAAAGAGTTTCAACCAATGGAATTTCATCCATAACTTTGATCATAATAGAGCTGGAAGGATCTTGATTTTATGGGATCCTCAAAGGGTGGAGTTCAGACATAGGAAAATTAATGAGCAGCTTATCAGTGGAGAATTACAGCTTATCAGTGGAGAATTACCAGTGTAACTGGTAAGTGTTTTGAAATTGCTCAGGTCTATGGGCTTCACACTATTGTGAATACAAGAGGTTTATGGAGGGATATGGTAGAAGAAATTGGAAATTTGAATTCTCCTTGATTGGTTCAAGGATATTTCAATGCTATTATGAGATCTTGCGAGAGAAAGAATGGAGCTATTGTGACTGCCTATGAGATTTCCGATCTTTGGGAGACATGTGCTGAATTGGACTTGCATGATGCCACAAGTGAGGGCCTTGATCACACTTGTTTCATAGGGTAAAAATATACAACAATTGATAGGGTAATGGTCAATGGTTGCTGGGATACACTGAATCTATACTGCAAAGCAACCTTCCTTATACCTAAAGCATTTTGTGACCATAGCCAAGTATTGATGGAGGTTTTTGAACAACAAAAATTCAAAAAGGGTCCCTTTAAATATTTCAACATGTGGAGTCAGAATGAGAACTTCCAAAATTTGATTACTGATCATTGGATGTACAATGAAAGAGGCTCCGAACAATTACTCCTATGCAAAAAGTTACAGAATTTAAAGAATCCTTTGCAGCAGTTAAATAAAACTCAGTATTCTAATATAAATGAAAGAGCTAAAACTGCTGAGACTGAGTATGAGAATGCCTTCACAGATTTGAGGAATGATCGTACCTCCTAGGAGCTGCTACTGGCTTTGGAAACACCAAAAAAAAAGAAAGCTAACAGGCTTAAGGATGCAGAACTCAAATTCCACTCCCCATTAGCAAAGACCAAACACATCTTTGAAAGGGATAAATGTAGTCCTTACTTTCATGGTTTAATGAAGAAAAATATGAAAAGAAACCATGTGAGCTCTCTAATTAAAGACAATGGTCTGGAAACTCTATCTCTAAATGAAGTGGCTGAGGAATTTGTCAAATTCTAAACTAGGCTTATGGGTACTGAGATTGATACTAATGATGTGAATACCAGATATGTTAGAGATGGTGAAGTAATTAAGAGTACAGGCAAACATGAGGAGCTCACTAGAACAGTGACTCCTGAGGAGATCAAAGAGTCTCTTTGGAGCATAGGAGATGACAAATCCCCTGGGCCGGATGGCTTTACTTCCAAATTCTACAAGGATACCTGGTCAACTACAGGGGATCAACTAACAAAAGCTGTCAAAGAATTCTTTACCTTTGGCAACCTTCTAAAATAGACTAACCATACTTCCATCTCCCTTATAGCTTAAACCCCTAATGCAAAACATGTGGTTGACTTTAGGCCTATTTCTTGCTGCAACATATCTTACAAAGTCATCACCAAAATCCTTGCTGCTCGGTTGTCCCCTATTCTAAAATCTATTGTTTCCCCTTCACAAATTGGTTTTATTGAAGGTAGGATGATGAATGAAAATATTCTTCTTCTACAAGAATTGATCAGAAGGTATACTAGAAAGAGAATAAGTCGTAGGTGCTTCTTGAATCTTGATCTTAAAAAGGATTATGATACGATATCTTGGAAATTCATACATCAAATGCTCACACATTTGAATTTCCCTGCACAATTTATAAATTGGATTCTTGAATGTGTGTGTTCCACTACTTTCTCCATCAACATTAATGGATCTCTTCATGGGTATTTCTTTGGAAAGAGAGGTTTGAGACAAGGAGATCCCATTTCCCCTCTCATTTTGTACTTATTGTGGACTATCTGTCTAGAATTCTAAAATGCATGACACGTCTCCCTGGTTTTAAATATCATCCAAAATGTAATAGGCTACAGATTACTCACCTAGCTTATGTGTGTGTGTGTGTGTGTGTGTGTGTGTGTGTGTGTGTGTGTGTATACTCACCTAGCTTACGGTTCACGACACCCTAGCCATTCCAGTTTCGGTTGTGCATATTCATGCGCCGCAGGAAAGCCAAGGCTGGCCACCACGACAACATGGACAACCGAGGTGGTCGCAGACGACGCCGAAAATACCAAGATGATGGTGATTAACAACCCAGCCACCAGACGACAACTCACCACCCGTATCCCAATCCACAAGCCGGACACTACACTCCTCACCCCAACAGAGGCGATCTTTCTAGATGTTGAGGTTATTGCAGTTTCATGGGGAAAACTTTCACCTTCATTTCCTCAAGAGTGAATAATTTATTGGATGTCCGTTATGCACGGGGTTACCAAGATAGTTTGCGAGATATGGTTGTTTATGTAGTTTAGGGCATGACTCCTGAGACCAAAGAACTTGCCGAGTCTATGGGTAATGGAGGCTTAGTGAGTTTTAATTTATCGGTGATGTGGGATTTTTTCTGCTACACGGGTTACCATGTAGAGCAGGAAGAAGCTTTCACACGCCAGGTTTTGTTGGAGCAAATGGTTGGAAAGATGGAATGACTTGAGGAACAATTGAACCATTGTGCTCAACTGATGAGTGAGTTAGTAGTGGAGAAAACATTCATACCTCAAGTTGATGAAAGTCAAGATGCAAACAATGATGGTTTTATTGAAGATGGAGGAGAGAGTCCGATTCTCCCTTACGTTGAGTCTCATAATTGCATGCATGATGATCTACGTGTTTTGGCTCCTAATTTATGTAAAGAAGTCATCCCTAACTTCCTTATTGAGGAACCATGTCTAGAGTCAATTTATGTGGCTCCTACGCAAGTTACTGGTATTTCTTACATTTTTGTGGATTTTGGTGAATATGTAGATCCTTGGGAGCATTACTTTGACAAGCCACCAATGGAATTGTGTTGGTGGTCTTACATACTCTCGATTAAAAGTCAGGCTCAAGAGTATGATGAGTTGGTAATATTCTTGAACACCATACTATTTTCTATCAACGTTTTCATATTTTGTATCCATTCATCTCTTGGATGGGCACAAGAGTTTGATTTGCTAATGAGGTCGTTGACAATGTCCGAGTGAGTCTTGAATGCGCTGCCGAATAAATCGTCGAGTCTATGACGTTAACCAATGACGCTTCTCGGGAGGCAACCCGAGGTAAGTAGTTAAGTAAGGTTTTATTTTGTTTTTTAATAAATAAAGAGTGGATTTTTGTGTTTTCGGCTAACCTGCAGGGGAAACAATGGAAACAGAGTTGCTGAAAAAGTCGTTGGCGAAGCCGCACCCGCGGCCACCTTTCCAGGCAGCTCCATATGCTTGGTTTGTGTCTTCTCTTGGGTCGTCCATCGTCGTCGTTGTTCGCGGCTTCTTTCCTTTGATTTACACCACATTGTGAGTCCTTGCATCACCTTTTCTCTCATGTTTTTTCGTTTTCTTGCCTTTGATTTTCATTGAGGGTAATGAGAGATTTAAGTGTGGGGGAGGGTTTCATTCACGTAGTTCATGCAGTCATGTTTAATTTTTGGTCTTATATTGGATCAAAAAGAAGAAGAAAATTGAAAATTGAAAAAAAAATCCAAAAGCATCATGCATTTAGGTCTCATTTCCTCTCATGCAGACCACTTGTCCTCATTAAGTGTTATGTATAGTCTTGTCATGAAATCCCATAACTTCTTTGAGATGTTTAAGCCTTGATTCTTTGATGGAGCATGATTTGATGATATTAATTGAGCATGTATAACTCTTAGACATCGTAATGTTGAAATCCAACAAAATATACCCTTGTGGGTATTTTTGGCCTTATTGGGACGATCTTCATATTCATGTCCTCTTGGTTTGTTGTGTGTAATACTCGTCTATTTTACTACCTCTTAGAATTGGGATTAACATCTATGTTGAGGTCGTATTATATTGATTATTACTTGCGATTTTCACGTGATTGAGACATTACTTTTTCTTAGCCATGTTATTCCCTTTCCACGTACCTTACATAGTATCCTTTACTTGAAGCCATTTTCAACCTTTTAGCCCATATTTTGTAGCTCCACAAAAATATTTCCTAGCCAATTTTAGCCTTACCCTATCCGGGAATTAGGGAGAAAATTGGTGAAAATGTATATTAGTGGAGTGCCTTGAGCATTTTGGGTATGAGGTTGGGTATTATTTCTTTTTGTGCATCATATGGATGATTATTGTGCTTAATACTCGGGGCCTAAGGATGATAAAATTCACTTAGTAGTAAAAGTGGAAGAAAATTCATAAAAAGAAAAGAAGAAAAATCATCGAAAAATCAAAAGAGAAAAATAAGAAAGAAAGATTGATGTGGTTAATAAGAGTTGTGTTTAAGCTTGTTATGGGTTTATGGAGTTAACTTTGATGTCATTAGTGGTATATGAAGTGTTTAGTTTTAGTGTTCTTCCGGTTGTGTATAGGACTAACTCTTTTCCCCGGATTTTTAGCACCACAAGCCTAAATGTTTCCATACCTTGATGTTCTTACTAAGCCCCATTACATCCCTTTACAAGACCTCATGATGTTTATTGCTTGTATTGTCATTCACGGTGGAGATATTGGTGATGTTAATTTCAATTTTTATGTAGCATAGCTTCATGGATTTGAGTTTGAGCGATATGGATTTACCCTATACACATGAGCGAGAGAGAAACACTTCCCAGTGAGGTTGGATGTAGATATTACTTTGTTCTATGAGTTTCAAAATATATGCTATGATGTTATGCATTATTTTACGTTCCTATATTTTCAAACGTTGTAGTTTCAAACTTTGTTCTATAACTTGTTTGTGGGATAAGTCGTTTGATTTGTTTTTGTTTGCTTGAGAACAAGCATAGGTTCAAGTGTGGAGGATTTGATAGATCCCGTTTAGGTAGGGATAATAGGTTGCATTTAGCTTAGTTAAGATGCATAACATGCATAAGTTAATTAGAATTTGCATTTTTACTCGTTGTGTTGGTGAAGTCGGAATCTACACGTTTTTATTGATTATTTCAGGTATATGTGGATCATAAGAGGAATGAGGAGGCTCATGGATTAAGAAAGAGTCAAGAGGAGGAAGTTAAGAGAAGAGAACGAGAGCGGAATTGAAGTTCGAGAGCCTAAATGAAGAATAAGTCATCAAAAGTTGTCGCTCGACAAGCTGAACTTGTAACACACTTTCTGGAGGCCTCGGTGGTCTGATTGACTATTATAAGCATGCGTTGAAAAGATATTTTCGAGAGCTACAACTTTCATGTTGATGCCAAGACCAAATCAAAACGAAAAATTTGCTATAGGCTGGAAAAGCCGCGCCCGCGGCGCAAGAGGCCGCACTCGCGGCCAACACCTTGGCAGTCAACGCCTTAATCTGTAAAAGCCATGCTCGCGGCTTAGAAGGCCGAGTCCGCGGCCTTGCTGGGAGAAATCAACGCAAATATATCCGAGAGCTCTATCTTTTGAGGACGTCCTGTAGGGTTTGAGGGCAGTTTTGAGGCCTATTTAAAGGCTTGTTTTAGGTTGTTTTAGGTATCTCATCTTATCTTTGACAATAGTTTAACAATAAAGTGCCAAACTCTTTTGTTTTGCCTACGATTTGAGACTCTGTTTGGTTGAATTGTGAGTTTGCTGTTCTTATTCTTATTTCCATCACGTGTTTCATCTCCTTTCTGCTTGAATGTTTTATGGTGTTTGATTCTATCTCGATTGATCATGTTGTTAGGATCTCATCATCGCCACGGTTTTGAATTGTTCATTATTATTCTTAATCTTTCGTAGCAAACATGTTCTAGTGGACTTCGTTAGAAAGCTTTAATGTGTAGGAAGTTGACTATTGGTTAAATATTAGTTCTTGAGGGGATCGATATTGCTTATAAGCTTTATACATCTTGAGACTTATTGCTATTCCTATGATTAAGCCTTAATCCGTCTTAAGATTGCCTAGGAGTAAAGGATTATTAGAACACATAGGGCTAATAATTTATTTAAGTCAAGATAAAAACAATTGATTGGAAAAGAAAAAGAACTTGAGTGGGAAACAAGGATCGAATTCACAAAATAGGGTTGAGAATTATAGGTGAAACTATCTCTTTATTATTGATTCTTCTAACTTGTTAATATTTCTAATTCTCAACCCACTGAAAACCCCTCTTTGCTACAAATTGGTTAATACACACTACATAGGAATACTTGATTCTCTATGAGATCGACCTATTACTTAATTACTCACTATACTAGTTTGTAGGTTTGGATTTTATTTTTGATAGAAAACACAACGATTTCGTCCTGCACGTGTTGTGCGCCTAATTTTCCATGTTTTATATTGACTTTTATATCGTTTTCTGTATGCATTTCAGACATTTGGGTTAGAATTATATAGAATCTATGTTGTTTATAATTATTTGTCAATTATGGTCTATGGAGATCAGTCTACACTAGTTTTTGTTTAATTTCGCGGAAATCGAGGCATTTTACAGCAATTCGGTGAAGGGAGAATACCATGGGAGAGCTCGAGGTCAACTGCAGCGTTGGAGGGTCAAATTTTATGCTTTTTGACAAGTCATGATCAAATATGTGATTTCGCTCAGTTAATTAATTCATCGAATTCGCATTGAAATAAAGTAAATGAGAGAGCGTGGAGGTGGACCATCAAATGAAGCTCCTCTACAAGAAGTGACCCAATCTATAAATTAAGAATATGGATTGGATAAGCCCAATAAACAAAATTCACTCAGTTATCAAAAGAAACTGTAATAAAAAGAAACCGGCACTACTAGAATACTGCAATTAGACATCATATGATTTAAGTCTGTCATCAAATCAACAGATGTTAAATTATTTTATGACATCAATAATTTTTTTTGTGATGTTTAAAACAGTTTACACAATGGTCAAATTTATAGACAGATGTAAAATTGTTAATTCGAAAAAAGGCAAAAAAGCGGGAAAGGGCGGGATTAAAACACTTAGAAATTTTTCATAGCCCGGATTTCCAAATTTGGAGGTACACTTAAAAAAATTTAAGTCTCTCTCTCCTCATTCCCTCTCACCACGTTCTACTCTCTTCTCTCCAGACCTGAGCCCACAAATCCCCAACTCCTCCTTCGATTTCTCTCTCCAAATCCTCCATGTTCGATCCTCTCTCTCCAGATCCGAGCTTTCTCTCCGACGACCGTCGATCCTCCCGGGTTCACTGCTCCTCTTCACTGCCATCTTCCTCCCTCCCTCCAGATCCGAGATATCCTCCTACTGCTCGTCGGCCACCCGCACAATCTTCTCACCTCCTCCTCGCCGTTGTCTCCCTCCCTCCAGATCCGAGATATCCTCCTCCTCGCCGACCACTGACATCATCTCTTCACCTCGTTCTTGCTGGCGTCTCCCTCCCTCCAGATCTGAAATCTTGCCCCCAGTCGAAACCCTAGCCAGTGCTTCAACCACCGTCATCGTCGCCTTGTTAAAAGGGCTTTTATTTTGGGGCTCAAATTACTCGGGTTCGGATGATCCAAATCCAAAAAGAAAGTCTTGAATCCCCCTTTACAACCCCGTCTTGCTACTTGTGGCCTCCACGAATCACGATCCATCCAGTACTTCAACCACCGCCATCGCCGCCTGGAAACAGAAAGGGAGAGAGGGCAAAGATGGTGAGGAAGAAGGTGCTTGAGTTCGACGAGCTTTCGCCGGATGAGTTCGACCCGGCAAATCCCTACAAGGACTCTGTTGCAATGCTGGAGATGAGGGAGCACCTGGTCAGAGAGAAATGGATCGATATCAAGAAGGCCAAGATCCTCCGTGATAAGGTCAGATGGTGTTACCGCGTCGAAGGAGTCAACCATCTCCAGAAGTGATGCCATCTCGTCCAGTAGTACATGGACTCCACTCGCAGGATCGGCTAGGGCAAGGATCACCGCCCCCACGCTATTCACGGTCTCCTCTCGCGCTCGAATATGATTATTATTGAGTTTTTTTTTTGCTCTTTCGTGTTTGGTTCGAGATGCTTGGATTTGTTGCTTTTCGTTAATTGTTGTTTCTGTTTTGACATTCTAGGTCCGAAGCCGGAGACGACGGAGGATTCGGAATGATCTGCTGATTTATGTTGAGAACATTAGGTAATTGCTGATGTCTACTGTGTTTGATTGAATTTATGTGCCAATTTCTTTCTCAGTTTATACCGATTGGTCTTTGTTTAATCTTGGCTAGATTGAGATAGAATTAAGGCTTAGATATAAGAACTCGGTTTGCATTATTGAATCGAATTGTGTATGCTTTTAATCCGAAGCTCGTAGTAGTGGTGAGAAACGTACTACTTCATGGTCTCGTTGAGATTAGATTGAACTGTTTTCCTCGTTGACTATATGAAACCTGAAAGTTGGGAACTTGGATCATTTGTTTATGCAAATTTATGTTTTTTTTCCGTGTTTGTTTGTCCTAATGGATGATGGACCTCTGAAGACTGAAATGTTGATGGAATTTAGTTAGTGTCAACCGAGTTTAATTCCTGTTTTGAGCCCTAATCTTAGGCCTTTCTAACTTTTGATAGTTCGAAAGGCTTGAAGCACATTGTAGAATTAGTTATGTTGTTGCAAGTTTAAAAGTTGATCCAAACCAATGGTGTTCTGTGGATTAAGCCTGTACTTTTTGCCAACTTCCTAGTTTCTAGCAAACTATAGTCCAACTCTTTTGCCCGAACAGAGAAGATTCTGCACACCATTTGTCACCAAAGATCCCTCCAAACTTTTGTTGAGTGTGTGACATTTGAAGAAGAGATGATCTAGGGTCTGATCTGCATTTTGGCTCATGTTCTAATCTGGTATTTTGCCTGTCCACTTGGAAACTGATTGCATAAATAGTTATATTAACTGATTGTTTCTGGCTAATATATGTGTATGCACAACGCATTTTGCACCGTTAACATATTTGTTCTTAATAGATATTTGATACATCTTAGATGGTACTTTTCTGATAGCATTAGCATTTTGTTGACTTAAATTAAACGATGATCTGAACACTAATGACTAATTGGCCTCGTTCCTTTCTTCTACATTGCTGAGAGAAAAAAAAGTAGTAGTCTTACTGTATCATCTCAAGCAGTGGACTGACAGAGTTTTTATTGAATTTGTGGTTTTTTCCCTGTACAATCTCCGAATTTTTTGTTTGCCTCTTGTGAGAAAAGAATACCCCTAAGCGCATAAACTCTAGAATTGGCCTAGATAAGAGAAAGTAGTCACAGGGTTTGTTTGGTATGGTCAGATATAAGGAGGTGCCTAATATTGTAGGCTGAGGTGTGATGATTTCTTACGAGGAGCCAAAAAGGAAGAACGAGTGTTGATAATGTAGAATGACATTGCTGCCAAATAGGCTCTATTGTATTCCTCTCTAGTTTATTATAGTTCGTATGTTTCCCTTCATTATTATCCACAATATATTTCTTTTATTTGGCTTTTCTTTGAAGATATTTGATAAAATCATATAACTTATATCTCACATAGTCCAGATCAGTAAAGGAAACCTTTTTTAAAACATAAGTGATTGCAACTGTAGCAATTTCCTAACTGAAATGACTCACATGTCATGCTCAATTAGTTGCTTGGGAGTCACAAGTTTCATCAAAAAAGAGAACCTGTGTTGCTCACATAAAGTCATCCCCAGTTGAGAAGTTCATCAACGATTTGTATGCTCGCACAAAGTCATGCTCAGTCAGTTGCTTGGAAGCGAGAATGTTTTGAATCTTACAAGCAAAACGATGCACCAAGAACCTTCTAAAAGGTATTTCTCTTAGGAGTGTTGTGTAAATGTGAAGGTGTTACTTTCTTAGACATTATAGTCTCATGCTTGACACTGTTATCTTGTCTGACATTTTTATCCTAATTCCTCGCAATCATCAATGCACATAATCATTCATTTTAGCTGTAAATTCAGAAAGAAATTGTCATATTCTGAACACCAGTTTGCAATTGCAGGGAATAAGCTCAACCATGACAGGATGCAGCTCTTTTGGGTTCACGATTCGCCTCTATGGTATGTAGACTTAAATGTAAGATGCACTTATCCCTACGGTTGAGTAAATGGAAACAAAAATGGCATATGATCCTTCTTTTCAACTAGAAACATTATTATGAGATTCATCGTAAAAAAATATTTAGCATTAATTGCTCATGTTCTTCTCGAGTTTTGAAGTTCTTGAGTAGGAATGAGTATTCAGTTTCAACCTATAATTGTTGTTTTGCATAGAATGTGGTCAACTTTCAAGTACTACTGGGGCATTTGACAATTGACGAGCAACAACAGCTGCTCAAATACCTCCTTTTTCTCCCAGCTTCCTAAAAGGTTAGGCTTCACATTTTTTTCTCATTGACACTTAAAGGTGATTGGGATCATTTACATTCATTTGATTCTCATCCAACCTTCAGGAGATGTTTGATAGCAATTTCTTCAAGGAGGACATTTCATATTTTCAGCAATTGCTTTCAAAAGGGCTTGTCAGCAACACTCGCACTCGAGTTCAATCTGAAGACTTCAAGGCTCTAAAAAAACTTGCATTGTCCATTTTTGTCAATGTCGGAATGGTTGGAATTATACAGGAAACTTCAGGTATGTGTTCAGTGCTAAAATTACATGGAATCAGATAAAAGGTGGAGTCTTACTCTTTTTTCAACTAACTGTTTCAGGTTAGTAGATCTAATCATCATGCTAAAGAAACTCCAGCTGCATCTAGAAGTAAATTGAGATCTTCATTATGCCTACTCTTTCCACCTAATTCATTATTAAATTTAGCATTGATCATTTCTATCTATTGGTTTTGATATCTTACTTTTGATATATGATTTGCTCTTTACATGAATTTCTACTTTATTAGAATTTATGTTGAAAGAACCATCAGCTATCTGTGTCCTTATGTTTAGGTTTCTTGTAAATGTTATCTACACTTACTCATGAGGTTATTTTTTCAGAAAAGTTATATATTCATTATTTTCATGTTAGGAAGTAAAAATTTTATTTTCATGCTCACTGGTTTTATTACTTGCTGAGTCTTTTGGACTAGTTTTCCCATGCTCGTTTTATTTTCCTCTGGCTGCTAATGTTAAACTGAAGGTTATGTTTAGGTTTTCCTAATTTCATATTTTTGTGAAAATGGTCCTCTTTAGTCCTTTACAAACATCTCTGCTTTGTTGTTGCACTACTTGCTCTCAATGCATTTATGTTTAGGTTATCCTATTACACAGTTACCTACAATTTCTGTCAATTTTTTTTTGGTCGAAACAATTTCTGTCAAATTTCATGTGAGTGTGATTATGTTAGGATCTTCACTAATTAATGCTCTCTTTTGCTCTGGTCTTTTAAATTCTGTCATTTGAATCTCCTATAAAATTTCTCCATGTAACTATATTGATTGTGATTCGGAATTTATAGTTGTATCTGGTTGGGATTTGGATTTGCAAGTATCCAGCTATGGCTGCGTCCGACTTCCAACCGCCCGTGATGGGTGTCAAATGGGAAGGGTTTATTCCCAAACTTTGCCAACGAGCTCAAGAATTTGGAGAATGATAAAAGTTAAAACATTAAGAGCTACAAAACTACAAGCTCTTGCCTCCATGGTACCGTATTTTGTCATTTGTATGTGATTTAAAAGTCTATATTATTATTTAAAAGTACCCATCATCATTTGTAAAAGTGTATCTTTCAAGTACCCATTCTTTGTAAAACATTTGTAAATGTATCGCGTTTATCTTAATGTATATGTTCATTAAAGTACCCATCTTTCGTAAAATCTTATTTTATGAGCAAAGGTTGTGTATCGAACGAAAAACATCGGATTATTGATGAAAAGTGTTGTACGTTAATAGCTATGAAATCGAACAATTATACAAATAAGGATGCTAATATCGTTATAGACATCGTTTATTTAAATAATCTAAATCAATGTGTAACATATATTTTTACATCAAAATATTAATGCAAATTGATATATATTTCTAACAACCACATCTATATAAAAATTTAAAATGATGTCTATATCATATTAATACATCAGTTATGTACATATTTAATGCAATAGATTATTTTAAAACAATAAAAAAATCATAAATTATATATATGAAATTAATATGCACAAAATCAATATAATAAAAAAGATGTCTATTTTGTTTTAATACATTGATTATTTTAAAAATAGTGATGTAAATGTAAAATTTAGGCTTAGTGTGGACATCTTTAAAAGCTTATAAATGAAAAATAATGAGGCTTTCAACACAAGTGAACATGTCAAAAATAAATTTGAGGGGTTGATTTATATCTATATTCAAAATAAAATAGATGTTTTATCTCGGAAAAGCCATCGGCTTAAAACCGATGTGGGAAAGTTTGATCTTTTACTACATCCACATAGAGATCGGAATTTTTTTTGAAAGACATCTGTTCACAACAGATGTCTAATTGTATTTTTCTAGTAGTGCGGTTGGGGGAAGTTACACATATTCAACTTGTAGAACGTGGGAGAACGGATTTTCCCATAAAACTGTCATATTCTTCCCATTTAAAAAGGGCTACGACAACCTACAAATGGGTCCCTCCGGGGCCTCATCACTTTCATCTGTAGAACTAAAGAAAGAAGCAAGCAAGATATACAAGTTTTCTTCTTCTTTCTGGGTCTTGAGCCTCCAAAAAGGGTTGATCCTTTTCTACATAGGAAAGCGAAAAAAATACAGAGGGTGAGGAGGGGCTGCCTTGACATCAGCAACGAAGCAAACACATCCTCGTCCTCCTTCCCGGCTGGCTACTGGCGGTTCCATCTGCAAAACAGAAGGAAACAAAAAAGGATCGGCAGCAACCAACAATAAAAGAGAAGAAGCAACAATAAAAGAAAGAAAAAAAAGCAAGCAAGAAATAGTGTTGTGGGTGGTTGCTATTGAAGACTACTTTTTCAAACAAAGGTAGACTCTACCCCCCTTCATTTTTAATTGTTTTGTAGGAGAAGAAAACATCAAAGAAAGAAATGGTGGCAAATGGATCCTAGCGGCTAGAGAGTTTAGTCTCTCGTCGCGACCTTCGATCCTGGCTCAGCGGCTCGAGAGTTTAGTCTCTCGTCACTACCCCGATCCCGGCGTGGATCGAACATAGTACCGAAATGTTGCAAAACTTTCATCAGGAAGCATTAGCGGCTCGAGAGTTTAGTCTCTCGTTGCTACCCCGATCCCGACGTGGATCGATTCATAACGCCGAAAGGCTGCCGGATTTTGCCTGGAATTCACAAGCAAATGACTTGCCGGATTCTAGAAGCTATCAAAAATAAAACAAAGCCATCAACTGGAAGACAATGAATTTTAAACCAAAAAATGTTGCTTTCTATAGTCCCAAGTGAGCACAAAACCAAACAAGGAAAATTGGGTGTTCATGACAAAATCAGAATCTGTAACGCAATCAAGTTAGACTCTGATGAGTACAAATCAAGACCCAAAATCAGTAGGTTCATCAAATCAGTCACATATTTCATTAAGCAAACGAACCCTAAGAAATTGAGGAGACTAATGCAGTCATGTTATAACGAGAATGATAAAGCGAAGAACAACACAGAGATTTACGTGGTTCAGCAACGGTGTGTTGCCTACGTCCACGGGCAAAGAACCAATTTTCTTATTAGAGAAAGCGAAACAGATTAGGTTACAGGGGTCGGCGTTCCATGAGTATATGAAGAGACTCGTGGAACCCTAAACAGACAATGGACTGAAAGCCCAAAATAGACATACGATAGGCCTGTTTACAATAAACATCCCACGAGACCACCGCCGGGGGGCGGAGCCCCCCGGACCCCCCGATGCGTCACCTTCTTCACCCTGATTCTCTTCTCATTCCTCAGAAAATGGTACCTGACATCAATGTGCTTCGTCTTCTCATGATGAACTTGATCCTTGGTTAAAATATTGCACTCAAGCTGTCGCAATACACTAAAGCCTGATCCTGATGTAGGCCTAGATCATTGACCAAACCTTTCAGCCAGATTTCCTCCTTAGCAGCTTCTGTCAACGACATGTACTCTGCCTCTGTGGTAGACAAAGTGACTGTAGGTTGTAGAGTTGCTTTCCAACTCACCACAGAACTCCCAAGAGTGAAAACATAGCCAGTCATCGATCTCCTACTGTCCACATCGCCGGCATAATCAGAGTCTGAAAACCCAGCAACCAAGCAATTTGTATCATTCCCATAGCACAAACCAACATCAGTAGTGCCTCTGAGATACCTGAAGATCCTCTTCACAGCTTGCCAATGTTCCTTCCCAGGCTGAACCATAAAGCGGCTTACCACACTAACATCAAATGCTAGATCTGGTTGAGTGCAGACCATAGCATACGTCAGACTCCCCACTGCACTGGCATAAGGGACCTTAGACATGTACTCCTTCTCCTCCTCAGTCTGAAGTATGTACATTCCCAGCTTGCTGTTAGACACCATTGGAGTATCTATAGACTTAGCCGAAGACATTCCAAACCTGCTCAATATCTTCTTGATGCACCCTTCTTGAGATAAGAAGAGTTTTCTCTGCTTCCTGTCTCTATAGATCTCTACTCCCAAAATCTTTCGAGCAGCACCCAGATCTTTCATATCAAACTCTGCACTGAGACAATCCTTCAGCTTCTGGATAACTGACTTGTTCTGAGCAGCAATCAACATATCATCCACGTACAATACTAAGTAAATACGCGAACCATCATCCAGATTGTTGTGGTAAACACAGCAATCATATGAACTTCTGTTGTATCCCAGCTGCACCATATAGCTATCAAATCGCTTGTACCACTGCCTTGGTGACTGTTTCAGCCCATACAAAGACTTCTTCAGTCTGCAAACATGGTTCTCTTTTCCAGGAACCTGAAAACCATCCGGCTGAGACATGTATATTTCCTCTTCCAACTCTCTATGTAGGAAAGTTGTCTTCACATCTAGTTGCTCAAGCTCCAAATCCTGATGTGCAACCATTGCTAGTAGCACCGTGATAGAAGTATGTCTGACCACTGGTGAGAAAATCTCATTGTAGTCTACTCCCTCTCGCTGATTGAAACCTCTTGCAACTACTCGTGCTTTGTACTTAATACCCTCAGCAGCTGATAGTCCTTCCTTCTTCCTGAAGACCCATTTGCAAGTAATCACCTTCCTATCAACAGGCAGTTTGACAAGCTCCCAAGTCTGATTCTTCTGAAGAGACTCCATCTCTTCTCCCATTGTTGCAAGCCACTGTGCTGACTCATCTCCATAAATAGCAGCCTTGTAGGTGGACGGAGCATCATCCTCCACCTCATCGGCCACCTGCAAGGCATATCCCACAAACTCATCAAACCTATATCTCGCAGGAGGTCTGATATCAGCCCTTCTTGGCCGATCTAGAGCAATACTGCGATGTGTCGCTCCACCTGCTCCTGTGTCTGATGGTGTAGCCTCTGTCTCAGCAGTGTCCGACTCAATAGTACCTGATTGGTTTATGACCAAATCAGGTACCTGACTCTCAGATGGAGTGAAGTTCAACTCCACCTCCTCAGCAACAACCTCTTTCTCAACTGCATCACTGGTCTTCTTCCTAGAATTCAGCAAAGAACTTTCATCAAAGACTACACTTCTGCTAGAGTCTTCCACTCCCCGAACTTACTGAATGCCTCACTTTTATGCCTGATCATGAATACCCAAGTCATCCTAGAGTAATCATCAATCAGAGACAAAAAATACCTCTGACCGCCCAAGGACTGAACACGTGAAGGACCCCAACAGTCTGAATGGATGTAATCCAGCGTGCCCTTTGTTTGATGAACTGCTTTAGGAAATTTGATGCGATGTAATTTCCCAAACACACAATGTTCACAAAACTCAAGGCTCTGGGCCTTATGGCCTCCCAGAAGATTTGCTTTCGAGAGAATTTGCATCCCCCTTTCACTCATATGAGCCAACCTCATATGCCAAAGTCTGGTCAGATCAGCTTCCTGAACCCCAGCAGAAACAGCCGCTGCAGCACCTGTAACTGAGGAACCTTGTAAGGTGTACAAAGTTCCCTTTCTCCGCTTGACTCCCTGCAAAACCACACCAGAGCCTCTGAACACACGCAACTTTCCCCCATAACCTGTGTACCTGAGCCCCTTGTCGTCTAACACTGTTAGGGATATCAGATTCTTCGTCATGGATGGCACGTGCTTGACATCCTCCAATGTGCGAAATTTCCCATCATCTGTCCAAAACCTAACTGAGCCAGTCCCAACAACCTTGCAGAGAGCATCATTCCCCATGGATACATTGCCCCCATCAGCACGGCTATATGTTGCAAACAACTCCCTTTTAGGATATATATGATAGGACGCCCTAGAGTCTAGATACCACACATCAGCCCTGTGTGTGATCATCAGCTAGCAGAACAATATCCTCCTCAGAAGTATTGCCACGATCAGCTACTGTTGCAGACCTAGATTTCTCTTCCTCTTGCTTCTTCTTTTTCGGACAGTCATTCTTCCAATGACCTTTCTCCTTGCAGTAGTTACAAACATCGTTTGGTTTAGGGCCTCATTTGCGATCTTGCTGATGCTTCTTCTTATTGCCCTTTCTACCATCAGATTTGCCTCCGTTTGCCACAAGCCCGGAAGCCTGATTGTCTATAACCGACGCGGTTGCCTTCAGACGCAACTCTCTGCTGTGAAGCGATGATCTAACCTCTTCCAACGTGATGGTGTCCTTCCCAACGACGAACGACTAAACGAAGTTCTCGTATGTGGGGGGTAGGGATACCAGCAGAATTAGGGCAACATCTTCGTCCTCCACTTTAACATCAATATTACGCAATTCAAGTAATAAAGTGTTAAGTTGATCAAGATGATCTCTGAGTTGTGTACCTTCCTGCATACGCAGCCCGAACAACCGTTGTTTCAGAAGCAACTTGTTCGTCAGAGACTTTGTCATGTACAAAGACTCCAACTTTAGCCACATCTTGCTTGATGTCCTTGGAACGTTCAAGCATCTATGGCTATAGAGCTTCGTCTGGTGATAAACACAAAAAGAGGAAAGAAAGAAAAAAAAAAACTTAAAGGTTGGGTGTTGTTGCTAGCTGCAATCGGCAAAAGGCCAAGTGGGTTTCAACTGGAAAGTAAATGAAATGGGCTTTCTTAAATCTGAAGTGGGTTTAACCTCACTAAGCAAAATTTGATGCCTTTATTTGGATATTAAAAACATATCCACAAATCCATATACGTGATGTGATGTATATGTCTGGGCATGTCTAGGATAAATGTGTTTAATTACACAATTCACCCAATAAAATATATGAATTGTAATATAATTAGCACAAATTAAGAATTCGAGTTTGATAAAAAAAAATATAAAATTAAACTCGTCAAATATTTTTCGTCAATTAATTCTAGTAGGTCAGTCTCAAATCGCCCTATAATAAAAACGGGGTCCAAACCTCAAATCAAGTTTCACTAAATATAAACTTGGTTTGTAGAAACGAACTACGAGTGATTTGATTCTCTTCCAAGAGATACATAGGAAACTCGATACAAAGCTATAGCTAATCAGGTTCAATCACAAGGTCCTCAAACGACCAAAAGGGCAAAACCACAAAATCAAATTGGTTCCTTCTATTAAGAACTACGCAAGATTTGATCCCATCTAAATGGGTACGTAGGAAGCTAGACATAAAGCTAAAAGCTAGTCGGGTTCAATCGCCAAACCAAAAAAAATTAAAGTGGTTCTTTTAGAACTACGTAAAGACTTGACGCATCGTATCGACTACGTAGATAACCAGATATTAAATCCTAAAAATATATCGGGTACAGTCGTCGACCTCTGAATTCCCTTTAAATGAATATGAGGTCAAAATCAAACAAATTCAAATTGTCCATTCCAACTCGATACAAAGCTTCGGCTCATCGAGTTCAATCATCCCTCTCAAATGATCTCATGATCAAACCCAAATACAAAATTCATTTCTTGTTCCGAACTACGGTGACTTGATTCCACTAAACAAGTGGATACGTAGGAAACTCGGTGTAAATCAAATTCTCATTGAGTCCAGTCACACCCAAACTATCAACCAAATATCCTCAATTTCATTTGTCGACTCTATGTCATCCCAAATATCAAATTTCTATCAAATCCAAAGTATCTCCGCTGACTCGATACAAAGCCTCTGCTCGTCGAGTTCCGTCATGACCAAAGCTTCAAAAACTCAAATATCAAATACCGAATTTGTCATTTCCAAGAACTACGTGCAATTTGATCCCTTCCAAAAGGGTACGTAGAAAACTCACAAACGAGTTCAATCACAACCCCCAAATTGACCTTTAAGTCAAATCTCAAATGAATACAAATCAAACTCCACATCAAAATCAAAAATCACTTTCTATGCAAATGATAGGCGAGTTACTTGAGTTACCTTTCCGAGAAGGTGGGCTCAGGTTACTCGGGTGGAGTGTTGTTCGAGCTACCCTTCGTAGAAGGTGGGTTGGAACTTCATCATCTGATGCATACAAGAAAACAAAACCAAATCCAAATCCAATCAAACACAAAATCAAAATCCAAAAAACTATGAACTACGTAAGGCTTGATTCTCTTCCAAAAGATACGTAGGCAACCCGCTAAAATTCGGGTGCAGCCCAAATCATAAAAACCACCAAATTCTTGGTATCGATATGACTTCGAATCAAGAGGATAACCAAAAGGAGTCGAACTCAAATATTAAAAAATAAAAGAAAATGTTTTGTTTGATTATTTGCGCATTTTTGTCCAACATGCAGAAAATCCAAGGTCAAACAGAAGCTGAGCCAGTGCACGTCGAGCAGAAAACAAGAACGAAGGTACTCGACAGAACTTGTTGATATCGACCACTCTGGTTGATATCGAGTACATTTGGTTGACATCAACTTCAGAAACACCATATCGAGAAGCAAACCACTCGAGTGTCCATGGACTACTCGATGTCGAGTACTATACTCGTTGTCGAGTACTCGTCCAGTCCGAATCCTAGCGAGATCGAGTCTGAGTGATGTCGTGCAATTATCAATGACTCCTGGTGAAATTGAGGACAACATGAAGGTTCCATTTGATGGCCCTGTCACTCGTGCAAGGGCCAAGAAGATTCAAAATGCAACTAAGGCCTTTCTTGTCCGTCACCATGGAACTTTAGAGCAAGGGTTCAGGCCACCCTGGATCACTTGGCTCAAGGTTACACCGCCAGCAGAAGAAGTGAGCCTACGTCCACACACGGAGCTCATGAAGACTCGTCTGCACCCGCCATGAGTCACCTGAACTCGGCACCACCTAGGGGTCACTCGGCCGAGTGGGCCAAAGGTCTTGTCGAGAGACTGGGCCGAGTCACACTTATGCTTGGGCCGGATTTAATTAATTACCTATGTTATTATTTCATGCAATTAGTCAAATACGGTGGAAATTAATTATATCTCTTCTAGATATAATACTTAGCCACCAAGTTATTAATTATCTATCTTCTTAGGATTTATTTATCTTAAAGTTATTTCATTTATCTTTAGATAGAATTAATCTATCCAAACCCCTTTCCTTTGCAAGGAAGGATTGGTTAGATCTCTCATAGTTTTCCTATAAATTCATGTTATGCACTTTGATTTAATTAGATTGAAATAGAATTGAGAACCCCTTTATGGATTAAAGGGTTCTTGGTTATCAATCCAAAACTATCATTGTCTATGTTCATTGAAAGCTTTCGGCAACACAACTCCAAACCCTCACCTTGGTTCTTGTCGAAATCGAGAACCCCTGCGCACAGCCCTAGTCGACACAGGCGCATAGCCGAGGACTCCAGCGCTTGGCCACACTCGCAAGCAGAGCCGCTCCCAGCGAGCGAGGCCACTCCAAGCACCTCGCCTCGCAACCGCTCTCGCGTCCGCGCATCCGAAGTCCAGGCGCTCGCTCCCGCTCCCCCGTCTTCGCTCGCGGATTCCATCGCTCCCAGCGTCCGCGCTTCCACCCGCACACCCTCATGACCCATGTCCTGTGTGCCGAAGCCCAGCGCCAGCGTCCCTGACTTCCTCGCGCACCCAGTCCCTCGCTCTCTCTTTCTGTCGCTATTTCTTTGTTCTCAAGTTGCTGGAATTTACTAAGTGTTGAAAACTGTCGCTAAATCAGAATTCTAATTATTTGTTTTAATTGTTCCAAATCAGGAGATATCAGAGAGCATTGCGAGATCAAAGCAAATATACGGCGTGGTTCTTGATCTGAAGCCCACAGGTGAAGGATCGGGTAGCCCAAACGTATCAAGTGGTATCGGATTTCAGGTTAATGCAAGTTCTTTTACTCTCTTGATTTCTATTTGAGTGATTTATTTTTCATGCCTTATTTTTCACCATAGCTGCTGTATAAAAGTTGAATCTTTATTTGAGTGATCTATTTGAGTGATTTATTTTTCGTGCCTTATTTTTCACCATAGCCTATTTTTCCTATTTTCTTTATTTTCGCTTACTTTTAGATCATCGTAGCTTTTTATTTTTTTTATTTTTTTTTCTTGCTCTTAATTTTCGGTTGCTGCCCTCCTTTACAGCAGCTAGTCCTTAGTTAAAAAAAATCCGAGCATAAATACAAAAATAAAATAAAATAAGAGCATTCCTTCATTACATTGTTGAGTTAGTAACTCTTCCTTGTTAGTTCTTTGATTGCTACCTGTTAGATGATCTAATCGGTTTTAAGCATTACAAAAGAAACCCACTTGTGTGATTTTGTGCTGTGCCGACACTGGAGCCTTGGTCACACCCCTCTTTCTCTGAACCGTGTTGCAACCGTCAGCTAATAGTTGACGAAGTGTGTGCACTTGATTGCCCTTGTGATTGCTAATTTCGCCTATTACACATTCATATTCTTCAAGCATCACATTGTAGCTCTTATTTCTCCACATTAAGCCGCTTGTTCATACTTGCTATCCTTGATATCCGACTTGTGGTTGATTTAAATTGCAATTTTGATTATTACTTGATGTCTTTAATATTGCAAAATTCTGTGTCCAGGGGAATTGCTTGAATATTGTGCCTTGTTTTCTCGCTCTTTGATTTCTAAAACTTGAATCACTCGTAGGAATCACTAGAGCTTGCATTACTTGGTTTCTGGTCTTTGCTTCGTTTACTTATTGCTCTTCTGATATTGTAGGAACATGTCGAACGATAGCGACCCCAACCCTTCCCCTACCCCACCTACTGGCGTTTCTGCTTCTGATATGGAGTTCATTATTCGCTCTGCTGTACAAGAAACTACTCTGGTTGTGCGTAAGGAAATGGCATAGGCTGAAAATCGTCGAGCTATCGAACGTCAAGAGGACCGCGTATTTTACTCTGACATCATCAAACAGGTAGTCGCACGGCAATTGGAGGAGGCAAAACAGGCGGAGGCTTCTGGATCTACACCTCCTTCTGGAGGTAGGCCGCCCCCACCACCTACGGCTCCTACACCTCCTTCAGGTAATGTCCCACCTACAGGTAACCCTTCTGGTTCAGTTAACCCTCCCCCTTCTTGTCAATTACATTATCAACTTAAGTCTGCTACTCCTAATCCTTTCAATGGAGAGAATGACAACGATCATCTAGCGGGCTTCAACGAACACCAGGATCGTCGTGACCATACTCCACCACGGCATCAGCAAGGGAGGCCCATTCAGCGTCAGCAGCAGCAGCCGTTTCATACCTGTGCTAACTGGGATGACAGCCGCAGCAACAACGATCTATATGTGACGCCACATATGGAGGATGCTTACCATGAGGTAAATCCTAACTTTGATGATTTACCCCCTCCTAATTTTGGTCATCCTAGATTTGATAATGCTCAAGCTATACAAAGACGAGATGTTAAGCTTAAATTAGAAACCTTTGATGGTAATACTAATCCTGAAGCTTATCTTGTTTGGGAAAATCATACTGACTATCTGCTTGAACATTTACGCTATGAGGAAACGGAGAAGTTGGAAGTTGTTATATTGCATTTAGTAGGTAAAGCTCGCACCTGGTGGTTCCGCACTCGTGAGATGCGCCGTCGTCAGGACAAGCAACATGTTGAGACTTGGCCACAACTTCGCTATCTCCTGAAAAACATGTGCCTGAGGAATACATAGAGTCCATGAGGATGCAATTGGCGACCTGCCGCCAAGGGACTCGCTCTCCTAATGAATACAGGGATGAGCTGGAACGACTCTCCCATTAGGCTAATGTTTATCTTACTGAACGTGCTTTGTGTACTCAATTTCTTGTTGGTCTTAATATTTCTATTAAAAATCCTTTACCTATCCATTCCATTAGAGATATTAACACTTTGACTCATAAAGCACAGCTGATGTATGAGCAACAGCAGCAACAGCTGCGGCTACAGCGGAACCGAGTTGACCAGACCTCTCAAGGTTGCAGGTTTGTTCCCTTTAACTCTTCCAGTCAATCTAAACCTTCTACTTCTAACCCTTCTATGCAGCAAAAGGGAGTTTCCAACTCACCTCAACAGGGTTATCGGGTTGAAACTAGAAGAGTTGCTGCACCATCTACAGATCGCAACAAAGACATTCGCTGCTTCACTTGTGGTGGTTCTGGGCATGTCTCTCGCAATTGCCCTCAGAAAAGGAAGGTTCTTCTCAATGATTTGGGAGACCATTATTACGAGGAGGAGACTGCTGAGGACCTTGTAATTTCGAGTGAAGTGGAGGAGGACCAGTCGACTGAGCCTATTGAGGAGATCGATACTTCACAGTACGACAACGTGCTTTGCATTATCAATCGACGGGTCCTACACATTCAGGAATCTCCCATGGCTGATCAAAGGGAGAACATATTCCACACAAGATGCTTGGTTCGCGAAGCTACCTTAACCCTTATCATCGACGGTGGGAGTTGCTGCAATCTCATCAGTGAAAAGGTAGTAAATTTCCTCCATTTACCTACTACTCCTAGAGCTACTCACTATGGTTTAAATGGCATTACTGATGATGGTTCTGATATATTGGTCACCAAACAATGTTTAGTTTCCCTTTCAATTGGAACATATCATGATAAAATATTATGTGATGTTGCTCGCATGGATTGTAGCGAGCGAGGCCACTCTAGACGCCTCGCCTCGCTCCCGCTCCCGCGTCCGCGCATCCGAAGTCCAGGCGCTCGCTCCCGCTCCCCCGTCTTCGCTCGCGGATTCCATCGCTGCCAGCGTCCGCGCTTCCACCCGCACACCCTGAGGACCCGTGTCCTGTGTGCCGAAGCCCAGCGCCAGCGTCCCCGACTTCCTCGCGCACCCAGTCCCTCGCTCTCTCTTTCTGTCGCTATTTCTTTGTTCTCAAGTTGCTGGAACATCGACCATCGACAAAGGCTAAGGAGGGTGTCGACAACCAAAAATGAGAATGAGGTCCAGCTTACACCAGCACAGGAGCTTGAACAACTCTGCAGGCAGATAGAGGAATTCACCACCAGAGAAACAGAGTACGCCCGACGAGAGGCGGAATATACACAGAACCAACAACGAGTGTTGAAAACTGTCGCCAAATCAGAATTCTAATTATTATTTTTTAATTGTTCCAAATCAGGAGATATCAAAGAGCATTGTAAGATCAAAGCAAATATACGGCGTGGTTCTTGATCTGAAGCCCAATTGCGAAGGATCGGGTAGCCCAAATGTATCACTGAGTGTCCGAGATAAGCCAGAGTACGAATCCTACTCGACGTCGACTACTTTGGTCGATGTCGAGTACTCCTCTTGGCCATTCCGAGTCCAAATCGAGTTGAAGTCTGAGTGTGTGGATTACTTGCTAGTAAAGGCACGTGGAATTCTTTCAAGACATGTGAAGATCTATCAAGTTGAAGGAAGATTTATCGGTATTAGATATTTACCTTAGAGATTTATTTCCTTTACTTACCAAGTTTTATCTTAAGTTTTTAGATAGATAGTTTTAGATATAGATAGATTATTCATTCCTAGATTAGCAAAGATTGAACACTATAAATAAGGCCCTAGGGGCTGGTTCTTAAGAATTCTATTCCACGGCACAATTTACATTCAAAGGTAGGAGTTTAGAGAGCTTGTGGCCGAGTGAAGTTGTAAGATGCAAGAGCGGATTTGGCTTTATTCTGTTGTAAGTTTTTATTTGATTTAATGAAATTTAATTTCTTTACATTATTAATGTGTGTTTTGATGATGAAGAGCGAGTAGTCAACCCACTTCTAGGGTCGGGGTGAGCCCGACGATGGCCATGTAGGGTAATGAATCAAAGGTACAATCTTTTATGCGATTTCATCTTCTATCCCTAATTGCATGATTCTTCTGCGATAGTAGAAGGTAATCCTTGTTTGTGTTATTGAAGCGAAAGTGATCTTAATACAACTTGGATTAATTATGTGAAAAGGGTTAGTAACAATTAAGGTTTATGCGAAAGCTTCTATCTTCCTATTTGTTAATGACGAAAGTTATTTGATGAAAAGGCATGACCTTTTATAGCTTTAGCATGATTCTGATATGGTTATCATTGTGGCATTGAAACCCCGATTCTAGGAGCTTTTATATTATTGATGTAATTCCCACCAATTTCGTGTTGTTTCCATTTTTATTTCATCATAAAGGTACGATTTTTATTCTACACAAACACTCGATCTCGACCACTGTTTAGTCGATCTCGATCACTGTTTAGTCGATCTAGAGTACACTCGTCGATGTCGAGGAGATTTCTACTCGGCATTGCTTGTTTTCGTATTCTATGTGCGGATCTGCAGGTTTACTCGACTGAGGTAGTCGATATTGAGTACCCTTACTCGAGATAGAGGTCTTCTACTGGTCGATATGAGAGGAATTTGGAACGAGAAAAGAGAGCGCCCACACGCTTCCTCGTAGACACGATCCTGATTCCCTTCCACAACAACGGGGGGAAGTCTTGTAATTTTTATTTGCGTGGTACAGGAAGTCGATTTGAGATTTATATTTTATATTTATTTTATACTTGATTTCCCCCTAACAAATTTTGGCACCGTTGCCAGGGAAGCAATCAATCGCGCCCTTTTTAGTTCATTTTTACTCTTTACGTACTTTTTGTTTTTGTTTCTCAGGTGCATGCGAAGAACTGATCGCATACAAATCGACCCAATTCTCGAACCAGAACGTTTCTTCCACCATCGACAAAGGCTAAGGAGGGTGTCGACAACCAAAAATGAGAATGAGGTCCAGCTTACACCAGCACAGGAGCTTGAACAACTCTGCAGGCAGATAGAGGAATTCACCACCAGAGAAACAGAGTACGCCCGACGAGAGGCGGAATATACACAGAACCAACAACGAGTGTTGAAAACTGTCGCTAAATCAGAATTCTAATTATTATTTTTTTAATTGTTCCAAATCAGGAGATATCAAAGAGCATTGCAAGATCAAAGCAAATATACGGCGTGGTTCTTGATCTGAAGCCCACATGCGAAGGATCGGGTAGCCCAAATGTATCACTGAGTGTCCGAGATAAGCCAGAGTACGAATCCTACTCGACGTCGACTACTTTGGTCGATGTCGAGTACTCCTCTTGGCCATTCCGAGTCCAAATCGAGTTGAAGTCCGAGTGTGTGGATTACTTGCTAGTAAAGGCACGTGGAATTCTTTCAAGACATGTGAAGATCTATCAAGTTGAAGGAAGATTTATCGGTATTAGATATTTACCTTAGAGATTTATTTCCTTTACTTACCAAGTTTTATCTTAAGTTTTTAGATAGATAGTTTTAGATATAGATAGATTATTCTTTCCTAGATTAGCAAAGATTGAACACTATAAATAAGGCCCTAGGGGCTGGTTCTTAAGAATTCTATTCCACGGCACAATTTACATTCAAAGGTAGGAGTTTAGAGAGCTTGTGGCCGAGTGAAGTTGTAAGATGCAAGAGCGGATTTGGCTTTATTCTGTTGTAAGTTTTTATTTGATTTAATGAAATTTAATTTCTTTACATTATTAATGTGTGTTTTGATGATGAAGAGCGAGTAGTCAACCCACTTCTAGGGTCGGGGTGAGCCCGACGATGGCCATGTAGGGTAATGAATCAAAGGTACAATCTTTTATGCGATTTCATCTTCTATCCCTAATTGCATGATTCTTCTGCGATAGTAGAAGGTAATCCTTGTTTGTGTTATTGAAGCGAAAGTGATCTTAATACAACTTGGATTAATTATGTGAAAAGGGTTAGTAACAATTAAGGTTTATGCGAAAGCTTCTATCTTCCTATTTGTTAATGACGAAAGTTATTTGATGAAAAGGCATGACCTTTTATAGCTTTAGCATGATTCTGATATGGTTATCATTGTGGCATTGAAACCCCGATTCTAGGAGCTTTTATATTATTGATGTAATTCCCACCAATTTCGTGTTGTTTCCATTTTTATTTCATCATAAAGGTACGATTTTTATTCTACACAAACACTCGATCTCGACCACTGTTTAGTCGATCTCGATCACTGTTTAGTCGATCTAGAGTACACTCGTCGATGTCGAGGAGATTTCTACTCGGCATTGCTTGTTTTCGTATTCTATGTGCGGATCTGCAGGTTTACTCGACTGAGGTAGTCGATATTGAGTACCCTTACTCGAGATAGAGGTCTTCTACTGGTCGATATGAGAGGAATTTGGAACGAGAAAAGAGAGCGCCCACACGCTTCCTCGTAGACACGATCCTGATTCCCTTCCACAACAACGGGGGGAAGTCTTGTAATTTTTATTTGCGTGGTACAGGAAGTCGATTTGAGATTTATATTTTATATTTATTTTATACTTGATTTCCCCCTAACAAATTTTGGCACCGTTGCCAGGGAAGGAATCAATCGCGCCCTTTTTAGTTCATTTTTACTCTTTACGTACTTTTTGCTTTTGTTTCTCAGGTGCATGCGAAGAACTGATCGCATACAAATCGACCCAATTCTCGAACCAGAACGTTTCTTCCACCATCGACAAAGGCAAAGGAGGGTGTCGACAACCAAAAATGAGAATGAGGTCCAGCTTACACCAGCACAGGAGCTTGAACAACTCTGCAGGCAGATAGAGGAATTCACCACCAGAGAAACAGAGTACGCCCGACGAGAGGCGGAATATACACAGAACCAACAACGAGTGTTGAAAACTGTCGCTCAATCAGAATTCTAATTATTATTTTTTTAATTGTTCCAAATCAGGAGATATCAAAGAGCATTGCAAGATCAAAGCAAATATACGGCGTGGTTCTTGATCTGAAGCCCACATGCGAAGGATCGGGTAGCCCAAATGTATCACTGAGTGTCCGAGATAAGCCAGAGTACGAATCCTACTCGACGTCGACTACTTTGGTCGATGTCGAGTACTCCTCTTGGCCATTCCGAGTCCAAATCGAGTTGAAGTCCGAGTGTGTGGATTACTTGCTAGTAAAGGCACGTGGAATTCTTTCAAGACATGTGAAGATCTATCAAGTTGAAGGAAGATTTATCGGTATTAGATATTTACCTTAGAGATTTATTTCCTTTACTTACCAAGTTTTATCTTAAGTTTTTAGATAGATAGTTTTAGATATAGATAGATTATTCTTTCCTAGATTAGCAAAGATTGAACACTATAAATAAGGCCCTAGGGGCTGGTTCTTAAGAATTCTATTCCACGGCACAATTTACATTCAAAGGTAGGAGTTTAGAGAGCTTGTGGCCGAGTGAAGTTGTAAGATGCAAGAGCGGATTTGGCTTTATTCTGTTGTAAGTTTTTATTTGATTTAATGAAATTTAATTTCTTTACATTATTAATGTGTGTTTTGATGATGAAGAGCGAGTAGTCAACCCACTTCTAGGGTCGGGGTGAGCCCGACGATGGCCATGTAGGGTAATGAATCAAAGGTACAATCTTTTATGCGATTTCATCTTCTATCCCTAATTGCATGATTCTTCTGCGATAGTAGAAGGTAATCCTTGTTTGTGTTATTGAAGCGAAAGTGATCTTAATACAACTTGGATTAATTATGTGAAAAGGGTTAGTAACAATTAAGGTTTATGCGAAAGCTTCTATCTTCCTATTTGTTAATGACGAAAGTTATTTGATGAAAAGGCATGACCTTTTATAGCTTTAGCATGATTCTGATATGGTTATCATTGTGGCATTGAAACCCCGATTCTAGGAGCTTTTATATTATTGATGTAATTCCCACCAATTTCGTGTTGTTTCCATTTTTATTTCATCATAAAGGTACGATTTTTATTCTACACAAACACTCGATCTCGACCACTGTTTAGTCGATCTCGATCACTGTTTAGTCGATCTAGAGTACACTCGTCGATGTCGAGGAGATTTCTACTCGGCATTGCTTGTTTTCGTATTCTATGTGCGGATCTGCAGGTTTACTCGACTGAGGTAGTCGATATTGAGTACCCTTACTCGAGATAGAGGTCTTCTACTGGTCGATATGAGAGGAATTTGGAACGAGAAAAGAGAGCGCCCACACGCTTCCTCGTAGACACGATCCTGATTCCCTTCCACAACAACGGGGGGAAGTCTTGTAATTTTTATTTGCGTGGTACAGGAAGTCGATTTGAGATTTATATTTTATATTTATTTTATACTTGATTTCCCCCTAACAAATTTTGGCACCGTTGCCAGGGAAGGAATCAATCGCGCCCTTTTTAGTTCATTTTTACTCTTTACGTACTTTTTGCTTTTGTTTCTCAGGTGCATGCGAAGAACTGATCGCATACAAATCGACCCAATTCTCGAACCAGAACGTTTCTTCCACCATCGACAAAGGCTAAGGAGGGTGTCGACAACCAAAAATGAGAATGAGGTCCAGCTTACACCAGCACAGGAGCTTGAACAACTCTGCAGGCAGATAGAGGAATTCACCACCAGAGAAACAGAGTACGCCCGACGAGAGGCGGAATATACACAGAACCAACAACGAGTGTTGAAAACTGTCGCTCAATCAGAATTCTAATTATTATTTTTTTAATTGTTCCAAATCAGGAGATATCAAAGAGCATTGCAAGATCAAAGCAAATATACGGCGTGGTTCTTGATCTGAAGCCCACATGCGAAGGATCGGGTAGCCCAAATGTATCACTGAGTGTCCGAGATAAGCCAGAGTACGAATCCTACTCGACGTCGACTACTTTGGTCGATGTCGAGTACTCCTCTTGGCCATTCCGAGTCCAAATCGAGTTGAAGTCCGAGTGTGTGGATTACTTGCTAGTAAAGGCACGTGGAATTCTTTCAAGACATGTGAAGATCTATCAAGTTGAAGGAAGATTTATCGGTATTAGATATTTACCTTAGAGATTTATTTCCTTTACTTACCAAGTTTTATCTTAAGTTTTTAGATAGATAGTTTTAGATATAGATAGATTATTCTTTCCTAGATTAGCAAAGATTGAACACTATAAATAAGGCCCTAGGGGCTGGTTCTTAAGAATTCTATTCCACGGCACAATTTACATTCAAAGGTAGGAGTTTAGAGAGCTTGTGGCCGAGTGAAGTTGTAAGATGCAAGAGCGGATTTGGCTTTATTCTGTTGTAAGTTTTTATTTGATTTAATGAAATTTAATTTCTTTACATTATTAATGTGTGTTTTGATGATGAAGAGCGAGTAGTCAACCCACTTCTAGGGTCGGGGTGAGCCCGACGATGGCCATGTAGGGTAATGAATGAAAGGTACAATCTTTTATGCGATTTCATCTTCTATCCCTAATTGCATGATTCTTCTACGATAGTAGAAGGTAATCCTTGTTTGTGTTATTGAAGCGAAAGTGATCTTAATACAACTTGGATTAATTATGTGAAAAGGGTTAGTAACAATTAAGGTTTATGCGAAAGCTTCTATCTTCCTATTTGTTAATGACGAAAGTTATTTGATGAAAAGGCATGACCTTTTATAGCTTTAGCATGATTCTGATATGGTTATCATTGTGGCATTGAAACCCCGATTCTAGGAGCTTTTATATTATTGATGTAATTCCCACCAATTTCGTGTTGTTTCCATTTTTATTTCATCATAAAGGTACGATTTTTATTCTACACAAACACTCGATCTCGACCACTGTTTAGTCGATCTCGATCACTGTTTAGTCGATCTAGAGTACACTCGTCGATGTCGAGGAGATTTCTACTCGGCATTGCTTGTTTTCGTATTCTATGTGCGGATCTGCAGGTTTACTCGACTGAGGTAGTCGATATTGAGTACCCTTACTCGAGATAGAGGTCTTCTACTGGTCGATATGAGAGGAATTTGGAACGAGAAAAGAGAGCGCCCATACGCTTCCTCGTAGACACGATCCTGATTCCCTTCCACAACAACGGGGGGAAGTCTTGTAATTTTTATTTGCGTGGTACAGGAAGTCGATTTGAGATTTATATTTTATATTTATTTTATACTTGATTTCCCCCTAACAAATTTTGGCACCGTTGCCAGGGAAGGAATCAATCGCGCCCTTTTTAGTTCATTTTTACTCTTTACGTACTTTTTGCTTTTGTTTCTCAGGTGCATGCGAAGAACTGATCGCATACAAATCGACCCAATTCTCGAACCAGAACGTTTCTTCCACCATCGACAAAGGCTAAGGAGGGTGTCGACAACCAAAAATGAGAATGAGGTCCAGCTTACACCAGCACAGGAGCTTGAACAACTCTGCAGGCAGATAGAGGAATTCACCACCAGAGAAACAGAGTACGCCCGACGAGAGGCGGAATATACACAGAACCAACAACGAGTGTTGAAAACTGTCGCTCAATCAGAATTCTAATTATTATTTTTTTAATTGTTCCAAATCAGGAGATATCAAAGAGCATTGCAAGATCAAAGCAAATATACGGCGTGGTTCTTGATCTGAAGCCCACATGCGAAGGATCGGGTAGCCCAAATGTATCACTGAGTGTCCGAGATAAGCCAGAGTACGAATCCTACTCGACGTCGACTACTTTGGTCGATGTCGAGTACTCCTCTTGGCCATTCCGAGTCCAAATCGAGTTGAAGTCCGAGTGTGTGGATTACTTGCTAGTAAAGGCACGTGGAATTCTTTCAAGACATGTGAAGATCTATCAAGTTGAAGGAAGATTTATCGGTATTAGATATTTACCTTAGAGATTTATTTCCTTTACTTACCAAGTTTTATCTTAAGTTTTTAGATAGATAGTTTTAGATATAGATAGATTATTCTTTCCTAGATTAGCAAAGATTGAACACTATAAATAAGGCCCTAGGGGCTGGTTCTTAAGAATTCTATTCCACGGCACAATTTACATTCAAAGGTAGGAGTTTAGAGAGCTTGTGGCCGAGTGAAGTTGTAAGATGCAAGAGCGGATTTGGCTTTATTCTGTTGTAAGTTTTTATTTGATTTAATGAAATTTAATTTCTTTACATTATTAATGTGTGTTTTGATGATGAAGAGCGAGTAGTCAACCCACTTCTAGGGTCGGGGTGAGCCCGACGATGGCCATGTAGGGTAATGAATCAAAGGTACAATCTTTTATGCGATTTCATCTTCTATCCCTAATTGCATGATTCTTCTGCGATAGTAGAAGGTAATCCTTGTTTGTGTTATTGAAGCGAAAGTGATCTTAATACAACTTGGATTAATTATGTGAAAAGGGTTAGTAACAATTAAGGTTTATGCGAAAGCTTCTATCTTCCTATTTGTTAATGACGAAAGTTATTTGATGAAAAGGCATGACCTTTTATAGCTTTAGCATGATTCTGATATGGTTATCATTGTGGCATTGAAACCCCGATTCTAGGAGCTTTTATATTATTGATGTAATTCCCACCAATTTCGTGTTGTTTCCATTTTTATTTCATCATAAAGGTACGATTTTTATTCTACACAAACACTCGATCTCGACCACTGTTTAGTCGATCTCGATCACTGTTTAGTCGATCTAGAGTACACTCGTCGATGTCGAGGAGATTTCTACTCGGCATTGCTTGTTTTCGTATTCTATGTGTGGATCTGCAGGTTTACTCGACTGAGGTAGTCGATATTGAGTACCCTTACTCGAGATAGAGGTCTTCTACTGGTCGATATGAGAGGAATTTGGAACGAGAAAAGAGAGCGCCCACACGCTTCCTCGTAGACACGATCCTGATTCCCTTCCACAACAACGGGGGGGAGTCTTGTAATTTTTATTTGCGTGGTACAGGAAGTCGATTTGAGATTTATATTTTATATTTATTTTATACTTGATTTCCCCCTAACAAATTTTGGCACCGTTGCCAGGGAAGGAATCAATCGCGCCCTTTTTAGTTCATTTTTACTCTTTACGTACTTTTTGCTTTTGTTTCTCAGGTGCATGCGAAGAACTGATCGCATACAAATCGACCCAATTCTCGAACCAGAACGTTTCTTCCACCATCGACAAAGGCTAAGGAGGGTGTCGACAACCAAAAATGAGAATGAGGTCCAGCTTACACCAGCACAGGAGCTTGAACAACTCTGCAGGCAGATAGAGGAATTCACCACCAGAGAAACAGAGTACGCCCGACGAGAGGCGGAATATACACAGAACCAACAACGAGTGTTGAAAACTGTCGCTAAATCAGAATTCTAATTATTATTTTTTTAATTGTTCCAAATCAGGAGATATTAAAGAGCATTGCAAGATCAAAGCAAATATACGGCGTGGTTCTTGATCTGAAGCCCACATGCGAAGGATCGGGTAGCCCAAATGTATCACTGAGTGTCCGAGATAAGCCAGAGTACGAATCCTACTCGACGTCGACTACTTTGGTCGATGTCGAGTACTCCTCTTGGCCATTCCGAGTCCAAATCGAGTTGAAGTCCGAGTGTGTGGATTACTTGCTAGTAAAGGCACGTGGAATTCTTTCAAGACATGTGAAGATCTATCAAGTTGAAGGAAGATTTATCGGTATTAGATATTTACCTTAGAGATTTATTTCCTTTACTTACCAAGTTTTATCTTAAGTTTTTAGATAGATAGTTTTAGATATAGATAGATTATTCTTTCCTAGATTAGCAAAGATTGAACACTATAAATAAGGCCCTAGGGGCTGGTTCTTAAGAATTCTATTCCACGGCACAATTTACATTCAAAGGTAGGAGTTTAGAGAGCTTGTGGCCGAGTGAAGTTGTAAGATGCAAGAGCGGATTTGGCTTTATTCTGTTGTAAGTTTTTATTTGATTTAATGAAATTTAATTTCTTTACATTATTAATGTGTGTTTTGATGATGAAGAGCGAGTAGTCAACCCACTTCTAGGGTCGGGGTGAGCCCGACGATGGCCATGTAGGGTAATGAATCAAAGGTACAATCTTTTATGCGATTTCATCTTCTATCCCTAATTGCATGATTCTTCTGCGATAGTAGAAGGTAATCCTTGTTTGTGTTATTGAAGCGAAAGTGATCTTAATACAACTTGGATTAATTATGTGAAAAGGGTTAGTAACAATTAAGGTTTATGCGAAAGCTTCTATCTTCCTATTTGTTAATGACGAAAGTTATTTGATGAAAAGGCATGACCTTTTATAGCTTTAGCATGATTCTGATATGGTTATCATTGTGGCATTGAAACCCCGATTCTAGGAGCTTTTATATTATTGATGTAATTCCCACCAATTTCGTGTTGTTTCCATTTTTATTTCATCATAAAGGTACGATTTTTATTCTACACAAACACTCGATCTCGACCACTGTTTAGTCGATCTCGATCACTGTTTAGTCGATCTAGAGTACACTCGTCGATGTCGAGGAGATTTCTACTCGGCATTGCTTGTTTTCGTATTCTATGTGCGGATCTGCAGGTTTACTCGACTGAGGTAGTCGATATTGAGTACCCTTACTCGAGATAGAGGTCTTCTACTGGTCGATATGAGAGGAATTTGGAACGAGAAAAGAGAGCGCCCACACGCTTCCTCGTAGACACGATCCTGATTCCCTTCCACAACAACGGGGGGAAGTCTTGTAATTTTTATTTGCGTGGTACAGGAAGTCGATTTGAGATTTATATTTTATATTTATTTTATACTTGATTTCCCCCTAACAAATTTTGGCACCGTTGCCAGGGAAGGAATCAATCGCGCCCTTTTTAGTTCATTTTTACTCTTTACGTACTTTTTGCTTTTGTTTCTCAGGTGCATGCGAAGAACTGATCGCATACAAATCGACCCAATTCTCGAACCAGAACGTTTCTTCCACCATCGACAAAGGCTAAGGAGGGTGTCGACAACCAAAAATGAGAATGAGGTCCAGCTTACACCAGCACAGGAGCTTGAACAACTCTGCAGGCAGATAGAGGAATTCACCACCAGAGAAACAGAGTACGCCCGACGAGAGGCGGAATATACACAGAACCAACAACGAGTGTTGAAAACTGTCGCTAAATCAGAATTCTAATTATTATTTTTTTAATTGTTCCAAATCAGGAGATATTAAAGAGCATTGCAAGATCAAAGCAAATATACGGCGTGGTTCTTGATCTGAAGCCCACATGCGAAGGATCGGGTAGCCCAAATGTATCACTGAGTGTCCGAGATAAGCCAGAGTACGAATCCTACTCGACGTCGACTACTTTGGTCGATGTCGAGTACTCCTCTTGGCCATTCCGAGTCCAAATCGAGTTGAAGTCCGAGTGTGTGGATTACTTGCTAGTAAAGGCACGTGGAATTCTTTCAAGACATGTGAAGATCTATCAAGTTGAAGGAAGATTTATCGGTATTAGATATTTACCTTAGAGATTTATTTCCTTTACTTACCAAGTTTTATCTTAAGTTTTTAGATAGATAGTTTTAGATATAGATAGATTATTCTTTCCTAGATTAGCAAAGATTGAACACTATAAATAAGGCCCTAGGGGCTGGTTCTTAAGAATTCTATTCCACGGCACAATTTACATTCAAAGGTAGGAGTTTAGAGAGCTTGTGGCCGAGTGAAGTTGTAAGATGCAAGAGCGGATTTGGCTTTATTCTGTTGTAAGTTTTTATTTGATTTAATGAAATTTAATTTCTTTACATTATTAATGTGTGTTTTGATGATGAAGAGCGAGTAGTCAACCCACTTCTAGGGTCGGGGTGAGCCCGACGATGGCCATGTAGGGTAATGAATCAAAGGTACAATCTTTTATGCGATTTCATCTTCTATCCCTAATTGCATGATTCTTCTGCGATAGTAGAAGGTAATCCTTGTTTGTGTTATTGAAGCGAAAGTGATCTTAATACAACTTGGATTAATTATGTGAAAAGGGTTAGTAACAATTAAGGTTTATGCGAAAGCTTCTATCTTCCTATTTGTTAATGACGAAAGTTATTTGATGAAAAGGCATGACCTTTTATAGCTTTAGCATGATTCTGATATGGTTATCATTGTGGCATTGAAACCCCGATTCTAGGAGCTTTTATATTATTGATGTAATTCCCACCAATTTCGTGTTGTTTCCATTTTTATTTCATCATAAAGGTACGATTTTTATTCTACACAAACACTCGATCTCGACCACTGTTTAGTCGATCTCGATCACTGTTTAGTCGATCTAGAGTACACTCGTCGATGTCGAGGAGATTTCTACTCGGCATTGCTTGTTTTCGTATTCTATGTGTGGATCTGCAGGTTTACTCGACTGAGGTAGTCGATATTGAGTACCCTTACTCGAGATAGAGGTCTTCTACTGGTCGATATGAGAGGAATTTGGAACGAGAAAAGAGAGCGCCCACACGCTTCCTCGTAGACACGATCCTGATTCCCTTCCACAACAACGGGGGGAAGTCTTGTAATTTTTATTTGCGTGGTACAGGAAGTCGATTTGAGATTTATATTTTATATTTATTTTATACTTGATTTCCCCCTAACAAATTTTGGCACCGTTGCCAGGGAAGCAATCAATCGCGCCCTTTTTAGTTCATTTTTACTCTTTACGTACTTTTTGTTTTTGTTTCTCATGTGCATGCGAAGAACTGATCGCATACAAATCGACCCAGTTCTCGAACCAGAACGTTTCTTCCACCATCGACAAAGGCTAAGGAGGGTGTCGACAACCAAAAATGAGAATGAGGTCCAGCTTACACCAGCACAGGAGCTTGAACAACTCTGCAGGCAGATAGAGGAATTCACCACTAGAGAAACAGAGTACGCCCGACGAGAGGCGGAATATACACAGAACCAACAACGAGTGTTGAAAACTGTCGCTAAATCAGAATTCTAATTATTATTATTTTAATTGTTCCAAATCAGGAGATATCAAAGAGCATTGCAAGATCAAAGCAAATATACGGCGTGGTTCTTGATCTGAAGCCCACATGCGAAGGATCGGGTAGCCCAAATGTATCACTGAGTGTCCGAGATAAGCCAGAGTACGAATCCTACTCGACGTCGACTACTTTGGTCGATGTCGAATACTCCTCTTGGCCATTCCGAGTCCAAATCGAGTTGAAGTCCGAGTGTGTGGATTACTTGCTAGTAAAGGCACGTGGAATTCTTTCAAGACATGTGAAGATCTATCAAGTTGAAGGAAGATTTATCGGTATTAGATATTTACCTTAGAGATTTATTTCCTTTACTTACCAAGTTTTATCTTAAGTTTTTAGATAGATAGTTTTAGATATAGATAGATTATTCTTTCCTAGATTAGCAAAGATTGAACACTATAAATAAGGCCCTAGGGGCTGGTTCTTAAGAATTCTATTCCACGGCACAATTTACATTCAAAGGTAGGAGTTTAGAGAGCTTGTGGCCGAGTGAAGTTGTAAGATGCAAGAGCGGATTTGGCTTTATTCTGTTGTATGTTTTTATTTGATTTAATGAAATTTAATTTCTTTACATTATTAATGTGTGTTTTGATGATGAAGAGCGAGTAGTCAACCCACTTCTAGGGTCGGGGTGAGCCCGACGATTGCCATGTAGGGTAATGAATCAAAGGTACAATATTTTATGCGATTTCATCTTCTATCCCTAATTGCATGATTCTTCTGCGATAGTAGAAGGTAATCCTTGTTTGTGTTATTGAAGCGAAAGTGATCTTAATACAACTTGGATTAATTATGTGAAAAGGGTTAGTAACAATTAAGGTTTATGCGAAAGCTTCTATCTTCCTATTTGTTAATGACGAAAGTTATTTGATGAAAAGGCATGACCTTTTATAGCTTTAGCATGATTCTGATATGGTTATCATTGTGGCATTGAAACCCCGATTCTAGGAGCTTTTATATTATTGAAGTAATTCCCACCAATTTTGTGTTGTTTCCATTTTTATTTCATCATAAAGGTACGATTTTTATTCTACACAAACACTCGATCTCGACCACTGTTTAGTCGATCTCGATCACTGTTTAGTCGATCTAGAGTAGACTCGTCGATGTCGAGGAGATTTCTACTCGGCATTGCTTGTTTTCGTCTTCTATGTGCGGATCTGCAGGTTTACTCGACTGAGGCAGTCGATATTGAGTACCCTTACTCGAGATAGAGGTCTTCTACTGGTCGATATGAGAGGAATTTGGAACGAGAAAGGAGAGTGCCCACACGCTTCCTCGTAGACACGATCCTGATTCCCTTCCACAACAACGGGGGGAAGTCTTGTAATTTTTATTTGCGTGGTACCGGAAGTCGATTTGAGATTTATATTTTATATTTATTTTATACTTGATTTCCCCCTAACAAATTTTGGCACCGTTGCCAGGGAAGCAATCAATCGCGCCCTTTTTAGTTCATTTTTACTCTTTACGTACTTTTTGTTTTTGTTTCTCAGGTGCATGCGGAGAACTGATCGCATACAAATCGACCCAATTCTCGAACCAGAACGTTTCTTCCACCATCGAAAAAGGCTAAGGAGGGTGTCGACAACCAAAAATGAGAATGAGGTCCAGCTCACACCAGCACAGGAGCTTGAACAACTCTGCAGGCAGATAGAGGAATTCACCACCAGAGAAACAAAGTACGCCCGACGAGAGGCGGAATATACACAGAACCAACAACGGTGGGAAGCGAGAGTGGATCGCGAAGTCAATGCCCAATGAGAGCTCGAGGAACAATATAAGCACGTCCCTGCAAATGCAAAGGAGTGCTTGCTACCTACTCTGGAAGTTCTAGAATCGCCAATCGTTCTCCCACCCGTTAACTTTGAAATTCGTCCTTTTCTTATTTCTGACATTAGGAGGAACCAATTTCACGGGAAACCCAATAAATGCCCTTTAGAGCATGTTACAGCTTTTCTAGATTTATGTGAAGCTATTGCAGATAATGCTAATCTAGAATATCTTAAACTAAAGGCTTTTCGTTGGTCGCTTGCAGGAATAGCTTCACAATGGCTCGAGGGTGCCTTCACAGTCAATTCGCACGTGGAACGAACTACAAGACTTGTTTCTTAACAAGTTCTTTCCTCCTCCCAAAATAGTTGCGCTCAGATAACAAATCACGGCTTTCAGAAAAAATCCATGGGAGACATTAGCACAAGTCTGGGAGCGCTACAAAAGGCTGTTGAAATCTTGTCATACGCACGGATAGCCACCCTATGTGATCCAGGAGATCATCTTCAACTGTTTGGATGCACCAACTAAGGAGCGGATCAACAACTACACTGCTTACAAGTATCTCGAGTACACCCCATGGAATTGTTGCAGCCTCCGAAGAAAGGTATGAAAGGCCTTCCCTATCTATGCCCTTATATGTGCCACCTAAGGAAATTGATCTGGACGTCAGGGAACAGTTCCACAATGATTAGGTATGTCGTCTCACCAAGCAAGTTAAATTTCTGTCTAAGGATAAACCTTGTTTGGAATGTGGGTCTGTGAGGCACAACACTACTGCGTGCCCACATGCCAATCAAATACTCATAGCGGAAACCCACGAAGAGGCATGTTATGCGGGGGGACACTACTCCGGGCAACATCAGCAACAGAACTGGAGCCATTATCGCCAGCCCCAGCACCAAAGAGACTCCTCGCCCTATAGAGCTCCTGGTCACCCTGACAAGGAAGGTAAGAGAGATGACATGCAGCTTATACTCAAGGAGATGCGGAGGAATCACACCGACAACAAGCAATCAATCAATTCCATCCACACTCAAATGCACGACATCAACTCTAGACTTGGGGAAATTGATATCTGGAGGAAAACTATGGAGATCTAAATGGGTCAATTGGCTTCGCCAATCCCCAAACAATTAGGTACGCTCCCTTGATCTTCTGAACCAAATCCTAAGAATAAATCTGCAGGACAGGTAGCTGCCATGAACCTAAGGAGTGGGCGTCAGATGCAAGCACCCGAGCAAAACACGGAGAAAGCTTCATGAGACTACTCGACATCGACTAGTCCACTCGACGTCGACCAGAATCTGGTCGATATCGAGCATGTGGATGCTCGAACCTATATGGCGAACAACACTGGTTTCATCCCTACAAGCATGGTGGACGATGTACCAGTACAGGTAGGTAAGTTCTTTGTCCCTGCTGATTTTCTAGTTATTGATATGGCAGAGGACCCTGCTTGTCCAATTATTCTTGGAAGGCCTTTATTAGCGACCGTGGATGCCAACATAAGCGTAAAGAATGGAGTGCTCACTTTCAACATCAGTGATGAGGTAACACTACTACACATATAGTTATTGATGACATTTAAAAGATGGCGTTTTTTATAAAATGTCATTAAAAACATTTTTTACGGCGTTTAAATACAAAAACGCTATAATTTTTTAGAATACAATTTATTCATGGCATTTTACAAACGCCGTAAAATTGGTGACGTTTATAAAATGCCATGTTTTTCAATTGTAAAATTTTCAAAGTATTTTATGGCGTTTTAAAAATGCCATAAAAATTACGGCGTTTATAAAACGTCATGAAAGTGGGGGCAATATTTTCGTTCGAAAATTTTGGGCACTAATTAGAGCGGCAAACAAAAAGAAAACCCTAAATTCGCCCCCTATTCTTTATTTCGATATCTATTGCACTCTGTGACTCGCGCCCTCGTCTCTTCCTCCCTGAAAACTCAAACCGCCAGAAACCTCCGTCGTCTCGTCAGATTCTGCTCTTCCCCTGCTTTCTCCGCCAAGGCTCGCTCCCGCCTTGTTTCCGCCGGCGTTACTCCTACTTTAGTCTCCACGCTCTCCTATTTCAGCTACAAAGCTCGCGAGGCCTCCCTCCATGCCCTCCTTAACCTCACTCTTCGCAATGAACGGTCAGATCTTTTTCTCTCTCTCTCTGATTGCTTTCGGTGGTGCTTCGTCTTCTTTGGATGTAGGGCTCGATTCGTTGTTGAGGTCAAAGGTTTGAGGACGCAACTCATTATTGCCCGTGCAGCAGGTGGTTCGAGTTCTCTTCTAATACCCCACCCCCTCATCTCTTTCTCATCTTTCCGAGATGGGTCTCTAATTTTAGCCCTAAATTCATTCGTTATCTAGGTTTTTAATTCTAATGTTTATTGTGTTTTGTATTTTGATGTCCCAATGTTGGGGTTTTTTTTTTAAAAATTGAACTTTGATTTTGGGTGTGGTTGGAATTGCATGCAAAATGGCATCTTCTCAGCTCAAATCTTCAACAATTTCACCAAGGAGATTGGCCATATTTGACAGGCTTATTTAGGTATTCACCTGCCAAGGTCTCATCTTGATGCTTTTGTGTTCAGTTGGAATTGCAGGCAAAATGTAAGTGATGAATTTATGAAAACACCTTGATGTTTTTGTGTAATTAGACCAAATTTTGAATGTAAATATTTTGGATTTTGTCCTATGAAACATATCTAATGCGATTATGATCGATCTTCAAGTTGAATTTGGATGATATGAGTAGGTTCTTTTCCTTAAAAAAACTTTCTATAAGCTAATATGATATTAGCAAGTTCTTTTAGCTGTTTTAATTTAATTTTCAGGGACTAGAAACAAGTTCACTTGAGTATGTCTAATGAGTATGTCTAAATTCGGTGTCACAATGTGTTAGTTTAAGTTCTAGGAATTAATTCATATTTTGATTGATTTTTATGGTTTTGTGGATTCATACATTGCCATGAATCAATCTGCTAGCTCTTGCAATCAACTCATTGTACCAATGTCATATGGCCCACACGTTGTCCTTAAGTGTACTAGATACATTGATGAAGCTAAGTTAGCGAATTTGGATGAATCTGATTTCGGAGGTGAAGGTTGTCAAGTGGACCCATATCCGTCTAAAGAGTGCTGTCCCAAAAAGAGAAAATGGGACAATAAGGTTAAGTATCATCGGCTTGTGAATTGCACAAATAGCTTAAAGGTTTTATGATGTTCATATTACTGAATTCATGTTTTCCTGGTTACTTTTAGGATCCCGAGCTCGAGCAGCTATGAGGCGGAGATGGAGATGTTATCGATAGCAGTAAGCACAGAGGGGTGGGCTACTAAAAGCCAAAATTTTGCAGAAAGGGTATGTATTTTTTTTACTCCTTCATGTAGAGTTTTACTTTATCTTAACTTAGAGATTAGGTGTTGCAAATTACATTGATCTGACTCATGCAGCTACTAGGTAAATACTCTATGCTATTTCTCATCGGATTCCAGTAACCACAAATTGAATTTTAATTTATTTTCTCACTTTTAGGTGGGTTTTATGTAATTAATCTGTAGGGCATATGACAGAGTTGTCATTAAGTTTCAGAGTGTAGAAGCAGACATAAATTTCAGCCTAGAATGTTTTCAAGATGACTTGAAACAGGTTCGGATTCAATAGAGCTAGTAAAATAATTTATGAAATTTATTCTTGTCTTAACTTGTTTTCTTTTCCTGAATTAGAGCTTGTACCGATTTATTTACTGTATCATGGGTAAGAATATTGATTGTTATAGTAGGTTGTATAATTGAAATGGATGTTGGACAGATGGTAAGTGACTATAAGTATCTTGCTCTCTCTTCTCTGAATCTCTGGTTGTCTCTCCGTTGTACTTTTTGTTGAATTCTACCATTCAAAGCTGCAATTCTGGCAGGGAAAGAAAAAAACGTTCCTTAGAAATTGACTTGACTGATTTTCTCTTTGTTTTTCTAAATTAATTCAATCTCCAATTAAAGGTTCATGAGAGTTTCAACCTCCTCAAAGGTTTCTGAGAGTTCAACCTCTTCTTGCAATTCAACTACCTGCACAAGGTCAGTAAATGCTTATATATATGTTTTTGATAGCCGAAATAGTTTTCATGTGTAGTGTTGTGTATTGGATTATGGGTGTTGCTATTTATTTTATTTCTTCAATTTAAGTATTTAATTTGTGTATGCATTTGTAGCTTCGTTATCATTTGAAGTTTTGATGCCTATTGTTTTGGAATTGAGTATGTTGACTATGTTCATATTACAACTTGTAGCTTAAGTATTGATGCGCTTTTATTATAGTTTCATTATTTAAGTAGTGTTGATGGTTTTTATGCTTGAATTCTTAATCATTATGTGCTGCTGTATTTTTTTTAATATGAATTCTTAATTATCTCAATTACAGGAGAAGGAGCATTCATATGCCATGTATTACTTAGAGATTACAAGGTGGAGCATTGATTATAATTTAATTTAAGTTGCAGATGTTCATAAACTCAATTTTAGTTACATTGTTTGCAAACAGGTCATTTGTAATGGATTAGGATGGGCATACAATTGGATGAATTCATATTTTCAATTGCTAGCTATCAAAATGTTTTCTGTTTGTATTAATTTTTTTAAAATATGTATACAATTCCATGGCGTTTTCTAAACGCCATGGTTTGTTTGAAAACTTTATAACATTTCATGGCGTTTAAAAATGCCATAAAATGAATGGGTTTTTAGAAAACTTGCACACAATACCATGGCATTTTAAAAACGCCATGGATTTTATGACGTTTGTTAAATGCCATGAATTTTGCCCCAAAAGCACGGCGTCACCTTAGACGGCGTTATAGGATGGCGTTGAAAAACGCCATGAATTACTTTCTATGGCGTTTTTCAAACGTCATTGATGACTATGTATCTACTAGTGTAACTGAGTATTCTTTTAATAAAACTGAAAGGCATACGATTCCTATGGAGGAGGTCAAATCAATTTCAGCCAGATACATCAGTTGCGAGAGGCTAAGGTAAGAAATATGACTCCCGAAAAACTAGAAAAGAGAGCCATGAAAGCCCATGTGAAGGAGATAATGGCCATCCTGAACGAGGAAATAGAAAATCTACTTGACATAGGCCAAGGTAAGTCGATGTCGACTAACTTTTATTCAGATGCTTTGCCAGGTCATAAGTATGGGGTCGATGTCGACTAGAAGTACTCGACGTCGAGTACTCTAGTCGACGTCGACCAGATTCAGCCACCTCTGTCGACTGCACCAGCATCGAGCAACTCACTCGAAGACGAGAAGTACTCGACATTGAGTACCCTTACTCGACTTCTCTTCCTCTTTCGAGCAAGCCGCCAGACGCACCGACGTACTTGACGTAGAGTACCCTTACTCGATATCGACCAGATCCCGACGTCCCGAACGACGATTTTGCGAAGATAAGCCGAGAGAAGGACATACAAGATCTATCTATACATGGAAGAGCTTTGTCTTGGTACGTGAGATCATGCAGGGTTTCCAATGACAATCATAAGGAGTATGAAGTCGGAGATAAGGTCTATGTCTCCAAATTCAAGAATCACTGGTTCCCTAATAAGTTCAACAACAAGAAGATGGAACCCTTCACGGTGCACAAGATCCATTCCGAAGGACTACAATTGATGGACAAGAATGGAGTCTTGTTTAAGGCATAAGCCACATGGGCACTCCAGATGCCGAACCGGATAATTCGGTTAAAACCGAAATCGAACCGGTATAACCGTTTCTTTCTTTTCTACTTCAAAATCTTTACCTTTTTTGTTTTGAAAAACAACAATAGCCTACACAATGATATATTTTTTTTTTTCAAAATTCACGTCTAAGCCTTATTTTTTTTGCATTTTAGGGAGTATATGATATCGTAAGTGATTTCCATAATACATAATTAGTGCACTCATAGTTATAGACATGAATATTTAAACTAATCAGTTAAATTCCAAGCTTGGCTATACACCACTGGCGACCGTCGATCATTAAAAAAAATTTAAGTAAAAGTTACTAAAAAAAATAATAAAATATGTAAAATAATATAAAATCTACGGTCATCCTACAATGTATATATCTTGTTTTCTTTTAATTGAAAAAAAGTGATTTAATTTAGTGTCGACTCGCGACAAATATGACTTAGGATATATAATTCCGGTTCCTTTCGGTTGAAACCGTAAACCGCCGGTTTTAACCGGAACCGTAATTCTAAATTATTGAAAACGGAAAACCGGACCAGAAACATTAATCCGGTTTTTGGTTCAGTTATACCGGTCCGGTTCCGATCGGTTTTCCGGTCCAAACCAAAATATGCACAGCCTTACTCCTGAGCAAGGTAATGAAATTTCTAACACTTTTGTGGAATATGGTGAATATTTGGATCCCTGTGAGCATTACTTCTATAAGACACCAGTGGAACTATGTTAGTGGTCTTTACATTCCCTCTAGAAAAGATCAAACCCAGGTAAATATGGAAGTGTCAAAGCTTCTCTACAAGGTATCATTAATTTCCAAGTTTTTCATGTTTAGTGCTCATTCAAATTTTGGTTGGGCACAAGAATTTGATTTGCTTATAAGGGTGTTAATAATGTCTGAATGAGTCTTAAGCGAAAGATAGAATAAACTATCAAGTCTATGACGTTATCCAAAGACGCTTATTGGGAGCCAACCCAAGGTAAGTTTTCTAGTTTACAAGTTTTTCAAATTCTAGTTAGGTATTTAGTCTTGCAAATTCAATGAAATGATAAAGTTTCATATAGATATATGTTTTTGGAAGAGTCTTGAGCTAACCATGGCAGATTTGCTTGATCAAATGATGAAGTTGGCGTTCTGTATGACACGGCGCCCGCCGCTTAAAAATCGGCACCCGCCGCTGTTCTTAGTAACACAGTTCGGATTTTGGTAACATTTGAAGGGAGTATTTTCTATCCTATTTTATCTATATTTTTATATTATTTTCGAATTTTTAGGTTATTTATATTTTCTATCTTATTTAAGATTAGATGTTTTCTATCTATTTATTTTAGGAGTATATTTTATTTTATCCATCTTTAGGATTATATTTTATTTTATCTTAGGTTAGTTTTATCTGTCTTAGGTTAGTTCCATTTATCTTAGGGTATTTCTATTTATCTTAGGATTAGATTGTTTTTCTATCTAGCCATTTTATATTTCTTTTATTATTTTCATTATTCTAATTTTTTTTTCTTTTTGATAGATACCCTTTCCCTTTCCAATTAACTATATATCCCAATTCCCAAATTTTGATCATTCAAGCCTTTGTCTCCAAGTAAATGCAAGAACTTTAATCTCTCTACTTGAATCTAATTCCAAAACCTAAGCCTTGAGTTTCAATCAAGAGTCTTTTTCTCATCATCATCCACATTCATCACAACCCATCATCCATCAAAATTCAATTCTTTTTCACATCATCCCTATCATCAAAAGAAGGCTTCGAAACCAAGTCTTGACCTTCAAAGAGCAATCTGGAAGGAGTTTGAACGTCGGAACATCAACGTTGCAACTCGGATTCACAGTTCTCCAATACACGACACCCGTCGCCACTCTCAGTGCTTCAATGCTTGTTTGTCCGACGATGATAACCACCTCTACCATGATCAAGTAGGTTCCCTTTTCTCTCACTTGTGAGTTTCTATTAAATTTTTTTGTCTCTATTTGATTTTCATTTAAGGATGATGAAAAGTTTAAGTGTGGGGGAAAAGTTGCATTCTTAGATTCATGCATTCATGTTTATGTTCTATTGTTTGCATTGCCATATATTGATGTTTACTTTTCCATTATCTTATTGCATTAGAAATTTTTTTGGAAAATATCATGCATTGCATAAATATGTGTTATTCAACTACCCATCTTGCAATGTTTGTCCTCCAAAGCATTTTTATGATCTTAATTGCATAAGTCCCATTATTTGATTTAATTGCTTGAAATGAGTTTTGATTGGAGCATGATTATAGAATATAATTTAGAATGTATGATCCTAAGGTTAATTGAACTTCTATAAAATATTCCTATGTTCTTCTTTTGTAATTACTCTCCGTATGTTATACCTCTTGTGATTGACTGATTTATCTATTTTCAAGACCATATTCCACACGTTTGTTATTTGTGAGTTACATATGATTGATGCATGTTTTTGTTTAACCAATGGTTACCTTATCCATCCTTCACACACACACACACACAAACACACACACACACACACACACACACACACACACACACACACACACACACACACACACACACACACACACACACACATCCACCCTTCACACACACACACACACACACACACATATATCATTTGGTTGAACCCCTTTGAGCCTAATTGACCATTTTTCTTAATAGCTCCACAAAACATATCCTAGCCAATGATAAGTCTGACCCTATATCCGGTAATTGGGAGGAGAATTGGTGAAAAATCTATATATTGGAGTTGATTTGAGGAGAGTTGATGTATGTATGATTGCGTATAGCGAGAGGCATAGCCGAAATAAGGTAACCCTTCTTGCATGAGACCTAATGAGGATAAAATTCACTTAGGAGTAAAAGTCTAGTGCCATGAGACCTAATGAGGATAAAATTCACTTAGGGGCAAAAGTCAGGTAGCTTAGACCTAGGGAGGATAAAATTCACCTAGAGGCAAAAGTAAGCTTAAAAGGTAGAAAAAAAGAAAAAAAAAAGTTGAAAAAAAAAAGAAAAAAAATCATCACCATTTGCATTGAATAAAGAAGTTGTAGTTGGCTATTCAAAACCGAAGAGTTTATTGTTATGTATTGGTGTTTTTTTCATTGGAATGGTTTTGCAAAGTATGGAGGTTATGGTGTTGTATATAACTAGCCCTTTTCCTGGATTTTTGTTCTCTATCTTTTCGCTCTACTCTATGTTCGCCAGAGGACTAGCGAAGCTTAAGTATGACGTGGATTTTGATAATGCATATTTTACATGGTCATTTATAGGTGGTATTAGGTGCATTAAGTATTTATATTGCATGTTTAATAAGCTTATTCATATTTTTGGTCATTTAGTATTCGAAGTGCGGAATCTACGGTTTTTAGTGTTTATTTTTAGGTTATAAGATCCGATCTCAAAAGGTGGAGAAAGAATGGAGCAAATGGAGAAAGGATATCTATGGAACAAGAGCAGAAATGGAGAACTTGCGGAAATCCCATCTTTAAGGTTCTGAGAAGTTGGAATTAGCTTATGTGGTCTTCATGAGAATCGTAGTGCTTGGAAAGAGATTTCCCACGCATATTCATATGCGTCAATCGGAAGAACGAGGGCTCCAAAAGTGTGTTACAAGTTCAGTCTGTCGAAACTGTCAAGTTGTAAAGAGCGGCGTCCGCTGCTCAAAAAGCGGCGCCCGCCGGTTTCGTTAGTTCCGGATCTGCGATACGTGGCCCAAGTCTATCTTTATGGGAACTTTTATTTAAACTTATTATAGGGTTTGGCCGACAAAAGGAGGCCTATATTAGGTCATTTTCAGCCACTTTCATTCATTTATTCATAGATCTAGTTTCATATTAACATAGAGAGATGAGAGGATTTAAGTTTAGGGATTCAAGGTACGTTATGCTTGCCAAGAATTCTTGTGGTTTTACTGTGATTCAAGACTTGGTTGATTGATTGTGAGACTTGATTTCTATATTATTCATAAGTTTATTTATCATCTTATTCTTCATTAATTATATTTGTGTTTCTCTCTATGACCGGCCATCTAGTTAGGGAATTGCATCTATGTTATGAATCCGTTGTTGGTTTCTTAATAGCAAACGAAGACATTGATTTAGAAATATTTATATGCCTTTGTAGTGGATGATAACAATTGATCTATGTCAAGTAGATGTTATTAGTGTCGAATGGGTTGTTCCTTTGTTTCCTAATTGCATTGAATTGATATGCCAATTGGTCTTAAGAACTCGAATCGTTAATACTATTCTGTAGTAATATTGAATAAGAGATTGTGTCTTTACGGAAGAACATAGGCTTAGGAATAATATTGATATCATCTCAAGGATCAAGTAAATCAACCAATGATGCGAATTGTAGGCAAACCACACTCTTATCTTTTACGTTATCTTTATTTCCATTCATATCTTTACCATAGTTTATTTACATTCCTCATTGCCTATTTACATTCACATCTTATCCTTATTTGCATAATTGATAAATACGCATTGCATTAAAGTACTTGTTTCTCTCTGGGTTCGACCCCTTACTTATCCGCTATACTAGGTTTCTAGTTAGTTTATTAATTTGGGTTATTTTTTTGTCGAGGTGAAATCTTACGACATTTCTCCTCCGTCAGGTATGTAATTGCACATCGATTATCAGAAAAACAAAGTCACAAATGCACCCATAAGCTGAGAACATATAGGCTCTTACCAAGGGTGTAAGTTCAACGGGCGGGGGGTACCTGCGTAAGGCAATTTCAGCAGCCTTATATGTTGTTGTTGTCACAGTGTAGGGCAACACTATCAACATCTGGACCAAGAAACAACATATGAGAACGAAGGACGCACCCAAAGAACGGAAGGAAGCATGCAGTGAAACAAGCCCCATCGTAACCCCAACCGCCGCCAGAACACCTCTTCCATTAAACATCGATGAGATTTGGGTCGACTATCCTCGAAAATTGCTTCATTAGGTCTTCAAACTAAACAATTTTTGTAGGAGATATCCCAGGAGGTGTGCAACTTAATTTTTGTGAGGGATGATGATACCCCGATGGAGACGTCAACTTTCGATGTCTCCGAACGAAACTTGTAATGTGTTGAGATTGCTACTTTAATGAATAGCCATTGTCAATTTTTCTTCACTTCGGCCTGATTTTTTTGTTGTTGGTTGTCAGTCTTATCACTCTATCAGAAGAGAAGAGACTACAACGGATTTGGGAGTTAGGGTTGTTAGACTGATTTGGGGGTGCGTGGTAGAAGGGGTTAGGGGTGTTCTTCATTTTGGTTGTCAAGTTTATTAAATCTTATTGACATGTGGATTAATTATGAATAAATAACCGACGTACAAAGGTTTACGTAATATTGTATTTTTTAGGACAGATCCAATTTCCGTCCCTTAATTCATTGTCCCTCAAACACGTCAAATTAGTTGATTGTCCATCCGATCAGTTTTATTGTACGTCTTCTGTCTTTCCCTCTCTTCTACCTCGCTTAGTCGCTTCTCTCTTGCTCTGTCTCTCTAGTTTGAAACGATCATCTTCTTCCCTCTTACTATCGATCGTTGTTTATACTTTTGATGGCTGAATTAAGCATGGCATGTAGAGGTTAGTGTAGTTTCAATGTGGTTTCTTTGGTAGGGATTTGTTCGTTTCATGAACTGTTTCATGAACCTAGTTATAATCCTATGTAATGTCTGAGTTATAATCCTGTAAAAGTCAGTTCAATGTGAGTATTTTCTTTTGATTTTCCTAGCTTATTTTTTGTTCATTGTTTTTTGTCTTTCTCGTTGGCTATCTGTTTTATGTGTTCATGTTTGTGTTTTGTAGGAAATAAGATATTGGTTATCTGCTGAAGAGAGGTTTTCTTCACGCATAAATCTTTACACTTATCCTGAAGTTTGTGAAATTATTAAAGATGGTTTGTTCGCACAAATTTTTAGCAGCTTAATAATAGTTGTTTAGGTTTAGTTTTTGTTCATGGATCAAAATTGCATTTTAATTTTCAACTAATACATCAGATGGTAATGCATGAAGTATTTAAGTACGTTGTAACAAAAAACAAGATGGAAATGTGGTTTAAAGTTGATGGTCTGGTTTTATTTATTCAAGTTTGATATCATAACTGGTCTTTGATGTCCATGTTTTTTACCATATTTTGTTCTTATTTTTACTCCAAATTATGTCTATTATATATGTTTTAGGTTGTGAATGTTAGGAATTTGGTTCAATTTTGAAGCAATTCCAAGAAGGAGACTACGGAAAAGGATTGCTCGACATCGAATAGCCTTTCTCGATGTCGACTGAAGATTTTGAAGAATCGAACAAGTGAACCTACTAGAATGAAGAAAAGAGTGGTCGAAATTCACCATTTCTGTCGACCACTACTAGACGCCCACCACATATATGAAGCACTCAATGTCGACTGACTTGCTCGGTGTCGACTAGAAAAGATTCACGCTTAGGGGCAAAGGAAGGAGGAGTTTTCATTGAATAACATGCCCGAGGTCGACCAAAGTTGAGGAGCGCTCAACATCTACCACTATATATAGTCGATGCCAATTGGAGATGCACGCGCACACAGACGCGTTTGGATAGAGACGGATCTTTGAACTTACCATATTCGAGATTTTCACATATCTTTTATCATTAGATAGATTATTTTCCCTTGGGGTGATTTCCACTTTACCCATAGGTGATTAGGGTTTCATATTATTTTATTATTATTCTTACTTAGGGAATAATTTTAGGTTTTATTATGAATAAAGGTTTTAGGCCTAGGGTTAGAAACATCCAAGAAATCACAAACAATTGTGAGTCATAGAAAGAGAGGGAGAGCTGAGCGAGGAGTAGAGAGAAAGAAATGGAAATTGAGTTTGGTTGTAAGTTTTCTTTATTCTTAACTTAAGTCTTATTTTTCCCATGTCTATGATGTCTTTCCATGCGATCATGAGTGAGTAGTCATCTTACTTAGGGTCGGGATGAGCCCGACAATAGCCATGTGTGTGTGCTTGAATCTATGATCTTTCTATGCTATTATCATCTTCTATCTTGTGCTTAGATCCTTTGCGGAAATTGAGGTAGTTCCTTGTTTGCAATTGTAAAGCAAAAGTGAATTGATTGTAAATGAATAATAATTAGGATTGATTTGGAGAGTGGATTAAACTCTAATTGAGAAAAGATATAAACAAATAGTTTTTTTATGCAAGAGCCTTTATGATTTATTTTTTGAGTATACAAATGCTTCTCTTTTGTTGATAAAAAGCATGGTCTTTTCTATGATTCGTGTGTTTTACATGCATGGTTGTTGTTGTGGTAAACCCTGGCTTTAGAAGATCTTTTTAGCATTGTTGAAACCCTAAATTTGAGCCCTTCATTGTGTTTTGTGAAACCCAACACCCCTATGAACCTTTCTTGATCATCACGTCCTTAACCATCCTTATATTCTTCGGCCTCCTTTGTCGACGTTACTTACTGTCTATTTCACTGCTCAATATCGACTATTCTAGTCGACACGACTGCTGCTATTTTGGTTGGCGGTTCTCTGTGTTGACTTGTCCTTGCACCTACTCGATATCGACTACCTGTTTGTGTTTTGCAGGTTGTTGATTGACGTCGACTACTTCTACCCGACATCGACCACTGCTTTGACCTACTGTGTTAAAGTTGAACATCAATTGTCTCCATCGACTACTTGTAGTCGATCTCGAGTACTTCTGGTCGATAACAGAACATTTTGAAGCCATTTTGGAGAGCGATGACAGGCTTCCTTGTGGATCGATCCTGATTCCTCTATACTACACAGGAGAGTCTTCTAATTTATTTGCTCGATCGAGTTGGTTTTCTTGTGTGCTTATATTATACTTATTTACATAGAAAAACTCCCTCAACCTTCTTCCAGTTATTGAATATGATCATTTACCTCTTAAGGTTGTTACATTTCAAGAGTTTTTTTTGGCAAGGCCAAAGTCCTTTATGCAGATATACTTAAGATTTTTAAATTTGAACTTAAAAAATCTCCAGAAAAGTTAATGATAACTAAGCTTTTGATTATTTGGAAGGTGTTGTTATTTAAACGGTTTGAGGTTGTGAGCTTGAATCGTTTAGCTCTTGCATGTGATGCCCAAAAATTTGAAAGATTTAATTGGGGTCATGAATGTTACCGTGTCTTATTTAAGTGTTTGAGAAAAGTATCTTCTGACTTCTATTCAGAAGGGTGTCAAAGCTAGGGGAATATTAATTAAGCTCTTTAGATATCCTCTATCATTCCATGTGATTTTTTATTCCCTTTTGGCTTTCACTAATTATTTCTATATGTCAACGTTTTTTAAATTTGGCGTGTTTTATGTGTATTTAACAGGTTTGGGTTTTGTAAGTGTTTCCTTCTATTGTTGAAAAGCTTGGTTTTACCTTTAATTATGTTGACAACGACCCACTTTCTCTTACATTGGATGTGTAATGTCAAAGGTACTCACGAACAAGCACTGTCATTATTTAACAGAGAAATGTTAAACTTTTTATTTGTACCTTCCATTGATTATCAGCATTCTTTTGTGTAATGATCATTTTTTATCATTTGTTCCTTTAATTGATTATCAACATTCTTGTATTTGTAAATAATCCCCTATTTATCCATAATATGGAGTGTTTTCAAGGAAGGCTGGAATGGAGTTTGAAGAAGTTGCCGATGAAGTTTTTGACTATGTTGGCGAGCGTTTTTCTCCTAACCCCAAAAAGGTCCTCATTATAATGTGAGGCATATTAGGAAGAATTTTTATATATACCATGAAGTTTGGTGATTCTGGTGGCGTGGGTTCTAAACCTTCTTCTACTCCTTATGCACCTGCAATAGCTTCTGCACCTGCACCTGATTCAGGTGGGAGCTTGAAACGGAAGGCTACTAATTTGGGTGCTATTAAGAAAGACAAAAAGAGGCAAAAGAGTAAGTCAAGCTGCCTGTCATTATGAGGAGGGCTCGGTCTAGAAGATTGGAGGGTAAAATTAAGAAGACTAAAAAGACTGCTAATATTTTTCGTGAGAATGGTGACAAAGTGGGGGCTAGCAAAGAGAAGGATGTAGCTGGGAAATTGATGAATTAAGGTGTTCTAACCTTACTCCAATATCTATATTAGTTTGTGTTTGAGTCCTTGTGAAAATGGAAGGAAGGGGAAACTACCAAAATAATATCCTTTAAAGTCATTATTATCCAAAGATGATTATGAACTTGTACATAAAAGGGAATAGGTGCTCATTTGGAAACTTAAGTTTAGTGTATTTAGATTCATATTTCTGATATGTTGACTTTCTCTCTTTTTGTCCCATGGGGATTTTTTATGTCAAAGGTTATGGACCTATGGTGGTGAGTTGAAAAAGAAGGATTTTTTTTGAAGTTGTTATTGGGAAAACAAGATGGTTGGAGAGCATACTAAGCCTATATAATCTACTAAAACATGTATAGTAAGTAATTTAAACAATTTTTTAATATAATCTACTAAAACATGTATTGGGAAAACAAGATGGTTCTCTCTATGGTGAGCGTTGTGTCATATGAGGTAAAAAATATCATATAAGGCTTCCAAATTTGAAGATGTCGTTATTTTGGATTGGTTGCTTTGTCAATGGTATTTACCTGAAGAGTGGCTTCATTTGATGCAACAACTGAACATCTATTTTGAAATATTTTATTGGAATGTATCGTTCGCAACATGGGAAGGATTGGAACACTACAAAGAAGATTTACATTCCATTCAATATTAAAAAAATGCATTGGGTTGTGTTATAAATTTCATATTCGAGAAAGGAAGGTTGTAGTTTATGATTGTAACAAGTATGTTGCTAATGATTGTTTGGAAGGAATGTTTAGGGGGCTTAGCTGTCTAGCTCCCTCTTAATTTTTGCAAGGCTAGAACATGCAAGAACTTTGAAGGAACCTCAATGTTCACCATAGAGAGAACCCCCGATATTATGCATGATGAAACTGGTATGTATATTTTTAATAAATTCTTATGTTTTTATTCACTTTCTTAGTTAAAATTGTCAGCTTTTTATGCACTTACCTGTTTTTATTCATTTGGTGTGCAAGCCTTGTTGTGGAATATTTACAATAAAGGCAATTGAAGTGCTTGTCTTTAGCGGTGATATTAGAAGTTTTATTCAAGAGAAAATGTTTCGTTGTCGTGAACTTATGTGTTCAGATCTTATAAAGGGAAATTGGAGCTTCAGATTTTGGTGTATGTTTTAAAACATCTTCTTGTGGTTGTATTTGAAAACATCTTAACAGGGTGTGGTTGTATTTGAAGACATATTAACAATATATGATGCAATTTATGTGGTTCACGTTAAAATGTTGTGTGTTCTAACACCCCAAATAGTAATATCTCTACTTTCAACCAATAACGAGTATTAGCAACAAGTACAAGTCGATCCCACAAAGAGTGCATGCAACTTTGGCTAGACATAGTATATAAAAGTGATGTGCACTCAAATAACCATCATTTTCACTTACATCCATATCGATTTATGTATACATTTTACATTTTTGGGTTTGATTTATTGATATTGCATATTTTATACGATCATTTATAGGTGGTCTTAGATGCATTAGGTAGTCTTATTGTGTGTTTAATAAGCTTATTCATATTCTTGGTCATTTGGTATTCGAAGTGCAGAATCTACAGTTTCTAGTGTGTATTTGTAGGTTATAAGATCTGGCCTTGAAGGGTGGAGAACGAATGGAGCAAATTGGCAAAGAAGAGCTAAAGAACAAAAGCGAAAATGAAGAACATGGAGAAATCCCATCTTTAAAGTTCTGAGAAGTTGGAATTAGCTTCTGAGGTGTTCATGGTAATCGTAGTTCTTAGAAAGAGCTTTCCAACGCATATTCATATGCATCAATCGGACAAACGATGACTTCACAAAGTGCGTTACAAGTTCAGTCAGCCGAAGTTGTCGGCACTGTAGGGACGGCGCCCGCTGCCTTGTCAGATCACGGATTTGTGGAAACCCTATATTAAACATATTTCCAGCATTCAGTCAATCAACTAATTGGAGAACTAACATTATATTTCCCATAAAACTCATTACAATGAGAGAATTTAAGTTTAGGGATTCAAGGTTTGTTATGCTTGCCTAGAATTCTTGTGGTTTTGCTATAATTCAAGACTTGGTTGGTTGATTGTGAGACTTGATTTCTCTATTATTCATATGTTTATTTATCATCTTGTTCTTCATTGTTTATATTTGTGATTCTATGACCGTGCATCTAGTTAGAATTTGCATCTATGCTATGAATTCGTTGTTGATTTCTCAGTAGCAAACGAAGTCATTGATTTAGTGATATTTCTATGTCTTTGTAGTGGATGATAACAATTGATCTATGTTGTGTAGATTCGATTACGGATGAGTTCAGTATGCACCTATTTGTCTTAATTGCATTGAATCAATGTGTCAATTGGTCTAAGTACTTGAGTTCTTAATGATATTCTTTAGTGATATTGAATAAGATGAGCGAATCTCTGTGGATCTCTCAACCTTAGTCAAGTCGACATAATCTTAGGAATAATATTGCAATCATGTCAAGGATCAATAAATCAACCAATGTTGCGAATTGTAGGCAAACCACAGTCTTATCTTTTGTCTTCTCTTTGTTCCTATCCATATCTTTGTACGTCTTAGTTTATTTGTGTTGTCTTTCTTCATTTGTATTCCTATTCTATTGTTAGTGTCATAATTGTTAGATACACATTGCATTAAAGTACTTGTTTCTCTGTGGATTCGACCCCTTACTTATCTGTTATACTAGGTTGCTAGTTTAGTTTATTTGTTTGAGTTATTTCTTTGGCGAGGTGAAATCAAACGACGTTGCCCTTCCGTCAAAAGTGGCGTTGTTGCCGGGGAAGCAAGCTTATTTCTTTGTTTTATGTGTTTATTGATTTTTGTGTCTTTTGTTTTGTTTTGTTTCTTTCAAAAAAATTTAAAAAAATGTGTTGAGGTTATATCAAAATCAGGGAGAATATTTTCACCATTACCTAGAAAGAGTGCTAAATCTAGTGAGCGAGCGCAAATCACAGGGTTTCAATGATAGTGAGTTAGATAAGGTGCTTCGTGTAATGGAGGGTGCGCTGCCTGAAATAAGGGAACTTATTAACGATGGAGAGTGTAGCTCAGGACTATTTGGGATCTTATCCAACACATTGCCCAGGACTTCGGCTCTCAAGAGTGGAACCATGGTAGCACATTATGTAGAGAACAACAAACAAGGTACACACTTGTTAAAAAACAAAGTCATCACAAAGCTGCCAGCATAATTTAAGCATGGATGTGGACACAATGAATTTTTACATTCAAGACACTTTGAAGATAACCAGATTCAAATGAAAAAGTACTTGTAGTGGCCAATACATAAGGCCATTCATTAGAGTATGAAGGAGGTCACTCTTTAATCTTGCTATGATTTTTTTTTGTTGGTTTTCACCTGAGATTGCATTGAATAAACCAATCAGAAACCGAAATGTGAACACCACAATGCAACCGAAAGTGTTACTAAAGGGTTTTAATTGTACCTCTAAGGGCTGCATTGTATGAGAAGAAAACATTTTTTATGCAAGGTCCCTCACCGAAACTCCGAGCATCCATTTTGAGGATTCTTAAGAAGAAGCTTGCTCGATGGAAAAAAAATGTTGGCAGTTTATTAAAGGACAGAAGGAACTGATGAAGGCGTAAAATATGGGTTTGTTGAAGAACCAATGTAAGACACTAAAAAGTAGAGATCTTTTCAAGTGAATAAATGAGTCCTCCTATCTGCATGTGGTTGAATCAATCCAACAACCATCTTGTCAAACATTAGTATTTGAAATTTTAAAAATGCAACATGCTTTAAAAGAAGAAGCACTACATTCATGATTCAAGAAAAGATCATAGCTTTATTTACAAGTTGTGGCTAGTCCACTGTACACATACAGAAGGGAAAATGCAAAAGAAATGAAATTATCGGAAGGAGAAAGGAGAGTGGCAGAGAAGAGAAAAAGCCAAATGCTGAAACAAAAATAATTCGCATATATAACTTGTGCACAAGGCTTAGGATGTGCATTGTGCACAAAATATTATTCGGTGAAATGTGAAACATTATTCAGTGAAATTTGAAGCATTATTCGGTGAAATTTGAGTATTGTTTAGGGGAATGTGAAACATTATTCGGTGAAATTTGAGGCATTCCATATAAATTGTGACTATTGTTTAGGGAATTGAGGTTTGTTTTATTTGAAATGGATAAATAAAAAAACTAAACATTATTCGGTAGAATGTTATAAATTATTCAGTGGAATTGGGATGTTTTCATCTGAACTGAACGGAAAAAAAAAACATAACAGTGTTCAGTAGAATGTTTCACATTTCACCGAATAATGCTTAAAATTTCACCGAATAATGTTTCACATTTCACCGAATAATATTTGTGCACAATGCATACCCTAAGGGGTGTGCACTCTGGAACCACTCCCTATATATATATATATATATATATATATATATATGTATGAAGTGGCTTCTGTATTTTAGAAGAGTCATCTTTATCTCATAAATCCTTACACATTACCAAAACCAATTAAAAGAAAGATGTGTAAGATGATTAAAAAGATTATCCTAACTAAGATAAACATCAAAGATTTATATCTCACATATTCTCACACATTAAGAAGTACACTATAGAATTATGCATTATTTTTGGAGATAAATATGCGACAGATGTGAGAGATTGAATCAATACACAATGCAAAGTGGTTAACATTTGAAAGAGGAAGTTATGAGAAACTTCAACAGAGATGGATTGTCTGATCAATAGGGTAGAATGAACAAAACCATATACCTAGTGGGGAAAATAAACTAAAGATAACCCTAATAAAGATAAAAGCTCAATGTATCTCAGTATCTTCTCTCTTGACTATAACTACGAACAAGTAAAGATTACCCTAATATATATGACTAAGTTTTACATCTTAAATGTTAAACTAAAATTGTAGATTATATAAAACTTTTTAAAAAAATCCATTTAGGGTGATGAGACCAGTAAACAAAAATTTTAGTTTAATTGTAGATTATATGAATCTTTCAAATACCTATATATATGATACGTTTTACAGCTTTATTTGTTAAGCTAAAATGAAACACTCTGAGATAAGGAAAAAGGTAAATACAAGTACTTAATTGCACAGAAATAGCTAGCATCAGCCACACAATCACGGATGCCAGAACCAAATCTCAACCGACATGGAAGGACAAAACTACATTTTTCGTATTCAAATGCGACAAATCATTTCTAACTAGAGAAAATGCCTTGTCATCACCCCATTTTCTAGCGCTAATTGCTTGCAAGTTATGAATTGTTACAATTTAATTCCAAAAAGTAAACCTAGATCTGATAGCATAATTAGACAGCCCTAGCAAAAACACAAATGAAATCACAACACTAGGCATTTCGAAAAGGAAATCGAGACCACTCAAACCAGAAGATCCAAGTCCAAACAGCTAAAAGAAGAAAAAAGAAAAACAAACTCACAAAGAGAAACTACAGGGATGAAGAGAGAGGCATACCTTAGGGCGAAGGAAGGGAGAGTAAGCGTTAGCAGATGAAGCACCATCCCTGCTACTCCAATACCCGGCGAAACAGCAGGAATGAAGAGAGAGGCATACCTTGGCCCTAAGGTATTATGAGCCTTAAATTTATGGCAAGTGAAAAGTGATTCACAACAACAGTGCTTGGAACTGACAGGTAAATCATGGAGTGATAAGAACATGTCCATATAGTTGATAGATAAGCAAAAGCTTAAAGGCCTAAAGCAGTAATGAGCATGATCAAGCCTGGAATTTTCACATCATTTACACATCAAATTAACCAAACTGCATTCTCAACAAACCCTAACTAGGTAAAGGATCATTAATCAAGAGCAGGCAATTGAAATCGGATAAAAAAGAGATAAGAGAAATGAAAATTGCAGACCTTCCAAATCCAATCAAAAGCGTCTTTCCTGAAATTCAAGTTCAATTCGCCACTGCGGAGTCTCAAGAGATAATCTTCATTGGGGAAATACTAAAATTTGTCTCTCTAACATCAATCTGAATGAATTAAAAAAAAACCCTAATTTTGCACAAATCTGAATAAATTATAGAAGAAAGAAGAAGAGCATGCCCAAGTTACCTCATGTTTAGCCAAAATCAAGAGTGCGAGCGGGAATGGAGAGAGATGCCAAACGGGAGAGGGGATCGCGAAGGGGCTCACCGCCATGAGAGAGCAAAGCCCGAGGTAAAGCAAGAGACACCTGGTCGGCCATGGACGAGATCGAGTTCTTTGGTGATAAAGGAGGTCGAGCATCGCCCTTCTTCAATGAGACGGAGAGCAAGAAGGACGAGGGATAGAGTGGTCGAAGTGTCGGGAGAGCTTTCAGTGGTGGTGGATGACGATGAACAAGAATGAGGAAGGAGGAAGGGAGGCCATGGACGAATCTGAAAGTCGAGGCTCGAGATCGAGAGGGTTGGGAGTATTCAGATCTGAGATCTGAAAGTGAGTAGGGCGAGGGTTTTCAAAGCTGAACTAGGGCAGCCATGCTTTGTTATACACAGGTTAGGGTTTTTTTTAATACACGCTTTTTTTGCCACGGAAGCTTTTCCGTTGCTACCATTGGTAGCTAATTTGTTTTTTTTCCACCCAATGGCCACGACAAATCTCTCCCGTTGCTACCGAGGGTGGCGAATATGTTTTTTTTTGTAGTGAAACATCATTGTCAGCAGAATAAACCAGATCTGGAAAAATAATTGAGGATTACAGACACAATAATTGAGGATTCCGATTAAACCAGATTTGGAAAAGGAGGAGATCACAAAACATAGACATTGAGAAAACGGATAAACATCACTATCAGCAGAGCCAAAATCGCATATTTGAAGAGTCGAAACTCGAAATCGAGAGGAAAACTGGAAAAGAAAAAACAAAAAGAGAGAAGAAGAAGATTGGAGGTGGTGACCGTGCTGAGATTGGAGGTGGATACGTTTCAAAGCTGCAGTCGCCGAAGCCGAGGATTAGACTTACAACCATAATGAACCGCAAGAGAAAATCAATCAAGAGCCCTAGCATATCTAACTCTCCGCTTCTTCAAACGGCCATGAAGACAAGCCCTTCTTCGAACGACGTATGCGCGTGGGGAGGCCGCCACCGTGAAGACCGCCTACGCCTCAAAGCAAATCAAACCTCCGCGATAGAGCAAGACGAAGGTGGGAATTCAGTGGAGTTCATGGCGGTGGGAGATCTGACAGGAATAAGGACAAGAAAGGGGATTGAGGGATAAAAATTGAATTATACAAGGCATGGGAAGTATGGGGTTTTCAAAAAAAATTAGGACATTTAACAAAAAACAGATTTTAAGTTAACATTTTGTAAAAAGGTTTGGTCAAATGAACATTTAGCCAAATTTCTTCATAATTCTATTAAATTTCATAATTATGGTTATGAATAATTCTTTTTTGTAAATATAAGTATAATAATTCTATTTTTTTGCGGAAAGAATTAATTATATCAAAATCAATAATTTTTTAGTTCTTATTTTATTTTTATCTATATTATTATATTTTGATAGAATTAATTATTTATATATAGATTTGTTAAAAACTAATAATAATAATGAAAAAAAACTAATGGTTCAAAACCTAAAAATGAAATGAGCATTGAAAATAATATAGTCAAACCACAAAGAAGCCCATTTGCCACTCGATCTGCAACGGAGAGCGTCTCTCGATGCCCCTCGCCCGAGTCACTGTTGTCAAAGCTCCCTCCTCCGTCGATCGATTTCACCGCTGTCGTCTCTCTGCAACGCCGGTAATCACCAATCTGTTGTTCAATTTGGCTTTCGATTTGGCTTTTCTTCAGCGCCAATTTTAGGGTTTTTGACTTCTTCTTTTTATAATTTTATGTTGGGGATAGATTTCTTATGCCATTCAGGGTTCGAATTTTGATCATTTTGAAAGTTATAAGGTTTTTGGTTCATTTTTATTACATTTTCTCTTTTTGTTTTTACTCTGGTATCTATATACCATTTCCAAACCGCAGATATAGGATATACATATCAATCACATAACCATACCCAATACCAGAGCTTGATATCTATATCTCATCCCATAGCCTATATCTTATATTTATATACCCTACTCAGTGTTCATTGAAGAAGATGAGGAGGAGGAGGAGGAGGAGGAGGAGGAGAGGAGGGAGATGAGGGGAAGAGAAAAGAGCCACCTCCACTGTCGTCATCTTCGGTCCTTCGGAGGTCGAGGAGAGTGGTTGGGGTGCGGAGGGCAGTGTTAGGGGTTAGGGTTTGTTGCTCGATTTCAGATTCCATCTCCCTCACACACTGTATATGTGTTGCAGGAACATGTATCCCTCTCTGTCTCCTCTCCACTTCACTGTCTATCTCACTCGATCCTTTCGTCACTCCCTCCGTCGCCGACCATGGTACATGTTTTTCCCCGATTCTTTTAGACATCAATTTGGACTTCATTGCCTGAAATGCACTCATTCTCTGTTAATATCTAAAGTCGAAACATTGTTCTCTAGAAATTCACTGCAAGAAGTGAATTCACTCATTCTTTGTAAATGAGGCAAAATTGACATTATTAAATCCATATCCTTTGTATGCAATTTATTGTCTTTATTCTTTTCATGTTAACTCAGAATTGTGGAGTCTATCTAAGAGACCTCAGTTATCAATTATTTGTTTGTTTATGGAACAGATTAAAAAAATGTACCTTTCTGTGTAGTGTAGGTCTTTATTTAGTTATTTTCTCTCCCAGTGTCTCATTGTTTGAGGTCAGTTTGATATTAATCTATGTGCCAAGTGATAGCGTGATACTACTTTGCCAATTTGAAGTGGTACTGTTCATGCTAGACTAGTTCACTGTGATTTTCTTATTTTACCACTTGTTAGTTGACTGCATTAGAATGAGTACACAATTAAATTTGTAAACTCTGAAGCTCAATCTGCTTGCAGAAAGGTAGACCACACGTACCAAATTTTCAAAATACTATACTGTTGATACAAGAGAAGTATAAATGATCTTGGAGTGCACTTGCTTGTTGGGTTTTGGCTCTTCAATTTAGGCCATGAAAGCGAGGAAGTTTTGGCTCTTCAATTTAGACCACCTCTGTTGAATTTGTCGGAGTCAATCCACCTGCCTCCTCCTAGATTCCATGATTTGGAGAAGACAACCCTGATGTGTGTCTGGGTGCACCGACTTTTTATTTTAAGCTCCTCTTGGTAAGAATCCCTACTTTCATATTTGATTTCCTTTTTGTTTCTTGAATTGCGATCTATTTCATTTTTGTTTCCTGAATTGCGATCTCAATATCATCCTTGGCTTTGTTCTTTCTTTCCTCCATTATTTATCTTCTGAAATTAATCGAATTTGGTCCCTATCGTAGATATCTTTAGAATGCCGGTCATATTTAGATTTCAAAGTGTATTAGAAGTAGGATTTGCTTGTCATATCGAATTTGGATCTCACTTTTCTCGGTTGTGCTTTTTTCTGTTTTCATCTCTGTTATTTATTCTTGCATAGTCTATAAATTGTGGTTATCATCATTTTGTTTATCCTCCTCTCATTGTGCTTGCCTTGCTTGGTCTTGATTAATCACATAGTGAATCTTCCTATATTAGATGTGTCATCAAATAAGCTTACATCAGTGGATGACATTGGAAACCTTGCCAAGTATATTGCACTCTTAATCATGTGAGGACTGTATATAGATTATAGAAGACGAGAATGGTTCTTTAATATGACTTTATATGCAGTTTGGAAGATTTATGGCTTAATGACAACCAGATTACTTCCCTGGATGGCCTTGTTGTGGCTGTTGCTGGTTCACGGGAGAACTTCACTACGATCTACCTTGAGAATAATCCATGTGTATGTCCTACTAATCCATTTCCTACCTACTTTGTGCATACTTCCCTTGTGCATTACGTTTACTGGAACTCTTTTAGCCTGCTCCATTTTCTACCTTCCTTGTTTACTTTATCTTGTTTGTCTATCTTGCTCTTATTGTTCCCTAAACCTATCAATTATTAAGAGAGTGGCGATTCTAAGAAATTTCTTCAATCAGGAAAAAACTGCTTTTCATGGATTTACAAATGGGATGAAAATGTTAAACTACAATATGCAAATTAAAGCAAGTCAATATACAGTTTCATTCATGTGGATGTAAAAGATCTGTCTGGCTCTTTACATTCATGATTCATCGACTATAAAGATTTAAACTATACAAGCAGGTTATTATCTTTTGGGGGAAGTATACACCCATTGTTAATAAGTTTTTAATATACGTACATTTAGCATTGTAAAGCTTTTAAGAGGTTGCCTTGTCTTTGGATTGTTGCTTCGATGATTTCATTTTAGTCTGTATTTATGAATTAACGGAATAACCTATTGGTAATCAAGCTGTTTAGCGCGCTTTGTATTTTAGCTTATGTATGTTGTTTTATTTCGGTGAATAGTTAGATATTACCTGTTATATTTTTTAATTGAATGGTTTTTAAAATCAGTCATCTTTCATTGTTGTTGCTGATAATGTTAGTTTCAAAGAGCTTTCCCTTAATCTCATTGGAGATAGACATTGAAGCTTGAGCTTAACAACCTATTCATTTAGTGTACATAATATGTGCACTTCTGCGCTCAGCCAATGGCTCTTTCTATTTTTTGTTCTCTTCTGAGCGTATGCTAATTATTTTACTATTTGTGGAATTGAATATGCTGAGTTTTCCAGTGTAATATTTTTCAGTTATACTATTGATGATGACGACACATCGCTTTTTGGAGTATCAATCACAGTAATTGCTTATTTTAGGAAGATGAAAAAACTCACCAAAGACATGACGCTGAATGTGGATGCCTTGAAAGAATCTTCTTTTCTTGTAAGTACTTTCTTTGTGCATTCGCTAATTTAATTTATTTTGATAAAATATTAGGCTGAAACATATGGGTACCCTTTTGATTTTACCTATATGCAAATTCGCTGCAAGATTTTACTGCTTATTCTTATCCATTGTTTACATTTGAGTTCTTCATTTTTTGTGGTCTGATGTGTAAGAATCTTGTTTGAATCTTAGTTTGTAAGTCATGATGAGAAGAAGGTCAGAAGACTTCATCCTCTTCCACTTGTCGAATTCAAGGTCCCCAATTCGAAGGTATCTTTTTTATTCATATTGTACCATTTTTTGTTAGGAACTTCAACTTGTAATTTCTAACAGATGTGCCTTAGTTATGTATTGTTCTGGTGGAGAATCTCCCCGAGGATCATTAAAAAAAGAACATACTGAGAATATTTGGTCAGGTTGGGAGGTAGGTTCTTATATTTCTTTAGTTTTTGTTTCTAGATTTGCCGTTTTGCTACATTGGCGATTAATTCTTTGTTGCTTCCTACATTTATAGAATAAAGATCATTCGCATCTATGATCCACATGCTGCTTCCGATTTGAAGCAAAACAACTAGGTGGAGAATCTCATTAGTGGCAAGGTACCAGATATCTTTAGTGAAGTTTTAGCAGATACAGTGCATGCTTGATTGAATGATTATGTTTAAACTTTAAAATTTCGTAAGTTATATTACTCCCTTTGTCTAGGACTGATAAAACTGTATTGCTCTTAGTTAATTATAACAACCCTTGTAATGTTGGTTTTGATGAATAAGTGGTTGTATCTTTTGCAATTGAACCTGGCAGGCAGTCAATTTGAATGATGAAAAGGACGGGAGGAATGGTCTACGTATTCAACTTCTTCACAAGCGGATGTTATGGACTGTATGATAATATGCAAGTGCATTCCATTCCTCAATAATATTTGAATAAAATATGTTGTTTTAAGAATATGGTAAAGGACGGAAAGCCCCCAAGGGATCCAATGTTTTTTTACCGTAGGCAATAAATTGGATGTACTAACGACATCCATGATTATCTCGCAAGATGATGTTCTGGAAATCACAACAATAGGAACTCAAAATAAAATTACAAGTCAACTGAGATTTAGCAAGAAAACCAGCTGCACCATTTGCCTATCTGTAGCAGTGTTGAATTGTGATGCTCTCAAAATCTTTGCTTAACGAATGGATCTCTTGGATTATTTGAGTAACCTCCCATGGTATATTGTTCACTTGATTGATTGCATTGACGATGATTGCGCAATCACTTTCAACTATTACTCTTCGAATCCCCATCTCCGCTGCCAGTCTTATACATGTATAAACAACATAAGCTTCTGCTAGAATGACTGAACTCATCCTAATGTTACATTTATGAATCTGAAGAACTATACCGTCATTATTCCTCACAATACAACCAACCTGCGGGTGAGAATCAATTTTCACCTAAGTATCTACATTGATCTTAATGACATTTAGTGGAGGGCATTTCCAAATCAATTTATCAGGATGTCTAACATGTTTAGGTAACTTCGTTTTTACCTGCTGTTTATTCCAACATGAGATTTTGTCTATAGTTTGAGTGATAGCATAGATAATACCTAAATCAGAAATATTGCGAAAAAATAATTCTATTTCTAAGCTCCCAAACAGAATGTCATAAATAGCATAAGTCGGTAAAATCTATATTAAGAGCCCTAGTATTTAAAATATTTTTCGGAACATTACATGTTAAATTTGGAATATTATAACATTTTCCCAACTTAACACCCAAATTTTGAATAAGGGGCCTTGTGATTCGACAATTAAACAATAAATGATTTGTATCTTCTATATCAAAATTACAAAGAGAGCAAATACTAGGAACTCTATTTATATATCTATTTAGACGGGGCGTTGTAGGTAAGATATCTAAAATAATTTTCCAAATAAAATTTTTAATATTCGGAGGAATATTAAGTTTCCAAATCCAATCTGCTGGAATTTTCTTAGTATTCCTTGTCTTACAAATAGAAGATGTGGATTTAACAAAGAATTTTCCATTACTACTATAAATCCAAATTAACCTATCTGGAATATCAATTACTGGAATATGGATATTAGTAATAGCTTGAACAATATGAGAGAGAAATATACTATTTAATTTATCAATATCACATGAGTTGGTATTTGTAAATAAATCACAAACTTTTAAGTTAGGATTACGATAATTCTGAAAGTTTTTAAGATATTGCACATTTACCCAAATGTCATACCATACATTTTTGGTTTTCCCATTACCCACTAGCCAGAGCAGACCTTTAGAGAAAAGATCTCTAACATTAAGAAGCCTGCCAAATTGCAAAGAAGTTTTAAAACTGCCTCTTTCCATTAGAGATTACGTCGAGAGATATTTATCCGTAATAACCTTCGACCAAATATTATCATTATTAGCCATAATTTTCCAAAGAAGTTTCATTTGCATACCAATATTAATTTGCTCAGCCGATTTGAATCCTAACCCGCCATCTTTTTTAGGAGTACACAGATGTTCCGAGCTTATTAGAGGATGATAGTTATCCGATTGAATTTTATTCCAAAAGAAATTTTTATTGATCTGATCAATCTTTTGTAGAACTCCTTTTGGAAGAAGAAATGACTGCATTAAATAATTTGTTTTAGAATTTAGGTTTGCCTGAATTAGAACCGATCTACCAGCTTAAGAGAGAGTATTAGATTTCCACTTTAACAGCTGCTTTTTAAGGCTAGTTATCGCCTCATCAAACAAGGTGTTACAAACCCTACCACTAATAAGTGGTATACCAAGGTATTTTTCCATTGATTTTGTAACTGGAATATTTAGTTGTTGAGCAAGGGACTGGGCTTTACTGAAAGGAATATTTTTAGAAACTTGTAGAGAACTTTTATTATAATTTATAGTTAATCCATACATATTGGAGAAAGTATTCAGAAGATTTCTAATCGTATGAAGACTTAAATCATCAGCTCGTCCAAAAAATAGAGTGTCATCTGCAAAAGGAAAGGAATGGAATAGGGTCACTGTTATTTGTAAGTTTGATTCCAACCAAAGGGTCACACTGCAAAGATTCATGTTGCAATATTCTCCCTAATAATTCCATAACCAATACAAAAATATATGGAGAAAGAGGATCTCCTTGTCGAATTCCCCTATAAGTATGAAATGTACGGCCCGACAAATTATTAACTGAAACTGAGAAACTAGCTTTAGTTAGACAGGTCATAACCCAATTAATCCATCTGGAATCAAAACCAAATTTGTTTAGAATAATACGAATAAAACTCCAACTTATTTTGTCATAAGATTTCTCCATATCTAGCTTTAAAGCCATCCACCCAAGTTTACCTTTTTTGTTATGAAAAGAGTGGAAAACTTCATGAGCTATTAGTATGTTATCCTGAATATTTCTACCTTGAACCAAAACTCCTTGAAATGGATTAATAATACGTGGTAAAATAGGCTTCAAAAGATTAGCCAATAGTTTCGAGATAACCTTATAAATAGTATTACACAGACTAATAGGAAGGTAGTGGTTAATGTTACTAGGTGTATCAATTTTTGGAATAAGTACAATAAAAGTTGAATTTACTTCATTGAGTAGCACACCAGAATGAAAGAAAGATTGAACGGCTTTGCAAAGTAATTTAACAACAATATCCCAGTATTTTTTATAGAACTCTGGTGGAAAACCATCAGGACCTGGAGACTTGTCGTCTGTGATTGAGAATAGGGTATCCTTAATTTCTTTATCTGAAAAAGGTTGTGTTAAAATTCTGTTTTCAGATTCAGTAATAGTCTGATCAATTAAATTTAGGAAATATGGATTACTACTAATCGGTGCATTATTAGCAATGAATCTTTCATCCAATTCAGTCGTAATTTCATCTTCAATTTGATCCTCATCCTCAATCAATAAACCATGTTTATTTGTAAAATTATGAGTGACATTTTTAGAATATTCGTTGGTAGTATTTGGTATTTCTGTCTCCAAATCTTAGGAATTTTGATTTAGCTCGTTGTTTCCAAAAAATATTATTAAAGTCCATGAGAGCTTCACGCTTACTTAACAATCTATTGCGTTTAATGTTTATTGTATCGTTTAAATGTCCACTAATTTGTTGTGTTTGAAGTAACAACATTTGATTTTCAATAAAGTCCAAGGGATCCGTTGTTGATAAAGGTAGCCATACTCGGCCAGATCATGTAGCCGATGAGGATAATAATAGCACAAGTGAATTCCTTCATGAAGTTCAAGTAAGTATTTCCGCATTATACTGGGTTTGTTTTATAAGGGGATTTAAGGTTGATTGCACTGCGCTAGGGTGGGCTAAAAAGTTAGATGGAATATTTAAGTGGTATAGTATCAAATGTCACTTGAATAGTTTGTTTGGGGTGAATCTAGAATAGTTTGGTGTTTTCTTTTGGCATTAGTATTGGATTAGTAATTGATGAAATAATTTATTTTATTATTGCTAATTTAAAGCTTATTAGCTCAAATTGGTAGAGTGATGTGTTCAAGCACAAAGGTGCGGGTTCAAATCCTGTATAGGCCACAATGACAAAAAAAATCATTTAACATCGGCTACGAACCGATGTTAATCAAAATAAAAAATCGATGTCTATGTGGGTGATGTTAAAACTCAAAATTGTATAACATCGGTCAAAGCCCGATGTCTTTGTTATGTTATAACATCGGTTATATTTTATAATTAATGTTATAGGATAACAAAGACATCAGATTTAAAAATATACACGATGTTATAATATATAAAGACATTGGGCAATGGCCGATTGATAATGCGTGTTTTATATAGGCATCATAGGTAGTTTGTTAGTGCGTTTATGATAGCTTATTTCATGTTTATATGAGTAGTTCGAGTCAGTAGTGTTTAATCTTGCAAGTTTGGAATCTACGCTCTTTTTGTGTTTATCTACAGATTTATGTTCCGACGCTGGAAGGACGCACTTATGGCTTGCCAAGGATGAGTATGGAGAGCTAGGAACCTGAGGAAACATATGTGAAGAAGACAAGAAAGAAGCGTGGAGGAAGTTATCTTCGGAAGTGATTAATTGAAGAAAGGAAGCTACTAATGAGACGGCGCCCGCCGCCTGGACCACGGCGCCCGCTTCCCGTGCCGATACGGAATCACTATTCTGTTCTTTTGGAAACTAATTAGGTTAAGTTATAATTATGTTTTTGGCCGACTTTGGCAAGAGGTTGGAGTTTGTAAAAAAACCTAATTGAGAGAGAACTCCAACGGAGATATTGAGAGGAAGACTTTCCATGAGGAACTAAACCTCTTTTATTTCGCCTGCAATTCAGAGACATGGTTATATGATTTCTGAGACTTAATATCTATCTATTCTAAGTTTGATTGATTCAATGTCTTTGTTCACTATTGATTGATTGCATGTATTCCCTCTTGATTGGCCACCTTGACGGAATTTGCTTTCTTGCTAAAGATTTGATTAACCGTTGCAAGTTAATTAGATTAGTAGCACGACATAACCAATTGATCCCCTGAAAGCATCGATTGTGTGTGAGTTTTAGAGTGAGTTGGAAGTTTGTGCACATCACCAAGGATGGAGAGCCTTGGTAGCAAAAGCAACGAGGCTTGGATATTACTGGCCTACCATGAAGCAGGATGTCCAAGCCTACATTCAAAAGTGTGACGCATACCAGAGGTTTGGAAATTTTAAAACATCTCCCCGCGGAACCAATGAAGAGTATATTTGGAGCTTAACCATTTTTTGTTTGGGGAATGGACATTTTAGGTCCATTTCTTACTACTCCGGGACAATTGAAATACGTGCTTGTTTTGGTGGATTACATCACAAAATGGGTAGAAGCTGAAGCAATGGGGCTTATCACCGCGGAAAAAGTGAGGAGGTTTTTGTGGAAAAACATAATTTGTCGATTTGGGGTGCTGGACTCGATAATCACAAATCACGGTCCACAGTTCGATAGCGAATCGATCAGGGATTTTTGCGTAGGTTTGGGCATAAACCTCAAGTTCTCATCTGTTTCCCATCCCCAGACAAATGGGCAAGCAGAAACAACCAACCGACAGTTATTACATGGGATACAGAAAAAACTTGAAGGCACGGCGAAGAGGCGTTGCGCGGAACTTTTACCATTGGTCCCTGGTCCTACAAGACCACAGCAAAAACCCCGACCGGAGAAACTCCTTTCACTCTAGTTTATGGGACAGACGCGGTCATTCTGGTAGAAAGACTGGTCCCGTCAGCACGAATCCTAGAATACAACCAAGAGACCAATGATGAAGCTCTGGAGATTGAATGGCATCTCATAGAAGAACGCAGGATGGTAGCAGCATTAAAAGAGTAGGAGTACAAAAGGCGTCTATCCAGATACCGCGATAGGCGAGTCCATCTGCAACGGTTCAAAGAAGGTGACCTAGTGCTCCGACAAATATCCACCGGAGGAAAACTTGATGCCAACTAGGAAGGGCCATACATCGTCATGAAAGTGATCCAGGAGGGAGCCTACAAACTTGGCACCCCAGAAGGCGTAGTTTTAGACAAAACCTTGAATGCTGATAACTTAAAAAAGTACTACGTGTAAAGGCCTAGGTTTGTAAGCATGAAAATCTTACTCGCCCCCGCAATGGTTAAATAAGCGGTTAGTGGGCGCTTTTCTTGCGACTTCATCACATCATTTTCAATAAGTCCCTAGGACGCTGGAGCTTGGCTCCGCGTCGGGCCTCCGAACGAAGCAATCTAATTCTCGGAGATGAGCTCTTCAATAAGTCCCTAGGACGTTGGAGCTTGGCTCCGCGTCGGACCTCCGATCGAAGCAATCTAATTCTCGGAGATTAGCATTTCAATAAGTCCCTAGGACGTTGGAGCTTGGCTCCGCGTCGAGCCTCCGATCGAAGCAATCTAATTCTTGGAGATGAGCTTTTCATTAAGTCCTTAAGACGTTGGAGCTTGGCTCCACGACGGGCCTCCGATCGAAGCAATCTAATTCTCGGAGATGAGCTTTTCAATAAGTTCTTAGGACGCTGGAGCTTGGCCCCGAGTCGGGCCTCCGATCGAAGCAATCTAATTATCGGAGATGAGCTTTTCATTAAGACCTTAAGACGTTGGAGCTTGGCTCCGCGTCGGTCCTCCGATCGAAGCAATCTAATTCTCGAAGATGAGCTTTTCATTAAGTCCCTATAACGCTGGGGCTTGGCTCCGTATCAGGCCTTCGATTGAAGCAGTCGAGCTCTCGGAGAAGAAGTTGTAAATCCTTATAACGCTGGAGCTTGGCTCCGCATCAGGCCTCCGATTGAAGCAGTCGAGCTCTCAGAGAAGAAGTTGTAAATCCCTATGACGCTGGAGCTTTCCTCCGCATTGGGCCTCCGAATCGAAACAATGAAGTTCTCAGAGAAGAAGTTGTAAATTCCTATGACGCTGGAGCTTCTGGCCGCGTACTGTTTGTTTATTAAAAATTAAAACATAAAAACCAAAAGACGCAAGGGTTTTTATTATCACAGAAACTGTAACCACGGCTAATGGTTGACAGAAACTAGACAACGGATGGCAAAAGCGCAACGTCACATAAAAAAGAAAAGCATAAGGTATCCTGCGAATTTCATTCATTCACCTCCACCTAGGCCTAGCTGGAATAAGACGAGTTCTACCTTGCCTCAAACGGAATCCATTTGAGGGCGGACCCTCTGATTGAGGAGGGGCACATTCAGCATCCACCTCGTCTCCCACTGCATCAAGAATATGAACCTCAAAACGGATTCCTCCTTTGTGAATGAAAGTCACAGAAGAACCAACATCGATAATATGTGACTCAACGAAGTCGTTCCATCCGCCTCTCAAAAAGGGAACTCCATAATCTCCGCGAATAACTTCTACGGAGAAATCACAAAGAATCCTAGTTGACAAAAGAACGTTCCTAGGGAGATCCGGACGAAATTCATCCTCAAAGCGTAATGGTAAGGACTGAAATAACACGGAAAAATAAAGATCTCAGGAAGATATGAACTTGACCAGAGAATAGTCTCAAAATAGAAACTAACCAAATGATGAAGTTGTTCTAGGAAGCTGATGCGCTCAAAGAACGACCAACTTGATGGGATCGAAGAAGGCATGCTGAGGGAAAAAACCAAATTTTGAAGATAGATATACCCCAACATATTTCCCTTTATAGAAAAACCCTAGTAAATGGTTCAGGGCTCTAAAAGGAATACACAACGCGGGCAGAGACGGGTTCTCTCAAAAATTGAAAGGTCACGGGTTGAACCCGACAAGTGGCTCGCCATGCACGAGGCGACAGAAAACATCGCTGGGTAAGGTAAACCTAAGGAACCCGTGACTAGCATATGATGACAAAATAGAGACAGGAAATAAACCCTGAATCTGATTCACGTGACCAACATGCACAACCCTGAAAAACTCAAAGGCCGGAGATTCATGATTGACAACGGTTATAACAGCAGTGTTCTCACCCACTCATGAAGACTAGAGCCCGTGATTGAGGGTAATCCTAGAGGAAAAGCTAAATTAGTGATTAAACAAAAGTTAAAGTTCATTTTTGTTAAAACTATCGCGGACATATCCATTGCATTAACAATCGCAAGCCAAACCTTGAACTTCATTTTCTGTCACACACGAGTCATGTAAATAACGAATTAAAAAGAGGTATGTTATAGTACGGACACAAAGGGTGGCAAAGGCAGGCAGTCATGGAAGAAGTTTCCAGTGTCATTTTATTTTACAAAGCAAAGCTAAATTATTGACACAAGCGGAAAATCAACTATGCTCAAAAGCCATTTGAAATCTGGCCTTGGGAAGGAGGATCATTATGATCAATCACGCACTCTCCCTTGTGAGGGTCCACCACCTGGACTTCAAAACGCGCATCACCCATATGGGTGAAGATCATGGAAGTGCCCCTCTCAAAGCCATGCGACTCAACAAAATCGTTCCATCCACGACCCAAGTAGAGAAGTCCGATCTCTTGTTGCTCTATACAGACTGAGAAATCTTGTAACTGATGAGAATAAAGTATGACTCGCTTGGGGATGGCATCCTCATATACTTCTTCAAATCTGAGCAGCAGCAACTATAAGGAGAGGAAAAATAAGTTTAAAAAGAATCCGCGAAAAAAGGAAAGAAGGCTAGAATAGACATAAAACCTCACCATACGCTCGAGTTGCTCCGGATAATCGATTGCTTAGAAGAAAGCCCATCGAGATCCTTGCACGGGAGCCACGTCAGCCTAAAAGCTAGAGGAGGAACTATGGTGGATCCTCGCATCTCGACAAAGGAAAAAAGATCAACAATTTTTGCTCTTGTCCCATAAATCCCGAGGAAACACTAAATCAACCAAAATAAGGAGAGTGCATGCATGACGCGCAATGCACGATAGAGAAAAGTATGGCACGCGTCCTCTTCAAGCAGAGATTTGTTTGTTACAAAATGACCAGCCATTTCGCCCAAGCCCAACAGTCCTCTCAAGAGAAATTCCCTAAACGACAAAAATAGTTCAAAAAGCCATACAAACTACCTCATAACAGTGGTCGATAAAAGCAAAACAAAAGAACCTCACTCGGCTAGTATAAAACGCACAAGAAGGATAGGTATGATAAACATCCTCTGAAAAATGGATCTAGGATTGCCTCATAGGGCTTTCTGCCAGGTCATCATGAGGGAAGAACAACTCCAAACACTCCGACTTTCGTTAATGTATGTTTTGATCGATGAAGACGCGCACACTCAAGCCAGGATCTGGTCTCGTTCCAACCAGAAAAATGAAGTGAAGGTGGAAAGAGATGGAGATGGCCTTTTATGGTTAACACAGGGGTGGTGCGAGTTTACTCAAGCAAACCGGGTTAGTGTGGGATCAGCTTTGATCCCACACTGATCCCACACTGATGAGAGATTCCATCTTTGAAGTTGACGTTGTAAGCCTTGACAGCGAGGAGAATGGAGAGGTAGGGCACCCCTGATGTTTTATGTCATGTAGCCGCATAATGGACCCAAGTATGATGTATTTGGTTTAAATGGATCAGCATTCCAAACTCCAAACCTGTTTCCGTTTATTGTGATTAATAAAAGATCCCCCTTTAAGCCTGATAAAGGTTACAAAGCAAAATAGATAGGAAATGAAAGTCATGTTTCTTCTCTGAGTCACATGCGAAGTAGAACCCATGAATAAATTACAAACATACGGAACTAATTATTAGGAAATTCAACAAGAACCACTTGAAGAGGATGCGGAACTGGGATTAGCAACATCATCATTCCTAATCTCGCGACGCCGACAAACTTTAAAAGAAACGTTGCCCCTATGAAAAAACATCATAGCGTTGCCTATCCCCAGATGATGAGGAAATCTTCCCATCCGCGTTCAAGTTGAAAAAGACCGTTTTCGCTCCAAGATACTGCCACAGGGAAATCATGAACTAGATATGACGATAGGAAAGCCCATTCGGGTGGCAGCGGCCCATATTCTGCCTCAAATTGAGGTGGTAAAACCGGCATGCGGTCAAGAAACGTAATTCGAAAAACTATTTTAAAGCTGATCCGCGATCTCTATTCTCTGGATAACATAAACAATCATAAAATTTTGAAAAGTAGTAGCCATTCTAAGAGGAGTTGGTCCTTAAAAAGGAAAACCACATTATGCGGATTAAGGACAAGTGGAGGGAAAGCTTTGTACATTTGGGCTAACCATCTCAACACTTGGGAAAGACGCCAAGGCATCAATAAGAAAAAATTTACACAAACAAAGCGTTCAGACTAAGTTTCAAGCCAACCTTTACAGGGAGCGAGCATCCCATGAAACACCAAAAGGCCATAACAGTCACCCAAGCTAAACAAGTTTTAGTCTTACGCAACAAAATAGGGTTAAAACACTAAGCATTCAAGTGGTAGTGGTCAATGTTTCGTTTTCATTATCAGCATTTTCAGTGTCTTCATCCTCAGTGTCCGACTCCTCCGCGACCATCTCTTCCTTTGAAAGCCCCCAATCTACACTTCTCATTCTAGGCTCAAATTTCTCCAAAGGAACCTCGTGATGTGCTGTAGAGCGCGAAACACTCTGATTAATACCCGCGATCATCCCCTTCCGAAAATAACTAAAACACCTATCTTTTAGAATACTTGTGCCCTTTGGAGTCTGAACACAAGCCTTGGCTACAGAAGACAAGATAGATACGCCAATCTCTGTTTTGATCCATTCAGAAGACAAATATTCCAAGCCCTCGGGGTTTTGAAGCCATTGGAGAGCCACATCTTGGTCCGAACAAGCTTTAATATTTTCAAGCTCCTGTTTATTGATGGATTGCTCCTCGCGGAGAATCGAGTAATCCTCCTCAAGTTTATCGATGCTAGCTTGTTTTGTTTGAAGAAGGTTCCGCGAATGCTCCTCCGCAACCTCGAGCTCTTTATCTTGCAAGCAGACAGCATCCAATGTAGATTTCAAGTCATCTCGTTCTTTCTTCAAAACCTCTACATTCCCTTTGGTCACCTGAAGTTCCTCATGGAGATCCACGGATCTCTTCTTAAACTTCTCAACTGAAGCTGGGTCGCCAACTGTATTCACGAGAATCCGCACCTGGTGTGACAGTTTTCTAATCTCTGCATCTTTCTTCACAAGATCATCCTCAGTGTATACCAAACGTCTCTCAACGTCAGTTTGTATCACCCTCAGCTGGAACCAAAAGTAAACAATCATAAAAAAAAGACAATCCACGAAACTTCTTTCAAATAAAAAAGAGGAACAAGAAGTTGCTTAGAATGCAGAGGTAGTTTACCTACTGGTTAAGCCGATCAAACTTCGTCGAAAGGTTAACAACGTCCAACCGCTTAATATATCCCTGCTCATTAAATGAAAGCTTTTTCACAGGGAAGGCAAGGCTGGCGAGATCAGCCATCCTAAATCCAGAAATTGGGAACTCAGGAAGATTCGCCTCGCCCTCAATAAAAAGTTCTTTTTCAGTCGCGGCAGATACCTCGGCAACCTCGCTAACCTTCCTTTTTTTTTGGAGCTACAGGGGCAGACGAATGAGCACGTTTTTCCTGGGAAACGGGAACGGACGAAGTAACTTCCACTAAAACACTAGGTTCTTCAACCGCGGTAACATTGACAACCGGAGTCGTCTCAGAGGTTGGAGGAGGATCGCGGATGTCTGAGCTTTTCTTCTTTTTTCCCGGCTTTCGCTTTATGACGCTTCAAGAGAGAATCCAAATCCATTAAATCTAAGAACAAAAACATCAAAGTATGAGTATTCTATTGATATGAGTGAAACACAAATTTGGTCTGCTTGATCGAGTTGTCTTGTCGAGATCGAGGAACCTGCAGAGACACAAGCAATAGCGATCTGCTTGATCGAAAGTAAGAAGTCGACGTCGACCAAATTTGGTCGAAATTGAGGAAGAACATAAACAAAAAACGAATGCAAAACTTCGAACTTTAAACAATATATGAAAAATCTTCCAAGATCGGGGTTTGCAACAACGATAACCAAACATGCATAAGGCAAGATAAATAACGATAATCATGCAATTTGCATCGAAGGATCAAGCTTTCGCCTTTTCCAATAATTAAGAAACTCTTTCAAGAAACCCTAATTGTATCAACTGATTTTATGTTTACAATCCAAGTTGTTGACATGGATCTCCATTGTATGGGTAATAAACACATAAAAGGTAGTAGATTCTCAAAACATGACAAAAGTCGGATCTTTACCTTAAACACGCATTGCTATCGTCGGGCTCGCCCCGACCCTAGAAGTGGATGGACTACTCGCTCTTCATCGCAAGAAAACTCATCAATAATAAAAGAAAATAACTAAATTGCATTAAAATAAACCAAAGCTTACAACCAATCGAAGCCAAATTGCTTTCGCTCTCTTGCTCCTACTCGGCCTCCACTCTCTCTCGATCTCTACTCTCCTACTTCTCTTCCTAAGATTGAATTGTATGATTGAATGAATAAAAATCAGCCCTATATGCTTTATTTATAGGCTTCCAATCCTTGCTAATCAAGGAAGGAAATTATATCTACTTTCTAAAGATAAAACTTAATTAAAAAGGACATTTATCTAAAAGGAAATAATTAAATATTTCAATATCTTCATGTCTTCATGTGGTAGGTAAATCCCTCTTCCATGGATAGATCTTGATAAAATAGGATAGAATCGGCCTTGCTTCGCGTCCAAGCAACCAACTCGTACTCGGATTAGCCCAGTGGACTCGCGGCCCAGAAATATTTTTGGTCGATATCGAGTTAGTTGCTCGATCTCTGCTTCTTCTCGTCTTCTCGAGTAGCCTCTTCCCTTTTCGGATTCGGACAAGGCTTCTGGTTTGGTCGATGTCGAGCAATCATGTCGACATCGAGTAAAATGTTACTCGAGTTGCTTTTTTCTTCTTCTTTCCTCGATCAGGCTTCTCTTCCTCGAGCTCGGGTGTGTATTTTGGCTTTTGGTCGACGTCGAGGAAGCAAGTCGACGTCGATTTGAATCCTGCTCGAGTTGTCTTCTCCTTTGTTTCTCGACTTGGTTATGCTCTCAGTGGTAGCCGATGTCGAGTAAGCCTACTAAAAATCGAGTAAATCTCAACCTTCTTGGTTTCGTCTCGGATTGGCTCCAAATTCTGTAATATTAAACCAAAACTTATGTAGACCTCTATTTCTTGCAAATAAGCATGTACTACACAAATTCAACATATTCCCAACCCAAAATATGCAAAGTACATAGAATATGGAGCTAAAATGTATATAAAGACATGGTCACTTTAGTGGACATCAACAACCTCCTCCCTGTTCAGGAAGGCAGAACTCTAAATCGGCAGGCCATGGAAAATTTTGGGAAATAGATTCAAGATCGGCTAATCTAACCAAGGTAGTGCAACCCCTAAGTTCTTCAACGGGAGACCGCCGCGGGCGAACTCTCTCAGCTATTATCAAAGGACCAGTAGAAGGAGGCGGCCGAAGATTAAAATTCCCGCGAAAAAAGACAAGTGTCCAAGTCTTTAAGTTCGTATAGTGGAATATCCAGATCAGACAGGTTCTCTTTAGAACGATTCCTTTTTGGGAATTCTGCCACACCAATGGGAGAAGCTACATAAGGAACCCAAGTCAGTTTAGCTTCTTAAGCGACATCCACAGGATGAGAAGTAGAGGAAGGGCCCGCGTCATTAGAAGAATGGAGTCCCGATTCACCCACGTCTACGGAATTATCATCTCCCGCGCATCCCTTCGAAGAAGAAGAAACTATGTAAGAAGAAGAATAGTAATCAGGGTCAGAGCACTTCCGTCGCCTTCTCAACTTAACATGACTGTCCGTGGGACCAACCCGGGCCGGGGTAGATGCGGATCTAGAAAAAGATGACTCCAATGAAGAGCCGCTGGAGCTAGAAGAAGAACTCTCGAAAGAAGAGGAAGAAACCTCTTGGGGTTGACACGGATGAGAAGACGAGGCAACATTACCTCTCCACCCCTCTTCTTTTTCAAAATCATCCAGCACGTCATGCTCTCCGCTGAGATTAGTCATTCCCAAAGAAACTAGAGAAAATTGTGTGAAGATTTACACACGCGGAGCAAAATTTCGATCAAAGGAAAAACAAGTTTAGAAAAAGAGTTCATCCCTAATTTTCGATCTACACACCAAAAAACTTAAAAAGATAAAGAGACAAAAATTTGGAAATAGCGTGAAGTAAGAAGAACTACCTTGGTTTTTTGAAGAACGCTGCCGGAAACTTCAACCGAGAGGGAATCGGCAAGCAGAAACCACCGCCGGAAAACTAAAAAGTAGATAAGAACAAAATTTGGAGAGCCAGAAAAGACAAGTGGGAAGTAAAAAGAAACGGAACGGGATAACTTATAAGGAAGTTACCGACTGTAGAACTTCCAAGGGCAAATTGGGCCTCATGGGCCCTTAAGCCGTCACAAAAACTAAAGCCCATTTTTATACAAACTGGTGCGAGGATAAGACATCACAGAGGATCAGATGTTTTCCATACTAAGAATATCGACCCGCGTCAATCCCATTCGGAATCAACCCGACCCGAGGAGCTGTGACGAAACCGGTCAAGAAAACATCTAAAAATAAATAAAGAGAAGGAACACCAAAAAGAGAAATGAAAACGTCATAAAAGCAACCGCGGTCAGAATTGGATCCTTCACCTTCAGGGCCAATTCACCCGCAAACAAGACGAGATATCCCCGAAAGAATAAGATCCAAAGAGAGAGAGAAAAAAGGAAGCAGAGTGTGAAAGATCTTAATCAGGAAGAAGAACCGCTCCGCGGATAAGATCTGATTTCATCCGCGTATAACTCTTAGGCTCTTTCTTGCGAGTCAAGAGTCTGAAGTGAGGATCAAGAAGTCGTAACCGTCTACTCGTATCCAACGGGTGGTGACATGTATATGATTGATCCCCATTTCGTTGACGAAGCCTCGATGAGGGGATAGTTTCGTTAGGGCATTTTAGCTCCCGCGGCACAGGTTGGGCCGTACCGAATGTCTCGGTGCGGGTCAGGTAAGCCCGTCGGGAGTGTTTCGAATCCCACGAGGTCCATCTCCGGGTCCTACCAAAAATGGAGACCTTTTCAGATCGAGTTTTGTCATTGCCGGTTGGTCTTATTATTGCTTTTTGGATGTTTATTCTTGATATTTTCAAATCCCTATTGCACATGAAGATCACGAGAAACCCCTTTTACATGTCCTTTTGGTACTTTTACTTATAGTAGAATGCCTTTTGGATTATGCAATGCGCCTGGTACATTTCAAATATGCATGATGAGTTTATTTTCTGAGTATGTTGAGCATTTTATTGAAGTGTTTATGGATGATTTCACTGTGCATGGGAATGACTTTGATTCTTGCTTGCATCATTTATCATTAGTGCTTAAGAGATGTGTTGAAACTAACTTGGTCTTGAACTCTGAAAAGTGTAATTTCATGGTTGAACAAGGGATTGTTCTTGGTCACATTGTTTGCAAGAAAGGCATTGAGGTAGATAAAGCTAAGATAGATTTGATTCAGTCTTTACCTTATCCTACTAATGTGTGTGAGATTCGTTCTTTCTTAGGCTATGCAGGATTCTATAGGAGGTTTATCAAGGATTTTTCCAAGATAACATCCCCATTATGTGAATTGCTTAAGAAAGATGTTTCCTTTGTGTTTGATGATAATTGTAAGAAGGCTTTTCATGAGTTGAGGAATCAGTTGACTTCAGCACCTATTATTCAGGCTCCTATTTGGACTTTGCCCTTCGAGTTGATGTGTGATGCTAGTGATTATGCCGTTGGGGATGTTTTGGGACAACAAGTTGAGAAAACATCTCATGTGATATATTATGCTTCCATGATGTTGAATACGGCTCAGCGAAACTATACTACTACTGAGAATGAGTTGTTAGCAGTGGTGTTTGATCTAGAGAAGTTTCGTCCTTATCTATTGGGTGCCAAAGTGGTGGTCTATAACGATCATGCAGCACTCCGCTATTTGATGACAGAGAAGGATGCTAAGCCGAGATTGATTCGATGGATTCTACTTCTGGCAGAATTCAATTTGGAAATCAGAGATATGATGGGAGCAGGGAATCTTATAGCTCACCACCTAAGCAGAATCTATAGAACTGATGGTGGGGGAGACAAATCAGATAGATTGGGAGAATTTACTGACGAAGGATTGCTGAGAATTTCCTGACGGCGCCTGCCGCCTAAGAAGTGTCCCGATTTCTGATATGCTTCACTATGATGAGGGTGAGCCGCCAGCTTTTCTTATGAGTATTTGGACTAAGCAGCCTTAGCTCGCGGATATTGTCAATTACTTGGTAGTTGGAATCTACCATTCAAATTGCCCGAAAGTGAAGAAGGACAAAATTCAGCACGATGCCCGCTACTATGTTTGGGATGATCCTTACTTGTGGAAGTACTGCGCCCATAGAATTGTTCATCGATGCCTTTCGGACAATGACGTAACTTATGTCTTGAGATAATGTCATTCGCACAGAGGACAACTAGGAAAGTCCCATAAGCGGGATTCTGGTGGCCGCATATCTTTCGCGATGCTCATGCTTTCTACAGGACTTGTGATCGATGTCAGCGAACCGGAAATATCTCAGGAAGGAATGATATGTCACTATCTTTGATTATGGTATGCGAAATCTTTGATGTCTGTGGTATCGATTTAATGGGACGATTTCCTAGTTCATTGGGAAATGTCTACATCTTGCTTGCAGTCGATTATGTTTCTAAGTGGGTTGAGGTGAAAGCGACAAAGGTTGATGATGCTCGCACATTTGCTAGTTTCTTGAAGAGTCTATTTGCTATATTTGGGATGCCCAGAGTTGTTATCAGTGATAGGGGAACTCATTTATGTAACAAGATTGTCAGTGCTCTTTTGAGGAAAAACAATGTGACTTAGAAAGTCTCTACCGCTTATCATCCTCAAACCAATTGACAAGCAGAATTGTCTAATAGATAAGTAAAGAGGATTTTAGAAAAGACTGTAACACCAAATAGAAAAGACTGGAGTCTCAGATTGGGGGATGCGATATGGGCTTACCGTACTGCTTATAAGACACCTATTGGGATGTCTCTGTTTCGTCTGGTTTATGGAAAGTCGTGTCATCTGCCAATTGAGCTCGAGCATAAAGCGTTGTGGGCAGTCAAACAAGCCAATATGGATGCATTCTTTTGAAGGAGGAAATCGAGATCGCAAATAGAATATAAATAAAATAAGCAAACCAATTCCGTTCCGAGCAAATAATATTCAAGACTCCCTCCCGTTGTAGTAAAAGAAAGTCAGGTTCGATCCACGAGTAAGCAGGTCAGCGGATCTCAGATAGCGGATGAATCACGTTCAGAAGTCGACTCAGAAATACTCGACCTCGACTAGGTTGTAGTTGACAAGGGTCAGTACAGTCAATCTCGAGCAGAAAATAGCAGCAGAAGGCAACAGGAGTAGTCGACGTCGACTAGTAATCCTCGATGTCGAGTACTCTAAGGCTTCTCGAGTACCTGCAAAACAAAAGCCGAAATCGTTCTCGAGTAGGGGTACTTGATCTCGAGTGTCAGTGGTCGACGTCGATTAGTTTAGTCGATTTCGAGTAGTCCTGCAGAAAATGTTAGCACGTCGGTAAAGATGGCCTAAGAGTGTGAGGATGGAAACGAAGCGTGAACAGAAAATAACCAAGGTGTTGAGTTTTTCTAGGACCCATCGAACGACAGATTGCAGATTGTAAACAAATTAAACGAAAACTTCCAAGACCGGGGTTTCCAACAACAATAACCATGCAAGCGGAATCACAAATCACAAAAGGCGGCAACTTTATCAAGAAAGGAATAGGCTTTCACCAAAATCCGGCAAATAGGCATACAAATATTTTGACTCATAAACCTAATTGGGTATATCTTCTTCATAACAAGAGTTTATAATCTTTCGAATAGAAACCCTAATAACTACCCAAGTTTCGCAACATGAGTTCCTCAAATTATCATTCAAGGGTTAAGCACAAGATAGAGCGAGATAAAGTACCTTCCTTTGTGATCAATCAATCCACCGGCATGGCTATCGTCGGGCTCACCCCGACCCTAGAATTAGGTGGACTACTAACGCCTCATCATAGCAATCGAAATCATTGATGGAAAAATAACTTGCATTAACTAAATCAAAGTCTTTACAATTCCGGCACTCCAACTTTCGCTAAAGCGCCAAAACCCTAAAACCTTTGAAAACCTAAATTGTATGTGTGTAAAATAGCTCTAGAATTGAATGAATGAAAAGCTAGCCCCTAGGGTTTTACTTATAGGGCTTAATCTTTGCTAATCAAGAAAAACAAATTCTATCTATTCCTAAAGATATAAAACTTGATAAATAAAACTTAAATCTTAAAAGGTAAATATCTAAATCTCTTCAGGGTAACATAAGTCTTCTCCTCATAGATAAACCCGGATAGATGTTGATAGAATCGTCCTTGCTTCGTGCCCAAGTAGTGCACTCGTCCTCGGATTGGCCCAATGCCTTCTCGCCCCAACAAAAATTCTAGTCGACGTCGAGTACTTTGTGCTTGATCTCGGCTATCTTCAAGGCATCTCGAGTACTCTCTCCTCGTGTGACTCTAGTAAGGTTCCAGCAGTGGTCGACATCGAGTAAGGTGGTCGACGTCGAGTACTTGTCGAGCTCGAGTGGCTTGTCGTCTTCATTCTAAGTCGAAATGGCCTCCTGCTTTAGTCGACGTCGAGTACTTTCCTGCATTCGTTTCCTCCTTTTGGTTTTGTCCCGGAATGCCTCCAAATTCTGCAAAATTAAACCAAAACCCTTGTAGAGCTCTATTTCTGGCAAATAAGCTTAGACTACACAAATTCAACATATTCCCAACCAAAAATATGAAAAATACTTAGAATAAGCAGCGAAAATATGCACAAAAACATGGTTACTTTAGTGGACATCAAATCACCCCATACTTAAGCTTGCTTGTCCCCAAGCAATAACTTGGATGGTCATTCAGGGGAAACCTGCAAAAACTCTCAACATAGTGCATTCATTGTCATATTACCCAACACTCAATTGCCATCCTTGAAAAGGTACTTAGTGCCTTCAAATTTGTGCATGTGGATAAAAAGCAATTTCTCTGCACAAAAGGTGGTTATGCAAAACAATTTTTCCTGTGACAAATCAACAATAATCAAGAGAACTTTATTTAAGCTCAAAAAGAAGTAGATTGGTAAAAGACTAAATGTGAGCAATGTTTGGCCATGTGGTGCTAATAATCTGGGGAAATTGAGTAATTTCCAACTTTCTTTACCACATTTCTTCTTTATCATATTTCTCACCTTTCACTCTTTCGCTCAATGCTTTTGTCAATAATAATGCCTTTACCTCTCTAACCTCAGCACTGCCTTCTCGCTCGCAAACATGGGTGTCATGAATGTCCCCGGATACTTAGTGCTTTGGACTCCTCACCTTGGTGTCCCATCCTGCGGAACTAACATCTCAACGCAGACAGGGTCGATCTACCTTTATCTTCTGAGGTGACCGAATTTTTTTTCTCTCATTAAATTTTACATAGACTTGAAACTTTTCTGCTAAACTCCAATAATGATATATAACAACACAAACACCATATAATATCTCCAAAGATGACATCCATTCTCAACATAATCCCCGAATTGGATGTAAGGTAAAAATGGGCAATATTTAAGGCATATGTGGAGCTATACTGATATAAAGACAATGTAAGGCTCATATATGGATTTTGTGATGCAAATAGGTATAGATATGGCTAAGAATATGAAAATGAGCATATATGGACAATATAAAGTCCTCCATCCTCCTATTGTGCAATATGTCACAAGCAAACATCAATTTACCTCACTTTTGTGGTTTTCTCAACAAAAAATTGCAAACAAAGTCAGTGACTCAACTCTAGTTACCAAATAGCAAGAAGAGATGGAAAATTATAGAATTTTAGGGATTTATGGGCTGCTGGAATTTTTAGGAAAAATCAATCAATAATAATAATAAAAGTCTAGGGCGTAGGGATCACCACAATGATAATCATACAAAGATTGCAATAATTCATATGAAAATCATGTTTTTATCTATTAAATAGGTCAACTTGCATCAACCCTAGCAAAGCAATCAATTTATTTTCACAAATTAATAAACTTTACTAACAATCTTAATTATGTTATCAAACTTGCGTTTCAAAACCCTAATTACTGTCCAATTCACAATTCAATCTTTCAATTCAATTGTAAAAATAAATTTCCCCAATTTTCATTGAGTACTTAGCACATAAAATAGATAAATCCAATCAATTCATAGCAAAATTCATGAAATAAATAGTAGACATTGCAAAATTCATGAAATAAATAAAAATCACAAATTCAAATTGTATAAAAACCTGAGAATAATGTCAACAAAGCGTCTCAAAAGCCTCATAAAACGTTCTCCAACTTTCGCCAAAGAAATTGCTTCAAAAAGCTCTCAAATCCGCTCATAAACGCTCTCTCTAAACATGTGCTGAAAAAGTGGCAGTAGTCGGAAGAGAGAGTCCTCCAAATCCTAAAAATCTTATTTATACTTAATAACCCATAAACCTAATTAGGAAAATAACAAATATATGAATTTTATCTAAAAGTCTATCTAAGGAAAAGGGGTAAAATTAATTAATTTCGGATAAATCAGCTCCACTGGGGCCCATACCGATGTGGAGGAACTCGGTACCGACCCCCCTTAGCCTTGGTATGAACACACTGTTGGTTTATCTTGCTTCGCTCGTTCAGATTGGGCCTCGGTACCGACTCAGGTGGGGTCGGTACAGGGTTGGTATGGCGGTGTTCCATCTCGAAGTTGGCAGAGGGAAAGTATCGACTCGGTACCATGAGGTATCAACTCGGTACTTCTTATTTCAACTCGGTTTGGCTCACTAAAACGTCTTTATCTCCTTCGTTTTAACTCTGATTGCTTCCGTTCTTTTTCATATGCGCTCCAAATTCTTTTACGCTTCTTTTCATAGTTGAACATTTCTCCAAAATCAACTTCTAAATTTCTGTAAAATACACAAAAGCTAGTGAAGACATCTATTTCTCATGAAATATGAAAACACATGCAAAAGTCACTAAACCCAATCCAAAACCTATGAAAATGACTCAAATTAACATCAAAACATATTGGAATGTATAACTAAAAACATGCACATCAAAATACTCCATACTTAGACTTACTTGTCCTCAAGCAATAACCAATACCCAGAACACATCCTACAAGTCTTCGCCCTTGTCAAAAGCAACATCATAAGGTCGTAGCAAAGCAAAGCAAGTGAATTTAACGTCATCACACATATGTGAGTGATCCATAGGCATAGGCAATACAAATCCAGCCTCACAGAGATAATGTGTTTACACTCAACTCTCAATGTATTTAGGTTATGAAGATCAACTCTCAACTCAATTCCATATACAAACTCATAAATATTGCAATTTATAAAAATACATTTCGCAACCAATTATGTAAATGCAAACAAGAACCATCAGAAGGACTTTTGCTCGCAACCAATTATGTAAATGCAAACAAGAACCATCAGAAGGACTTTTGCTCAATGGAAGACTTCAAAAAATACTCCATTTGGCGGGGTTGTAAAGTGGCTTGGTAATAAATAAAGGGCATAAAATCATTTGGCTATGTGGTGCTTAATAAAATCTGGGAATCAAGACTCCTAAATCTCCAACACAACTCAACCAAACCATAACTCTCAATCATATGAATCAATAAAGCTCTCCAACTCATCTCAGTGAAGAACGCAACTTTTTTTTAAACCCAAAGTATCCGTCAAAAATATAATCTTGTAAAAGTGAAGGAAATAAGGTAAAATTGCCTCATGCCCTTTATTCATAACATATACTTCTCTTTCTTTCTTTTTTTTCTTTTTTTTTCCTGAATGTCATTTTTTAAAAAACGAAAAAATAACATAATAAAAAATAGAGTATATTTATAGGGTGAGCCAAAAATCCTTTTACATAATATGTATAGCAAGACAAAAATATCAAACAAACCCATAACTCAATAAACTAAAAAAATTCTTCTTACGGTGAAATCAAACACAAGCTCATTCCCTCCACAAATCATCATTCCAAGTGTCCAACTCTAAGTCTTAATTCATAAATGGAGGTCAGACTCAGTTTGGCTAAGGATAATTTTGTGGAGCTTATAAATAAAAGGTCTCAAGCTAATGTTCTGGCTTCACGCAAATATAATGCAGGGTAGGTAAATAGAGGATAAAATTGACTTAAAAGGTGCATCCATCATTTAATTCTTATTCACATAAACATATAAATGCATTGGCTTTGGGTAGGTAAGGAGATGATAAAGTTGGCATAAAAGGTGCATCCATCATTTAATTATTATTCACATAAACATGTAAATGCGTTGGCTTTGAATAACTATCACAACATTTACAGATGCACAAGAAGAGTAAAATACACTAAAAAAAGCAAGTCAGTCATTAAGTTTCATCATAGGACATCCACGTTAGGGTATAAAAACCAAGACAAAATGAAAATAAACATGCATTTTTTTCTTCTTTTTTTTTTGACATTTTTTCTTTTTGCTTGTTTTATGAAACTAAAAGCAAGACTAAAACATAAAATGCATAAAAACTTAATCATGAATGCATAACATAATCCATAAAATAAGGTGCAACACATAAAACATGATCTAGAACACATAAAAATGACACAAATAAGTTTTCTAAATCCCCCACCCCATAATTAAAAGTAGACAGTGACCCCACTGTCATAAGAAAAATCAAAATAAAAGGGAAAAGACTCAGAAACTCACAAAAGAAATTTAGAAGTTGTTGAAGACATCCATAAACTCTACGGAGAAGGTGGTGTGAATGGATGATGTGGAAACAAAGAAGATGCCCAAGGCATGAAGGAGTAACATCCTCTGATTCAAGCGTGCAAACTCCTCCATAAGAACACCCTACCCATTCCGTAGGGCCTCCTGGCCCAGTCTTAGAGATCTAACCACACCCATGATGTCAATAAGGCTGTTGGGGCGCAGATCTGCACGGGCCAACCCTGTTAGGAAAGGGGCGGCTACTAGGCCCAACGTTATGATCCATATAGTCAGTGTCGTGTTCGCCCAAAGGATCCAAAATCGCCAAATATACTATCTGGGGCACCAGCGAGTCAAAAGTGCTCTCAGTGTGGAGGTATCTCGGTGGTCTCTGTCATCTCAGAGGATCATTCAAAATGTCCTCTAGAATCGGTTAAGGTGCAGAAGCCCAAGTGATAAACCAGTTAGGGACATACAACAAGTCCATATTCAGCTTAGTAATCTCCACCACATGACCATGAAAGACTAATAGAAGTTTGTCTATGTTGCGCCTTATCACATTAGCACTAATCTGATGCGTTGTGTCAATCATCAGAGTGGGCACATCCTTGTATCTAGTGAAGTCAATCTCAAGGCGACTAGCCAATAATGCCACCAGGCCTCCAAACCAGATTTCTTCCGTATGTGCTCTATAGGCCATGACATGCATAATAAATTCAAACCCCAAGTTCAGGGGTGTCTGCATCTCAAATAACACCCCACTCAAACAAACAACTTCAGTTCTAGTGGGTCTAGATAATTATTTCTTGGCCCAGATGGTGCTACCGAAAATTCTTAAAATAATACGGAAAAGAGGTTTCAAATTCTCCTTACCCTGAAGTGCTCTAGAAGGCCAGCTAGACGTGCCTATGATTAGTGTCAATGTCTTGAGGGCCTTTCAGCTAGGATGACTGTATGACACGATTGGGTTGGGGAATCCCAGCAATGCGTTGAACTGCTGTAACGTGAAACAGTGCTGAACATTCCCCAGCTCGAATTAAATAGGGCCTTCAAAATCTGGGCTAGCAATATCACTCGCCAACATAGGAGTGAACTCGTCACTAAGAGCGGGATAATGGCAGGGGGAAAGAATCCAGAAGACTAATGACGCCTAAGTAGGAGAAGGTTTCCATCAAGTCATCATGTACCCCAAGGCAGTTTCCATCAGTGGGGTCATACCATCAAGATGTGGAGGTACTTGATGTGAGAGATCGCGCCGACCTCCGCTACCACCTTCTACACCAACATTGTTGGTCACCTCTTCGCCATTATACTACGTATTCTTGGGAACACGCTTTGGGCCGCCCTGATCTGAGGCGGGCCAACCACCATGAGTTACAGTGGCGAAGAGGTGACTGACAATGTTGGTGTAGAAGGTGGTAGCAGAGGTCGGGGCGAGCTCTCCCGTCAAGTACCTCCACATCATGATGGTATGACCACACTGATGGAGAGTGCCTAGGGGTACAGGATGACTAGATAGAGGCGTTAGCCAACTTAGGCGTCACTAGTCTTCTGGATTCTATCCCCCGCCACTATCTCGCTCTTACCTACGTTGGCGAGTGATATTGCAAGCCCAGATTTTGAGGGACTTATTTCATTCGAGTCGGGAATGTCCAGCACTACTTCACGTTGCAGCAGTTCAACGTATTGCTGGGATTCCCCAACCCAATCGTGTCATATAGTCATCCCAACGCTGCAAGGCCCTCGATACATTGACACTAATCACAGACACGTCTAGCTTGCCTTCTAGAGCACTTCAGGGTAAGGACATTTCGAACCCTCTTTTCCGTATTATTTTAAGAATCTTTGGTAGCACTATCTGTGCCAAAAAATAATTATCTAGACCCACTAGAACTGAAGTTGTTTGTTTGATAGGGGTGTTATTTCAGATGCAGACACCCCTGGACTTGGGGTTTGAATTTATTATGCATGTCATGGCCTATAGAGCACGTACGGAAGAAATCTGGTTTGGAGGCCTGGTGGCACTATTGGTCAGTCGCATTGAGATTGACTTCACCGGATACAAGGATGTGTCCACTCTGATGATTGACACAACGTATCAGACTAGTGCTAATGTGATAAGGCGCAACATAGACAAGCTTCTATCAGTCTTTCATGGTCATGTGGTTTATCACTTGGGCTTCTGCACCTTCACCGATTCCAAATGACATTTTGAATGATCCTCTTAGATGACAGAGACCACCCAGATACCTCCGCACTGAGAGCACTTTTGACTCGGTGGTGCCCACCTAGTATATTTGACGGTTTTGGATCCTTTGGACAAGGATCCCACTATGAGCATTTTGAATGATCCTCTTAGATGACAGAGACCACCCAGATACCTCCGCACTGAGAGCACTTTTGACTCGGTGGTGCCCACCTAGTATATTTGACGGTTTTGGATCCTTTGGACAAGGATCCCACTATGAGCACGGGCAGCACGAGCACAACACTGACTATATGGATCATGACGTTGGGCCTAATAGCCACTATGAGCACTGGCAGCACGAGCACGACACTGACTATATGGATCATCACTTTGGGCCTAATAGCCAATGTTCTAAAAAACGCTCGGCGGATGCTTTGCGGTAGGGTACCGCTAAGCGCCAAGACGGTTTGGCGGCCTTCTTAGCGGTTCTTGGCGGATAAAACGGTTTTTGATTACTTTGTTATATTTATCCCATAAACTATGTATAAAACATATATTATGTAATAAACTATGTATTAATTTTAACTTTATAACATATTAAATAAAAAATCATCATGACCCTTTTTAAAAAAAATTGTCTGAATCAAATATAAAATCATATAGAAATTTGAAAGCATAAAAACTAAATAATCTCAATTTAAAACCGTCAAGACTACTAAGCCTCCGTCCTGTGCCCGCCAAAACTCTTCCCCGCCAAGCCCGATTTGCACCCGCCAAGGCCGCCAAGTCTCCGTCTTGCACCCGCCAAGGCCACAAAGGTGTTGTTCCATTCCCGCCAAGACCCTCCCCCGCCAAGCTATACCGCCAAGGCCGAATCCGGGACGGTGTGGGTCTGCCAAGCGTCTTGGCACCGTCTTGACGGCTGCCAAGGCCGTTTTTTAGAACACTGCTAATAGCCGCCACTTTCCTGACAGGGCTAATTAATCAATTTCAATTATAATCTTATAGATCCCAAATTTAATGAATTTTATTAACATGCAAGAACTAAGTATAATGTCAAGTAAAAATAATAAATTTCATCATATATAAAAAATAATTCATCCCTAGATATAATCATTATAACTACCTTAATCAATCAATTTAAAACCCTAAACTATCGAATTTCAACTCAATATCAAATCTTTACTTAGGTTCTCAAAAATAGATCCATATTGAAAATAAAGAGGGTAGGGAGAGAAACATACCAGAAGAGTTGCAAAGTGTGGGATGAAATCTGAAAATAAAGAAATTAGGGGGAGGTGCTCTCGGTTTTTTTCAAGAAAAACAAGAGGGAGACTCGGTTTTACAACTGTCAGAGGCGGGGGAGTCTGTCGGGGCGGCTGGGTGTACGGCGAGGCTCGGAGGTGGCGGATCCGGATTGCAGGTGGCCGGATCTGTGGAAGTGTGGCCGGATCTGGTGGTGTGGCGGCGTATGTGGTAGATACGAGGGGATGGTGGCGAGTGGGTGTGCGGTTGGTGCGAGAAGAAGGAAGAGGGAGGCTGCGAGGGAGGAGATGCTCAGCGTCGGGTCTGGGCTTGGGACCGGCAGCGATGGTGTGCAGGCAGTGGTGTGGTGGCCGGCGAGCAGGAGCTGACGGGAGCGAGAGGGAGATGGGTAATGGCGGCTGAGGGCTCTTTCGTGTAGTCGAGGTGGAGAGAATAAAGAGAAGAGAATGGTTTCAGGTCCGGGGTGTGTGTTTGTTAAATATAGGTAGAAAAATATAAAACAAAATTAAACTAATACTGTATTAAAAAAAAAAACTGACCTGGCTTTAAAAAAAAAAAGAAATCGTAAAAATAATTCGAAAAAGACTGATCTGATGATGTACTCGACGTCGTGTAGTTCCCATTTACCTGTTACGTGTGATCGACGTCGAGTAGATTTTGCCTCCTCTTTTGTTCTCGACTGGATTTGCTCGACCTCTAGTGAAATCCTGTGAAATTTGGTCGATGTCGAGTAGTGTGGTCGACGTCGAGTAAACCGTTAGTTCTCCGACTTTGCCTGTATCTATCAAGGAGAAAAGATTATGCACGAACATAAAGAAAATAATATAAAAAAAAAAACTAAAGAAGACGGAATAAGAAATAGCGGGTTGCCTCTGTAAGCGCTAAGGTTCATGTCCTTACCTCGACCTACTTCCCTGTTTGAACTTTGTTCAACGTCAGGGTGGTGCGAATCTCTTCCTCTGGGTCTTCTTTGTCATAGTACTTCTTGACTCAGTGTCCATTAACCTTAAAGGTGATGTCGTCAATGCCAAGTAACTCCACCGCTCCATGGGGGTAAATATGGTGAACCACGAAAGGTCCACTCCATCTTGCCCTGAGCTTCCCTAGGAACAAACAGAGTCTAGAATTATATAAAAGCACTTTGTCACCTATCTCATATATCTTTGACACCAATTTCTTATCATGTCATCTCTTCGTGCGCTCCTTGTAGATTTCGGCATTCTCATATGCCTTCAGTCGCAACTCCTCCAGCCCCTACAAGTCAATAAAACATTTCTTACCTGCCTTGTCGAGATCCATGTTGAGCTTATTAAGGGTCCACATCGCTTTATGCTCCAATTCGACGGGCAAATGGCATGACTTGCCATAAACCAGATTGTAAGGGGTTGTCCGTAGTGGTGTCTTATAGGCCGTCCGATAGGCCCAGAGCACGTCATCAAGCTTAGATGATCAATCCTTCCTCGAGCGGGAGATTATCTTCTCTAGGATAACTTTGATTTGACGATTAGAGACCTCCACTTGGCCACTAGTTTGGGGGTGATAGGGTAATGCCAACCTGTGCGTCACCCCATACTTAGCCAAGAGAGCCTCAAACCCTCTCTCGATGAAATGTAAGCCATCATCTGAAATAAGAACTTTAGGAACACCAAAGCGAGGGAATATGTTGGTTTTAATAAACTTTGAAACTACCTTCACGTTGTTGGTCCTGGTTTCAACAACCTCAACCCATTTAGAGACATAGTCGACTGCCACAAGGATGTATTTGTAAGGGCCTGACACAGGGAATGGTCCCATAAAGTAAATGCGCCAAGCATAAAAAAAACTCTACCTCTAAGATCCATGTGAGCGGTGTCTCATTCTTCCCAGTAATGTTTCCCGCTCATTGAAACTCATCGAATGAAGTGACATACACATGTACATCCCATAAAAGATTAGGCCAATAAAAACCACATTGAAGTACCTTCGCAACAGTTTTGAAGCCTTTTGCATGTCCGCCTGTAGGGAGAGTGTGACAATGGTGAATGACACTCTCTACTTCCTTCTCCTGGAGTCGTGGAGGAACTTCTTCTTTGGTTGCGAGGATAGGCCTGGTCGAATCTTGTTTCCTACAAGATAGTTAGCGAAATCCGCATACCAGGGTACCTTTGCTCCCTTTATAGCATATATATCATGCATAGGACTAGTATTAGGGGTAAAGAAGAAATCCTCACCGGAATCCGTATGCAAAATCTCACCTGAAATCTTACTAGAGTGCTTGTCGAGTTGTCTATGGTCGACATTGACTTAGTAATACCCCTGCAGTTCAATAATAGGGAGAAAAGTGTACTTACCTGCAGGAGCCGGTTTACTCGACGTCGACTAGGTGTGGTCGACGTCGAGTACGCCTGTGTCTATCCTCATTTAGTGCTCGTCAAGGCGAGATTCATCGATAGGCGTGTTGTCTTGGGCTTCCTCCGGCACATCCTTGGGGAGCCTAGAGAGATGATCGGCTACCGAGTTCTCCGTGCCCTTCTTGTACTTAAGTTCGATAAAGTACCTTTCATTTGCGATCAATCAACCCACCGGCATGGCTATCGTCGGGCTCACCCCGACCCTAGAATGAGGTGGAGTACTCACGCCTCATCATAGCAATCGACATCATTGATGTAAAAATAACTTGCATTAACTAAATCAAAGTCTTTACAATTCTGGCACTCCAACAACTTTTGCTAAAGCGCCAAAACCCTAAAACCTTTGAAAACCTAAATTGTATGTTTGTAAAATAGCTCTAGAATTGAATGAATGAAAAGCTAGCCCCTAGGGATTTACTTATAGGGCTTAATCCTTGTCAATCAAGAAAAACAAATTTTATCTATTCCTAAAGATATAAAACTTGATAAATAAAACTTAAATCTTAAAAGGTAAATATCTAAATATCTTCAGGGTAACATAAGTCGTCTCCTCATAGATAAATCCGGATAGATGCTGATAGAATCGTCACTGCTTCGTGCCCAAGTAGTCCACTCGTCCTCGTATTAGCCCAATGCGTTCTCGGCCCAACAGAAATTCTAGTTGACGTCGAGTACTTTGTGCTCGATCTCGAGTATCTTCAAGGCATCTCGGGTACTCTCCCCTCGTGTGACTCGAGTAAGGTTCCAACAGTGGTCGACGTCGAGTAAGGTGGTCGACGTTGAGTACTTGTCGAGCTCGAGTGGCTTGTCGTCTTCATTATCAGTCGAAATGGCCTCCAACTTTAGTCGACGTCAAGTACATTCTTGCATTCGTCTCCTCCTTTTGGTTTTGTCCCGGAATGGCTCCGAATTCTGTAAAATTAAATTAAAACTCATGTAGACCTCTATTTCTGGCAAATAAGCTTATACTACACAAATTCAACATATTTTCAACCCAAAATATGCAAAATACTTAGAATAAGGAGGGAAAATATGCACAAAATCATGGTTAATTACTTTAGTGGACATCACATTCGAAGCAGGATAATTGAGGAAGCTTCAGATTCAAGAGTTGGAAGAAATTCGTTGGGATGCTTATGAGAATGCTAGGATCTATAATGAAAAAATAAAAGCATGGCATGATAAACACATTATGAGGAGAGAGTTCCACCCAGGAGATAAGGTTTTGTTGTATGTCTCACGTATGAAACTTCACCCTGGAAAGCTCAAGTCTAGATGCATTATGGTCCACGTCTATCCTTATGGTGCAGTTGATTTACAAAATCCGATGGATGGTTATAACTTCAAGGTGAGTGGTCAGAGAATCAAGAAATATTATGAGAACATCGCCAACCAATTTATGGACTCCTAGCAAGGGGAGGATCTTCCTAAGGAATAGAACTACATCATTTCGTCGAGCCATGGACGTGAAACAAAGGTGCTGCTCGGGAGGCAACCCAAGGTGAGTCATTCTATTTCTATTTTATTTATTTTCTTTTTCTTTCATTTTGGTTTAGTTAGGATTATGATAGTTAGTTTTGGTTTTTGGAAATGTTTGGAACAAGAATATAAGGTATGTTTTGGATTTCGGGATCGAAAACGAGAAGGTGTGAGTTATTGGGGACACGACACCCGCCGCCTTAACCACGGTGCCCGCCGTACGAGTAGATCCGAATGGGTTGGGCCGCCGGTTAGTTAATCGGTGGGGCCCACTTCTTTATTTTAAAACCCTATTTCTCCTACCCTCTTCACTTCATCCCTAACCTCCAACTCCTCCTCCATAACCCCCAACCTTCCAAACTCTTTCCTTCTTCACATATCCTCACACCACATCCAAACCGTTGCTCCAATCGGAATTCCGACGTCATATTAGGAATCTACACAACCTGGTCTACGAATACACATCCTCGGTTTACATTTTCGGCCACTTCCAAATTTCACCAAAACCCTAAATCGCTACCTCCGGCCACTTTGAGTTCGAAATCACCTTTTCTAAGTCCTTAAACCATCTTTTCGCGAAGCAAGGAGGCGGAAAAGGGCGTTTTCCAACATCGGAGGGAGTTCATTTGGGGAAGAGCCAAACGAGACCTATCGCCCAGAAAATCACAACACTCACCGCGTGACACACTGTGCCCGCCGCTTCACCAGTGTGCACATTTTCGTCGGATTTTGTAAGTTCTCTTCATTCCTTCGCTTTATTTCATAACTATGACGTCCTTTACAAACATGATTGCTCCGAGCACACTACATAGGAAGGAATTACAAATATGGAATGACCTTAGGCTTAGGAAAAACTCGACGACTAAGTTTTTCGATCATCCGACCTTAGAAGCTTTACGTCTAGCAAGGCCTTGTGCTACCCTTTTCGAGAACGGGGGCCTTGGCCATTTTATTGTTATGCATGGGCTGACCTACCCGGATTTGATTCGAGAGTTTCTTGCGACCCTCGTGGTCTTTGATGATAGAGAGCATATTGAGTTTACTTTGTTGAGATGGACGTATATGAGGACGTTTGCACAGCTGAGACGTTATTTGGGTGTCACTCGACCTCCTACTCCTCACTGGAGGTGCCGGATGATGATTCCCCCACTGACGGAGACCTGGCAGGCTACTCCTAACTGGATGTGCCGGATGATGATTCCCTATCATTTGCTAGTCTTTATTGTACTAACCATCCTATTTATTGGATGGCTGGTGTCCTTCGTTCTCACGAAACACCAGACCATATTCCTCAGGTCTAGGGCAAGCAGCGGAGGTGGAGAGAGTTGAAGAGCAGACTGTCATTTATTGAATATTTTACTACAAGTTTTAAACCTCCAAAAGTTTCAGCATCGCTACTTTAATTTCATCTATTTTGGAAGTTATTCATACTTTATGGTTTTGGTATTTTTTTATGTTACTGTGATAAGATATTTTAAACTAATAAATTTTATTGACTTCCGCCTATTTTATTGTATTTAAATTATCATCTTGTTTATGGGAGCATGGTTGCATGTCCCTATAAGCCTTAAGTGAATTCAAAGACATTAAAGTTTGCGGATTCACTAGTGCTGCAACACTTCTTTGGGATCTAAAAATGGGGTGTTACAAAAGGTGGTATTAGAGTTGTAGGTTTTAAAACGTTTTCATTTGGATTTCAAAATGATTTCTAAAGTGAATTTCAAAGGCTTTTTATCAAAACTAAGTTCTATTTACAAAAGTATGTAGTTTTGGAAATGATTTTTAAATAATTGTCCGATAGTCCTGCTTAAGCTCCTGCTCATGCCATAGACTAAGCTTATATTCTTTATTCTTGTTCTAAATCTCGCTTTTTGGATTATCTCGCTCGAGTACTAATGTCTCCTCACCCTCTTCGATAGATGTCTATTGTTCGTAAGACCTCGGATCTGCACACCACGGGTTACCCCCAAAGCATTGACCTCATCTACAACTCTGACACAGGGTCTGACTCTAGCACGGAGGTGAAGGTCGTGGAAAAAGCTGCAGTGGAGCTGTCCAAGGGGAAGAATGTTCTCGTCGACCCCCATCAAGGAGATGCAGCCACAAAATATGGCAAGAAGCTCATTCGAGAGTGGTACAAGGAGAACAAGTTGGGAACTCCTCGATTCTACAGCGAGGAAAAGGCGGCAGAGGAAAAGAGAGCCATGCTAGCTCCCTTGGATGACAAGAAGAGGAAGTACCTCTAGAACCTCGTCCGAGTGTACAGCATGGAACCACCTCAAAGCCCCAGGATGGAGGAGCCGAGAAAGAGATCCTTTTTGGAAGCCCAAACCCCAGCAGATGTCAAGGCTCTGGACACAAAAAGAGAAAAGCAGAAAATCTGTGTGACGGAGGCTGAGGAATCATACAAGCATAAGGACTGGATTGTAAAGGAGCTTGAAAAACACTGTGCTAATGCTAGGGAGGAGATCGAAAAGATGCTTGAGCATGCTCAAGCAGAAAGAGATGCAGCCTCACAGAGGCATGGCTCTGAATTGGATAACCTCCTCGCACTGTATGGCGTCGGGGATAAGGATCTCAGCGGAAACCATCATTAAGAGACTTTCCCATTTTATAGATCGATTTAGCATTTTCTTATCAATAAAGGGTATACTAACCCTATGTCCTAGGTGTTTGCAACTCATGTTATTCCTTTAACATCAAACTCGTTTCGTTATGCATAATCAAGTTTTGGATATTAAATGCATTATTTCCATTCCTGATCTCGTCGAGTTGATTAATATTATATCTCCTACCTTCAGATCATGAATACTAGAGGACGTGCTAGAGCCGTTACTAAAACCCATCATGCCACCACCTAACTCCAATCGGGTGGAGAATCATATTCCGAACCCACACATGGAGCGGTTGGATGAGTTAGTGGAACAATCACAGAATGGCGGCCAAAGTCAGGCTAGGGCTTCTCACGCCAGCCAGAGGCAGAATAGAGGCCAAAGTCGGGCTAGGACTTCTCACGCCAGCTAGAGGCAGAATGGCGGCCAAAGTTAGGCTAGGGCTTCTCACGCCAGTCAAAGGCAGCACATCGCAACTGATAACATACTGAACAAGGAGCTGATGCAATCCCTGAAGGGAATGGTGAGTGAAGCTATGGCTGATGTAGTGGGTGAGGATAGGCGTCCACCTCCTAACGGGCGTGCAAAAAATGGAGATCGGGTGGCACTTAACCCTCCGCCTAACCACCCAACTGGACCAATGGTCACCTACATCAATGTCCTAAAATTGGTCAATGCCAGCAAGGTGGATAGCTATGATGGAACCGGTGAGCCATTCAAAGTGGTCCAATGGTTCACGCACATTGAGAAAGTTTTTCGAGGTATCCACTACTCTGACGACACCAAGGTACATATTGCTGCTTTGTACCTGAAGGGCGCATCTGGACAATGGTGGGAGTTTGCCTACCATACATGGGAAAATGATCCTTCTTAGGAGGTCTTCAAGAAGCTTGTCACCGACCATTACTTCTCTTCGTCGTTGAGGTTAGAGAAGAAGAGAGAGTTCCTCTATCCCAACACTCAGGGGATGAAACTAGCTCAAGTGGTGGAAAAATTTTATAAATTGTTGCCCTATGCTGATGAACTGGTGCAAACTGAGAAGCACAAGATTGATTATTTCCATGAGTGGATCAGGAGATGAGGCATGATCGGAGGAGAGGTTGTCAGCAGTACTCTAGCTCGAAGAGGCCAGCTCCTTCTGCTTTTGTTGGGGGGACAGGAGATGGCCATACCCAGCCAACTCAGGACACCACTTCTGCTAAAGGTGGTCAGTCAGCAATTTGCTACAACTGTGGGAGATTAGGACATATGAAACCAGATTGCAGAGAACAGAAGCGCATCTGTAGGGGATGTAACAAGGCTGGTCACATGACTCGATTCTACCATTTTATTCCTAACGGAAGCCATGGTCGCTCACAGCATGCACCAACTATGGTTTCGCGGAAACAGGGACAGAGACATTATGGGATCCAGCAGCAGCACATGCCGCAGAAGTACCAGCAGAATACTCAGATTCCTGCAGGTTCACAACTGACTGTGAGTAAAGGGAAGAACGTCGTCGGGCCATCTCAGCAGGGTCCAGGTCTATATGAGATGCGTAGGCTGGATGACACTGCTTCTCCTATGGCTCAAGGCTGGATGACACAGCTAGATTGTTACGTCAAGGGTGTGCCGGATTTTTATGCTATTTGTGAGATCGGCCGTCCGAACCGGTCCCTATCTGCGATATTCCTGTAGTTCGGGATTTCCCTGATGTCTTTCCCGATGAGATTCCTGGTTTACCTCCAAAGCGGTTCATTGAGTTCACCATCGACTTAGAGCTAGGAACCGCTCCTATTTCCAAAGCCCCGTATCGCATTTCTCTAGTGGAGATGCAAGAATTAAAGAGTTAGCTTGAAGAGTTGTTAGAGAAGGGTTATATTCGACCCAGTGCTTCACCTTGGGGGTGCTCCCGTGCTGTTTGTAAAGAAGAAAGACGGATCTTTCCGCCTGTGTATTGATTATCGGGTGCTGAACAAGTGACTATCAAGAACAAGTATCCGCTGCCACGCATCGATGCCTTGTTAGTTCAGCTTCAAGGACCGAAGGTATTCTCCAAGATTGACCTTCGATCTGGTTTCCATCAGCTCCGAGTTTGTGATGCCCTTTGGTTTAACAAATGCTCTAGAAGTCTTTATGGATCTGATGAACCCCTGTTGTCACCAGTATTTGGATAAGTTTGTCGTAGTCTTCATCGACGACATCCTGATTTACTCATCAAGTGAGGAGGCTCACTCCCAACAATTGAGGACTATTTTGATAACACTGCGAAAGCATCAGTTGTACGCAAAGCTGTCTAAGTGTGATTTTTGGATGAAGCAGGTGGAATTCCTAGGCAACATCATCTCAGAGAAAGGGGAGATGGTCGACCCTCAAAAGATAGCAGTTGTAGAGAAGTGGAGTCCGCCATAGAACGCCAAGGAAATTCGAAGTTTTCTGGGACTAGCAGGTTACTACCGGAGGTTTGTGGAAGGGTTTTCCAAATTGGCCCAACCACTGACCTTACTCCTATGCAATTCCCAGAAATTCATCTGGAATGACAAGTACGAAGCAAGTTTCCAGGAGCTCAAGAAGCGATTGACCACATGTTGTGAGAGGAAATCAAGTTCAAAAATACAAAATATAGATCAAACTAGATTCGTGCCCTAACAAATAATTACAAGACTTCCTCCCTATGCAGTAGTGGGAAGTCAGGATCGATCCACGAGGAAGCGTGTCAGCGGATCTCAGGTAGTTGTAAATCTCACAGACAGAAAAGCAGAAAGACAGAAAGAAAGACAGAAATAACAAAGCAAAAGCAGAAAATAAAGTAAAGCAACAGAATTGGTCGATATCGACAACAACTATGTCGACAACAGAAACAGAAATCGACCGACAGCAACAGAAACCTAGAAAAAGACAATGTCGAGTAAAATCCTACTCGATATCGAGTACAACCAACTTGATATAGACTAAACTTTCCCGAGATCGAGTAAAAGACAGAAACTTTAAAAGGTGCAAACTTCGAACACATAATCTCATATTTCGGTGAATAAACTCAATAAACTTAAAGACTTCCAAAGCCAGGGTATCAACACCACAACGATAACTATGCAAAATAACACATAAAGGCATAAAAGATCATGCTTTCCATCAAATAACTTTCGTTATTAACAAATAGGAATATAGAGGATTTCGCATAAACCCTAATTGTTACTAACCCTTTTCACATAATTAACCCAAGTTACATTAAGATCACTTTCGCTTCAATAACAAAAACAAGGATCACCTTCAACTCTCGCAAAAGAATCATGCTCATAGGGATAGAAGACGAATTGCATGAAAAGATTGTACATTCACCGCATCACCTTACATGGCCACCGTCGGGCTCACCCCAGCCCTAGAAGTGGGTGGACTACTCGCTCTTTATCGCAATAGCAGGCATCTTTGATGAAAAAGAACTAACTTGCATTAAATAAACTCAAACTTACAACCTCTTCTCCTTCTCTCTTTATGTAACTAATTGTCTATGAAATTGAATGAATAAAAACCAGCCCCTAAGGCTTTATTTATAGCCTTCATTCCCTAGCTATTCCAGGTAAGAAAGTCTATCTATATCTAAATCTAATTATCTAAAGGCTTTAAGATAAATAAATGGAATAAAGGAATTAAATCAAAAAGGGAAATTATATCTAAAATAGGTAAATCTTCCATGTGTTGATAGATCTTGATAGATGTTGATAGATCTCGGCAAAACTCGGACTCCTTCGACCCCAAGGAAAGCCAAAACGCGTCGGACAGCAAAACCGCATAACGCGTCTCCAGAAAGATCTCCTCGATATCGACAAGAACTACTCGATATCGAGTAAAGTGTGTCGTCGACTACGGCTGGCTCGGCATGTCGGGTTGCTGCTGCTCGATCAGGCTCGGTCAGCTAATCTGGGGTCCTCGATATCGACAAGTTTAGTCGATATCGAGTATGCTTGTGTCGACTTCCGAGTGGATGGGCTTGGTCGAGTAGCTTCTCCTCGGTATTGGCTCGGACAGGTGGTGCAGATCTTGTCGATATCGACAACTTTTGTCGATATCGAGTAAAGTGTGCTCGGCGTCTCCGGGTCCTCGGCTTCTCGACTTGGCACATCTCCTCGACTCCGGGCATAGGTTCAGGAAGTTGTCAATATCGAGTAGCTTACTCGATATCGAGTAAACTTGTGGAGTCGAGTTGGCTCTCGCACTCAGCTTCTCGATATGGCCTTAGTCGATCACCACTGCTCGGACACCTTTGTCGATATCGAGTAAAATAACTCGATATCGAGTAACTCTAGGTTTCCAGCTTGATTCGTCCTGGTTCTGTAGTCCTTTGACTTTGGACTTCCGTAGTTGATTTCCGAGCTTTTCCAACCTTTCTCAGAACTGCTGTAAATTGCCTCAAATTCTGCGAATAAACAAACACCCCATACTTAGATAAAAGTTACTGTAAAAAACGATATAAAAGTTACTGTAAAACATGGCAGATTCAGCTCACAACAAACACCCCATACTTAAGCTTGCTTGTCCTCAAGCAATACTTTTAATTGTCGTTCAGGGGAAGAAATCAAAACTCTCAACATCTTAGATTCATTCTTATATGTCCCTGCAGTCAATTACCATCCTCGAAAAGGTACTAGTGTCACAAATCCATGCATGTGCAAATATACAAAAGCAACATCTACTCACAAAAGGAGGGTTATGCAAAAACAATTTATGTGACAAAGCAACGATAATCAAGAGGACTTTAATTTAAGCTCAATAAGAAGTAGATTGGTAAAAGGTTAACGGTGGACAATTTTTTTGGCAATGTGGTGCTAATGATCCGGGGAAATGGAGTACTTTCCAAACTTTCATACCACATTCCTTTTTCATAAGATTCATCACTTTCCATAATGCTTTTTTCAATAATAATGCTTTTACCTCTCTGACCTCAGCACTGCCTTCTCGCGAGTCGCAAACATGGGTGTCATGAATGGCCCCGGATACTTAGTGCGTCGGACTCCTCACAATGTGTCCCATCTCGCCAAACTATTATCTTAGCGAGCAGGGTCAATCTACCTTTATCTTCCGAGGTGATTGGATTTTTTCTCACTCATTAAATTTTCCATATATTTTGAACATTCTCCTACAAAACTCCAATAATGATAATAACAACACAACAACCATATAACATCTCCATAATATAACATCATTCTCAACATAATCCCCGGATAAGGTAAAGAATGGCAATATTTAGAACATGTGGAGCAATATGAAAATAAGGCATAATATGGCTTTGTGTGATGCATAACCATAGGTATGGCTAGGATTATAAACATATGAATATTATATGGAAATATAAAGTCCTCCATCCTCTTATCATGCAACATGTCAAAATCAACTTCAAATTTTACCTCCTTTCATGGTTTTCAAGAAATAATGCGCTTCATTGTGACTTCCCTTTACTAGGCAATTTCATGCTATATCTCTAATGGATCTAATTTTGCATCGTCGAGTTCAATTAAAGCTTCCATGACATTAATCAAAAATTTTCAATGGGGGTCATTTTTCTTTAAACTTTGGAAAACATGCATGTAAGCACATAAATCAATAATGAATTCCAAAATAGCCATGTACAAGCAATTCTAAAAATAATGCACAAATAATGTCAAATAAATCAAATATGCACAAAGTAAGCCCTTCCCCCACCCCATACTTAAACATTACAGTGTGCTCACTGTATAAAAACAAGGGTAAAGAAAGAAACTCACTAGACAGGTGTGTAGGGCTTTCAAAAACATCGATGAAAAATGCCTGGGCCGAGTCCAATTTTAGCTTGCTTCTATCCTTATGTACCTGAAAAATATAGAAGACATATACCCACAATAGAAAAACTAACAGTTCAAAAACCAAAAACAAGCAAAAAGCAAAAAAAAAGTCTCAAAAAGTAAATGTCTATGTACAAGCTCTAGATTTTATAGTCGCTAGGCCGACTTCTCTTTTAAGCTCAAGGTGGCATCTGCAGGCCCATGTAGCTTGGGCTTCAAATAGGACTCCATTCTTGTCCATCAACTGTAATCCTCCTGAATGGATCTTGTTTACCACAAAGGGTCTCATCCTCTTCTTGTTGAATTTGTTAGGAAACCAATGATCTTTGGATTTGGAAACATAGAGCTTATCTCCAACTTCATATTCTTTGGGCTCATCATTGGAAATCCTACATAAGCGTATGTACCAAGGCAAACCTCTCCCATGTATAGATAGATCTTTAATGGAAATAGGAGAAGAATGATCCATACCTTGGCTTACCTTCGCAGAAACGGATTCGGGGACCACCATGTTTGGTCGATCTCGGGGAATAGTGCTCGATCTCGAGTTGCTTTCAGCTTCTGGTGGTGGACTACTCGAGGATGGAGAAGTCGAGGAGGCCTGGTGTTTGTTGATATCGACCAGTTTGGTCGATATCGAGTTGTTCAGCTTGTCTGGTGGAGTGTTGGCCGAGGCAGGAGAAATCAGGGCATCGAGCTTTTGGTCGATATCGAGTAGTTTACTCGATATTGAGGAGTCTGTTGCTTCAGGCTGGCTGCTCGACGACACTGGTGCTGGTGGAGGCTTCTAATTTTGGTCGATATCGACCAAGGTCCTCGATATCGAGGAATTCTGGTCGACTATGACCCCATACTTGCATCTTGTCAAGGCATCCGAAAAATAGTTAGTCCAAATCGACGTACCTTGGTTTGTGTCGAGTGGATTCTCTGTTTCCTTGTTCAGGATGGCCATGATCTCCTCCACCTGGGCTTCCATATCCCTCTTTTCCAGCTCTTCAGGAGTCATATTTCTCACCTTAGGCTCCCCGCAAGTGATGTAGCCGGCTGATATAGACTTTACTTCCTCCATAGGACTTGTATGCCTTTCAGTTTTATTAAAGGAATACTCAATTACCTCATCGCTGATGTTGAAAGTGAGCACTCATTTCCTCATGCTTATGTTGGCATCCACCGTTGCCAGGAAGGGTCTTCCTAGAATAATTGGACAAGCAGGGTCCTCCGCCATATCAATAACTAAGAAATCAGCAGGGACAAAGAATTTACCTACTTGTACTGACACATTGTCCACCATGCCTGTTGGAATGACCACCGTGTTGTTGGCCATATACAGCTTAGCATCCACAGGCTCTAGGGCACCTATCTTTATCTTGGACCAAATTGTTAAAGGCATTATACTCACACTAGCTCCAAGATCACATAAAGCATTAAATTTATATTGACCAAATCCAATGGTTATAGCAAACTTACCTGGATCTGGCCTCTTCTCAAGGATGTCCATATGGATACACTCTTCTGTAATCTCAACCATTGATCTCTTCTTGCTCAGAATCTCCTTCATGAACTTGACATAGGATGTCATTTCACTTAGAGCTTCTGTGAAGGGTATGGTGACATTGAGCTTTTGAAGCATCTTGATGAAGCGCTGAAACTTTCTCTCTGCTGGGTCTTTTTGAGATTTTGTTGGGAAAGACAGCTTCTTTTTCGGAGCCATAACAGATAGAGGAGGTGCTGCAGCTTTCTCGATCTCGACATAGGTCTCCTCGATATCCACTAACTCTTCCTCGATATCGACTAGCTTCCTTGGTGTCGAGTTGTTGTGCTGTGCAGACGAAGGATGGTTCTCTCTGTCGTCGATATCGACTTATCCTTCCTCGATATCGAGTTGCCTTTTGTCGATATCGACCAAGGTCTGGTCGATATCGAGTTTCTATTTTCCTCCGTTTAGCTGCTTTCCGACCTCTGGCTCTTGTAGTTGATGGCCGCTTCTGAGTTTTACAGCAGCAATGTGTCTAGTCTTTCCCTTAGGATTTGGTTATGAAGATCCAGGGAGAGAACCTGACTATCTGGGGATTCCTGCTGCTAGCTGGCTAATCTGTGTCTCCATTGACTTCAGCCATATATCAATCTCCCCAAGCTTAGAGTTGACACCTTGTATCTGAGTGTAGACTGAATTGAAGGACTGCTTGGTGTCTGAATGGTTCCTTGATAGCATGCATTTAGGTAGGCATAATAGGTTGCATTTAGCTTAGTTAAGATGCATTTCATTGATGGATTAAGGACGATTTGCATATTAGTTCTCTATGTTGTCGGAGTCGGAATCTACACGCTTTTATTGATTATTTCAGGTAATGGTGGATCCGACGAGGAGACATGAGTTGATAACGCATTGGATGAGAATGTCTAGTTGATCGAAGAAGCTTACATGAAGATCTCAAGAGGTCCTGAGAAGAAGAAGCGAGCATAAACGAAGAACAAGTCAGCAGAAATTTTCGCCAGACATGCTGAACTTGTTTTGCACTTTCTGGAAACCTCGGTTGTCCGATTGACTATTATGACCATGCGTTGGAAAGCACTTTCAGAGATCTACAACTTTCCTGTTGACAAGAAGAGATAATTCATGATAGATTTTCCGTGAAAAGCCCCTGGCTGCGGCTGCAGTAACCTTGCGGCGCCCGCGGCCAATCAATTTGCAAAGGGTTGGAGGAAACAGTGTGCGGCGGGCGCAGCACCTATGTTGTGCCCGCAGCATTGGCCGTCAACGTTAATTCGCATCGTTTTGATTAATGAAAACCCTAGAACTTATTTATTTCTTTCATGGCCGACTTTGGATGTTTTAAAATGCCAAGTTTTATGTTATTTTCATAACTTCTATTTTGATTCATTCATCAGACGCTTTAGAGATTTGGAGCGATGTCTTCCATGAGGAACTAAACTCATCTATTCTGCCTGTAATTTGAAGCTTTATTCGGATTGATTGTGAGTTTCTGATTCTCGTTCCTTGTTTCCTATATTTGAATGCTTCAACTTCTTTGTGCTTGATTGTTTATTGTTTTGTTCTATCTTGTCTGGCCAACTTCTTAAATCAATTCAATTGCTAAGGTTTTGTAGATTCCTGGTTGTGAACCTTAACCTAAGTGGGAAACTTGTTCTTTTAGGGCTGGTTGAACTAATTGAATAAGTAGGAAGTTGAATGTGTTGTTAAATCCTTTTTTAGGGACTGCAAATACCTTGGCTAATCTCTGAAATTAAAGTTATCAATTGGGTTAAATCCTTCTTTAGGGACTGTTCGATTGATAAGGGTTGCTAGGACTGGTTGGACTAGTAACTATATTAGGTCGGGACAAGGGAATTCACAGGAAACTTAATAGGACGAGAAGAAGTTACAAGGATCGCTTCAATCCAATAAAGTGGAAAATTGTAGGTAGAATTGCTTCTCCTAATTGTCTGAAATACAATTATTTACTTTTTTTTGCTTCAATCCGCTTTGATAAAAGGCGGAACTTTCACACTCAAAAACCCCCCTCTTTGGTTACTTAATTGGTATCTAAATCACACTTGAATAGTAATTTCCCTGTGGGATCGACCTCTTGCTTATTTCTATACTAGTTATAGGTTTGAGTTTACTTTGACGGGATCAACGACAGGTTTTCCCTCCGTCAAATTTGGCGCCATTGCCGGGGACCACTTACATGGTCCGCACTCCTGCTACTAACATATGTTGAAGGTGAGGTTATTGCAGTTACACGGAGAGAGTTTTCATCAATACTTCATCATATTGCAGGAGTACATTAACGATGTTTATTCATGGGGATATCAAGCTAGTATAAGGGAAGTGCTTCTATGCATCTTTAATGGCATGACTTCTGAGACACGGAGTCTTGCCGAGCGCCTGAGTGATGGAGGTTTATTAGATATGGGACTCTCGGAGATGTGGGAATTTTTCTGCTACATGGATAATCATTGTGCGCAGAACGAGTCACTTTCTGCAGTATCTCAAATCGTTGAGACCTCTGCTGCACCTCTTGAAGTCATTGTGGAAAATCACATTGAGAAGATTGAGGAAGAAGACACTCTATCTGATGAGATCATCCCTAGCTCGCCCATTGGTGAATCAGGTCCAGAGCCTATTGCTGAGGCTACAGAGCAGGTAAAGGTTGTCTCCTGCACTAGAGGGAATATTGGTGAATATGTTGATCCATTTGACTACTACTTTGACAAGCCACCAGTAGAACTGAATTGGTGGTATTATACACCCTTTGTGGGTAGTCAAGCTCCTGAATACAATAAGTCGAAACGGTTCTTAAATCCTGTATTATTTAGTTTCAATATATTTGTCTGTAGTGCATGTTTGTTTGTTAGTTGTGCACAAGAGTTTGACAGGTTGATGAGGGCTTTGACTATGTCTGATTAGTGTCGTAAACTTAAGCAAAACATCGAGCCAACGACTTGAAACAAAGGCGCTTCTCGGGAGGCAACCCGAGGTAAGTTTTCTTTCTTTTTCCTTTTCTTCTCCTTCACCCTGATTATATTTGATTCACTTTTGTTGTCTTTACTGTTTCATTGAGGACAATGAAAACTTTAAGTGTGGGGGAGAAGAATTCTGTATATAGATGCATATAGGAGATCATATTTAAATTTTTGCACCATGTTTAATTTATTTCATTTTTTTTATTAATTTCTTGTTTATTTCCATAATTTAAAAAAAATCAAAAATCCCAAAAATAAGCATGCATTGCATACATATGTGTTATTCAAATACCCATCTTGCTTAGTTTGTCCTCTATTTTAAATTTCAAGCATGATTCATACAAATCCCATGGAGTTCTGGATGTTTCGATTATTGTTTGTATTTGACTTTTGTGGAACATGAGCTAGCAAATATAATTGAGCATGTATGATTGAGCTAAAGTATGATTGAAGTTCTCAAAACATGACCCTGTGAGAATGTTTGGCCTTATTTGAATTCTTTTGCTCAATTGTGTGAATTACTCTCCTTGTGTTGCTACCTCTTCGCATTGACTGCAATATCTAATTTTAGAGACCGATGCACATGTTTGATTGCTTGCGGAGTTTATGTTTATATTTTGAGTCTTTTGCTGAATTTGTGAATATTTAGTGAATAAGGTGGCAATGGTTGATGCACTTAGTAACCGGATCTATGCATGACACCTATGGGTATGATTCGCGCAAAAAGGTGTTGAAAACTATCCACTAGGAAAGAAAGCTTGATCATTGAGTAACCAGGTTCATTCATGACACCCATGTTTGCAACTTGCGTCAAAAGATGTTCAAGTGGAGTTCATATTAGTAGGTTGAGGTGTTGATAGACCGGGACCATTCATTTGCGCCTCACGTAAGGAAAGCACCAAGACAATAAAAAAAAAAGAAGAAAAGAAAAAGAAAACAAAAGAAAAAAAAAAGACAAAAAAAGTGTCACATTTTATTTAGTTGTCTTTATTGTGTCCCGCAAATAATGACATTTCGGTAGATATTTGGTGATATGGTGGTCATTGTCTATGAGCTTAGTGCATTTTGGATTGAGTTGAGAGTTGTACCTTAAAGCCTAAACATATGAGTGAAACACATAATTCTGGTGAGGTTGGATGATGTCTACTTCTAAGCTTTGATCACTAGAATACATGCTATGACGTTTGTTTGCTTGGTTTATGTTTTCACCTGATATGATGTTGCTTTTTGATGAGGTTGAAACTTGAAGGGATTTCCTGTGGGATACATTGATTTATGTTCATTCTATCATTGCTTGAGGACAAGCAAAAGTTAAGTGTGGGGGAGTTTGATAGCATGCATTTAGGTAGGCATAATAGGTTGCATTTAGCTTAGTTAAGATGCATTTCATTGATAGATTAAACACGATTTGTATATTAGTTCTCTATGTTGTCGGAGTCGGACTCTACACGCTTTTATTGATTATTTCAGGTAATGGTGGATCCGAGGAGGAGACATGAGTTGATAACACATTGGATGAGAATGTCTAGTTGATCGAAGAAGCTTACATGAAGATCTCAAGAGGTCTTGAGAAGAAGAAGCGAGCCTAAACGAAGAACAAGTCTGCATAAATTGTCGCCAGACATGCTGAACTTGTTTTGCAATTTCTGGAGGCCTCGGTTGTCCGATTGACTATTATGACCATGCGTTGGAAATCTCTTTCAGAGAACTACAACTTTCCTGTTGACAAAAAGAGCTAATTCATGATAGATTTTCCGTGAAAAGCCCCTGGCTGCGGCCGCAGCAACCTTGCGGCGCCCGCGGCCAATCAATTTGCAAAGGGTTGGAGGAAACAGTGTACGGCGGGCGCAGCACCTATGCTGCGCCTGCAGCATTGGTCGTCAGCGTTAATTCGCATCGTTTTGATTAATAAAAACCCTAGAACTTATTTATTTCTTTCATGGCCGACTTTGGATGTTTTAAAAGGCCAAGTTTTATGTTATTTTCATAACTTCTATTTTTATTCATTCATCAGACACTTTAGAGATTTGGAGCGATGTCTTCCATGAGGAACTAAACTCATCTATTTTGCCTGTAATTTGAAGCTTTATTCGGATTGATTGTGAGTTTCTAATTCTCGTTCCTTGTTTCCTATATTTGAATGCTTCAACTTCTTTGTGCTTGATTGTTTATTGTTTTGTTCTATCTTGTCTGGCCAACTTGTTAGATCAATTCAATTGCTAAGGTTTTGTAGATTCTTGGTTGTGAACCTTAACCTAAGTGGCAAACTTGTTCCTTGAGGGCTGGTTGAACTAATTGAATAAGTAGGAAGTTGAATGCGTTGTTAAATCCTTTTTTAGGGATTGCAAATACCTTGGCTAATCTCTGAACTTAAAGCTATCAATTGGGTTAAATCCTTCTTTAGGGACTGTTCGATTGATAAGGGTTGCTAGAACTGGTTGGACTAGTAACTATATTAGGTCGGGACAAGGGCATTCACAGGAAACTTAATAGGACGAGAAGAAGTTACAAGGATCGCTTCAATCCAATAAAGTGGAAAATTGTAGGTAGAACTGCTTCTCCTAATTGTCTGAAATACAATTATTTACTTTTGTTTGCTTCAATCCGCTTTGATAAAAGGCGAAACTTTCACACTCAAAAACCCCCCTCTTTGGTTTCTTAATTGGCATCTAAATCACACTTGAATAGTAATTTCCCTGTGGGATCGACCTCTTGCTTATTGGTATACTAGTTATAGGTTTGAGTTTACTTTGACGGGATCAACGACAGGTTTTCCCTCCGTCATTCCTCTGCATTTCCTCTAGGATTGTATGTAGATCATCCCTCTTCTGGTCCCTTTCCGGATGTCCTGGAGCTCTGTAGGGTGGGGGGTTCCTAGGGGCACCTTGGTTCCGTTGTGGTTGTTGGAACCTTTTGTCCCCCATGTAGCGATTGGGACCCCCTGCGTAAGCTGCCTCTTCATGGTATTCTGCCAGCCTGACTTGCTCTGTGTGGGGGAACTCAGTAGTGGTATGCCTATGTGATCCGCATTCTATGCAGGGCTTGTTGACAGAAAGATATTGGACTTGCTTGAGGAGCTTGCGATTCTGATCCTTGTAGTATTGCTCCTTGACATCTGGATCAATTTCCTTAGAGGGCTCATAGAGGGGCATGGATGGTGCTGGCCTGGCATAGGGGTTCTCCTCATAGTTGTTTGGAGTCCCATACTTGTTGTCATAGTTTGCCAGCTTGTCGAGAGCAGCCCACGTGTCAGCTGGCGGCATTGTCAGATACTCATAGTGAGTATATGTGTTGATCCTATCCTTAGCAGCCAGATCAAGAGAGTTGAAGAAGATCTCCTGAATGATGCAGGGTTGTTGTCCATGAGTAGGGCAGGATCGCAGCAGATCCTTATAGCGTTCTCATGCCTTTGCTAGCGGCTCTCCAGGCTGCTGTTTGAAAGATGTAATCTTTTGGCGAAGGAGGGCTGTTTTGACAGGAGGAAAGAATTTATTGAGAAATTCCTGCTTTACTTGAGCCCATGTCGTGAGAGATCGTGGTTTCAGTCCTTCCAACCACTTCAGTGCAGGACCAGCGAGAGACCAACGGAAAGCCTTCATCAGGATGTACTCCAGGGTGGTACCTTCAGCAAGAGTACGACACATGTCAGTAAAGTTTGTAATATGCTGAATCGGGCATTCATTAAATCTACCATGAAATGCATTATGTTTAATTTCTATTAAAAAAGGAGTGCGAATTTCATAGTTATTTTAAGGGATAAGAATAGCCGATTCAGGCACGACGAGTGTCGGGTGCATGTAATCCTATGCAGTGGTAGGATATTGGGCAAGCTCATCTTGTAAATGCCTCGCCCGCTCGGCTTCTTGTTCTCTTCCTGCTCTCTCAGTGGCGAGAGCAGCATCCCTGGCGGCTACTTCCCTTGTAAGCCTCTCAACTAGCTGTTCTTGTGTCTTTACAGCTGCCATGGCTCTTTTGAGTTTAGCTTGGATGTGTGTCAGGCGTTCCGGTTCGTCTAAGGCATCAAACTCAGGTGTCTGACCAGAACGGCGCATATACCTGCAAAGTAACTCAAGAGAAAAGTGAGATCTGACTACCTAAGGCGCGAATGATTGCTTCCCCGGCAACGGCGCCAATTTGTTGTAGGAGGAAATCGAGTTCAAAAATATATAATATAGATCAAACTTGATTCGTTCCCCAGCAAATAATTACAAGACATCCTCCCTATGCAGTAGTGGGAAGTCAGGATTGATCCACCAGGAAGCGTGTCAGCGGATCTCAGGTAGCTGTAAATCTCACAGACAGAAAAGCAGAAAGACAGAAAGAAAGACAGAAATAACAAAGTAAAGCAGAAAATAAAGTAAAGCAACAGAATTGGTCGATATCGACAACAACTATGTCGACAACAGAAACAGAAATCGACCAACAACAACTGAAACCTAGAAAAAGACAACGTCGAGTAAAATCCTACTAGATATCGAGTACAACCAACTCGATATCGACTAAACTTTCCCGAGATCGAGTAAAAGACAGAAACTTTAAAAGGTGCAAACTTCGAACACATAATCTTAGATTTCGGTGAATAAACTCAATAAACTTAAAGACTTCCAAAGCCAGGGTATCAACACCACAACGATAACCATGCAAAATAACACGTAAAGGCATAAAAGATCATGCTTTCCATCAAATAACTTTCGTTATTAACAAATAGGAATATAGAGGCTTTCGCATAAACCCTAATTGTTACTAACCCTTTTCACATAATTAACCCAAGTTGCATTAAGATCACTTTCACTTCAATAACACAAACAAGGATCACCTTCAACTCTCGCAAAAGAATCATGCTCATAGGGATAGAAGACAAATTGCATAAAAAGATTGTACCTTCACCGCATCACCTTACATGGCCACCGTCGGGCTCACCCCAGCCCTTGAAGTGGGTGGACTACTCGTTCTTCATCGCAATAGCAGACATCTTTGATGAAAAAGAACTAACTTGCATTAAATAAACTCAAAGGTACAACCTCTTCTCCTTCTCTCTTTATGTAACTAATTGACTCTGAAATTGAATGAATAAAAACCAGCCCCTAAGGCTTTATTTATAGCCTTCATTCCCTAGCTATTCTAGGTAAGAAAGTCTATCTATATCTAAATCTAATTATCTAAAGGCTTTAAGATAAATAAATGGAATAAAGGAATTAAATCAAAAAGGGAAATTATATCTAAAATAGGTAAATCTTCCATGTGTTGATAGGTCTTGATAGATGTTGATAGATATCGGCAAAACTCGGACTCCTTCGACCCCAAGGAAAGCCAAAACGCATCGGACAGCAAAACCACGTAACGCGTCTCCAGAAAGATCTCCTCAATATCGACAAGAACTACTCGTTATCGAGTAAAGTGTGTCGTTGACTACGGCTGGCTCGGCATGTCGGGTTGCTGCTGCTTGATCAGGCTCGGTCAGGTGATCTGGGGTCCTCGATATCGACAAGTTTAGTCGATATCGAGTAAGCTTGTGTCGACTTCCGCGTGGCTGGACTTGGTCGAGTAGCTTCTCCTCGGTATTGGCTCGGACAGGTGGTGCAGATCTTGTCGATATCGATAACTTTTTTCGATATCGAGTAAAGTGTGCTCGACGTCTCCGGGTCCTCGGCTTCTCGACTTGGCACATCTCTTCGACTCCGGGCATAGATTCAGGAAGTTGTCAATATCGAGTTGCTTACTCAATACCGAGTAAACTTGTGGAGTCGGGTTTGCTCTGGCGCTCAGCTTCTCGATATGGCCCTAGTCGATCACCACTGCTCAGACACCTTTGTCGATATCGAGTAACTCTGGGTTTCCAGCTTGATTCGTCCTGGTTCTGTAGTCCTTTGACTTTGGACTTCTGTAGTTGATTTCCGAGCTTTTCCAACCTTTCTCAGAACTGTTGTAAATTGCCTCGAATTCTGCGAATTTAAACAAAAACAGGTGTAGATTCCATAATTTGGCAAATAAACATAAACTACATAGATTATGTACTATTCTAGCCCAAATGCATGAAATGTATGCAGAAAACGATATAAAAGTTACTGTAAAACATGGAAGATTCAGCTCACAACACCACAGCACCTATTCTAGCACTCCCTAAAGAGTCAAAGGGTTACGTAGTTTACAGTGATGCTTCCAAGCAAGGTCTGGGTTGTGTGTTGATGCAAGATGGGAAGGTGATAACCTATGCATCACGACAGTTGAAGCCGTATGAGAAGAACTACCCAGTGCATGATCTGGAACTAGCTGCTGTGGTATTTGCTCTGAAAATATGGCAACATTATCTATACGGAGTTCGCTGTCAGATATACACTAACCACAAGAGCCTCAAGTATGTGTTCACCCAGAAGGAGTTGAATATGAGACAGAGATGCTGGTTGGAGCTGATCAAGGACTATGACATTGAGCTTCTCTATCATCCTGGAAAGGCTAATGTTGTAGCCGATGCTTTAAGCCGCAAATCTCAGCACGAGGCTTTGATCAGCTATTTGACAGCAAGTGTTTCTCTGCAGAAGGATCTGCTGAAGTTAGAGGTTGAGGTCTAGTTTAAAAAAAACCGAGGACAGTTGTGTATGATGGAGATTCAGTCTGATCTGTTAGCAGAGATAAAGGAAAAGCAGGATGTTGTATTACTACCGATCACCATTGATTTCCTTGAAGGAAAAGCCCCGGGCTTTGTCGTGAGAGAGGATGTATCTTTATGGTTTGGGAATCACATCGGCATCCCCAATGTCCCTGAGGTCCGACAGACCATCCTTCAGGAAGCTCATGCATCCAGCTATTCGGTGCATCCTGGAGCTAGTAAGATGTATAAGGATCTGAGACAGAATTACTGGTGGTCGGGAATGAAGAATGAAGTGACCGAATATGTGGTCAGATGCTTGGTATGTCAGCAGGTCAAGATTGAGCACTAGAGACCTGGTGGGAAGCTCCAACCAATTCCAGTACCCACATGGAAGTGATAACAAATCTCGATGGATTTTTTTTATGGGGCTCCCTAAGGGCCAGGGATAGAAGGATGCCATTTGGGTGATTGTTGATCGACTCACCAAATGCGCATACTTCATTGCTATTCGATCTATCTAGAAGCCGGCTAAGCTAGCAGAATAGTACCTTCAGCACATTGTCCGCCTTCACGGGATTCCTTCGTCCATTGTCTCTGATCGCGATGGACGGTTCATCTCAGAGTTCCAAAAGAAGCTGCATGAGGGACTTGGTACACAACTGAATTTCAGTACCTCTTTTCACCCTCAGACAGATGGTCAGTCAGAGAGGACCATTCAGACACTAGAGGATATGCTAAGAGCTTGTGTCCTGGATAAGCTGACAGATTGGGAAAGCAGTTTGAGTTTGATTGAGTTCACCTACAACAACAGCTGGCATGCATCCATTAAGATGGCTCCTTTTGAAGCCCTCTATGGACGGATGTGTCGATCGCCATTATGTTGGGATGATGCAACTGATGCCATCCATATAGGTTCGGAGTTGTTAGAGAAGACAGTTGAAGAAGTTTCAATGATCAGGCAACGAATGTTGACCGCTCAGAGTCGTCAAAAGTCTTATGCCGACCCTAGGCGTAGAGAGGTAAACTTTAAGGTGGGTGATAAGGTGTTTGTAAAAGTGTCACCCATGAAAGGAGTCTTCCGGTTAGGAAAGCGAGGGAATTTGAACCCTCGATATGTCGGGCCATTTGAGATTCTGCAGTGTGTAGGAAATGTTGCCTACCGCTTTGCTCTGCGTCCGTCAGCTCATTCGGTGCATGATGTCTTCCATGTATCACTGTTGTGGAAATCTGTGCGTGACCCGACCCACATCCTGAGCTATGAGGACATTGAGATCCGTCCCACCGGAACCTATGAGGAAGAACCGGTGCAGATTCTAGAACGGCGAGAGAAGCAACTTCGCACCAAGGTAGTCCCGCTCGTCAAAGTGCTTTGGTCAAAGCACGGAACTGAGGATATGACTTGGGAAACTGAGGAAGAAATGAGGAAACGCTTTCCTCAGTTGTTTTCTACTTAGCGCGAGTCACGTAGTGATTTCATTACCTTATTTATTCGAATTATGATGAATAAGAAAACTTGTTGGAGACCTTTGTTATGGTTAATGTTTGGAATTCTTGTTGATCTTTTATTCATTTCTCTCGTCAGTTCTAAGGTCCCAAGTGATTTATTCTCATTTTCTTACTTTTCTCTTTTCTTTTTCTTTTTCTAAGTTTCGGCACGAAACATATTTTTAAGGAGGGAGGTATAAAATACACCAAATTATTTTTGAGATATTTCTTTAAATAATAATATACTATACTATGTGAATTTGGGAAACTAATAAATTCACATAAGAGATATAATACAAATTAGAATATTTATATTATTCTAATTTTATCCTCTAAACAATCTTGCTATTTAATTTATAAAGTTAAATTAAATAATATTTTCTTTCCGCTAATATAATATATATATATATATATATATATATATATATATATATATATATATATATATATATATATATATATATATATATATATATGGATCCATATATATGTATAATGTATAGTCAAATACGTATTTTATTTTTTCAAGAGGAAACCCAATAGAAAGGGCCCATTCTCAACCCAAATTCAGGTATATGGATTGCAGCCCCAAAAGTTGGGCCCAGAAGAAGTTGGCTCATCTTTTCTGATAGATCATGGTGAAACAAGAAGGAAGATGAAATATTTTTTTTCTTTTACCTTTTCCTTCCTATGCAAGGAGTATCTCTTCTTCCAGATAAATCCAAAGGAGTATATCCCTCAATCCTAACCAACTAGCTGGATCTCATTAATTGGAACCGATCACCCCCGTACTCCCTATCTTGTTCGATTCCAGTCCTATAAATAGAGGACCCTCGTCAGTTTCATCAGTCAAACAAACACCTCCTCTCTCGAATTATTTCGTGAAGCATAGACGGGAGCAACCGCCTCCGATCTCTCAGAGCTCGCCGGCGACCCTGAACCACCATTGCCTAACCAGCGCCTCATCGTCGAGCCACCCCTGCAGAACGCAACCCTCGTCGGAAGTGCACCCGTGAACAACGAATCGATCGAGCTCAATCGATTGCCTCCGCCCGCGACCACCATCGCGCCGTCTTTGACCCTTGTCCGAGTGCTACTGATGTACCGTCACCGTCACCGCTGCTGCCCTGCGTCACCACCGTCGCCAATCGCATCGTCGAACCTTCACCTTTGCCGTTTTCAATCACCGCCGAGGAGCTTCGTCCGTTCGTCCTGTCCTCTGTACGTGAATTCAAGAAGAAAGCAAAGGGCCCCCCCGGGGCATAGCTCACTGGTTGAAAGGTCACCCTACGATGGGCCTAGACGCTTCGGGTGGGAGGTTCGATTCCCAGGAGGAGCATTATTTGTTTCTGTTGTGGAGTGGGCCTCCTGGAGCCAAAGGATATAAAGGGGGGTGGTTGGACCATTGGTGAGGCACATCCCACGGTTTACCTCCCCAAGTCGATGAGGGGCCGGAGACTTGGGGTCCATAACTAGTCTAAGTGTAAGCTTGGGATACCTGGATATAAAAAAAAAGAAAAAAAAAGAAAGCAAAGGGGATTTTAATCCCTTTTGAATAAATTACAGAAATCTCCCTTGTTTTTATTTTATTTCCGCTTCTGGCCCTAACTTAATTATTTATTAAGTTAAGTGGCTAATATTTCTAAACTGTTCGATTCTTGCCCGTTTCAGCGACACCAAGAAATCTCGAGGCACCCACACCGGATCATCGAAAGTTAACTTTATAGAATTAATTCAATTTCAAATTGAGTTAAAGTAAATTTAATTTTAGAAAATATCAATATTAATATTCCTTTTTCCGTTGGATTCAATAGGTGCAAAAACTCGCATGGTTGTCATCAGCTGATCATCGAAAGTTAAGGCAAGTGATTTCGTTCAAACGCCCTTTGCGTGTTTCGTGATTCTTTTGTTGTGCCTTTTAAATTCTTCCGTGTGGAATGCGGCCCTGTTGCCAATTTCTTTGCCAGTTTCGATAAACTGCATTCCCGTCTACTTGATGTAATTTATCTTTTTAATCATAAATTGGCATGAGTTAAATTAATGGGCAATTATTAAATAAATTATAGTGATATGTAGATTAAATGTGATTGTTTGTTTATAACACAAGATAAGTAAAGGTTGCCCATTTTCTTCTTCCTAAAGTGCATGATATTCTGGTTGTTTCTTTCATGCAAACTAGTGGCATGTGATAGTAAGACCCTTTGAATTATCCATGCTTGTTCCTGTTTGATTTAATGTCGTTATTATGATCACCTAGTATAAACTGTTGATGTATGATAAGATAGGCACCATGTGATACTTAGTTATGATATGTGAAAATACGCACCATGTGATGCGAGTGGCTATAAGCCTTTGGCAAGTTATGTAGTAGACTGACTTGCAGGTTGTGGTTCGTTAAACCACCGCCTTACAAGGTTTCATGAAACACCATCCCAGAATGTATTCTCTGCGGGGTGGTAAAACAACGATCTGATGTAGGTCGTGGTCTTTGTTAAAGGCCCGACCGGTACCATGTAGTATTATTATTATTATTGTTATTGTTATCGTGATTATTATCGACTGTTAAATAGGTGATCATTTCAGTTATTATACTTATCTGCCTCGAGTATAATTCATTTTCCTATCTTATAATTTAATCGTTATGATCATCCAAGTCATGTGTGAATTTTTATCCTTTTCATTCAGTTTTTGCTATAAATATTCATGTCATTCCCTTAACCTGAGACATACCGTTTTATGGTCACTGTAAGGTTAAAGTCTGAACATTTTCCATATCATTTTCTAGTCTTTATTGTACTAACCATCCTATTTATTGGATGGCTAGTGGCCTTCGTTATCACGAAACACCAGACCATATTCCACAGGTTTAGTGCAAGCAGTGGAGCAGAAGAGAGTTGAAGAGCAGACTGTCATTTATTGAATATTTTACTACAAGTTTTAAACCTCTAAAAGTTTCCGCATCGCTACTTTAATTTCATCTATTTTGGAAGTTATTAATACTTTATGGTTTTGGTTTTTTTTATGTTACTATGATCAGATATTTTAAACTAATAAATTTTATTGACTTCCTCCTATTTTATTATATTTAAATTATCATCTTGTTTATGGGAGAATGGTTGCATGTCCCTATAAGCCTCAGGTGAATTCAAAGACATTAAAGTCCGCGGATTCACTGGGGCTGCAACACTCCTTTGGGATCTAAAAAGGGGGTGTTACAATGTTACCTTCCTTACACTTCGTTTTATTTATTTGATGTGTTGTCCTTTGTGTTTCGGCATTAAGGACAATGTAATCTTTAAGCATGGGGGAGGGGTTTTATGATTTGTTTTGTGATTTCATGGGTTGTTGAGACATTTTTTGTACTTTTGTTGGGTTGATGTTGATCTGTACTTTGATTCGGATATTTCGCACGTTTGGATTTTTGGATATTCTTATCTTTATGTTTGGATGTGTTATGGATTCCGCCTTAGTTATCGTGTTAGTGTCTTGTGTTTGAGTTTCTGTTAGTTGAAAAAAAAATAAAAAAATGTTAAAAATTCCAAAAATATTTTATGCATTTCCTAGTATGTCATTATTTGAACAATCATCTTGGTTGAGTGAAACTCCGAGCTTTTGATGGCATGAACTTGTAAATCCTACGACATAGTTGAAGTGTCTAGCCTTATTTGCTTTTCTGAAAATGTTTTCTTATGAGGAATGAGATTGGTGATGTAATTGAGCATGTTTGGTCGGAATGGAAGTATGATTGAATTCCGACACAATATGACCCTTGTGAGATTGTTTTTTAGCCTTATTGGAATCATATAATTCCTTTTGCTTTTCTGTCTGATTTACTCTCCTTATGTTTCTACCTCTTGATATTGACTTTATTAGCTATTGTCAAAGTCGACTCACATGTTTGTTGCTTGCGAAATTTGGTGCTTTTATGTTGTATATTTGGCTTTAGTTTCTTATTGAGTGTTTAGAGTGAAACAAAGTGGCAATGGTTTATGCACTTAGTAACCGGATCTATGCATGAAACTTATGGGTATGATTCGCGCAAAACAGTGTTGGAAGCTATCCACTAAGGAAGGAAGCTTGATCATTGAGTAACCGGGTTCATTCATGACATCCATGTTTGCAACTCGTATCAAAAGATGTTCAAGTGGACTTTATTCAAGTAAGTTGAGGTGTTGAGAGACCGGGGCCATTCATGACATCCATGTTTGCGACTCGCGTAAGGAATACACCAAAGCCGAAAAAAAGCATAAAAAAGTGTCGGTAAAAAAAGAAAAGAAAAGAAAAGAGTGAGATCTAGAGCCAAAGTGTTTATTTTTATAGTTTTTTCGCAAGTAATGGAATTTCGGTGGAGATTTGATTATATTGTTGTAAATTTCTATTAGCTTAGTGGCATTTTGGATTGAGTGGAGAGTTGTTTTTTAAAGCCTAAACACATGAGAGCTTGAGTGAAACACATGTTCCTGGTAAGGTTGGATGAGTTCTACTTTTGAATGCTCTGATCGTTAGATACATGCGACGATGCTTTGTCACTTGATCTTATGTTCCTTGAAAAGTTTGCGTTTTGGTTTGTTTTTGTAAGGCTATGGCATGATTGATGAGTTCGTAGGTATAGGTTGCTTTTATTGGTCGCTTCACGACTAGCGAAGCTTAAGTGTGGGGAAGTTTGATAATGCATATTTTATATAGCCATTATAGGTACTTGTTAGTGCGTTTAGGATAGCTTATTTCATGTTTATTTGAGTATTTCAAGTCAGTAGTGTTTAGTCTTGCAAGTTTGGAATCTACGCTCTTTTTGTGTTTATCTGCATATTTATGTTCCGACGCTAAAAGGACGCATTTTTGGCTTGCCAAGGATGAGTGTGGAGAGATAGGAACCTGAGGAAACATGTGAAGAAGACAAGAAAGAGGCGTGGAGGAAGTTAGCTTGGATTCAGAACTGATTAATTGAAGAAAGGAAGCTACTGATGAGACGGCGCCCGCCGCCCGTGCCGATATGGAATCACTATTCTGTTCTTTTGGAAACTAATTAGGTTAAGTTATAATTATGTTTCTGGCCGACTTTGGCAAGAGTTTGGAGTTTGTGAAAAAAACCTAATTGAGAGAGAGAACTCCAATTGAGATATTGAGAGGAAGACTTTCCGTGAGGAACTAAACCTCTTTTGTTTCATCTGCAATTCAGAGACATGGTTATATGATTTGTGAAACTTAATTTCTATCTATTCTAAGTTTGATTGATTCAATGTCTTTGTTCGTTATTGATTTATTGCATGTATTCCCTCTTGATTGGCCACCTTAACGGGATTTGCTTTCTTGCTAAAGATTTGATTAGTCGTTGCAAGTTAATTGGATTAGTAGCACGACATAACCAATTGATCCCCTGAAAGCATCGATTGGGTGTGTTTGGACATTGACAATTCTACTTTATCAATTACACCAATTAGGGTTAGGGAGTTGTTAAATTGCTTAGGGTTGGAGTGATCCATCATTAGATGAATCAAGCAAAGAAATATAAGATAGGGTCAAGGATCAAAGACATAACCATTGTTGATGAATTATAGGGGAAACTATCTCATTCATAATTATCACCAATTCGCCATTAATACTTTTGTCACATTCAATTGCCTTCGATATTCAATCACTCTTTGATATTGTTCCCTTTTGATAGCAATTTGATAGACATGAAATGTATTCTCTCTGTGGGATCGACCCCTTACTATTCCACTATACTAGTTACTAGGTTGTTAGTTAAGTTGTTGGTTTGGGTTATTCTTTTTTGGTGTTGTAGAAAGGTAACGACATTCTGCACCACACCACAGATGTGAAAAACTTTTGACTTTTTACATCACCAACATAGACATCGTTTTTTTAAAGACATCGGTTATTAGCCGATGGTAAATCACATATTTCTAGTAGTGTCATGTCGTCGGTCGTGAGGAGCTGCATGTAGCGGATGACGTATAGACCACAATCGCCCCTACATCATGGCAACGAAATATGTTCACCCAACCTGCAATAATTGTTTAAAATCGGAACAAGTGGAAATATCGAATTACGATTGTTTGTTTTGGGGAATCCCCTTCACCCTCTTGTACGCCAAGGGTTTTAAGACTTTCCCGACCCATTTCACCCAAAGTTTGGGATGGCTACTCATCATAATGGGAAGGAGGTGGGTCACCGACTTCAGAAAGCCCTCCATATGACACTCAACGATGAAGTGGATGTCGGGATCGTGGACGTTCAAGGTACACTCCGCGAGATTAATCTCTAGCGCCACCCAGTGCTCGTTCATCATATTCGAAGGAGCCAAGAACCAGTCGACATTGGCCCAACCCTTTGGAAACCTCTCTGGCAACTTGTTGTCGAAGTAGTGGGTCAGCTTCTCGTCCCCCTTGACCACGTCAAGGTTCCTCTTCGCCTCCGTCAATTGCTTCTGCAGCAGATACTCCCAAAAGAAATCAAGAACGGCGACGCCTATGTACTTGTCATCTACCTTAATGTCCTTCCGCGAAAGGGCACAAGCATGCTCGATATGCTGCACACGAAAAGCCATTTAGATGGAAGAGTATATGACGAGGAAGGTGATGCATAGAACCACGATGTGGGAATCTAACCTCGGATGTGACCCAAGTGGTCGGTGATTGGAGTACCATGAAGAACTCCCTCTGCAATAGGGTGCCTTCAACTGACCGAACGGGGTCACTTTCGTCGTTCATCCAGGCAGAAAACGCATCAACGTCTGCCCTCATCGCCATGCCTAGGTCCATGACATCCACTGCTTGTGATGGCTTCTTGCTCACATACGGCTTCTTCGCTGGCTGAGTTACCTCAACCGGGGAGAACGTTGCAGGATGTTGGCGGGTCCTCTTACTACGCCGTTCGAGGGGCACTTCACCCTCAACCTCAACCTGGGAGGCCTCACGTGCCACCAACTCGTCCTACAACCAGCACACCAGAGTGCGTATAACACGACAGAAAATAAAATTGACAGGATAGTCAAGTGCCCATACCTCACCGGTGTCCAGAGTAGATGTCTCTAACTGACCCCCCCCCCCCCCCCCCCCCCCCTTGTACTCCTTGGTAGACTGTCTCTCCTTCTTGTCATTCATTGCTCCATCAACCTATCCACATGACAACTAATGAAATTGACAAATACTGGTATTTACATTACATTTACTAACATTTACATGACATCTAATAAAATTGAAATGACAGTTAAAGTGTCCATACCTCTGCGGTGCCCAGAATAGGTGTCTCCGACTCACCCGCCTTGGTTTTCCCATGGTCCCTCCGCATGGTGGCCTATCTCTCCTTGTCTTTCCTTGCATCAACCTATCCATACACAAAAAATTTTAACATGACATTTATAATTAATTACATGACGCTCAATATATGATGTAATGACACACGGATAACCTTACCTCCTTCTTCGAGAGGACCTCCCCTTGCTCTTCCGACCCCCTAGTCCCATTCACCCTCACCGCCCTCTTCAAGTCTTCAATCGACTCCTCAAGCTTGGCTAGCTTCAACCCCAACTCTGTGGTTATACTTCTCTCCATGTCGTCCATCTTCGCCAGCAACCTTGACTCGATGCCTAAGATGTATGATTGTGTCTGCGGACCCGCCCCAGATTCTTGCGTTTCCCCATGTGCTTCCCTCCGTGATATTTGTGGGGGTTTTGCTTTTGTGGATACGAACGCCAGGGTAATGTCATCGAAGAAGATGTCCCGCTTCTCATGAGAGTATTGGCCATTACAGGCCACAAGTTTAGCTTCCTCCACTGCATCGGGGATGAGAATCGTTCTCACATCGTCATGGTCATCGAAGTAACCAAGCTCCTCCTTAGCCTCTCATAGTCGGGTGTTGATGGCGTCATACTCGAGGTCCCCTTCTTTAGACTCGTACCGCAGACACCTAAGGTATAGGTCCTTGTCTATGATGTCCGCGCATTGGACGACCACTAGAGGGAGGGCTTCGTACACCCAGAGCTGCAAACATCAGTTCTCCAGTACAAAATAAACTGATGTCCAGTATACATTAATTGGCTGGCTAGTCGTAATTCATAAGGTGTCAAGTGAGGTTTGTTTACGAACTTGGAAGGCGAGGGGGATGCCTAACAGGCAGTAGGTCGGGCGTGGTGCAGTGGAGCTGCATTATGTTGGAGCTTCCTCTCGAATGCATAGTTGAGGAACTCGTGGGTTCGCTCGTAGCAAAGCCGACTCCACAGGTACCCTATGAACCTTTCAATGTCGGCGAAGAGGTTGACCACCCACCATGAATGTAGTTTCGGGGTTCCTTCCCGAACATCACGCCCTCGATCAGCATCAGCAGGACAAATATAAACTTTCTGGCTGACGATTGCTCAGATTCATTACCACATGGAACATCACCTCGAACTCGGACATCCTCAACTTGTCAACTCCGAAGAAATAAAAAATTGAAGTCTTGCACACCGAGTCGTCCTCAGGCTCATCGACATAGCTGCAGTTAAGGCCGGCGACAAGGGCAAACTCAGTTATTGAGAACCTCAGGATCGCGTCATGGATCTTGTACCATGCTTCGTGCTCCTTCTTTATCTTAGGTTGTTGTTGGGGGACGTAGTGTACAAGCTGTCCGGAGAAACGGACCCTTGTGCAGAGTCTTGCAATGCCCCCCAACGGGTTGTCCATCAGGCGCTTCCAATGGGACTCGCTGAAGCGGTCGTCCATGTTTAGTAGGAGTTGCGGCCGAGCATATTAGTTACATTGCGCTTTAAAGTATCTATATTCCTGGACATCGTACACAACCTGCACATACTTCAACATGTCAACCACGCTGCACGACAATCACAACTTACATTGCTCGAACGAAAGGTCATCATACCGCGTCGGAGGTTTGACTTTTAGGGTCAATAATTTTTTTCCACTCCGCTTTGACATTTTTGTTCTTCACCAGATATCCTGCATGTTGGGAGACAAAAAATACGTAATCTCGAATATAATTAATGTCTCTCAATCCATAGTTCCCTTCATATCAGTCCCACAAACATTCCATCTGTCAATATGTACATGACAGTTACTTATTTAGCACCTATGCATATCAGATGTCAAACCTATTCATCTTAATATTGAATGCACCTACAGTTTCCCTTCCACGTATCCAACCCAACAGTTTCCCTTTTTACATGACACCTAGAGAGTTATACATGACAAATGTATATTCATACATGACAGTCTACTTATTCAATTTATACATCTTCAATTGCACACGAGTTTGAAAATATTCATCTGAAATTTCGACCTATTGACATAAATATTCAGTTCCCCTGCCCAATTTCAACCTACACGTATGAAAACTCACCATTTCTAACACTTCCCCTAACCCTAATTCGCCCTATTTCGGTCCAAATTTGCCCTAAACTAAAGGTATCCACAGTCACCCTACTCCTGAAAATTTTGAATTGAGATAAACGTTCTCTCCTCGTTCGCAAACTTTCCACCCTTTGTTTTTAACTTGACGCCGGTTACTTCCTACACGACAAGGGAAAATTGTGAATTGTCAACCTATTCAACCCCGTCATCTCATTTCACACAATAAAAAACAATTTAGGTTCTTCCAATCGGTTCCTCCCCTACGAATCCAAGCAATAGGTAATTAATCGGCTGAGTTAGGGTTTACTTACTTCAAAATCGAAGGTCCCCGTCTTGTAAATGTTTTCCATGACCTGTTCAATGTCGGCTTCTTCTTCTCCTCTCTTGCACTATCGTATTCTTCCTCTTATTCCTTCTATTTTTGTTTTCCTTGGGTTTTGATGAGCGACTATTGCCCTCTCTTTTCCCCTTTTCTATGCCTCAGTGAGATCGACAGTTGCGTTGACAATTTTATTAAAAAAAACTGTCAAATTTATCTTCCTCTCTCCTCATTAACTTCCCCCGGTTTCTCTCTCTCTCTTCGCATTAACTTCCTCTCTCCTCTCTCCTCGGTTGCATTTCCCATTTTTACCGCCTGGCCTTGCAATTTTTTGAGGGGGGAGGGTTAGCCTTTGTAAATGCATTGGATAGTGGGTTATGGGGGCAAAGTTTTTCGGGTTTAGAGTCATTTGTGCAATTCCCTCATAAAAATTTAAGAAAAACAAAAATTAAAAAAAAACAGATTTTTTTAAATGTATATATTAAAAAGAATGTTTTTGTTTAAATATATATATATATATATATATATATATATATATATATATATATATATATATATATATATATATATATATATATATATATATATAGAAAAAAAACCTTAAATTTGCTATACAACCAGATACTTTTAGTGGAAGGAAGCTGAAAGAAACAAAAATTACTAAAAAACTAAGGTTAAAGGGTTTGAACTCTCATCCTCAAAGTAATAGATATCCCTCTTATCAGCCAAGCTAATTTGTCTATCTTTGTGACTCTTTACTGATCATTTTAAACTCTTTTATCCATAAAATTAGTAAAAATTAAGAAAAAAAAAAACCTTTTTCCTGGGTAATTGAGGGGCTTTAGCCACCCCGCTCCTCTCTAAATCTCCCACGGTTTCAAACATCAATATTAATATCGATATATAATACTTAAATAAAGACATTAAATTCTATTCATTGGGTCTCAGTCAAAAAAATTTATGTGTCATTTCTGGTGCAATCTAACCCGACAGCTCTCGGCGACTCCCAACTCTTGGCAAATTTGCCCTCTCTCTACCCAACGTCAATTGTGAAAGTGAATTTGTATAGCGTATGCCTATCCTTCAAACTCTTTTTGTTGAAAATGATTTCTTTCTACCCGAATCCTGATTTGATTCATTTTTTTGTCTTAATTTTGTTGAAATTGATATAAAAAAATCTTTCATCTCTCTCGACTTCATCACTAAGATTCTCTCTCCCCATTCGCAGCCGGTCGGATAGGCACATGGCCGGACCTGAGATTTTAATGGCCTGAGGTGAGAAAGGAAAATGGACCCTCTTCATTGACACATTCGTCAACAGTTTGATTAGCCACATTCATTTAAATTGAGAGCAAATATTAACAATAAACACATCACAAATGTTAAACTCATCCCAACAAGCAAAGAACAAACCTCAAATTTTACGAATTCAACTACAAATTACTTGCCTAAAAGCCATCAAACCCTATGCCAAAATCAAAAGGGATAAAATCCCCAATATGGAGTACATATAGAGGCAAGTACTTCACTTCCTCAGGGGGCTTAAATACTTGGCACACTTGAATCCTAGGCCCAACTTTCTTGAACTTTTGCTAGAAAATGTTCAGCGGATCACTGTGTTGCTACTTCGAGGTTACAGTGAGTTGTTGCCACAACCACAGGTTAATCACTCTTTACAAGAAATCAATCCTTCAAATTCAATCCTACATACAAAATAAATTCAAAACCTAAATCCTACAAATTTAATTCCAAATTCCTAATTCCAAAACCCTAATTACTAAAGTCTAAAAGTTACAAATTAAACCCAAATAAACAACCTTGGATGAAATTGAAGAAATTATATGTACCTGATTTTGCAGTTAGAATTTGGAAGAATGGATAGTTGGACTAGTTGGTGAATGATAATATATTTGGTAATTGGTATGTTGTACACATTCGTATGTAGATGAACAAATTAAACGAGCTTATCAAGCCCGAACGAACGAGCTTGGACAAGAGATCAGGCTCGTTCGTTCGGCTTGATCAAGTTTGTGAACTGAGCTCAAGTTTAGGGTTGGGCTCGTGAGCCGAGCTTGAGCACCAAAAGAATCTCGTATAAAATTTAAGCTCGAGCTCCGATCGGCTCGTGTCTCGTTCAAGCCAAGCCAAGCCGAGCTCTATGCTACTTTACCATTTTCTATCAATGACTTCATTTTGATATGAAGTGGAAGAAAAACGTGCCCCGTTCGAGCAGATCGATCTTGTATAAAACTTGTGATTTAAATACTCTTGAATGGGGTTCCAATCAAAATTAGACTAAGAAATAAAGGAATAAACTTTTTGCTCACGTATATGTGTACTATGTAAAGAGATGGATCAAGACTCTATACATCTATTGGCAACAAGCTCAACATCCTAAAATCAATAGGGAAAGTGGATAGAAAATTTGAAGAACAATAAGAAATATTGATCACAAATTAAACAAGAGAATAAAATGAATTATTGTTGAAATATTTGAAATAGTTTTTGAGGAGTAAAAGACCAAATTGGCTTTCGCGTGGTGGGAAATATGACTATGAGAAACAAAATTGTATGAAGATGATAATGCAAGCAATTTGGCTATATGGGAAGGATATATCCGCTTATAGCTAAAAGAATGACAGAAGACCACCTAAATCTTGGACCCAGATGAGAATGAGACAAAGATAACACCTAGACCGATTGTCCATAAACAAAACCCTAAGATGAAACAAATCAAACAAGTTAAGGGCGGCCGGGCATGCTCAAGATTAACTTCAATGGTGCCGTGCAAACCTTTGTCGGGAGTTGCTACTATGGGATTTATGATATGCGATCACGAAGGAAGGTCTTGGATTTAATCCTAGATATATGGGGACACATCAGTGCTTCGGGTTGAACCCATTGGTATGGGGATGAGCTTGATGATAGCTAAAAGAATAGGGACCAGATGAATCTAAGTGGAAGGGACCAACCTTGTGGTCATTAATGCTATTAAGGGGTTCTGGCTATGTCCAGAGAAGATTGATCGAGCTACAGATATCAGATTGTTTGGTCCTGCTGCAATTATTTGAAGTCGTGTCCTGCTCACACATCTTTAGATAATCCAATCATATTGTTGATCTAACAAACGATTGATAAAAAAAAAAATTGAAATATGATAGGTGGATAAATGTGGTTTCAATTTTTTTTTGGAAATATAACTCATACGCTAAATTTTGTTTTAATAAATTGAAAATAGCTTATATAGGCTACTTGAGAATATTAAAGGGTGTCCATATATATACCGCAAATCCGCGGATTAGAACTGCTAATCAACGTCGGATTCGACGTTGCAACCTTAATTATATTACAACGTCGAATCTAACGTTGTAATATGTGAAGTGAATGATCGGATCGGGTCGAATCGGGCTAACAACGTCGGATCCGACGTTGCTAGGGTTAAAAATAAAAATCACGTCGTAAATCAATATTTTTTTTTGATATCTTATATTAGGCCCGATCTGACCCGTATTAGCAACGTTCAATTTGAGTATTTGACGTTGTAAAACGTCAAATTGAACGTTGTTATACCATCCGATAAGTGAAATTAGCACACAATTAACAACGTCGGATTGGACGTTCTAGCAACGTCTAATCCAACGTTGCTACAACGTTAGATCCGACGAAATATTTGCGGTGTATATATGGAACGCGGGGAATATGTATTAGCAAGATATAATAAAATAATTATTATTTGCTCTGAGAGTAGAGAGACCAAACTTTCTATCAAAATTCCAAAATTTCAAAAACACTACCAACCTCATTCAAATGTGTTAAAAAAAATTTATATGTTGAGTTTACCATCAAAATTTTCCTTGATTTTGATGGTTGAATTGAAATCCAACCACCAACAATTCCTCTAGATTCGCTCCATATTTTACTCTAAAGTAGACCGGTTAAAACGTGACCCGACCCGATCCGTAAAACGTGGGTTTTGGCGCAAATATTTCAACCCGAGATCCGAAGCAGTCCGAACCCATTCAACCCGCAAATTTCTGGGTCGGGTTGGGTCGACCCGTGGGTCACCCGTTGGATCAAGCTTTAAAATAATAAAAACAAAAATATATTACAATTTAACCTAATATTGAAATTTATTACTAATAATAATTAGGATTGAATATTATATTTTTCATCATCAACTTTACTTTATAGTTAACATTACAATTTGTTATGTATATAAAATTACATATTGCTATTGTAGCGACATTAATTTTTTTTTTTCAATAATATAACTATTATTAGGATAATATTACAATTTTAGATTTAGGAACTACCTAAATAGTCATTAAAAATACTCCATCTGTTTACTTTTAAATGTTGTTTACTATTCATCTATGGTTTTCAGGATGATAATAATTATATAAAATATCCATTTATATATTATATTTAATTTCATACTTCAAAAACTAAAAAGAATGAAATTATAACAAGTATTAAATTTTTATTGATATTTTACATAATTTTATCATTTTAAAATAACGTGTATAAATAGTAAATGACATTTAAAAAATTATGGATGAGTAGCGCTCTTGACCCGTTGGGTCGACCAGAACCCGTTAAATATGGGTCTGGGTTGAGGATTTCATGACCCGTAACCCGAAATGACCCAACTCAAAGTGGACCCGAACCCGAGACGACCCGATCCAAACCCGGCCCGCCCGACTCTCAAGTGTTTACTCATATTGATTATGAGTTTCTTCGTTTTTTCCTCTCCTCGATCTCTTCCTGCTCATCCCTTCTTCCCCCCCCCCCCCCCCCCCCGTGTTACTTGATTCACGCTTCAATTTTGAATCTATGTTGCGCTACTATGCGCTTATGTACACTTCAATTTTGAATCTATGTTGCGCATATAATTTATCTTTGTATTAATTGATTGGGTAAAATTTATATCAAAATCCCATGAAATTTGTGGTTATAACTTACAAGGAGTGATAAGCGTTCGCAAATGGTGATGGGGGCTACGGTTTGAAAGGACTTGAAGCTAGGATTGAATAAGGATGATGTTTTTTGTGTCTCTCGAACTAACGCTTAAATATTTGAGAAAAGTTGGTCAAATGTACGCTTAAATATTTGCATTGATATATAAAAAAAAAAAAACAACTTTGCAAAAATAACCATAGGGTGTAGAATTTGCAAGGGGTAGCAAAATGTTATCTTTGGAAATTATGTCCACCCAGTAGTAGGTCACTTGGCCAATTTTTTTTTAAAAAAAAATATGCAACGATTTGTGAGGGAGAGAGGGTGGAGCTGACATAAATCTAAAAAAATGAGGGACACGTGTCGAATTTGGAGAGGATGAAGGAGTTTTATTTGGTAAAAAAAAATAAAAAGGAAAAAGAAATTGCAGTGGAGAGAGAGGGTTGATCTGACACATTTAATGTCAATTGAACATGTGACATCACATGCATTAAATGCAAAGAGAGCTCAAACCAATTAAAATTCTCGACCAGGCAAAATGAAGGGAAAACAAGTGTGGATACACGTGGCAAAATGGAGGGAAAACAAGTGAAGTTCGAAAAAGAAAACCCAGAAATTTAGTTACTAGCCAGCCAAAGGGAAATCATAGTCATCAACAGAATATATATAGACATTCGCAGGGATACAAGTAGCAATTGTGTACCATATACATCAAGGATCATGGGTAAGTATGGTTTTTGTTTTTAGTTTATATACATGGATTCTCCCCATCCTCTCCTTACCCTCAACAGACATTGAGAAGACAATCTTAATCTCTTTCTTTCGCAGGGGAGAAAGGAGGGGTCTTACTTACTCTCGTTTGCAGTGGTCGGTGGGAACATGGAGGAGGGGGGTGGATGTTATACAACTCATGTGGATGATGAAAGTGATTGTGATGCTTTCAAGAAGTAGAACTCAAGGGGTTGGGTTTATATGGGTGTCGATGGGTCTACATTGCATCTTGATCTCAATTTGGAGTATGACATGGATAACCATTTGGATGACAAAGATAACAATTCAGCTGACACGGAAATTCACACAACTGGCAAGATAAACAAGAAAACCTGGCCAGAACCAACAATCGTTGCTTCGGAGATGAAAGGTAAAGCTACCGACGTGGACATCAGGGAGGGGGCAATGCTCATAGTGGAGAGCATTTGGGTCTGTCAGGAGCAAGATAATGGAGACAAGTAGGTACCCGTCTAAGGGATAGTTCCTTCGCCGGAAGCGCCGAAGGACATAAGCAAGCGTTTGGTGGTTTTGATTGTACATAACTGACCGTCGAAAGCGTCGAATGTAGTATTTTGTTAGTTTTCTTGTAACTCACTAACACTTTGGGGTTTTGGTGGTTTTGACTGTACATAATTAACTAACCGTTTAATTTGCCGACGATGCAAAAGGCAAATGTATGCGATTTTTTGTTTACTAGCCATTATATGATTTTCCCTAGCCAATAAAATCAAAGTCAATGCCGATAAAAGAATAACCCCTGACATAACTTTCCAACCTAAGAATATCGACCATTAAACCCAAACGAAATGCATTATAACGCAACATTCACAACGACCATCCATAATAAATATAAAAAAGTGTCCACAACATAACTTATCAGTCATCAAATACAATGGTTCCGATCATTGCAATGCCCCTTAGCCTACTGTTCTTCAACATTTTCCAATCAGCCGCAACTAGGACCTCGTTCATTTCTTTCAGCAAGCCCATCTTCAAGAAGTGGTTCGACCTCCCTCTGAAATACTTTTTCGAAGGAAGGGCTTGTCTCGACTGCACAAATATCACACGACACGACATGTTTAACATCACCAAGAGAAAAAGAAGGCCCTTAATCTGTCCGAGAAGTGATTACAGTTAATACCTTGTTGTTCGACGTCGTCGTGATAATTTTTCCTTTCATTTTTCTCATTGTCTCCTTAATCTGTCATACATGTGTTCAGATAATACCCATTTTAGCAATAATCCTTACCAATATATACATATGTCTAGCCAGTCAAAATAATGTGCCTGCTAAAACATATCACATTACACAAGTTAAAAATATGTGTAATAAAGAACATAAACATGAAGATCAGCTTGAATGAGTTGCACTAGCAGTCAGCAAAAGCACATGATTTCGTTTCATTACAATTTACAAGTTCACAAATTGTAGGAAACAAATTGCAAGTCCAAAAAGATAGAAATATGACCCAAATAATATACTTGCATTGCACTGATTGAGGCTTGCGACATTAACAATTACAACAGAAAAAAATGGTGTTACAAACACACGCATAAAAAAAAAAGAATTTGGAGCATTATCAGATCCAAATTCGCACCATATTGCAGGAAAAAAAATCGAAATATATTACAGATTTATAGCAGCTAGTAGGTTACCTCTTTCAATCGCATCAAGGGCGGAAAGTCACCGACAATCATACTTGACAGAGTAACACAGGAAGTGAATGGTTTCAGCTCCAATTAAGAGTCGAATTTGAACGTCATAGCACTCATTAAGCAGATCTAAGCTTTGTAGACGTCGAATACACTATGCCACCGCCGGCCTCCTCCCTCCGGATCTCGGCACATAGACGCCTCCATGAGCATCCGCGGCACCACCGCCTCCTCCCTCTGGATCCCGCCGGAGATTCCGCTATCCAACGAGGAGAAGACGCTGGAAGAGTTGGAACCGGAATCGTCAGAGTCGGAGGAAAGGAAAGACAAGGAGGAGGTCGACAAGGAAGAGAGGACGACGCCAGCCGAGAAGCTCTTCACCGGATTTGGAAGCTCTTCATCGGAATCGTCATAGCCTCCATTCGAGGGAGTCTAGGACTGGCATTTCATTCTCGTTGGTGGTTGGGTGGGCACGAATAGGATGAGTTCTGGGCTCAGTGGGTGCGCCGGAGGGAGAGGGTTCGAATACCGGTGGTTGGGTGGCCGGAGGTGGCTCGTGGAGGGCGGGGAACGACCGGAGAGAAGAAGGAGGCGAGGCGGTGAGGGCTTGGTTCAACAAAAATGGTGACCTGTGAAAATTGGTCATGAGAACCTGTCATTTTTGCCAATACTTGGGCTTAATTGCTACTTTTACAAATTTTGGAGGGGAGTGTCATTTTTGCAAAGGGCCCAAACATTTGGTACATTGGATGCTATTTTCTCTAAGTAATTATACCATAATAAAATTAGTTGAGCCGGGCTATGCTCCTTTTAATTTTTTTTTTGCCTTAGAGCATGAGCAACCATGGGTTTTGCTCACCTTAAGGTTGCTAAAAGGTAACCCCATGGTTGTAGGCAAAACCTTAAGGTAAAGACATGAAAGGGGTTACCTTTGTGTGGAGAGGTATGAAGTGCATTGGACCTTGTGCAAAAGCATGATGCTTTATTTATTTTTATGTTTTTTTGTTTAACTAATAATATTAATATTATGATTCGTGGAAATCATATAGTGTGTATAAATAAATGGGAAAAAGAGAAGAATGAGGTAAACTCATGGTTGTGGAGTAAAAATATGAAAACCTTAAAGAAAGAGGTTGATAAAGTGAAAAAATTATTTAAAAGAAAAAATAAATGAAGTGTCAAAATATTATAGGAAGAGAGGAAATATATTGAATAAGAGGTAACCTTATGGTTGCGGATGATCTTAGACCATCCGCAACCATCGGGAAACCTCTTTCCTTTTTTTCCCATCTTCCTATCACAATTTTATAACTCATTTATTTTTTTGTTTAAAGTAATTTTTACTTTTTCTACCTCTTTCTAAAAGTTTTTCTCTACAACCATGGGAAACCTCTTTTACCTCTTTTCAAATTTATTTTCACCTTTTCTTTTCCTCTATATATTTCCCTTTATTATATGTGTATCATCATATATTATTGTGAATTATTTTTATTTATAATGTTATAAATAAATAAAAATAGAAAGTAGTTAATATAAATATATTTTATTACATCTAGATTAAAATAAAAAAAGTTAAAAACATATTTTATTGTGAACAACAACTTCTTCGTTCTCTTGTACTTGATGGACTTGCCTTTCATCTTCGGTTGGACTTCGAGTGACACTCCCTTGAACACCCGGATAATGCTCAAAATGTTGTTGGTTTGGAAAAAAAAAGGATTGTACACATTGGTAGGATTATGTGGGGTATAATTTGGATATTCGAGTGTTGAAGAGTTGTTAAACATTTGCAACATCACTTGAAATTGAGGATTTTTGAGAAGATTTGGATCAAAAGACATATTTGGAATGGGTGGAGTATTTGACTTATTGTGATATATGGTTAAGAAAATAGGTGCAACTACAATAGATCAAGATGGGGTTATATATAAGATAAAATTGGGCTCAAATTATAGAAAAAAATAAAATTAAACCAATGAGATATTTTATTTTAAAAAATAATGAAATATAAATATATTTTTATTTCATTTTAAATCCTATTACAACTAATAAATCTAAATGGAAAAGATATCATGCTACTTTATCATTAAAAAAAAGAAAAAAAAATTAGAAAAGGGAAGATGTTATCTCTCACTACCAAGGTAACCCTTCTCACCTCTTACCTTAAGGTAAAGGCCACAACCATGTGCTTACCTTTTAATAACCTTAAGGTAAGTAAAACCCATGGTTGCTCATGCTCTGGGCTTATCTTTTATCAACCTTAAGATCACTAAGACCATCCGCAACCATAAGGTTACCTCTTATCCAATTTTTTTCCTCTCTCCCTATAATATTTTGACACTTCATTTATTTTTTCTTTTAAATAATTTTTCACTTTATCAATCTCTTTCCTTAAAGATTTTTATATTTTTACTCCACAACCATGAGTTTACCTCATTTTTCTTTTTTCCCATTTATTTATACCCACTATATGATTTCCACCAATCATAATATTATTAGTTAAATAAAAAACATAAAAATAAATAAAGCATCATACTTTTGCACATGGTCCAAGGCACTTCCTACATCTCCACACCAAGGTAATCCCTTTCCTCTCTTTATCTTAAGGTTTTGCCTACAACCATGGGGTTACCTTTTAGCAACCTTAAGGTGGGCAAAACCCATGGTTGCTCATGCTCCCCTTTCTCCTACTCCTTCCGTCCTTCATTCTTCGCTTCGCCATTTCCTTCCCATGGCGTTTCGCAGTCGCCCTCCATCTTCTCCCTTCCTTCTCCGATGCTTCTCCTCCATGTTTTGCTTCCAGTTCCGACTTCCTCAGCGTCGATTCTTTTCCTTGTTCGCTTCTCAGGATTCGCAACCGTCCTTCATCCTCCTCTGGCTCTCGCTCTCCAAGCCAAGTAGCGGTGGTGCCGCCTCCTTCCATATTGCGGCCATAGGCCGGAATCGAAGGCGGATTTGAAGATTAGCGACGAGGTTTTGCTCCTTATCGATGTCAATTGGGAGTTCACAAAGGCGAATTGGCGCCAAGCTTAATCTTAGTGAGAACCCCCCGGGGCTCGGGGTTAGGTTGAGATGGTACTTGACGATGGCATTGTGAAGGTTCTGAATATGGAGGAGGTGTGAGCTTTTACTTCCAGCGGTGCGGAAGACATTCTCAAGGTGCTTTGAATTGGGTGAGGTAAGAGCTGCATCCACGGTGTTCGATGAAATGCCTAGAGAAATTTAGTGATTAGGAGGAATAATTGAATTGCATAATGCTCGTTTTGGATGAATTAATGGAGTTGGGATTCAGGAGGTCGACTGCTGAAAGTGTTTACCTTCTTTATCGGCTGGGGCTACATCGATTCGACCGTTGATGGTGGATTCGGAGAGTCTCAACAGAAGTTGGAGAATGAGTTTGATTCTTTCACTACTTCTAAGTCAGTTGATCTTGCTCGGCCTCTGATTTAGGCTCAGGTAACTTACCTCTCGCTGATGAAAACTTGTGGTTTCTTGTTAATTCTTTTACATATATCTCTAGCTTAGAAATTAGGTCTTCTGCTTGTTGATCACTGTAAAGTAATATATTGGTTGGAATGGAGGAATCCACAATCGACATGTTAGAGTATTGATTCGGTTTAATGTTGTTAAGTATGAAGGGAAAAGAAGTGTACAGATATGGATGGCTTTGTTTTGGAATTCTCTCTTTGGTTTTTGAAATTCATACAAAATGAGGTGGACGAGCGAAAAGAAGTGTACAGATATGGATGGCAACAGATCTAGATGAATACGCAGCTTAGACCTTAGTAGACACTTATGGAAGTCTTGGGATGTATAACGGCTCGGATTTTTATATCATAATTTATCGGAAAAAGGAAATTAAAAATGAGTTTAAATCGAATTAAAAGCTCGTTTAGCGGATTCCGACCGTAATATAAAATTTGACGAACGATTTCCGTCCTTTTATCTCGAAAGTTTGAAAATAATTATCAGATGACAATATTCTTTTTTATTTTATAAATCTAATTGATCAAGAAAGAGATAGTAAACTAACCTTTGAGAACTAATTTCGGGATTCGAAATTTATGTATTCGGGATAGATTTCAGGTTATTAGTTTAACCACTTCCACACACTACCCTCACCATACCTCTTTAAAGGTCATCCCTCACCCCGGACGTCATTCATCCATTCATCATCACCCTCACCTGCTCCCTTCCATCTTCACCGAACATGACCATCCCACGCCATCACCTTCTTCACCATATGTTCACCATCACCAACTCCTCTCCTGCTCCCTTCCATCACCATCGACATCACCGCAACTCACCATCACCATCGTTCCATCACCGTCGCCGCACTTTCGAACCACCGACCAACCTTCTTCGACCTTCCTCTCTGAGACCGCAGCAGCAGATTCACTAGCCCGCACCTCCATCGACGTCCAATGCCACACCGGAGCCGCCCAGGAGCCGCCCAACGTCATCGACAAGCCTCCGAAGATCCCTCGCCCGTTTGATCATGAACCGGCATTTCGGTAAGCCATATTCCTTCGTTTCCAATCCAAATCACCCCCGATCTTCACCATCAAGCTCACCCATGCCCGACGCAGGTCCGGCGAGCCACCGCGAGCCTCCGACGATGCTTGAACCTCCAATCGAGAGCTCCGAAGTCGCGAACACGTCGGTAAACCCCTGAGCCTCCTTTTCCTTTCTCGTTCTATTTCCTGCTACCTTTCGATGCATAGACTAACTGGGGTGAGCGAGAGCCGAGTGCGGGAAGTCGGGTGGGTTCGGGACCTCCGGTGAGAGCTCCGGCGTAGGGCAGAGGCGAGGAGCAGCAGCGAGGCCGGCTGAGCTGTGCGAGGTGAGCTACGCAGAGGCGGGAGAGAGAGCAGCAGCGGGCGTGAGCGTGGGTGAGAGGCAACCAGCGAGTAGGAGTGGCGAGCCAGCGAGCGCGGGTGCAGGCGAGGGGGCGGGAGCGAGCAGAGCCAGCGGGCACGGGACGTTCCTTTCGAATTCGGGAGGAAGAGGACGATGATGTGGTCTTGTGGGGCCCTCCTTCCTTTTATCATATTATTTGTCTTAGTTGTTTAACCGGTTGGGTTCAGATTTAGCGGGTTCGGTTCGGTCCGGTGGAATTTAATTGGGTTTGGTTCAGTTCGGGTTAAGCCGTTTATTTAATAAATTTATTTAATGGTAACTAAAATAAAATATAATATTATTGGAGGTTTTAAGAGATAAAATATTATTTTTGGAAAATTATAAAGGTTGGTTTATTGAATAAAAATATTTTGGATTTAGGGGATTTGGAAATATTTTATAAAGGGGTTTAATAAATGGTATTTAAAATATCATATAATATTATTTGGACTTGAAGATTTAAAAAAAAGGAATTTGGAAAAGAATTTCAAAGTTGGAAAAGGATTTAAGATAATAAATTTAAAAGGGAATTTGACGAGTATCTTTAAGGGTCGAAATACTTAACTATTTAACTGGGATTTGAAACGGTTCTGAAACTAACTTGGGAATAAGACTTATTCGATGACTAACTAGCATGATAATATGATCGTTTGACTAACAGTATGATATGTATGACTAGTAGCATGACTTGTGGTGAATTATTATATGAGATTAAATGTTGGATAATTATGGCGATCTAGTAGGATTTTATATCACACAAATTATGTCTTATGATTTTGATGAACCATTGAGGTATATGCGGAAATGACGTATATGAACATGCAGAATTGGTTGAATGATTTATGGAGAACGATGTGGTCTTGAGGAGTGGATGATGCGATGAAATGACTTTCATAATATGTTACTTGTTCTATTGATTGAGGTGTGCTTGAGTGCTTAATAGTTGAATATAGACTTATGTATATTCCATTATGTACTAGGTGATACTTTGTGATTGTGAATACTTTGTGATGGATTGTTCTGTTGCCGGTCTGCTAGCCAGGTAAGTACCTCCGGGGCTTACTCAGTAACCAGTACCTCCTGCCTGATGTGTCATATAGTATGTTATGTGGGTGTTTCATATGCATAAAAGCTTGTCCATGTAGTATCATGCTTAGGAATTGTACTTACGAATGAGCATTCTTATTCTGTATGCGTTTGAATACAGAACGGCCGTTATCTGTGAGTCCTAGAGTCCTTTCTAGGGTCATAGGGCAGCCCAGTTTCATCGGGTGTTGCCCTCCTTGAGTTATATATATATATATATATATATATATATATCATGAGATACGAGATGAGCATGAGATGCGATATGATGATGAGATTTGATATGCTATAGTATCGAACTGGCCAGTCTCCACCCTAGCTGGAAGGGGGGGGGTGGTAGAAGAGGGATATACCACTTGGTATTCTTTGTTAAGGCCTTACTTAATATTCTGCACATATGAATTAGGAACATGATAGTGTGGTTAATATTCCAGTACTGCATGAAGGCATCCTTTATTCTAGGTATAGGCGTATTATATGTCCTCAGCGCGGTCAGAGGACGCGCAGGCGGACTCTTGGCCTGACTTGGTGGTATAGTTTCAGGTACCCGATACACTGCTTGATTTTGTGCTGTTATGACGGGGTCTATTCATATGGCGGAGAGTGAGTGTTTGAAACCTGACTTCACCAGATTCATGCTTTTGGAATTTCCCCCTACTTATACTCTGTTTTGACCCGGCTCTGTCGTGGCACTGGTTGTATTATTTTCAGAACTTATGCCCTTTGCATGATAAAGAATTCCCCGCGTTGTAGACTTAGGACAAGTACAAGGGTTTACCCCGGGGTCTCCAACTGACCTTCCGGATTTGGGTGCGAAATCCCACTTTAAACTATACGTCTTCGATTTCAAACCTTCAACCTGTACTCGGGGCGCAAGATCCCAACGAGGGATTTCATCCCTCGAAACGTAACTCGGGAATCATAATCCGGGCCGTTACAAAGGTGGTATCAGAGCTGAGGTTTTGCAATCCGAGTACAATAGGTTGAAGAGGTTTTGAAAATCGCCCAATGTTTTCAAATGGTTTTGGAAAATATTTTATAAAGGGCAAAATGAATTTAATTGGACTTAAAACCTAAAATGAATAAAGGGGAAATAATCTCGTGGGTAGAGACCCAAGCGGTAGACATCCCTTATGGATGTAGAATTCGGGGAACGGTAGGCAAAATACTAGCTTTTATTTACATATGGGCCTAAAAGACTCCAAGGAACACCACGGAGGTTGGAGTGTTGAGTTAGGAGGCCGTGAGGTTTTGCCCCTCCGGTCAGCCGTCCCTCGAAGGACGACATAGATTGTCTCTATGCTTACGTTTATATATGTACATATATGCAATTGGGCCCGAGGGCGATCCTCCTCGAAGAGGATCATATTAATCTTGTTGATTGCTTCCGTGATGAGTGCTCTATTGTGCTTATGATAGCGAACTAATCAGTATGCCTTGACTTGAATAATGTGTTGAATAACTGTGCAAACGGGATAGTGGGAGAAAACCTTGTTCTTATGTAATCGGAATTCCTGTTTTGTCGAAATAACCCTTTCATAATTCAAACCCCCTGATGTTTCTGACTCTGTCATCCGCCCCACCAAAACATCTAGGCATGTTAGCAAGGGTCGAGAAGCATGCGCTCCCCTGTTTAGCGTCTTGTTTCGTATCCCACCATCGATGCTTCTATCGAGTCTCGTACCTGTGATTGGGGTCTTTCACGGGAAATTTGGGTCGGTCAACTAAATACCTTCGGAAATCGTGTCAGATGTGAGGGTTACCTGAGTATGTTAGTGGGAGTGAGGATTTAAATCGTTTCAAGATAGAAGTGAGTTGTCTTATGGAGTCATCCCTGTCGATCCTCGTAATGGCCAACCATGTCTTCTTGTCACAAGAGTCTAAACACGAGTTCTACCCACATCTCTCGGAAACGGCGTGAATGTCCTTGTGTCCTACCCAGCAAGTCATAATAGAGTCCCACGGGGAAACGGGGTAGTGAGTCTGTGATTGTCCTTAGAGAATTCTATCAAGTTATAATGATGGCCTCCTTATGATTTCATGAAATTGCATATTGGTATAATTCAGCATGACTTGCCTGGTACCTTGCATGGTTGCACTTATGAGTAGATGTATGTGTCGTATGTATTGAATCCCCAGGATTACCGTCTCCCTATAAACTAGGTCCATGATAGTGTGCTCAACTCTCGTTGTATGTTAAAACGTGAATTGGATGACTTACCATGCCAGATGAACCTCATTGGACCTCATGATTGTGTACATATTTAAAAAGTATGGCTAGTATCATGTAGGATATATACCTCATAGTTATAAGCCCTCATATGATTGTGTGACATATTAGTCTTAGTATGTGAATATGGATGTATGTGATGAGATAGTTGCTATACCAACTCTGCATGAACTGACTATACCCTTAGCATGATTTTAGAGTACATCTTAGCATGCTTGCCTCAATCTCGCAATATTATGACTTGCTTATGTGTGTATCTAAATTGAGTGATAAGTCGTGCATAGGATATCTTGTGATGTTTGCTAGGTCTTGCATAACTTATGACATATATGTCCCATGTCAGTCTGTGCATACATGTTTTGAGTCTGTCAAGCATGATTGGTGAATAAAATGATAGGTTGCTAGCTTATTCTACGCACACGTAAAGATGATTATATGAACATGTTATGAGTGCATAAATTGATATCCCTTCAGATAGGTGCATACTAGTGTGAAATAATGTGATGATATCTCTTGATTTTTATGTGCTTGTGAGCCACAATTATAAGGGCATCGTTGTAACTCTCGGGTTAGGATCTTCTCCTTGGTCTCGTCGTCCCTAGTCCTGGTCCATGTCTGAACTCTTAAGGAAGTTGTATCATCCACCCTTGTCTCTCCCCTATCTTTGTAACTTATAACCCTTGCAATCCTTCGATGAGCGCCGACATGCAAGAAAGGACCGACGACCAAGTGGCACCATAGCAGCGCAACGGAAGTGTGATGGGTCCATGACCCATAGACCACAAGACTGACGTTGCCAAAAGTATACAAAGGACGAACACATTTGAAAGATGGTAGCCGCGTACGTGATTCTCTTAGATGACTCAAGGAAGGACGTTCTTAATTCAAATCGTGGATTCTTCTATACTAATCGGAATTGATGTTTTGTGATAGGCCTAGAACTGACATAATTGAATGTGTGATGAGGGATGTGCTGAATTGGTAGCAATGATTGCCTGACTAACTTGTTTCTATGACGGTGTGCCTTGGTGCTTGGTATACTGACTTACGGGTGAGTAGGTTATGGGTTATATGTATGGGAGTGCTTTATTCCTGAGCTTGAGTTGTGAGATTCTTCAGTAAGACGGGTTGGAAAGTGGCAGGTGGATTAAGGCATTCGGATTGGGTCATTGGTCATGTGAGACGGGGTACAGGAAGGATGCGTTAGCTTGGGTAGAGCCGAGTGAGTTGGGATGTGTCGAAGATAGTGGTCTGTGAGTATAGATGAGCTTCCAAGTAGGTCTTAGGTGAGCAGTGGGGCTAGTATGGCGAGATGTTGAGGGGGGGTGTCCTAGTGAGAAGTGGTAGTCTAGGAAGGTAGTGTGTGCGGGTAGTATAAGAGAGTGGTTGACTGAGGTCTGGACTAGTTTCATTAGGGTGATCTTGAGATTGGGTGTAGGTAGAGGTAGTTAGGATAGTTCTAGAGGTGGATGGGTGAGCTAGGAGTTGACCGGGGGATTCTTGAGGGGAGGTGTTGTGAGACGGATTGGTGTGCTAAGGAAGGTGTCTAGATAGTCTATGAGCGGATCGCGGGCGGTGTCGAGGATGGTCGATTAAGGAACGTTTGAGGAATCGTAGAATTTGGGACTAGATCACTACAACAATTAAGGTCTAATGTGGCGGGTCAAAACCGCTACATTAAGCCTAAAAACCGCCACAAAAGACCTATTGTGGCGGTTTTTACCCGCCTCTGTTGCTCGGGTTGCATTAGGTCTAATGTGGCGGTTTTTGCCTCTATTGTGGCGGTTTATTATGGAAACTAAAAACCGCCACAATAGGTGAGTAAACCGCCACAATAGACCTATCTAATGTGGCAGTTATTTCCTATCTACTGTGGCGGTTTTCTTATCTAATGTGACGGTTTTTTATCAAATGCGGCGGTTTTGTAGATCAATTGTAATGGTTATTTATGCTACTGTGGCGGTTTTTCATGTCTAATATTATAGTTTTGTGATCAAATGAAGCGGTTTATATCATACTAATTCAGTATATTTATTTATTTATTTTGAATATACCTATTTATCATAATATTATAAAATACATAAATACGTAATTATATAGCACTTCAATAAAAGCAATTATAATTTATTGTATCTAATTTTCAAAATAAAACTACAATAATGTTTACAATGATAACATCATTCATAACTAAACAATATACTACATTAGTAAATATGTCAAACCTTAAATGGTAATCTAAATGTCCAAGTAAAACCAAATGTTTTATTAAGCGAAACTATCTCAAGTGTTGAAACTTTCTTTAGTGTTGTCGCCCCTTCTTTTCCATCATTTGCTACAGTCATGGGCCCGACACCTCCTGAGACAGGAGTAATCCATCCAGCAACTTTGCATGCTTCCTCGAAATTTACATCTCCTACGAGCATGTAACCACTTCTTGGTGGGATCATCAACTGCATTTGTCCTAACGTCTATCACAACAGCACCAGGTTTTATCCAATCGCCGTTGATCTGGACATTATAGGATATACGTAAAGGAAAGCTGTAGAAATGTGGAAGGATAAAGATCCAAGTTGCTAAAATAAAAAGGCATCAGCAAAAAATTTACTTCTCAATTAAGCACACATAATAACTATAGAGTAGTCTTTTCATGCATAGCCAAAAACTAAAAAGAGCTTTGCCACAAGACAGTGATCTTCATTTTAATATACGCTATAACTTATATGAAGATTTGTCTCAGAAAGAAAGGCATCTAGATTTCTAACATAGCTATGAGTAACTACAACATTTATTTTGTTTTTATTTTTTTTAATAATTAGAATCACTAAAACATAGTCTAATGGCCCTAAGGTAGAAAAGTTGTGTGATTTTGATATGCTTCTGCTCATTACACTCTAGTACTCTACTTAGCTATATCAATCAAAGCCTAAAGATTGCCATAGTTCTAGAAACCTCGAGGCAACTTCATTCGTGATAGAAATATTTTTTTGATCCAAATTTCTATATATATGTAGTTGATTCGTGATACAAATATTATATCAAACTAATGCCTTCTGATCACTTGATTCATGATACAAATAATTTTTTATAACATCAGACAAATTTATTCCACCCATTCCATTAAGTGGAAGAGCTTATAATGAATGATCCATCAAGCTTGTCAAAAAATACCAATCAATTGAGCTAGGCATTTACAAAAATGGCAAGACTAATAGTTGAACAAATAAATAAATAGTCCAACATGAATAAAGAGCTGCTAATGGCTCCAAAGCCAGTTGAGACTCCACCTTAATCAATGAACTTTGCCCACTTGTATAGATTAGCCTAATTTAAAACATGCATGGTTTGTAATAAATTGACAAGAAATTGAGAATTGTAGATTGAACTAGAAGCATATATATTTTTTAATTAGAAAGTTGTACATGAAGCCAAAATAGTAAGATGCTAATTGATGTATGTGTTAATCGATCAAGTCAGATCTCTGAAATTGAAGTAAAATTGATTTGTTATACAATAATACTTGAACCTCGAGTACCCTAAATCAAATAGCATTCCCCAATTTCAAGCCTAAATCAAATAAACTAAACCAATATCAACCCTAAATCAATACCCCTGAATTCACATATTCAGTCAAGAACCCTTTCAACCCTAAATCAAATAAACTAAACCAATATCAACCCTAAATCAATACCTCTAAATTCACATCTTCAATCAAGAACCCTAAATCAATTATAATGAACCAATTTTAACCTAAAGAGCAGCAAAATCAGTGGGATTGTAGGTGTTACTTACCTTCTTGGAGAAAAATTCGCAACAAGAAGTAGAAAGGAAGCAAACAAAGTCGTCGTTGTTGGCTTCTGGTCATTGGTAAAGTGTTAGGGAGAGGAGGATGAGCTCTTGCTTACCTGAATCGGTTGTGAGGAATTTGAATATGCAACTACAAGAGATCTGTAAGAAAGTAGTCAGTAGCAGTTGAAAAGGTGGAATCGAAAATTCCAGGTCATGGCTATTTGAGAAGGAAAAGAGGGAAGAGAAAACTTACTGGTCGCCGACAAAGAGCCAGTACAAGATTCCACCCTTTGAGAGTGAACTGCTGGTTGCCGCACCGAGTTTGGAGAATAGGAGAAGGCGGCTGATGGGACACGGCGACGACGAAGGTGGCCGGTGGGATTGACTGGACGGAAGAATGGAGAAGAGAACCATGCCCGAACGGGAATCGCCAATCGTCTTCGAACTTCGTTAGTCTCTCTGGGAAAGGGGGGAAAGAACTGACTTTAGGGTTAAAGTCGATTGAACTGGCCGCTTCAATAGGTTAATTTTTTAAATGTTTTATTATCAGCCGCTCCACTTGATGAGTTAAGTGCAACAATAGCCTATTAAAAACCGCCACATTAGGTAGAATAAAAAAAGTGTTTTGAAAACCGCCACAATAGTACTCAAAACCGCCACAATAGTTGCTCATTTAAAATACAAAATAAAAACCGCTTCATTAGATAAAATAACCGCTTCAATAGAAAACCGCTGCAAAGAAGTGCCACAATAGGCCTTAATTGTAGTACATGATGTGTGATGTGAGTGGGAGCGATTTTGGCAAGGGACAAGGTTGAGGAATTGCCTAAGAAGAGTAGTATGAGGTTGCTTGGGAAATTATCGATCGGGGGTATTAGGTTGTTCATATTAGGGTTGTTCGTGTGATGAGTATTTGGAGGCTGTTTAGATAGGATTGGTAATGGTTGGGGAATTTATGAGTGAAGGATCTCTAGATGCGTTATTGGAGGATTTTGGCATAGGGAATGAATCGGGATTTTTGAGTGGAGGTCATTGTGGCTATTGGGGTAATTGAGGATGTGAGATGAATCTTCGAGGAAAGGCTGGTAGCTAGGCAAGGATGTAGTTGAGATCCCTAGTAAGAGTGTGGGCTTAAGGTTGAGATAGAGAGATTATGAGAAGGGATTTTGGAACCAGGCAAAGCAGAAGGTATTGAGGACGTTAGAGGAGAAGATATTTTTTTAAGGTTGGTGAAGTTGCGTTGCTTAGGAAATTCGGACGAGGATGTCATAGGAATTCGGTGAAAATGTTGATCGGTACATATGGGTTTAAGTGGTAGAGATTTTGAAGTTAAGGAAGCGTGATCTGAGGCAATTTGGGGAAACATGCAGAGTTGAAGGAACTAGTCTAGGTAGAGTATGCTGGGAAGAGGATCTAGAGTAGGTCGGCTTGAGGGTCATGGTCATTCGTGGTTGGGATTACCACTAGTTGGGTTCTGTGTTAGAATTGATAGGGAGTGTCAAGTGTGAGATGGTCAGCATGAGTTGGGTCCTTAGAGGTGGATGGTTAGTGAGAGTGGTTAGTGGTGCGTGGAGTTTGATTAGGTTAGCAAGGTGATTCGAGATGTCTCTTTAGGAGATTATGTTCCGGCGGAGTCTTGAGAGCCTAGAAAGAGTAAGTGAGATTGTTAAGAAGCATCTAGATCAATCGTCAGAGTAGTTCGGTTGAGGACTCAGAATTTCTCTTAGAGGGTAAAGATGGGACTTGTAGAGGACCTCTAGGGCAAGGACGTGTTCTATATGGAGTTTTCGTAGTAGATCGAATTATTCAGCTTGTCGGAATGAGGGAATTTTGTGATTTGGGAACTCCGAGAGATAGTTTTAAATAGTCGAATGGAAGGTAGGAGTTGAGACCCGGATGTCGAAGTGGATTGACCCTTAGATGGCTTGTTGGCATAGGAGTTGGAATACCTAGTAGTTGGTTTGGAAAATTGGCCTTGATTGCGGGTAGTTATGAGGCCAGAAAGGTTGTATGTATACGGGATGCAATAATGTCTAGAACTGGTAGTGAATTGAGTTGGTAGTACTCGGTGAAGTTGATCTTAGTGCAAGAGCTGATGGGTGGTGGTCGTGTCTTGTCATGATTGGTAGTTATAGGCAGGTTCTCTTGATGATGTGATCTAGCTTATGCTTTACTTGGGGACGAATGTGGTGCGAATTTTATGTTATAGACAATGTTGATTCTATGATGTTTTGTGTAAAGACCCAAAATTTTAAAATATTATTTTATGAATTATGATTTAATTTCAATATTAAATTTCTGAGATTCTAATAATTTTAAAAATCTCTGTCCATGATCAAATGAATTTTTTTTAAAGCCAGTTCCGACATATATTGACTTCGATTTAAAATCAGATCTATTCTGCTTTCTTATAACGAGACTTGAAAATATTTTATTTTTTTTGGGATTCGAACTAAGGGAGGAATATTGTTTTGAACGTATTAAGATGTGTATGATTATTTATTTCTATGACAAATTGTAAATTAAATAAAATTTATGGGGCTGAAATTGTTATTTCTTGTAGTTTAACTTTTACAAACGGGTTTGTTTTGCGATTTCCATAATTTCACTGTAACCCTAATTTGCGGGTATATATATATGTCCTTAAACCTGGGGTCCTATTCACTCTCCCCCTCCTATCTAGATCTCCAGCCGCCTCTCTTTGATGTTGCCCTCTCTTTCCAGGAAACCTCCACTTCTTCCTTCTATGTCTCCCTCCTTGCTCTCCGCTTCCCTTTCTCGCTCTTTCTCACAGCCACGGTGAACCAAGCCCAGCTCACCCCTACCCCGCGCTCGAAGGATCGAGGCCAACCCTGATTGAATCGGTGTCAAGCAGCCCCACTCGGACCGATCGTTCCCATCGAGACCCGATAGCACCACCTGAAGACCAAGGCTTCTCCCTCTCCCTTCTTCCCCGTCGACTCCCACCGGTCGAATACCACCATGTCTCAAGCCGCTCAGCAAGGACAAAGGCCGGCGCAAGCGAGCCCTGGCAGCGGGCCTTCGACGATGAGCTCGCTTCTCTCTATCTCTGCTCTCTCACCGAGGAGCCAGTGAAGCCGGGTCTGAGGTCGAAGATTCCGTCTCTTCCCTTCCCAAATCTGACGGCAGCAGCCGTCGTTGAAGCCTCGACCTCGTCGCTCTCCATCTGCTCCCTTCTCTTCGACCCCGATTGCTCGAGCTGCTGATGGAACTCCGATCTCCAATCCTCATTTCCATTCTTCGCCAGTGCTGAGACATCGGGGTATAATTTATGGGCTCCCCCTCTTCGATCTTGATCTCCTTTTGTGGATTCCCTTTAGTCTTGATTTCGGTTTTTATGGATTTATGCTGCTGAAGTATTCTACGAGTGCCACCTTGAATAATTAATGTTATAGTGGGACTTAGAGGTATTTGTTTTGTGAATGTTGAACCGACCAATAGAGTTTTGATTTCGGATTGGAGATGGCTACTTGGTAAATTTGTTGGCTTTGACTGTAATTTTAATTGATGTTTACGTTTGCCTAAATGGTTGTTGAGCTTAATTAGTTTTAGGCTTAAAACTTGACTATATACATGTCTGATGGTGTTGCATTGATTAATTAGGCAATCACTCTTGTATTCGTTTTTATATAATTTTATGAGTGGGTTGATACAAGTGCGAGTAAAGATATTATTATTAAATTAAATGGGTCTGTCTTTTATGAGGAAGATAAATGTGTTGTATGAGTGTAATGCGAGGAAGGATTCTAAGTACGAGACTTGTTAAAATAGGTACCGTGTTTGAGTGTTATTTGATTAATAAGAGTTAGTGAAGATTTGGATAAGCAATTATGATCTAAAGACTTTGAACTAGGTTCCATACTTGATGGGAACAAGGTTAATTGAGAATGATGGTCTTGATGAGAATACCCGATTACTTGAATAAAATACTATTCATTCTTGTAGTCACCTGCTTGTGTGATAATTAAACATGTATTGATGAGCTATTCCTTGCTTATTACTTGCTAGTGTGATTGGATGATTCTCTGAGTGACTTGTTGGCCGATGGACGAGTATCTAGTGACTTGTTTGCTGGTTAATTGGATGTGGAGACTTCAGGTAAGTCTCTTCGGAGCTTACTCAGATTGAATAAAGCTATTCCCTGCTTTAGGTGCATGATATACTAGGTGTTGCATTCATGATCAGCATGCCATGTAGTACCATGCAAGGTTGCATCGATCGTTGAGCATTCTATTTCTTTATGCGTATGTAAACAGAACGGTCGTTATCTGTGATAGTCCTAGAAGTCTTTGCTAGGGTCATAGGGTAGCCCAGCCTCATCGGGTACCCTGAGTCAATCGGGTACTTCCTTATATTATGATATGCATGCGGGCTTTATTGTGGAGCGGGTTAGGCATGCGTGCCGCCCCGATTATGAATGAATGCATTCACGAGCTGGCCAGTCTCCGCCCGTCGGAAGGGGTGGAGGTAGGAGAGGGATATGCCACTAGGTAGAGTATGCTGGGAAGAGGATCTAGAGTAGGTCGGCTTGAGGGTCATGGTCATTCGTGGTTGGGATTACCACTAGTTGGGTTCTGTGTTAGAATTGATAGGGAGTGTCAAGTGTGAGATGGTCAGCATGAGTTGGGTCCTTAGAGGTGGATGGTTAGTGAGAGTGGTTAGTGGTGCGTGGAGTTTGATTAGGTTAGCAAGGTGATTCGAGATGTCTCTTTAGGAGATTATGTTCCGGCGGAGTCTTGAGAGCCTAGAAAGAGTAAGTGAGATTGTTAAGAAGCATCTAGATCAATCGTCAGAGTAGTTCGGTTGAGGACTCAGAATTTCTCTTAGAGGGTAAAGATGGGACTTGTAGAGGACCTCTAGGGCAAGGACGTGTTCTATATGGAGTATTCGTAGTAGATCGAATTATTCAGCTTGTCGGAATGAGGGAATTTTGTGATTTGGGAACTCCGAGAGATAGTTTTAAATAGTCGAATGGAAGGTAGGAGTTGAGACCGGGATGTCGAAGTGGATTGACCCTTAGATGGCTTGTTGGCATAGGAGTTGGAATACCTAGTAGTTGGTTTGGAAAATTGGCCTTGATTGCGGGTAGTTATGAGGCCAGAAAGGTTGTATGTATACGGGATGCAATAATGTCTAGAACTGGTAGTGAATTGAGTTGGTAGTACTCGGTGAAGTTGATCTTAGTGCAAGAGCTGATGGGTGGTGGTCGTGTCTTGTCATGATTGGTAGTTATAGGCAGGTTCTCTTGATGATGTGATCTAGCTTATGCTTTACTTGGGGACGAATGTGGTGCGAATTTTATGTTATAGACAATGTTGATTCTATGATGTATTGTGTAAAGACCCAAAATTTTAAAATATTATTTTATGAATTATGATTTAATTTCAATATTAAATTTCTGAGATTCTAATAATTTTAAAAATTTCTGTCCATGATCAAATGAATTTTTTTTAAAGCCAGTTCCGACATATATTGACTTCGATTTAAAATCAGATCTATTCCGCTTTCTTATAACGAGACTTGAAAATATTTTATTTTTTTTGGGATTCGAACTAAGGGAGGAATATTGTTTTGGACGTATTAAGATGTGTATGATTATTTATTTCTATGACAAATTGTAAATTAAATAAAATTTATGGGGCTGAAATTGTTATTTCTTGTAGTTTAACTTTTACAAACGGGTTTGTTTTGCGATTTCCATAATTTCACTGTAACCCTAATTTGCGGGTATATATATATATGTCCTTAAACCTGGGGTCCTATTCACTCTCCCCCTCCTATCTAGATCTCCAGCCGCCTCTCTTTGATGTTGCCCTCTCTTTCTAGGAAACCTCCACTTTTTCCTTCTATGTCTCCCTCCTTGCTCTCCGCTTCCCTTTCTCGCTCTTTCTCACAGCCACGGTGAACCAAGCCCAGCTCACCCCTACCCCGCGCTCGAAGGATCGAGGCCAACCCTGATTGAATCGGTGTCAAGCAGCCCCACTCGGACCGATCGTTCCCATCGAGACCCGATAGCACCACCTGAAGACCAAGGCTTCTCCCTCTCCCTTCTTCCCCGTCGACTCCCACCGGCCGAATACCACCATGTCTCAAGCCGCTCAGCAAGGACAAAGGCCGGCGCAAGCGAGCCCTGGCAGCGGGCCTTCGACGATGAGCTCGCTTCTCTCTATCTCTGCTCTCTCACCGAGGAGCCACTGAAGCCGGGTCTGAGGTCGAAGATTCCGTCTCTTCCCTTCCCAAATCTGACGGCAGCAGCCGTCGTTGAAGCCTCGACCTCGTCGCTCTCCATCTTCTCCCTTCTCTTCGACCCCGATTGCTCGAGCTGCTGATGGAACTCCGATCTCCAATCCTCATTTCCATTCTTCGCCAGTGCTGAGACATCGGGGTATAATTTCTGGGCTCCCCCTCTTCGATCTTGATCTCCTTTTGTGGATTCCCTTTAGTCTTGATTTCGGTTTTTATGGATTTATGCTGCTGAAGTATTCTGCGAGTGCCACCTTGAATAATTAATGTTATAGTGGGACTTAGAGGTATTTGTTTTGTGAATGTTGAACCGACCAATAGAGTTTTGATTTCGGATTGGAGATGGCTACTTGGTAAATTTGTTGGCTTTGACTGTAATCTTAATGGATGTTTACGTTTGCCTAAATGGGTGTTGAGCTTAATTAGTTTTAGGCTTAAAACTTGACTATATACATGTCTGATGGTGTTGCATTGACTAATTAGGCAATCACTCTTGTATTCGTTTTTATATAATTTTATGAGTGGGTTGATACAAGTGCGAGTAAAGATATTATTATTAAATTAAATGGGACTGTCTTTTATGAGGAAGATAAATGTGTTGTATGAGTGTAATGCGAGGAAGGATTCTAAGTACGAGACTTGTTAAAATAGGTACCGTGTTTGAGTGTTATTTGATTAATAAGAGTTAGTGAAGATTTGGATAAGCAATTATGATCTAAAGACTTTGAACTAGGTTCCATACTTGATGGGAACAAGGTTAATTGAGAATGATGGTCTTGATGAGAATACCCGATTACTTGAATAAAATACTATTCATTCTTGTAGTCACCTGCTTGTGTGATAATTAAACATGTATTGATGAGCTATTCCTTGCTTATTACTTGCTAGTGTGATTGGATGATTCTCTGAGTGACTTGTTGGCCGATGGACGAGTATCTAGTGACTTGTTTGCTGGTTAATTGGATGTGGAGACTTCAGGTAAGTCTCTTCAGAGCTTACTCAGATTGAATAAAGCTATTCCCTGCTTTAGGTGCATGATATACTAGGTGTTGCATTCATGATCAGCATGCCATGTAGTACCATGCTAGGTTGCATCGATCGTTGAGCATTCTATTTCTTTATGCGTATGTAAACAGAACGGTCGTTATCTGTGATAGTCCTAGAAGTCTTTGCTAGGGTCATAGGGTAGCCCAGCCTCATCGGGTACCCTGAGTCAATCGAGTACTTCCTTATATTATGATATGCATGCGGGCTTTATTGTGGAGCGGGTTAGGCATGCGTGCCGCCCCGATTATGAATGAATGCATTCACGAGCTGGCCAGTCTCCGCCTGTCGGAAGGGGTGGAGGTAGGAGAGGGATATGCCACTAGGTAGAGTATGCTGGGAAGAGAATCTAGAGTAGGTCGGCTTGAGGGTCATGGTCATTCGTGGTTGGGATTACCACTAGTTGGGTTCTGTGTTAGAATTGATAGGGAGTGTCAAGTGTGAGATGGTCAGCATGAGTTAGGTCCTTAGAGGTGGATGGTTAGTGAGAGTGGTTAGTGGTGCGTGGAGTTTGATTAGGTCAGCAAGGTGATTCGAGATGTCTCTTTAGGAGATTATGTTCCGGCGGAGTCTTGAGAGCCTAGAAAGAGTAAGTGAGATTGTTAAGAAGCATCTAGATCAATCGTCAGAGTAGTTCGGTTGAGGACTCAGAATTTCTCTTAGAGGGTAAAGATGGGACTTGTAGAGGACCTCTAGGGCAAGGACGTGTTCTATATGAAGTTTTCGTAGTAGATCGAATTATTCAGCTTGTCGGAATGAGGGAATTTTGTGATTTGGGAACTCCGAGAGATAGTTTTAAATAGTCGAATGGAAGGTAGGAGTTGAGACCGGGATGTCGAAGTGGATTGACCCTTAGATGGCTTGTTGGCATAGGAGTTGGAATACCTAGTAGTTGGTTTGGAAAATTGGCCTTGATTGCGGGTAGTTATGAGGCCAGAAAGGTTGTATGTATACGGGATGCAATAATGTCTAGAACTGGTAGTGAATTGAGTTGGTAGTACTCGGTGAAGTTGATCTTAGTGCAAGAGCTGATGGGTGGTGGTCGTGTCTTGTCATGATTGGTAGTTATAGGCAGGTTCTCTTGATGATGTGATCTAGCTTATGCTTTACTTGGGGACGAATGTGGTGCGAATTTTATGTTATAGACAATGTTGATTCTATGATGTATTGTGTAAAGACCCAAAATTTTAAAATATTATTTTATGAATTATGATTTAATTTCAATATTAAATTTCTGAGATTCTAATAATTTTAAAAATCTCTGTCCATGATCAAATGAATTTTTTTTAAAGCCAGTTCCGACATATATTGACTTCGATTTAAAATCAGATCTCCAGCCGCCTCTCTTTGATGTTGCCCTCTCTTTCCAGGAAACCTCCACTTCTTCCTTATATGTCTCCCTCCTTGCTCTGCGCTTCCCTTTCTCGCTCTTTCTCACAGCCACGGTGAACCAAGCCCAGCTCACCCCTACCCCGCGCTAGAAGGATCGAGGCCAACCCTGATTGAATCGGTGTCAAGCAGCTCCACTCGGACCGATCGTTCCCATCGAGACCCGATAGCACCACCTGAAGACCAAGGCTTCTCCCTCTCCCTTCTTCCCCGTCGACTCCCACCGGCCGAATACCACCATGTCTCAAGCCGCTCAGCAAGGACAAAGGGCGGCGCAAGCGAGCCCTGGCAGCGGGCCTTCGACGATGAGCTCGCTTCTCTCTATCTCTGCTCTCTCACCGAGGAGCCAGTGAAGCCGGGTCTGAGGTCGAAGATTCCGTCTCTTCCCTTCCCAAATCTGACGGCAGCAGCCGTCGTTGAAGCCTCGACCTCGTCGCTCTCCATCTACTCCCTTCTCTTCGACCCCGATTGCTCGAGCTGCTGATGGAACTCCGATCTCCAATCCTCATTTCCATTCTTCGCCAGTGCTGAGACATCGGTTAAGGAATGTCCAAGGAATCGTAGAGATTGGGACTAGGTTGTATGTGCTGTGATTAGGAGCGGCTTTGTTAAAGGATGAAGTTGAGGAATTGCTAAGGATGAGCAGTATAGGGTTGCTTGGAAAATCATCGATCTTGAATATTAGGTTGTTCATATCAGAACTGTACGTGTTAGGGGTGGGCGCGGGACGGGACGGGACGGGACCGGGACGGGATGGAGGTCGTCCCGCGTAATTTTTACGGGACAGGACCGGGACGCGACCGGGACGGGACGGGCCTTGTCCCTCAAATAAAAAAATTATTAAAAAAACTTAATTTTTTCATAAATATATTGCGATTCTCAAAGGCGTAATACATATATATGTATAATTTTTTATATTTTGCAGGTTCCCATATATGCGTACGTATATATAGGTGTGTACATGTATTATGTATATAAACACTGATGCAGTGTGTATATATATGGCCTTACTGTGGAGGATGTAGTGTGTATTATATGGCTAAATTACAGTATGTAGTATATATATTACAGTGTGTACGTATGTAATATATATACAAACTATATATAGATATACTATAATACATACTCTATATCCTAATATTATATATATAGTATTACATTATTATTATTATTATTATTATTATTATTATTATTATTATATTATTATTATTATTATTATTATATATACACATTATAATTATAATTATTATATTATTATTATTTTTATTATATTATAATAATAATTATTATTATATATATAGTATTACATTATTATTATTATTATTATTATAATTATATCCTAATACTATAATAATAATAATAATAATACTATTAATAATAATAGTAATAATATTATAATATTAATACTATTAATAATATTATAATAATAATAATACTAATACTATTAATAATTATTATTATTATTATATGTGTGTGCGGGACGGGATTTGCGGGATCCCGCCGGGTCGTCCCGCGTCCCGTCCCGCATCATTTTTACGGGACGGGCCCGGGACGGGTCCGGGATTTACGGGATTTGTGCCCACCCCTAGTACGTGTAATGAGTATTTAGGAATTGTTTGGACATAATTGGTAGTGCTTTGAGAATTCACGAGTGAAGGATTTCTAGATGCGTTGTTGGAGGATTTTAGAATATGGAATTAATCGGAATTTATGAGTAGAGGTTATTGTGGCTATTGAGGTATTTAAGGATGTGGGACGAGTCTTCGAGGAAGGGTTGGCAACTGGCTAAGTATTTCGTTGAGAATTCTGGTAAGATTGTTCACTTGAGGTTGAGACGGGGAGATTCTGAGCATGGATTTGGGAACTAGGCAAGATGGAAGGTATGGGAAACGCTAGAGCAACAAGGATTTTAAAAAGATTGGTGAAGATGTGGTACTTGAGAAACTCGGATGAGGACGATTTAGGGATTCTGTGGAAATGATGATCGGTAAAAGAGGGTCTTGGACCGTAAGGTGTCATGGTTAAGAAGTAGAAGCTTGAGGCAATTTAGGAATATGAAGAGATGAGGAATTGGAGTAGGACGACTTGAGGATTTCGAATGATTAAGGTACAGTAAGATTTGGAACAAGGAAATTTGAGAATATGCTGGGACGAGGATCTAGAATATGTCGGCTAAGGAGTTGTGGATGTTCAGGTTTCGTGAGATTCAGAATGGGATAAGTAGGTAGAATCTGTTATTGGTCCTTGAGGATAGACGCGGATGATGAGGAACTCGGTGATTTGTGGTTATGAGTTAGCACTAGACGGTTTTCTGCGTTAGAGTTGTCGAGAGTGGGCGGTTGAGGGGATTCTAGCAAGGTAGGATGCTTGTGTTGGTAATGTCGAGGATAAGGATGCGAGTGTCAGGTGTGAGATGATTAGTATGAGCTGGGTGCTTAGAGGTGGATGGTTAGTGAGAATGACCAGTGGTACGGGAAGTGTGATTACGTTAGCAAGGTGATTTGAGATGTCTCTTTGGGATGATGATTATGCGGAGTCTTGAGAGCCTAGGAAGAGTCAACGAGATTGTTACGTAGCGTCTAGATCGAGCGTGAGAGCAGTTCAGTCTAGAACTTGGGATTTCTATTAGAAGGTAAAGATGGGACTGGTAGAGGACCCTAGGATGAGGGTGTGCTTATAGAGAGTTTTGATAGTCGGTGGAGTTGTTAAGCTTGTCGGAATAAGGGAATTGTGCGATTGGGATCTCCGATATATGGTTTTAAGTGGTCGAGTAGGATTTGAGGTCGGGATATTGAAGTAGACTGGTTCTTAGATGTCTTGATGGCATGAGTTGGGGTGCTTAGTAGTTGGTAGGGTAATTGGCCTTGATTGCGGATAGTTGTGAGGCTAGAGAGTCTGTATATGGGCGGGTTGGCTTATTGTGTATCATCCTGTTTGTTGTTAAAGTATATTTTCGTGTACTTACTCACCGTCGTGTGTTATCGGTAATATGTAGAAAGTTTGCATCAACGATATGTTATGTGATTCTTTGCACTATTTACGTTATCTATATGATGACTCATGTAATAGGGTTGGGTAGCATACCCATCTTGCATAATTACCCTTGTTATGTGATGTTATGAAATTGTGAATGTCTACGCATTTTGAATATCATCATAGAGCTATTTTGTTAGCTTTTGACCCTATTATACTCTATTTAATATGAGTAGTCTCATGCGTAGACCATAATATTGTTCATGCTCACTTTTGCTTGCCATATGATGTCTTTTTTATACTCGTTATGCATTGTTAGTTTTAAGCTCATGTGCTCGTACGTCCATCCGTATAGCTTATATTGCATTTACATGTCTACGCACTACCCTTTTGCTTAAGATTTGTTGATGATATACTATCTATCATGTTGAGGTTATAATGGTATGAAATATGTGTTGATATGTGCCTTGGTGACACAATTGCATGAAGCACACACCTACACTTGCCTTTTTCTAGCAAACTATATGATATTTCCTTTGTGACATTTAAGACATGTTGATACTATTTCTTACATGTTTTGTTCAGTTCCCTTACACCATAGCAACATATAAGCCTCCCTTAGGCATGTACTGAATATATTTAGTTATACTCAGATGATAGATTGTTAGATCTAACTTATGTATATATGAATGTTTTACCTTAATAGTATTTCATGGCTAGTATATGTGATATTCCTTGCCAGTGCGGCTTTGACTTGATAGTAGTGTGTATATTGAGGTTGCTCCCATTATGTTAGATTATTTACATTGAGCCTTACCACATGTTACGACACTGACACTAGAATCATATTTCTATTGCCTTTTGAGATAGGTTCATGTTAGTGTGCGAGATTATCACCCTGTGTGCTTCATTTCATGACTTGATGTGTTATATGATGATTTGAGTAATGCGATTGTAACCTTAATAGTTTCCCATGGGCATCGGCGAAATTCTCGTGTTTAGTCTTACCAGATACTATCCGAATCTATCTTTGTGCCAAGAGTTAGTCGAATTGTCTCTTAGTGTCTCTTTCTTTCAGTTACAACTTAGACCTTATGTTATCCTAGTATAATTGTCTATGGTGGGATCAGGAGTGGGTTGTCTAGATTGATCAGAGTTGCCCCATTTGTTTGATTCTGTGCGCGTCATGATTTTGATTGTTCCCTTCCGAGCTGGTGGTGATGGGTGAGTATGATGATTGTGTTCTTTTCTGGTTGATAGCAATGTGCAGATTTCTGTGATTTTAAGATTCGTTGATGATTTGATCTGTCGATGATGGGAATTGATAGTATGATGAATTCTTATATATTAATATCTTGAGCTTGAAAAGTTGTGATCTGATGATGATATTTTGGATATGTTAATATTTGAATTTGATGTTGAGACTGATCATGAGAAATTGACTTAGGAAGTGGAATTTGAGATTAGTCCTTAGAGGTGGATAACTACTTTATGGATCTTTGAAAATCTGGTTGACTGACACAGGAGGAGCTGACTTGAGTTATCGAAATGTTTTGTTGCTTCTTAAAAGATTTTAGTCTCGAGGACGAGACTTGTTTTTAGAGGTTGATGATGTAAAGACCCAAAATTTTAAAATATTATTTTATGAATTATGATTTAATTTCAATATTAAATTTCTGAGATTCTAATAATTTTAAAAATCTCTGTCCATGATCAAATGATTTTTTTTTAAAGCCAGTTCCGACATATATTGACTTCGATTTAAAATCAGATCTATTCCGCTTTCTTATAACGAGACTTGAAAATATTTTAATTTTTTTGGGATTCAAACTAAGGGAGGAATATTGTTTTGAACGTATTAAGATGTGTATGATTATTTATTTCTATGACAAATTGTAAATTAAATAAAATTTATGGGGCTGAAATTGTAATTTCTTGTAGTTTAACTTTTATAAACGGGTTTGTTTTGCGATTTCCATAATTTCACTGTAACCCTAATTTGCGGGTATATATATATATGTCCTTAAACCTGGGGTCCTATTCACTCTCCCCCTCCTATCTAGATCTCCAGCCGCCTCTCTTTGATGTTGCCCTCTCTTTCCAGGAAACCTCCACTTCTTCCTTCTATGTCTCCCTCCTTGCTCTCCGCTTCCCTTTCTCGCTCTTTCTCACAGCCACGGTGAACCAAGCCCAGCTCACCCCTACCCCGCGCTCGAAGGATCGAGGCCAACCCTGATTGAATCGGTGTCAAGCAGCCCCACTCGGACCGATCGTTCCCATCGAGACCCGATAGCACCACCTGAAGACCAAGGCTTCTCCCTCTCCCTTCTTCCCCGTCGACTCCCACCGGCCGAATACCACCATGTCTCAAGCCGCTCAGCAAGGACAAAGGCCGGCGCAAGCGAGCCCTAGCAGCGGGCCTTCGACGATGAGCTCGCTTCTCTCTATCTCTGCTCTCTCATCGAGGAGCCAGTGAAGCCGGGTCTGAGGTCGAAGATTCCGTCTCTTCCCTTCCCAAATCTGACGGCAGCAGCCGTCGTTGAAGCCTCGACCTCGTCGCTCTCCATCTGCTCCCTTCTCTTCGACCCCGATTGCTCGAGCTGCTGATGGAACTCCGATCTCCAATCCTCATTTCCATTCTTCGCCAGTGCTGAGACATCGGGGTATAATTTCTGGGCTCCCCCTCTTCGATCTTGATCTCCTTTTGTGGATTCCCTTTAGTCTTGATTTCGGTTTTTATGGATTTATGCTGCTGAAGTATTCTGCGAGTGCCACCTTGAATAATTAATGTTATAGTGGGACTTAGAGGTATTTGTTTTGTGAATGTTGAACCGACCAATAGAGTTTTGATTTCGGATTGGAGATGGCTACTTGGTAAATTTGTTGGCTTTGACTGTAATCTTAATTGATGTTTACGTTTGCCTAAATGGGTGTTGAGCTTAATTAGTTTTAGGCTTAAAACTTGACTATATACATGTCTGATGGTGTTGCATTGACTAATTAGGCAATCACTCTTGTATTCGTTTTTATATAATTTTATGAGTGGGTTGATACAAGTGCGAGTAAAGATATTATTATTAAATTAAATGGGACTGTCTTTTATGAGGAAGATAAATGTGTTGTATGAGTGTAATGCGAGGAAGGATTCTAAGTACGAGACTTGTTAAAATAGGTACCGTGTTTGAGTGTTATTTGATTAATAAGAGTTAGTGAAGATTTGGATAAGCAGTTATGATCTAAAGACTTTGAACTAGGTTCCATACTTGATGGGAACAAGGTTAATTGAGAATGATGGTCTTGATGAGAATACCCGATTACTTGAATAAAATACTATTCATTCTTGTAGTCACCTGCTTGTGTGATAATTAAACATGTATTGATGAGCTATTCCTTGCTTATTACTTGCTAGTGTGATTGGATGATTCTCTGAGTGACTTGTTGGCCGATGGACGAGTATCTAGTGACTTGTTTGCTGGTTAATTGGATGTGGAGACTTCAGGTAAGTCTCTTCGGAGCTTACTCAGATTGAATAAAGCTATTCCCTGCTTTAGGTGCATGATATACTAGGTGTTGCATTCATGATCAGCATTCCATGTAGTACCATGCTAGGTTGCATCGATCGTTGAGCATTCTATTTCTTTATGCGTATGTAAACAGAACGGTCGTTATCTGTGATAGTCCTAGAAGTCTTTGCTAGGGTCATAGCGTAGCCCAGCCTCATCGGGTACCCTGAGTCAATCGAGTACTTCCTTATATTATGATATGCCTGCGGGCTTTATTGTGGAGCGGGTTAGGCATGCGTGCCGCCCCGATTATGAATGAATGCATTCACGAGCTGGCCAGTCTCCGCCTGTCGGAAGGGGTGGAGGTAGGAGAGGGATATGCCACTAGGTAGAGTATGCTGGGAAGAGGATCTAGAGTAGGTCGGCTTGAGGGTCATGGTCATTCGTGGTTGGGATTACCACTAGTTGGGTTCTGTGTTAGAATTGATAGGGAGTGTCAAGTGTGAGATGGTCAGCATGAGTTGGGTCCTTAGAGGTGGATGGTTAGTGAGAGTGGTTAGTGGTGCGTGGAGTTTGATTAGGTTAGCAAGGTGATTCGAGATGTCTCTTTAGGAGATTATGTTCCGGCGGAGTCTTGAGAGCCTAGAAAGAGTAAGTGAGATTGTTAAGAAGCATCTAGATCAATCGTCAGAGTAGTTCGGTTGAGGACTCAGAATTTCTCTTAGAGGGTAAAGATGGGACTTGTAGAGGACCTCTAGGGCAAGGACGTGTTCTATATGGAGTTTTCGTAGTAGATCGAATTATTCAGCTTGTCGGAATGAGGGAATTTTGTGATTTGGGAACTCCGAGAGATAGTTTTAAATAGTCGAATGGAAGGTAGGAGTTGAGACCGGGATGTCGAAGTGGATTGACCCTTAGATGGCTTGTTGGCATAGGAGTTGGAATACCTAGTAGTTGGTTTGGAAAATTGGGCTTGATTGCGGGTAGTTATGAGGCCAGAAAGGTTGTATGTATACGGGATGCAATAATGTCTAGAACTGGTAGTGAATTGAGTTGGTAGTACTCGGTGAAGTTGATCTTAGTGCAAGAGCTGATGGGTGGTGGTCGTGTCTTGTCATGATTGGTAGTTATAGGCAGGTTCTCTTGATGATGTGATCTAGCTTATGCTTTACTTGGGGACGAATGTGGTGCGAATTTTATGTTATAGACAATGTTGATTCTATGATGTATTGTGTAAAGACCCAAAATTTTAAAATATTATTTTATGAATTATGATTTAATTTCAATATTAAATTTCTGAGATTCTAATAATTTTAAAAATCTCTGTCCATGATCAAATGAATTTTTTTTAAAGCCAGTTCCGACATATATTGACTTCGATTTAAAATCAGATCTATTCCGCTTTCTTATAACGAGACTTGAAAATATTTTATTTTTTTTGGGATTCGAACTAAGGGAGGAATATTGTTTTGAACGTATTAAGATGTGTATGATTATTTATTTCTATGACAAATTGTAAATTAAATAAAATTTATGGGGCTGAAATTGTTATTTCTTGTAGTTTAACTTTTACAAACGGGTTTGTTTTGCGATTTCAATAATTTCACTGTAACCCTAATTTGCGGGTATATATATATGTCCTTAAACCTGGGGTCCTATTCACTCTCCCCCTCCTATCTAGATCTCCAGCCGCCTCTCTTTGATGTTGCCCTCTCTTTCCAGGAAACCTCCACTTTTTCCTTCTATGTCTCCCTCCTTGCTCTCCGCTTCCCTTTCTCGCTCTTTCTCACAGCCACGGTGAACCAAGCCCAGCTCACCCCTACCCCGCGCTCGAAGGATCGAGGTCAACCCTGATTGAATCGATGTCAAGCAGCCCCACTCGGACCGATCGTTCCCATCGAGACCCGATAGCACCACCTGAAGACCAAGGCTTCTCCCTCTCCCTTCTTCCCCGTCGACTCCCACCGGCCGAATACCACCATGTCTCAAGCCGCTCAGCAAGGACAAAGGCCGGCGCAAGCGAGCCCTGGCAGCGGGCCTTCGACGATGAGCTCGCTTCTCTCTATCTCTGCTCTCTCACCGAGGAGCCAGTGAAGCCGGGTCTGAGGTCGAAGATTCCGTCTCTTCCCTTCCCAAATCTGACGGCAGCAGCCGTCGTTGAAGCCTCGACCTCGTCGCTCTCCATCTGCTCCCTTCTCTTCGACCCCGATTGCTCGAGCTGCTGATGGAACTCCGATCTCCAATCCTCATTTCCATTCTTCGCCAGTGCTGAGACATCGGGGTATAATTTCTGGGCTCCCCCTCTTCTATCTTGATCTCCTTTTGTGGATTCCCTTTAGTCTTGATTTCGGTTTTTACGGATTTATGCTGCTGAAGTATTCTGCGAGTGCCACCTTGAATAATTAATGTTATAGTGGGACTTAGAGGTATTTGTTTTGTGAATGTTGAACCGACCAATAGAGTTTTGATTTCGGATTGGAGATGGCTACTTGGTAAATTTGTTGGCTTTGACTGTAATCTTAATTGATGTTTACGTTTGCCTAAATGGGTGTTGAGCTTAATTAGTTTTAGGCTTAAAACTTGACTATATACATGTCTGCTGGTGTTGCATTGACTAATTAGGCAATCACTCTTGTATTCGTTTTTATATAATTTTATGAGTGGGTTGATACAAGTGCGAGTAAAGATATTATTATTAAATTAAATGGGACTGTCTTTTATGAGGAAGATAAATGTGTTGTATGAGTGTAATGCGAGGAAGGATTCTAAGTACGAGACTTGTTAAAATAGGTACCGTGTTTGAGTGTTATTTGATTAATAAGAGTTAGTGAAGATTTGGATAAGCAATTATGATCTAAAGACTTTGAACTAGGTTCCATACTTGATGGGAACAAGGTTAATTGAGAATGATGGTCTTGATGAGAATACCCGATTACTTGAATAAAATACTATTCATTCTTGTAGTCACCTGCTTGTGTGATAATTAAACATGTATTGATGAGCTATTCCTTGCTTATTACTTGCTAGTGTGATTGGATGATTCTCTGAGTGACTTGTTGGCCGATGGACGAGTATCTAGTGACTTGTTTGCTGGTTAATTGGATGTGGAGACTTCAGGTAAGTCTCTTCGGAGCTTACTCAGATTGAATAAAGCTATTCCCTGCTTTAGGTGCATGATATACTAGGTGTTGCATTCATGATCAGCATGCCATGTAGTACCATGCTAGGTTGCATCGATCGTTGAGCATTCTATTTCTTTATGCGTATGTAAACAGAACGGTCGTTATCTGTGATAGTCCTAGAAGTCTTTGCTAGGGTCATAGGGTAGCCCAGCCTCATCGGGTACCCTGAGTCAATCGAGTACTTCCTTATATTATGATATGCCTGCGGGCTTTATTGTGGAGCGGGTTAGGCATGCGTGCCGCCCCGATTATGAATGAATGCATTCACGAGCTGGCCAGTCTCCGCCTGTCGGAAGGGGTGGAGGTAGGAGAGGGATATGCCACTTGGCATTGTCTTGGGCCCTTTACAGTATTCTGCACATTATTATGAATTATGAGCATGCTAGTGTGTTTGAATTTCGTACTGCATTAGAGCATATTTATTAGGTATTGCGTATATGTGTGCTTATGGTTGGGATGCAGAGTTAAGTGGGCATCGATATGATCCCGCCCCAAATCAATTTTTTTAGGAATTATTTATGTTCATCCTATCGGTGTTGTTTGCTTATTGCGCGGGTCATTTTGTCGGCGGAGAGTGCGCGCTGGAGTTATAGACTTCACCAGACTCTGATTATATTGTTTTGGATTTATACTTTTGACTCTGTTTTGACCCGGCCCCGCCGTGGCACTTGTATCTGTACTTTACTTCCGATTTACTTCCGTTTGAAATGGTTTCCGCGACATAGTCTTAGGACAGGTTAAGGGTACCCAACGGCCCTTCGAGGTTTTAGGGTTTGAAATCCCTTTTTCTACAAATCTTAAAATGAGTTTGAAATCTCGACCCGTACCTGGATTGCAATATCCGAACAAGGGGTTTTATCCCTTGAAACGTAACCCAGAAATTATAATTTTGGGCCGTTACATATTGTCATTGACAATAGTGAACTGTTAGTACTAACATAGCTGAACTCGATCGAATGCTAGTGTACAGAAGTACTTATTTGCCTCTAATGGGATGACGCTTGGCAGTAGCATGAGTATGATGTGATTACCTGATTGATATGATGTGCTTATCTGTTTGATATGACGTGCTTATCTGATTGATATGATGTGTAACTTCAGTGAGATGATGTGATAAATTCTACCATATATGATACGATGCTAGATATGCTATGTTATGTGGCTACTCTTGAGGTGATTATGTTATGCTATTAGACGTGAGGTTCTATTGTTATTCGATATACATATACATGATGCTTGATGATGAAAATGATAGAAATTGAACTTTTGAACCTTGATTATGTCTTAGAACCTAGGAAGAGAATATGAGATTAGCCTTTATAAATTGATGGTAGGATGAATGGAGAGGTTAGAAATGCTTTTGACTAATGCCAAACTTGAAGTTTTGAACGGTGTTTTAAAGAGGACGTTGTGATGTTTTGAGTTATGATATACCCGAGGAGTCGGAGTAAGGATGTGGTAGGGGCCCATATTACGTTCTTGCTACGGTCTATTGGGGATATTATGATCACGACAACGGTACTGTGAGGATCTCATAGGGGCACTTATGAGATGCTTACGAGATCAACGACATGATCCTTGGACTCACCAATTTCAAACTTCATCCCCTATTTTAAAATGATTTTAGTCTCGGGGACGAGACTTGTTTTTAGAGTTGGATGATGTAATGGCTCGGATTTTTATATCATAATTTATCGGAAAAAGGAAATTAAAAATGAGTTTAAATCGAATTAAAAGCTCGTTTAGCGGATTCCGACCGTAATATAAAATTTGACGAACGATTTCCGTCCTTTTATCTCGAAAGTTTGAAAATAATTATCAGATGACAATATTCTTTTTGATTTTATAAATCTAATTGACCGAGAAAGAGATAGTAAAAAAAAAAACTAACATTTGAGAACTAATTTCGGGATTCGAAATTTATGTATTTGGGATAGATTTCAGGTTATTAGTTTAACCACTTCCACACACTACCCTCACCATACCTTTTTAAAGGTCATCCCTCACCCCGGACGTCATTCATTCATTCATCATCACCCTCACCTGTTCCCTTCCATCTTCACCGAACATGACCATCCCACGCCATCACCTTCTTCACCATCTGTTCACCATCACCAACTCCTCTCCTGCTCCCTTCCATCACCCTCGACATCACCGCAGCTCACCATCACCATCGTTCCATCACCGTCGCCGCACTTTCGAACCACCGCCCAACCTTCTTCGACCTTCCTCTCTGAGACCGCATCAGCAGATTCACTAGCTCGCGCCTCCATCGACGTCCAACGCCACACCGGAGCCACCCAGGAGCCGCCCAACGTCATCGACAAGCCTCCGAAGATCCCCCACCCGTTTGATCGTGAACCGACATTTCGGTAAGCCATATTCCTTCGTTTCCAATCCAAATCACCCCCGATCTTCACCATCAAGCTCACCCATGCCCGACGCAGGTCCGACGAGCCACCGCGAGCCTCCGACGATGCTCAAACCTCCAATCGAGAGCTCCGAAGTCGCGAACACGTCGGTAAACCCCTGTGAGAGCTGGGGGTAAGCGAGAGCCGAGTGCGGGAAGTCGGGTGGGTTCGGGACCTCCGGTGAGAGCTCCGACGTAGGGCAGAGGCGAGGAGCATCAGCGAGGCCGGCTGAGCTGTGCGAGGTGAGCTACGCAGAGGCGGGAGAGAGAGCAGCAGCGGGCGTGAGCGTGGGTGAGAGGCAACCGGCGAGTAGGAGTGGCGAGCCAACGGGCGCGGGTGCAGGCGAGCCGGCGGGAGCGAGCAGAGCCAGCGGGCACGGGACGTTCCTTTCAAATTCGGGAGGAAGAGGACGATGATGTGGTCTTGTGGGGCCCTCCTTCCTTTTATCATATTATTTGTCTTAGTTGTTTAACCGGTTGGGTTCAGATTTAGCGGGTTCGGTTCGGTCCGGTGGGATTTAATTGGGTTTGGTTCAGTTCGGGTTAAGCCGTTTATTTAATAAATTTATTTAATGGTAACTAAAATAAAATATAATATTATTGGAGGTTTTAAGAGATAAAATATTATTTTTGGAAAATTATAAAGGTTGGTTTATTGAATAAAAATATTTTGGATTTAGGGGATTTGGAAATATTTTATAAAGGGGTTTAATAAATGGTATTTAAAATATCATATAATATTATTTGGACTTGAAGATTTAAAAAAAAAAAGAATTTGGAAAAGAATTTCAAAGTTGGAAAAGGATTTAAGATAATAAATTTAAAAGGGAATTTGACGAGTATCTTTAAGGGTCGAAATACTTAACTATTTAACTGGGATTTGAAACGGTTCTGAAACTAACTTGGGAATAAGACTTATTCGATGACTAACTAGCATGATAATATGATCGTTTGACTAACAGTATGATATGTATGACTAATAGCATGACTTGTGGTGAATTATTATATGAGATTAAATGTTGGATAATTATGGCGATCTAGTAGTATTTTATATCACACAAATTATGTCTTATGATTTTGATGAACCATTGAGGTATATGCGGAAATGACGTATATGAACATGCAGAATTGGTTGAATGATTTATGGAGAACGATGTGGTCTTGAGGAGTGGATGATGCGATGAAATGACTTTCATAATATGTTACTTGTTTTATTGATTGAGGTGTGCTTGAGTGCTTAATAGTTGAATGTAGACTTATGTATATTCCATTATGTACTAGGTGATACTTTGTGATTGTGAATACTTTGTGATGGATTGTTCTGTTGCCGGTCTGCTAGCCAGGTAAGTACCTCCGGGGCTTACTCAGTAACCAGTACCTCCTGCCTGATGTGTCATATAGTATGTTATGTAGGTGTTTCATATGCATAAAAGCATGTCCATATAATATCATGCTTAGGAATTGCACTTACGAATGAGCATTCTTATTCTGTATGCGTTTGAATACAGAACGGCCGTTATCTGTGAGTCCTAGAGTCCTTTCTAGGGTCATAGGGCAGCCCAGTTCCATCGGGTGTTGCCCTCCTTGAGTTATATATATATCACGAGATACGAGATGAGCATGAGATACGAGATGAGCATGAGATGCGATATGATGATGAGATTTGATATGTTATATTATCGAACCGGCCAGTCTCCACCCTAGCTGGAAGGGGGGGGTGGTGGTAGAAGAGGGATATACCACTTGGTATTCTTTGTTAAGGCCTTACTTAATATTCTGCACATATGAATTAAGAACATGATAGTGTGGTTAATATTCCAGTACTGCATGAAGGCATCCTTTATTCTAGGTATAGGCGTATTATATGTCCTCAGCGCGGTCAGAGGACCCGCGGGCGGACTCTTGGCCTGACTTGGTGGTATAGTTTCAGGTACCCGATACACTGCTTGATTTTGTGCTGTTATGACGAGGTCTATTCATATGGCGGAGAGTGAGTGTTTGAAACCTGACTTCACCAGATTCATGCTTTTGGAATTTCCCCCTACTTATACTCTGTTTTGACCCGGCTCTGTCGTGGCACTGGTTGTATTATTTTCAGAACTTATGCCCTTTGCATGATAAAGGATTTCCCGCGTTGTAGACTTAGGAAAAGTACAGGGGTTTACCCCGGGGTCTCCAACGGACCTTCCGGATTTGGGTGCGAAATCCCACTTTAAACTATACGTCTTCGATTTCAAACCTTCAACCTGTACTCGGGGCGCAAGATCCCAACGAGGGATTTCATCTCTCGAAACGTAACTCGGGAATCATAATCCCGGGCCGTTACAGGATGTGAATAGGCCAATCTGAACTCTAGCTTTGGTGTTAAGATGGGCGATGAATTCTCTTTATTGTCTCTCGTATAAATTGATTTGTATTATGTAGATTGTGACTTTTGCGAATTTGTTGCTCGTGGATGATATCGTGGACGAGTTAGACAACTACATGTACCAAACTGTAATTTCTAACTATAATTCTCTCAAGTATGATGCCATCTTTAAAGTGATGATACATGCTAACTACTGTTATTGATTTTTGTTGCCTAGGCATGTCCAATGCAAACTTTAATGAAAGTGTCTATATTTGCTAGTTATAGCTGAGGAGATACAAGTGTCCTTAAAGATCTTAACTTTTTTATAATTTGTCATTGATGCTTCTTGTTGGATGCTGTGGATTTGCAAATATAGGCAGAAAGCACTGAGCTTTAGATGCAAGGAAATTTCAAGAAGGGTTTATGGGGGCTATATTCACCTGTTGCTCTTGCAAAATCTCTATGGTGCAGCAATGGTGATTGCTTGCATTATCATCTACTTTTGACTGCACAGAAGTGGCAACGAAGCACCTCAACTAAGAAGATCAAGCAAAGTAGAAGGGCTACTAGACTAGCTCGGAATGTGATCATAGCAATGCACAACTATGACGACGATGGGGACCTGTGTGACTTGTCGGACGAAATGAGTACTCGGAGGTAGCACAAGGATACGGGAGGCTTCTACGCCCCACTGGAATCGCTTGTTAATGAAGCGTTAAAGAAACATGAGAATCGAAGGAAGAAATGATGGTCTAGCGAGATTGTGGCCCACGTTGTTTATTAAAAGTTACACACAATGTGGTAATCCAGCTTAGATGGTCTCTTAGTATTGATTAACCCATGATACGACATTATGGATGACGTAGAGGGACTTAAAACTAGTGTTTATTGGAGTGCTTTTGAATTAAACTTAGGGAATGCTAGTGGGATGTTCCATGTTTTTATTACTAGAATAAAAATCAGAATTGTTACCTATTTCGATTAACATCTGATATGTGGACTGAGATTGAGTTTTTCATATGGTTATTCACTTGGCAGAACACAATCCTCTCATGAAAGAAGTGCATTTTGGTGTTGTTCCTTGTTTTCTTAAATTCCTCGTTATGTGACACTATTTTGATTCCACATTTCATACTTTTATGTCATCAATTTTATAAAATATCATCACAAATAATTGAGATTAATGAATTGTAATCACAAATGTGTAATCAATGAATAAAAGTAATTAATGAAATTGTCATACAAAAATGTGTCATTAATGAATAAAAATGTCATCAATAAAAAAAATTCATCCACAAATGATTAAGATCAATGAAATGTAATCACAAATGTCATCAATGAATAAAGTTCATTAATAAAAGATGTAATCAATGAAATTTAATCACATTTTATGCTTTTGTGTCATCAATTATATAAAAATGTAATAAAAAAATATCACCACAAATGATTGCATCAATGAAGTATAAACACAAATGTGTCATCTGGAAATAAAAGTAGAATCAACGAAATTATATCGATATATAATTGAGTGAATTAAAAAAGTGGCATCAAATAATTTGATTAAAAAAGTGGCATCAAATAGTTACATTAAAACAATAACATCAAAACACTACTTTGAAATGGCATCACATTAACGAAAAAAAATATCATTAGAAATTTGGCATCAAAACACAACTTTAAAAAATGACATCAAAACATTATTTTAAAAAATGACATCACTGTAAAAAAATGGCATCAAAAAAATAGCATCAGTGGTAAAAAAAATCCGTATGAGCCGATCAACCGTCAACGTTGATCAGTTGGTCATCATTGACCGGTCAACTGTCAGCATTGACTAGTTGACCGTTGACCCTTAAGCTCTATTTTGGAAGGGTACATCTAAAACTAATTTTATTTTTTAGTAGCCTAATTACCTAATTGGATTTTTCAAACGGTCCAATTATCAAATTCACCCTAAATATTTTGTATATTAAGAAAAAAAAATTATCATCCATCTTGTCAATAAACATTTTTATCTATTGTTAATATATACCACTTTATTTGCTAAAAACATGTCATTTACTATTTATACACGGTTTTTAAAAATGATACTACGTAAAATTTATATAAAATATTCGTTTTTTTAATAATTTTTTTGTTAGCAATTTCATAGTTACTACTGTATTAATAAGCACAAAATTGTTAAAAATAAGTTTAATTTATAAGAAATGGATATTTGATATACCCTCTCTCGGATTTAAAATATAAGACATTTTACTATTTAACATGTATTTTAAAAAGTTAAAAACCATATAAAACATTAATTTTTTTTATCAGTTTATTTTACAATTCAATACATAAAACTAACAAGTATTAAATTATAAAAAAATAATTAAAAATTGATAATTTATACGTAGTATAATTTTCTTTCAGTAAGAATAATTTATATAATTTTTAACTTAGTAAAATACTTCTGGGATAATATTTTTTAAAACTTTTTTCAAAAAATATAACTAAGTAGTAAACTATATATTTTTATCAATCGGATTGAGTATTGTAGTTTGAGATGGAAGTATGGGTGATGATATAAAAAAAAACCCTCTGAGGGCATGAGAACGCGCCTCTCACGCGCCCTCCCTCTCTTGTCCTCCATGGACTCGAAATCCCTAAATTCAGAAACTCAATCTTGCCAAAACCTCGTCTTCAATCCTCTTTCGAGAGCCCATTCCGGCGATCTTCTGGCTTCTCGGAGCCGATTTCGTCCCTATGCTGTCGTTTCGGGTGTTGGTGGCTCCGATTCCTGGGCGTTGGCTTCTCATCCAAACCTCAATATGGGGTTTGTTCTGTCCGGTCCTTTCGCTGATAGCCCTAAACTCCAAAAATTTCCGAGGAAAAAAGTCAGGAAGAAGGAGGTTCGTTGGCGAGGAAGGCCCTTCGGCTTCCCGACAGGTGCGATGTCGCCTGATTTGAAGCGGTGCGTGCCCGGCACGGCGAAAATCAGTTTATTGAGGGGGTTTCTCCTTTTCTATGGGCATCAACGACGGCTTTTGTTTTCCCGGTGGAAGGGGCATCGGCGAGGCCGGTTCAGTCGGGTTGGTTACGTCTGGTGGCGGAGGCCGTGGTGGGAGTCAGCCCAGTCCCCCGTGGGCTCCTCGCCTCTCCCTATCGGCGGCGGTCCTTTGTCCCCCTTCGGTATGATTTCAACCTCTTCGTCAATAAGCAGGTTATTTTTTATACTCCCTTTGAGGATTCTCAACTGTCCTATTACCACTGTGAGATCCATTGTAGTTTCTTTGAATCGGGCGCACCTGGTGTGTTCAACATCTTATTTCACCAGGTTTTGGTGTTTGGAAATATATGTGTTAAAGGGTGGATGTCGGTCCTCTTCAGGTTCGAATCCAAGCGGTGGTTTAGTTGCTAAGTCCGACTGTGTTGTATTGATGTTTATAAATATTTTTGTGCTTTGCAACTATAAGTTGGTTCCATCTTTAAATGATCAATTCTTATACTCTTACTTTACTTACAACTCCCGAAAGGGCACAAATCCTCTCAACGAGGCCCCAATCAACTCCCGAAAGGGCACAAATCCTCTCAGCGAGGCAAATCACTCGAAAGGGAGCTCGCTCCCGGACGAGAGTTGGCAGTCTGACTGTCATCCTACAATTCAATTTCATCTTCCCAGCATGTATCTATATGTTGTCCATACTGTGTACCGGTCATCGATCAGGCTATACAATTCAATCGTTGGGTTTGTGCGGCAACAATATAACTATGTTGCTACTTGGATGTCTCTCTCCTCCTTTGTTGCTTTTGGCGTTTCACTCTCGAGTGTTCGCGAGTCGATGCTGCAGGAGTTTGGGTTGTCATCGTATCCTGAAGCAGATTTGTGTACAAACAATTTAGGCAAAACCGTCTCGTCTTTGCACTTGCTGAAGGGATTGGAAAACAAGATATCTTGGAGGGGTTTTCGTAAGGTCCCTGATGCTAGTGCTCAGCAATTTAATCATATTAATTTATACAAAATTAAGGACAAATTGTTCAGTGTTACGGTATGCGGGTTGAAGGTATCTTCAAGACATCTTGTGTATTTGCAAGAATTCAGCACTCATTGCTTTCACTTTGGACATAACTCATTTGAAATGTTCAGGTTTTATCTTCGCTCCTGTATGAATTTCTATTGGAAAGTTTGGACTTGCTTGTGTCATTCTAAGAATGGGGCTCGATGGCATGGGAAGGCCCATGGTGATTTTAGGAACATATACCGATCCAACTGGTCAAAAGATGTTTTTCTCAAATTAAAATTTCAAAATCCTATTGATTTAAGGACTCTGAAACCCAGTCATTTTATCATCACAAAGTATATATGAAGATCTGCTTTTGGAATTGCAGGGGTATAGGAAAAAAAAACTTTTTGGACGGAAATTGATTCTATGTGTAAAAATGAGCATATTCAATTTCTGGCTCTAGCAGAAACTAAATCAGAAATAATTCCTGACGACAAGCTGTGGAAAAATGTTGGATTTGATGAAGTGGTCTGGTCGCCGGCGACAGGTCGATCCGGTGGTATTGGTGTCCTATGGAAATCCTACCAATTACTAAACTTTTCGATCTCCGTTGCTTTTCACTTACCGCGTATAATTGGCCTCAGACTTGATAGCTTGATTGAGGGGTTTCCTATCCTTGTCCTTTTCGTCTATGCCCCTCCGGATCCTAATGAAAAAGAACCGTTTTGGGTTATGTTAAAATCAATTGTGATTGACTCACCCATCCCGTGTGTAGTTTTAGGTGATCTAAATGAAATTATATGTTGTGCCGATAAGCTCGGTGGTGCCTCTACCCGAACTTCTAGGTTCACTAGACTTCTCTCCTTCAAAAATGATTGTTCACTAATAGACCTCCCCACCTTTGGAAATGCATATACTTGGAGGAAGAATTCGGATGAAAATTTCAACATCCGTGAAAAACTCGATCGAGTGCTTGTTCACCAACAGGTTATCGAAAAATTTCCTAATTTGATCACATATAACGGAGCTTTCTCAACCTCAGATCACTGCCCAATATCAATATCTTTTGAGGTCGACTCTACTGTTAAAGCTCCGCCTTTCAAGTTTGAAAATGCCTGGCTACTTCGAAAAGATTTCCGCAATATAGTTAAACAATCCTGGAGGGCCAATTGCCCGGGATCTGCCATGTTTCAATTAATGTTTAAACAAAAAATCCTTAAAAAGAAGGCAAAGGAATGGAATAAAATGACTTTTGGAAACATTTTCCGCCAATTGAAAGAGGTGGAGTCTGAGCTCCTGCACATTCAATCCACTGGCCCGGGGATAAATGTTCAAGCAAACTACAATAAGGAGAAGTGCCTCATAAAAAAGAAGGAGAAACTTCTACTCTTCCAAAAAACTTTTTGGAACCAAAGAGCCAAAACCAAACATCTTAAGCTCTCCGATTCCAACACAGCTTATTTTCACCGAGTGGCGTCAGGGAGAAGGCATAGGAAACAAATACGTAACATCGTTTCTTGCACTGGAACTTTGGTTGTAGGCGAGGAAAATGTACGGAATGAGATTAAAGAGGAATTCGACAAAAGATTTCAGAAAGAACCGATAGATGATAGGCTCCTAAACGAGTTGTTGGAGCTAATACAACCATCGATTACACATGAGGATAACAATTTCCTTGTGCAACTACCATCTAACATGGAGATTAAAACTGCAGTTTTCAATTTAGGGAAAAATAAATCCCCGGGTCCTGATGGCTTCACAGCTGAATTTTATAAAAAATATTGGGATATAGTAGGTACATCCGTAATCCAAGCAGTTAAAGGTTTCTTCCATTCCGGAAAAATGCTTAAACAAATAAATCACACATTCATCTCCCTTCTTCCAAAAAGAGAAAATCCGACTGCCACCTGTCATTACCGCCCAATCAGCTTATGTTCCAATATATACAAAGTTATATCCAAAATCTTGACTGATAGAATGAAAACGATTATTGGGAAACTTATCCACCCTCTGCAGGGTGCTTTTGTATCTGACAGGGCTATTCAAGATAATGTCCTGATAGCTCACGAAATTTTTCACTCCTTCAGATCTCGGAAGGGTCGTGAGGGATGGTTAGCAATAAAACTAGATATGGAAAAAGCATACGATAGAGTCGACTGGAATTTCATAAAAAAGGTACTTGGGAGATTTGGTTTCCACGATACATTTATTTCATGGGTTATGGAATGTATCACGACGGTATCTTTCTCAGTGTTAGTCAACAATGGTCCTACTGACCTGATCTTCCCGTCCAGGGGTCTCCGTCAGAGGGACCCGATTTCCCCATTCCTATTTATTTTAGGCGCTGAGATTCTGGCCCGGAATCTCTCTGCTGAGGCAAGACTGGATAAAACCCACATCGACTTCCCGATTGGAAAACACGGCCCCCAGATTCCATTCCTCTCCTTCGCAGATGACATCATAATTTTCTCTAAAGGTGGTTTGAATGCTGGGCGCAAAGTGAAGTCGATTGTAGATTCATATTGTAAAGTTTCGGGCCAAAAGGTCAATTACCATAAATCTAGTTTCCAAGCTACGAGAGGCATCACTAACCATAGGATCCTAGAACTGCACAACTGTCTTAATATTACAAATGAAAACTCAATAGAGAAATATCTTGGTTGCCCTATTATCAATGGGCGGGTGACCAAAAATACTTTCGAAGAAATCATTTGTAAGTCTAAAGAACAACTGAGTAAATGGAGGGCCAACGCCCTTTCTCAACAAGGACGCGCTATCTTAATCAACTCCAATCTTTCTGCTAAGCCACTACACTTTATGCAGAATTTTATGCTCCCTGCGACAATGCACAAAGAACTTGACCAGATAAACCGTACTTTCTTTTGGAACAAGGATCTTCAGTACCGCCCACTAATTAGCTGGGATAGGATTTGCAAACCGAGGCATTATGGGGGTCTCGGGATTCGGAAATCTAGTGACATGAATATGGCTCTCCAAATGAAGCTTCTTTGGAAGATTCTGGCTGAGCCTAGTAATGTATGGGTCTCGTTGATCAGACACAAGTACCTTTGCTCTGCTAGCATTTTCGAATACAAAAAAATTGGGTCAACCTCCTGGCAATGGTCTAAGCTCGCAACTCTAATTAACAAATTTAAGTCGGGGCTTATTTGGTCGGTAGGAAATGGGAAATCAATTAAATTTTGGACTGATAATTGGATCACAACTTCTTCCTTGTCTTCCATGGAAGATTGCCCTCAAAATTATAATCAAGAGGAGACTGTGAGTGATTACATCATGGGGGGAAGATGGTGGAAGGAAAAACTCCAGAGCGCACTACCTAACTGCTTGGTACGTGAAATTCTCGACATTCCGCTACCCGCCTCGCAATTTGAGGACCGGCTATACTGGTGGCCCGATAGGGAGGGCTGGTTTTCCACTGCTAGTGCATACAAATTGATAACTGCCCAGTCAACACTTCTCCTTGACAATAATGCCTGGATATGGAAGGCTAATATTCCCCCGAAGATTAAAAATTTTCTTTGGAAAGTTTCACAGGATGGCCTTCCAACTGCTTCTAGGCTATCTTGTCGGGGAACGTCTGTCCCGACAACCTGTTCTTTATGTAATGGGGGCCCCGAGGACGAGGTCCACCTTTTACTAGAGTGTCAGTTTATACGAGCGATCCATCAATTCCCCCCCCCCCCCAAATCCAATCAACTATTGCTTGCATGATTGTCCAGTCTCGGGACATCAAGCCCATTTTGTCGTTTATTGGGAAGAATCTTAACTCGTCGGCGCTGGAAAGCCTTGCTTTCTCTTGGTGGTCTACTTGGTATATTAGAAATCAATATTTGTTTCAGCGGGTGGCCATTCCGCAAAAAGACAAAGTATTACGTCTCATTAAATCGCACATAGACAACTGGAAAAAGACATCTGTGGTTGAGGCTGATTTTGAGGAGGAGGTTAGTCATTTTATCCCCAAAATTCGAAATCAGAATAAAAAACAAAAAAATATTTCTTGGCGCAAGCCACCGTGGGGTACGCTAAGGCTCAATTTCAATGGATCATCACTTACAAATAACGAGAGCACTGCTGGGGCCATTATCAGAGATTGGGAGGGACAACTAGTATCAGTGTGTCACAAGAAACTAGGCAAACAACGTCCTCTCACTGCGGAAGCTCTCGCTCTCAAAGTGGGAATCCAACACGCTCGTCAACTCAATATAGACAAAATTCAAATCGAAGGTGACTCTAAGATAATCATTGATCACTTAAATAGGAAAACCAAATGCCCTTGGGAAATTGAAATGATCCTTTCTGATGTACAAATTCTGCTATCGACTGTGAAAGAAGTCTCCTTCTTTCATGTTCCTCGTATGGGCAATAGAGTGGCTGATAAGGTTGCACACCTTTGTCACTCTGCCCGAGGAGTCGATATTAAAAATGATTCAGGTCTTCTGGACCTCATCCGCAAGGATGCTGCCGGGTAGAGTCTTTCTCACCCGAAATCTTTCCTAATAAAAAAAACAAAAAAAAAAAAAAAAAAAAAAGTTTGAGATGGAAGTCTTAAAGTTACACCGCCCTAGAGCAGCCGATGAATTGCGAACGAGACACTGCTTTTCTTCACTTATCTCACGTGTAAAGTTGATTATCTGACTGTTACTTCATCACTTATCTTTCTATTTTTCTTTTAATCAACTCAATTTTAATCAAACACGTGTACAAAAGCCAAAAGCAACCGATATTTTTTTTTTCTGACAAAGGTAAGACACTTCATCCAATCACGTCCTTTCAGATTGGGAAAGTCGACAGGAGATTCTGAAATGATTGGCATTTTCCACTTAATTAAGATTTGTCATGTGTTTCGGGAAGCTAACCAAGTTGCGGACCGCTTATCGCATCTAAACGTTGCTTTTCCATATATAGCCATCTGGCTCCTGACGACTCAGCGCTTCGTGAGTTCATCCGTTCGGATACCCCTGGCTTATAGGGGTTTCCCCCATAGCCAAATTATTTTCGGTTCAAAAAAAAAAATTGCCACCCAATTGCTTATGTCGTCTATTGGTGGAGATCTCTTACTCCACTACATACACCACTTTCTACAACACAAAAATATTTTGACTTTTATTTAATATTAAAAAAAAATTAAAAGTTATATTTATATTACTAACATCTATTTTTATATATTCATACAATTTTATTTTGAAAAATCATGTTTTAAATTTTTTAATAATTATAATTTGTTAAATATTGTCTTTTTAATTTTTAAAAATTATAAAAAATGATTTTTTAAAACTAAATTTTATAAATATATAAAATTAGATGTTAGTAAGATAAATATAATTTTTATATTTTTTTAAGATCAAATAATGTTAAATATTTTTTTTATTGTAGGGACTGGAGTATAGAATGGATTACGACATCTTCTCTTTTTTTTTTTGGGCTGGGAAAATGGGAGGTTAACCCTCCCACCTCAAAGAGGTAAACTTTATTTAAATAGTAAGTAAGAAATTACAAAACACATAGTCTGGATTTAAGACCCCTTTGGCATCATCGCTCAACGGTACGATCGAGGCCACGGGAGATTCCAATAGAAAATGACAACCAATAGGTAAAGAGCAAGCGAAGGTTGCAATGGTGGTCCGCAACCGAGTTAGCTTCACGATAGGCATGGAGAAATCGGACAGACCAATCTCTACGAAGGAAGTTGTGGCAGCGGTCCACCAAGCCGAAAAGTGGGTGCCAGAGCTTCACCTTCTTCGCAATAAAGTTGATAACAATCTCCGAGTCGGTCTCGATAATCACTTTCTTGTGTTCCTGTTCCCAAGCAAGCTCCAGCCCTTTGATTATACCCCAACATTCAGAACTTGGAACCCAGCAAGATCCCAAGTCGACAGCAAATCCCCCGCACCATTTCGCATCAGCATCCCTAGCCTAATGGCTCCTCCAGCTGCTGCGCGAACGCTGTCACGAAGGGCTCCGTCAGTATTCACCTTGATCCAGCCCTTGATCTAGCCCTTCGGAGTAGGACATCTTCACTAGCCATCTATTGACAATTAAATGAATGTAAATGGACAAATTTGCCCCTCTTCCTTAAGCATAAACCCAAAGTCCAATGCATCTTCATGTTCGGTCATGGAAAACGGTTAAAGATGTTCGTATGAAAGGAAGGATGCCTGCTAGCTAGGACTTATAATCATTTGAAAACAAGCATTCAAGTCAATTTCTCACCACAATAGTGTAAGGTTTTTTTTTTTTTTTTAATGAAGTTTGGGTTTTAGAAAGGGTGTTGTTAACCGCACCACAAAAAAGTTGGTGGGACACCCAAAAAGATTTTACACTTCTGTGTTTTAAAAACGGAAGTTGTGCTATATTAATTATTTATTTGTTTTTATTTTTTGGAAAATATAATACATAACTTCCGTGTTTAAAAAATGGAAGGTCAAATCAATTTTATACCTTCCGTTTTTAAAACACGAGAGAAGAAAACTACTTTTTGCCTTCCGTTTTTAAAAATCGAAAGAACAAATTTACTTTTTGCCTTCCGTTTTTAAAAATCGGAAGGACAAATCTACTTTTTGCCTTCCGTTTTTGAAATACGGAAGTTCAAAATAACGGTTTGCCTTCCGCGTTTAGAAAACGGAAGGGTAAGCTTTTATTTTATTTTATTTTCGGTCAAAAAGGGGTATGAATATATGACGAATATGCTCGATAACGTGTATTTTGCCCTAGTTGCGCCGAACTCCATAGATGAATGTCAAACCACACATCAAATGGTAACGAAGGAGTCAACAATAATTTTCAGGTATTTATGAACTTTTATAGTATAATTTAATGATAATATTGATTCAATTCGTGAAATTTGATTATTTTCAACTCTATTTCAATTGTTTTCAGTTTGATAGAATGAACATTGTTGGATTTGATTATTCGCCTTGTTTTGCGAATAATTATTATTGGAGGGATAGAAAATCGATGTTAGAATGGGCTCGACAGATTGCTTTTGTGAACAACTTTGTTCTCACAATTGCAAAATCTTGGAATAGCTCGGCAACCCGATATGGCTCAGTATATCTTGGATGTGAAAAATATGGAGAAAATAGAAATCGTAAGAAGAAAATTAGAGGTGTTGATGTACCAGTAATAGTCTCGCGGGATGGAAGGTCTAAAAAAATAATTGTCCATTTTTGTTGTATGGTTGGGAAGCCGAAAGAAATGTATGGCGGCTGAAAGTGGAGTGTGGTATGCATAACCATAAACTGCCTCCTAGACTGCAAGGTCATCAGATGGTGGGACGATTGACGAATGAGGAGGAGATACAACTAGTGAAAGATTTGACATTTTGAGGGGTAAAGCCAATTCCCCTTCTTGCGACATTGAAAAATACTTTCAAGGAGAATTTGAGTACGAGACAACAAATCTATAATGCAAGGGCGAGAATCAAGAAGAATGAGATGCAAAATATGACCCCAATGCAACACCTCCACAATATTCTCGCGTATCGAAAATTCACTTTCAGTGACAGGCTTCGTCCCGATGGGTCTTTGCAAGACTTAGCATTTGCTCATAAGGATTCACTAGAGTTGTGGAAGAAATTCTCATACGTCATGATTATGGACGCAACCTATAAGACCAACAGGTAAGCTTAAGTTTTAATAATGTAGACAATATTCTAATTTTATTGTTTGTAATTGAATCATATAATTTAGTAAATGACTATGATCTAGGTACGATTTGTCGTTGTTTGAGATAGTTGGGCTAACAAGCACTGAGATGACGTTTAATGTGGGATTTGCATTCTTGGGTGATGAAACTGAAATGACATGGTTCAAAAGTTTGTTATGTCGATGAAATGATATAAATATGGTTTAGTATTGTTGATCGTTGAGTTTAATGATATAAATATGGTTCAAAAGTTTTGAATGCTGGTTCGCAAAAAGCCAATAAACCTTTCTTTTGCATTCAACGATAAGTTTTGAATTTCACTTAAAATTAAAGTTTTGATTTGTTTTATTTATATTTATTTTTCTTCCTCTGTACCATGACTTTTAAGTTAGTTAGCAAAATTGAATCCCCATTATTTTATACGTCCTCTAAATTATTTTGTTTTTATGTTCTGTTTAGGTTAATTGTTTGAGAATATATCGGTTTATCTCTCATATACTTTTATACAAGTTTAACATTGGCAAATTTGCTAAAATGACCCTCTTGGGTGAAACCCTTTGATGTGACCGTAGTCGCCCATGAGCTCGCTTCTTTTTTCCTACAAAAGTTTGTCTTCATAGCAGAACATCAACTTTCATTTGTGAAGACTGTTTGGCGACACCTCAGTGTTTTGACTCGTTCTGGATCTATAAAATTCCGATTGAAGCCGATGAGCACTTGTTGGAAAGATATTTTAAGTGGCTACAACTTTATTGAAGGATTCAATCGTCAATTCAGCTTGGAAGATGGTCGAAATCGGGGATCTTCGCAGCAACCCAAAATTCTAGCAGCTCATCTGAAGTGCAATAAATAAAGACGGAATGAATTCAATAAGGTCGGATTAAATGACGGGGCTTTAGGGATTTCCGACCTTCCATCTCTTTGATGGCAACGAAGACCATTCGTTCTCCCCCATTATGGTTGTCCATCTTTCCGTCATAAATCTCGGAAACCCGTTCGTATTATCCGTCATTAGTTTATTGATTTATTTTAATTTCTTTTATTTCTCATAGCATCCATATTTTCCTATATAAAGGGATGTAAGAACCTTTTTTAAGATAAGTTGAATTTTGAGAAAAAATGAGCCTTTTAGCTTCCTGTGATTCGGGTTAAGAATCTCGTTCTTAGGTTAGAGGCCGGGAACAAAACCTTTCGGTGAGAGGCTGAAGGAGATTCCTTAGTGAGAGACGACGGAATCAAAGGGTCGGAAACACTCGGAGTGCGAGGCCGAGAGTGTGGAAGATCGAGTGTTGGAGATAGCTCGGAGTGCGAGGCCGAGAGCGATCTTGCATCACATATCCCTCAACCCCATACCCCTTTTTTACCACCATTCTAAGGCCTTCCACAGCCCCATTATCACCCTTAATCCTACCCAAAACGTCACTCCCAAAACAGCCCTCAATACCTCTCAAACGAACCCAATTTCGGAATCCTCTCTGCACATGCGACGTCTCGGTAAAACTCAGTTTTCCGCTTCGTCTTACATCCGATTGACGAGATCTGCCCCAATCCGCGCCCGCGACTTCAAGATCTACAAAAGTAGTACTCGCACGTTTCCAGAAACATAGCCAATCGACGGGAAATCGGCAATCTTTGCCGGTTGATCTGCTGCTCCAGAACTGCCAACAACTTCCCGACTTCTCGGAACTCTCGTCGCCGGTCCTTTTGCTCGAACATGGGTCCGAGCACGTCAAGTGGTATCAGAGCAACGACAAGGGTTCCTCAATTTTTCGTGTCAAAATGTTGAAGAAAACGAGTTCAAAGCCTTTGTCCGAAGAGTACATCCGATGGGCTATTCGAGCCTATGATGATGGGTATCTTCGTTGGAGTGACATGGATGGGGCTACATATGATGTAGTTGATCAAGAGCTCCGTAGGAGATATCGAAGGAGGAGGGCTCGAGAGGATGAGGCTCGGCATAAGAAGAAGGCTGAACCACCTTGGCAAGAGATCCGCAAGCTCGCGGAAGACTCAATTCAACAAGTACGGGAAATGCGAAAAGTCGTCAACATATTGGGGTCAACGCTATCGAAGCCCATAACAGCCCCACCTCCCTCTTCAAAGAAGAGATCCTCTACCTTCATGGGGGAAGAACTTGAGATTGAAGAAGGCAAGTCCACTGATGTCCATAGTGAGATTGCGAAGGTCCACCCTGAGCTTAAGAAAGATGACGAAGTCATCCAAATTCCCAAGGTTGGGCTTTTCATGAAGGATAAACGAATGCCAACTGACATGCCTACCTTTCTGAATTTCATGTCAAGTAAGTGGTTAGATTCAACTTCTTTCATTCCGTCTTGCTTGCCTTTCACGATTGAAGAAGAAGAAGGGATTCAAGATCCGTTCAAGGAAGAAGAAGAATCTCCAAAGAAATCGCTCATTTCAATCACGGATTCGAGGACGAATCCTTTTCAAGGGGAGGAGGATGATGTTACCGTAGTCGCCCATGAGCTCGCTTCTTTTTTCCTACAAAAGTTTGTCTTCATAGCAGAACATCAACTTTCATTTGTGAAGACTGTTTGGCGACACCTCAGTGTTTTGACTCGTTCTGGATCTATAAAATTCCGATTGAAGCCGATGAGCACTTGTTGGAAAGATATTTTAAGTGGCTACAACTTTATTGAAGGATTCAATCGTCAATTCAGCTTGGAAGATGGTCGAAATCGGGGATCTTCGCAGCAACCCAAAATTCTAGCAGCTCATCTGAAGTGCAATAAATAAAGACAGAATGAATTCAATAAGGTCGGATTAAATGACGGGGCTTTAGGGATTTCCGACCTTCCATCTCTTTGATGGCAACGAAGACCATTCGTTCTCCCCCATTATGGTTGTCCATCTTTCCGTCATAAATCTCGGAAACCCTTTCGTATTATCCGTCATTAGTTTATTGATTTATTTTAATTTCTTTTATTTCTCATAGCATCCATATTTTCCTATATAAAGGGATGTAAGAACCTTTTTTAAGATAAGTTGACTTTTGAGAAAAAGTGAGCCTTTTAGCTTCCTGTGATTCGGGTTAAGAATCTCGTTCTTAGGTGAGAGACCGGGAACAAAACCTTTCGGTGAGAGGCTGAAGGAGATTTCTTAGTGAGAGACGACGGAATCAAAGGGTCGGAAACACTCGGAGTGCGAGGCCGAGAGTGTGGAAGATCGAGTGTTGGAGATAGCTCGGAGTGCGAGGCCGAGAGCGATCTTGCATCACATATCCCTCAACCCCATACCCCTTCTTTACCACCATTCTAAGGCCTTCCACAGCCCCATTATCACCCTCAATCCTACCCAAAACGTCACTCCCAAAACAGCCCTCAATACCTCTCAAACGAACCCAATTTCGGAATCCTCTCTGCACATGCGACGTCTCGGTAAAACTCAGTTTTCTGCTTCGTCTTACATCGGATTGACGAGATCCGCCCCAATCCGCGCCCGCGACTTCAAGATCTACAAAAGTAGTACTCGCACGTTTCCAGAAACCTAGCCAATCGACGGGAAATCGGCAATCTTTGCCGGCTGATCTGCTGCTCCAGAACTGCCAACAACTTCCCGACTTCTCGGAACTCTCGTCGCCGGTCCTTTTGCTCGAACATGGGTCCGAGCACATCAAGTGGTATCAGAGCAACGACAAGGGTTCCTAAATTTTTCGGGTCAAAATGTTGAAGAAAACGAGTTCAAAGCCTTTGTCCGAAGAGTACATCCGATGGGCTATTCGAGTCTATGATGATGGGTATCTTCGTTGGAGTGACATGGATGGGGCTACATATGATGTAGTTGATCAAGAGCTCCGTAGGAGATATCGAAGGAGAAGGGCTCGAGAGGATGAGGCTCGGCATAAGAAGAAGGCTGAACCACCTTGGCAAGAGATCCGCAAGCTCGCGGAAGACTCAATTCAACAAGTACGGGAAATGCGAAAAGTCGTCAACATATTGGGGTCAACGCTATCGAAGCCCATAACAGCCCCACCTCCCTCTTCAAAGAAGAGATCCTCTACCTTCATGGGGGAAGAACTTGAGATTGAAGAAGGCAAGTCCAATGATGTCCATATTGAGATTGCGAAGGTCCACCCTGAGCTTAAGAAAGATGACGAAGTCATCCAAATTCCCAAGGTTGGGCTTTTCATGAAGGATAAACGAATGCCAACTGACATGCCTACCTTTCTGAATTTCATGTCAAGTAAGTGGTTAGATTCAACTTCTTTCATTCCGTCTTGCTTGCCTTTCACGATTGAAGAAGAAGAAGGGATTCAAGATCCGTTCAAGGAAGAAGAAGAATCTCCAAAGAAATCGCTCATTTCAATCACGGATTCGAGGACGAATCCTTTTCAAGGGGAGGAGGATGATGTGACCGTAGTCGCCCATGAGCTCGCTTCTTTTTTCCTACAAAAGTTTGTCTTCATAGCAGAACATCAACTTTCATTTGTGAAGACTGTTTGGCGACACCTCAGTGTTTTGACTCGTTCTGGATCTATAAAATTCCGATTGAAGCCGATGAGCACTTGTTGGAAAGATATTTTAAGTGGCTACAACTTTATTGAAGGATTCAATCGTCAAATCAGCTTGGAAGATGGTCGAAATCGGGGATCTTCGCAGAAACCCAAAATTCTAGCAGCTCATCTGAAGTGCAATAAATAAAGACGGAATGAATTCAATAAGGTCGGATTAAATGACGGGGCTTTAGGGATTTCCGACCTTCCATCTCTTTGATGGCAACGAAGACCATTCGTTCTCCCCCATTATGGTTGTCCATCTTTTCGTCATAAATCTCGGAAACCCTTTCGTATTATCCGTCATTAGTTTATTGATTTATTTTAATTTCTTTTATTTCTCATAGCATCCATATTTTCTTATATAAAGGGATGTAAGAACCTTTTTTAAGATAAGTTGAATTTTGAGAAAAAGTGAGCCTTTTAGCTTCCTGTGATTCGGGTTAAGAATCTCGTTCTTAGGTGAGAGGCCGGGAACAAAACCTTTCGGTGAGAGGCTGAAGGAGATTCCTTAGTGAGAGACGACGGAATCAAAGGGTCGGAAACACTCGGAGTGCGAGGCCGAGAGTGTGGAAGATCGAGTGTTGGAGATAGCTCGGAGTGCGAGGCCGAGAGCGATCTTGCATCACATATCCCTCAACCCCATACCCCTTCTTTACCACCATTCTAAGGCCTTCCACAGCCCCATTATCACCCTCAATCCTACCCAAAACGTCACTCCCAAAACAGCCCTCAATACCTCTCAAACGAACCCAATTTCGGAATCCTCTCTGCACATGCGACGTCTCGGTAAAACTCAGTTTTCTGCTTCGTCTTACATCGGATTGACGAGATCCGCCCCAATCCGCGCCCGCGACTTCAAGATCTACAAAAGTAGTACTCGCACGTTTCCAGAAACCTAGCCAATCGACGGGAAATCGGCAATCTTTGCCGGCTGATCTGCTGCTCCAGAACTGCCAACAACTTCCCGACTTCTCGGAACTCTCGTCGCCGGTCCTTTTGCTCGAACATGGGTCCGAGCACGTCACCCTTGCACACCTAATCCCATCCGGAAAAAAAATTGCACAATTCCGGATATTCGGATTTTTGGCTCAACCGGTAGCCGGTCATGAGGGGAGACAGACACTGTGACCTCACCTCCCTCGTCTACTGAGTTCCCACGCAACAGGTCTGCCTCCCTCGTCTTCTCACAGATCCGCTCTCGTCTTCTGAGTTCCCTCGCCTCCCTCGTCTTCTCACAGATCCGCTCTCGTCGCCGTCGCCACCACCAGTCATAGTGCCCTCGTTGAAGACGCTGCCTTTATGCCTTTATCACACCGTTCTTCATTTAATCTCCCGTGGTCTGCAGATCTCGACATCCCATCGGTCGTCACGCCGCCTCCAGCCTCAATGCCTCGTCAGATTCGCCACCTTCAAGCTTAGGTTCGCTCTAATTTCTTAATCTATTGTCCTCTTCTCCTTCTTATCTGAATACCCTAATTTCTTAATTGAGGTGCTCTAAATCCCTTAATTTTTTAATCGAGTTATCTTCCTTGTCTCTTTATGAATTTCATGTTCCCTGAAGGCCTGAATCCCCTAATTTCTGAATTGAGAATTTGAGATATCTTCCTCACCTTTTTCATTCTTTTCCGAATTGATTTTTTTTTGTGAATTGATTGTCATATATGAGATCTAAAGCCACAAAATTTTCCGAGATGAGCTGGTTTCCGCCAGAAACGAGCAGTACTGACAATCAGCATTAGAATCCATAATGATAGCATCACTCTGTAAATCCTTGCTACATCTGTGGCCTTTTGAGATCAAAACACTTGTCTGAACATTGCGTGGAAGCTTCTAAGAAAGACTGTTGATACCTAATTTGCAGAGTTTTGTTAAGAATATTAGACTGAAAGATGGGTAAAACACCAATAAGGATGAAGGCGGTGGTGTATGCTTTGTCACCCTTCCAGCAGAAGGTGATACCTGGGCTGTGGAAGGATCTGCCTAGAAAGCTCAGTCACAAGGTCACTGAGAATTGGCTCAACGCTACCCTCCTCCCCAGTCCATTTGTTGGTGTCTACAGCTATGTTCAGTACTACCAGGAAAAGGAGAAGTTAGAACACCGTTATTGAAAAATGAATTGTTTTGAAACATTATTGTTTTTAGGTGTTTTCTTGCTGATTTATCGAGGATGATTTTCCTTTTGGGCATCCTCCATCTGAGATAAGTACTCCTTCAAGTAGCTTATATGCTGTCTTGAACTTATATTTTGATTGTGGCTGATGTTAGTTGCTTTTGCAGTCTAAGCAGCAAAGTTGAAGTAGAGAACTAGAATTCGGAATCGTTGCTCGAAAGCTCTGCTGCTACTTCTGAATCTGAATTCTCGACATTCAATCCAATTGGTAAGCGCAGGTATGCATTTTCCCTTCCTCTTTTGATTTGCATATCTTCGAATTCAGTGGTAATTTAAGTTTGCAAATTGTGAACTTCTTGTGGCTTGGGTTCACCAATTAGATAGAAGCTAACTTGTAATCTTGATCGAATGATATCAATAAAAGTATGGGGTTCATTATGGATACTGTTGTTTCTATTCACACCCTTGAAGCAACTTATAAGTCAATTGCAATGAAAATATGTTTAGATTCTTTAAGAGGGATGATAACAAAAAATGGGATTGAGTAATGAAAATCTGTTTAGATCATGTTCAATTCATGTGTAGTTTGGTTTACTGTCATGTCCGTATTGCCATCCGTCATGTGTAAAGATATGCGCGTCATGTTAATATATGGGCATGTGAAATTCATGTACTGAAACTGGGTTCTTCTATGTGATCAATCATGTACTGAAACTGGCATACGAATAGGCATGAGTTTTTGTTTCTGATCATGGTATTGAGCCACCTCAAAGGTTCTACAAGATGGTACTTACAATTTACTTTGTGTACGGAAAATCCAGTAGACAAAAAGGTTATTTTACTTCTATTAGTTCAACTAATCAACTCATGGTACCAATATTGAAGGAGCATCTTATATTTTATTCTTGATGGTCTTTTGGTCTTTGAGCATGGATTGTCCCATATCCTAAATGAAAATGTTACAAATGAGGAATATGCAAGACATATGTAACTTTTCTATAACCTTAGGAAACCTAACCTGCTACAATAATCAATATCTTCTTTTAGTACAATTGCCTGTGGCCTGTGGGCAATAAAGGTTCAGTTTGGGTTGCAGTTGACTAGGTGATTTTAACTGTTTTATTCATTTAGTAAATGCTTATGTGTAGAATTCTATGAATTTGATGACTGATGATTGCTAAGTAGTCTAGAAAATGTGTTGGGAGTTGGGAGAGATTAAAATGTTAGGTGAATAATTATGTGTGTTGATTGCCTATGTAGTGCTCACTTAGGTATTGATTCTCTGTTGGGTGTGTACTAGGAGAAGTTCAGATAGTTGAAGGGTTGAAATAGGTGATTCCTTTGCTAGTGCTAGTGCATGTTGAGGATTTTCTTGAAACAATCAAGGAGTTTGGCCTTTTCAACCGTTTGTAGATGAGAGAAATTCCAATCTGATAGCAACTAATTTTGATACTCATAGCCTATTAGCTCAAAGGAGAGCATTGTAGTCATACACAAAGATGTGGGTTCAATTCCCACATAGGCTTATTATTCATGAATCAATGTCGACTATCAAATTATGTTTAGAACAAGTCAATCTTGCTACATCACCAAATTATAGGCAATTTCATATCAAAATAAACCGAAAGCCAAGATACTTCATCTTTCTGTTGAATTCATCATAAGATGGGTTGTTAACATGACATGTAACAATTTTGACATGTCACCTACGTCACTTCACATGACAGTCAAACTGAGCGGACTTACCCCCAAAAATCATCCAAGGCTGTATTTGAAACCAAGTTAATCTAGCTTATACGGTATCAAGTCACAAGCACACACTAATGTCATGTACGCTAAATCAGAGGGATTTCATTTCTTTCCGCTTTTCTTCAGACCCGGACCTCCAAATTGTCCCTTTTGCACGACCTTGGCTTTGAGTTCCTTAAGCGCCTGATCACGATTTACGATCAAATGAAGGCTCATACGATAACCAGAAGCCAAAGGCAGATCATGCTATTTGAGTGTTCTTAATACATTACCTTTTCCTCTTCCTTCTTCTAATCCCATCTTTAGTAACAACGTGATCCCATCTTTAGTAACAACTTTTGTCAGCGAGGATAAAAGGGCAATTGCTCATTGTAACAAACCCAATTGATGATCAATCAGAAATCACTCTTGTCTCTCCTTCATTTAAAAAAAGATATTGATGGTGAAAAACTTGCCTTAATGAAAGAAAATAACATGACAGGTTATACTTTTTAACATGACAGGTAATACGAATAACATGACATGTAATGCGAATCGATCATCTTATGCTTAATGAAAGAAAATAACATGACATGTAATGCTATTAACATGACAATTTATACCCTTTAACATGACATGTGATAACCTTTAACATGACAGGTGATGCGAATCGATCCTCTTCTCCTTAATGAAAAAAAATAACATGACAGGTAATGCTATTAACATGACAGATATACCCTTTAACATGACAGGTAATGCGAATCGATCATCTTCTCCTTAATGAAAAAAAACTAACATGATAGGTAATGCCTTCAACATGACAGGTTATACCCAATAACATGATAGGTTATTTGCTGATCTACAATCTATAAGCTTATTCGGTAAAAGAAAGACATTGTTCGAGTTAAAGTAGGCAATGAGTAAGATGGAAAGCAAGTCTCATTTAAAGAGGGGTTTTAACCTGAAATTCATCTTCCTTGTGTGTTGAATTCATCATAAGATGTGTTTTTAACATGACCGGTAAAAGGTTTGACATGTCACATAGGTCACTTGACATGACAGTAATGCAATCAATTAAAGATAAAACCAACTAAAAATCACCTAACAAAGTAAAGACAATGATTAGATTGTACTGGGTGACAAGTAAAACAATTCACATGTCATGTAAAAGAATTCACGTGTCAAGTAAAATAATTCACGTGTCATTTAATACAATTCACGTGAATTGTTTTACTTAACACGTGAATTGTTTACTTGACAGGTAAATTGATTTACATGACATGTGAATTTTTTTACATGACATGTGTGAAGCTTGGTATTTTATTGAATTTTAGAATTGTGAAGCCTGGTATTTTATTGAATTTAGAATTTGGCCTAGAACTAGCTATTTTGTATTAGGTGATGAATTCAGATTAAAGGATGATGCATGGGTTCTTAGCTTTAACTTTACCAACATATTTAGTGCATCTTTTCCATTGAACTTGCGTAATGGAAGTAACAAGGTTAATCGACTGTAATTATGGGAAATTCAAACTTGTCATTCAAAGACGGTGTACGTGACATGAACTACTATTAACATGTCATTTAAATACGATGTACATGACACAAGAAAAGCACATACATCAATGTGTACAACACATATTTAAGTTGTATACATACATCTAAGGCTTTTAAACCAATATTTAAGTTGTATACATACATCTAAGGCTTTTAAGCCAATCTATCAGGATAACACTAGCTAGCATCAGTTTGTTTCCAGCCTACAGCTGCTATATAGCTCCGTTTGAGAGCCAAGAAGAAGTACAAATATCTCCAACAGACCAACCTCTTCATGAGCAACTGAAATAATATTCCAGCCTTCAGCTGCTAGATAGCTCTGTTTGAACATCGTATGTCCAAGTGACCAAGTGGGACTCCTGAAGATTCAAAAGTGTGATGCTCACAGTAAAACAAAATTTGATCAGCAGAAACAGTGTTCCTTCAGTGTCTACACTAGTAATTTGTCAGAACTACAGAACAAGCGAATATAAATTTTTTTGCAACATTTGCTTAATAATTAGATAATGTGCTGTTTCTAGACAATTAGAGGGTGGGGATTAAGGATAGCAACTTGAAAAGAGTTAGCATTTCATGCATAGCTGCACAGAAAATCACATGAAAATCATCACAAACTCATCAGTCAGCCTAGTCAATCCACAATATATTCAGGCATATCTAGGAAAAGTGTGCACAATAACTCGGTACAAGCAACCCAATAGACCACTAGCCTAGCCTGCACCATGGTCACAATTTCAACATACTATAGGCAAAACCATAACTTATACAGTTGCATACTTCCTTTTTATCACAGCTATTGAAACATATTAACGTAGGTAGCAACTAGCAAGACTAGCAATAGGATTTTCAAATACAATTTTGTGTTAACAGTAGAAATATCTTGAAATGCCACACAAAACCCGTGTTTTGAAAAATAAAAACCCATCATATAAAGTTCTAGGCATTTGCTAACTACAATAGGATGAAATGAAAGAATATTAATCCTTAGGAAGATAGATAGCTTTGCTTCAGCATAACACGGTCAACAAAGGAACATAGCTTTGCTTTCAGAAATCATAAGCATTTCCCACTGACATAAGAAGATAGATATACTTCACATCTTTGGCCAAATCATGAAATAAAGGGTAAATTATTAATCCTTATGAAGATGTTCAAGAACAAGAGAGTTTTCTAAACTACTCCCCTTGGCCCTCATTCAGTAAGAACTTGTAACATCCATTCCAAGCTATAATAAGTTTCGTTTAGAATAACACCCCTCATTCGTTTTCCTATTACTCTGCAAGATTCCTAAGATTCACCAAGTTTCAGATAATTATTTCCGTTCACTTTGCAAGTAAGGTTAAACAAGCAAGCGGTATTTACTCGTATATAAATGTCAATATGTGGTTCTCACACACAACCAGTCGAAAGAACAAAAACACAACCTGATCAGCAGTAGTAAAACCTCTTAAAGTGTCACCACCTATATGTCAATTCCTGCGTTCCCAAGTGGTCACCACCTATATAATGCTCCAGTTTATAAACAAGCAATTATTTTAGAATCTCACATGAACTGATTTCCAAAGAAGGTGCTGAGCAGAGGATTAAATGTATGATGTATCCTTTATTTGAACTGATTTCCTTTATCTCTGAGATAAGAATAACAAATTTAAAATGTAGAAAGGATGGTTGCATGATCGATAAGAATAGAACTATACTTGAATTTGTTTCATGGTCAATCAGAAATGACCCATTTTATTTTACCAAAAAAGCAGAAAACCCCTATCTATTTTCTTTTCTTTGGCTGCTATTTTGACCATATAAGTTATATAACCTATCCAAGCAACTTGTGATTGGGAATTAAGAACCTAATCTTGATGGTAGAGTAAAGGAATGGACAAAAGGAAAGATTTAAGTTGCTGTTTCACTTACCTTTATCATGTTTGTGGTGGAAACAAATCTTCAATCACAACTGCGAGGGCTTCATCCATCTGCAAGAAAGGACATAGAATTTGACAAATGCCTATCTTTGCTTCCTTGAACATAAGCGAATAAAAAGCGAATATATATATCAATATTACAAAATTAATATTCCCTATGACAGGCTGCAATCAGTGCTATACTATCATCTTCTTCATCCGTCTTCAATTCAGTTTGACAGACCTCAGTTGCAATTCGAACCCTAAAAAATTTTAAATAATTGGATTGGGAAAGGGAAAGAGGGGCAGACCTCAGTTGTAATGGGAGCGGAGAGAAGGAGATCTCAGTTTGACAATCGAAGAGAGAAGGGACAGGGAGATCTCAAATTCTTAGTTGTAATGGGAGACGGGGAGAGTTGGAGATATGAGAGCAGAGCGAGCAGTGGGAGGCGGGGAGTACCTGTGTAGCAATTGAACGAGCAGCTGCAAATCAATGGAGGAAAGAGTCGTTCAAGGCTCGGATCGACTGCGCCGTGCCTCTGCCGGCGCCGGAGCCTCCGCCTCTACCTGCGCCGCGCCTCTGCATGCGCCGGGCTCTCCCTCACATCTGCACCGTCGAGCTCCAGCCTGCGCGCCTTCCTCCCCGTCCTTGTGGACTCGATCGGCCCTCATCTCTCTCTCCCTGATTTTCTGCTATCGATTTGGGGCAAGAGAGAGGCAAAGGAAAGGGAGGCACCACCGGTTACTCCAGGTAATGTTTACCGACTGGGTGTAATTTTTTGAGGGGGAGGGTTATCCTTGCAAATGGAAACGGATAGGGGGTTAGACTTGCAAACCAAACCGGGAAGGGTTAGTTCCTTTAATTCCCTCTTTAACATAATTTTGGTTGAGTTTGTTTGGATCAATATATATGTTATTGTAAAGTATCACAAATCATTATCAAAATGTAACTAGTTGAATTTTATGGATTTTATTATATTTTAGTTATTATTTATTTTATATTATTATTTGATTTTTTTTATTAATTATATTAACAAATTTTCATAAAAAAAAATCAAATATTTATAAAACATTATATTAAAGGATATCAAAACGTAACTTATACAATAAATTTGGTTATTTACTCTTTATTGGATAAACAAGTGAAAAAATATTAAATAGTATGTAAAGAAGAGTACTTACTCTTATATGATATACTAAAATATAATTTATCAACAAAACGCGCAAGGATGGGTAACCGTTACAATTTATTTATTAAAGTTATGTGTGTTTCTAATTTTTTTTTTAAATAAGTTAAAATCAAACTCATCTGTCTTTTCAAAATACTTTTAAAATTGTACTCTCATATTTAGAAAACGGGAGTTATAAAATAGTTGTACTCGCGTGTTTGAAAAATGAGAGGTGTAATTAAAATTGTACTTCCGTTTTTTTAAATACGTGAGTACAACTCAGTTTTATAACTCCCGTTTTTTTAAAACGGAAGGCAAAACTAAAAGTTGTACTCTCGTTTTTCAAACACGGAAGTAAAACTTATATTTTGAACTCCCGTGTTTTAAAAACGGAAGGCATAAATTAACTTTCCATTTACCCTTCCGTTTTCAGGGCACGGAAGTACAAAGCCTTTTTGAGTGCCCACCCCAAATCTTTTGTGGTGGAATTAGAGGACACGAAAGGGTTCTATGGTTCCAGTTTTGTTGCATGGTTGAAACTTTAATATTTATATGATTCATTTTGGTAATTCAGGGTTTTTCATGACAAAGTTTCATCAATTTTATAGCCATAAAACAACAACAATTAAAAAAAAAGGCAAAACTAATTAAAATAACCCAACCTTTGGAGGGGTGTTAAAAAAATATCCCCACCTTTCAACAGTAAGAAAAATAACCCGACCTTTGGGGAGGATGGTAACAAAATATCCCAATTGCTTTTACGACTATAAATATGAGCAAAAATGATGACATATAATTGATGAAATTAAGATTTTGGTTAATTTTGAATTATATTGACTTATTTTAATGAGAATGAGATCATTTAACCAATTTTATATCATTGTTTTAACTCAATTTATGTCGGAAAAATGACTCGGGATATTTTGTTAACATCTCCTCGAAAGGTCGGGTTATTTTTCTTACAGTTGAAAGGTAGGGATATTTTTTTAACACCCCTCCAAAGGTTGGGTTATTTTAATTAGTTTCACCAAAAATGAAAGATGAAAAATACGAAAAATCAATTGATGGAAAAAGTTGGTTAGCCACATGCATGGAGGGAAATAAAAGGTATGTTATCATGAAGTATCATAACCTATTAAGTTTCATTGAATGAAGCCCCTAAAAATTATAACACGTCTTTAAGTATCATAACCTATTAAGGCAAAACTAGATTTTGGTCTTTTCAATGATTGCGACAATTTAGTCTTCATGAAAGATGTAGTCATTCGAATTATATTTTCAAGGATTACTATAAGCCCTCATCGAACAAATACAATCTCCATTACAACTAAAACACTAAACATATATGTGTCGAAAGAGTTTGAATCACATCACGAGCGACAGAGAGAGATAGTGAGTGAAGTCAACTGGAAAGAGATTGAGGGAAAAGAGGAGCATAGTTTGGGTTTTTTTTTCTTTCTCTTTCTCTTTCTCTTTACACTTTATAATTATTTTATAAATTGAAAAGAACTTGTGTCTACTTTAATAGAAATTATCTTGTGAATACCTATTCGTCCATCTTACCGGCGGGCCAATACACTCCCTCATAATTTAAAAAGAAATATAAAAGAAAAATGACCAATAATAATACAAAATGTCACCCATGAATCGAAAATAATATGGACTTTAAAAATAACTAATTCGTATACAAACTATGACATGCATAATAAACCAATTTTTTATATGGGCGTCGAAAAATCTATTCAATGTGGTAATTTGACGACCGGAGATAAAATTTGGGTTTCAAATAAAAATTAACATAAAATTTAAGGAGAAAATTTTTAAAATAAAACTTCACTTGCTTCCTATCTAGCTCATTCTTCACCTCTTTTAATCTCTCATGCCATGATCTTGATGTTGATCAACTTTGACACCCATTGTTTTTCAACGTATAACATTTTTATTGGATCTCATGAAAGATAATTTGGCTTTTTATGTAGTTATTGATCCATTTTTAAAAGAAAATTCAATAAATTTTCAATTGTACGAAAGCCATAAACAAGTTTGAAAAACACGTAAAAATCACATGAATTAAGCATCGATTCGAATACAAATAATCAAATTTGTATAGAGATGTTACAGATCTAAATCATATCATGCTTCAGCACATAATTAACAACATCAATTTCAAATAAATCCATTCAATAACCCTAATTTTTTAAAACTCAAAGCCGAAAGTGATTGCCTCCAAATTGTCCAAAAAAAACATCATACAAAACATCAACAATAATATTCTAAGCAAACCCCCCTTGGTCCATAGTCTAAATTGCCTTTGAACGTCGAAAGGAGAATGCAACAATAAAGAAAAACAGAGAAGAGGTTGGGTTAAAGAGGAGGCAGGTCGACTGGAGTTGCTTCCATCAATGGCTCTGGTCTTGGTCGTTGTCTGTTCAATTTTGGGACAAATAACAAACGGTTTTTAGTCTTTCATGGGCAATGAGAGAGATCCATCAAGAACGAGGGAGAAGGAAGATCAATTTTTTTTTAAGTATGTTCTCCATAAATTTTATGTTATTTATATTTTAAATCTAAAGTTAATTTTTTGCTAAATCAACATTTTGAATGAAATTTTGGTGGCTATAACAAAATTAGTTTATTAATTAGTTGATATACGAATTAGTCACTTTTAAAAGGGTGAGTTTGTTAATTGTTCACAAAAGTTGCTTTAATTAGGTGAGTGTCCATAAATTTGAAAAAATTGGTGGAGTGTCCATCCTCTTTGCCCCCCTAAGCCCCATCCCTTTTGCCCCCTAGGCCCCCCTCGCGCGTATCCATTTTTTTTCGTTTTTTTTTCTTTCATGACAGCACTTTTTATTGTGCAAATATAACCAGATTTTTATAATATTATGTTGTGCAAATATAACTTTATGTTGTGCAGGCTTCAACAACCTTATGGAAAGGATATGCACATGCATTTGTATTTTAAAATTGAACTACTATATCTTATTTGCACATAAGCACATCGCTATACCATTGACCTAAGAGGCTTTTAAAGCTCAATTGCTACTAGACCATTGCCAACGACGATGCCGCTAACGTCAACGTCGATTTTTGTAAGGGGGGCTAAATTTTTTTCCCGAGAAATCACAATAAGAAATATTCGAGTGTAAGGTTGTACCTATATACACCGTTGTGGATTCAGGAAGCTACATCACCAATTGTAATGTAACTAGACGTGGGCAAACGTGGGCACGGGCCGGGCTTGGGACCCGTAAAAACTAAACAGTCTATGTACTTCGACAACAACAAAAATGTTGTATGCTATCTACTTCAAACTAAAAAAAAACATTTGATGGGGTAATGAACAAGCTGCTTGATATTGTCTACTTGGAACAAAAAAAAAAGACCGTTGTTGAATTTTAATTAATACTGTATTAATTATTATAAGTATTGATTATAAAGGGAAAAAAAGGGGTTGATGTTTTTTTTTTAAAAAAAAAATAGATGCAGCAAAAATAGGGTTAGTGTTTAAAAAAAATATATAGAAGCTACTAATTGAAAAAAAAAAGCGCAGTTGTTAAAAAAGGGGGTTAGTGTTTTTTTTTTTTAAAAAGATGCAAGAAAGGGGAAGAAGTTTAAAAAAAAATTATAGAAGATGCTAATTGAAAACAAAACAAACCGTTGTTAAAAAAGGGGTTAGTGTTTTTAAAAAAAAATAGATGCAAGAAAGAGGAAAAAGGGGAGACATGGGATTCAAACCTGGGACAGAAGCCCAATGCCTCATGTCTTACCCGCTGCGCTAACACATTTTTGTGAATTCATTCTACTTTAGTTATATAAATTATTAAATAAACAGATATATAAAACTATACTTATACGCTTATTTTGGCCGGTGGGGGGCTTCAACCACCCCGAGCCCCCCACAGATCCTCCCCTGTGTGACACCACTAACACTATCACTGCTAATGTCATTGCTGACACCACCAATATTTTTCATGTCAACACTAGCGCTGATGTCGGCTGATGCTGACATCGAAGATGTTGACGCTGCTGACGCCGACGTCAAATAAGCTTTTTTCATGTCAGCACTTTTTTTGTCAGCACTGACGTTGACATTGATGACGCTGACATTGGAGATGCTAACACTGACGTTGACGTTGCTGACGCCGACATCGAAGATGCTGGCGTGATGTGCACCTAAATTGCCATGTTTTACACTTACTTTTATATCGATTTCTGCATGCATTTCATACATTTGGGTTAGAATAGTACAAAATCTGTGTAGTTTATCCTTATTTGCCAATTATGGAAATCTACACTAGTTCTTGTTTAATTTCGCAGATATTGGATGTACTTCGGAGCATAAAGGAAAGTCATGAAGAGATTGGAGAAGCTAAGGAAGAGCACACGATGGTGCCACTTGAGAAAATGCCGCTTTTCGACATTCATCATTCTGAACCAAGGTTTAATGTCTTCATGAAAGTTGTAGCCCTCAAAAAGATCTTTCCAACGCATACTCATATGCGCCAATCGGACGAACGAGGGCTCAGAAAAGTGCATTTCAAGAACGGAGCAGAATGTTGAGAGCCAACAGTTCTACTCGACGTCGCCTACAACTGGTCGAAGTCGAGTACACCAGAAGCAAGAAAGTCACACGGAGTCGAGCAGATCACTCGAGGAGCCCAGAGCTACTCGACGTTGAGTAAGCCTACTCGATATCGAGTACACCATGTCGAGTCCAGAAGTTGTCCGAGCTCGAGTGCAACCTAGGAGAAGAAGACCCTACTCGATGTCGAGTAACCTGGTCGACGTCGAGTAGCCCAGTGAGCAGTTCGAGTCTAAGATCGAGTGGAATCCGAATTGATTAGCTTGCTTCAACACCAAGGCACGAGAATTCTATCAACACCAAGTGAAGATCTATCAAGATGGAAGGAATCTATCCACATTAGTCCTAGTTTCCTAATAGATTTATTTCCTTATCATTAATGGTTTATCTTATACTTTTAGATAGAAAGGTTTTAGATATAGATAGACGTTCCTTCCTAGATTAGCTAGAGGGAGAACACTATAAATAAGGCTTTAGGGGTTGAATTTTAGGATCATCCAAGACAAGCCATTAGTTACATCGAATAGAGAGAGTAGAGAGAGACTTGGAGCCGAGTGGAGTTGGAGAAAGCGAGAGCGGGATTTCGCTTTGTTCGGCTGTAAGTTTTATTTGAGTTTATTTAATGCAATTTAGTTTTATGAAATTATTTATGAGTTTATTCATGTTGAGAAGCGAGTAGTCACCCAACTTCTAGGGTCAGGGTGAGCCTGACGGTAGCCATGTAAGGTAATGCGCTAAAGGTACAATCTTTTGATGCGATTTCATCTTCTACCCCTATGAGCATGATTCTTTTGCGAAAGTTGAAGGTGATCCTTGTTTGTGTTATTGATACGAAAGTGATCTTAATGCAACTTGGATTAATTATGTGGAAAAAAAAGGTTATTAATAATTAGGGTTTATGTGAAAGCCTCTCTATTCCTACTTGTTGATAACGACAGTTATTTGATGAAAATGCATGATCTTTTATACCTTATGCATTATTTTATATGGTTATCATTGCGGTGTTGAAACCCCGATCTTGGAAGTGTTTTAGTTTATTGATTTATTTTCACAAATTTCGTGTTTTCCTTTGTTTTATTTTGAATTTAGAGTTTCAGTTTTGTTTATGTTCTACTCGACTTCGAGCACCCCTAGTCGATTTCGAGTAGCCTTGTCAACGTCGAGTACTACAGTACTCTAGATCGACCACTTTGCTTTCGGTTTTTGCTTCGTTTGCATTTCGTTGCTTTTGTTCTCTATTTTGCAGACTGAGTAGTCGAAGTCGATTAAGCCTAGTCGAGGTCGAGTACTTCCTGAGTCACTTTCGAGGGTTTCTGAACTGAAAAGGCGGGCGCTGACACGCTTCCTCGTGGATCGATCCTGGCTGCCTTCTACCACAACGGGAGGAAGTCTTGTATTTATTTGCTTGGATAGGAGTTGGTTTGCTTTTATTTAGTTTTCTTTACTTTATTTACTAGACACATTCTCCTGCAACAACAAATTGGCGCCGTTGCCAGGGAAGGAATCAATCGCGCCCTTTTTAGGTCATTTTACTCTTCTTTTCGCTTTTTAGTTTCTTTTTACTTGCTTCTTTTTGTTTTAGTTTTTGTTTTTCAGGTGCATGCGAAGAACTGATCGCACACCTATCAACCCTCTTCTTGAACCAGAACATTTCTTCCACTTACAGCAAAGGCTTAGGAACAGACTCATGTCCACGCCAAACAACGAGAATGCGGTCGAGCTCACACCGACACAGGAGCTTGAGCAACTCCCCCTACGCATTGAGGAATTGACCACCAGAGAAGCAGAACACGCCCGACGGGAGGCGGAATATACACAAGGGTTGACCGTGAGGTCAAGGGTTGACCAACAACGGTGGGAGGCAAGGGTTGACCGTGAGGTCAACGCGAGGAGGAAACTTGAGGAGAAGATTGGGCATGTCCCAGCCAACGCAAAAGAGTATCTGCATCCTACTCTGGAAGTTCCTGAATCACCGATCGTTCTTCCCCTGTTAATTATGAAATTCGTCCTTATTTTATTACTGAAATTAGGAGGAGTCAAGTTAGGGGAAGATCCAATGAATGTCCTTTAGAGCACGTTACTACTTTTCTAGATTTATGTGAAGCAATTGCTGATGTTGCTAATCTAGAATATCTCAAACTAAAGGCTTTTTCGTTGGTCCCTTCCAGGAATAGTCTCACAGTGGCTTGAAGGATTGCCAGCACAATCAATTTGCACCTGGAACGAATTACAAGACTTGTTCCTTAACCAGTTCTTTCCTCCTGCAAAGACAGCTGCTCTCAGACAACAAATCATGACTTTCAGACAAAAGCCAGGAGAACCGCTTGCACAAGTCTGGGAGCGCTACAAAAGGCTGCTGAAATCCTGTCCTACGCACGGACAACCACCCTACGTCATCCAAGAGATCATCTTCAACTGTCTGGATGTGCCTACTAAGGACCAGATCAACAACTACACTATATATAGGTATCTCGAGTACACCCCACGGCGTGCTTGTTAGACCTTTGAGACGCTGGCCAACTACGACAATACATATGGGATTTCTGCGGCCTTTGCTGACGAAAGGTATGCCCCATCTATGCCTCTATATGTGCCACCAAAGGAGATTGATCCGGACGTCAGGGAACAACTCCACAATGACCAGGTACGTCGTCTTACAAAACAAGTCAAATTCTTGTCTAAAAATCAGCCTTGTTTGGAATGTGGGTCTATGAGGCACAACACTACTCCGTGCCCCCATGTCGATCAAGTACAACTGGCGGAATCCCACAAAGAGGTAAGGTATGCAGGGGGAAAGTACTCAGAACAACATCAGAACCAGAACTGGAGCTATTATCGCCAGCTCCAACATCAAAATCCCACGCCTTACAGAGCTCCTGGTCACCCTGACAAAGAAGGTAAGAAAGATGACATGCAACATATACTTGAGGAGATCCGGAGGAACCATGCAGAAAGCAAATATTTCATCAATTCCATCCACACACAGCTGCACGGCGTCAACTCAAGGCTTGGGGAAATCGATATCTGGCGGAAATCTATGGAGACCCAGATTGGTCAACTGGCAACATCCGTCCCCAAGCAATCAGGTACGCTCCCTAGATCCTCTGAACCTAACCCTAAAGGTAAATCTATAGGACAGGTAGCTGTCATGAATCTAAGGAGTGGGCGACACACACAGACGTCCGATTAAAACACGGAGCAGAAGGATGCAGAAGACTACACGACATCGACCAGTCCACTCGACGTCCACCAGGATCTGGTTGATATCGACGAGCCTCTACTCGACATCGACCAAAACACACAACCTGCCCAGAAGTCGAGTACACTACTCGACGTCAAGGAGCCCCCAGTTGACGTCGACCAGTCTTCTGCCCCTGTCGACCACCCTTCTGCACCTCCGGAAAAAAAAAGCTGTCGTTCCCGACAAAATCTCCAAAGGATCCAGCAGAGAAGAAGTTTCAGCGTTTCATAAAGATGCTTCGAATGCTCAATGTCACAATCCCTTTCACAGAAGTTGTTAATGAGATGCCATCAGATGTAAAGTTCCTCAAGGAGATCTTAAGCAAGAAGTGATCTATGGTTGAGATCGTAGAGGAGTGCAGCGAGATGGACGTTGGATTTGGTCAATAACCATTGGATTTGGTCAATATAAATTTAATACTTTATGTGATTTGGGAGACACTGTGAGTATAATGCCTTTATCAATATGGTCCAAAGTAAAGATATATCTAAGGTTTTTAGGGTTTTTGGCTTACAGCGAAAGTTGATTGCCAGGATTGTAAAAAGCTTTGAATATAGTTTAATGCAAGTTTTTTTCATCAATTCAATGTCTGCGATTGCAATGAGGAGCGAGTACTCCACCCACTTCTGGGGCTGGGGTGAGCCCGACGGTGGCCATGTGAGGCGATGCGATAAAGGTCAGATCTTTTGTGCGATTCATCTTCTTTCCCTATGAGCATGGTTCTTTTGCGAGAGTTGAAGGTGATCCTTGTTTGTGTTATTGAAGCGAAAGTGATCTTAATGCAACTTGGATTAATTATGTGAAAAAGGGTTAGTAACAATTAGGGTTTATGCGAAAGCCTCTATATGCCTATTTGTTAATGACGAAAGTTATTTGATGGAAAGCATGATCTTTTATGCCTTTATGTGTTGTTTTGCATGGTTATCGTTGCGGTGTCGAAACCCTGGCCTTGGGAGTCTTTTAATATATTGAGTTTATATTCTAAAAGCTGAGTTTGGGTTTGAGCAATTGCAATTTACGTTCTTTTAAGTTTCTGTTCTTGTCGATACAGAGAAGATCTTGTCGATCTCGAGTTGGCTGTACTCGATCTCGAGTAAGCTTCGTCTAGGTCGAGTTGAGTTCTGTTCTGTTATCGATTTCTGCAATTTCTGTGTTTCTGTCCTTTCTGCTGCTTCTGTGAGAATTTACAGCTACTTGAGAACCGCTGACGTGCTTCCTCGAGGATTCGATCCTGACTTTCTCTTACTGCATTGGAGAAGTCTTGTATTTATTTGCTGAGGCCGAAGTCTGGTTTGATCTATTTTATTATATTTCATACTTGATTTCCTCCTTACAACAAATTGGCGCTGTTGCCGGCGAAGCAATCAATCGCGCCTTAGGTAGTCAGTTCTCACTGTTTCTTTGAGTTAGTTTGCAGGTGTATGCGTCATTCTGGTCAAACACCTGAGTTTGACGCCTTAGACGAACCGAAACGCCTTTTTCACATCAGAGCTAAACTACAAAGAGCCATGGCAGCTGCGGAGACACAGGAATAGCTGATCACTAGGCTTACCAGGGAATTAGCCGCTAAGGATGCTGCTATCGCCGCTGAGAGAGCGGCAAGGGAACAAGCAGCTGAACGCGCGAGGCAAGCGGAAACTGAGCTTGCCCAATATCCAACCACTGCTGAGGATTATATGCATCCGACTCTCATCGTGCCTGAATCGGCGATTCTTATCCCTGAAAACTCTTTTGAAATTCGCACTCAGTTTCTTATAGAGCTTAAAAATAATGCCTTTTATGGTAGATTTAATGAGTGTCCTCTTGAACATATTACTAATTTTCATGATATGTGCCGTACTCTTGCAGAAGGTACAACTCTGGAATATGTCAAGATGAAATCTTTTCGCTGGTCTCTCGCTGGGCCTGCACTGAAATGGCTGGAAGGGGTGAAAGCAAAATCACTTACAACCTGGGCTCAGGTAGAGCAAGAATTTCTGAACAAATTCTTCCCACCTGCCAAAAGAGCACATCTCCGCCAGAAAATCACCGCCTTCAAACAGCAGAAAGGGGAACCACTGGCAAAGGCATGGGAGCGCTACAAGGAACTTCTGCGATCTTGCCCTACTCATGGACATCCACCCTACATCATCCAGGAGATCTTCTTCAACTCTCTGGATCAAGTCACTAAGGACAGAATCAACAATTATACTCGCTACGAGTATCTGACGATGCCGCCAAGTGACGCATGGGGTGTGCTAGAGAAGCTCACCAACTACGACAATAAGTATGGGTCTACTGTAACCTATGAAGAGAACCCATACGCCAGGCCAGCACCATCCATGCCCCTATATGAGCCATCTAAAGAGATTGATCCTGATGTTAGGGAGCAATACTACAGAGACCAGAATAAGAAGCTCCTCAAGCAAGTCAAATATCTCTCTGTCAACCAGCCTTGCATAGAATGCGGATCGCAAAGGCACACCACTCCTGAGTGCCCACACACAGAGCAAGTCAGGCTAGCAGAGCATCATGAGGATGTAGCTTACGCAGGGGGTCCCAGTCGCTACATGGGGGACCAAAGGTTTCAGCAACCACAGTGGAACCAAGGTGTCCCTAGGAATCCCCCGCCCTACAGAGCTCCAGGACATCCAGAAAGGGACTAAAAGAAGGATGATATACAGACGGTCCTGGAGGAAATACGGAGGAACCATTCAGAAACTAGGCAATCTTTCAACTCCGTCTATACTCAGATGCAAGGTGTCAACTCTAGGCTTGGGGAAATTGATATCTGGAGGAAATCAGTTGATACACAGATTGGTCAGCTGGCAGCCGGAATCCCCAGACAGTCAGGGACACTTCCAGGATCTTCAGAACCAAATCCTAAGGGAAAGACTGGACACGTCGCTGCTGTAAAACTCAGAAGCGGTCATCAACTGCAAGAGCCAGAGGTCGGGAACCAGCAGAACGACGAGGAACAACAAGTCGATCTCGACAAAGCCGTGGTCAATCTCGACAAAGGACTAGTCGACCTCGACAAAGGACTCGTCGACCTCGAGGAGAGCCTGCCAAAATCTTTGTCTGCACCACACAACCACTCGACTGGGCCCAATCTGGTCGATGTCGACAAAGGTCTTGCCGATGTCGAGGAGCCCCTGGTCGACGTAGAGAAATCTGCAGCAACTCCGACGTCTGTTCTAGCTCCGACGCAGAAAAAGAAGCTGCCTTTCCCCACAAAATCTCTAAAGGACCCGACAGGAGAAAAAGTTTCAGCGCTTCATCAAGATGCTTCAGAAGCTCAACGTCACCATCCCCTTCACAGAAGCTCTCAATGAAATGCCATCCTATGTCAAGTTCCTGAAGGAGATCCTGAGCAAAAAGCGATCGATGGCAGAAATCACAGAGGAGTGCAGCCATCTGGACATATTGGAGAAGAGGCCGGATCCAGGTAAGTTTGCTATAACTATTGGATTTGGTCCATACAAAATTAATGCCTTATGTGATCTTGGAGCTAGTGTTAGTATTATGCCTTTAACGATTTGCTCCAAGATTAAGATAGGTGCCTTGGAGCCTGTGGATGCTAGACTATACATGGCCAACAACACGGTGGTCATTCCAACAGGCATGGTGGAAAATGTCCCAGTACAAGTAGGTAAATTCTTCGTTCCTGCTGATTTCTTAATAGTTGATATGCAAGAAGATCCTGCTTGTCCAATTATTTTAGGAAGACCATTCTTTGCGACGGTGGATGCCAACATAAGCGTAAGGAAAGGAGTGCTCACCTTCAACATCAGCGATGAGGTCATTGAGTATTCCTTTAACAAAACTGAAAGGCATACTGGTCCAATGGAAGAGGTCAAATCTATCTCAGCTGGCTACATCACCTGCGGGGAACCCAAAGTCAGAAATATGACCCCTGAAGAGATAGAAAAGAGGGATATGGAGGCCCAGGTGGAGGAGATCATGGCAATCCTTAAGGAGAACACAGAGAATCCAATCGACACAGACCAAAGTAAGTCGTTATGGATTGATTATTTTTCGGATGCCTTGACAGGGACTAAGTGTGGGGTCAAGATCGACCAGGGCTCCTCGACATCGAGTAGAACCCTAGTCGATCTCGACCAGACCAAGGCGACTCCACCAGCACCGGCTTCATCGAGCAGCAAACCAGAGGAGCCGCCCTACTCGATCTCGAGTAGGCTCGTCGAGATCGACCACCAGAACCCTAAGTCGACTCGGCTTTCCTCGACGTTGGTGACTCTAGGACCAGAACCAGCCTCGTCGATCTCGACTAGTCTTGTCGAGATCGACCACCACCCGGCGCCACCAGACCCGCCTTCCTCGACGAGCAAGCCACCAGAAGGAGAAGGCTACTCGATCTCGAGTAGCCTTGTCGAGATCGACAAGACCACGTCTTCCTCGACGGCCCCTTCCTCGACGATGCAGACACCAGGACCAGAGCCCTTGTCGAGGTCGACCAGGCTTGTCGAGATCGACCTGACCCTGTCTTCGTCGACTTCTGAATCTTCGAGCAGACCACCATCAGGACCAGCAGACTTGTCGAGATCGACTAACCCTAGTCGAGATCGACCAAACACCGTTGTCCCCGATTCCGTTTCTGCAAAGGTGAGTCAAGGTATGGATCTTTCTTCTCCTATTTCCATTAAAGATTTATCTATACATGGGAGAGGTCTGCCTTGGTATGTGCGATTGTGCAGGATATCCAATGATGAGCGTAAGGAGTATGAAGTTGGAGATAAGCTCTATGTCTCTAAATCAAAGGATCATTGGTTTTCTAACAAATTCAACAAGAAGCGGATGGGACCTTTCGTGGTGAACAAGATCCATTCTGGAGGATTACAGCTGATGGACAAGAATGGAGTCCTATTTGAAGCCCAAGCTACATGGGCCCTGCAGATGCCACCTTGAGCATTAATGGAAAGTCGGCCTAGCGACTATAAAATCTAGAGCATGTACATAGACTTTTTAGGACATTTGAGACTTTGTTTTTGTTTTTGGATTTGAACATTTCTTTGGTTTTTGCTGTTTCTGTTATGGGTATATGTCTTCTACTTTTCAGGTCAATGGATGGAACCAAATTACATTAACACTCGGCCTAGGAGAGGCTCCAGTCGAAATCTTAAGGCTCAGCACACATATCTTGTGAGTTTCTTTCTTTACCCTTTACATTGTTTTATATACAGTGAGGACACTGTAATGTTTAAGTATGGGGTGGGGGAAGGGCTTACTTTATGCATAATTGCCATATCTGACATTACTTTGTGCATTATTTCTTAGAATTGCTACATGGCTATTTTGGAATGCATTATTGATTTATGTGAATTTCCAAAAATTTGAAAAAAATGACCCCCATTGAAATTTTTTGAATAAGGTCATGGAAGCTTATATTGAACTCGACGATGCAAAATTAGATTCATTAGAGATATAGCATGAAATTGCCTAGTAAAGGGAAGTCACAATGAAGTGCATATTTTATTGAAAACCATGAAAGGAGGTAAAATTTGAAATTGCTTTTGACATGTTACATGATAAGAGGATGGAGGACTTTATATTTCCATATAATGCTCATTGTTTAAAATCCTAGCCATACCTATGCTTATGCATCACAAAAGCCATCATATGCCTTATTTCAAATATCGCTCCACATGATCTAAATATTTGCCGTTCTTTACCTTATCCGGGGATTATGTTGAGAATGATGTTACGTTATGGAGATTGTTATATGGTTGTTTGTGTTGTTATTATCATTATTGGAGTTTGGAAGGAAATTGTTTGAATATATGGAAAATTTAATGAGTGAAAGAAAATCCAATCACCTCAGGAGATAAAGGTAGATTGACCCTGCTCTCTGAGATAATAGTTTGGAGAGATGGGACACATTGTGAGGAGTCCAAAGCACTAAGTATCCGGGGCCATTCATGACACCCATGTTTGCGACTCGCAAGAAGGCAGTGCTAAGGTTAGAGAGGTAAAAGCATTATTTTTGAGAAAAGCAATATGAAAGGTGATGAATTACATGGAGAAAGAATGTGGAATGAAACTCAAAATTCGGAAATGATCCAATTCCCCGGATCAAACAGCACCACATTGCTAAAAATTGCCCACCTTTTAGCCTTTTATGTTTCTACTCCTTCATGAGCTTAAATTAAAGTCTTCTTGATTATCAATGCTTTGTCACTTATATTGTTTTTGCATAACCCTCCTTTTGTGAGTAGATGTTGCTTTTACATATTTGCACATGCATGAATCTGTGACACTAGTACCTTTTCGAGGATGGTAATTGATTGCAGGGTTATATGAGAATGAATCTAAGATGTTGAGAGTTTTAAATTCTTCCCCTGAATGACAAATAAAAGTATTGCTTGAGGACAAGCAAGCTTAAGTATGGGGTGTTTGTTGTGAGCTGAATCTGCCATGTTTTACAGTAACTTTTATATCGATTTCTGTATACATTGCATTCATTTGGGCTAAGATAGTACAGAATCTATGTAGTTTATGTTTATTTGCCAAATTATGGAATCTACACCAGTTTCTGTTTAAATCGCAGAAATCGAGGCGTTTTACAGCAATTCTACAAAAGGTCGGAAAAGCTCGGAAAACCACTACAGAAGTCCAAGGTCAAAGCAACGGAACAAGTCTACGAGCCAAGGCTACTCGACCTCGAGTAGGCCTACTCGACCTCGACAAGCCATGTCCGAGCAACCTTGTCGACAGAGCCTGATTGAGAGAGCCAGACCACCCAGCTCCGGGACTCTACTCGATCTCGACGAAGCCCTGGTCGAGATCGACGAAGCCCAAAGTCATGCCCGGAGTCGACAAGGAGAAGCTGCCCGAGAAGCTGAGGACGAAGCCGAGGACGACCAGGAGCACTCGCTGCCAGCGACTCGACTCGCTGCAGCGGACAGCTCGCTGAAGCGGAAAGGAGGAACCCAACTTGACCTAGTCGGCAAGCCACCTTAATCGAAGTCGACTAGGGCTACTCGAGATCGACGAGCACCTGAGCCCCAGTCCGAGCACATCGAGCACACCAACCCGAGGAAGCCCAGTCGACGAGCCATCCTTGTCGAGGTCGACGAGTCGTGGTCGATCTCGAGTAGAGCCGCGTTCCAGAAGCTTCTCGACTTGGCTTGTCCGACTAGAATTGGCTTTCCTTGGGCGCAAAGGCGGAAGATTCTATCCAAATCCATCGAAGATCTATCCGATTCCATCAAGTTCTATCCAAGGAGACAAGATCTATCAACAACATGAAGACCTACCATAATTAGTTTTATCTTTCCTTTTAAGATTTATTTCCTTAAAACATTCATTTATCTTTTATGCTTTTAGATATAGTTTTAGATAAAGATAGATATCTTCTTTCCTAGAATAGCTAGGGAATGAAGGCTATAAATAAAGCCCTTGGGGCTGAGCATTAGGCATCTAATTCCAGAACACATTGAATTTCAGAGACAATTAGTTAGTTCCACAAAGAAGTTCAGGAGTTCTAAGGTTTTTAGGGTTTTTGGCTTACAGCGAAAGTTGATTGCCAGGATTGTAAAAAGCTTTGAATATAGTTTAATGCAAGTTTTTTTCATCAATTCAATGTCTGCGATTGCAATGAGGAGCGAGTACTCCACCCACTTCTGGGGCTGGGGTGAGCCCGACGGTGGCCATGTGAGGCGATGCGATAAAGGTCAGATCTTTTGTGCGATTCATCTTCTTTCCCTATGAGCATGGTTCTTTTGCGAGAGTTGAAGGTGATCCTTGTTTGTGTTATTGAAGCGAAGGTGATCTTAATGCAACTTGGATTAATTATGTGAAAAAGGGTTAGTAACAATTAGGGTTTATGCGAAAGCCTCTATATGCCTATTTGTTAATGACGAAAGTTATTTGATGGAAAGCATGATCTTTTATGCCTTTATGTGTTGTTTTGCATGGTTATCGTTGCGGTGTCGAAACCCTGGCCTTGGGAGTCTTTTTATATATTGAGTTTATATTCTAAAAGCTGAGTTTGGGTTTGAGCAATTGCAATTTACGTTCTTTTAAGTTTCTGTTCTTGTCGATACAGAGAAGATCTTGTCGATCTCGAGTTGGCTGTACTCGATCTCGAGTAAGCTTCGTCTAGGTCGAGTTGAGTTCTGTTCTGTTGTCGATTTCTGCAATTTCTGTTTTCTGTGCTTTGTCGATCTCGAGTACCTTCTCGTCGAGATCGAGTTGCCTTTTGTCTGTCGAGTTGCTTTGTTTTTGAGTTACTGTTGTCGACTGCCTTTGTCGATCTCGAGGAGCTTTTGTCGAGATCGACCAGTCCTTGCCTTTGCTTTTCGTTTCTGCCTGCTTCTGTTTTGCTTTGTTCTTTACTTTATTTTCTGTCTTTAGTTTCTGTCTTTACTTTGGTTTTTAGTACCCTTGCCGAGTTATTTGTTTCTTTCCTTTCTGTGTTTCTGTCCTTTCTGCTGCTTCTGTGAGAATTTACAGCTACCTGAGAACTGCTGACGTGCTTCCTCCAGGATTTGATCCTGACTTTCTCTTACTGCATTGGAGGAGTCTTGTATTTATTTGCTGAGGCCTAAGTCTGGTTTGATCTATTTTATTATATTTCATACTTGATTTCCTCCTTACAACACCAGACTTCCTCCTCAACTTCTTCATCCTCGTCGAACAGGCCACCAGACGAAGGTAAGTACTCGACGTCGAGTACCTGCACTCGAAGTAGACCAGATCCTGAGGTTCCCAATTCTGATTTCGCGAAAGTAAGCCAAGGTACGAACATCTCTTCTCCTATTTCCATTAAATATTTATGTATACATGGGAGAGGTTTGCCTTGGTATGTGCGATTATGTAGGGTTTCCAATGATGAGCCTAAGGAATATGAAGTCGGAGACAAAGTCTATGTCTCCAAATCAAAGGATCATTGGTTTCCCAACAAATGCAACAAGAAGAAGATGAGACATTTCACGGTGAACAAGATCCATTTAGGAGGACTACAGCTGATGGACAAGAATAGAGTCATGTTCGAAGCCCATGCTACATGGGCCCTGCAAATCCCACCTTGAGCTTTCACGGAGAAAGTCGGCCTAGCGACTATAAAGTCTAGAGCTTGTAAATAAAAGACTTAGCTTTTGAATTTTTGGACATTTTTGCTTTTATTTGTTTTCTATTTTGAAACATTATTTTTAAGTTTTTCTATTGTGGGTATTTCTTTTCTAACGATTTTTGCAGGTACAAAGAAGCAGCAGAAGTACTCGACATCGAGTACAATACTCGACGTCGACCACCATCGCGAGCAAAGGACCCGTGGTCGAGCAGAAAAACCACTCTGGGGTTCCCCCCTACTCAATGTCGAGTAGCCATAGTCGAAGTCGACCACATCTCCTCGAAGTCGACTAACTCTTACTCGAGGCCGACCACTTCTGCGCACATTTAACACTCGTTTTTCGACGATCTACACACTTGTCTAGTGAGTCTCTTTTTTTACCCTTGTTTTTATACAGTGGGGACACTGTAATGATTAAGTATGGGGTGGGGGAAGGGCTTACTTCGTGCATATTTGACCATATTTGACAGTTTATTTTTTGAATTGCTTATACATGGCTACTTTGGATTCCATATTTCATCTATGCGCTTATATGCATATTTTCCAAAGTTTATAAAAAAATCACCTCCATTAAATTTTTTGAATTAGTGTCATGGAAGCTTTAATTGAACTCGACGATGCAAAATTAGATTCATTAGAGATATAGCATAGAATTGTCTGGTAAAGGAAAGACACAATGAAGTGCATTACTTTATTGAAAAACCATGAAATGAGGTAAAATTGAAGTTGCTTTTGACATATGCATGATAAGAGGATGAAGGACCTTATATTTTCCATATAATGCTCATATGTTTATATTCCTCAGCCATACCTATGCTTATGCATCACAAAAGCCATATTACGCCTTATTTCATATTTTGCTCCACGTGATCTAAACATGCCCATTCTTTACCTTGTTTCCTATCCCGGGATTATGTTGAGAATGATGTTACATTATGGAGATTGTTATATGGTTGTTGTGTTGTTATTATCATTATCGGAGTTTGGCATGATGAATCATATGAAGGTTCGATAATATAAAACTAAGTAATATAGAAATACTCTAGAAGGGGGGTTGAATAGAGTATGCCGGATTTTCGCAGAAAGTCTCAAGACTTTTGAAGCCCGTGCCAAAACCCTTTGAGATTAGACTTAGTCTTTTCTCTAAAAACGTGAATCACAACGTTAAACAATTCGAAGCAAGTGCGGAAATAAGGTAAAGCAATAAGTAAAGGACTCGATGAGTTGTTTACGAGGTTCGGCACGAACTTGGCCTACGTCCCCGCCTAGGGTTCTTCCACAACCCTAGGATTCAACCGGCTTATAATTGATTCACAAGACTTAGGATCATAGTAGCTCCCCGAGAAGCCTTTCTCCTATACAATTGCAATCTAGTCAACTCACGTTCCCTTGGAGTTCTAGACCAATCTAGAAGAGCCCCACCTCTCTATGCTATCTAGTACAATCCTCTTACACTTAGTGAATCAATCGCCTAGTGTTCACTTCCCGAGTTACAAACTCTCGAGTATAACACTATAACTGAATATATCCTATAAAATCACTGTGTAACTCTCAAATGCTTTGAAATGAAATAACAGACTCTTAGGACAAGCAGAGAGCACACGAATACAGATTTCTCTTGAAGGCTTGGAGTGTATGAGAGCTCGGGTTCAATGAATGTGTGTCTTCTGTCTTCATCTTCCTTCTCTTTATATTGAGACAAATCGGCGCCAAGGATCTTCTCCAATGGCTAGTCTAGATCATGACTTGAGCTGGATCATCTATCTTTGGAAACTTCGAAGTCCACAATCTTTCCGATTTGAATCTTCTCAAATTGTATCACAAGGAAGGAAATCATTCGAAAATACTTCCTGAAAGGTTAGTTATATATATAATAATATAATGGAAGTATATAAGAATATTAAATAATATTTCGAACAAAATATCATATAGAACAGGTTTTGTATTTCATCAACACTGTTAAAGCTCCAAGACCTTTGACACAGACATACTGTCAAGGCCTTTGAAACTTATTCCGATTTTCATCAAGGGAGGGAGATATCAATCTCCCCCTTGATGAAAGACAAAACATGTGCATCCCTGCAACTTAGTCAAGCATAAATAATATAAGTGAAATCGGACTAAGTACTTGCATGTGTTAGACAAATGTTGGATCAAAAATTTAAAGCATGAAAAGCCATCCAAACGAAAACCAAAAAATCAAAAACCAAGGTCTTCCGAGACCTTCACAGCAAAAGGTTTTCAAGTCTAAACCACATATCATCTCCCCCTTTTTGTCTTCCAACAAAGGGAGGAGGTAAAACAGTCACCAAAAGTTTTGAAATTGTTTCCAAAAACCAAGCAATGTATCAGATTTCAGGGATGGGATAGGGTAGGGTAGGGTTAAGCTTCGTCGTCCGGAGCATCATCAGTGAGCCTCGCCCACAGACCTTGCAGCATCTTGGTTATCCCGCTCATCTCCGTCATAATCTCTTTGTGCAGCTCCTTGAGATCCAGGCGAACTTCCTCCAAACCCAACTCCAGGTTGTCTATGCGCTCATCAACAACTGAGGGAGTGGGAAGAGCTTTTGAAGGAGGGGCAAGACTCAAGGTTCCTTGGGGAGACCGAGTGATGCCTATCTTTTCAAGGCTCTTGGAGTCGAACTTACCCATATGACGTTGCTGTTCTTCATTTTTGAAATCAATTCCAGAAGCTTTGAAGATTTGGGTCAAAAGGGTTGCAAAAGGGAGGGGTTCCTTTCCTGGCTTTTCTTGTGTGAGCCATGGATCCTAAAATGGTGTTGGCCAGATCAAGATCAAGGCCATTGAGGATTCGGTAAAGGAGGACCATGGCGTTGTCAGTAAGGAGCGAGCCAGAGTTAAGACGGGGTAAGAGGCATCGAACAATGATGTTGAATATAATTTTTGCCTTTAGGGTAAGGGATGAGTGGGTGAGCTGCTTTGAGGTGCTGTTAGATGCTTCGGGTAGTAGGTACTTGGATCGGGCAAGGATGATACAATTTTCTTTAGAGGAGTGTATTTTAGAGGGTGGACATGGGCTAGGTAGGCCAAGGAAATCTGCAAAATCATTGGAGTTGAAAGAGATTCTAACTCCTTTGACAACATATTCCAAGGACCAACCATTGGCGTCGTGTTTGGCTTTTAGGTTTATGTAGAACAGGCGGGTAAGATGGGGATAGTAGACGGTTTCAAGATTGAGAAGGGTCCAAGCTGGGGATTTTTTGAGAAGAGCAATGCAGGGTAACTTCAAAGCTTCAAAGAACTCGATATCCAAAAAATCAGAACAACATATCCTATGAGTTCGAAACTCATGTACCCACTTACCAACTGTTTCAATATTTTCAAACCATGAAGAGGGTAATGATTGGTTTACCTGGATGTAGGCGGGTGGATCGACATTCTTCCTGCGAGCAATTGTTGGAGCAACTCTCTTGGCAGGCGCCTCAAAGCCTCTGAGGGTGCCCTTCCTTGTGCGCTTGGGAGATGGAGGCTTGACAGTAGTAGGGGCTTTCCGCTTCTTTGGAGATGGGGGAGGAGGAGAAGGAGAAGGAGAGGCAACAAGTTCTGGTTCCTCTTCCTCCTCATCCTCAGACCCCGAGTCCTCACCGGACCCCGCGTCATCTCCATCAGCTCCTTCGTCCTCTCCAGATCCGTCTTGCTCTTCGTCCTCTTCCTCAGGCTCCTCTTCAGAAGGAACCTCCTCAGCTTCTGCTTCCTTCCGAATTCTCTCAGCCTCCACCTCGACAAGTTTCCTAGCAAGCTCGGCCTCCTCCTCGGCCTTCTTCTTCTTCAAAGCTTCCTCTTCGGCTTCTTTGGCAGCATCTCTTTCCAGAATGGAATCGAGATCCTCTTCCTCCTCTTCCTCATCCACCTCCTCAGCTATGATCTTCTTTTTTCCTTTCTGTTTCGCACCGAGGGGCTTCTTTGCAGAGAGTTTTTTAGAGCCCTTGGTAACAGTGGCCGTGCTCTCAGCGATGGTGCTTTGGACAACAGCAGGGACATTGGCTTGAGGGGTGGGTTCAGGTGTGGGAGAGGTGGTAATGACCTGACGTCCCTTGGGGGTGGCGCCACGTCTTTTGGGTGTTGAAGCTTTCTTTGATTTGGGAGCCATGGAGGAAATCGGCTAGGGTTTTTAGAACAGCTTGAGAGGTTGAAGAAAGAGAAGTTGGAAGGGTTTTGGATAAGTCTGATTTTGTGAGGGAATCGGGTACAAAATTTGGTTTAAGTAGAGAGAGATGATGATGAAGTGATGGGACGGGTTTAGAGTTCCAAGGAAGGTAATTATAACATTGCCAATTTTGAAAACATTTCCAATTCAAAATTCAATTTAATCCATTAAAATAGGAGGGAATAACCGAAATATTTTGTTCCAAAAATAAAATATCTTAACGGAATAAAAATATAACATAAATAGACAATTTTGAAATCCGAAAAAAAATATAATTGATTAAATATCTAGAAAGATATTAACCAAATATATGTGATCCGATATATGTGATCTACCATTTAGTTCACAAACCTTGACATAATTCTCAAAGGTCTTGACACTAAGTAGATTTAATCTTTCGTAAAGGGAAAGCCCCCCCTACGAAAGTGCATCCTTGTTAAGCATCCCAATCTCTCGTCTAATGAAGGTGAACTTGTCCTCTGCCAAAGGCTTAGTAAAAATGTCAGCTCATTGATAATCAGTTGAAATAAACGAAATGGACACATCACCTTTTTCAACATGGTCTCTAATGAAATGATGCCTTACATCAATATGTTTGGTCCTTGAATGCTTAACATGATTCTTTGTAATGGAGATGGCACTTGTATTGTCACATTTAATGGGAATGCCTTTGAGGTTGATGTCAAGATCTCGCATTTGTTGAGCTATCCAAAGGATTTGGGAGCAACAGGCTCCAACTGCAATGTATTCGGCTTCTGCAGTGGGTAGAGCAACTGAGTTTTGTTTCTTTGAGTGCCAACTGATCAAAGATGCTCCTAAGAATTGACAACATCCTGATGTGCTCTTCCTATCCACCTTATAGCCTGCAAAATCTGCATCAGAATATCCAATTAATGTGAAATTCTTTTGCTTTGGGTACCATAGTCCAAGCTCCTTAGTGCCATTGATATATCGAAAGATCCTCTTCACAGCCACGAGGTGAGATTCTTTAGGATCAGCTTGAAACCTAGCACACATGCAAACACTAAACATGATGTCAGGTCTACTAGTTGTGAGATATAATAAAGATCCAATCATTCCTCGATACTCCTTTTGATTGACACTCTTCCCAGTCTTGTCTTGATCTAGAGATAATGTTGAGCTCATGGGAGTTTTGGCTGCTTTGGATTGATCCATCTTGAATTTCTTCAAGAGATCCTTAGTGTACTTGCTTTGGTTGACAAAGATCCCTTTCTTGGATTGATGAACTTGTAATCCCAAAAAGAAGTTGAGTTCACCCATCAAGCCCATCTTGAATTCACTGCACATGATGTCAGAAAATTCCTTGCACAAAGATGTGTTAGTAGCACCAAATAATATATCTACATAAATTTCAATAACCAAAATGTCCTTTCCTTTGGTCTTAATAAAAAGAGTCTTGTCGATCAACTCCCTTTTAAAATCATTTTCTAAAAGATATTTTGACAAGCGCTCATACCAAGCCCTTGAGACTTGTTTCAAACCATAAAGTGCTTTGTCAAGTTTATAAACATGATTAGGAAATTCCAAACTTTCAAATCCTGGGGGTTGAGCCACGTAAACTTCTTCCTCTAAGAAACCATTAAGAAAAGCACACTCGACATCCATTTGATATAACTTTATGCTCATAAAAGATGCAAATGCTAATAAAATGCGAATAGCTTCAAGCCTGGCTACGGGAGCAAAGGTCTCCTCGTAGTCAATACCTTCCTCCAGATTATATCCTTGAGCAACAAGCTTTGCCTTATACCTCACGATCTTACCATTCTCATCTAGCTTGTTTCGAAATACCCATCGTGTACCAATGACTGATTGATGCTTTGGCCTGAGCTTCAAGGTCCAGACTTTGTTCCTTTCAAATTCGTTAAGCTTACTTTGCATGGCAATGATCCAGTCTGACTCTTGAAGTGCCTCATCTACCTTCTTTGGCCCAATAAGAGAAACAAACGCGTGAAAAGCACAAAGATCTTTAAGTTTAGAACGAGTTTGAACACTAGAAGTAGGGTCAGAAATGATATCCTTTAATGAGTGTGATGAGGAGTATTTGAATTTCCTTTTGCTAGTCTCATCTCCTTGATTCGTCACACCAGGAGGATTGACTTGTGGTACATCTGACTCCATGGTCCTGTTAGGTTCAGTTACAACAGTTTCTGACGCTTCAACACTGTTGGATTGGACACCAAGGGCTTTGGACGAATCTTCAACACTTTGGGCCAATTCTTCAGTGTTGAGAATCTGTTCTTGCATGTTCCTCTTCTCTGTGTTCTTGGTAGCAGCATCATCACCTTCCTCGTTCTCTGCATGGATGTTAAGATCTATATCTGCAACACTTTCACTCAAAGAACCATCATTGCATTCATCAAATATAACATGGATAGTTTCTTCAACTAACTGGGTCCTTTTATTGAAGATTCTATAAGCTTTGCTACTTGTGGAGTAGCCAAGAAATATACCTTCATCACTACGCGCATCAAATTTCCCAAGGTTATCTTTTCCATTGTTATGAACAAAACAAGTACAGCCAAAGGGTTTAAAATAAGATATAAGTGGTTTGCGGCCTTTGAAAAGTTCATAAGGAGTTTTCTTTAAGATGGAACGAATAAGACAATGATTCAAAATATAGTTAGCTGTGTTAACAACTTCAGCCCAATAGGTTTTAGGTAATGCATTTTCTAAAAGCATAGTCCTGGCCATATCCTCTAAGGTGCGGTTCTTTCGTTCCACAACCCTGTTTTGTTGAGGTGTCCTAGGTACAGAAAAGTTATGGGAGATGCCATATTTAGCACAAAACAAATCAAACCGAAGTTGATCAAACACCCTACCATGATAACTCCGAATTGACACTATGGGCTCGTTTCTTAAAGTTTGCAACTCCTTACAAAGTTTTGAAAACTCAAATAAGGCCTCTATTTTTTCTTTTAAAAATGCAACCCAAGTATATCTAGAAAAATCATCAACAATAACTAGCATGTACTTTTTACCATTGGGAGATTTGACTCGCATAGGACCACATAAATCCATATGTAAAAGTTCAATGGGTCTAGAAGAACTTACAACCTTTTTGGGTTTGAAAGAGCTACGTGTTTGTTTACCTCGTGTGCATGCATTGCACATATCAATACCTTTAAAGTCCATCTCAGGTAGCCCTCTTACAAGCCCTTTGGACACAAGCTTTTGTAGTGTATGTGGGCTCACATGACCGAGTCTCCTGTGCTAGAGCTTTGGATCGTCCGTCAAAGCCTTTAGACAGGTTAAGCTTCCTTGTGCCACTTGATCAGTATTTACAACGTATATATTGTTGTAACGGTATGCAGTCAATATAACTTCACTTGTATCTTCTCTGCACACTAGACATCTTTTCTTGTTAAATCTGACATTGTTGCCACTATCACATAATTGAGAGACACTAAGCAAATTATACTTTAAACCATTAACAAGATAGACATTTTTAATACTATGGTTGGAATCACTTCCAACACTACCAATACCAACAATGTCACATTTTCCTTTGTCACTAAGAGTGATTGTTCCCGTGGATTGCTCCTTTAGATCATGAAAGAGAGAACTCTTCCCACTCATATGCCTCGAGCATCCACTATCAATAATCCATTTGTGTTCCTTCACCTTGGTGATCTCCTGCAAGACAAACATCAACCTTTGTGGCTAGACCAATAAGCAAATTTGGATCCATTGTTGGGGTAAACCATATTTGGTAAAATAGTGCATTTTGGAACCCAAACTTGTGTTATCCGTTCTTTTCTCAAATGAACAGGAAAAGTATTGCGAATGATATAAGGATCCTTTCTTCTAAGGGGCAGGTCTCTTTTACATGTCCCTTTCTAGCACAGTGGTGACATATAGGAGAGGTTCTGCTTCCTTTTGCATTTACAAAGGTGGTAATGTGCTGCTTCTTTAAAAACCTTCGATTGTAACCAATACCACTTTTGTTTAGAGAACTTTGTTGCTCACCCAACATCCTATCAAGAGTGCCTTTGGATTTGGTAAAACTTATGAGGGCTTTCTGTTGATCTTGAATCTTATTATTCAGGGAGATCTTCTCGTTCTCTAAGTCATGATGCTCATTTCTTAGAGATGAGAGATCTTGCTTAAATTCAGATTTCTCTGAGTCAAGCGTCTTGACTTTAATGTCAAGACCTGAATAAGAAGCTTCAAGACTTTTAACCCTCATAGACAGATTCTCAATAGTTCTTTCTTGGTCCACAGTTCTCTTAATAAGAATGTTAGTCTGGGCAATAAGTTTCTCTTCATTGGCAATCATATTAGAAAGGAATTCCGATAATACCTCTTTTGGACTTGTCATAAGTTCTCTTACAGTAGCTTCGAGCTTCTCATCGTGGGATTCATCTTCGGAGGCCATAAGACAAATATTGGCCTTCTCATCATCGGAGTCAGAGTCAGAATCACTCCAGGTTGCCACCATGGCTTTCTTCTTCCATTTGTCACCCTTCTTGGACTGGCTCTTTGTCTTTTGAGGGCAATCCTTCACAAGATGATCTGTTTCACCACATTCAAAACAAGACAAAAGGTTTAGTCTTCTTATCATACTTGTTGTATTGAGGCTTACCTCGAAATTTAGACGACTCTGATCCATCCTTGTTGTTGAATTGATTCTTCATTTTGAGAATTCGATCAAGGCCTCTTGTGATAAGTGCAAAAGGATCATCCTCATCGTCAATTTCATCTTCGAAATCAGATCCATCTTTAGGCTCATCCTTCTTAGACTTGAGTGCCAAGTTCTTGGTGCTAACTGGAAGTTCTCCATCGTCTTCATTAAGGATCATCTCATGCGTGATCAGTTTCCCAAGCAGGTCATCAAGAGGTAGAGTGGTGAGGTCTTGGGCTTTTTCTATGGCTGTTACTTTAGGACCCCACATTTCTTTTGGGAGACACCTCAGTATCTTCCTCACTTTCTCAACGTTTGTAAAGATCTTGCCGAGTGAGTCAAGGTTGTTGGTGATTTCTGTAAATCGTGTAAACATGGCCTTGATTGACTCATCAGACTTCATTTTGAAAAGCTCATACTTTCGAAGGAAGATGCTGATCTTGGTGTCTTTTACTTGGCTAGTTCTCTCATAGGTGACGACCAGCTTGTCCCAAATCTCTTTCGCTGACCTACAAGATGAAATACGGTTACACTCATCAGTGCTAAGACCACAATAAAGTAAGTTAATAGCCCTGTAGTTTTTGGAGACGAGTTCAAGATCCGCTTAGATGTATTCAGACTCCTTCTTTGCGACATTGGTTCCATTTGGTTCGTCTTTCTCTAGAATCTTCGGACCATTCTCTATAATGTTCCAAAGTTCCAGATCTTGATCTATAATGAACATCTTCATCAAGGATCTCCAGTGGACAAAGTTGTTTCCTATAAGTGATGGTCTGCTCCTGGACCTTCCCTGTGCAAATCCTCCGCTTGCTTCACCAGGCATGATCGAAAACTCACAAGATTGTTAGATCAAAAAGCAGTGAGTAAAGCTCTGATACCAATTGAAGGTTCGATAATATAAAACTAAGTAATATAGAAATACTTTAAAAGGGGGGTTGAATAGAGTATGCCGGATTTTCGCAGAAAGTCTCAAGACTTTTGAAGCCCGTGCCAAAACCCTTTGAGATTAGACTTAGTCTTTTCTCTAAAAACGTGAATCACAACGTTAAACAATTCGAAGCAAGTGCGGAAATAAGGTAAAGCAATAAGTAAAGGACTCGATGAGTTGTTTACGAGGTTCGGCACGAACTTGGCCTACGTCCCCGCCTAGGGTTCTTCCACAACCCTATGATTCAACCGACTTTTATTGATTCACAAGACTTAGGATCCTAGTAGCTCCCCGAGAAGCCTCTCTCCTATACAATTGCAATCTAGTCAACTCATGTTCCCTTGGAGTCCTAGACTAATCTAGAAGAGCCCCACCTCTTTATGCTATCTAGTACAATCCTCTTACACTTAGTGAATCAATCGCCTAGTGTTCACTTCCCGAGTTACAAACTCTCGAGTATAACACTATAACTGAATATATCCTATAAGCTCACTGTGTAACTCTCAAATGCTTTGAAATGAAATAACAGACTCTTAGGACAAGCAGAGAGCACACGAAGACAGATTTCTCTTGAAACCTTGGAGTGTATGATTGCTCGGGTTCAATGAATGTGTGTCTTCTGTCTTCATCTTCCTTCTCTTTATATTGAGACAAATCGGCGCCAAGGATCTTCTCCAACGGCTAGTCTAGATCATCGCTTGAGCTAGATCTTCTATCTTTGGAAACTTCGAAGGCCACAATCTTTCCGATTTGAATCTTCTCAAATTGTATCACAAGGAAGGAAATCATTCGAAAATACTTCCTGAAAGGTTAGTTATATATATAATAATATAATGGAAGTATATAAGAATATTAAATAATATTTCGAACAAAATATCATATAGAACAGGTTTTGTATTTCATCAACACTGTTAAAGCTCCAAGACCTTTGACACAGACATACTGTCAAGGCCTTCGAAACTTATTCCGATTTTCATCAAGGGAGGGAGTTATCATCGTATATTATGGAAAATTTAATGAGTGAAAGAAAATCTGGTCATCTCAGGAGATAAAGGTAGATCGACCCTGCCTGCGTCGAGATAATAGTTCCACAGGATGGGACACCAAGGTGAGGAGTCTGAAGCACTAAGTATCTGGGGCCATTCATGACATCCATGTTTGCGACTCACGAGAAGGCAGTGTTGAGGTTAGTGAGGTAAAAGCACTATATAGGAAAAAAAGCATTGAGTGAAAGTGAGAAATGAAAGGAAGAAGGAATGTGGTATAAAAGTTTGGAAAGTACTCCATTTCTCCGGATCATTAGCACCACATGGCCAAAAATTGCCCACCTTTAGCCTTTTACCAATCTACTCCTTATTTGAGCTTCATTAAAGTCCTCTTGATTATTAATGCTTTGTCACTTATGAACTGTTTTTGCATAACCCTCCTTTTGTGAGTAGATGTTTCTTTTATTGCACATGCATGGATTTGTGACATTAATACCTTTTTGAGGGTGGTAATTGATTGCAGGGACATATGACAATGAATCTATGATGTTGAGAGTTTTTTCCTTCCCCTGAATGACCATTTAAAGTATTGCTTGAGGACAAGTAAGCTTAACTATGAGGTGTTTGATGTGCGCCTAAATTGTCATGTTTTACACATACTTTAATATCGATTTCTGCATCCATTTCATTCATTTGGGTTAGAATAGTACAAAATCTGTGTAGTTTATGCTTATTTGCCAATTATGGAGATCTACACTAGTTCTTGTTTAATTTCGCAGAAATCGGATGCACTTCGGAGCATAAAGGAAAGTCATGAAGACATTGGAGATGCTAAGGAAGAGCACGGGATGGTGCCTCTTGAGAAACCTCCGCTTTTTGACATTCATCATTCTGAATCAAGCTTTGATGTCTTCATTAAAGTTTTAGCCCTCGAAAAGATCTTTCCAACGCATACTCATATGCATCAATCGGGCGAACGAGGACTTGGGAAAGAGCATTTCAAGAACAGAGCAGAATGCTGAGAGCCAACAGTTCTACTCGACGTCAACTACAATTGGTCAAAGTCGAGTACACCAGAAGCCAGAAAATCACACGGAGTCGATCAGATCACTCGAGGAGCCCATAACTACTCGAAGTTGAGTAAGCCTACTCGATGTCGAGTACACCATGTCGAGTACAGAAGCTGCTCGAGCTCGAGGGCAACCCAGGAGGAGAAGACCCTACTCGATGTCGAGTAACCTGGTCGACGTCGAGTAGCCCATTGAGCAGTCTGAGTCTGAGATTGAGTGGAATCCGAATTGATTAGGCACGAGAATTCTATCAATACCAAGTAAAGATCTATCAAGATGGAAGGAATCTATCCACATTAGTCCTAGTTTCTTAATAGATTTATTCCCTTATCACAGGGCCGGCCCTGGGCAAGTGCAAAGTGTGCACTTGCACAGGGCCTCTAAAATTTGTTGGGCCACATATACGGAGCAGCCCAGCCCATGACATTAATGTATATTAAAAAAAAATCAGACGCGTTCATCTTCTCTCTGCTCAGAGTCTCAGACTATTCACCTTCCCTTTTCGCTTTCCATTACACGCCATTAATTCGGCTCTCCAATTTCCAAGTTCTTGAAACTAAACTATGAAAGATGAAATTGATTCGGTTCCATTACACGCTATTATGTCTTCGATTTCATCTCCTATCCATCGAATCTACAGTCTGTTGGGCCTCTGTTCGCAATCTATTCCGCTGTTCGCCTTCTATTCGGCAATTCGGCCCTCTGTTCGCCTTCTGTTCAGCAATCAGCACTTTGGCCTCTGTTCGGCCCTCGGTAGACCCACACACATCCTCTATTCGGCCTTATCTTCAGCTTATGTTCGACCATCCTCTATACCTTCGGCCTTCTGTCTCTAGTCTCGGCCTTCCACTTTGGTAATCTCTTATCCATCTTTGAATTTCTGATGTAATCCCTAATTTTAATTTATTCATGTTATTGTCGAATTTCATGTATTAATCTCTGATTTCTGATGTTGTAATTGATTTTTAGAGTTTCTGTTCAACTAGTCGATGGTGTAATGGTGTCTTGGTTGGGGCAATTGGGCATTTGGGCAAGTAATTCAATTGAAGAAATACAGCAGGTTGTGCCATTCCTCTCTACTAGTATATTTTAATACAATTTTGGTGTAAAAGTGTGATAATTTATAATTGTGAATGTTGTATTTCTGGTTGCATGTCTGTTGTGTTGAATTGTGATATGTTTGAAATTTTCGCATTTAATTATGTCTTCTAAAAGAAAATTTGAGCCCAAAGTCTAAAACGTGAAAGAAAAAGGAGAATTGAAGACTTAATTAAATCTAAAAAGGAGTTTTGGATTTTTATCTAATAAACAAAAAATGAGCTCTTGATAAATTTATACGAAAAGACTTGCAAGTTCATGTTGAAACGAGCGGTGGTGAAGCCATTAGTCCCGAAGCTGAAACTGTAGTTGTGTTAATTAGTTTGGCACCGGGCCTCCAAAACTCATTGGACGGCCCTACCTTATCATTAATGTTTTATCTTATACTTTTAGATAGAAAGTTTTTAGATATGCATAGATGTTCTTTCCTAGATTAGCTAGAGGGAGAACATTATAAATAAGGCTTCAGGGGTTGGATTTTAGGATCATCCAAGACAAGCCATTAGTTACATCGAATAGAGAGAGTAGAGAGAGAGTAACTTGGAGCCGAGTGGAGTTGGAGAAAGCAAGAGCGAGATTTAGCTTTGTTCGGTTGTAAGTTTTATTTGAGTTTATTTAATGCAATTTATTTTTATGAAATTATTGATGAGTTTATTCATGATGAGAAGCGAGTAGTCACCCAACTTCTAGGGCCGGGGTGAGCCTGACGGTTGCCATGTAAGGTAATGCGCTAAAGGTTCAATCTTTTGATGCGATTTCACCTTCTACCCCTATGAGCATGATTCATTTGCAAAAGTTGAAGGTGATCCTTGTTTGTGTTATTGAAGCGAAAGTGATCTTAATCAACTTGGATTAATTATGTGAAAAAGGGTTAGTAACAATTATGGTTTATGCGAAAGCCTCTATATTCCTACTTGTTAATAACGATAGTTATTGATGAAAACGCATGCTCTTTTATACCATATGCATTATTTTATATGGTTATCGTTGCGGTGTTGAAACCCCGATCTTGGAAGTGTTTTAGTTTAATGATTTATTTTCACAAATTTCGTGTTTGCCTTTGTTTTATTTCAAATTTAAAGTTTCGGTTTTGTTTCTGTTCTACTCGACTTCGAGCACCCCTAGTCGATTTCTGCATCCATTTCATTCATTTGGGTTAGAATAGTACAAAATCTGTGTAGTTTATGCTTATTTGCCAATTATGGAGATCTACACTAGTTCTTGTTTAATTTCGCAGAAATCGGATGCACTTCGGAGCATAAAGGAAAGTCATGAAGACATTGGAGATGCTAAAGAAGAGCACGGGATGGTGCCTCTTGAGAAAACTCCGCTTTTTGACATTCATCATTCTGAATCAAGCTTTGATGTCTTCATTAAAGTTTTAGCCCTCGAAAAGATCTTTCCAACGCATACTGATATGCATCAATCGGGCGAACGAGGACTTGGGAAAGAGCATTTCAAGAACAGAGCAGAATGCTGAGAGCCAACAGTTCTACTCGACGTCAACTACAATTGGTCAAAGTCGAGTACACCAGAAGCCAGAAAATCACACGGAGTCGTTCGGATCACTCGAGGAGCCCATAAATACTTGAAGTTGAGTAAGCCTACTCGATATCGAGTACACCATGTCGAGTACAGAAGCTGCTCGAGCTCGAGGGCAACCCAGGAGGAGAAGACCCTACTCGATGTCGAGTAACCTGGTCGACGTCGAGTAGCCCATTGAGCAGTCTGAGTCTGAGATTGAGTGGAATCCGAATTGATTAGGCACGAGAATTCTATCAATACCAAGTAAAGATCTATCAAGATGGAAGGAATCTATCCACATTAGTCCTAGTTTCTTAATAGATTTATTCCCTTATCACAGGGCCGTCCCTGGGCAAGTGCAAAGTGTGCACTTGCACAGGGCCTCTAAAATTTGTTGGGCCACATATACGGAGTAGCCCAGCCCATGACATTAATGTATATTAAAAAAAAACAAACGCGTTCATCTTCTCTCTGCTCAGAGTCTCAGACTATTCACCTTCCCTTTTCGCTTTCCATTACACGCCATTAATTCGGCTCTCCAATTTCCAAGTTCTTGAAACTCAAATATGAAAGATGAAATTGCTTCGGTTCCATTACACGCTATTATGTCTTCGATTTCATCTCCTATCCATCGAATCTACAGTCTGTTCGCCGTTCCCAATCCCATATAGCTTCAGTTCCTCTTTTGTTCGGCTTCAGATTTTGTTCAAATCCGCTTCTGTTGGGCCTCTGTTCGCAATCTATTCCGCTGTTCGCCTTCTGTTCGGCAATTCGGCCCTCTGTTCGCAATCTATTCCGCTGTTCGCCTTCTGTTCGGCAATTCGGCCCTCTGTTCGCCTTCTGTTCAGCAATCAGCACTTTGGCCTCTGTTCGGCCCTCGGCAGACCTACACACAACCTCTATTCGGCCTTCTCTTCAGCTTATGTTCGACCATCCTCTATACCTTCGACCTTCTGTCTCTAGTCTCGGCCTTCCACTTTGGTAATCTCTTATCCATCTTTGAATTTCTGATGTAATCCCTAATTTTAATTTATTCATGTTATTGTCGAATTTCATGTATTAATCTCTGATTTCTGATGTTGTAATTGATTTTTAGAGTTTCTGTTCAACTAGTCGATGGTGTAATGGTGTCTTGGTTGGGACAATTGGGCATTTGGGCAAGTAATTCAATTGAAGAAATATAGCAGGTTGTGCCATTCCTCTCTACTAGTATATTTTAATACAATTTTGGTGTAAAAGTGTGATAATTTATAATTGTGAATGTTGTATTTCTGGTTGCATGTCTGTTGTGTTGAATTGTGATATGTTTGAAATTTTTGCATTTAATTATCTCTTCTAAAAGAAAATTTGAGCCCAAAGTCTAAAACGTGAAAGAAAAAGGAGAATTGAAGACTTAATTAAATCTAAAAAGGAGTTTTGGATTTTTATCTAATAAACAAAAAATGAGCTCTTGATAAATTTATACGAAAAGACTTGCAAGTTCATATTGAAACGAGCGGTGGTGAAGCCATTAGTCCCGAAGCTGAAACTGTAGTTGTGTTAATTAGTTTGGCACCGGGCCTCCAAAACTCATTGGACGGCCCTGTCTTATCATTAATGTTTTATCTTATACTTTTAGATAGAAAGTTTTTAGATATGCATAGATGTTCTTTCCTAGATTAGCTAGAGGGAGAACACTATAAATAAGGCTTCAGGGGTTGGATTTTAGGATCATCCAAGACAAGCCATTAGTTACATCGAATAGAGAGAGTAGAGAGAGAGTAACTTGGAGCCGAGTGGAGTTGGAGAAAGCAAGAGCGAGATTTAGCTTTGTTCGGCTGTAAGTTTTATTTGAGTTTATTTAATGCAATTTATTTTTATGAAATTATTGATGAGTTTATTCATGATGAGAAGCGAGTAGTCACCCAACTTCTAGGGCCGGGGTGAGCCTGACGGTTGCCATGTAAGGTAATGCGCTAAAGGTTCAATCTTTTGATGCGATTTCACCTTCTACCCCTATGAGCATGATTCATTTGCAAAAGTTGAAGGTGATCCTTGTTTGTGTTATTGAAGCGAAAGTGATTATAATCAACTTGGATTAATTATGTGAAAAAGGGTTAGTAACAATTAGGGTTTATGCGAAAGCCTCTATATTCCTACTTGTTAATAACGATAGTTATTGATGAAAACGCATGCTCTTTTATACCATATGCATTATTTTATATGGTTATCGTTGCGGTGTTGAAACCCCGATCAACTTCGGTTTTGTTTCTGTTCTACTCGACTTCGAGCGCCCCTAGTCGATTGCGAGTAGCCTTGTCGACGTCGAGTACTACAGTACTCGAGATCGACCACTTTGCTTTCGGTTTTTGCTTCGTTTGCGTTTCTTTGCTTCTGTTCTCTGTTTTGCAGACTGAGTAGTCGAAGTCGACTAAGCCTAGTCGAGGTCGAGTACTTCCTGAGTCACTTTCGAGGGTTTCTGAAATGAAAAGGTGGGCGCTGACACGTTTCCTTGTGGATCGATCCTGACTACCTTCTACCACAACGGGAGGAAGTCTTGTATATATTTGCTTGGACAGGAGTTGGTTTGCTTTTATTTAGTTTTATTTACTTTATTTACTAGACACATCCTCCTGCAACAACATGACGTTGCTGACGCTGACATTGAGGATACCATGATGTTGACGCCAACGTCGGGGATGCTTTTTTTCGTGTCAACACTTTTTTTCATGTCAGCACATCTATTTTTCGTGTCAGCACATTTATTTTTCGTGTCCGCACTGACGCCGACATCGATGCTTTTTTCATGTCAGGACTTTTTTTCTGTGTCAACACTGACGTTGACATTGATGACGCCAACGTCGGAGATGTTGATGTTGCTGACGCTGACATTGAGGATGCGATGCTGTTGACGCCCACGTCGGGGATGCTTTTTTTTTGTCATCACCTTTATTTTTGTGTCAACACTGACGCCGACATCGGAGATGCTGGCACTGCTGACGCTAACGCTGGGAACGAATACTTGTAGTATATCCTACAACATTTTAAAAAGTGCAAAAATAAGATATATTAGTGCCGATAAAGTGCTGACATCGTTATTATGGATGTCAGCAACATTGTTTTACCCTCTAAATAATTAGTAAGTAAAATAATTAATCTGTAGGTCATGGTGAGTTACGCAATGTCATGAAACTCTGCATAATATAGTAAAGCCACTCCACCTTGGTGCCAAAGAAGGCACTTAATCTGCACAAGTATATAGGTGTCAGCGAATGATGGGAACACAAAAGAGAGATGGAACTAGTGCAAGAAAATATCAAGAACATACGTTATCCACTTAAGGGTTTTTATCTGCCCTGGTATTAGATATGTTGTAGACAATGACAGATTGAAGCGGGTAGGAAAATGGAGCTAGTACTTTCTGGTGGGCTTCTACATTTTTTTTTCGTGAGCACTCATCATGTCAGTATTTTCTGTTGTGCAAATATAACCTAATGTTGTGCACATATAATATTATGTTGTACAAAGATTTGTGTCTTTTCTTTCTGCTTATCTAACTTGAAATCAGCATAGTTAACAAATTATACAATATATCAGTAGCTTATAGCAGGAGCAATAACAGACATGAACAATAAATGCCAAATCCATATAAAACATAACATAACTAGCAAGGGAATTCATACTTCATAGGGAGAATGGGATAAATATAGCATAACTAGCAAAGCAAATCACAAAGCCCTGCTATGTTCTCGCATAACCAAAAAAGAAAAAAAAAAGGAAGATGCGGTGCAGTTCAAAAATGCAATCAAGAAGTTTGACATTATGATTAAAATTGGCATAAACAAGAATTAGTGAATCGATTTCAACCAATTTAGTGCGTAGGAGCCAACGATCTGTATATAGATAAACAAAGGAGGGATAAGGGATGAGAACCTGCTTGAGAGTCACAAATCAACCTAGAGTCGAAAATCAAATTCAAAAACAAGCAATCCGAATTAAAAAAAAGAAGTGAAAAAATAAGAAGTTTATGTTTTGCAAATATAACAATTTATTGTGCAAATATAACTTTATGATGTGCAAAAATAACAATCTGTTGTGAAAATTTTTATTGCTGACACCGTTATTAGGGGTGTCAACAACACTGTTTTTCCCACTTAATTTTAAGCAAATAATGTGACAAATCATATTCCTACAACAATAAGTCTAGTAAAGAGTTATGCAAGTCTAAATCTCGAAAAGATGACTCATCAATCAGGAATATTACAAAAAATAACAAGGAAAGGTAAATAAAGCACACTTTAATGCAGCGTCTCTACCATTCTTACATAATTCTCCAACACATAAAGCAACATTCCTCATGTTTGTTGCCTATGATGACATGAGTTCTTTCACTACCAAGGGCATCATCATCTGAAATACAATAGTTCGTAATTGGAGTTCAAGTACTAGAAAGATTAAAGTACTAAATGGATTTTATACAAATGTCAAATCAAGTTAATTACACATTCGAATTCGATCAGCATGTTATATTTGCACAAGAGACTGTTGTGAGCCTAATTCGCCATGTTTTACACTTACTTTTATATCGATTTTTGTATACATTGCATACATTTGGGTTAGAATAATACAGAATCTATGTAGTTTACACTTATTTGCAATATATGGAGGTCTACACAAGTTTTGGTTATATTTCGCAGAAATCGGACGCACTTTGGAGCTTAACGGAAACTCATGGAGAAGCTAAGAATGGTACAGCTGAAGAAAAGGCCATTTTTCACCATTCTTCGTTCTGAATCAAGCTTTGATGTCTTCATGAGAGTTGTAGCCCTTGGAAAGATCTTTCCAACGCATGGCCATATGCATCAATCCGACGAACGAGGACTCGGGAAAGTGCGTTTCAAGAACAGCGCAGAATGCTGAAAACCGACTCTACTCGAGATCGAGTAAAGCTACTCGAGATCGAGGAGCATGTCGAGGAGATCTACCCGATGCTGCCGAAGAGACCTAGTCGATGAACCACCTTAATCGAGATCGACTAGGGTCTACTCGAGATCGACGAGCCCCTGAGTCCAGATCCGAGCGTGTCGAGGAGAGCAACCCGAGGAAGCCTAGTCGACAGAGCCATCCTACTCGAGGTCGACTAAGGCTACTCGACATCGACGAGCACCAGGAGCCTTGTCCGAGTCTGTCGAGCACTAGCTAGCCGAGACCACAAGTCGAGCCAGACCATCTCTACTCGAGATCGACCACGCCCTAGTCGAGATCGACCACGTTCCAGAAACTTCTCGACTTGGCTTGTCCGAGTAGAATTGAGATTGCTTGTGCATGAAGGAGGACAGCTTGGCCGAGAAGATCTATCCAAAATTGATCAAAGTCTATCTATGGAGGGAAATATATCAAGACATGAAGACTTACCTTAGTTAGATTTATCTTTTCCTAGTTGATTTAATTCCATTATGTCTTTTATTTATCTTTAAGCAATTTAGATATAGTTTTAGATGAAGATAGATATCTTCTTTCCTAGAATAGCTAGGGAATGAAGCCTATAAATAAAGCCCATGGGGCTCAGTTTTAAGCATTCAATTTCAAACTCAATTTCAGTCAGAGACAAGTAGTTCCAGAGAGACAGTTTAGGGAGTTCGAAGGTTTTAGGGTTTTGGCAATTTGCGAAAGTTGATTGCCGGAATTGTAAAATCGTTGGATATAGTCAATGCAAGTTATTTCTTTTCAATCAAATGATGTCTGAGTTTGCGATGAAGAGCGAGTAGTCCACCCACTTCTAGGGTTGGGGCGAGCCCGACGATAGCCATGCGTAATTGAGGTAAAAATCCGACCTTTATCATGTTTTGAGCATTTTCCTACTTGTTGATGTGTTTATTGCCCATCTAATGGAGATCCATGCTAACAACTTGGATTATAAACATAAAATCGGTAGAGACAATTAGGGTTTCTTGAGAGAGTTGTCTAATTGTTGGAAAAGGCGAAAGCTTAATCCTTTAATGCGATTCACATGATAATCTGTTTGGTTCTACCTTATGCATGCTTGGTTATTGTCGTTGCAAACCCCAATCTTGGAAGTCCTTTTACATTCAGTTTAGTTCAAAACCCTAAAAGCATTTGTTCTTTATTTCCTTTATTTTTGTTCGTTTTCGTCCCTGCCCTTGTCGATCTCGACCACCCATTGGTCGACCTCGACAACTGATTCTCGACCTAGAGTCGCTGTTGCTTAAGTGTGCAGGAATCGACGAAACCCCAACTCGACCTCGACGAGCCTTACTCGACCTCGAGTAGCTCTTTGTCGAGATCGACCACCAGTTCCTGTGTCTGTTGTGCCGTGTTCGACTGTCCGAGCTTCTGTCGACTAACCCTTAGTCGAGCTCGAGGACTTCTGTGGTCGACTTCTGTCCGTGAGATTACACCGCTGCCTAGGATCCGCTGACACGCTTCCTCGTGGATCGATCCTGACTTCCCGCTGCTACATCAGGAGGAGGTCTTGTATTTATTTGGCGTGGGCATAATCTGGTTTGATTTATATTTGTTATATTTCATACTCGATCTCTTCCTACAACAGATTGGCGCCGTTGCCGGGGAAGCTATCATTCGCGCCTTAGGTAGTTAGTTCTCACGTTTCTCTTGAGTTAGTTTGCAGGTGTATGCGCTGTTCTGGTCAACCACCTGAGCTTGACACCTTAAGATGATCCGGAACGCATCCTACACATCCATTCTAAACTGAAAAGAGCCATGGCGGCTGCCGAAACACAAGAACAGCTGATCACAAGGCTTACCAGGGAGCTAGCTGCAAAGGATGCCACTATCGTCAATGAAAGGACAGCAAGGGAACAAGCAGTTGAGCGTGCGAGGCAGGCAGAAGCTAAGCTTGTGTTGCGTAGATGGGAACATTACCTGGACTCGACATATACACATTCTGGAGGAACTGATCCAGAAACACTAGCCGAAATCGTCTGTACCACAGAAACCCAAGTATGTCCTTCCTCTATTTCTATTTCTCTATCTATCTTTTAAGAATCTTTGGAAGGATCCCAAGAAGAAGAAGAGCCACCAACGCAAAATTCGGACGTCATTCCCCATGGTGCTTCAAAGTCACTTTTGCCTTATATGGTGAAGGCTATTCCTGACAATTTTGAGCAACCGATGTTCATATTCAAGTATGGGGTCCTCGCAATGTGGCATGCTGCTCCGCATGATGAGGTGGAAATATCTCTTCCCACTCCACTGTTTTGCTATGATGGAGACGTGCAAACAAATCAACCAATGGAACGGAAGAGCTATGATGATGAGGTATGCAAATTTCCTTTATATATTCCTTTATGCATGCCAGCTGGAGCCCAGGAAGATGGATGGAAGGAGCCATGGAGTATCCACTCAGGGAGGTTCAAGCTTCTTCACATGATGCACCCGGATGACATCCCACGCTTCCCACCACCGGAGGAACCACCAGATCCACCTATACCTCCGGACAAAGATGAGCCAGGCTAATGCTTAATGGAGAAAGTCGGCCTAACGACTCTAAAATCTAGAGCATGTATATAGACTTTATAAACTTTTTGGGACTTTCATTTGGTTTTTGGTTTTTGGTTTTTGTTTTGTTTTTGGTTTCATGTCTTTTTAAGAACTTCATATGGATAGTCCTGTTTTTGGTATAGAATCTAACACTTGTAGGTCAGCAAGCATATAAAGGATCGCGAAAAGTGGAGAAAGAAGTCCCTGAAAATCAGTCGGAATCGACGAAGGCCAAGTCGACAACGACGAAGAGGAGAAGCCGAGAACTACTCGATCTCGAGGAGGCCAACTCGACATCGACTAGACCACACACTCCTCGACTTCTGATTTCACCGGACGCAGACGAAGCTACTCGACATCGAGTAAGGAGTACTCGATATGGACAAGCACCTACTCGACCTAGACCAGTTTTGACCTCCTCGACATGATCCTGTGAGTTCCCTCCTTTACTCTTGTTTTTATTTGATTTTATACAGTGGGGACACTGTAAATTTTAAGTATGGGGTGGGGGAAGGGCTTACTACGTGCATATTTGATTTATTTGATCATATTTTACATATATGCATTATTTCTTGGATTTGCTACATGGCTATTTTTGGAATGCATTATTTGATTTATGTGTTTATATGCATGATTTCCAAAAGTCTTGAAAAATGACCCCCATTGAAATTTTTTGATTAATGTCATGGAAGCTTATATTGAACTCGACGATGCAAAATTGGATTCATTAGAGATATAGCATGAAATTGCCTAGTAAAGGGAAGTCACAATGAAATGCATATTTTCTTGAAAACCATGAAAGGAGGTAAAATTTGAAGTTGCTTTTGACATGTTGCATAATAAGATGATGGAGGACTTTATATTTCCATATAATGCTCATTGTTATAATTCCTAGCCTTACCTATGCTTACGCATCACAAAAGCCATATTATGCCTTATTTCATATATTGCTCCACATGTTCTAAATATTTGCCATTCTTTACCTCATCCGGGGATTATGTTGAGAATGATGTTACATTATGGAGATGTTATATGGTTGTTGTGATTATTATCATTATTGGAGTTTGGAAGGAAATTGTCTAAAATATATGGAAAATTTAATGAGTGAAAGAAAATCCAATCACCTCAGGAGATAAAGGTAGATTGACCCTGCTCTCTGAGATAATAGTTTGGAGAGATGGGACACATTGTGAGGAGTCCAAAGCACTAAGTATCCGGGGCCATTCATGACACCCATGTTTGCGACTCGCGAGAAGGAAGTGCTGAGGTTAGAGAGGTAAAAGCATTATTATTGAGAAAAGCAATATGAAAGGTGATGAATGATATGGAGAAAGAATGTGGAATGAAACTCAAAGTTTGGAAATACTCCATTTCCCCGGATCATAAAAGCACCACATTGCCAAAAATTGCCCACCTTTTAGCCTTTTACCAATCTACTCCTTCATGAGCTTAAATTAAAGTCTTCTTGATTATCAATGCTTTGTCACATAAAAATAATGTGTGCATAACCCTCCTTTTGTGAGTAGATGTTGCTTTTACATATTTGCACATGAATGAATCTGTGACACTAGTACCTTTTCGAGGATGGTAATTGATTGCAGGGACATATAAGAATGAATCTAAGATGTTGAGAGTTTTGATTTCTTCCCCTGAATGACAATTAAAAGTATTGCTTGAGGACAAGCAAGCTTAAGTATGGGGTGTTTGTTGTGAGCCTAATTCGCCATGTTTTACACTTACTTTTATATCGATTTCTGCATACATTGCATACATTTGGGTTAGAATAATACAGAATCTGTGTAGTTTACACTTATTTGCAATATATGGAGACAAGTTTTGGTTATATTTCGCAGAAATCGGACGCACTTTGGAGCTTAACGGAAACTCATGGAGAAGCTAAGAATGGTACAACTGGACAAAAAGGCCATTTTTCACCATTCTTCGTTCTGAATCAAGCTTTTATGTCTTCATGAGAGTTGTAGCCCTTGGAAAGAGCTTTCCAACGCATGGTCATATGCATCAATCCGACGAACGAGGACTCGGAAAAGTGCGTTTCAAGAACAGCGCAGAATGCTGAAAACCGACTCTACTCGAGATCGAGTAAAGCTACTCGAGATCGAGGAGCATGTCGAGGAGATCTACCCGACGCTGCCGAAGAGACCTAGTCGATGAACCACCTTAATCGAGATCGACTAGGGTCTACTCGAGATCGACGAGCCCCTGAGTCCAGATCCGAGCGTGCCGAGGAGAGCAACCCGAGGAAGCCTAGTCGACAGAGCCATCCTACTCTAGGTCGACTAAGGCTACTCGACATCGACGAGAACCAGGAGCCTTGTCCGAGTCTGTCGAGCACCAGCTAGCCGAGACGACAAGTCGAGCCAGACCATCTCTACTCGAGATCGACCACGCCCTAGTCGAGATCGACCACGTTCCAGAAACTTCTCGACTTGGCTTGTCCGAGTAGAATTGAGATTGCTTGGGCATGAAGGAGGACAGCTTGGCCGAGAAGATCTATCCAAAATTGATCAAAGTCTATCTATGGAGGGAAATATATCAAGACATGAAGACTTACCTTAGTTAGATTTATCTTTTCCTAGTTGATTTAATTCCATTATGTCTTTTATTTATCTTTAAGCAATTTAGATATAGTTTTAGATGAAGATAGATATCTTCTTTCCTAGAATAGCTAGGGAATGAAGCCTATAAATAAAGCCCATGGGGCTCAGTTTTAAGCATTCAATTTCAAATTCAATTTCAGTCGGAGACAAGTAGTTCCAGAGAGACAGTTTAGGGAGTTCGAAGGTTTTAGGGTTTTGGCAATTTGCGAAAGTTGATTGCCGGAATTGTAAAATCGTTGGATATAGTCAATGCAAGTTATTTCTTTTCAATCAAATGATGTCTGAGTTTGCGATGAAGAGCGAGTAGTCCACCCACTTCTAGGGTTGGGGCGAGCCCGACGATAGCCATGCGTAATTAAGGTAAAAATCCGACCTTTATCATGTTTTGAGCATTTTCCTACTTGTTGATGTGTTTATTGCCCATCTAATGGAGATCCATGCTAACAACTTGGATTATAAACATAAAATCGGTAGAGACAATTAGGGTTTCTTGAGAGAGTTGTCTAATTGTTGGAAAAGGCGAAAGCTTAATCCTTTAATGCGATTCACATGATAATCTGTTTGGTTCTACCTTATGCATGCTTGGTTATTGTCGTTGCAAACCCCAATCTTGGAAGTCCTTTTACATTCAGTTTAGTTCAAAACCCTAAAAGCATTTGTTCTTTATTTTTGTTCGTTTTCGTCCCTGCCCTTGTCGATCTCGACCACTCATTGGTGGACCTCGACAACTGATTCTCGACCTAGAGTCGCTGTTGCTTAAGTGTGCAGGAATCGACGAAACCCCAACTCGACCTCGACGAGCCTTACTCAACCTCGAGTAGCTCTTTGTCGAGATCGACCACCAGTTCCTGTGTCTGTTGTGCTGTGTTCGACTGTCCGAGCTTCTGTCGACTAACCCTTAGTCGAGCTCGAGGACTTCTGTGGTCGACTTCTGTCCGTGAGATTACACCGCTGCCTAGGATCCGCTGACACGCTTCCTCGTGGATCGATCCTGACTTCCCGCTGCTACATCAGGAGGACGTCTTGTATTTATTTGGCGTGGGCATAATCTGGTTTGATTTATATTTGTTATATTTCATACTCGATCTCTTCCTACAACAGAGACCATGTTAGCACACAATTAGAAATGAAAAAGAATCTATACATCTAGTTGAATTGCACAAAAAGAGACCATGTCAACACAAAATTAGAAATAAAAAAGAATCTATATATTCTGACAAAAAAAAACCTATATATCAACTTGAATTGCACAAAAAATAGACCATGTCAGCACACAATTAGAAATAAAAAAGAACATATACATCAACTTGAATTGCACAAAAAGAGATCATGTCAGCACACAATTAGAAATAAAAAAGAACATATACATCAACTTGAATTGCACAAAAAGAGACCATGTTATATTTCCTATTTTTTTTATTTTTACTATCAAGGCTTATATTATAATTGCACTATGATATTTTTATGAAAAAAGAGCATTTCTTTCCAAAAAAAAAAATCAAATGAGTGCTTCTAAGAACTTTAATAACATCAAATGAAGCTTCAGAGTCATACAACCCACAAAAATCAAATGAGTGCTTCTGAGAACTTTAATAACACCAAAGACAAATAATTGAATGTAGACATACAACCCACCAAAAAAAAAATTGTAACCTATGTTCTACAACTTATTGTACAATTATAACTTGACAAAGGAATCGAAATTGGAGATGGAGACACATATGTGGTGGCTGGAAAACCTCAATAGCAGTAACAAGTACCAAAACAACATGTGATAAGTACTTGCAAAGAACCTATACATTCTGACAAAAAAAAATAACATATATATCAACTTGAATTGCACAAAAAAAGATCATGTCAGCACATAGAAATAAAAAAGAATTTATACATCAACTTAAATTGCAAAAAAAAAGACCATTTGAGCACACAATTAGAAATAAAAAAGAATCTATACATCTACTTGAATTGCATCAAAAGATACAATGTCAGCACACAATAAATAAAATGAAAACTATACATCTAGTTGAATTGCAGAAAAATAGAGATCATGTCAACACACAATTGGAAATCAAAAAAGAGCTTATACATCTACTTGAATTGCACAAAAAGAGATCATGTCAGCACACAATCAGAGACCATGTCAACACACAAGCTTTGTATCTCTTCTTTCTATTTATCTACATAGATTTCAATAAATCTATCAACAAAACTTCTAGATGCATTTTAAAATCCATAGGCCAGAAACACATTAAACGCATCAGTAACAACACATTAAACTTTGTAGAGCTACTAGCTCATATCTCCATATAAGTTAGAAATCACAAGGCACTTCAATGTAAAGACACAAACCATTATTAAATAGGAAAAGCGGAAAGAAACCCTAGTTTGTTAAGCGATAAAATAAAATAACAAAAATTGCAGATATTGCCGGGGGGGAAAAACATAATTAAACCCCAATTTTAAGCCCTAAAATTATCTCCGATGGCCTAAAAAGCCCATATATCACGTAAAAGCGGCGAGTTTGAATCGTGGCGCAATTCCCTATCTGGAAAGGTATCATAATTGAGATCAGCAGAGGACTTAGCTTGGTTTAATTGTGTGCTGACATGGTCTAATTGTGCGCTAACATGGTCTAATCGTGCGGTGACATCTACATATTTAGTACATAAAGAGATCCCATCACGAAAAAAGAAGAAAAAGCAAATTGATGACACAACAATGATTCAATTTGCAACCATAAACTCACTCAAAATCAATGGATCATCCATATTAGCATTTTTCTTATTTCAAAACTCTTTCAAGCTCATCACGAAAATGCAATAAACATCTACAATAACGATTTCTCAATGGAAAATAATAGGACCTTAGCCAAATTATGAATTTATGACAGGAGCCAAATTCAATATCACATATTCACACATTATCCAAATTATGAATTTATGACAATAGCCAAATTAAGCCTACTAAAATAGCCAAATTATGACAATATCACATAAGTAGCTAAATTTGTGCAAATAACGATAGTAGCCAAATTATGGCAGGAATATGCTTGCTCCATTCATAGTCTACACAGTAGCCAAATTACTAGACCTAAAGTCAGCCATTTCGCAAAGTCAACATCTCAAAAAGAACGGTTTCTAGACACAGTGAGAGAGAAACCTCAATTTTCGATGCAGCAACTCCACCAGGAATTCCAGCAGCGCCATAAAGCACCGACGCGTCGGCCTACCAGTCCCATTCCTGACTACGAGCGAGAGCTCGTCCAATCCGGCGCCTCCTCCAATATCGATTTTGGAACAGGAGGCAAGGTCGGCGAGGTCGGCGTTGGAGGCGAAAGAGTGGGCGTGGAGGTAGCAATTCAATCGCGATTCGGCACCAGAAGGCTCAAATCGTCTGCAATTGGGGCGACTGTTGCGGCTGGGGAGGAGGTTGTTGAGATATCATATCTTTGTAATTAGTTTTGATTTTATCCTTGTATAGCAAGTACCATATCTTTGTAAGTTAGGATAGAATTAACCTAGTTTAACCTAATTGTGGTGTATATATTCTCTTCAATTAATCAATGGAAAGCATACTTTTGCCTCCTATATTTCTCTACATGGTATCAGGCTTACCGATCCTTCTAAACAATTAACCCTACCGCCAACCCTCCTACCGTTTCCCCATGGCCGCCACTCCTACCACCGCCCTTACCCCTGCCTCGCCCTATTACCTTCATCCTTCCGATCACCCTGGCCTTGCTATTTTCCCTGTGATCTTACGTGGTGAGAACTTCCCTGAATGGAAGATCGTCATGCTCAACGCTTTCTCCGCCAAGTTCAAAGATGGCTTCCTCGATGGCACCATCAAGCAACCTGAGGCCATCTCCACCGACGCGGCTTACTGGAAGCGCGTCAACTCCATGCTGATCGGCTGGATCGCTCAATCCATCGAGCCTTCCCTTCGGTCTAGCATCACCTATTTTGCTACCGCCAAGGAACTTTGGGACGATCTTGATCAGCGCTTTTCTATCGGCAACGGTCCCCAGATCCTTCATATTCGCTCTGAGATCGCTCGTTATCGTCAGGATGGCCAATCAATTGCTGCCTACTTTGGTCGTCTGAAGAAGCTCTGGGACGAACTCATCACCTACATCGGGTCTACTGCCTGCACTTGCGGCAACGTCTCTAAGGAGCGCGAGGTTGAGCGAGCCCATCAATTTCTGATGGGGCTCGACGATGCTGCTTATGCTACCATCCGCTCTACCATCGTCGCTCAGGACCCGCTTCCGCCGCTCAACCGCATCTACTCCCTCGCTGTTCAGGATGAACGGCCCCAGACCATCGCGAACGACAGGGATGCTCGCTCGGACTCCCTGGCTATGGCTGCTCGATCTCAGTCTCGCCCTTCCTTGGGTAAGACGGACAAAAGTGGCCTCCTTTGCACTCACTGTGGCCGATCCGGCCACGATGTGTCGTCCTGCTTCAAATTGATCGGCTTTCCGGATTGGTGGAACCACAGCAAAGGCGTTGCCGACCCCGCTACAGGCGCCCCTCCCCCTCCGTCCAAATCTCTCACCCGTGGATCCGTTATGCACGCTGTCATGGCGAATTCGGCTTCATCTTCGGCCTCGCAGCCCCTAACTTCTGCTGATCGTGATGCCTTCGGCTCACTGGTCTCCGATACCGATTGGAATCTCCTCTTCGAGAAGTTCAAGGACTTCCATGCTAAGTCCTCTGCTGATCGCATGTCAGGTACCCTCTCTACCTCTTAGATTCTCGACTCTGGGGCTTCGTTTGACATGACAGACGATGCTACTATACTCCGTGATCTTGGTGACATTATGTCATGCCACATTCGGCTCCCCAATGCCACTTTGTCGATAGCTACACAGGCCGGCAACCTTCGTCTCTGTCCTGGAGTGACTCTATCTCATGTCTTATTTGTTCTGGGCCTTGACTATCACCTTTTATCGTCTGCCTATCTCTCTGCTGAATTATCTTTCCTTGTCATCTCCTCTGATAAGCTTTTTGTGATACAAGACCGCATTTCGAGGACACTGATTAGAGCGGGTGAAGTCCGAGATGGCTTACTCCGCCTCTCTCCCCTCCCCACGACCACTCTTACCATACTCCTGTCGTCGACTCCTCCACTCTTTGGTGTAAACGCCTTGGGCATCCTTCACATCATTTAGTCCAGTCCTTCCCGAGTATTTCTGCTTCTAAACTTGTTTCAAATAAGACTGATCCTTGTGATATATGTCACAAGGCCAAGCAAACTTGCATTTCCTTTCCCATTAGTACTTCTCGGGCTACATTTTGTTTTGAATTAGTTCATTGTGACATTTGGGGTTCTTATCGTATCCCCTCCACTTGTGGTGCATCTTATTTTCTCACTTTGGTTGATGATTATTCTTGTACTACATGGGTGTTTCTTATGAGTCATAAGTCCGAAGTCTCTTCATTACTTCGCAATTTTTGCACTATGGTTCAAACACAATTTCATAAGTCTATCAAGTGCTTTCGCAGTGATAATGGCTCGGAATTTATCTCCCTTAAGCCATTTGTTTGAGACCATGGCATTCTGTTTGAGTCTTCCTGCATCGGCACTCCACAGCAAAACGGTCGTGTAGAGCGCAAACACCGTCACATTCTTAATGTCTCTCGCGCTCTCATGTTCCAAGCCACCTTACCACAGAAATTTTGGGGTGAATGCGTTCTTACCGCCTGCTATCTTATCAATCGCACCCCAACCACCCTTCTCAAAGGCAAAACTCCCTATGAGCTTCTCTTTCACAAGTCCCCTGATTACTCTCACCTACGGGTTTTTGGGTGCCTCTACTACTCTACTCGGGTCCCTCGCAGCTCCGACAAACTCGCTCCCCGAAGTCGTCGCTGCATCTTCTTAGGTTACCCATTCGGTCAAAAGGCCTGGCGGCTCTATGACTTGGAAACACATACCTTCTGTACCTCTCGGGACGTTGCTTTCCATGAGCACGTCTTCCCTTATACACAGCCATCCCCCGCCTCTCCACCTCCTGTCACACCCTCTACCGACCCCCCTTCGCCCCTCACTTATGACGATGACGGTCCGGCTCATGCAGCCACTATCGGACTCAGGGGGAATCCGCCTCCCCCACCTCCTCGTCGCAGCACTCATCTCCCCCAACAAAACACCCGTCTTCGCGACTATGTGTGTAAAGCCGCTCGATCTTGTCCCTTATCTCGCCGGATCCCTCTTCGATCTCATCTTCAGGTACTCTGTATCCCTTAGCTAATTATGTAAGATATGATAACTTGTCCGAGTCCCATCGGCATTTCCTTGCAGCCGTCACTAACACACTTGAGCCCACATCCTTCCGTGAGGCCGTTCAGCATCAACACTGGCGTGATGCGATGCGTCTTGAGATTGATGCTCTGCATCGGAACGGGACTTGGGAGGTTGTCGATATGCCTCCTGACAAGACTCCTATCGACTGTAAATGGGTTTTCCGAATCAAGTATAAGGCGGATGGAAGCATTGAGCGCTACAAAGCTCGCTTAGTTGTGCTTGGCAATCGGCAAGTTGAAGGTACCGATTATTCCGAAACCTTTGCTCCGGTTGCTAAGATGGTTTCTGTTAAGGTTTTCATGGTTGTGGCTGCAATCCGTGACTGGGAGCTTCATCAAATGGATGTGCACAACGCCTTCCTTCATGGCGATTTACATGAGGATGTCTACATGACCATGCCGCCTGGTTTTTCTATTCCGGGTTCCTCCAAGGTTTGTCATCTTGGTAAGTCTCTTTATGCTCTTCGTCAGGCTCCTCGCAACTGGTTCTTCAAGCTCGCCTCCGCTCTCAAGCACTTCGGGTTTGTCCAGTCTTATGCCGATTACTCGTTGTTTTCATTTCTGCGTTCCGGCGTTGTTTTTCATGTCCTTATATATGTGGACGATCTTATTATTGCCGGCAATGACTCCGCTTCCATCACTCGCTTCAAGGCCTTCATGCACTCCAGATTTCATATGAAAGATCTCGGCCACTTGAAGTATTTCCTTGGCCTTGAGATCACTTGCACTCCCGCCGGCATTTTCCTGTCTCAACGCAAGTATGCTCTCGATATTTTGACAGAAACAGGCCTTCTTGTTGCTAAGCCCGCGTCTTTTCTGATTGAACAGAACCACAAGTTGGCTTTGGACACTAGTGACTTGTTCGATCCGCCCGAACAATACCGTCGGTTAGTCGGTTGTTTGATCTACATCACCATTACTCGCCCCGAGCTGAGTTATTCCGTGCACATTCTAGCTCAGTTTATGGCGTCGCCGACGGCAAACCAGTGGCAAGCAGCCCTCTGTGTCGTCCGTTATCTCAAGAGCAGCCCTGGTCAAGGTATCTTCTTGTCACGATCCAGTGATCTTCGGCGCAATGCTTATTGTGATTCTGACTATGCTACGTGCCCTCTTACTCGTCGTTCATTGACGGGCTTCTTCATCATGCTTGGTGAGTCACCGGTCTCTTGGAAAACGAAGAAACAGTCCATCGTCTCTCGCTCTTCGACAGAGGCCGAATATCGAGCTATGGCTACTACCACATGTGAGCTTGTGTGGCTCAAGTCCTTTCTATCATCCCTCGGGATCTTTCACCGCCAGCCCATGCGCCTCTGGTGTGATAATCAGGCAGCTCTCCATATCGCCTCCAATCCGGTCTTCCACGAACGTACCAAGCACATTGAGGTCGATTGCCATCTGATTCATGATCATGTTCAAGCCGGCACCATCATCACTGCTCACATTCGGTCATCTCTTCAGCTGACCAATATACTTACCAAGGCCCTTGGACACGCCCAGTTCCATACGCTACTTCGCAAGTTGGGCATTCGGAACCTCCATGCTCCAACTTGAGGGGGAATGTTGAGATATCATATCTTTGTAATAAGTTTTGATTTTATCCTTGTATAGCAAGTACCATATCTTTGTAAGTTAGGATAGAATTAACCTAGTTTAACCTAATTGTGGTGTATATATTCTCTTCAATTAATCAATGGAAAGCATACTTTTGCCTCCTATCTTTCTCTACAGAGGTGGCGGTGGTGATGGTGATGAGGGAGGCGGTGACGGAGATGAGACTCGGGCG